>CP142456.1:48650000-51050000 GCA_038049695.1 Cinnamomum chago
AATCTTGGAAATGAAGAATATAATGAACTATACCAATTCGGGAAAGATAATGATTTTTAAGATCTATTTGAGTGAATAGGGGTCCCGTATGTCGATGATGGAAATGACCTGGTACTCCTTGAGTTTGAAGACATTCCGGGCTCCTTATCCACTTTTACGATTTTCAAAACTTAAATTGAGCTTATGGTTATAACTAGATGTTATGATAGAAAAATCAAGACTATAAACGGTCCATCCTAAGTATGATGTCAACCCGGAACCATCGAGCAACCTACTCAGTCACCGAAAGGAATAGAATTCGCGATACCCAAGGAAATAGCCTTTGCATTTAGGTATGAAGAAGATATCGTGTCGTTCCATCCCGTTCAAGATTGAAATAGATTGAACTTCGATGCCTCCGAACCAACCGTGAAGAGCATCGGCTCAAGATGTCCTCACATATGGTCAAATGAGTCCAAGGAGGGTAGCCAAGGTCCACAAAAAAAAAAAATATCAAAACCCACTGGACTCAAACTGAACAGGGCCCGATCGATCGGCCTTACAGTCCGATCGATCGGCTCAAAAAGCCTTACAGTTAAAGACAGACCGAACGATCGGCCTGCACGTCCGATCGATCGGACCTGGGCGTGTAGCAGGTCCGGGAACTTGATTTTTTTCCTTTTTGTTTCCTTTCCTTCCAACACATCAACAACCACATAGAACTATAATCAAGATGACTTAAACACATGTTTCCAAGACATTAAATGAGGCTATCAAGATGCATTAAGATCATTTATTCCAACCATGAAAAATCAATAAAAGCAATGAATGAAAGCATGAAAATCCATAAATGCTTCACCAAACCATTTGAAACTTAAAAACATTCAACCATTCACTTGCCTCAAGTCCAAGCTAGCTGAAATCAAGCCTCTATTCACTTCTATTGCTCAAAGCCAAGCTACAATAAAAAACCCCCAAAACAAACCCTAAAATGGGTCAAACAATGAAATGACAAGGAAACCTTTCAATAATAAAGGTGGAGATTCTCTAAGGCTATAGGAACACAAATCTAGAAGATGAAGAAGAACACTTACTTGGATGACCTTCAAATGAAGAGAGCTATCTCAAAGGGAGTCTCAAAGTTGATGGATTCTTCTACAAAAGGTATCAAAGTGAAGCTTGCTAGATGAGAAAAAGGTTGGTGATCTTCATTGCTTGATTGATGAACTATTGGTGTGGCTTGGAGATGAAGAAGCAAGAAGAAGAAGAGAAACACAAGGAACCCTAGGTTCAGCTGGTTTGTGCTGGAGCAATGGAGAGTGAAATGAATGAAGGAGGTGGGTTCTCTTTTGTTAACAAGTGAGGTTTGGGTCCCACAACTTAAGGGACTAGTTTGGCTGAAATCATCTATTTCGGTACCGCGGACGAAGTCGACGAAGAAGGAAGAAATGATCGTCGAAATATCTAGTTTCCAAAAAGTATATGTTTCGCGGGTTTCGGGGATATCAAGTTTTGGGTACAGATTTGGTGTGAAATGACTGTTTTACCCTCAAGGCTATGAAATCGGGTTTCGGGATCTCAAACGGAATCGGGATCAACATGAAAGTTGTAGGGATCATCAAAACGAGTAAAACAGGATTAAAATCATGAATGTAAAAACCTCCGATAAAATCCTCAAACATATGCAATGTCATGAAAAGGAACCCCCAAAGGGCCCTACTAACACAAAGCAAATCAAAATCCCCAAAACTATATCAAAAGCTATTCCAAACCCAACTTAGCCAAAAATACTAATCAAGCTTAGCACTAACACGCAACTTAATTAGCACTAATCGGGTTCACTCGGGTCGGGGTCTTACATCTATGGCATAGACCTCCAAGTTTTCTATCTCTTTCTTTTTCATTAAATGAAGTTCTAAGATGTGGAATGAGGTTCGACTATTAACTGTGATGGCCATATAGGTGATGGGTCTTCATGGAAATAGTGGGGCGTGTCTGCTTCAGCCTGGGGATGAAGGTCCTAGCCTCTGATTAAATTAAAGATGGACATGTTGATGGGGAGATCAATGCGTAACAGGATTTAGGCAAAATTTGGGGAAAAAAAGGGGATTTTGTGCAATTCGTGGAAATTAATGAATTAGTTGGTGTGATTGGGTTTGTTGAGTGTTTTAGTTAATTTAGATTCAGTTTTTTTTTTGTGAGTTTCTAGATGCGTTTTATTGTTTTTTTTTCTGGATTTAAGGGGGCAGTTTTAATTCTTCTTCTTTTTGTGTGTGTATGTATGTTTATGTGTGATATGTGGTGCTGGATGAGTGATGTATTATAGATGTGGTCATGGTGTTATGAGGCGAAGTGAAATGGAGTGAGGTGTAGTGGTAAAGACGCGAAGGAGTATGGAATAAAGTGATGTGTGGAGGAGTGGTAAAGTTCTATTAATTTCCTCTCAATGATGTATGCATGCAAATCGTTGAAAACTGAACTTTCGATCAAATATGTGTATTTCATTATTATCTCCTAGTTGATTGTGTTTATGAGGTGTATTTTATTTTTGTCTTTTAGCTTAGATGTGGATTAATTGAATTTTAAAATTGGTTTTTTTTTAGTTTTAATTTGCTTCTGTTGGTTGGTTTGTTTTGTTTTGTTTATTCGTTGCTTTTTTTTTAGTTGGGTTTTTTTTTTATCATTGGTGAGTTGGTTTTTATTATTTTTTTTGTGTCTATTAAGTTCGTTGTTATTGGTTGGTTGGTGGATTTTATTGATGGTTAATTTGTTGTTTTTGATGAGAAAAGAGGGTGGAGTGTGTTCTACGATTGATTTCAGCATGGAGAGGCAAGGAGGAGTGCAACGGAGCTACCATTTCATCTTGAATGAGCTGAGGAACCACAAGGTACGCATCCTTTTTCTCGGTTTTTTTGGGTTAAGTCTTTAATTTACGTTTAAGGTTAAGTTTGATTTTAATTTTAAGTATTTTAGTTCTCTTATTTTAAGTTCAAGTTTGGTTTTAATTTTAAATTTGAGTTTGGCCTTGGTTCTTCATTTAGCGAGTTGATTTCTTTTATGGAATTTAATATGGCAGGTCACTTGGCTTCCCGATTAAGATGGCTCGAATGACGAGTTGATTGTGGTGTAAGAGAACATTATTTATTTGAAAGAATATATGATTCCATGTTCCAAAGATCGCAGATAGGCTTGTCGTTTGCGGCACTGTGTGACAACTAGATTGTCATTACACTATCCTAATCGATGAGGCTACCATGAGCTGGTTATATCCGGGATGGATCCCTAAAGGATTTAAACGCAAATTCGGAGCATCAGGGAATTACGTGAGACGTTGGAGGGCTTTTCCAGACCGGTACATGGTACATGCTCTCTCAGAGTATACTCTTGCGAGGCCTCCTATTCTATTGGAAATTGTGCAGAGACGATCGAGGCCCTATATTGTTGTTGTTGAGGTTATGATTGGTGTTTGTTATCTTTTGATGTTGATTATTAGTTGTTGATCATTGGTGTTGTATATATATGATAGAGTGATGTTATTTCTAGGCTCATTTTTTCACTTTGATGTATGTATTATGATGTATAAGATGTGTACAAGTGCATGTAGCATTTATATTGTGAGTGCATGCTTTGTAGTTTGACTTAGAAGTGCCTTGATTGTGTGTATGATGATGGAATGGACTCCCTGAGGGGCACTGAGGGATCATGTGAAGTGTGTGTTTTTTTTTTCTTAAAGGCGACAATTTTTATACCCAATGATTTTCCAGGGTTTAAAAAAAATAAGGGAGACTTTGGCGAAATCTCTTCATAGAATCTCGAAATTCGTGCCTAGGCATGGAGTCTCACAGAGGAAGCATTAGTAGTTTAGAGTTAATAAAGCGAGATTTCATACAATAAAAAGAGAATAAGAAAAATCTCTCATCAATCTAAACTTAGTAAGCAACATAGAATTAGGTTCTCAAACAACGGGGAGTGCCTTAGTGTGTGACATGACCTAGGCAATTCTATGTTTTGAGGCATCCATAACATCAGGTATAGACGTGAAGGCATATGCTAACGACCATCATATTTAATTTTATCATGAAATCCCATGGCAGACATCATCCATGGTTTATAATAGTAGTCAAATTCAATATACACATCGAATAGACATGATCCATAATTTCTATCAATCACTATCTTATTTCAAGTCACAGGGAGTTGTGCACGAAACAATACCCATAAAAAAAATGCCCCAGCTTGTGGGATGTTTTGGATGTGATTGGGTTTGGGTTCCCTGCAAGGTCTCAAAACAAACTTGTTAGTTTAATATTTTAGGCCCCCTGTATAGTCTAGCTAAGGTAGCATTTTTCTTTCTCGGTAAAAATGTCAGGGGGTGCTTTTTTTTTTTAGCATTCAAGCTTTGAGAAAAACAAGATTGGGAATGGGACCTTTGGGATGTGGTTTTTTTTTTTTTTTTTTGCATTCAACCGAAGGTCATTAGTAATGAAAGCATGAATGAGGTGAGTGTGTGTAGGCTATTGAGTGCTTGTGGCAATCGTGTATATATGAGATGAGGACCTAGATTGGGAAGCCGTGCAAGATAAACATATATTCATAAGTATATATATAAAAATGCCCCAGCATAAGACTAGTGTTCATTTTGGCCATGGGCGAGAATGTGAAGGTGGATTAGCCACTCAATCCATGATTCTCACCTTGGTGGCAACGTAATCTTCCCTAACTATCCTTTGGAGGTCGAACCCTCACATGCCCCCTTTTGTAGCTGCTTAGTATTTTCAGTTGAACTCCAGAAAGTACTTGACCGCCCTAGGGCTCATTTGTGAGTTGTGTTTGTGTGCGGGGTGGTGAGTCACTGTGCTTCCTTAGTGTTGTGATTTTTGACCACTTTTTGTTTAGTTCACCCGATGAGTACCCATGTCACTCCAGCGAACCTAATTCTAATAGAATTTATCTATTCTCTGTTTTTTGTTTTTTTTTGTTTTTTTTGTTTTTTTGACATGTGACTGTGCAATGCCTGGGTCCCTTAAGCTTTCTAATCAACCCATGTAACGAGCATTCGACCAATGACTCCCAAACCAGGTGGCTTTAGGGCACCAGGCATGTAAATACCCCTACGGGCTTACTGGCTCGAGTTAAAAAGGCTACGAACCCAGACTAGTCAGAAAACTTTTATTCTTTTCAAGACTTCTAACTAAACATTTTTTTTCTTTTTTCCTTTGTTTTAGCAGACGGTCGAGAAGCTTTCATGACATGGGCGAACTCACCTACAAACCTTCACATTGGATGGCTTTAACCGTGTGGAATTTGTGTGGGGCAGACTCACCATTTTGTGTATTTTTAAGTGTTGGTGTGTGTTTGAGTTCCAAGTTTGATCAGAGTGCATCTCTTCGGTCCTCCTATGGGATTTCTACAGCTGCGCTGAGGAGCAAGGAGGGTCATACTCCATAAGAAGTAGGGGAGGGTCATACTATGTACGTTCCATGGATCGGGGAGCTCTTCCCCTTCTGCATTTACTAGTCTATATGCATTACCAGAATATGTTTCTTTAATTACATAAGGGCCTTCCCAATTGGGTCGTAACTTACCTCCGGGATGCGGAAGTTGGGATGGAGTGATGCGTTTCAGCACAAAATCACCAACTTTGAATTTTCGTTCTTTGACATGTTTGTCGTAGGCTCTAGCAATTCGCTTCCGGTATACTTGTGCATGCTCTGTTGCTTCATTATTTTCTCGTCGAGTAGGTCTAGCTGAAGTAGCAATACTTCTCTCCTTAGGTCTTCTGTCATATATTCGTTTAGTTGGACGCGCAGTGATGGATGAAGGACTTCGAGGGGAAGGATTGTTTCCATTCCGTAGGTCGAAGAGTATGGGGGTTTTCTCCCGTAGGAGTTTTTATAGAAGTTTGGTACACCCACAATGCTTTGACCAAATGGTCTGGCCAGTTACTATCTTTGGGGGTGATATGGGGTTGAACGATGCGGATCTATGTCATATTTTGTGCACAACTCGTTTATTCGTTAGGATATGAATTGTGGATCATTGTCTGTTATGAATACCTAGGGGATGCCAAGTCAAGCTATTATATTCTTTTTTAATGAATTAGACTACGGAGGCACCTTTAATGTTGACATATGCCTTAGTTGTTGTTGTTAATATGAATGCCTCGGGTTGTTCTTAAATCTCCTAATGTGGTCAACCAAGCTACCCTCTTTAGTACCCACTAATTTAGAGACATCAATCCATCATTAATAATCGTGGTTCCTAGGGCAGTCCCGGTTTTGAAGCAATAGGTAAAATCTGCAACCGATCTCACTAATTCTACTCGTAACCTCTTCTAGTCGTGATTGTTCTACTAGAGGGATTTTCCACCACTTTGGCTCGCCTATGCCTTTTATGATGATTAGACAATTGAGTTTTTATATTGTTTATACTTCTTTCTTTTTTTTTTGGTTTGTGATTTTTTATTTGTTTTGGGATTTTTAGGGTTTTTTTATATTTTTTTTGTGGTTTTTTTTTTTTGCATAATCCTACATAGTAACTAATTCATTCGGGCTTGCTTGAATTTGCAACCCTTCATTGGCATGAAGCCTAGGGTCTGCCTAGCATGATTGTGATTTTCCATTGTGTGCGCTAGTGATGTGTTGCGCACTTTGAATATTTTGACTATTCGAAAACGCTCGCATTTAAGACCTCTTGACCTACGTGTTTTTATTAGTGGATATTTGGTCTGGGTCTTATCATTTTGCTCTCTCCGGAAACGAGAGCGTTGAAACATTTTGGACCTCCGCCATTTAGGCTTTGGTCTGATAACAACATATCTCACTTGTATTTTATTATGGTGTCTTCTTTGAAACCTGTGATTTGTTATTTGTAGTTCAAGTCCTAAAATGATGTATTTTGTTCGTAAGTTTTTATTTTGGTTCATCCGGAAATGAGACCGTTGAAATATTTTAGACCGTCGCCATTTGGGCCTTGGTCTCGTATTAAAGAGTTTCATATGTATCTCATTATATTGATTTCTTTGAGAACGTAGATATGACTTCGCTCGTTGATGCATTAGGATAAAGCTCTTATATTTGGGACCTTTAGTTTGCTCTTGCCGAAAACGAGAGCATTGAAATGTTTTGGACCTCCGCCATTTGGGCCATGGCCTTAAAGAGTTTAAACAATTAGGAGATTTGTGATCTTTGAATGATGATTCCCTATTTTTACTTGATGATCTCCAGTCTTTTGTTTTCCTAATCGTTTGACCCTCATCTTTTGTGTGAACCGTATGATTTTCCCTTTTTCTTCGGCCTTTAGGTTTTGTTGTAGTGCGTCTAACTTCCTTAAATGTAGTTCGTCCATGTTTTGGAATGTGTGCTCTAAATTTTCTTTGTAACCTAGCAGACTTACATCGTGAAAGTCTTTGAGCAAGGGTGTAATCTTGAAGTTTTGGTTGTGTCACTACTGGATGGTCATGTGGGATAAGATTTCCCTTAGTCATGGGAATTTCTGCATTGTTCTTTAGGACTATTGGAATCTTAGGTGACACATTTGGGTAAGTACCTGAAAGTTCTTGTACAGTCAAGTCTCCGAAAGTCTTTCCTAGTGCTCTGGGAGTGGTCTCAATTCTTTCGTGGAAACTAACTGGATCAAACTCTATTTGGCTTTCTAGTTTGGGAATGATCTTCGTTGTTGTGTTTGGATTTTGTTCTTTATGGGCAGGGTACCATTCTAGGTGAAGGATCGGAGTTGGATCAACTCTTGGTAGTTGTCTCTTCTCAAAGTATTCTATGTAATCTTGGCTCATGATCATTGGATTGGTCAAGGGCGGGCATGGTAAACCTTTTAGAATAATCTGAAGTCTTAGTCTCGCATTTAGATGGGCCTTAATCAAGGCAAATACAAGACTAGGCTCTATCTCATTGTGGAAGTCATGTTTGTCCTCTAAGATCGGTTTAATTATATCGTTATCATTTGATCTTCTAGGAGGTTTTGACCTATAAGGCTCACTAGTCAAGACATCATTTGATTGTGGTTCCTCCTTTAGGGTCTTTTCTACTGAGTGGTTAGGATCTAGTTGAGGGCTTCCTTGTTGGGTTTCAATGGTAGGCCTAACAGTCTCTTGGTGTTGATTCTTAGGTGGTGCTTTGGTTTCTATGATAGATTTGGATGGCTTTATTTGTTCTAATGGCATGCTCGACCTAATCGGCATCTTTCTAACCTCAGATTTGAATTTCTTTATGTCCTCTTGTAATTCGTTAAACATGTTTGTATCTAGAAATTCAAATCCAGACTCTTTGTCAACTTTTCTTGGTTCAACTGGTGTTGGAATGGGGTCAAGATGCATTGGTTTGGGTTTAGGAAAGTCTTGTTCATCATTTGGTTGCATGTTTATTTGTCTTTGAATCATGATTTTGGTTTTGCATGATGGCGTAGGATCCAAGTTCTTTCGTTTGTATTGTGGTCTTTGTCTTTTAGTGGTATTAGTCTTAGATCGAGGTTCTGGATCTTGCATGATTTTGTTCATTTGTGTTTGGTGGTTGACTGCAAATGAAGATGGTTTGACTAATCCATGAGTTTCCATACTCGATTCTAAGTCATTTGAATCAAATCTGACTATTTTGTGTGTTTCAGAACTTATGACATCAAAATCTTTAATTAATTCATCCACTCGTTCCATTTGAAGGTCAAGTATCTTCATTGTCGTCATGAATTCAGATTCTTCGTGTGGGTCATTAGGTTGCACGGTCTTGTGTGTCTTTGATTGAATAGTTATGTTTTTTATTTGTTTGGTCGAATGATCTTCGTTTGGTTGTGCTAGGGGTGGCATTTGTGGTTTTGGTATTTCTGATGGGATGGTTGTTTGTTATTGATCTGGTTTCTTTCATTTGATGCCTAGTGATCTGGGTTTTACCGCCCCAAGGTGTTTCATGTTGTTCGTAATCTTCATTAAGCATGGCATGTCTTTAAAGTTGGGGTTGTAAATCTCATCGGAAGATTCAGAAGTTTGGTCATTTGGTGGATAATAGGTTACTTCAGGGGCTAAAGTTGTCAAATATGGAGGACCATAGGTCCAATTCTTGAGAACATGATCTATTGGGGAATTAATTATGGGCTATGGCGTGTCTATGACTTCTTTGTTTTCGAGTTGATGGAAGGGAGCAAAATATGTTCTAAGAATTCGTATCCCCTCTTCTACCTCGTAGCCTTTCCATAATGTTGGGATCTTGATCTCTTCGGTTATAAGTCTTCTTAGAGTTTCTGAGATTAATCCAAGTTCCTATTCTAGATATTCACCACCTATAAATTGTTCTTCTAGGGGCTTCCCCGTATTTGCATATGGATCATTCTTTGGAGTGATACTCTTAAACCAGTCTAGGTCGGGCAACTCTAGCTCACTTATGTTCACCATCTTAGCAAACTCTTCCTGGATCCATTTTCGAGATACTTTGGTTTTGCGTGGTAAAAATGAAAGTCCTGGGATCCTAACCCTAGAGGGGGGGGGGGTGAATAGGGTGTGCTACAACTATGACCAATTTAGACCAATTTTAATTTCTTAACATAAACTAGTCACATGTGATGATTAATCAAACAATATGCGGAAGCTAATATAAACAATCACCACAAAAGCAAGCACCACAACACAAAGGTTTATAGTGGTTCGGCCTCAATGCCTACGTCCACTACCGGCTTGTGATCCAATCACCCTACTGGATTTCCACTAAGTATGCTTTTTACTAGGCTAAGCAATAACCTTTACGATGTTGTTTTTCTAGGCTCAACAACAACCTTTACAAGATGTTTTTCAAGGCTAAGCAATAACCTTTACAATGTGCTTTTCTAAGGCTAAGCAATAACCTTTACAAATGGAGATTTTTCTCTAAGAAGGTGTCTCTTTAAGAACACTCTAAGAGATACATTTTAAGCACAAATAAAATGCCTCTAAATAGGCTGATGTGAAAATGTAATTCAAATTACAAACATACACTAAAATATGCTAATGTGTGTGCAAGTGTATGAATGGGTTTCTTCAATCAATTTCAACAATGAAGCTCTTAAATGTTTGCTTGATGCAATTTAAAGTCAAAGCTTAGAAAAAGATGATTGAAGATAAATGCTAATCACATGAAAGATTCAAACAACTTATGGAAATGAACTAAACAAGTTGTATGATTAATAAAGACTAAGAATGCATGTGATTTAGACAAAAGAGTTTGCAAATCATTCTAATGTTCCAAAGATGATAATGAGTTTGCCAAACATCTCTTTAAAAGCTAGAAATCATGCATAAATGAAAATACAAAGATTTAAGCATGCATAGATTCTAATTTGAATGAAAATCAAAATGACAAGTAAGATATACCTATTTAAAAACTCAACGTTTGATTTCCAATGGTCTTCTAGCCTTCTTGGCTTTTTCCACTTCCTTTGGCTCCAATAGGGTCTCAAAGATTCATTTGTCAAGCCTTTTGAAAGGTTGGAATAGAAGGGGTTTTAAAGTGAAAAACAGTCCAACGGCTAGTCCCCGGTCGACCCCATGATAGGGCTCGGTCGACCTGGCCTTCACAACGGCTATATTTCTGACCGTTGGTGAGGCTACTGCTCAAAATTCCCTGATGACCTGCAGTGTTCCCGGTCGACCGGCTACCTTGGCCCGGTCGACCGGCCACACTGGCAGGAGTGCCCAGAATTCTGAAAATTTATAAAATTGCAACTTTGGAGGGCACCTTTCCAGGGGACTTTGAGGCACATATCCAAGCATGAATCCATGACACAAAAGAGATGAAAACTGAATTTCTAAAGTCATGAAAACTCCAAATCAAAATAATGATTTTAAAGATATAAACTTTGGAAAGCTTGGAAGGATTTGAGCTTAAGGTTAAAACATATGAAAGAAAGAACCATTTAGCTCAAACCTTAAGAGACATAACTGATTTGATAAAATTCTTTTCAAATCAATTTGCATAGATTCTAATAAAGATGAATGTATGCAAGGTACAAACCTAAAAACCTCAATTTGATTTTTCAAACATAATGCATAAAGAATTAGGTTTTCAAAAGAGTTTGGATTCTAAAACATGCATGAATCAAATTCATTTCAAAAACATGTGCAAATGCAATAAAGAATCCAAGATCCAAAAGTCAAAAACTAAGAGCTCATGTGTGTGATCATGTGATAGTGAAAGTGAGTGAATCCATCAACAATTGCAACAAACAAGGGCCTAACAATCTCCCCCTTTGCAATTTGATGGCAACTACTATGATCTCACACTAAACGGACTTTGGATCTTCTTGACGTCTCTGAACTTGAAATCTCTTGAATGTAGCTTCGACCTCATGACCGATTCGTCGAAGGCTTTTGACTATAATCTTTTCAAGCTGATTTCTCCCCCTTGGTTAGAGCTCTCCTTTGCTCTTTGAAACCAAGCACTCTTCCTCAGCTCTTGAAGCAAATCTCCCCCTTAGACATTGTATAGATCTGACTAGTCTTCTCTCCTTGAGTCTTTAAGAGATCTGTTCTTTTTCTCCCCCTTTTTCATCGAATTGCAAAGGAACCTGTATACACGAGAAAACATATACCTTTCAGTAGCACCTGTTGCTTAATGAAAGTGCAAATGAAGTGCAGAAACAGGTTATCATGTATATAGATTTGTGTATGCATTGTTTGAATGAAGCTACGATAACAGATATAAATTGATTTAACATATTAAAGCTCCAAAACAACATTAAGCATCCATCAAGGAGAAACATCAAGGACAACATAAGATAAAAAAAATGAAAATGTACTTTCATTGATTTAAATTGATAAGTTCAGTACAAGATTCATTAAGTACTTAACCATTTACATAAACAAAAGATAATGGTCAGTACGCAAAACAATAGGTTAGATGATAGAAAATGAATACAACAAGTAAAAAGCACTCTATCACTACCCAAAATAACCCAAAACAAAAGGAAAAACACTCCTGAAGGGTCTAGGCAGAGTCTGGAGGAGATGGAGACATAGCGTCATCGTGTCGCCTACAGCTCTTGGAGATGCTCGAAAGATACTTCAAGGTCTTCTTCATCATCCCTTTGAGCTCCTGATGATCTGCCCGAATGGAGACAACAGCTTGCTCCATGGAAGACATATGCTGCTCCATAGGACGCTGTGGAGGGGGCTGGTGTTGTCGAGGCTGCTGCTGATCTTCAATCTCTACATCTGCAGCCTCAAGCTCCGCATCTCCTTCTGCAACAGGATTTGCCCGAGGAGGAGGGGGAAGCTACATCAAGATAATGTTGGTCTTGTTGAACACAGTTGTGGTCTCGGGTCTCTCTGACTCAGGAGGAATCACTCCAAATGAACGAGCAATCTGAGTAATAAGATATCCAAAAGGAGCAGCACATGGCTGGGAGCCAGTGATAACACGAATAATATGGTGCATAATGATGGAAGGAAGACACATGGACACCCTGGTAATCACATTGTGCAAAAGATTTGCCATATAGGGATTGACTTCTGTCATATTCCCTTTCCTCGGATAAATTGAGTGAGTAAAAATGATATGAATGATCCGAAGAGCGGGAATCATAGAGGAGGCTGGAAGATAGTTTTTAGCTGACCACTCTTCTGGATGGCCACAAAGTGTAGAAGTGACAGAATCTCTCTCATCTAGTGGAAGGACTTCTGATATAAACTTTGGTCCATTGGACCTAGGTATCCCCAAGATGGAAGAGATCGAAGCAACGGTAACTTTCTCCTTACCGTGTACGAATCTAATGGTGAAGGAATCTGCAGTAGTAGCACAAATGGATCCGTATAAGCCATGGACAGAGGAGGCATAGGTCTTGCCACTCCAAGTCAGGATATTTCCCCACCCAATAGCCTCTAAGATGGAAGGAACTTGGTAATCCACCAGATCATTAACAATACAGAATTTTTCAACTATGATCCCTTTGCTCCTGAAAGATTTCACAACAGAAGATGGAGAAGGAATGGGATTGAATCTAATCTCAGGAGGTGGGCTAAGCTCCGGAGAAGTGGAGGGAGACCTATGGGAAGAGGAGGCATGACCGGTTTTGGATTTCTTACGAGGTCTCCTAGCTGTTTGCTTTGTTCTGGCCATAACTGAATATTCTAAGGATGCTCAAAACAGCAAGAATTAGCTGGAAAGAGTCAAGAGAGAAAGAGGGCTAGACAGCCTACTAAACAGCCAACAACAGTGAGACAACACACTTAAATCAGTCTAAGAAATGAGAATTAAGATGACTGAAAAAGTTAGAATAATCTACCAGAAGATGAGGTCTCACTGGGCACATGAATTTTCAACAGCAGAGATCAAACAGAGGCTGTTTTCAGTGAAAATCTGGTTTAGGCAAAAAATCAAACAGTTTGTGTGCAATGAAGAGAGCTGGTTGCAACACAACTGAAGGATGCAGGCTGGGTGCCCAAAACGGCTACAATAGATACAAAGAAAAGAAAGAAACACAAAATGCACAAAAAAACAAACAGAACACAATCAACCAGAGAAGGAGAACCACGGTTGGGAAGAGTGGAAGAGGCTGGGATTGGATGCAAAGTGGATGGACGACTGCTCTGGATGAAGATGGAGAGAACACGAGGAAGGAGAAGGAAAACCAGAGAGGAGAAGAGAATGAACGAGGAAGACAGACGGTGGAGAGGCAGGAAAACAGTGGAGAAGAGCTGCTGCACGGACGACCTGCTGAAGGGGGGGGGGGGGGAAGAAATTCTGTTTGAAAATAGAACAGAAACTGCACAGCTGATTTTGTTGCTGAGCCGCATGTCCGGTCGACCGGCTCACTTAGCCCTGTCGACCAGGCAAACTGAGTCAGAATGAAATCTGATCAGTTCAGGGGGGAAACAAGGAAGAAAGAAAATATACAATAAGGAAGCAATAAACCCTGATCCCCAGCAATCACACAAGCTTGAAAACTTTTAGAAAAGATATTTTCAAAAACCAATTCTAAAATTATACCATTTTAAGAAAATAAGGCTTGTGAGATCAAAATCATTTTTCAACAACATTTAAATTTGACAAAACAAGAGTTTAACTTTGAAACCAATCAAAAATAAACATTTTGAAAAACAAATCAATTGATTTAGAAGATACAACATTTCAAAACTTTTTCAAATCAATTTGATCATAATCATGCATTTAATCATACCATACCATTTTAAATCCAAAATACACAATCAACAAACAAGACTCAATAAAATGAATCTAAAAGCCTAAAGAAATACTAAGAGAGTAGAGCCAAGACCAACTAAGCATATGACTATCACAAAAGGTTGGTCCCATCTATCTAAGAAACCTTAGTAATCTTCTAAAGGTCTAACCTTAGGTATCCATCTAAGGTCTTGGGCTTTGGAGACTAGTTTGGAAATTCCACCAACTAAAGGAGATGAGGATTTAATTCTTTTAGACTTGTCATCAAATCTTTGAGGTTTGACTATTTTAGATTGATGATTAGTCTTAGTATGTTGGTGTTTCAAATTCCTTTTATTCTTCTCATTTCTTTTAGCCTTTTCTCCTTCTTTTTGTCTTTTGAATTTTGATTTCAACTTTTCAACCTTTTTCAATAATTCTTTTATTTCCAAGGTTGAAGGAGGGAAGGTGAGAAGATTCTTTTTGATAGATTTGTTTTGATTTTTATTCTTTTTAACATCTATCTTGGATGACTCTTTTTGAATTGTTTTACCTTGTTTGAAATTCTTAGAGTCTTCCTTGGAATTCAAAGTCTTACCCTTCATAGAATTAGTTTTAATTTTCTTAGGTTCAAGGATGGGTTTAGACATATGACTTTTCCTTAGTTTGCACTCAAATTTGAAATGTCCTTCTTTACCACAATAATGACATTTAGTCTTGGACATTTGAGAGAGAGTGCTAGAAAAAGAGGACTCACTTTTCACAAAAGTGTTGGTGAATTTAGGGTCATGTGAAGTATACTTATTGAAACCAAGACCCGTCCTATCTCTATGAGGTTTACCCAATTTGAATAATTTTTCAAGTCTCTCTTCACTTTGGGTAAACTTGCACTCATTTGTTTATATCCTTCAAGTTGAGTGACTTTGGTTATAAGGATTGAATTTTCATTTTTGACTTTTAATAAATCATTTTCAATTTCCTTATACTTGATTAACTCTTCATTGGCAAGTTTTAATTTTAAATTAAGTTCATTAACAACATTAGATCCAAGTTCTAAGGTTTTTAACTTACTTTGAACATTTGACATATTTTCCATGGAAATTGTCAACTTGGATTCTAAATTGATAAAGTCTTTGTCTTGCCTTTTTAATTGATCTCTTAGGTTTAAATTTTCTTTTTTAAGATCATTATTTCCTATCTTTAATTCATTTAGTTCATCTTTCATATTAGATAGGTTATCTAAAGAGATCATGAACTTAGAGTCTAAACATTTTATGACTTCTTCTTTCTCTCTAAGCTCATCTTTTGAAGAGACTAGCTCTTTGTTTAGTCTTTTTTATTCTTCTCTTAATTTCTTGTTTTTCTTACTAAGCTCTAGAGATAATGTGTATAATTCTTCATAAGCTTGTTGAACATCCTCTTCATCATATTCTTCTTCTTCATTTAATTCACATTGATATTCTTTTGATTGAATGTTTGAATCTCCAATAGATGGAAGAATGAGAGGTCTAGGAGAATCTACACAAAAGTCTAAACAATCTAACTTAGTGGAACCCATATCAAACGAATTCAAACAAACACTAATCTAGGGTTATAAACTCTAGGTTTTTACACCTAATCAAGAGTTCCAAACACTTGATCCTAAAAGATAGAGCACGAGGCTCTGATACCAATTGAAAGTCCTGGGATCCTAACCCTAGAGGGGCGGGGGGTGAATAGGGTGTGCTACAACTATGACCAATTTAGACCAATTTTAATTTCTTAACATAAACTAGTCACATGTGATGATTAATCAAACAATATGCGGAAGCTAATATAAACAATCACCACAAAAGCAAGCACCACAACACAAAGGTTTATAGTGGTTCGGCCTCAATGCCTACGTCCACTATCGGCTTGTGATCCAATCACCCCACCGGATTTCCACTAAGTATGCTTTTTACTAGGCTAAGCAATAACCTTTGCAATGTTGTTTTTCTAGGCTCAACAACAACCTTTACAAGATGCTTTTCAAGGCTAAGCAATAACCTTTACAATGTGTTTTTCTAAGGCTAAGCAATAACCTTTACAAATGGAGATTTTTCTCTAAGAAGGTGTCTCTTTAAGAACACTCTAAGAGATACATTTTAAGCACAAATAAAATGCCTCTAAATAGGCTGATGTGAAAGTGTAATTCAAATTACAAACAAACACTAAAATATGCTAATGTGTGTGCAAGCGTATGAATGGGTTTCTTCAATCAATTTCAACAATGAAGCTCTTAAATGTTTGCTTGATGCAATTTAAAATCAAAGCTTAGAAAAAGATGATTGAAGATAAATGCTAATCACATGAAAGATTCAAACAACTTATGGAAATTGTCGCGACCCCGGAACGGGACCCCGGGCCCGCGACGTAGATTGTTACAACAACTATTGAAGATTTTGCTTTCCCACAGGTTCCCGCGGTGAGGATTCCTAAAGACACGCGGAATCTGACTCACACGTACAAGCTTTGCGAAAGCGTGTAGCAAAACACATCACGGTGAGCACCAATAAAATATTTAAGTGCTATCACAATAATAAACAAGACATAGTATCAAAGGAAGAAGTTAAAATGGCATTCCCAACATAGTTCAAGTTATAAGACTAACACGAAAGTAAATTAAGTTTTGTTACAGTTCCATAAGAGGCCAACAGAGGCCAATACACTCCTCCAAAATATAACCAAAATAAACCCCAAGGCAAAATGATAGCGAGAATCAAGAACCCGCCCGACGTCTAGATGACATCGTCGGGCTGCCACTCTCTCACAGGGGTTGGCTCACAAGCCTCCTCCTGGCGCTCCTCCTCAAAGGTAACGTCTCCTGCACCTGGGCACCAACAAACAAGGGTCAAACACGACGGTTTGGCAGGTAATCAATTTAGGAGCAAGCATGAACAATAATGTTTAGGAAAACATATAAACAATACTCTAATTTGGAATACTACAATGACTGAGATACATAAAACAAACTAGCATGAATACTGAAATATATCATGAGTAGTTAACATCCACAAAGAGCCCATCCTTTCTCTATCATTTATATAATGAAAAGAGCAAGCACGCACGACAAGCACGATATACATAATATAAGCACGGCACGATTTCCCACAAAGACGGGAATTCCGGCCGCGGAACCGAACACGCATGATGTGTAATAAATACACGACCAGTCTGCAGACAGTCCACATGTTTAAAGACCCCCAGGCAGTGGATCAAACTGAAAGGGCAGTCTAAGCTCAGTGGTGTTTACTTAATTCATGAATGCACAAAACTCGCGAAGCACTATCAAAACTTATCGAGATAAAAAGGGGGAAATCACTTATCAAAACACAACGAGCACGACTAGCAAAGAGGCATAATTAATATGCATAACATGCTTAGGAAGTAATCCCCTTTTTTCTTGAAACAAACCTTCAAAACAAGCTTATACTTGAAATTCCAAAACTAGTACACGAGGGTACTTATCGTACCAAAAAGGAATTCAAACACGAAATCTGGCAAGCATGTGTTAAGGCTACTAATTGACCCTTGTGTAATTGGGATTCCAAATGTCAGAATATACAAGAATTGGCGTCCTCGAAGTTGGGTTGCATTTCAAAATCTCATTTACACAATGTCAAGTCAAAACCCTTAACATAGTCTAGTTTTCCAACCTTCACGAAAATACACACGAAATAAATCTCCTCCCGAATCTAGCAGGTTCGCTCGAGCGAGCTTTATAAGATGATGACACTTCGCTCGAGCGAGACAGTTCGTTCGAGCGGACAATAAGTGCGTTCGAACGGACAACTCTCTGCCTTGCTCCAGATTATACAGAGGGCAGTTCGCTCGAGCGGACCATAGGGTCGCTCGAGCGGATAGTTCTCTGTCTGCGCTCGGACCAAACAGAGGCTTGGTCGCTCGAGCGGACCCAAGGGTCGCTCGAGCGAATCGGCTGCTGCCTGAACTCGCAGAGTGCAGAAACTGCCTTTCTTTTGTACAACCTCCACTACATTTTTCTCCTTCTTCTTATCCATCAATCACACCCATTCCCTTGAGCCTTCAAGCTCACCAAGGGTTCATTTATCACAATTTCAAGCATCTAAATCCAATGAAAACATAATCATGAAGCTTGTAAACAAATCAAATGCATAATTTCTAAAATAACAATAGAATCAAAACACATGCACATTGAACCTATAAAGATTACTTGCCTTGCCAAATGCTAAAAATCCTTCTCAAGCACTTCTCTCAAGCTATCCAACACTACAAGAAGAACCCAAAAGAAGACCACACAAAACTCAAACAAAACGGAACAAAGAACCCATTTTAACAAAAAGGGTTTGAATACTTGAAAAACATGATCTTTAAAGAACCAAAAGACTTCATGAAAAACAAGGATTGAAGCTCTTACCTAACAATGGCCAAACAAGAAGAGATGAAGAAGATGAAGAGTTTGTCTCACAAGAAGTTCCAAGAAGTTTATACCAATAGAGAGCTTGCAAGGAGATGAAGAAGATGATGACTTTGGAATTCTTTTTGGAGCTCTCTAGCCCAAGCATGCAAGATGAAGAAGATTGAAGAGAAGAAGAGCTTTCCTTGCCCTAGGTCAAGAGATTGCAGAGATTTGGGGGAATGAATGAAAAAAATGAGGGAGATGGGGCTTTAGTGAGGTTAATGGGCCCCAAATAACCTGAACTTTGAAATGGCCAAAACACAAACTTGTGGGCCTCGGATGACTTCGACAAAGAAGGATAAAACGATCGTCGAAATATCTAGTTTCCAAAAAGTATATTTTTGACATGGTTTTGAGATCTCGAAAATTGTGTCCAGATTTGTGCACAAAAGACAATTTTACCCTCTTTGGGCCAAAACATGGGTTTTTGGGCTTCAAATATGAATATGCTTAAAACGAAGGTTGCAACACGTCGAAACATCATTCAAATGAAATCAAAATCACAATCACACGGAAATCAATACGATCTTCCCAAACTTACACGTGCACTCGGGCCTTTCCGAGTGTGTCTAACTAATACTGAACGTTCTCAAAATTCCCAAAGCTATGTCCAAGACTAAACTAATCATTTCTAACCCAACAACAACTAAACCCACTTAGGACAAAACACATGCTAATCGCACACTAATCGAATTGGTCTGGGTTGGGGTCTAACAGAAATGAACTAAACAAGTTGTATGATTAATAAAGACTAAGAATGCATGTGATTTAGACAAAAGAGTTTGCAAATCATTCTAATGTTCCAAAGATGATAATGAGTTTGCCAAACATCTCTTTAAAAGCTAGAAATCATGCATAAATGAAAATACAAAGATTTAAGCATGCATAGATTCTAATTTGAATGAAAATCAAAATGACAAGTAAGATATACCTATTTAAAAACTCAACATTTGATTTCCAATGGTCTTCTAGCCTTCTTGGGTTTTTCCACTTCCTTTGGCTCCAATAGGGTCTCAAAGATTCATTTGTCAAGCCTTTTGAAAGGTTGGAATAGAAGGGGGTTTAAAGTGAAAAACAGTCCAACGGCTAGTCCCCGGTCGACCCCATGATAGGGCTCGGTCGACCTGGCCTTCACAACGGCTATATTTCTGACCGTTGGTGAGGCTACTGCTCAAAATTCCCTGATGACCTGCAGCCCGGTCGACCGGCTACCTTGGCCCGGTCGACCGGCCACACTGGCAGGAGTGCCCAGAATTCTGAAAATTTATAAAATTGCAACTTTGGAGGGCACATTTC
This sequence comes from Cinnamomum chago, assembly GCA_038049695.1. Taxonomy (NCBI): domain Eukaryota; kingdom Viridiplantae; phylum Streptophyta; class Magnoliopsida; order Laurales; family Lauraceae; genus Cinnamomum; species Cinnamomum chago. Next base: position 48,669,867 of record CP142456.1, read on the forward strand.
CAGGGAACTTTGAGGCACATATCCAAGCATGAATCCATGACACAAAAGAGATGAAAACTGAATTTCTAAAGTCATAAAAACTCCAAATCAAAATAATGATTTTAATGATATAAACTTTGGAAAGCTTGGAAGGATTTGAGCTTAAGGTTAAAACATATGAAAGAAAGAACCATTTAGCTCAAACCTTAAGAGACATAACTGATTTGATAAAATTCTTTTCAAATCAATTTGCATAGATTCTAATAAAGATGAATGTATGCAAGGTACAAACCTAAAAACCTCAATTTGATTTTTCAAACATAATGCATAAAGAATTAGGTTTTCAAAAGAGTTTGGATTCTAAAACATGCATGAATCAAATTCATTTCAAAAACATGTGCAAATGCAATAAAGAATCCAAGATCCAAAAGTAAAAAACTAAGAGCTCATGTGTGTGATCATGTGATAGTGAAAGTGAGTGAATCCATCAACAATTGCAACAAACAAGGGCCTAACAAAAAATAGATTTTGGGCTTTAGTGTTTGTGGGTGAGTTTCTAACTTGGTTTTGATTGGATGTTTGATTAAGCTAGTCGGTCGGAGCGTGAGTGGATTGTTTATATATGATCGTTGGAGATTGGGTTGGTGGATGGACTGAGTTGGATGGTATGGTCGGACGTGGCTGGAATTGGTCAACGATCATAGCAGGTGGTGGTGTTTGGTTGAATGGTGAGGGTTGGGTGGGATGATAGCTTTCATTGGATGGCGTGGATTGGAATGGTTTATAGGTTGGATAAGGATGCACGGTTATGGAAGGTTGGATAGGTTGATTGAGTTGATTATGTTGGACGGTTTGGATCGATGAAGGAATTTGATTGGATGGGATTGTTGGGATGGATTGGTTGGTTTGATTAAGCGAAGGAGTTTGATTGGATGGGATGGTTTGAATGGATTGGTAGTCTTGATCAAGATGGATTAGGATTTGGTTTGTCGTTATATACTGTGTATTTTGGATGTAGATTCGTTGATTATTAAGGTTTAAATTTTGATTTATGTCATGATTAATGCTTTGATTATTTAAATTTGTGTGAATTCTGTTTTGATTTGATTGAGTGTAATATTGTCGAGTTGCTTGGGTAGTTTGACATGATTGGGGATTATGGATTGGGCCATGGTTTGGTCTCGTGTATTCGTAAGAGGTGTGATGATTGTTTAAGTTTTCGTTTGCGTAAAAGTGTCGTGTAGATCTAAGGGAAGAAGCTTGAGTTATTATAGTTTGGTTGATAAGATATTGATAATTTTGTGTTTCCTTGTGGTAGTGTTGGTATATATTCGTGTATGAGTTGTTTAAGTTCTGAAAATCTTGAGTCATGTGGTTCGTGTAAGATTGGTAATTTGAGTCGAGCATGTATGATGTTTGGAATGCAATTGTTTGATGTGGATTTTGATAGGCCATCTTATATTTGATTTCCAAAGCAATTATCAAACAATGTCATGTAACACCAAGAGAATTTTTTTTGGTTCAAAATAGAAGGGAGGGAAGAGGAGAGAGTTTTTTTTTTTATTTTGTTTTGTTTTTTGGAGTTTATTTTTCTTTTTTTTATAATTAAATTTTATTTTAGTGGTGAAAGGGGAAAGTTTTAATGATGGTTTTTTTTTATTATGTTATAATTAGGGAAGGCTTCAGTAGCAGGTATATTCAGACCTCAAGTTTAAATTTTTGGACTATACTTTTAACAACCCTAAACTGAATGGGACACGGACATCTGATCATTGATTGGATGTTCGACTCCTAGAATAAAATCCTAGAAAAACCCAAATAAGTGACAGGAAAACAAAAGAGGTCCCATCACGATCGCCAGGTTGTTGGATGTGAATTTCGATCCCCTCGGGGAGGGAAATCGCCATTCGTCTATATGTGCTCTTTAAATTTTACATCGAAAATGAGGATTCCGACTACTTTCAAAATCGACGGATCATGATCGCCAGCTACGGTAACGGCTGTAACACCGTTCTTCGATGAAAGCCGAAGAAAAATGGGAGAAAATAAATGGGTGGGTTCTTCCTCTCGTCTAATGTGCTGCCTGCAACACACGATGGTTTTCCTGTCACATTAATTTGGGTCTCTTCGGGTCTCTTTCATATAGGGTCAATTCAGGGTTATGAGTCAGTCCAAATAAGGTTAATCCTCACATAACAAAATCATAGTATATCCAAGTAAAATAAAATAATTAAAATAAAGAAAATAAAAGGGGGAGGTGCCAAATATTTAAGAAGAGGATCGACCCCGTTTCCAGGTACCCCCTTCTAATCCCTGGCAAAATAGGGTTTAGAGGCTGACTTTTCAAATCAAAATAATGATGTAAATGAGACTTTGACTTGTGATTTCTGTGTTTTTCTTGTGCGATACACGAGTGATAAAAGTGAGAGGCCGATGGGCCGTAATTGATTGGAGGTGGCCGATGGGCCGGTGTTTGTTTTAGAGAGGCCGATGGGCCGTGATTGTTTGAGGGGTGGCCGATGGGCCGAAATAAAAATATGCAAAGTGTGTGAAATCACTCCTCTCATCTCATCATTCTCATTTATTCAATTTTAGAAATCAGTTCTTCATTCCCTTTTATCAATAAGTTCGATTAAATATCTGGCACCTACGGTGGAGGAAGAAATAAAGGAAAAATCTTTTTGTGTTGATTTTGTTGGTTTTATAGTTTTTATGGATTTTTGATATTGGGCTAGAAGGGCCTAACTAGGGAATCTTACTTGGATTTACGTGATTAATGCCTTATTACTGGTCATCGGATTAACTCTAACCTAAGGTCCTAGACCTCCCACATCAACTCTCCCGATCCCCTAACGGAACAGGAAAATTGATGGGACGAAACCTACTGCACTAAACTACCGAATGAGAGAAGTTTGATTTATTCCTAGGGTGCAAATACCCTAACTTCGATAGTTCCTGCGCCTAAGCAGTTCATTGAGTAGGGTTCTGGTTGGTTCGGTTTGTTTTAAATTGAAAGTTGATCAAGAGTGATTTAGGGATGTTTTAAGGTTTTGATTAATGTGTTTTTAAATATATTAAGGTTCTGTTTTAGTTGTTGAAGGTTCTGAAGTTTCGGGTTTTACTCCAAATGATGGAAAGATGTCAAAATCAGCGAAACGGGGGTGACAGAGGACTTAGGCGCACCTGTGGTTGCGCCTAGGTCACTCGGGTGACTTGGGTGCACAGATAGTGGCGCCCAAGTGCCAGGGCTCGTGTGGCTTGGCTGGTGGTGATGAATTGACTTGATCTTCGGAGTTCGTAGGGTTTCTATTTGATGCAAGTCTCTGTTTTGATGTTGTTTTAGGTTTTGTGTTGTTTTATTTCAATGATCTTAAGTCCGGAACTCGAAATGTAACTGAATTTGACAGAGGACTTGGGCGCATTTATATGTGCGCCTAAGTGGTTCTGTGCACTTGGGCACACTAGTAGTGGCGCCCAAGTGGGGGCTTGATGTTCTTTGGTCGTCCGACTTTGATTCGAAGTCCCGGATGGGTTTAAGTTGATTAATTTTTTTTTATTTTAGGATTGTTATAGGTTCTGTGATGGTTCTAAGATGCTGATTGAGGTCAAGGTTTAAAGTGGATAAGGACTCGATGGTCCCAAGGGCTAGAATGAGACTTGAGCGCACCTGTAGGGGCGCCCAGGTGTATGGGTGACTTGGGCACACCTGTAGTGGCGCCCAAGTGTATGCCTGTTGAGTGGTTCCAGGTTGGTCGGATTCTAGGGTATTTCTAAGTTGGTTTCAGATATTCTAACTCGTATCTTGGTTAAGAGATGTTTTTTTTTTTTTTTTTGTTTTCTGGATGTGGTTTGGTCTTATTGTTTTAATTAGGTTTTGAGTATGGCCTTAAAGTTTGGATTAAGGTAGGGTTATCGATTAGAATTGTGTTGGTTATGGTTTGAATTATGGTTTGGTTTAAGTTTGAGGTTCAGGTTATGGTTTTGTTAATTTGACTTTGTCAATTTAGGCTTGAATTAAAGGTTTTGTTAATTTGACTTTGTCAATTTAGGCTTGAAATAAATGTTCGTTGTTTGAATTTATTAATTGAGATTTTAATTGGATCTTTGAGTGATTAAGGTTTATTAATTAGGGTTTTGATTATGGTCTCGTTAATTAGGGATTGGTGACTAGGGTTTTTTTTCTTAGGGTTTGATTTAAAGGTCTGTTGATCAAGCTTATTAATTAGGGTTCGGATTAATTAGGGGTTTTGATTTATTCAGGCTTATTAATCAGGATTTTAATTAAGGTTTGTTAATTAGGGTTTTATTAGGAGTTGTTAGTCAATTTCAGGGATTTAATTAATTAATTCTATGGATTTTAATTGGATGTTTTAATTAGGTATTTTGAGTTAATTAAGTGTTTTAGATTAAGGTTGATCAAGTTTATTAGTTTACTTAGGCACGAATGGAATAACCTAGGGTCACCTACTTAATGTCTACTTTTATAATTCTAATACTTCTTTTAATTACTTTCTTTTTTGTGTTCTCTTCTCTAATTACTGGTGAGCAAGATGAGAGGAGAAGTGTTTTATGATTTTGTGATTTTTTTTGGTGTTTTATGCAAAAACAATGCAACCTAACCTAAAGAACAACTTATGATCCTCTATTTAATGTCTACCCTTTTTCTTCTTTATGGACTTTTCTATTTCTTTTAATTTTTTTTTTTGTTCTATTCTCTAATTACTAAAGAGCAAGATGAGAAGGGAAGTGTTTTATGATTTTTTTTTTGGTGTTTTATGCAATATAACCTATCCTAAAGTGATGATAATTTAATAGTTTGCAATTTAGAGATTTAGCAATGAATCAAAACTATCACAAAGATGAAACAACAAGTTAAATGAAATGCAAAATGTGGAAAATGCGGGCCGGAAATTAATCCAGGGACTTGGGCACACCTACAGGGGCGCCCAAGTATCTCTGCAGGACTTGGGCGCACACACAGTGGCGCCCAAGTCACTTCCTGCTGGTTGTGGTGTATCTCTGATGTTTGACGATATTCCGATGCGATTTCCAATGATTTGCGACTAAATGCAGGGTCCTAATACAAACTATTAATATCAGAACTTTCAAATTCGAGAGCAATAGTGCGAGGATTAAAATTCAGGTGGATGGATCCTTTTGCAGGGGATTGGGCGCACCCACAGTGGCGCCCAAGTACCCCTGTTTTTCTTTCTTTTTAATTCCTCCTTTTTTGGTAATAATATTTAATCCTCTTTGATTCTTTCAACGCTCTCTGCAGATCCGAAGGCTTTGATATTAACTTATATGAGTATGGACTCGGATCTAAGAAGCAAAATGCACATGAAATGGAAATTGGGGCCAAGAGTTCACTTCAAAGACTTGGGCGCACCCACAGTGGCGCCCAAGTGCTTTCCTGCACTTTTCTTCCTTTTTAGTGATATATTTGGTCTTCTTCTAATTCTTTCAATACTTTTATCAAATCCGAAGACTTTAGTATTAACTTTTATGAGGATAGACTCGGATCTAAGAACCAGAATACGCGCGAAATGGGAAATCAAGGCCAAAGCCCTATCCAGAGACTTGGACGCAACTGTGTGTTTTCATGCACTTTACCTCCTCTTTTGTTTCTTTTCTCAATGCTTTTCACGTGATTTGGAATGCAAAATTACAGATCCGAAGATCCCGATATCAATATGTATGAAAACGAATTTGGATCTAAGAAATAAAATATGCTTGATATGAAAATTGGGGTTGAAACCCTATACAGACACTTGGGCGCACCCATAGTGGCGCCCAAGTGCTCTTCTTCTTCTTCTTTTTTTAACGAAGATAATATGGACGCAAGATCTATTTTAATCACGAGTTCAGAATGCTAAAAATGATGCAGATCTACGGACTAGGAATGATCCTAAGCATGTTACTAATGATAGATGACTACTAAATATTAGATCTACTGAAAAGCACTACTATTAATGCAGATCTACAATGCGTGCATGATCCTAAGCATGTTTCTAATCATTAACGATGTTGAATATTAATTGAAGAGAACTAAATCTAGAAATACCTGTTTGAGTTGTATCCTTCAAGTCCTAGATCGAAGCTCTCGCGCAAATCCATGGCTTTCACAAGTCTTCTCCATTGCTGATCTTGGAAACCGGAAAGGCTTCTTCTTCTCCTTCCTTCTAGATCTAAAGCTCTCTCTATGGTTATGGTGGCTTACTCTCTTTTTTCTCTCTTTTCTTCTAGTTTTTCTCTCTTTCTAGTAGCCCCTTTTGAAAATGGTATAAGAGATCTTTTTAAAGAGGTTTTGGCATGGAGGAGGGGTTTAGGGTTGCCATTTGCACGATTCTCCAGAAGCTTCACGTAAACCAAGGAGATTTAGGGTTTTCCGGGACTTGGGCACACACATAGGTGCGCCCATGTTTGTTTTGGGACTTGGGCGCACACATAGGTGCACTCAGGTCTCCTTTCGGGGTCAAGTGGGCTTAGGGTTCAGTTTGGGTTGTTTTTGGGGCTGAGATTGGGTCGGAACTATGAAGAGTGGAGCAGGAGACATCTGAGTATGCACCTAAGTGCTTTCTAGGGCAACCAGGGACTTGGGCGTGCACACAGTGTGATCTTGGGACCTGGGCGTACCTGTGTGTGCGCCCAAGTGCAATTTGGGACTTGGGCGCAACTATATTGGCGCCCAAGTGTGTCCCTGGTGTGGGACCGCTTGTGTAGTCTTCCGAGGGCCATATCTTTTGATCCGTTGGTCAGAATTGGACGTTCCACATATCGTCAGAAATCTCTCGGAATGTAGAATTTGTTGGTCCACATGCCCTAATGGTCATAGGTCAGGAGAAGTAAGGGATACTTGGATCAATTATTCTAATCTCCTAATTCATGCTAATCGTATCGTACTTAGGCAAATTAAGTGTAATCTCTCTAAGAATACCTCGGTACGTTTTATACAGTCTGGAAGGGGCTTGGGTAGTGTTATAGTCCATTCCTTGTATGAGTAGTGGGTTGAACTCGAGATCTCAAAGTGATTTGGCCTTTTCTCTCACAATTTCTATGAATCGTCGAACTAAGTCGAAAATCATCAACGAGCATCTTCATCGTCATTAATTAATTTGAACTATTCCATTAACCATTCAATTATGGGTGGAATGGGGCACCATTATATATGATAGGTGTTTAAGGCTATCATAGGGGGCCAAATGAAGTGTCTACAGTAACATGGCTCAAAAGATTACTTCTGAAACTTGGAGTGGTACCTTTGACGCCAGCCACTCACTATTTACTGTGACTGCAGCGGGGCAGTCGCTCAATCCAAGGAACCCAAGAGCCATAAGAGCCAAAAGCACGTACAGAGGAAGTATCATTTGGTCAGAGAGGAGCATACTTGTGGTCATAGGAAGTTCAAGATCTTCTTATAATTTATTCCTAAGGCCGGAGTTCAATTGCATTTATATAGTGGAGTTATTTGCAATTAATTGTGGGCTCGGATTGCACATGAGATGTGGGGTCGGGGTGTCTCAGTTGGAGCCAGCTTTCTATGGAATCCCTAGTGGTCCCCACGCTAGCCCAAGTTAGTAGATAGTTACTAATTCTACTTGAACTCTAAAAGGAAAGGAAATAGAAAGTTACTATTTCGATTTGAAGTGAGACTTCTAATAGTGGTAATAGTAAGTTACTAATTTTAAGGAAGTGAGACTTCTATAATAATTAGAAAGGAGAAGGTTACTAATTACTTTGGAAGTAGGACTTCTAATAATAATTAGTAAGTAGCATTAGTGCTATAAAGATGATTATTCCATTCTTGGAAACACCCAGCCCTAGGAGAGGCCATGGAGGTCCAAGATGATTATTCCATTCTTGGAAACACCTAGCTCTAGTACAAGAGTTGCACGCCCCACCTCCTTCTTCTCCCTCTTCTAATTCTCTTCCGGATTCCCTTAGAGTTTCTAGTTGGTTTCTTTTGGAGATCCTACCCATCTCCTTGAGAAAAGAGATCTGATACGGGATATAGCGTGGAAGACAGTTAGGTCTTAGAGATTCTGATTTACTTTGTGAAAGAATTCTTCATCGAAGAAAGAGATCAACTTCTCCATTAGAGCAAGTTCTCCATTGGAGCACAACCGAGCTCCCAAGGTAGAATATACTTTTTTGTATGTTGTGGATTCTATGGTTGCTTGTTGGCTGCTATATTTTATCTTAGAGATAGTGTTTTACTAATCTTGATCATGAGTTTGAGGTTCTTGGATCCTGGATTGGGTTTTGTTGCCTTATGGATAGTTGATCCCTGCGTCAAGTGGGTCAAAAATTTTTGAAACCTATCCACGAGACCCACCTACTTCCAACAAGAAGAACTCACCCTCAACTTGTCATCTTCACTTTCATGGAAAGGTGAAAGATCTACCATATTGAAGACGTTGGAGATATTGAAGTCGCTTGGAAGTTCTACCCGATAAGCATTATCATTGATCTTCTTAAGTACTTTAGAAGGTCCGATCTTGCGCTGCCTCAACTTATGATAGGTGCCAACTGGAAAACACTCCTTCCATAGATATATCCACACAAGGTTGGCTTCCTTAAATACCACTGACGGCGATGCTTATCAGCAGCTTATTTGTAACGAGCATCGCTCTTGTCAATCTGTTTGCGCACTTGCTCATGAACGTCCTTGATATGCTTGGTTAAATCAGCTACTTCCGCACCAACTTGTCCTATATTTGGAATGGGAACAAGATCAACTACATTAGTAGGGTTCCTCCCATAAACTATCTCAAACAGACTCTTTTAGGTTGTCCTCTTTAGGAATTGGTTATAGGCGAACTCAGCATGTGAAAGTATAACATCCCATTGTTTTGGTTTATCTTTTACCAATGTAAGCAAGATGTTGCCAAGGCTTCTGTTCACTACTTCAGTTTGCCCATCTATCTATGGCTGATAGGCACTATTAAAGCATAAGTGTGTACCAAGCATCTTCCATAACGTCCTCCAAAATTGACTAAAGAACTTGGTATTCTTATCGGAGGTGATACTTTTTCGCAACCCATGCAGCTTGACGACCTCCTTAAAGTAAAGCCTGGCAATGTTAGATGCATAAAAAGTCTTCTTACCTGGTATAATATGCCATTTTTAAAATTGGTCAACCGCCACAAAAATAGAATCATTTTTGTATTACCCCACCACACAAGCATGCATGATATTATCTTCTTTGGCCACGGGCCTCATGATTTTATTTCTGGTAGGCCTCAACCCACCAAAAGGCCTTATACAGGGTAAGGGTGCAAGGTCTACATATAATCCCAATCACTTTCCTCTCTATAGTTGATGTAAGACTCCAGGGTGTCACAATCCACCCCCTAGAGCTGCACGTCCCTATGCAGTAGAATGCTAGTCCCTGTAGCCTACCAATCCTCTTGGCCAAGTCTACTTCCTTGAATTAACTTAGTGCATGGGTGTATGGCATATTTGGTGTTGCCAAGTGTTAGTTTATATGCACTCAATCCATTAGATGATGTAATAAATTGATTTATTTTTTTATTTTTCAATATAATCATGCTTTCCTTTCATGAGATGAATGATATTTTATTATTTACTTGCACATAACCAATGCGAATGACATGATGGTTCATAAGATGAACCGGAGTCCACAAGTATACTAGATGTAATACACGTGTATGGATAAGATCCACATACGGGAGACATGTGTCACAAATCTTGAAATTAAATATCTTCACAACCAGTGATGAGATTGGGCATATCATCTGACACGGTTGCAGCACTTTGATCACTATGAGATAGTGTGATTTGTCTCAATCATCAAAATGTAAGATTCTGGATCATGGTGCTAGTACATTGGATGTATTGAAGGACCATGAGAAGCACCTTATGAAACATTGTCTTTACTTTAAAGTCTGCTCTCATAATTCCCTAGCGATAGGGTCATAATCCTGAGACCTTAATGAACTCAAGTTTTTGTCTATTCATTTGCTTTGAGTCATCAATGAGTGAGGCCAATTGTAGGTCAACACATTGGCGTCTTGGGTACTTGGTAGTAGGACTGTAGGAACATTCAATGGTCAAGATGAAATCTATCCTCATTATCCCCTTGTGCCGATTAATGGATTTATCATTGGTATATGGATCAAATTTGGTGGATAAGTCCAATTGATCCATAGATATAGATGGAAGGGCCTTTTTGTGGTCATAGGGAAGTTTAGGGTCTTCTTTGTAAGTTATTACTAAGACTGGAGTTCAATTGCATTTATATAGTGGAGTTATTTGCAAGTAACTATAGGCCCAAATTACACATGAGATGTGGGGTCGCGGTGTCTCAATTAGAACCAACTTTCTATGAAATCCCTAGTGGTCCCCACGCTAGCCCAATTATTAGATGGTTACTAATTCTAGTTGAACTCTAAAAGGAAAGGAATGAGAAAGTTACTGTTTCTATTTGAAGTGAGACTTCTAATAGTGGTGATAGTAAGTTATTAATTTTTAATGAAAGTGAGACTTCTATTTCAATCAGAAAAGAGGAGGTTGCTCAAGCTATAAATAAAGGTGATAGGGCTATGGACATCCCAAGCATATTCCATACAAAGGAATACACGCCCAACCCCTTTTAATGCAAGTGTTGCACGTCCTCCTCTTCTCCCTCTTTTAGTTCCCTTCCGGATTCCTTTAGAGCTTATGATTTTTTTATTTTATTTTTTAGATCCCACCCATTTCCTTGAGAAAAGAAATATGATAAGGGACATAGCATGGAAGACGATTGGGTCTTGGAGATTCTAATTTGTTGAGAAAGAAATAGTTCTTTATCCGACATGTTATCAGTTTCTCCATTAGAGCACTACTGAACTCCCAACGTAAAACCTACTCCTTGTACGTTGTAGATTTATTGTGGATGCATGGTGATGCTATTTTCTATCTTAGAGATAGTTTTTCTATTGATCTTGGTTGATGAATCTGAGGATTGGATCTTGGATTTGGTTTGAAGCCTTATGAATAATTGATCCTTGCATCAAGTGGGTCAAAAGTTTTTGAAACTTGTCCACGAGGCCTACCTATTTCCAACAATTGGTATCAGAGCCATACTTCATCTCTAATCTAATTAGATCAATTGTCTAGATCTAATCTTTGCATGAGATGTGAAAAGGATAGACCTAAAGCTTTGTAAGGATCAGATTTGATGTTTTTATGCATGCTGTATCTTTTATGAATGCACTAGAAGGGACCGGTTTGGACAAGAAAAGTTTTTCTGCAGGTTTTCCAAGCAGGGTGCTCGAGCGCACCAGGCTCTGGAAAATGGCCACTCGAGTGGATCAAGGACAGCTGGAGCGAACTGTGTGCAAAACTTTCTTTTTGGAAGTCCGGGATTTTCATCATAAGATGATGAACGGTATCTTCATAAACCTAGTCACTACTATGTTCATGATACTTACTTTGCAGGTTCATGTCCTCTCCATATGGCCCACAAGTCTTTTGCTTCTTTTTTTTTTTTTTGGTTGATTGGTTTATTTGAGGCTAATTGTAAAGGGCATCATGGTTTCCTTGGTTTCCCGTGAAAGGACATGCATGGTGGATTTCCTTATAGCCATTTTATTTCCATTATTAGATTATCATGTAAGTCTCATTGTCGAGGCATAGGAATTCATGTAATTTTCTATTTTTGACGTTGTGAAAGATAAAGAAGGAAAGTGATGTTGGACTCCTAATCAAAGAGTTTAAAGATTACCAAAAGAGTTTAGGAGATACCCAAAGAGTTTGTGGAATCCCAAAGTTTTGGAAAGTCTAAAAGTCCAAGAAGTCTATTCTGCTTGGGCCATGTGGAGGAGAGGACTGGTTTCTTTTTTTGGCACTTTCTATTTATGGATGAATGCTTTTATAGAATGTTTCCAAATCTTATCCAAACATAGAAAGTTACCAAAATTGGTCAAATCAAATTAATTTTTTGGAAAGAGCTCTAATTAGTGTTGGTGGACCCATGAGATGGACCCATTGGTAACACTAATCTTAGAAACTGGACTTTTCTTAAATATAACTTGACTTGGAACCAATCATTGGTCAAATCATGAGATGATTTGATGTTTATATATGTGAGCCCTTATATCTAAGAAGGAAATCCTCAAATCTAAAATATTAAGTGGGAGTGGGGTATTTAAACTGAGAAATCCCCATGGTTTTCCACCATAAGTCCATTGTAAGGAAAGTATTAGCCTCACGCCATCTTGAGAATGGTCGTTCCTCACGGTGGGCTCTTATTTGTCTGGCTACTAGATATGGATCTCCTTAGGATAGTGTTTGGTGAGACGTGGTGGGGGCCCACTCCCCAAGGAAGAGCTGCCCAAAACTATTGTCATTCAATGCTAGTTGGTGGGTCACACTTAACTAAAATAGTGATGTATTATCCCAAGAATTTGCCTCATGTATTTTAGAAACCAAAGCTGATTGGGAGTCATACATTATTTGGTATGAGATATGTCACGTCCCCTGAACCCGATTAGAGAATAAACCGGATCCGAGGAGTGAAATTTAGGACTAATTAAAAATTTTGTCCTTTAGGCCTAAGGATCGTAAGTCCGCTGTGAGGATATAATATTTCAAGCCTCAAATATAATAAGAATTTGCGGAACTCATACAATTCTAGGCATATTTGGATATCAACAAGGAATAATGAATCTCAATATATATTAAAGTTGAACAAAGAATAAAATAAAACTTAAACAAGAAAATTAATTTATTCAATGGCCATCCCACTAATGAAGGCCATTTAAAACAATAGTGAAGTCAATAGTGTGAAAGTTCAACGAGAGATAATAAAGAATAAAAGAATCTAATGAAGTCCCAACGAATCTCTCTCGTGCCAGGATCAATGACGCTACTTTACGTCATTGGCACGCCACTCTCGTTCCTCCTCAGCCGGTTGGAGATCCTCTGGGATCTCCTCACCTGCTTGCTCCTCGTAGTAGTACGCACATGAGGTGTCTGCACACCAAGGAATGGTCAACGACATGTTGAGCAATAGATAAGCAAGATATAAATAAACATGACATGCATCAAGTATAAGAGTAATGACAGGCATGATAATCAAGAGAATACAAGGAATCGAAGCTAGGCATAAAGCATGAATAAATAACCAGAAACAATAACATGAAATCCTAACATATCAGCAATAACCACTGTCCAAACAATGCAATGCAAGAATCAAGAGGGAGACTCCGAGGATGTCCAAGCCACCTCTCGGGGTACCAGTAACAATCCTACCCGGACTACTGATACCAAAGTCCGGCTCTAGGGGGATCCAAGCTCCCGGTCCTGGGAATAGTAGTACGGTCCAAGCCCGCTCCCAACTATTCAACGCCATGGACGCCGTCCAAAGCCGACTGCCCACTCCGATGTCCAAGTAATCGGCCCATCAATAATACCCCAAACTGCAGTTGGCCATGACATGCAAATAATAGTAAAGTGGTGTTGACACGAGGAAATCAAGACAAGCAAGTCTGGCTAGCTCAATATACAAGACATGTTCATAGGGATTATCTCATTCAAGTCAATACAAGACAAATCCAATCACAAGATAATCCTTTCAGTCTAGCTAGTCATGTTTATCAATTACATAACATGGGGTCCTAAGGTATACTCTAAGTCAGGTCCAAGTCCTAATTCTACAAGGGATTATGTTTCATAATTAGTTAGGTGCATTATGCCGAGAGAGTGTACAAGGTGCAATTACAACGTATACAATTAAACAAGTCAAGGAGGAATTACAAGCCAACCCTAGGCAAGTGGTGTCATCCATGTATCCTACATGTTCTAACGGAGTACGTGTGGAATTGGATCAACGATGCTTCTAAGGAAATCCCTTGGTGTACAATCATGTTAAGCATCCATTAATTCAGTTCCATATGCATTCGGTTACCTCACGTTTAATACACGAATACCTAGACACCTAACCGAAACATACCAAGCCAAGTACTTCGATTTTAACTCCCATAATGGTCATGTGAGAGTAAGTTCATGGTTTCCAACATCTAAGGCCCAAACCTAGGTTACCAATCTCAGTTTCAATAAAGATATGAGCCGAGGCAATAATCCAAGTATTTACATCACTTTCCGATATCCGATCGTAACGAAACCAGAACCATTGGATTGTACATCTCGAGGGCTTTCCAACGGTATATTACACGTCAAAATCCGACGGGCGGATCAAAAGCTATGGTCATTCGAAATCTGCCAAAATTCATGAAATTTGCCCAAATGCGGCTAGCCGAATTGGCCTATGCGGGTAGTCGAATTGGCATGCTCGGCTAGCCGAAAAAGTGACCGAAGATGACCGAAAATGCCCTGTTAAAACATGGTTACTGGAAAAGTAACTGAATGGTGACCGAGTTTCCTACGGCTAGCCGAATTCTGGGCAGAACCATGAGTCTTTTGAGCCAAAAATTCAATCATTTGAGTGGCTCCTTCTCCAACCTCTTCCCAAACATTTCCAAAGGCCATAACCTGCACAAAGAGCTACCATGCTCTCCTCCAAACCACATTTCATCCATTCATCAAGTCATCCACCCATAATAAAATCCATTCAACCCATTAATCCAATTTTAGCATGTGTAATCCATTTAACCATGACAAGCTTGGAATTTAGGGAAAATCTAAACAATGAGTTAACAAGAACAATAATAATACATGATGCCCAATATATAAAGCAAATCTACTTGCCTCAACCAAGAAGAAGATTGAAATAGGGAAAACTTGAGGAGAAGCTTTCTATCACGAAATCCACGAATCTAACCCAACCAAACGTAACCTAAAACTCCAAGGAGAAGAAAAGAGAGGAAAAGATTGAGATCAAACCTAAATCTAACCAAAAGAGAAGATGAGAAGATGTGCGATTCGGATCTTCGAGATGATCTCTCCCAAGAACTCTGGGCTTGAGAAGATGAAGAGGAAGAAAAAGAGGTTGTTGTAGTTTCGTTGCAGAAATGAGAATGAGATTAGGGTTAAGATTAGGTTAAAGAAGAAGAGAAGAAGGAAAAGACAAGTTTGCCCTTAAGTGGGTCCGGTGAAGGAATGGACCACTTGAAGGGTTTCTGATTGTCAGATCGCGATGAGCCAAGAGACAAAAATGATCAGCGCAACGAGACCTTTCCAACGAACCCAAAATCACGGTGATAAGAATTTTTTTCCGGAAAAACACTTAATTTTCCTTAAATTGCAAACTACCCCCCTGCTAGGATCAAGCGAACTTGAAATCGAACGAAACTTCGCAGACACTATTCTAACACTAAAAGAAACTCACTTAAGGCCTAAACTCACTTAAATATCTAACAATACAATGAATTATAATAATAATAAAATAAACGGGTCAACGGGCCTACTATTAGGCCCAATTGACCCAGTAAGGTCGCGGACCTTACAAGATACCTTGATGATAATGAATGATGGGGATTAGGGATAATTAGCCTTTATCTTAATTTTGACTGACTTTGATCTGCACCAGTCTAAGTGGCATTCGCACTCTCTAAGGAAGCATGCCCTAAGGGATTGAAATTCCAATGTATTCTAAATTTAGTGGTTATGAGGATTCCCACATAAATTTGGTAGAATACTAAACCCTAATGTCATTGAAATTGAATGCATGGTTATGTGTTACAATTTTTCAAGCATGAGTTTGAATACTTTCAATCCACTTGCGACCATCCTCAACCAGAACAAGTTGGTGGGATCCAACTATGTAGATTGGAAAAGGAACTTTAATATTCTCCTGACTGCTTCAGATACAAATATGTCCTTACCATACCCCCCCTGATGAGCCTGGGCCAGACGCACCATAGAACGATAAAGACCTTTACACCAAATGGGCCAAAGTCGATGAGATGGCCAGACGTTATATCCAGGCATCCATGTCTAGTGTTTTGCAACACTAACATCAATCCTATAAGACTACATACAATACTATATCGAACTTAAAGGAGATGTTTACGGACCAGGGCAGGCCCGCTAGACAGGCTGCTATGAGAGTGTTGTTAAGCACTAAAATGGCTAAAGGAACACCAGTACAGGACCACAACCTGAAGATGATGGACCATTGAATGAATTAGATGCACTTGGTGCTGCGATTTATGCAGAATCGCAGATTGACATAATCCTCGAGTCGCTACCAGATTCATTCAACAATTTTAAGGTCAATTATAATATGAATAAGATGAATCTGACTTTAGCTGAGCTGTGAAACAAGCTGGTAGTGACTAAGGGGGTCATGAAAAAGAAGCCAACTGCCTTGATGACAGAAAAGTCATTTGCCAGGTCCAAGCCGAAAGGCAAAGGCCAGAAAGGTAAGAAGAAATTAGTCCCTAAGGGCCCTAGGGTGGAGAATGGTGCTTGTCGCGACCCCGGACCGGGAATCCCCAATCCGGGATCGGGACTAATGGTGGTGGATGATGATTGGTGAGGATTATCTACATCCACCATGTAGAACTTATTTAATTTCCCACAGGTGTCCGCGGTGAGGATTTCACAACCTTGCATGAATATTTCTTTTTAGTGCGGAAGCGTGTAGCAAATCAAATAGTCAGACTATCTCTAGTCATGCAAGCATCAATATCAAATGTCAAAACTGTATCAGAAAGAGCAATGATCTATAGCATGTTTCCCAAAAGTTGTTAAAGTTAGACAAAATATCCTTTAGTTACATTCCCCAAAAATTAGAGGCCAACAAAGGCCAATATTACAAAATAATAACCCAAAGAATAGTTAACAAGTCCTCCCCAAAATGTTACGCCTCTTGGCAACCCGATGTCTACATGACATCGTCAGCACGCCACTCAACTAGAGGCTGCAGCTCACCTACCGCCTCCTCCGGCCCCTCCTCAAGGAAACCGGCAACGGGACCTGAGTACCAAAGCAAAGGATCAGACACGACGGTCTGGCAAGAGAGTGGGAAGATACAACAACATAAAATAGATGAAATATCTCGAAAAGCAAGGAAGTCTGTTAGAGCAAGAACTCTCATAAAATAGATAAATCATTGGCTAGAAACATGTAAACAAGATAAAACATATGAGGTAACCAAGGAAATCGGGAATAACAAGGTGGCAATCACATAAAGCTAAGTCCTCTGTCACTAAAGTGACAACAGTATCACGGGACGTTGATCTCAGTCACACAAGGTGAGGAGAAGCAACGTAAACATATATACAATATAAATATACAGGAACGGGACCACGGTAGCGAACCGGGTATCGGGACGGGACCACGGTAATGACCGGGTATCGGGATCCAAACTGCAGCTGGCGGGACGGGAGAGGGATTTCCAAGTCGGTGGATCAAACCGACAAGGTATCCAAGCTTAGTGATGCCGACACATAGGTTAAATAACACATCGATACATATGCAAGTAAATCAAGTACAAGTAAATCAATGCACGGGGAAGAATATTCAATGGATCACTCTCATTTCATATCGGGCAATACTCTTCGGGACAAGTTCATGTTACTAGTGTAACCATCAAGCTTTCGGGAAAACAGGTCATGTAAGGTGAATCTTGGAAATGAAGGAATAAAACGAACTATTACAATTCCGGGAAATATTGATTTCAAGATCTATTTAAGTGAATAGGGGTCCCGTATGTCAATTATAGCCATTACTTGGTACTCCTTGAGTTTGAAGACATTCCGGGCTCCTTATGCACTTTTACGACTTTTAAAACTTAAATTGAGCTTATGGTTATAACTAGATATTATGATAGGAAAACAAGACTATAAACGGTCCATCCTAAGTAGGATGTCAACCCGGAACTATCGAGCAACCTACTCAGTCACCGAAAGGAATAGAATTCGCGATACCCAAGGAAATAGACTTTGCATTTAGGTATGAAGAGGATATCGTGTCGTTCCATCCCGTTCAAGATTGAATCGATTGAACTTCGATGCATTCCGGACCAACCGTGAAGAGCATCGGCTCAAGACGCTCTCACATATGGTCAAGTGAGTCCAAGGAGGGTAGCCAAGGTCCACAAAAAAATACACAGGGTTCGATCGATCGGCCCAAAAAGCCTTACTGTTAAAAGTCAGACCGATCGATCGGCCTGTAGGTCCGATCGATCGGCACTGGGCGTCAAGCATGCCCGGGAACTTGATTTCTCTCCTTCTTGTTTTCTTTCCTTCCAACACCTCAACAACCACAATTAACTATGAACAAGGAGACTTAAACACATGATTCCAAGACATTAAATGAGGCTATCAAGATGTGTAAAGATCATTTATTTCAACCATGGAAAAATCAATGAAGAAATCAATGAAAGCATGAAAACCATAAATGCATCACCAAACAATTTCAAACTTAAAAACATCCAAACATTCACTTGCCTCAAGTCCAAGCTAGCCAAAAACAAGCCTCAAATCACTTCAATAGCTCAAAGCCAAGCTACAATAAAAAAAACCCCAAAAACAACCCTAAAATGGGTTACACAAAGAATGAAAATGAAAGAACTTCCAATAATGCAAATGTAGCTTCCCTAAGGCTAGAAGATCACTAATCTAGGAGATGAATAAGATCACTTACTTGCAAGGTCCCCTAATGGACAAGGTAAGCTCAAGGGAAGTCTCAAAGTTGATGGATTCTTCTAAAAATAGTATCAAGAGGAAGCTTGAGAGATGAGGAAGAGATTGGCAATCTCCATTTCTTGATTGATGAGCTCTTGGTGAGGCTTGGAGATGGAGAAGCAAGAAGAAGAAGAGAAAAGCAATGAAGAACCCTAGACTCAATAGTTGAGCTGGAACATGACAATGGAGAAGGAAGGGAAGGGTTCCTCTTTGTTAACACTTGGGTGGTTGGGTCCCACAACTTAAAGAGCTACGTTGGCTGAAATCATCTCTCTCGGGTCCTCGGATGAATTCGACGAAGAAGGAAGAAATGTTCGTCGAAATATCTAGTTTCCAACAAGTGTATGTTTCGCGAGTTTCGAGAATATTAAGTTTTGGGTACAGATTTGGTGTGAAATGACTGTTTTACCCTCAAGGCTATGAAATCGGGTTTCGGGGCCTCGAATGGACACGGGATCAACATGAAAGTTGTAAGAATCCACAAGATGAATGCAACGGGCCAAAAACACAATTCACAACCAATCGGGAAAATCTCGCAAGAAAATGCAAAGCTGAAAAAGGGAACCCCCAAAGGGCCCCACAAGCTATCAATCACTCCAAAAGGCCCAAAACTAGAATCAAGGCTATTCCAAACCCAACTAGACCAAAAACACTAATCAAGCTTAGCACTAACACGCAACTTAATTAGCACTAAACGGGTTCACTCGGGTCGGGGTCTTACAGTGCTAATGGTGGTGGCTAAGGCTAAGGGATCGGGAGCAAAGGGAAAGTATTTCCATTGCGATATGACAGGACATTGAAAGAGGAATTGTCCATATTTTCTGTCTAAGAAAAAGACCTCAGGTATGATTGAGTCACTTGTTTCTGAAGTTAGTTTTGGAACTGGTACTTCAGAATCCTGGTGTCTTGACTCCGGTGCAACTAATCACATTTGTAATCCATTGCAGGGATTTCAGGAAACCAAGATGCTTAGTGACGGCGAAATCATTGTCAACCTAGGATCTGATGCTAAGGCGGAGGCGGTTTCAGTGAGAGTCATTACTTTATGTTTTTCAAATAATAAATTGGTTTTGTCAGACACTCTATGTGTACCATCTTTAAGATGTAATTTAATTTCAGTTTCTAGTTTGGTGAAAAAAAAGTTATTCTATTACTTTTGGTACTAAAGTTGTCATAAAGAGAAATGGTACTTTTATATGTTCTGGCAAGATAACTAACGGACTTTATTTGTTAACTCCTACAACGTATGAGATACATGATACCAAAATAATTAATAGGCCATCATTAAAGAGGAAGTCACCTTCAACTAATCCAACAAAACTTTGGCACCTGAGGCTAGGTCACATAAACCTAAACATGATTGAAAGGCTAGTGAAAGATGGTATCTTGCCTTCATTGGTGGTAGAACCAATGCCTGTCTGCGAGTCTTGTCTGGAAGGCAAAATGACCAAAAGACCATTTTCATCTAAGGGTAGTAGGACCAAAGATTTATTACAATTAGTGCATACTGATGTGTGTGGACCCATAAATATTAGAGTGAGAGGTGGATACGAGTACTTCATCACTTTCACTGATGATTACTCAAGATATGGATACATATACCTTATACACCGCAAGTCCGAGGCTTTTGAAAAGTTCAAAGAATTTCGAGCGGAAGCGAAAAAGCAATTAGGTAAAAGTATCAAGACTATTCGATCAGATTGAGGAGGGGAATATATATCTCTCTGCTGATTTTATAGGACACTTATCAGAGAATGGGATACTATCCTAGTTGTCTGCTCCTGGTATGGCTCAACAGAACAGAAAAGTGGAAAGAAGGAACATGTCTCTTTTAGATATGATTAGGTCTTTGTTGAGTTTCTCAGGATTACCTATATTCTTTTGAGGACATGCCTTAGATACTGTGATGTACATTCTAAGCCTCGTACCATCTAAGTCTATACCTAAGAGTCTCCGAGAGTTATGGTCCTGGTGAAAGCCTAGTCTACAACATTTACACATTTGGGGTTGTTCGGCACACGTGCTGAAGGTTAAGACGGATAAGTTGTAATCGAAGTCGGAAGTATGCACAGTCATAGGATATCCTAAAGAAACTAAAGGTTGGTTATTATATAATCCCAGAGAGCAGAAAGTGCTTGTAAGCACGAATGCGGTTTATCTAGAGGAAGATTATATGATTGACCGGAAATTTTTAGAAAAAGTTGTAAGGTCTCATGCCTTTATTAGAGGGGCTTAGTCACTAATCACTAGGATTTAGGGTGCTTAATTGGGTTTAGTGGCCTAAGCACTAGGATTAGTGGTGTGTGGTGCATTAGGTAGTGGGTCATGCATATCATACTTACTTGGACCCACACTGGCTGGTGGCCTAAGGCACTCTCATTATGAGCCCATACCCATTTGCCAAGGACTTTCTTGTAAACTCCCTAACAACTTGGCCTTATGTGCAAAATTCCTAAAAGAAAACCCCCTTTAAACCTTAAAGCCCCATTTCCCCCATTTCATTTCATTCCTTCTCTTCTCTATAATCTCTCTACAACTTCTCCCCCATTTCTCCACCAACCAAGCTAGGGCTTCCAAGAGTTTCCAATGCTTTCCCCAAGGCTCAAGAGTCTCCCCATCATCTCCTTCATCTTCCTCCTTTCTCATTCTCATCAATAGGTAGGTAAACCCTCTCTTTAAACTCATGTAGTTTGCAATTTTCAACACTAGGAGCATGCATTGGTGATTTAGTGGGTTTTCCCTTGCATTTTGGCATATAGGAAGTGGGTTCTTTGCTTGGTTGGAAGTGGGGAGGTGTGAAGAGCAAGATTTGAGGTAACCCTAGGCTCTAAGAAAGGGGTTTTTTGCTCAACTAAGCCAAAGGCAAGTATATAGACATGATTAATGGTGTAGGCATGTCTATTTGGTTGATTTTAATGCTTTGAATGTGGTAATCTTCTCTATCATGTGCATTTAGGATATTTGGGTTGGTGGGTGTGAATTTAAAATGCATTAATGGTGGATAGTTACATTAAACAAAATTGATAAAAATATTTGATTGATGCCATTGTAATTATACTCCTCTCTTGTTAAGTTTTATTGGCTAACCCATTAGTTTATTACTAGTTGATAGATATGTAGTTGCTTACATTTGGATTTCATTTCATCATTGCTATATCAAGGCATAAGAAATATATAAAGAAGAGTGGATTGACATAAAACTTGATACCATTCTTGGGACCAATCCTCTCTATTTATAACACTACTATAACCTTCAATCTAGGACTTTTAAATTACAAGAGTCATTAATAATGCATTAGTCACCAATATATATAGGACCCTTGACTTATATGAGTCAGAAATATGAGACTAACACATTAAGCATGTTGATATTAAGAATAATTCATAACAACCCTCCCTACTTGAAATAACTACAACAAGCCCATGGTTGATCATGTAGTATTGTTAGGTATCATATGTGATTTTGCCCATGGCCCACCATCCATGTAGTTCAAGAATGAGGTGTGGGACCGTCCCAAGTATGAGATATGAGTTCTGTCCACATCTTTTAGGAACATGTGGTTCATTTTGGATTTCTAACCCAGCCACTTACTTTATACTAAACACAATAACCCCTTTAAATTATTTAATGATTATTTTTCTCCCTTTAACGATTATGTGGAATCATATGATATCTCTAGGAATTCCTAAATCAACCTGCTGACCTGAAACTAGATTAATCTACTATTTATGTCATGACACGACCCGCTAGAATTTGGACCCTAGCCCCACCTAGCCTATGAATATGAATTGGACCTTTAGTTAGAGGGGGTGTGTAGGCTTAGCACCTCATTGTGGATTGTGCGATAACGCACGTGAGACCCATGTTGGATTATGTGGGTGGCATAGTGGGCCCCTTGGGTGTCAACAACTTCAAAAGCATCAAATGACTACCAAAAGCATCCCGGACCCGCGTAACCATTGTGATAGACAACATGGGCCCTACATGTGATGTTTGACCTTAGCCTTAGGTGGGTTAGTACCTACTCCCCTTGGCCCGTTACCATATGGTCCAGTTAGGTTAAGGTTAGCTTAGGACTCCCTATATATATTACATGATTAGTGTATACACCAGCTTCCTTCGTTAGTTTATTACCCATACTTTTATGCTCACTTGGTGGCCTTCCCCTTTAGTTCTGTTGACAATGTGATGAGGACACTTAATGAGAGGCTAACCGGGCACCTTGTTTTGGGTATGTGTGTATGTGTGGGTTTGAGTGTGTGTGTGTATGCATAGGTATATGTGCGTGCACATGTGTGAGTTGGGTGTGTGTGCATATGTGTAGGCTTGTGTGTATATGGTTTGTACTTACCGTCTGCAGATCGGGGGTGGATGTACGCCACCATACCAAGTTCGCCTGGTTGCATTTCTTTGACTAGCTCGTCTAGGTACCGGGTTCGCTGGGTTGCATTTGTTTAACCAGCTCGTCTGGGTACTGAGATTTCCTGGGTACATTCATTCTGATGACATATGATGGTTTGATTATTTATGGGTTAGTTATGTTTCGTTTATTCAATATTTATGTATCTTACCACATATTGGTCTCGATTGGCACATGTTACACTGCTACTCATATCTATTTACTTGCCATTTATTGATGGTGCTACATTTGGTGCTTAGGTACCGTTGCCCCCGTCGAGTCAGAGGGCGAGGAAGGGCAGGAGGTTCCGCTGGATGACGGACTTACTGAGTGGAGCGCCAACGACGTAGTTTGACCTACCGAGCCTAGCGCCGTAGAACCATACATATTGGTAGACTTTTGAGACGGATACCTTTGGGCCTATAGCCCTTTTATTTTGATTTCATGATTGTGTTAGGCCTTATCTGTTAGGGATTTTGTTCTTTGCAATTTGATGGATGCATTATCATTTTAGCATCATACGAATTTTCACACATGCACATTGTTTTTGAAATACTTGAAATCTTGATTTACACATGCATTGTTTTTCAGACTTGTAGAATTATTGATTTATGCATGTTTTGATTTTAAACTTGGATGCATTTAGATTTCAAAAGAAGATTTTCGAATCAAGCTTGCCTATGGTTTTAAATCTTTCAAATCATCTTAGGCATTTTAGGTTTCATGTTTTTAAAACCCTTAGATTGATTTAAAACATGTTTCCAGGCTTGATTCTATGACCCAGAACTCCCTCTAGCAAAATACTTTGGAGTAGCTTTTTACTTAATCGTTTAAGAAGGCAAAACTTTTTTTTGGTGCTACAGTAGTTTGCTACGGTGTTTTGCTACAGTAGTTTTGTCGCGACCCCGGACCGGGTCCCCGAAGGAACCGATCCGGGATCGGGACTAAATGATGATCCACGTCACATCTGTTTAAATGATAACATACACTTATTTAATTTCCCACAGGTGTCCGCGGTGAGGATATCACAACCATAATTGAATATTTCTTTTAAATGTGGAAGCTTGTAGCAAATCAAATAGTCAGACTATCTCTAGCCATGAAAGCATTAACATCAAGTATAAAATGTTGTATCAGAATGAGCAATGATCTACAACATGTTCCCCAAAAGTAAGTTAAAGTTTAACAAAAGATCACTTATTTACAATCTCCAAAATTAGAGGCCAACAAAGGCCAATATAAACAAAACAATAACCCAATGAATGGTTAAATAGTTTTCCTCAAAATGAAATGCCTCTTGTAGCAACCCGATGTCTACATGACATCGTCAGCATGCCACTCGACTAGAGGTTGCGGCTCACCTACCGCCTCCTCCGGCTCCTCCGCAAGGAAACCGGCAACGGGACCTGAGTACCAAAGCAAATGGGTCAGACACGACGGTCTGGCAAGAGAATGAAAGATACAACAACAGGTAGTAATAAAGGAAATACCTTAAAAAGCATAGAATCTGTTTAAACAAGAACTCTCATAAAGTAGATAAATCATTTGTTAGAAAACGGGCAAATAAGATAAAACATATAAGGTAACCAAGGAATCGGGAACTAACAAGATGGCAATCACATAAAGCTAAGTCCTCTGTCACTAAAGTGACAACAGTATAACGGGACGTTGATCTCAGTCACACAAGGTGAGGAGATTCAACGCAAATCATATATACAATATAAATATACGGGACGGGACCATGGTAGCGAACCGGGTATCGGGACGGGACCACGGTAATAAACCGGGTATCGGGATCCAAACTGCAGCTGGCGGGACGGGAAGGGATCTCCAAGTCGATGGATCAAACCGACAAGGTATCCAAGCTTAGTGATGCCGACTCATAGGTCAAATAACATATCGAGACATATGCAAGTAAATCAAGTACAATAATAAACGAGCAAGACGGGGGTGCTCAAGGGCACACTGTCATTTCCTGTCGGGCAATACATTTCGGGACAAATAACTGTTACTAGTGTAACTATCATGCTTTCGGGAAAACAAATCATATAATATAAATCTTGGAATGAAGTGAAACAATGAACTATAACAATTTCGGGTAAAATACTGGTTTCAAGATCTATTTAGTGTATAGGGGTCCCGTATGTCGCTTATAATAAAGACTTGGTACTCCTCGAGTTAGAAGACATTCTGGGCTCCTTATGCACCTTGAATTTCCAAAACTTCGAATGAAATCTTTGTGATATGGTTTCTTTCCACGAATGGCCTCATACATTGTTTAGCAAATCTCTTTGCCATCGAGGGGTTTCCAGATAATAGACCCAAACATTGAAATAGTTAAACATCGTCCCAAACATAGCCCTGTCCAACGGAGCCCATCGCTCGAGCGGACTGCAGAGTTCGCTCGAGCGAGTCGCTCTCTGGAATGACTGTCTGGGTGGGTTCGCTCGAGCGAAGTGGAGGTTGCTCGAACGAACTCATTGGGTCGAGTGAATATTTAAATGCGTTTGAACGAACAACTCTCTGGAATGAGTTCTGGGATGTCCGCTCGAGCGACCAGGGGTCCGCTCGAGCGACCAAGCTACTGGAATGCTCTAAACCCTTTCTTGGACAGGTCGCTCGAGCGAAGTGTCATGGTCGCTCGAGCGAACTGTCCAGAACCTGAATTCGGACCAGTTCAGCTCCACAATAACTCTTCCTTTTTACAACCCCTTCTTAACCACTTTCATACCTCAAATGAGGAGTATAAATCTCCATTCAAATGACCTCAAATCTCCAACCACATCCATCACATTCTCCTCCATCCATATCACATTCCATACAAGCAAAGAGGAGAAGGAAACCATTTCACACAATATACATATTCAAGACAAAACAAGAAAACATTAATTGCTATGAGCTAACATGTCTTTATGACCATAAATGCATCCTTTAATACTCCACCAAGAACATTTATTTCAACCATAAACATATTAATGAAAACATGAAAATCCATAAATGCTTCACCAACCATTTAAAACTTAAAACACCCAATCATTCACTTGCCTTATGTCCAAGCTAGCCAAAAATCAAGCCTCTAATCACTTCTTAAGCTCACTTCCAAGCTACAATAAAAAAACCCCCAAAACAACCCTAAAATGGGTTACACAAAGAATGAAATTGAAAGAACTAACAATAATGCACATGGAGCTCATCAAGGGCTAGGAGACAACAAATCTAGAAGATGAAGGGGATTACTTACTTGCAAGGTTCTCTAATGGCAATGGTGAGCTCAAAGAAAGTCTTGGAATGGAGGGTTTTCTCCACAAAACTATCAAGAGGAAGCTCTCAAGGAGGTGAAGAAGATGATGACCTCAACTTTCCTATTGGTGCAAGCTTAGGAGTGGATTGAGGATGAAGAAGCAAGAAGAAGAAAGAGTTGCTCACAAAACCCTAGGTTTTCTCTCTTGTGCTGGAAAAAGAAATGGAATGAATGAAGGGTTGAGTTCCCCTTTGTTAACAAATGGGGTTGGGTCCCACAACTAAAGAAGGTAGTTTGGCTGAAATCATCTCTTTCGGGACCTCAGATGGATTCGACGAAGAAGGAAGAAATGATCTTCGAAATATCTAGTTTCCGAAAAGTATATGTTTCGCGGGTTTCGGGAATATCAAGTTTTGGGTACAGATTTTATGTGCAATGACTGTTTTGCCCTCAAGGCTATGAAATCGGGTTTCGGGATCTCAAATGGACACGGGATCAACATGAAAGTTGTAGGGAATAACAATACCAATAAAACGGGATTAAAACCATGAATGCAAAAATCTCCAATAAATCCCCAAACATGTACAATGTCATGAAAAGGAACCCCCAAAGGACCCTACTAGTTACCAAAGCATTCAAAGTAGCCCAAAACTAGAATCAAAGCTATTCCAAACCCAACTTAGCCAAAATCACTAATCAAGCTTAGCACTAACACGCAACTTAATTAGTACTAATCGGGTTCACTCGGGTCGGGGTCTTACAAGTTTTGCTACAGTTTTTTTCGGTCAGCCGAACTGGATGTCAGTCGACTGACACTTGACCGAGCCCACTTCGGTTCGCGTTCCAGAATGGTCAAAACTAGACGTTTTATGACCGTTGGGAGTTCGGTTGACCGAACTTGAGCTCGGCTGACCGACAATAGAGCCATTGGATAATTTTTTCTATATAAACAAATCATTCCTAGGACAAATGTGAGGATTTAAGGGATACTCCTTGAGGTATTTTGAGGCACAAAGGGGAATGAGCTAAGGGAGGCTAGTTGGTCAAAAAGGGAAGCTAAAGCTTGGAATCATAAGTAAATCTTCTATGTAAGCTTAGTTTTCCTTTTCATATGTTTTTATGCTTTGCTTAAATTATTAGTAAATCTTTTTAGGCATGTTAACTATGATTTGTTGTGTCCTTAACATATATATGTGTTGAATTGATTTATTGTTTTGGATACATCATCTTGATTCAAACCAAGTAGGACTCAAATTAGTATATCTAAGTGAATCAAGTTTTGGAATCAACTTTGAAATTATATGTAACATGATTCCAATACTTGGTTGAATCTTTGGTTGTTGTTTTTCATCATAAGAAAATCACTTTCAAATCTATCTTATGTTTTGGATTCAACAACTTCACAAATCACATGTATATTGTTTTAAAGTTTCACACAACTTGCTTAGCATTGATATACATCATTTTCAAGTTGGTTTTTAAATTACATGTGATTTGTTTCTTCACTTCAATCAAATCTATTTTTGTGTTTTACACTTTCAAAAGCTTTAAGCTTGCATTCATTGAGCTATCATTTTTAACTTGATTGAAGTTTTTCACACACACACCATGAGCATTCATCTTTGCATTTCATACGGTGTTGTGTGAGTTAGTTTTTCACTTTCATATCCGCCTAATTTAGAGGCATTGTATTGAGCTAAAGTTGTATCTCCATCAAGTGTATTCTAGACACTACTTAGAGAGATAACCAACTTTTTGGTTGAAGAGGTTATTGCTTAGCCTAAGAAAAGCATAGTGTAATAGGTTGATGTTAAGCCTTGAAAAACATCATTGTTAAAGGTTATTGCTTAGCCTTGGAAAGCATATTGTAAAGGTTATTGCTTAGCTTTTTTAAAAGCATAAATAGTGGAAATCCGGTGGGGTGTTGGATCACAAGCCGATAGTGGATGTAGTCATTGAGGCCGAACCACTATAAATCATTGTGTGATGGTGCATGCTTTTTGGTGATTGTTTTTGTTAGCTTCCGCATTTAGTTTGATAATCATCACTAGTGGCTAGTTAAGTTTTAAAGAAATCTAAACTTGATCATAATTGGTCACTAAGTTGTAGCTCACCCTATTCACCCCCCCTCTAGGGTTCGGATCCCGGACTTTCATTATCTTAATTTAAGACAATGTAAACTTATTTAAACTATGCACTTCTGTACTACTTCCGCTCTGTTATTTTTATGGTTATGTTTCTACCATCTGCGTAAGTTGTTCGTTTCTTGTTGCTTCCATGATTTAGATTATGGTGATTGATCATCATACATAACCTCACCAAGGACTTTGATCCACCCGGAATTGGGGTCTCAAATATGAATGGTGAGGAAAATTTTAATTGACCTCAATTCTCACACCCTTGGGATCGGGTTGGGCCTGGCCTAATCTTAGGGGCATGAAAAAAGTAATCTTGGAAGAGATTCAAGAGCGATCAATTCCAAATCCAAGTGAGATCGAACTTGTAGAGAATCCACCCATACCTGACCCAGTAGTTACACTAGAGCCTCGTCGTAGTGGGAGAATAGTCAGGCCCCCTGACAGATTCTCATTCTTGAGAGAGTCTTACGAGGCAATCCCAGAAGAACTAGAACAAGATCCCTGTAACTATGATGAAGCAATTAATGACATAGATTCGGGACGTTGGCAAGATGCTATGAAAGCTGAGATGGAGTTTATGTACTCCAATCAGGTCTGGACACTTGTAGACTTACCTGCCAATATTAAACCTATTGGGTGCAAGTGGGTCTATAAGAGAAAGAGAGGACCAGATGGAAGAGTTGAGACCTTTAAAGCCAAGCTTGTTGCGAAAGGATACCTTCTTACTGGTAGCCATGCTCAAGTCCATCCATACTCTTGTCCATTGCAGCTCATCTTGATTACGAGATTTGTCAAACTGATGTCAAGACAGCATTTCTTAACGGCCATCTTGAGGAAGACATCTATATGATGCAGTCAGACGGTTTTGTAGCTAATAACCAAGAGCAAAGAGTTTGCTAGCTGCAGAAGTCCATTTATGGACTAAAGTAGGCATCCCGGAGCTGGATCATCCGTTTTGACCAAGAATCAAGTCATTTGGTTTTTGTCAAAATCTGGATGAATCATGTGTGTACATGAAAAATGAAAGAGGCAGGGTACTTTTTCTGCTATTATATGTCGACGACATCCTTTTCCTAAGGAGTGATATAGGGATGTTGTTAGCGGTGAAAGTTTGGTAGGCAAAGACTTTTGATACGAAGGACTTGGGAGAAGCTAGCCACATCCTAGGGATCAAACTCCATCGTGACCGAAAGAATAGGATGTTAGGCTTATCGATAAGGTACTAGTACGATTTGTTATGCAAGACTCCAAGAAGGGTATCACACCTTTTAAGCATGGAGTGCACCTTTCCAAGGATCAATGTCCCAAGGCACCTAAGGAAAAGGAGCAGATGAGATCAATTCCATATGCTTCGGCTGTTGGTAGCCTCATGTATGATATGCTTTGTACTAGACCGGATATCTGTCATGCAGTGGGCTTAGTCTGCAGATATCAGTCTAACCCAGGTCCTGACCACTGGACTGCTGTAAAGTCTATTCTCAAATACTTGAGAAGGATTAGAGATTACATATTAATTTACGGAAGTGATGAGTTGATTCGAATCGGTTACACATATTCTAACTACATGTCTTGATAACGATTCCAAGAAATTGAAATCTTGTTATGTGTTTATGCTTGGTGGATTAATTATCAACTGGAGGAGTATTAAATAGGAATGTACTGCTGATTCCAACTCGGAGGCTGAATATGTAGCAACTTGTGAAGTAGCTACAGAAGCAGTATGGCTCAGAAGATTCCTTTTCGAACTTGGAGTGGTACCTTTGGCGCGATAGCCACTCACAGTTTACTGTGACAACAGCGGGGCAGTCGCTCAGTCCAAGGAACTCAGGAGCCATAAGAAGCCAAAAGCACGTATAGAGAAAGTATCACTTGGCCAAAGAGATTGTGCAGAGAGGAGATATTGCAATCACCCAGATAGCCTCTGCGGACAATCTGGTAGATCCCTTTACTAAGCGTTTGACCACTCAAGTCTTTGAGCAACATGTAGAGGGATGGGCATGAGATGCAACCCTGAGTGGCAATGAGCCCAAGTGGGAGATTGTTAGTTTATATGGACTCAATCCATTAGATGATGTAATAAATTGATTTTTTTTATTTATCAATATAATCATGCTTTCATTTCATAAGATGAATAGTGTCTTATTACTTACTTGCACATAACCAATACGAATGACATGATGGTTCATGAGATGAACTAGAGTCCACAAGTATACTAGATGTAATACACGTGTATGGATAAGATCTACATACGGAAGACATGTCACAAATCTTGTACTTAAATATCTTCACAACTAGTGATGAGATTGGGCATCTCATCTGATAAGGTTGCAACACTTTGATCACTATGAGATAGTGTGATTTGTCTCAATCATCAAAATGTAAGATTCTGGATCATGGTGCTAGTACATTGGATATATTGAAGGGCCATGAGAAACACCTTATGAAACATTGTCTTTACTTTAAAGTATGCTCTCATAATTCCCTAGCAACAGGCTCATAATCTTGAAACCTTAATGAACTTAAGTTTCTGTCTATTCATTTGCTTTGAGTCACCAATGAGTGAGGCCAATTGTAGGTCAACACCTCGGTGTCTTGGATACTTGGTAGTAGGACTGTGGGAACATTCAACGGTCAAGATGGAATCTATCTTCATTATCCCCTTATGTCAATTAGTGGATTTATCATTGGTAAGTGCGCACCCATTCCAATTAAGAGTTAATTGGATAGGTACTGATGATAAATATAATTAATTGGGTCTCAAGGATAATAAGATATGGATCCAATTTGGTGGACAGGTCCAATTGATCCATAGATATAGATGGAGGGGCCTACTTGTGGTCATAGTGAAGTTTAGGGTCTTATTTGTAATTTATTCCTAAGACTAGAGTTCAATTGCTTTTATATAGTGGAGTTATTTGCAATTAACTGTGGGCCCGGATTGCACATGAGATGTGGGGTCACGGTATCCCAGTTAGAGCCAGCTTTCTATGGAATCTCTAGTGGTCCCCACGCTAGCCCAATTATTAGATGGTTACTAATTCTAGTTGAACTCTAAAAGGAAAGGAATTAGAAAGTTATTGTTTCTATTTGAAGTGAGGCTTCTAATAGGGCGATAGTAAGTTACTAATTGTTAATGGAAGTGAGACTTCTAATAATAATTAGAAAGGAGGAAGTAACTAATTGTTAATGGAAGTAAGACTTCTAATAATAATTAGAAAGAAGGAATTTACTAATTCTTAATGAAAGTAAGACTTCTATTTCAATTAGAAAAGAGGATGTTCCTCAAGCTATAAATAAAGGTGATAGGGCTATGGACGTCCCAAGCATATTCCATACATAGGAATACACGCTCAGCCCCTTTTAGTGCCAGTGTTGCACGTCCTCCTCTTTTCCCTCTTCTAGTTCCCTTCCGGATTCCTTTAGAGCTTCTGGTTGTTTTCTTTTGGAGATCCCACTCATCTCCTTGAAAAAAGAAATCTAACAAGGGACATAGCGTGGAAGACGATTGGGTCTTGGAGATTCTAATTTGTTAAGAAAGAAAGAGTTCTTCATCGGACAAGTTATCAGTTTCTCCATTAGAGCACTACCGAGCTCCCAAGGTAAAAACTACTCCTTGTATGTTGTAGATTTATTGTGGATGCATGGTGATGCTATTTTCTATCTTAGAGATAGTTTTTCTACTATCTTGGTTGATGAGTTTGATGATTGGATCCTGGGTTGGGTTTGAAGCCTTATGAATAATTGATCCCTGCATCAAGTGGGTCATAAGTTTTTGAAACATATCCACGAGGCCCACCTATTTCCAATAAGGGAGATTGGAATGGAGTTGGTAGTCAATTCTACCAATGCTATTAGATGTGTTGTTATCAACATTGGTGCAAAACACTTGATTGAAGGGAGAGTAAGTCAATGCACTATTTCATTATACTTGATGTATTTGCATATTGGTTTTTTTATATTAGTCAAGATGTTTCTAGCTTAGTCCTTTTGGGCTACAAAATTAAAAAGATAATAGGTTCTTTGTAGTTCAACATCTTTTATTTTCATTATATTGCTTATAAGTTCTTATTAGGCTTTTATGTACCTTAGGATTTTGATATCAGATATCTGTCAAAGATTATATTGATCATTAGTGTCTTCTACTTCAATGACTAATCTTTGACATAAATGAATATGCTCCTAGATCAATCAGAATGAATTTTTTTCTACATGCTTATTGTGAAGTTAGAATACAAGCATATGTTAGCATCTTATTATGTGATATTGTAGCTGAAATACCTTTTTTATCATAGTAAAATAAAATGTTAGTTTTATTCATCAATGAACTCAAACAGATATAATAAGAACCATATAATTGTTTGCTTAGTCTTTGTCATAATAGTAAAACATATAACTATGACAACATTGCTCTCACTAACAACTATGTGCAACGCACGTACATCTCACTAGTAATTGGTAAATAGGGCGGTTGATTAAGTTTCTCTCTCTCTTCCTCCTCTATCTCCTCTGGTTTCAAGGTTTTATTCTACTTGGATATCCCACCATTCTCCTTGAGAAGTTCTCTAAGAGGGTTATTGCGTGGAAGAACACAAAGGGAAAAGGAGATCAAAATCCGCGACAAGAGTTTTCGTAGAGATTAAGTTTTCAACTTCTCGATTTGAGCGCAACCAAGCTCCAAAGGTATAGATCTATTATCTATTTGTTTTAGTAGATCTAGCGGTGTTTGTTTGTTTCTTAATCTATCTTCTTTGTGGATTATTTGATTTTAATGCATGAAATTAGGGTTTTAGATCTTGGGATTGGGGTTTTTGCCTTACGCATATTTGATGCCTGCATCAAGTGGGTCAAAAGTTTATGAATACCTATCCACAAGGCCCACCCAATTCCAATAATTGGTATCAGAGCGATCCCTACATTCTCATTGCTTTAGATCAGTCTTCTATATCTAGTCTCTACATGAGATGTGGAGTGGATGGATTTAGGGTTGTGTAAGGATTAGTTTTTGATGTTTTTATGCATATATTATGCTTTCTGTATGCATGAGAAGGAACTAGTTGGGCAAAAAACGTTGTTTTTCTGCAAACAGCATGTCGGCGCTCAAGCGGATTCATCCCCACTCGAGCGGACCTAGTTTTTGCGATTAGGGCGCTCAAGCGAGGTTGAACCCACTCGAGCAGACCTGGTCTCTGTGAAGTGCATGCTCGAGCAGGTTCATCTCCGCTCGAGTGTGCAGAGCGCTGTTTGTTTTGACAGTCCGGATTTTTCATCATGAGATGATAAATGGCACCTTCTTAGCCATAGTTCCTATTGTGTATGTGATACTAACCTTGCAGGTTGTTGTCCTCTCCATGTGGCCCCACAAGTTTCTGTTTCTTTTCATTATTATTAGTTATGTTGGCCAACTTGTAAAGGGCATCATGGTTTCCTTGGTTTTCCCACGAAAGGGCAAGGCATGGTAGTTTCCCTAAGCCCCTTTTATTTCCATTAATAGATTAACATGTAAATCTCAATTTTTTAGAAATAGGAATTTTATGTATTTTTCAATTTTTATTTCCGACGGCTCTCAAGGCAAGATAGATGGTGACGATAGGCTTTTGACCAAAGAGTTTGGAATTACTCAAAGAGTATGAGGAATCCTAAAAGAGTTTGGAAGACTAAGAAGTACAAAATATCTTTCTTCATTGGGCCACGTGGAGGAAATGACTTACTAAAATTAGAAATTCTAATTTTGCTTGGATACTTATTTTATTTAGACTTTTTATATTTTCATTGGTTGTTTCCTTTATTTAACATTTTTATTTCTTTCCAAAATCTAACCAAACACAACAGTTATAGTAATTGGTCAAACCAATTTAATATTTCGGAAAGGGTTCTAAATAAAGAATTAGTATTGGTGGACCCATGAGATGGACCCACTTAGAATCCCATGAGATTACTTCTGAAGCCCCAAATTGCGTGAAACTCGTTTTAAAGGAAAAAGATATCCTAAGATTTTCTAAAGTGCATCTTTCAACCGCGAATTGCGTGAAACACGATTTAAAGTTAACATTTTCCTAGAGCTGTATAGAACATGATTTAATATTAAAATAGCACTCGAACTGCCCGAAGCATGCGTTTCGGTCTTAAACAACCCTACATCCCATGTAAAGTGTACCTAACCCTAGACTCGCTTGAAACCCATTTTAAAGAGAAAAGTATCTTTGAATGTAAAATGTGTATTTCAGTTAGAAATGGATCAGAATTGCGTGAATTGTGAATTAGATCCAAAATTTTCTCAGAGCTATCTAGAATCCCCTACTATCGACACGAGACACGGGTTTCGGTCTTAAACAACCCTTAATCCCATGTAAATCGTACCTAACCATAGACTCGCTTGAAATCCATTTTAAAGAGAAAAGTATCTTTGAATGTACTAAAATGTCTATTCCAGTTAGAAATGGGTCAGAATTGCAGAAAATGCAATTTAGAGCCAACATTTTTCCAAAGCTATCTAGAATCCCCTACTACCGGTCCGAGCCACGGGCTTCGGTCTTAAACAACCCTTAATTCCATGTAATGTGTTTCTAACCCTAGTATCGCCTGTGAAACCCATTTTAAATAGGAAAGTATCTCAGAATATCTTAAAATGCTTATTTCAACATAGAATAGCAAGAATGCGTTTCAATGCAAAATACTAGTCCATAATACCCTAAAATGCCCCTAAATCATTTTGTATGTGTTTTTAACCAAATATAGGCTATTGATTGCGCAAAATACATTGTCACTCAGCAATAAATGGTCTTGAATACCATTTGTCCCTACAATGTGTTGCTAACCCTAGAATCCGCGTGAACGACATTTTAAAGCAAAACATATCATAGGATATCGTAAAACTCGTATTTTTGCCCATAATGGTATGAAAAACATTTAGAGTAAAAGATTAGACCATTAGACCCTTAAATGCCCTAGAATCATCCAACACGTTTCTTCATCTAGATGTTGGCTATTGATTGCATGAAATACGATTTCCACTCAGAAATGGCTCAGAACCCCACGAGATTAGTTCATAGTTGTTAATTTCATTTCGGACACCATTTCAGTCTAGCCTTCAAAAAAATTATTTCGGTCATTTCGGAATTTCAGCGAAATATTTTGTAGTTCTATTTATGAAAAATAAAAATATCTACAATATCTACAATAAAAAGAAATATCCTCAGACTAAAGATGGCACCAAGCTTAGCCTTAAGGCCTTTTATAAAACCTGCCCCAAAGTAGGCCTAGTCCCAAAATAAACCCAGCCAACCCACTCCAATACGCACCCCAGGCCAAGCCCTACAGTACCCAACTTGAGGCCCAACTGCTATTTTGGTAGACTTCAGTTGTCCACCACATAGTCCCATTGAGTCAATTCCAAGACTCATCTCGATGCAAAAGAAAAAATAACGCAAAGGAGGCGTATCCCTTAAAACAATGAGATCTTGTGCAGTTTTTTAGGAACGAGCCTTTGAAGAGGAAAAGATGGGGGGAACGACCGAACGAGCCTTTGTAGGAGTGGCCAAGGGGGCAGGGAGGAGAGGGAGAGGGACGAAGCGGGGGAGGCAGCATGGCGATGGCGGGTGACGCAGTCAGGCAAGGCAAATGGTTATATTCTTCTTCCCATTCTTCCTCTTTTTTTTTTCTTTTTCCCATTACTACTAGGTTAGATTTTGTTCTGCAACAGGAAAAAAAAAAAGAAAAAAAACGAAAATCTAGATTTCGGCCATCTCGGCCGAAATACATGCTTTTCGACTGAAATCTAGGATTTCGGCCGAGATAGGCCGAGATTTTTAACGAAAAGTTACATGCTGCATTTCTTTTTGACCAACTGACTGAAACAAAAAATCTCGGCCTTTTCGGCCAAAATGGCACAAAATTGATAACTATGGATTAGTTGTCAGGCCCGAATTTTGCCCGAAACACATTTTAAAGGAATAAGATATTCAAGAATTTTCTAGAACGCGTCTTTCAACTAAGAATCGTGTGAAATGCAGTTTAGAGACAACATTTTCCTAAAGCCAAATTAAATGCGATTTAATATTAAAATATCCCTTGAACTGCCTGAAGCACTCGTTTCGGTCTTAAACAACCCTAAATCCCATTTAAAGTGTTCCAAACCCTACAATTGCCTAAAGCCAATTTAAAAAAAAAAGTATCTCAAGATATCTAAAATGCATTTTTAGCATAGAATCGCATGAAATAAGTTGTTTGTTTGTTGGGAATGGGCTTGAATCCCACAAGATTAGTTACTAAGTCCAAATTTTACTTGAACATTTTTACAGTAAAACGATATCACATAATTGTCTAGAGCGCATCTTTCAAACGTGAATTGCTTCAAATGCAGTTTACCACCAATATTTTCGCAGAGACGGCTAGGAAATCCCCTTCGAACTGCCCGAAGCACAAGTTTCAATTTTAAACAAGCTCGATCCCCTGCAACACGTTCCTAACCCTATAATCACGCAAAACCCATTTGAAAGAAAAACATATCTTAGAATATCCTAAAATGCATATTTCAGTCAAGAATCATAAAAAATGCAATTCAAAGTAAATGACTAAACCATAATTCCCCGACATGCCCTATAATCACCCAACATGCGTTTTCATCTAAATATACGCTATTTATTGTACCAAATAGTGTTTGGAGTCAGAAACCGCTCAGAATCCTACGAAATTACTTTTTAACCCACAATTTGCATGAAACCCGTATTAAAGGAAAAAGATATCCCAGAATTTTCTATTGCGTGTCTTTCACCCATGAGTTACGTGAAACGCGGTTTTGAGATGACATTTTCCTAAGGTAGCATAGAACGTGATTTAATATTAAAATAGCGCTTGAACTGTTTGAAACACGTGTTTCCATCTTTAATAGCCATGAATCCCATGTAAAGCATACCTAACTCTAGACTCGCTTGAAACCCATTCCAAAGAGAGAATTATCTCTAACTATACTAAAATGTGTATTTCAGTTAGAAACGGGTCAGAATCTCACGCGATTAAAATTTACGCCCGAATTTACCAAAATCTCGATTTAAAAGGAAAAAGATATCCTAGAATTTTATAGAGCGCATCTATCAACAGTAAATTGCATAAGATGTGATTTAGAGCCAACATATTCCCGGAGTTGTCTAGAATCCCCTACTAGCTGCCTAAAGTACAGGTTTCAATCTTAAACAACCCTTAATACAATGTGATGCGTTCCCAACCTTAGTATTGCCCGTGAAACCCATTTTAAATAGAAGAGGATCTCATAATATCCTAAAATGCGTATTTCAGCATAAAATAGCATGGACGCATCTCAATGCAAAAGACTAGTCTAGAATACCCTAAAATGCCCCAGAATCATTAAGTATGCATTTTTATCGAAATAAAGGTGATTGATTACACACAATATGTTCATTGTCAGCTATAAACGGCCATGATTCCCATTAGATTAATTCTCATGCCCTAACTTTCCTAAAACCTATTTTAAAGCAAAAAGACAACAGAGAGTTTTCTAGAGCGCGTGTTTCAACTGTGAACCGCGTGATTTTCTATAGCACGTGTTTCAATTATGAACCGTGTGGCACCCAATATTTTCCTAGACCCGCCTGGAAACCCTATGCTTGAAGCACGACTTTCGGTCGGTCTTATACAATGTTTAATCTCCTTCAATGCGTTCCTAACTTTAGAATCGCATGAAACAAATTTTAAAGCACAATCTATATTAGGATATCCTAAAACTCTTATTTCCATCCATAATCGTATGAATCACATTTCAGAGCAAAAGATTAGACAATTAAACCCTTAAATGCCCTGGAAACACCCAGCACACTTTTTCATCCAAATATTGCTATTTACTGCACGAAATATGATTTTCACTCAGAAATGGCTTTAGAACACCACGAGATTAGTTATTAAGCTCGGATTCACCAGAACCCCATTTTAAAGGAAAAAGCTATTCAAGAATTTTTTTGAGCGTGTCTTTCTACCGTGAAATGCAGTTTGGAGAAAACATTTTTCCAAAGCCTTCTAGAATCCCTTAAACGCATTTCAAAGAAAAAGACTAGGCCATAATACTGTAAAATGCCATAGAATCATCCTTCACACGTTTTTATCATATTATAGGCTATAGATTACACGAAATAAGGCTTTAATTCCGAAATGGCTCAGAACCCCACAAGATTAGTTCTTAAGCCCTAATTTGCCTAAAACTCGTTTTAATGAAAAAAGATATCCCAAAATTTTCTAAGGCGCAATCCTAAATCCCATTTAAAGCGTTCCGAACAGTATAACTGCTTGAAACCAATTTTAAAATAGAAAAGTATCTCAAGATATTTAAAATTCATATTTGAGCATAGAATCGCATGAAACACATTTCAAAGGAAAAGACTAGACCAGAATACACTGAAATGTCCTAAAATCATCCAGCATGCGGTTTTATCCAGTTACACACTCACTATTGATCGCACGAAACAAGTTGTTTGTTTGTCAGAATTGGGCTTGAATCCCACGAGATTAGTTATTAAGTCCTAATCCCCTTAAACATGTTTTACAGTAAAAAGATATCACAAAATTTTCTAGAGCACGTCTTTCAACCGTGAATTGCGTGGAAAGCGGTTTACCCCCAACATTTTAGCAGAGACGGCTATGAAATCCCCTTTGAACTAAATGAAGTACGGGTTTTAGTCTTAAATAACCTCGATCCCTTACAACACGTTCATAACCCTATAATCATGCGAAACCCATTTAAAAAGGAAAAAAAAAAAACGTATATGATAATATCCTAAAATGCATATTTCAGCTAAGAATCGTAAAAAAAAAAAATGCAATTTAAAGTAAAAGACTAAACCATAATGCCTTAACATGCCTTATAATCACACAGCATGGTTTTTAATTGAAATATACGCTATTGATTGCATCAAATATGGTTTCTTGTCAGAAACCGCTCAGAATCCCACGAGATTACTTCTTAAGCCACAATTTGCGTGAAACTCGTTTTAAAGGAAAAAGACAGTATTTTCTTAGGTCCACCTAGAACGTGGTTTGGAGCCAGTATTTTCTTAGATCCACCTAGAACGTGGTTTCATAATAAAAATAGATTAAGAACTGCACGAAGCACGTGTTTCAAACCTAAACAACCCTGAAGCCCATGTAATGCATACCTTACCCATGGATCGCCTGAAACCCTTTTTAAAGAGAAATGTATCTCAGAATATCATGAAATGCATATTTTAGCACAAGATCGCTTGAAACTCATTTCAAAGCAAAAGACTAGATCATAATACCTTGAAATGGCCTAGAGTCCGACTCGCGCTTTTATCCAAATATGGGCTACTGATTGCACAAGATTATTTTGTCAGTAAGAAACGGGGCAGACTCTCACGAGATTAGCTCTTAAGCCGTAATTTTCCTTAAATTCGTTTTAAAGTAAAAGACATCACATAATTTTCCAGAGCGCGCCTCCCAACTATGAATTGCGTAAAATGAGGTTTGCAGTCTACATTTTTGCAAATCCGTCTAGAATCATGAACGAAATGACTGAAGCACAGGTCTCAGTCTTAAACAACCTTGAAACCTCTACAATTTGTTCCTAACCCCAAAATCACTTGAAACACATTTTGAAGCAAAATGTATCTCAGAATATCCTAAAATGTGTTTTTTGGCTTATAATCGTATCAAACGCATCGCAAACCATGAGACTAAATAGTAATACGCCAAAATGCCCAAGAATAATCCAACATGTGTTTTTATCCAAATATAAGCTATTGATTACATAAAATAGGGTTTTCATATGGAAACGAGGCTGAATCCCACGAGATTAGTTCTTAAGCCCTAATTTGCCTAAACCCATTTTAAAGTAAAAAACAATCACATTATGCTTTCTTAGTTGGCTGGTTGACGATTTCAAGCTGTCCGGTGACGAACGCATGATTTTGACGGCAAATCCATGATGTTGTCAAAGATCAACGGATTTCGTGCCCCGAAAAATAGATTTTTAGAAAATCACAGAGGCCAAATGGTTCAAAAATGCAAAAATGACCCAAAAATGGGTTTTCAGCGAAATCTGACGACCCGGATTTCCAGGGTTGCCAATGACCCTGCGTGCATTTTTCAGCCTTTTTCTGGTATTTTCTGACTTTTCTTTTTGGCATATTTTTCTTGATATTTTTGTACAATTTTAGGCATGAATTTCCTACATAAAACTTGACATAAAACCGTGCAAAATAGGAGGGTAAAGTTTCTGATTTTCCGAGGTAAGCTGAAGACTTTGTCGCGTATGGGTGCCGATTTGTCCACAAAAGCTAAAACTGGGTCCCTCGGCCTGGTCCAGTTTTGTGGATGGTTCCCTCGGCCCAGCACAGCCCACAGCACGGGCCGGGCCGTGGAGTGGGCCATTGACTTGCGGGCTGGGCCGTGCCGAACCGGACCGGCCCGGCCCATTTGACATCTCTAAATAGGGATTTCTTAGATTGCTCAAAGTGCTTCTGTATGACTTGGGCTCACTTTATCAATAAGGTGGACCTTTATATCAATTCAGAGAACTGCCTGATTTTGGGTTTTCATATAAGGGACTCCACCTTTGATCAATCAAATCCCTTCTCACTCACACCGGCTCTGTTGAATTGGCATTGATCCCAATTTCATATTTTTTATTTTTTTTAAACTTTGAAATTTCACTATTAGATTTATGACCAAAAGTTAGCAGGCTTGAAACTAAGGGAAAAAATACTCTGTATTCCCTGATCCATATCCAAACCCTTCCGATCATCACCGTGTCTTTCTTGGTTTGCATCCATTTGGGTGGTCCTACAATTGGTGGGCATCTTTTAAGGGAACGTGCCATGAATGTTTTCTAGCGTCCCTTTGAGATGTGTGTACTTGTACCTGCTTGTGTGAAGATCCAAACCATTTAAAGGATGCACCCACCATGGTACCCACGTGGGTCCCCATTGATTCACTGCTAATCACCATTTAGGTTGGATAGATTTTCAAAAAGAAACACGGTTGGTTACCTATCATCACGGTTCTTGATCAAATCAAATCTTTCATACAATACGGGTCCATATACTGGCATCCAATCATGATGAATCAGGGTTCCAGAACTGAGGGTAACGTAGGCAACAACACGTGAACAGGAGAGGAACCAAGTTTGTGCAACACCAGGGAAAAGTGTCATTGAGTGTGCAGAAAAGCGATTGACATTTCTCAGTGTGTGACGGTTTTCAATGGACGTGCAGAAAAGTAGTAGCTCAGAAAAAGCCAATCATTTTCCATGGAAATGGAGTTACACAAAGGTGCCCTTTTTAACAAGGACAGTTCAATTGAGGAATCCAAAGGAATGAGTAAGCTGTTGGTTCTTTCTGGGCTGTTTGGCTTCTGGAATTCTGTCTAGAATT
Source organism: Cinnamomum chago (assembly GCA_038049695.1). Taxonomy (NCBI): domain Eukaryota; kingdom Viridiplantae; phylum Streptophyta; class Magnoliopsida; order Laurales; family Lauraceae; genus Cinnamomum; species Cinnamomum chago. The sequence continues at coordinate 48,711,615 of CP142456.1, forward strand.
CTGCGGAAAATTTGAAAATTTCTATCATAAATTAATTTAAAGGCCTTTCATAGGAGAGCCTCTTTGTTTGTTCATTTGATAGTTAAGTCAGGCAGAACAAAAGAACATCATAGAGGTGAAAGAGTAATGGGTATAGGGTGGACATCTGATCGGACACTTTCATGGGATTTGATTTTTGCTGGGTGGTGGCTAGGTAAAATATTTCTTACCAAAGTGGAGACCACTTGATGGCTATTTATATCACTTTTACATATTCAGTGCTAGTTCTTTTGATAGAAAGTCATTGCTTAGAATTCCTGAAAATTCAATAAACCAGATGACCATTTATATCACTGGTTTTGGGCTTGTTTGGTTGCAAGCATTTAGGAATTTCTTGTCTAGACCATTTGGAATTCTCAATATGCTTTCCCCTTAATGGAATTCCAAAATGTTCAAGGGCTCTAAAGCATGTTGAATGCTAAATTTCTGAGAATTCAGCATGGCAGAAGAGGAAACATCACAAGAACGGAAGGTCGAGGGGGGTGGGTTGGACTCTACTTTCCTCTTTAGCTCCCGGAAAAAAATTGCCCCAAAAAATAGGTTTTCCATAAGGTTTTGTTGTGCTACACCAAATGATATAAAAAAAAAAAAAAAAAGGAACAGGAAACTGAAGGTAAGGTTCCATGGGATACAGCAACACTAAGAATCCAAGATGAGAAACTCATTTGAAATAAGATTGTAGGCATTTGTGATGGGTACCACTCGAGTTTACATGTGGGTGGACCCCACTTACAAAGATACACCCCTCACAAGGAGGGTCATGGTGATATGGATAAGAATAGCTTGAGTTTTATCCAACTCTCTTTTTCTTTATCATATCTACATTCAAATTCGAATTGAGAGATGATTAGGATAAAGTATTAGATCAATCTCTACATATACCGACTCTACATTGATATCAGAGCTTTTATTGGCGCGCTCATGTGAGGATTGAATTGATTTTGGTTGCGAATCAGGTAACCAGAAACCTTGGCAATAATATTAGATTGTGTGGGTCATTTTTTCCTATATGATTCAGTGTATTTCGTTTGTTAGGGGAGGAGTTGGAATGGAAATCTTACTGCCTATGGAAAAAGCTGATGTGATAAGTTTAGAATTGTATTTTCATAGACCCACAGCATCATTGCAACTCACCGAAGTTGCTCTCATTACTCTTTATTTTTTTTCATTTGTGAACACCCCAACTTCTGATTTTGACCACTCATGTGAAAACGATGGGATTTCCATAGTAGTAAGTGCAATAATAACAATCCAGATAGCAACATGCCACGCGCTTCATTGAAAAGAGATGCTTATAGAAATTTTTTTTCTATCTGGGTATGACATCAATTTTCTGAATCTTACATGAATGTTTTCTGTTCATATCTGCAAAATGTGGTGATTGGTGCAAACTTTGGATGGGTGTTCTTTGAAAGGGTTGTGCCTTGTACGGATTGGATTGTTTCGAGGTGATGATGTCGGCACTTATCATCCTAGAATAGCACATTTAAAATGATCCCACACTTAAAATAGCTTCCAACCTCAAATAAGAAAGCCTCGTGACTGCCTTAAAAGGGACTTAATAGTGTGGCCGCTGGACACATGTATGGTTTGAGGACCGTATATTTTTATTATAAATATCATTTCTTTTAATTTGTTCTAAATGCCCATTATGCCATCAAGTGTATATATGTTGTGTATTATGCAAAGGACATGCACACTAGGTCGATCATGCTCTATAGATAGTACTTTTATTAGTTTGTCAGCAAGATGTATTGACAACAATTGGCCAATCAGGACTTGGTTTTGGCCCAAATACTAGTATTAAGGCAAAGTAGACAATACCTTGATTAATTTTTTAGTTTCCATGTTAATAATTTATTAATCAAATAGGCTAAATGATGGATTTAGTAGCTGTGGTGCCTATACTTACTCCAACCTACTGCTTATGTTTTGAGCACTAAATTTTTTAATCATGTTATGTGTTCATGATCCGATGTCTTCACTATACACAGCATTACTTGGATCCCCATATATCTTTTGGGCCATGTTCAAGTATGTTATGGCCAGTCCCCTAGGATTTCTAACTTAATAGGATGAAGACCACTGAGTTGCATCAATTGCGATATTTGATTGAGTCGATTCCAAGAAAAGCCTTGTCCCACTAAAGGGAGACAATCTATGTTTGAGGAAAGTGGCTTTTAAGCGGGACCAATGTGACCCCAACACTTTCCTGGGGGCTTATCTGATCTATTAGATTTCATAAGACCGAATTGCAGGCTTAGATGCAAGCTTCAACTAGTTGAGCATTACTTCGTGGACCCTAATATATGCGGGGGATAATTAACTATTTAGAACAATCTTACCTATTAAAAAGGATTCACATCATTCAAAAATTATCATTTGTTGTACTCTTTTTTGCATATTTATAATTGCATCAAAGTATTAAATTCCATGATGTTATCAAATCACCCATGTAATTACGATAATTGTTCTTGACTGCCCGAATTAGCCCTAGGCATGAAGGGTTTTCACTACAATGTCCTAATTCTCGGAATGATTTAAGTGCAAAAAGTGCAATCGATACGTATGTGTGCGTTGCCAATGTTGTGCATTCATTGATCATCATATATATATATATATATTTTATCTTATTTCTTTTTCAGTGATGGCTTCCAAAAATATCATTGCTGACCTTAATAAGGGAGATAAGATAGATCGTAATAACTATGATAAGTGGTACCAGACCATGATTTACTTGTTTGATGAACAAGAGGTCACGTATACCTTGGAATCGATTAATACCCGACCCGAATTAGCAAATGATACTGCACACATGCCAGCATTGAATGATTTTGAGAAATGGGATAAAGATAATTGGGCTGCTCACAACATAATGCTAAATAGTATGCATTTTGAATTGATTCCCATTTATGAAACCTACGGTACGGCTGAGGAGATGTGGGATGCCTTGAAAGAATAGTATGATGAAATTACCACCGGTAAGACCCGTGTAATGACAATGAAATTCGATGCATATAGGATGGTCCTAGGTGTAAACCTCAGGGACCACCTCCGCAAAATGAGTCAAATGATTGCAAATCTTGCAAGGGCAGGAAATATACTAACTGAGGACCAAAAAATCATTGCAGTCCTACGTTCTTTACCTGATTCTTGGCGCTCAATAAAATAAATTTTGACCCACTCTGAGGCATTTAAGAATTTTAAGGATCTATGTCGCCATCTTGAGCTCGAAGCCTAAAGAGTTCAAATAGAGATCGCTGGACAACAACTATTTGCAAATCAGCAGCCTGTATCAAGGTTGGGGACTAAGGGGACCAAACGTAAACGTAAGTTTCAAAACGGAGCAGACCGCTAGAAGAATGTACCCATATAAGACCAAAAGAAGCATCGAAAGTGTAACAAGCCCAGAGACTTAGCCAAAACCAAATGCTATAAATGTCAGGAACTTGGCCACATCACTAAAACTTGCCCCAAGAGAAATACGGTAAACACCCTAACTTTGTCACTCTCTTTGGTTTGCTCCATAGCACTTTATGTGGATGAAAGTTCTAATGGATGGATAATTGATTCAGGGGCAACCAAGCACATGACAAAGGATAGGAGTGGTTTTCGGGAGTTCTAGTCAATAGATGTCGGTTGCAAAAAGCTCTACATGGAGAATAATTCTTCAGAAGACATATCGAGAATCGGTGATTATTTTCTTCCAATGTCTACAGGAAAACCTATGGTGCTCCATGAGACGCCTTTTGTACTTGGCATGAGGCGGAATCTCCTCTCAGTTTTCCGGCTCACGAGGGACGATCATGATTTTCGTTTTACTAGGGATAGAGTTTCCATTAAAAAAATAGTTCTATTTATGTATGGGGTTTTATTGTAGGAGATTTATATGTTTTGGATTTCAATATTTCTATGATTGGATTTTCTGATTTATTAATGGTGCATGACACAAGTTCTGAATCTATTAAGTGGCATGCTCGATTGGGCCACATAGGAAAAGATTGAATGATCCGATTGGCTAGGAAATGACTGCTTGGATCTCTCACACAAGTACAATTGCCCACATGTGAATCTTGTGTGACAGGCAAAGAAACAAGAAAACCTTTTCCAAAGGCAAAAAGATCCAAGGTCACCCTTGAAATCATCCACTCTGACATTTCTGGACCAATGAACGTGGCTAATAGACAAGGAACTCGATATTTTATTACTTTCACTGATGATTACTCTTGTTATGGTCTTGTGTTTTTTTTTTTTTTTCCCACAACATGAGGAAATTTATTTTTTTTTCAAAAATTTTACAAAAGAAGTTCAAAATAAGTTTGACAAAAACATTAAGACCCTTAGGACTGATCGAAGTGGAGAATACACTTCGAAGATTTTTAAAAGCTTTTGCATGGAAAATTGAATTTCTCATCAACTAACTATGGCCTACACCCCACAACAAAACGGACTTGCAGAAACACGAAAAAGGACCCTGTTAGACATGGTTAGATCAATGATGGCTCATGTAAATTTACCTGTCTCCTTTTGGGGAGATGCGTTATTAACTGCAGCATATATATTAAATAGAGTCCATTCTAAGTCTATTCCAAAGACTCCGTATGAGTTGGGGACCAGTAGAAAACCTTCCTTGGGAGACCTACGCCCGTGGGGTTCTTTAGGGAATGTCTTTATCCCGCATTCTAATAAATGGGAGTGTAAGACAATTCCAAGTATCTTTGTGAGATACTCTGAATTGTCAAAAGGATACGATCTAGTTCATGAGGATGTCAACGACAAATTAATTGAAAAAGAATCTTATGACGTAGATTTCTTTGAGTTTCAATATCCTGAAAAGAAGAAGACAAGGGTGTTCATTTAACTATTTGAAATGGATGACTTCTCCTACCAAGGGGATCCTACACTACTTGCTAGTCTTAGTGGGAGAGATCCTATGGAGTCACAGGCAAGTGGGATTGATCATGATGCCCTACGCCGTTTTTCTCGTAGATCAATTCCAAAGAAGTATTTTGAAATTGTGGGAACGTCTTATGCATACATTGTAACTGACGAGGACGAACCGCGTTCTCATAAAGAAGCAATGGAATCGATAAACTCGAAGGAATGGATGCTCGCGATGAATGGTGAGATCAGCTCTATGTGTACGAACCATGTATGGGATCTTGTGGATCTTCCCAAGGATAGGAAAGCCATTACAAATAAATGGATTTTGAAAATTAAGCAAAAAGCCGACAGTTCCATTGAAAAAATTTTAAGCTAGGCTTGTAGCTAAGGGGTTCACACAGAAAAAAGGTGTGGATTATGAAGAAACTTTCTCCCATGTGGTGAGATTTTCTTCTGTTCGCATGATCTTATCTATTATGGCCCACATGGATTTAGAACTACACCAGATAGATGTTAAGACCGCTTTTTTAAATGGTGATCTTGAGGAGGAAATATACATGAAACAATCGGTAGGATATGTGGAAAAAGGCCATGAGGATAAAGTTTGTAAACTCCATAAGTCTATCTATGGCCTTAAACAATCCTCGAGACAATGGTACAAAAAGTTTCAAAATACAATCATGCCAAATGGTTTCTCCATGTGTTACGAAGATCATTGTGTTTACATTAAGCGATCTAAACATAAATTTGTGTTGTTACGTTGATGATATTCTTTTGGCTTGTGATGATATTGGATTTTTAATTGAGACTAAAGCTTGGTTGTCAACTGTTTTTGAAATGAACGATCTGGGTGAGGCTCAGTTCATTTTAGGGATTAAAATTACGTAGAATCGTTCAAAACACATTCTTGGCTTGTCCCAAACAACTTACATTGAGAAAATTTTACATAAATTTAGAATGGCCAATGCTAGTCCCGTTGAGACCCCGATTGATAAGGGTTGCAAATTAAGTGTAATGGACTGTCCTCAAACCGATGCTGAAACAAAAAGAATGGCTTCCATACCCTATGCCAGTGTTGTAGGAAGTTTCATGTATGCTATGTTGTACACACGCCTCGATATTTGCTATGCGGTTGGGTTGGTTAGTCGATTTTAAAGTAACCTGGGTATTGCTCATTGGAGTGTCGTCAAACAAATCTTCCGATATTTAAAGGGCACAAAAGATATGATGCTTTGCTATCATGGTGGTGGGTTGAGTTTATTAGCATACAATGACTCATCCTTTTCAGATGATTCCGACGACGGCAAATCCACATCGGGATATGTGTTCTTATTGGGCGGAGGAGACATTTTATGGTCCAGTAAGAAGTAGGAGTGTACGATCATGTCGACCACGAAGGCCGAATATGTTGCTTGCGCACTGGCGGCCATGGAGGCCGCATGGATTCGCCGTTTTCTGTTAGATTTGAGACTAGTTAGTACAACTGCTAAATGCTTGGCAAAAGACCCCCAACTTCATCAAAGGGTTAAATATATCAAACGAAAGTTGTATTTTATCTGTGAACAAGTAGAAGCAAAAGAGATAGCAATATCTCATGTGCCATCTTTGGAAATGATTGCTGACCCGATGACCAAACCCTAGGCGCAAGAACTATTCCCTATTCATGTAAGGCGTATGAGAATGTAATATATCTAATCCTTTTATTCAGTGGGAGTGTATTGGACTTATTTTAATAAAAAGTTTTTTTTCTCATTGTTTGTGGTTATATGCGTGTTATATTCCTTTCATTCTTGCATGCGCATATACTTTATATTGGCAACATTCACAATAAGCGTGTGCATTAGAAGCACACGTGGCACCAAACAGGTGAGCTCATCCACTCGCACGGATAAAGACCGCCCTTGATATCTTAGTGACTAATAGGATGATGTGCATGCATTTGTATGATATGCTGATTAGGCCAATATGGATCTTATTGGTACGTTCAAATGTGTCGAACGTCGACTTAGTCTTATGTGCATTGGGGGTGATGTGGATCACAAGATTGAATGAGACTTAGCATCAATCGTCGGACAAATCACACCTTAATAAGTCCGATAGCCTGTTTTAAAAACCAAGCGTGGTTGTGTTTGTAACGATCTGCTTGCGCAGTAGTGAATCGGTACAATGTTAGCATGTGCTCAGTTATAGAGCTAATGCATTTTCACATTGCGATGAGTGTCTACAGACATGCGTGTTTAAGGACCTACCTACGAGCAACGGGATAATACCTTAGAATCCTGTTTGTTGTGCCAAAGTTAGTCCCGTAGGTGACTCTTGAGCTTGGAATTGCTTATTGTGTGAACCAATTCTTAAAGCTCTTGTGCCCTTATACCAAACTCTATGTTGGAAAGATGAGATTGGTGATGCTACTTTAGTTGCGATTGTGCATGGCGACATAGGAGCCTACGAGCCGTTGTGATGGGAAAGCTACTTGGTTAATTCTGACCATCGTAAGTCCATGGGAAGACCCTTGACATCACACTCTAGTTTATACATGCTTACGATACTTATCAGCCCGGGCTATATCGAGTATTTTGAAGATTTTAAGACAAACAATTTTTTAAATTATATATATGGAAGGTGCTCTTGTAAGAGACACTCTCACCTTACTATGAGAGATAAGGTGGGGGCCCTCACATTCATATTCAATGTCAACAACTTAAATGTGAGGGCCCTCACATTTATCTCTCATAGTAAGGTGAGAGTGTCTCTCACAAGAGCACCTCTATATGTATATATATGTATGTATAAATATGTTATTTTATAAAAAAAAATGTTTGTAAAGATATTTTTTTACTCGATAAGTTGAATAAGCACGTATGTGGGTTGAATACGACTCAAGGGTATGAGTCAACATCCAATCCGGTGTGGTCATACGAGTGTCTAGGGCAGACTGATGTGTCGGTGAGTTGGTGTATTCTAGTCAGTTGGCGACTTAGTTTACATTCTCTCCATGAATAGGCATCGTGGAGATCCCACTCTTTAAGTTCATTTTTAGTTTGTGGAATTTAATGATAGAAATTAGTGATCTAATGAAATGAATCTTGTTCAGTGCGAGTGAGAGATGTTGGCATTTGTGATAGGGCCCACTCGAATTTACATGTAGTTGGACCCAACTCACAAAGATACACCATCACAAGGAGTCTCATGATGATATGAATAAGAATAGCTTGAGTTTTATCCAACTTTCTATCTCTTTATCATATCTACAAAGATGCTCTAAAGGGACTCTTCGGGAAAGATTTCTAGATCTAGGTCACATTCCAATCCTCTATGGAAGGCTTAATTCCTTACGGATGGAACAGACAAAAACCGTTGGAACTACACATTTGACAACCAAATCCTTGTGGAATCCTTACCGACTTTCCTCAAGGATGTGAAAAAGTCCACATTTGGCAATTGTAAATCCTTGAGGATATGCATTAGTGAAAATCGATCCAGAAAGGCCTACCAGCTATCAATTTCGCCAGAACCAACCGGACGCCCTCTGAAATTGGATAACATAACCAAGAATAAGGGCCATCCGGTTCAAAAGGTGCTGTCATGCTAGGGTCTTCACAGAGATTGAACTCATGAACCCATGACAAAGGAGTCACTCTAGCATCCTTTAAAGGAGAGAGATGGCTTCCATTTCAATATGACAAGTTCAATTCTTAGAGCGGAGCGTAGGGTAGGGTGAATATCCAAGAGGGTACATGTCAATAGCGTCAAAAAACTTCGACCTCAAAAGAACTTAACAACCCAGCTAGATCCCTTCCTCACCAAGTCAACAAGGATGTCTACAGTGAAATATGGAGGGGATGTTATTATTTTAACGTCTTTTGTACCTTGGGCTAAAACCAGTTATTTTCTCACTTGGAGTGGAGTTTCATATTAATAATGTAATATGCTTAAAAATTTCTGTCCATGGAAGAATAAGATACTGAAGAAAGAACTAAAATAAATATAAAATTTAGTTAGAACTATACAAATAAAAGATAAGCACTTCTAGAATACAACAAAGTGGCTATGAATTAGTTTTATGCTATATCGTCAACAAAGAATTACCCCTGCAGGAGTTGATGCGAAATGATATTCTGTTCTATGGAGCTCAACAAAGCCAAACATTTTATAGGTTGTCTAATGCAAAGAATACCTACACTTTTCTATGACGTGCTTGAAGGTAGAAGTCAGTTATATCGCAAACTCAAAAGAAATAATGAGCAAAACATTAAAAATAAAGACGGTATGAAAAATATGACTAAAAAAATGAACTTTAGATGCTAAACTAGGACAGAAGAATAAGTTATACATTGAATAGATTATTGTAGTACAATAGTGACTTTTGGTTTGCAGTCATAATCTCCACTAATTATGGAACGGAGAAAGTATTTGTACATAGAAATGGGCATGAATTACTTATAAACTCTTGAGAATAGCAAACTTTATCTTCTAGTACTTTACAGTCGCTTTTATTGCATCCAAGATCTGCATTTAAAAGAGTAGAGATGACCAAATTACCAAAGGAGAAAAAAAACATGAAGAGGAGCAAACTATTAGTTCACTGTCAATCCAGCAGTCACAACACAATTCCAGATGGCTACACGGGTGAATATGCCCAGTAAGGACAAAATGATTGTGAACTTATTGCTTGCTGAAAGAAACTTTACCATAATATACTTGGAACCAGTTTTACTGCTATTGTTGTTGAAGAAGCAAACACACGACATGAAGCCCTTAAATTTCTTCAACTAATTGTTTGATTTGGTGACCTTCACCTAACCCTTGGAAAATATCTAAATATATAAATCAATCTAAAAATAAGGTCATAAAAATATAGAAGTTTTAGACACATCATGCTTGAGTTAGTATGAATGAGTTTAAGTAAAAATAGGTGTAATTTGCTTTTCACTCAATCTGTGCATCTGATCTTTGAATGCTTATGTAAGACCCTGATTCTTAATGATGTGTTTAATGGCTAATTAATCTGTTTTGCACATTAGATTAGTGGTTGGATTGGTTTCGGAAAGTTTTGAACCTTTTTATAATTTAAGTGAGTGTGAGGGATTGTTCGCAATTTTAGGAAGTTCCATGATTTTGGGATTTGTTGGATAGAGGGTGTCAGTTGGAGAAAATCACGTAGTTGGGTCGAGTCATTTTGATGCTTAGAACCCCATGTAAAACCCAATTTCCTCGTGTTTAGAGCCAAGGACTTTCTTGTAAATACCTAAGAGTCACTAAAGTATATAAACCCCAGCTCGAGCTCCATTTCGGTCCATCTCATTTCCTTCTCCTCCATCGAATTCTCTCCTTCCTTCTCTTCTTCTCCTTGCATTCAAGAGAGCAAAAGACCATCCATTTACAACAAGAGACGTCCAAGCCAAGCTCCTTTCACCATTGATCATCATCTTCTCCATCAAGCTTCCATTCCCCTCTCTAATTCACCTTGTTTAATCTCATTTGGTAAGCAATTCCCTTCACAAATCCCTTTGCTTGATTAGTTATAGGTTTTAATTTCTAGGATCTTTGCATGCAGGCCCTCTTAGACCCAATTCCCTATGTTGTGTAGGAATCCCTTTTAGGGTCAGAATTTGGGGATTTTGGTGGATGTCTAGTGATCTTATGTGGATTGGAGGACCTTGAAGAGTTTCAGCTTATATCTAACCTAAGGCAAATTAACATCTATAATTACATAACATGCATGCTGGGTTTCCATTGAATTTGATGATTGATCTACTCTAGATTACCCAATTCAGGCTCATCTTAGGTTTGTGGTTGATCACATGCTAATTGGAATGGTTAATTACTAATATGTTAGAATTATGGTTTGCATGTTACTTGTTAGGACCTTTGATACCATAGAAATGGTTGATTTCTACATAATTTGATGTAAGGGAAGAAACTCCCTTGAATCAAATCAGATTCAGTTTGGCTTATAGATTTGAGACTTACATCTAACCGCGCGTCTCCTACGGCTAGCCGAAGGCCCTAGAAAGCTCACTGTAAGTCTGCCACTGTTATAATTCGAGAGAAGTGAATTTTGGGGTTTTTGTACATCGGCTAACTGTAGGATTCTAGACATGAACTACTACATTGATCGATTTACAAACTATATGGATAGGACCAAAGATTACACACTAAATTTAATATAATTAATTTAAAAAATTAGACAGCGATACAAGATGTTATGACTTAGGGGAAATTGGTATTTTACTATATAGTTGTTACTGACGTTTAAAAAATATTTTTTCTAGCATTTTACAATATTCTTTATTTTTTGGATATTTTTTCAATTTTTTTGGGGGTAGGAAAAAAAATCACGCTGCGATGACTGAAATAGACTGTGAACCGCAATCGATACCACGACACTATCGGTTCTTTAGGTCGGCCTATACTACGACAGATACCGTGATTTTAAACCATGGTGGCCAAGGACCGTTTCAAAATATCTTTAATAGGATCAGAATCCATCAGGTTTCATGTTGCTTTTGGAATCTTCTTGCCATGGTTTAAACATAATTGGAAACTTGTTTTGAATTGGGCAATAATTTACGAGTCTGAATCAAAGTGTTACTAGGGAGCTAGAAGATAATTGCGCTAACTGATAAATTTGGAGGCCTTAATATGGTTTTGCGGGAGACATGGCCACATGGATGATAATGGAATAGGTGCACACTAAAACTAGGCAACAGATGGGGCCCACTGTGTGGATGCTTTGCACAGAAATAAGGAGCACTCAATTGGAGTTCTAGTACTTATTGATTTATTTCACACCTTGTCCACCTAATGAGACAATGTCCTGGTATTACATAAATCAGCGTGTGTTGTATCATAAGCTTTGCAAATCTCATAGGAAGATAAATATACTGACCTTGTTCTTTGTGGGCATATAAAATGGCTCAAAAACAAGAGGAAAGGGAGTGTCAAGGCCACATATCCTGGCGATGGGAGCTTCTAACTGCAGAACACGCCATGAAGATATTATAGTTCTTGAGTTACCACTAAAAAAATAATAATACAGTTCTCATTTCTATACAAGCACAAAAGAAACGTACAATAAAGGAAATGGAATTTAATAAAAAGCAAAAAAAAAAAAAAACCAACAATTCTTTCAGTTTCCTTCTGATATGCAGGTGGCAACTTGTTCTTTGAAGAGGGAAAGCTTCACAATCAGCTGCAGGATATTATAATTTATAAACAAGGCTAAGAAAGGAAATACAAAAAGTCTACTAAAGAATTTTTTCACTCCAAATTGAGTGACCATAATTGTAAGATATATTTTGTTAATGATCACAGTGAACAAAAATGAAGCAATAAAACCCACACCCCCAAAAAAAAAAGATCTATGTTGAAAATATTTATACACATTCTAAGCAGAGCAGGCCATGCTAAGCCAAAGCCTAATTAAAAATCATGTTAAGCAGTCAGTTTCAACATGCGAGCCCCTTCAGTTAGTTTGGAAAAGGAATTCCATGTTTAAAATAAATTGCAACTTTCACTTCAAATGCTATTTGACATTATGGCAATCATTTTAGTAGGCTCTTCATGTTTCTACTTTTTTTTTTTAATATATATAATGTTTAGTGGATTTCACATTTGTAAGAGCTGTTTGAACTGGACTAGAATGTAATGATTTGGTGTCTACCATGATTATAATAATCAAGTGATCAGTTTGAAAATGGAAGCATTTTCATTGGTCCCGATGATGCCGTTAAAAACGATAAGAGTTGTTTACTCGCAAACATATTTGAAACGATGAGAATGTTCCAATGGCGTCCTGTTAGGTTGTTCACAGTTATCGTAAATTATAAACCCATCACAAGTCAGAGTGGATTAAGTGTATGCAGCTTAATCTAGCAAAACCTAAGTAATTGTCATGTTTGATTGACGGTTAAGAGCCAAGTTATGTCTCATACACACTAAATGGATCAAATCATGAATTGGGGGCCACAAGAGTGCACAAAATCCAAAAAGTGAGATTAAGGTATGTATGTTTTATCATATATTTTATATATTTTTTTAAATATGTTAGGATCTAACATATGAAACTGTACACCTTACAATTTATTAATTCTATGAGAATGTTTAACGACTCAATTTTTGAGTATTCCAACGGCAAGAAATCCATACAAAAGTATTACTCGGGTTTTATGGATTTGTGAACTGAATTTAAGTAGTTAGTTTACACTACTGTTTCTGATGAAGGACTACCAACTCTCCAAAAATATCACGAAGATACCCAAAGAGTCCAGTTCCTAATGAAATTGCACAAAGAATATGAGATTGTACGTACCACTTTAATGAGTTGGGTACACCTCCTTTGCTAGTAGATTGTCCTGGTGAGTTACTTCAGGAAGAGCAATGTCTATAAATGTAGCTGTTATGGAGCAAAAAGATATCTCTATTGCCCACATTTGATGTTGCTTATGTTGCTCAACCCAAAGTGCATGATATGAGTAAAGTTCAGTGCTTTGGTAGCAAGGATTATGGGGCACATCACCTTCCAGTGCAAGCATAAGGTCTACAATTACTGTAAGAAGCAAGGGCATGTGATTTCCGTCTGTCAGAAGTGACCGCAAAAAAGAAACAATAGAGCATATACTGTTGCAGCTGAGAGTTCTTCCAACAATGATCCGACCTCCAACAATAGCTCTGCCACCATCATGCCTACATAGTCAAGCCCCAACTTAACACTTGAAGTGGTACAACAGATGATTCAATCTTCTTTATTTGCACTTGGCTTGTCTCGTAAGTCACCCAAAACTTCTGTGGTATATGGATTTTGGAGCATCTAACTATACGACTTACTCATCTGACAATCTTGAGTATTCAAAAGTATGATGGTAACTTTGACATTAAAACAGCTAATGGTGAAAATTTTCCTATTACTTTTAGGTTATATATCTCATTCTTTGCCATTGCATAATATTATTTATCCCCCTCATCTAACAACTAACCTTATTTCCATTGGCCGACTAGTTGAAAATAATTGCACCATTTCATTTTCCTCCTTTGGTTGTCTTGTGCAGGACCCTGAATCGGGGAAGGTGACTGGTAAGGGGCCTAAATGTGGAAGGATGTTTCCTCTTTTCATTTCTACGCCATCCACGGATAGACCTTTATTTTCTATGTTTAACTCTTCATTGCTTAATGGTTTTCATTTATGGCATAAACGTCTTGAACTCCAATTACTCCTGTAGATGGGCCTACTTTGCCAACTCCTGACCTGGTGCCTGCTCCTAATCCACTAGTGCTTGGAAGGTCTACTCGTTCCATTGATTAATGGTTCTCATTCCTCTCTACTTGCCACCTCATCGTCAACACCAATACCTGACATCTATTCGCAGGCTGTAAAGCATGATTGTTGGCAGCAGGCTATTAACGAATAACTCACTGCTCTTTAGCAAAATGATATGTGGGGCATTGTTCCATGTCCAACTCATGCCAAACCCATTGGTTGTAAATGGATCTACTCCGCCAAACTAAAGCCTGATGGATCATTGGATAGACATAAGGCGTGCTTGGTGGCTTTGGGAAATGGCCAAGAATATGGTGTCGACTATGATAAATCCTTTGTTCAGGTTGCTGAGATGACTACAATTAGAATTCTTTTAGCTCTTGCTGCTTCTCAATCCTAGCCTTTGTTTCAAATGGATGTCAAGAATGCTTTTCTACATTGAGATTTTCAGGAAGAGGTGTATATGCGACTTCCCCTTGGTCTTCCAGAAATATCAACGAATAAAGTCGGTTGCTTATGCTGATCTCTTACAGTTTGAAACAAGCACTGCGGGCATGGTTTGAGAAGTTTCGAAAAACTTACTGGTTTTCAGCAAAGCCAGCATGATCCCTCTCTATTTCTTCATCATACTTCTAATGGGGTCACAATCCTACTTCTTTATGTCGATGACATTATTATCTTTGGCACAGTTGCTAATGGTATTTTGATTGCAAGAGGTCCTTAATGATTCTTTTCACATGAAAGATTTAGGTCCTCTTACGTATTTTTTGGGACTTGAAGTGCACAAATTCAAGGGAGGACTACTCATTAATCAACAAAAGGACGCCAAGGATCTAATTTTCCAAGCACGTCTCCAGAATTCCACTCCTGTTGATACTCCATTGGAATTGAATGTGAAATACCGGATTGATTATGGAAATCTTCTTGCAGAACCATCTGTAGAAAACTTGTTGGCCGTCTCATTTACTTAACAAACGCTAGGCCAGATATCTCTCATGCCGTCAATCTTGTCAATCAATTCATGAATCAGCCCACTCATCATCATATGGCTGCGGTCAAGTGCATCATTTGCTATCTTCTTGAGACTCAAGAATGTGAGATTTTCTTTCCGGCTAATTCCAATTTGAACCTTAGTGCATATTGTGATGCAGATTGGGCTAGCTATCCCGATACTCGTCGTTTGACAACAGGATGGTGTGTTTTTCTTGGAGATGCCCCCATCTCTTGGAAATGTGAGAAACATGAGAGTTTCAAAATCCTCTTACCAAAGCAGAATATCACTCTTATGTCATCGGCTAGTTCTGAGGTTGTTTGGATCCGGAGTTTTTTAGATAAACGTGGCTTCCCTCAACGGCATGTACTCTATTGCAGGCCGATAACACGAGCGCAATTCTAATTGCCGAGAATCCAGTATTTGATGAAAGAATGAAGCCATTGAAGTTGAGTGCCACCAAATTTGTGATCCTTTTGAAAGCAAGCTGATTACTCTTCCTCATGTGACTATTGATCTTCAAGTAGCTGATATTTTCACCAAAGCTCTTCCACGTGTCAAAAATCAATTCTTTGTAAACAAATTGACGTTGGTTGATTCACCACCATCAATTTGAGAGAGAGAGAGAGAGAGAGAGAGAGAGAGAGAGAGAGAGAGAGAGAGAGAGAAGGGGGATCCAGGAACTTCTCAAGGCTATAAATAAAGAGGATTAATCACATAGTTGGGGGATCGAATATTTTTTGAAATTTCTTTGCATATTCTTTTGATTGGTAGTTATGACTGAAGTAATAAATCTGAACCTACAAGTTACTTGACACTGGCTGAACTCACAGTAAGGGGTTAATTGAGAAACCGAATTCGAGAATTGGGGATTTGGGTTGGCTGATTGTCAAACATGGAGATAATTGATGGTCTAATCCCTAGATTGGGGTTTCGGTTAGTAGTCAAACCTGGATATAATTTTTGACCTACTGATACACAACCTGGTTTGTAAAATTGATGATTTCGCACATGCCAAGTTGATTCATATAATATTATGTGAACATGGATACCAACGATGGCTTTCAAGTAACTTGTCCACGACATGTGGCCTTTGTTATATATTATATACAATTAGAACTTCATGAGTAGAACAGGTGTAAGCCCTGATTTAGCGATTGTTTGTGGTGTTTTAATGATATGCAGTTTGGATTGTAATGGCAGGTTAAATCTGAAATCTGAGTTCAAGATAATGGATTATTCAAATATGCTGTTTAATTGTAGATATATTATGGGAATAACTATGGTTTGAGGCAGGATTATGAGTGGATACTATTTGGGTTATTTTATACATGTTAGCTATCAATGCAAATTGGGAATTCAGACAAAGAGACAAGCCACCATGTAATCCCATGTAACTGACAATGTGATGTCCCATATTTTTGCATTTTTAATGGAGTGTGGTTCTTACACCAATTAAAGTATGGTAATATAATTATTCTCATGCACCTCGGATACCAATACTGAGTCGGAAAGGGGCAGAATAAATTTGGGAACGTGCATGGGGCTGGTTATTTAACCACCTCGTTTATAGAGTTCGTGATTGGATAAGAATCAGATTTGAACCCGAAGTGTGATTTCAAGACTGGGGAAATTGTGTAATGTCCAAGGACTTAGAGTAAGTTTGGATTTAATTGTGGACCCCTAGACCACTAGCATTGTACGGAGATGATGCCCTTTCATACAAACGGCCATGTATTTATGTATTGTCTAACTTTGTGTCCGCTGTGGATTGTTGTCTAGCCTTTATGCCAGTCATGTTTATGGATTGTTTGACTGTGGTCAGCCGTGGGAGGACTTGATTCTCTGGGACAGCCGTGGTGATGTTGATTAGTGGGTCACCGTGTGGTGCAGCCAAAGATTTGCGATCGGGTTGATAGATCAATCTTTCGAAGGATTAATCGAATCCAAGAGGATTCCAGCCACTAGGGCACAAACAAAGCCATAAGAAAATCCATAAACTCACGTGAGCAAACTCAGAGAAATCAGTTGATTAATTGAAAGAATGTTTATTACAATAGAGGGCTTCTCTATTTATAATGTAATAAAGCTACTAAATTAGTAAACTATGGGAAAATAAAAAAAACTACTAATTAGAAAACTAAGCAATAATTCCTAGTCTAGAAAGGCACATGTGGACCCCATCAGCTGGGTTCATCAAGGCTTGCGGGTCCTTGTCTTGGATCGGGACCAGAATGCATCAACTCTCCCCGGCTTGAAAGAACTCGACTCCGACGAGTTAATCGCTTGATAGTGCTCATAAAGATCTAGATTCAGACGCTGGAAGTCAGTAGCAGCAATCCAAGTAGCATCGGAGACAGGCCGGTCTTGCCCATGAACAAGGAACTTCTGAAATTCACCGTGGCGAATAGAAACAATTTGATCATCAAGAACATCAATGATTTTCTCAGGCGGTGGCGGAGCAGCTGGTAACGTGATGATTTGCTCATCAGAATCGTCCTCATTATCATGCCCACGATAAACAGTAAGATCAGCCACATTGAATGTGGGACTAATACCAATATCAGAAGGCAACTCGAGAGCATATCCATTCGAATTGAGTTTCTTCAACAATTTGAATGGACCTGTATTTCTCGGATGTAACTTCTTATTTGTGCCAAGTGGTAACCGTTCCGGATGAGTACGGACCATAACCATGTCTCCTTAAAAAAGCTCTCCGTTTGTCAGCATGAGCCTCGTAACTGTCATTGCTAGCTGCAATATGTCGTCAAACTTCATCATGTATTTGTTGCATGTGTTTGATGAAGTTATCGGCTTCAGCAGAAGGACGTGCTTCAAGAGGCAAAGGGACAAGATCAACAGGCAAGCACGGGCGAACACCTGTGACTGCTTCAAAGGGTGAGATGCCTGTGGACCGATTAACTGAATTGTTGTAAGCAAATTCAGCCATAGGTAGAATCTGATCCCATGTTGTGATATGATCACGTACAAGGCATCATAACAGTTCTCCAAGGCTTCTATTAACAACTTCAGTTTGGCCATCAGTTTGTGGATGGTAAGCTGTAGAGAAGTGAAGCTTTGTCTTGGCTGTCATCCACAAAGTCCTCCAAAAGTAACTCATAAATTTGGTGTCATGATCTGAAACAATTGTCATGGGGAGGCCATGAAGATGGACAACTTCTTTGAAGAATAGTCGAGCTACCTTGTAAGCATCTGATGTGGTGTTGCATGGAATGAAATGTGCCATTTTAGAAAAAAGATCAACAACAACAAAGATGGAATCAACTTTCCGTGCAGTCTTTGGAAGTCCTAACACAAAATCCATGTTGATATTTTCCCATGGGACATGAGGAATAGGCAAAGGCTGATATAGATTTGTATTCTTTTTGTTACCTTTAGCCAATTGATAGGTGCGACATCTTTCACATATGCTAATAACATTAACTCTTATGTGCGGCCAATGGAAACGATCACCCACGAGAGCGAGTGTCTTGTCACGTCCCAAATGACCACTACAACCTCCATTCAATTCATGAACATGTTCTTGAATGGAAGTAGCAGGGAGGCAAAGTTTGTTAGCTCGGAATAAGAATCCTTCATGTACGCTTTAATGAGGGTGCTTTTCCATGTCACCGTTAAGAAAATCCGCATAGATTGTGCCAAAATCTGTCATTTGTGTACTCCAGCTTTATTTGCTCAAAACCTGTGACAGTGACCATGGCTGAAACACGCCTTTTTGAATTTATTGGGTATCGCTCCGTATTAGTATACATACCGCCACAATGCGTGGCGGCCGCCATGTAGTGGGAGGGTTTAAACCACCCCCCGCCCCCCTTTTCACTTTCCCTTTCACTTTTCACCTCATTCAGTCACTGTGAAACCTCCCAAGTGCTGTATTTTCAAGATTTTACCACAAAATCCACAACAAACATCAAAACAGGGAAATAATCAAACACAAGTTACACAACTACAAGATCCAAGCTTCCATTAAATCCATTCCATCTTCAACAAGATTCAAGATTCTAGGTATGTTTTTCTTTTAGATTTTTTGTAGTTAAGATTTCAGATCACATTCACAATTCATCTCTCTGACTGCTATAAATGCTTACTTGTCTTGTAATATTGTTAGATCTATGTTTTCCTTTGATAATGCACACATATTTTTATTTTTGCTATTTTTTATTTTGGGATTTATTTATTTTTTGAAAAAAAATGTGAATACTCATGGACAACCAATGAAACAACTTGGAAATTGTTTGTAAATGATAGGTCTATGTTGCCCATAGATCAGTCCTTCACATTTTGAATGTTCATTGATTTTACTCTATTTTTTATTTTCGGATTTATTTATTTTTTGAAAAAAAAAATGTGAATACTCATGGACAACCCATGAAACCACTTGGAAATGCATTCTAAATGATAGATCTATGTTTCCCATAGATCAATCCATCACATTTTAAATGTTTATTGATTTTTCTCTATTTTTTATTTTCGGATTTATTTATTTTTTGAAAAAAAAATGTGAATACTCATGGACAACCAATGAAACAACTTGGAAATTACTTGTAAATGATAGATCTATATTTCCCATAGATCAATCCATCACATTTTGAATGTTTATTGATTTTTCTCTATTTTCTATTTTCGGAATTATTTATTTTTTGAAAAAATAATAGTTTTTAATATTTGAATACTAATCAAATGTCTTGAAAATGGTTCCCAGATTCGAGATTTATGTTTTCCATAGATCATTCCAACATATCTTTTTTACTATTATTTATGTTCCTATGCTTGTTTTTTATTTTTTTATTTTTTAATTTCGGATTTTTATTATTTTTTGGACAAAAAATATTTTTAATAATGGAATGCCAATGAAATGTATTGAAAAATGCTCCTAAATGTTATATCTATGTTTGGAATAGATCAATCCAACATATCTTTGTTTTTTCCTAATTCTATTTTATTTTCTTACTTTCATATTTTTTAAATTTTTGAAAAAAATTTATACTTTAAGCAATGAAATACCAATTAAATGTCAAGAGAATGATTCCTACGCGTTAGATATATGTTTCCTCTAGCATGTTTCTTTTTTTTTTAAAATTTTTAACATACTACTTGTTCATATTTATAGCCAGGTATTCAGTCTTCTATTGTGTATTTGTGTTTGCTAATTGAGAACTTAAAATGCCTCGTGATATTGATCCCGCATGGAGCTTTGATGAGGCAGTTGAGAATAACAAGTTGAAAATCAAATGCAAGTTTTGTGGGAAAGTGACAAATGGGGGCATTACAAGATTCAAACACCACTTGAGCCACATTTCTAGTAATGTTGCTGGCTGTATCGAAGTACCAAGGGAAGTCAAGGAACAAATGAAAGCTTTGGTTGGCCAAGACAAAGGTAGAAAAGTAGAGAGAAAAGAAAAGAGGAAGCAAGATGTTGATGTTACCCGCTATGATGTATTTGGGGACGAAGTCTTTGATGAGGAAGATGCAAAGATCGAGGCTGCACGCCAAGAGTCCATCATGAGTCAACAAGAAGAACATGAACGTCGTGCATTTGCTGGACGCAAATATTATGATGCAGGGGGCTCATCTACTGTGCCAAGCAGGGGCAAGGGCATTGTGCGGGCCATGCATAGGGCATTTAGAACCCGTGAACGGGGATGTTGATGTAGAAGTTATATCTACTAGAAGAACAGTTCATCCCCCTGTTGATCCTCTAGCACATAGAAAAGAGGGAGCTAAACAACCAAAAATATCAAGTGTTGTGAAAGGGGTAATAAAGGCTGCAAGAGATAGGTTAGCCAAAGCTACAATAAAATGGCTAATTCATAAAAACATACCACCTACAGCAGTAAATTTCCCATATTTCCAAACTATTCTTGATGTTGCCAACGAAGTTGGGCGGGTTATATAGGCACCCTTCGTATATGATGTGGGCACTAAATACCTTGAAGAAGAATATACAGAAATAAAGGCTTGGGTGGAAAAGTTTAAGCCCATGTAGCAACAAAATGGTGCTACCATCATGTGTGACGGATGGACCAGTGGCACCCAAACACAATTAATAAACTTTTTGGTGTATTCAGTCGCTGGAACCGTCTTTGTGAAGTCCGTTGATGCAACCGAACATAGACGGACAGCCACATATATATATTCTTATGGATAAAGTTGTAGAGAGTGTGGGAGAGGAGCATATTGTACAGATTGTTACAGATAATGGCGCCAATTTCAAGGCAGCATGTAAGCAGTTAATGGAGAAGATGACTCATTTATTCTGGACCCCATGTGCAGCACACTGCATAGATCTCATCTTGGAAGAGATTGGAAGGAAGACAAAAGTAGCTTCATTGATCAAGGCATGTAAAGGAATTACAAGATTTCTATATGATCATTCATGGGTGTTTAGCTTGATGAAAAAATACACGAATAACCATGCCTTGCTGCGTCCAGGATTAACAAGGTTTGCAACCCATTTTCTGGCTATGGAAAGCCCTGTAAGGTTTAGAACGGAGCTGATTCAGATGTTTGCATCAGAAGAATGACTTCGTTCGAAATGGGGCAATGCAACTAGTGGTCCGGAGTTTGAAGTCCCAAACCTGCTGAGGGACAATAAATTTTGGAAGAAAGTGAGGAAGGTATTAAAGGTTTTTGAGCCTTTAGTTAAAGTGTTATGGCTTGTAGATGGTGATGACACGCCGACAATGGGCTTTATATATGAAGTAATGGATTGGGCAAAGCAAGCCATTATGGAAAATGTTAGATATCACAAGAAATATATAAACATTATTGATGCCCGTTGGAACGATCAATTGCACCATCCATTGCATGCTGCAGGTAATTAATATATATCTTTGATACATTTTTGTTTTCCTAACTAACGTATTTATTATCTCTTTTGCTAACACAGTATATTCTACATATTTTTAATTTGGGTTATTTTTTGAATCCCGAATTCTATTACCGTAATGCCGAACTACACACCGAAGCAATAGATACGGACTTGCGGGTATGATTACGGGAGGTATTGAAGAGATTGCTAAACCTAGATGATCAAATTGATGCCATACAAGAGGTGATTGGGTGGTTACTTAAGAGAATTTAATTATGCTACCAAGTGCCAATTGCCATACATGCTGTAGGGGTTTTGTTTTGCATTTCAGCTAATTGGTGGATGAATTATGGAGAGCGCGCTCCACATCTAAGGAGAGCGGCCGTTCGCATCCTTAGTCAAACTACAACATCTTCCAACTGTGAGAGAAATTGGAGCACTTTCTCTTTGATCCACATGAAGGCCAGGAATCGGCTTATCATGCACAAACTCAACAAGCTTGTATACTATCATTACAATCTGAAGTTGAGAAACAGAACTAGGGAGAGAAGGGCAAGGGATGATCCTACTTATTGTCCTATTAATTTGGATCACATATTTAGAGAGGACGATCCCTTACTCCCATGGCTACCGAGATAAAAGATCCACTGCTAGATTCAGATCCGGGGTTTCAGGGAACAGTTCAAGAGTTAATAGATGAGGATATGGGTGAGGCACCTGCAGAAGATCAGCCACCTCAAGGAGAAGGTACCAGTAGGACTAGGAGGAGTGGGAAAGAACCTGTTCATATTGGAGCTTCTAAGAAAGCTAGTTCCACCACCGTCTCTTCGAGTAGCCATGGTGGAGGAGATGGAGGAGACAGTGGGATAGGTAGTACTAGTGAATACTATCAGCATGATGAAGATGATGTCGTTCTTGTAGAGGAAGTACAAGAGTTACCTCCATCTAAAAGATTTGATCCAAGCCGTGGTTATCAACGGCGCCGAAGAGACTCACCACATGGGGCTGGAGGTAGTAATGAGCAAGGAAAAATGGGTTGTTAGAGGACAACAAGCGGCATCATGGACTGATTTGTGGAACCCTAGTTACAGTGGACAAGGACCCTCACAGTATTTTCCATATGGTCAAGTGCAACAAGGAAAAGAACAGTCTTCAGCTTTAGGGTCCTACTCATATGGTGACTATGGTGAAATGCAATATAATAGATATCCACCTCCACCTCCTCTGAGTTCCTATGATGCGGCTGCCTTTTTCGGATTTGTGGATTTCAATGCTCATCAATATCAAATTCAATATGGTGCCAATAGAAATGATAACACAGATGGGGATAACCATGCCATAAATCATCCTGGTAGACATTCATTTTGGTGGTGCTTAAGGTATTCCTATTTCCTTCACTAACTCTCTGCTCTGTCTTTTCTAAATTGATGTTGAATGTTGATTGTGTTAGTTTATGGTCTCAATACCAAGAGTATATGATGTAATAAATTGATAAATTTCTTTATTTATCAATACAATTCATGTTTTTCCTTTCATGAGATGAATGGTGTTTTATATACTTGCACATAACTAATACAAATGACATAATGGTTCATTAGATGAACCGGAGTCCACAAGTATACTAGATGTAATACATGTGTATGGATGAGATCCACATACAGGAGATATGTATTACAAATCTTATACTTAAATATCTTCACAAACAGTGATGAGATTGGACACCTCATCTGACAAGGTTGCTACATTTTGATCACTATGAGATAGTGTGATTTATCTCGATCATCAGAATGTAAGATTCTGGATCATGATGCTGGTACATTGGATGTATTGAAGGACCATGAGAAGCACCTTATATACATTGTCTGCTCTCATAATTCCCTAGCAATAGGCTCATAATCCCGAGACATTAATGAACTCAAGTTTCTATCTATTTATTTGCTTTGAGTCACCAATGAGTGAGGCCAATTGTAGGTCAACACCTCGGTGATTTGGGTACTTGATAGTAGAGCTGTGGGAACATTCAATGGTCAAGATGGAATCTATCTTTAATATCCCCTTGTGCCAATTAATGGATTTATCATTGATAAGTGCGCACCCATTCCGATTAAGAGTTAATTGGATCGGTACCAAATGCTCATTATAATTAATTGGGGCTCAAGGATAATAAGATATGGATCTAATTTGGTGGACAGGTCCATTTGATCCATGGATATAGATGGAGGGGCCTACTTGTGGTACTGTGGAAGTTTAGGGTCTTCATTGAAATATATTCCTATATTCCTAAGACTGGAGTGCAATTGCATTTATTTAGTGGAGTTATTTGCAATTAACCGTGGGACCGGATTGCACATGAGATGTGGGGTCGCGTGTCCCAGTTGGAGCCAGCTTTCTAAGGAATCCCTAGTGGTCCCCACGCTAGCCCAATATATTAGAAAGATACTAATTCTACTTAAACTCTAAAAGGAAGGTTACTATTTCTATTTGAAGTGAGACTTCTAATAGTGGTAATGGTAAGCTACTAATTAATAATGGAAGTAGGACTTCTATTTTAATTAGAAAGGAGAAAGTTACTAATAGTTGTGGAAGTAAGACTTCTATGGCAATTAGTAAGGGAGATGTTTACTAATTTGTGATGGGAGTTAAACTTCTATATCAAATAGGAAAAGAGGAGTTGTGGAAGGCTATAAATAGAGGAATACTCCTCTCAAATTCGTGCATAATAATAGGAGCACTTTCAGCCCCCTTGTGCAAGAGTTGTACAAGTCATCTTCTTCTCAAAGTTCCCCTCTCTTTCACCTTTGGTTCCTTAGAGTTACTAGTAGGGTTTTCTCTTGAGGATTCCACCATTTTCTTGAGAAAAGAGATCTAATACGGGACATAGCGTTGGAAGATCAAAAGGAGTTGAAGATTCTGATTTGGATTGTGAAGTTGTTCATCACCAAAGTAAAGAAATCAAATCCTCCATTAGAGCACAACAAAGCTCCAAAGGAATTTCTACATCCTTGTATGTTGTGGATTTCGAGATTGCACGTTTATGTGCTTATTTCTATCTTCTAGATAGTGTTTGTTGCTGTACATGGCTATGAGATTGAGGGAATTGCATCTTGGATTGGGTTTGTTGCATTCTAGACAATTGATCCCTGCATTAAGTGGGTCAAAAGTTTTGAAACCTGTCTGGAAGGCCCACCTATATTCCAACAATTGGTATCAGAGCCTAACCTCATCTCTAATCATGTTAGACCAGCAAGCTTGCTCTGATCTTTGCATGAGATGTGAAGAAGATGAAGCAAGGGCTATGTAAGGATCAATTTTGATGATTTTACTTGGTTTGATAGTAAATTCATGTTTGGATAGTCACAAAAGGGTTTAATAATGATGGAAGGATCATAGGAAGCCATTGGGACACTTTGGAAGTGATTTGGAGAAGAACAGACACGAAACAGAAAACCCAAGTTGCAGAAATTCGTCAGACGGGTCGACCTGGCCCCGTGCCCGGGTCGACCCGGCCTTCTGTGCAGGTCGACCGGGCCTTCTGTGCAGAATACTGCAGAATTTGTTTTTTCAAGTTTCGGGTCTGTTTATTCTTCCTATTTTTCCAGCATTGTTTGGCAGCCTATTTTGTGATTTGTATGGATGTATAATATACTAACTTGCAGGTGATCTTGTCCTCTCCATATGGCCCACAAGTCTTTTGCTTTCTTTTATGATGATTGGTTTACTTAAGGCTAAATGTAAAGGGTGTCATGGTTTCCTTGGTTTCCCGTGAAAGGGCAAGGCATGATGAATTTCCCTATAGCCCTTTTAATTCCAGTTTTAGATTACCATGTAAGTCTCATATTTGAGGCATAGGAATTTATGTAATTTTCCTAAATTTGTAAATTTTGGCGATGTCCGAGATGAAGAAGGAAAGCGATGTTGGACTCCTAATCAAAGAGTTTGAAGATTACCAAAAGAATTCTGGAGTTTCCCAAAGAGTTTGAGGAATTCCAAATTTTTGGAAAGTCTAGAAGTCCAAGAAGTCTATTCCGCATGGGCCATGTGGAGGAGAGGACTAGTTTCTATTTTTGCAATTTCTATTTATGGATGCATGCTTAAATTAGAATAATTCCAGATTTGATCCAAACATAGCAAGTTACTAAAATTGGTCAAATCAAATTAATTTTTGGAAAGAGTTCTAATTAGTGTTGATGACCCATGAGATGGACACATTGGTATCACTAATTTAGAAACTAGACTTTCCTTAAAATAACTTGACTTGGAACCAATCTTAGAATCATATCATAAGATGATTTGATATTCATATGCTTACATGTGGACCCTAATACCTTACAAAGAAATCCTCAATTCTAAATTATTAAGTGGGAGCGGGGCATTTATATTTAGAAATCCCCATGGTTTTCCACCATAAGTCCATTGTAAGGAAAGTATTAGCCTCGCGCCATCTCGAGTATGGCCGTTCCCCACGGAGGGCTTTTACTTGTCTGGTTACTAGATATGGATCTCCTATGGATAGTGTTGGTGAGACGGGGCGGGGGCCCACTCCCCAAGGAGGAGCCTCGCAACGGTTGTCATGCAATGCTAGTTGGTGGGTCACACTTAACTAAAATAATGATGTAGTATCCCCAAGGATTTGTCTCATCTATTTTAGAAACCGAAGTTAATCGGGAGTCATTCATTATTTGGTATGAGATACCTAGATAATAATGAATGAAGGGGATCATGAAAAGTTAGTCTTAATCCTAATTTTGACCAAGTTTGATCCGCACCAATCTAGGTGGTATTTGCACTCCCTAAGGAGGCATACCCCGGGGATTGGGATTCCGATGTATTCTGAATTTAATGGTTATGAGGATTCCATATAAATTTGGTAGAATACTAAACCCTAATGTCATTTAAATTCATTAATTGAATGTATGGTTATGTGCTACAGTATTTTCAGCATGAATTCAAACACTTTCAATCCACTTGCGACCATCCTCAACCAGAATAAATTAGTGGGATCCAACTATGTAGACTGGAAACGGAACCTGGATATTGTCCTGACAGCTTCAGGATATAAATATGTCCTTACCAAACCCCCCCTTGATGAGCCATTGCCAGAAGCATCACAAGAAGAAAAGGAACTTTACACCAAGTGGGCCAAAGACGATGAGATGGCCAGATGTTACATACAGGCATCTATGTCTAGTGTTTTACAACACCAACATCAATCCTTTAAGACTGCATATGATATTATATCAAACTTAAAGGAGATGTTTGCGGAACAGGGTAGGCCTGCTAGACAGGCTGCTATGAGGGTGCTTATAAGCACCAAGATGGCTGAAGGCACACCAGTACAGGACCATATGTTGAAAATGATGGACTCATTGAATGAGTTAGATGTACTGGGGGCTGCGATTGATGCAAAATCGCAGATTGACATAATACTTGAGTCACTACCAGAGTCATTCAACAATTTCAAGGTTAATTACAACATGAATAAAATGAATCTGACTCTGGTTGAGCTGTCTAGCCAGCTGGTGGTGACTGAAGGGATTATGAAGAAAAAGCCAACTGCCCTGATGACAGAAAAGTCATTTGCCAAGTCCAAACCGAAAGGCAAAGGGCGGAAAGGCAAGAAGAAATTAGTTCCGAAGGGCCCTAAGGCAGAGAATGGTCCTAATGGTGGTGTTGGCAAGGCTAAGGGATCAGGGACAAAAGGAAAGTGTTTCTATTGTGGTATGACAGGACATTGGAAGAGGAATTGTCCAGAATATCTGTCTAAGAAGAAGACCTCAGGTATGATTGAGTCACTTGTTACTGAAGTTAGTTTTGCAACTGGTACTTCAGAATCTTGGTGTGTGGACTCCGGGGCAACTAATCACATTTGTAATTCGTTGCAGGGGTTCAGGGAAACCAGGAGACTCAGTGACGGTGAAATCATTGTCAACCTAGGATCTGATGCTAAGGCGGATGCGGTCTCAGTAGGAGTTATTACTTTATGTTTTCAAGATAATAAGTTGGTTTTGTTAGACACTCTATATGTACCGTCTTGAAGAAGGAATTTAATTTCAGTTTCTAGTTTGGTGAATAAAAGTTATTCTATTACTTTTGGTACTGAAGTTGTCATAAAGAGAAACGGTACTTTTATATGTTCTGGCAAGGTAACCAATGAGCTTTATCTTTTAACTCCAACAATGTATGAGATACATGATACCGAAATAATTAACAGACCATCATTAAAGAAAAAGTCACCTTCATCTAATCCAACAAAACTTTGGCACTTGAGGCTAGGTCATATAAACCTAAATAGGATTGACAGGCTAGTGAAAGATGGTATCTTGCCTTCATTGGTGGTAGAACCAATGCCTGTCTGTGGGTCCTGTCTGGAAGGCAAAATGACCAAAAGACCCTTTTCACCCAAGGGCACTAGGGCCAAAGATTATTGGAATTAGTACATACTGATGTGTGTGGGCCCATTAATGTAAGAGCCAGAGGAGGATATGAGTACTTCATCACTTTCACAGATGATTACTCAAGATATGGATACATATACCTCATGCACCGCAAGTCCGAGGCTTTTGAAAAGTTCAAAGAGTTTCGAGCGGAAGCGGAAAAGCAATTAGGTAAAAGTATCAAGACTCTTCGATCAGATCGAGGAGGAGAATATCTGTCTGGAGATTTTATTGCACACTTATCAGAAAATGGGATTTTATCCCAGTTGTCTGCTCTTGGTATGCCTCAACAGAATGGAGTAGCGGAAAGAAGGAACCGGACTCTTTTAGATATGATTAGGTCTATGTTGAGTTTTTCAGGATTACCTATATCCTTTTGGGGATATGCCTTGGATACTGCAATGTACATACTAAACCTCGTACCATCTAAGTCTGTACCTAAGACTCCTCGGGAGTTGTGGTCTGGGCGAAAGCCTAGTCTACAACATTTACACATTTGGGGTTGTCCGGCACACGTGCTGAAGGTAAAGACGGATAAGTTGGAAACGAAGTCGGAAGTGTAGAAGATACTTGAACCAAGCCAGAGATATCACAGAGCATACACGAGAGAGAGAGAAGTTGTAATTGTTTTTCTGTATTGAATCAATGGACGAATGATACATATATATACACAAAAGCCTAGATTAGAGGATCTCATTAGAGATCTGATTACACAATTACAGCCTTAACTAAGGCAACTAATATCTATCTAATCTGTTTACAACTCATACAAGGCTGACCCAATACATGGGTCAAACTGACCCATTAGGTTGAGCTGACCTGTGGGTCTATTACTTTACACCCCCTCTCAAGCTTTGGATGGGAGAATGTGACCATCGAGAGCTTGGAAACTAGCTCCAAAAAACGAGATGCTGAGTGACTTTTGGTGAAAAAATCTGCTATTTGAGCCGCTGATGAAAGCTGGAAGAGCTTTATAGTATCACTCCGAACATGTTGACGAATGAAATGACAGTCAACTTCAAGATGTTTGGATCGTTCATGGAAGACATCATTTGTGGCAAGTTTCCGTGCACTTTCACTGTCCGTATAGAGAGGGGTAGATTTAGGAACTAGAACTCCTAAATCTCTAAGTAACCAGCGAAGCCAAATGATTTCAGCAGTAGTGTGAGATATAGCACGATATTCAGCTTCAGTGGATGACCGTGATACAACTTCTTGTTTCTTGCTCTTCCAAGAGATGAGAGAGGAGCCAAGAAAAATGGAGAAGCCTGTTGTAGAGCGACGGTCATTGACATCGCCTGCCCAATCGGAATCAGAATAGCAACCCAGAGTCAGATTCGGACTGGAGGAAAAAAGGAGGGCGCGGTTGGTACTTCCTTGTAAGTATCTCAATATGCGCAGTACAGCAGCCCAATGAAGATGAGTGGGTTGCGCAACAAATTGGCTTACCACATGTACCGCATAGGCAATATCTGGTCTGGTAATGGTAAGATAAACCAAGCAACCGACCACCTCACGATAGCGAGTCGGATCAGAAAGAAGATCTCCATCAGTAGTTCGAAGCTTCAAATTATGTTCAATAGGAGTAGAGACAGGCTTAAGATCTGTGAGGCCAGCTCTTTGGAGAACTTCATTGCAGTATTTTGTTTGTGACAAAAGATATCCTTCGGGAGAGTAGGCAACCTCAATGCCCAGAAAGTAACGCAGATGGCCCAAATCTTTCATCTCAAACTGTCGATGAAGAAAATTCTTCAAGGATAAAATACCAGTAGCATCATTGCCAGTGATAATCATATCATCGACATAGAGTAACAAGAAAACACAGCCAGATCGTGAGTAGTGAGTGAAGAGAGCGGAATCATGAGTACTCTGAGAAAACCCAATGCTGATAATGCTGGTGCTAAACCGTTCAAACCAAGCACGAGGGGCTTGTTTGAGTCCATATAAAGCACGTTTGAGTCGACACACAGAATGAGGAGGTCTCACGACGCCTGGAGGAGGATGCATATATATTTCTTCCTGAAGAAATCCATTCAAAAATGCATTCTTGACATCAAGCTGATAGAGTGGCCAATGCCTAGCAGCGGCAACAGAAATAAAAGTACGGACAGTTGTCATCTTAGCAACTGGAGCAAAAGTCTCCTCATAATCGACCCCATATTCTTGTGTGTAGCCCTTTGCAACCAAGCGAGCTTTGTATCGATCAACAGATCCATCAGTTTTGGTCTTGATCTTAAATATCCATTTGCAGCCGATGGCCCGTTTCCCAGGGGGAAGAGGAACAAGATCCCATGTGTGAGTTTTCTGCAAAGCTGCAAGTTCATCTGCGATGGCAGATCTCCAGTGCGGATGAGCAATGGCCTCCTTATAGGATTGTGGTTCTGCCAAGGTATGAATTGCTGCAAGGAAGGACTTGTATGATGGAGAAAAATGATCAGTACAAACAAAGCCAAATCTAGAGGGAGGGATTCTGGTGCGTACTGGATACCTTCGAGTTTGAGGAGGATCCTGCACATCTGAAGCAGAGGAGATAGGCCCATGATCAGGAGGAGGAGGTGGGGCTGCAGATTCCGAAGGAGCAGACGGAGGTTTGGGCCGACGATGATATACCTGCAGGGGTGGAGTAGAAGGGGTATCGGAAGGAAACAGGTCTGGAAAGGGATCAAGAGGATAGACTGTAGGTTGCGCAGGAGTAGAGGATTGGGTAGGTAATGAATAGAAAGGTATGTGTTCCAAGAAGGTGACATTACGAGAGACCCGTAATCTATTGGTTTTAGGATCATAGCATCGATAGCCTTTCTGTTCGATGCCATACCCTAAAAAGACACAGACAGTGGATTTTGGGGAAAGTTTGGTTCTCTCGTTATCATGTAACAGAACAAAACAGGTGCAACCAAAAACTTTGAGATAGGACAAGTCAGGTTTACAGGAGAACAATTTTTCATAGGGAGAGGTGCCAGATAAGACAGAGGATGGTGTTCTGTTAATCAGATAGATTGCAGTCAGGGCTGCTTCCCCCCAAAATTGCAAAGGAACATGTGAGGAGTAAATCAAGGATCTAGCAGTTTCAAGGATATGTCTGTGTTTCCGTTCTGCTACACCATTTTGCTGTGGTGTGGCAGGACATGATAATTGAGCTAGAGTTCCTTGACTGGTCAGGTAAGAACGGAATTTGTGGGACATGTATTCTCCCCCGGAGTCAGACCTGAATATTTTAATCCTCGTTTTAAATTGAGTGGAAACCATGGTGGAGAAAGCAGTGTAGATGTTGTATAACTCAGAACGATTTTTCATTAAATACAACCAAGTATATCTAGTGAAATCATCAATGAACAGCACATAATAAATGGAACCACCTTTTGTTGGCTGAGAGGCAGGTCCCCAGACATCAGAATGTACCAAAGCAAAAGGAGCATTAGTAAAAGAAGTGCTTTTATTGTAAGGTAAAGCATGTTGTTTACCAAATTGGCAACCAAAACAGGTAGAAATGTCTGATACAGAAATATTTCCAAATACACCACTAGTAAATAAAAGCTTCATTTTATTTAAAGATAAATGTCCTAAACGAGAGTGCCAAAGGGCAAAGGGTGAATGAGATGAAACGAGTGCGGCAGGTGAAATGCTGGAAGATGGAAGATGCAGTGAGTGGAGATAGTAGAGTCCTCCTGACCTAAGGCCGGTCCCAATCTGTCTCCCGGTGCGCGGATCCTGCACAGAACAGCCAGTAGAAGAAAATGAGACAAGAAATCCAGATGAAGTCAATTGACTAACAGAGATTAAGTTGATAGATAGGTGAGGAACACACAAAACATTAGTGAGAGAGATCAACTTATTTGAAACAGAGCCAATAAGAGAGACTGGTAGAGGAGTGGCATCAGCTGTATGGATGGTGAGAGAGCTAGCAGGAGTATGACAATTATGAAGTATGGAAACATCATTTGTCATATGATAGGATGCACCAGAGTCAAAGATCCATGTAGAATCAAGAGTACCTGACGGACCAGAAATGGTCATGGCAGAACCAGAGGCTGAGGGTGTAGGGACCATCTGAGAGGCAGAACCAGTGGAGGAAGCCAGAAACAACTGTTGCATGCGCTCATCAACCATAGCTTGAATCTGAGATGTAAGATCCAGTTGCGGAGGCAGAAAACTATCATCTTCAGCAACTTTGGCTGCATATGGTCGCTGTTGATAAGATTGCATGGGACCACGATTGGGCTGCTGACCAGAGGGTCTGTTCTTATCTGTTGGCCTTGGGGGTCTGGTAGGACAATCCCGTTTCCAGTGCCCTTTCTTCTTGCAATAATTGCAAAAGTCATTGGTACCAGATGGAAATGGGCGATCATTCCTTGGGATACTAACATTTGCTGATAGTACATGTGTGGGTTCCACATGTTTCTTCCTTGTAAGAGAAAGCTGAGTTTGTTCCTCTGCCAAAAGTTCTGAGAGTGCCGTATCCACAAAAGGTAGTGGTGACCGATGTAATAATTGACCGCGAACATGTTCAAAATCAGGGCGGAGGGCCATAAGAAATTGAACAAGACGAGTCTGCTGCCGATAAACTTCAAAAGTGTGAGCATCTTCAGTTGTTTTAAAGTTGGGTTCCATTAGAGCCAGTTGGTCCCATAAGGCAGTCATTTTGATGAAGAAATCATGAATGGAGTCATTTCCTTGATCTGCATTTTTAATATCCCATTCTAATTGATACCTTCGAGCAGCATTAGACTGAGTGTATAACCTTGCTAAATGATCCCAAGCGTCCTTAGGATAATTGAATTTAGCCAATTGATTCCCAATAGATGGATTGACTGAATTGGCAATCCAAGAATTAATTTTCCCGATGGAAGCTTCCCATTCCTCAAACTTAGCATCCTTACTATCTGGTGGAGGGATCTGCTGAGCAACATATTTCCATAATTTTTGACCTTTGAGGAAATTTTGCATGAGATGGGACCAATATGGATAATTTGAGCCATCAAGTATAATAGTAATACCCGTTACAGGTCTATCAGAAGACATTTGAGCAAGACACAGTGATCACAGACTGAATATATGGGAAATCCAGTCCCAGATCCAAAACAGAATTGAAATCCAACCACAGGAACAAAACAGATCTTGAATAAATGTAAGTAAATGAGTCCAGGGCACTTGAAATAGATCACAGATGAGTGCTATGGGTCCCGCTGAATGAGCAGATGAAGAAATACAGTCACAGGAAGCAACCAGATCAAAACCAGTCCAAAAGACCCAAAAAAATGGCCCAGGCGTCCTTGATTTGGGGCACAGATTTGCTCTGTGGGCCCCACTGGATGATCAAGAGGAAGATCAGATCACACAGTGATCTCTGT
Source organism: Cinnamomum chago (assembly GCA_038049695.1). NCBI lineage: Eukaryota > Viridiplantae > Streptophyta > Magnoliopsida > Laurales > Lauraceae > Cinnamomum > Cinnamomum chago. Next base: position 48,745,402 of record CP142456.1, read on the forward strand.
ATCAAAAATCCGAAGCACCTCCAAGTGGAATTTTGATAAAAGCTTGAGAGACCAAAAAATTGGACGGTCGTGATTAAAACTATGTGCACAAACGGGAGAAGTACAAAGCAGAGAGAATGGCCTACCTCAGATGATCAAGAAATCTGGAAAAAATGTGTATAATTCCCAGGAATTATGGTCGACCAGGATGGGAGGATTTCTCTGGGCAGTGGGTGATCAATAGGTGGGCCACCTTTGATCACAGCCGATACAGTGCTTTTACAAGCAATCAGAACCGTCACAGGTCTTCTCCTATGCTGGAATGGATAGACGATCAGTGCTCTAGGGCTCTGATACCATGTAGAAGATACTTGAACCAAGCCAGAGATATCACAGAGCATACACGAGAGAGAGAGAAGTTGTAATTGTTTTTCTGTATTGAATCAATGGACGAATGATACATATATATACACAAAAGCCTAGATTAGAGGATCTCATTAGAGATCTGATTACACAATTACAGCCTTAACTAAGGCAACTAATATCTATCTAATCTGTTTACAACTCATACAAGGCTGACCCAATACATGGGTCAAACTGACCCATTAGGTTGAGCTGACCTGTGGGTCTATTACTTTACAGGAAGTATGCACGTTTGTAGGATATCCTAAAGGAACTAAAGGTTGGATATTCTATAATCCCAGAGAGCAGAAAGTGCTGGTAAGCACCAATGCGGTTTTTCTGGAGGAAAATTATATGATGGACCGGAAATCTTTAGAAAAGGTGATCTTAGAAGAGATTCAAGAACAATCAATTCCAAATCCAAGTATGACCGAACTTGAGGAAGAACCGCCCCTACCAGACCCAGTAGTTACACCAGTGCCTCGTCGTAGTGGGAGAATAATCAGGCCTCCTGATAGGTTCTCGTTCTTGGGCGAGTCTTACGAGGCAATCCCAGAAGAACTGGAACAGGATCCCTGTAACTATGATGAAGCAATTAATGACATAGATTCGGGACATTGGCAAGATGCTATGAAAGCTGAGATGGAGTCTATGTACTCTAATCAGGTCTGGACACTTGTGGACTTGCCTGCCAATATCAAACTTATTGGGTGCAAGTGGGTCTACAAGAGAAAAAGAGGACCAGATGGAAGAGTTGAGACCTTTAAGGCCAGGCTTGTTGCGAAAGGGTATACTCAGAAAGAGGGTATCGATTATGAGGAAACCTTCTCGCCGGTAGCCATGCTCAAGTCCATCCGGATACTCTTATCCATTGTGGCTCATCTCGATTACGAGATTTGGCAAATGGATGTCAAGACGGCGTTTCTCAACGGCCATCTTGAGGAAGACATCTATATGATGCAGCCAGATGGTCTTATAGCAAGCAACCAAAAGAAAAGAGTTTGCAAGCTGCAGAAATCCATTTATGGACTGAAGCAGGCATCCCGAAGCTGGAACATCCGTTTTGACCAGGCAATCAAATCATTTGGTTTTAGTCAAAATCCGGATGAGTCATGTGTGTACATGAAAAATGAAGGTGACAGGGTAGTTTTTCTGATATTATACGTCGACGACATCCTTCTCCTTGGGAAAGATATAGGAATGTTGTCAACGGTGAAAGTTTGGTTAGCAAAGACTTTTGATATGAAGGACTTGGGAGAAGCTAGTTACATCCTAGGGATCAAACTCCATCGAGACAGAAAAAATAGGATGATTGGCTTATCTCAAACTGCTTACATAGATAAGGTACTGGTACGGTTTGCTATGCAGGACTCCAAGAAGGGTATCACACCTTTCAGACATGGAGTGCACCTTTCCAAGGATCAGGGTCCCAAGACCCCAGAGGAAAAGGAGCAAATGAGAGCAATTCCATACGCTTCGGCTGTTGGTAGCCTCATGTATGCTATGCTATGTACTAGACCGGATATCTGTCATGCAGTAGGCTTAGTCAGCAGATATCAGTCTAACCCAGGTCCTGACCATTGGACTGCTGTAAAATGTATCCTTAAGTACTTGAGAAGGACTAGAGATTACATGTTGATTTACGGCAGTGATGAGCTGATTCCAGTCGGATACACAGACTCTGACTTCATCTCAGATAAGGATTCCAGGAAATCTACCTCTGGTTATGTGTTTATGCTTGGCGGAGGAGCTATCAGCTGGAGGAGTATTAAACAGGAATGTACCGCTGATTCCACTTCTGAGGCTGAATATGTAGCGGCTTGTGAAGCAGCTAAGGAAGCAGTATGGCTCAAAAGATTCCTTTTGGAACTTGGAGTGGTACCTTTGGCACAACAGCCGCTCACAGTTTACTGTGACAGCAGCGGGGCAGTCGCTCAGTCCAAGGAACCAAAGAGCCATAAAAGCCAAAAGTACGTACAGAGGAAGTATCATCTGGTCAAAGAGATTGTGCAGAGAGGTGATATTGCGATTACCAAGATAGCCTCTGCGGACAATCTGGCAGATCCATTTACTAAGCCTTTGACCACCAAGGTTTTTGAGCAGCATGTAGACGGGATGGGCATGAGAGGCAATCCTGATTGGCATTGAGCCCAAGTGGGAGATTGTTAGTTTATGGTCTCAATACCAAAAGTATATGATGTAATAAATTGATTAATTTCTTTATTTATCAATACAATTCATGTTTTTCCTTTCATGAGATGAATGGTGTTTTATATACTTGCACATAACTAATACAAATGACATAATGGTTCATGAGATGAACCGGAGTCCACAAGTATACTAGATGTAATACATGTGTATGGATGAGATCCACATACAAGAGATATGTATTACAAATCCTATACTTAAATATCTTCACAACCAGTGATGAGATTGGACACCACATCTGAAAACGTTGCAACATTTTGATCACTATGAGATAGTGTGATTTATCTCGATCATAAGAATGTAAGATTCTGGATCATGATGCTGGTACATTGGATGTATTGAAGGACCATGAGAAGCACCTTATATACACTGTCTTTATTTAAGGTTTGCTCTCATAATTCCCTAGCAATATGCTCATAATCCCGAGACATTAATGAACTCAAGTTTCTATCTATTTATTTGCTGTGAGTCACCAATGAGTGAGGCCAATTGTAGGTCAACACCTCGGTGATTTGGGTACTTGACAGTAGAGCTGTGGGAACATTCAATGGTCAAGATGGAATCTATCTTTAATATCCCCTTGTGCCAATTAATGGATTTATCATTGGTAAGTGCGCACCCATTCCGATTAAGAGTTAATTGGATCGGTACCAAATGATCATTATAATTAATTGGGGCTCAAGGATAATAAGATATGGATCTAATTTGGTGGACAGGTCCATTTGATCCATGGATATAGATGGAGGGGCCTACTTGTGGTACTGTGGAAGTTTAGGGTCTTCATTGAAATATATTCCTAAGACTGGAGTGTAATTGCATTTATTTAGTGGAGTTATTTGCAATTAACTGTGGGACCGGATTGCACATGAGATGTGGGGTCGCGTGTCCCAGTTGGAGCTAGCTTTCTAAGGAATCCCTAGTGGTCCCCACGCTAGCCCAATATATTAGAAAGATACTAATTCTACTTAAACTCTAAAAGGAAGGTTACTATTTCTATTTGAAGTGAGACTTCTAATAGTGGTAATGGTAAGCTACTAATTAATAATGGAAGTAGGACTTCTATTTTAATTAGAAAGGAGAAAGTTACTAATAGTTGTGGAAGTAAGACTTCTATGGCAATCAGTAAGGGAGATGTTTACTAATTTGTGATGGGAGTTAAACTTCTATATCAAATAGGAAAAGAGGAGTTGTGGAAGGCTATAAATAGAGGAATACTCCTCTCAAATTCGTGCATAATAATAGGAGCACTTTCAACCCCCTTGTGCAAGAGTTGTACAAGTCATCTTCTTCTCAAAGTTCCCCTCTTTCACCTTTGGTTCCTTAGAGTTACTAGTAGGGTTTTCTCTTGAGGATTCCACCATCTTCTTGAGAAAAGAGATCTAATACGGGACATAGCGTTGGAAGATCAAAAGGAGTTGAAGATTCTGATTTGGATTGTGAAGTTGTTCATCACCAAAGTAAAGAAATCAAATCCTCCATTAGAGCACAACAAAGCTCCAAAGGTATATTTACATCCTTGTATGTTGTGGATTTCGAGATTGCATGTTTATGTGCTTATTTCTATCTTCTAGATAGTGTTTTTTGCTGTACATGGCTATGAGATTGAGGGAATTGCATCCTGGATTGGGTTTTTTGCATTCTAGACAATTGATCCCTGCATTAAGTGGGTCAAAAGTTTTGAAACCTGTCTGGAAGGCCCACCTATATTCCAACAGATTGTTGATCACTTCATAGTTCATTCACTTGATTGAATTTGAACCTTGAATGTTGAAGTATTGAATATTGATATTTGATTTGTTCAATGTTCACTAAATAATGACCTAACTCTTTAGTCTTATGCCTTTATTTCATGTTCTAATATTATTTTTTATTTTATTTTATGAGCTTTCCATTACTTTCTAAGTTAGCATGACTAAGAAACATGAATACATGTGAAAAAACTAATCATTACTATTATTTTCTATTTATACAGCGATACAGGACCTCATATATTGAGGGCACTGCTACACCCCCTTTTCTTACTTACTTTTGTAAAAGAACTACATTTTCTTTCATTTAACAATTTTCTGGATTTTCTGCAGTTTTTTCAGATTTTTAGGGTGATTTTTTCAAATCGCACCATTACGCTGCTACATAGCACCCGCTTCATAGTGGTTTGGCGGCGGGCCGCTACGCCCACCGTTACCGCTATTTTCATCCATGATTGCAATACCCTTAGAAGAGACAACAACGCCAAGAAAAATCATAGAATTGCTCATAAAAGTACACTTCTTCATATTAGCACAGAAGCGTTCCTGGTGAAGAAGCTCAAATATGCTCTTCAAGTGATCAAGATGCTCCTGTTTGGATTTGCTGTCAATCAAGATATCATCGAAGTAGACAACAATTTTTTTTCCAATAAATGGTTTCAACAATTGATTCATAACACGCATGAATGTGCTAGGAGCATTAGAAAGACCAAAAGACATAATTAGCCATTCATAAAGACCATTTTTAGTTTTAAAGGCTGTCTTGCATTCATCACCTGGCCTAATACTGATTTGATGATAAGCACTACGAAGATCAATCTTAGGAAATGCAGAAGCACTAGTCATAAGATCAAGCATATCATCAAGCCTAGGGATAGGGAAGCGATACTTTATAGTGATTTTTATTGATGGCACGACTATCTACGCACATACGCCAGCTTCCATCCTTCTTTGGTGTGAGGAGAGCGGGTACGGCACATGGACTTAGGCTTTCCCGAATATATCCCTACTGCAACAGATCATCAACTTGTTTCTTGGGTTCAGCATGTTCGGAAGGGCCCATCCGATAAGCACGAAGATTAGGGAGAGATACTACAGGAGTGAAATCTATTGCATGCCGGATGTCTCGCATTGGCGGCAATTCATTTGGAAGCTCATCGGGAATTAAATCAGAAAATTCATTGAGCAATGGTTGTACCTCTTGGGGGGTGGGTGGCTTGGAGTCTTCATTTGATTCGATCACCTGTCTGGCACATACATCACACCTTGCCTTTTTACTTTCAACTTCAAATTTGCACATGGTGAGGAAGTGAGGAGAGGCAGTAGGAGTGGTTTGCTCTGCAGAGAATGGAGTTTCCATGGGCTTCAATTGGATTCAGCGTCCATTCCATTTAAAAGTGTAGGTGTTATCCATGTGATCAGTGATGACCTTCAAACGTTTTAGCCAAGGTCTGCCAAATAAGATGTGGGCAACATTCATCGGAATAACATCACACAGGACAGTATCTTCATATGAGCCTATCTTCCAGGGAACAATGCATCGGCGGTTGACGGGAATTGAATAATCATTTACGCATGCAACTCTATAACGCCTCGGATGCTTTATAGTTGGCAACTGAAGTTTATCAACTGCCCTTTGGATATGACACTCATAGCACTTCCACCATCAATGATGGCATTGCAAGGTCTTCCTTTACAAGTGACTCTTGTTCTGAAAATTGGAGCTTGGTTTTCATCGTCTTCCTCAATACCATCTACAACCAATAGGCGACGGTGAAGGAAAAGCAATGTGATGTCATCATCGGCTGATTGGTGGATGAATTTTGCATTTCAGCTGATTGGTGGATGAATTTTGGAGAGAGTGCTCCACATCTAAGGAGTGCGGCTGTTCGCATCCTTAGTCAAACTACAACATCTTCCAACTGTGAAAGAAATTGGAGCACTTTCTCTTTGATCCACACGAAGGTCAGGAATCGGCTTACCATGCAGAAACTCAACAAGCTTGTATATTGTCATTACAATCTGAAGTTGAGAAACAGAATTAGGGAGAGAAGGGTAAGGGATAGTCCTGATTATTGTCCCATTAATTTGGATCACATATTTAGAGAGGACGATCCCTTACTCCCATGGCTAGCCGAGATAGAGGATCCACTGCTAGATTCAGATCCGGGGTTTCAAGAAACGGTTCAAGAGTTGATAGGTGAGGACATGGGTGATGCACCTGCAGAAGGTCAGCCACGTCAGGGAGAAGGTACCAGTAGTAGGACTAGGAGGAGTGGGAAAGAACCTGCTTCTGAGAAAGCTAGTTCCACCACAGTCTCTTCAAGTAGCCATGGTGGAGGAGATGGAGGAGACAGTGGGACAGGTGGTACTAGTGAATACTATCAGCATGATGAAGACAATGTCATTCCCGTAGAGGAATTACAGGAGTTACCTCCATCTGGAAGATTTGATCCAAGTCGTGGTTATCAACGGCGCCGAAGAGATTCACCACCTGGGGCTGGAGGTAGTACTGAGCAAGGAAATATGGGTGGAGATTTTGGAGGACAACAAGTGGCATCATGGACTGATTCGTGGAACCCTAGTTACAGTGGACAAGGACCCTCACACAGACACTCACAGTATTTTGACTTTTTTCCATATGGTCAAGTACAACAAGGAGAAGAATAGTCTTCAACTTCGGGGTCCTACTCATATGGTGACTATGGTGAAACGCAATATGGTAGATATCCACCTGGACCACCTCCACCTCCTCCAAGTTCCTATGATGTGGGTGCGGCTGCCTTCTTTGGATTTGTGGATCCCAATACTCATCAATATCAAATTCAATATGGTGCCAATAGAAATGATAACACTGATGGGGATTAGGATAACCATAGCCCCTTGAATCTTGGTAGACATTCCTTTTGGTGGTGATTAAGGTATTCCTAATTTCCTATTTCTTTCACTAACTCTCTACTCTCTTTGTCATTTCTAAATTGGTGTTGAATGTTGATTGTTGATCACTTCATAGTTCATTCACTTGATTGAATTTGAACCTTGAATGCTGAAGTATTGATATTTGATTGTTCAATGTTCACTAATGAGTAATGACCTAACTCTTAAGTCTTCTTAATTCTTATGCCTTTATTTCATGTTCTAATTTTTTTTTAATGAGCTTTCCATTACTTTTTAAGTTAACATGACTAAGAAACATGAATACATGTGAAAAAACTAATCATTACTATTATTTTCTATTTATACAGCGATACAGGACCTCATATATTGAGGGCACCGCTACGCCCCCTTTTCTTACTTACTTTTGCAAAAGAACCACATTTTCTTTCATTTTACAATTTTCTGGATTTTCTGGAATTTTTTCAGAATTTTTTGGCGTTTTTTTAAAATCACACCGCCACGCCGCTACGTATCGCCCGCTTCGTAGCGGTTTGGCGGCGAGCCGCTACCGCTATTTTCATCCTTGGCGGCTGGTCCTTAGTGGACGTGAGTGGCCATTGAGTTGGCTGGTCCTTAGTGGACGTGTCTGATGAGACAGGGTCATGGTGACCGGTATACATGTATACGATGGGCCATTGAGGCGTGGTAATGTGCATGGGCACGGATATGTATATGGATGTACTTTTGATGGCATTTAATATATTGATTCAAATATGTTGATAATGTGATATTATGTTTTATGCTACTTGTGTAATTAGGAAAATCCATTCACCAGTAATACTGATGTGTTGCCCCATTCAGGTAATCTTACTGCGGGTGTGACAGATCAGGATGGCGTTCAGCACGTAGATTTTGACATGCTTGGCTGAAGGGAGAGAACGAGAAATATTTAAACAATTGATAGAAGGATTAGCTTTTATTTAGTAATGTTTTAGTACATCATTGATTTGAATCAGAACATAGGAATTTGGATCATTCAGAGATTATTGATATTGTTTGACTTTTATAAATTAATTAGAATTATAGTTTGATTTAAATGTCAAATCTCTTATGTGAACTATTTGATAAATGTATGGTAAACATTGCCAAGTTATCACGATCCGGATATCCGACAGGGCCCTGGAATTTGGGTCGTCACAAAGTGGTATCAGAGCATAAGGTTTTGGGCAATTAAAAGAATTAGCAACCCATAGGTCACGTGGTGAGGACGTTGGGGTGCCAATGGTAGAGATTAAAGTAAATTATGTTGATTTTAGCTCACAATTTTTTTTTCCTTCTGCAGAAGGAATAAGACGATGGACAATGTTATTGGAAATGAGAATGCGAACAATAATGTTCGGCCAAACAGTGGAACTATGGAGATGCCAGAGTATGCTCGACAAATGTTTGAAAGCTTTATGAAGGCATATGCACAGGTTCAAGAGCAGATCTCCGCTATTTATCACCATCAAAGTGAGAATGGCGAGGGTAACAGTAATAACAGAGACGGTTCGGGTGAAGGTAGCAGTATTGGGGGCAGGAATCGTGAAAGGGATACCTTATATAAAATATTTAACGAATTTCGCCCCAAGAGTTTTGAAGAAACAACTAATCCTTGGAATGCAAATAAATGGGCAGAACACATGGAAGGCATCTTTGAAGTACAGAACATAAAAAAGCCTTACTTGCAGCATTTAAATTAGAAGGTGATGCAAAGGAATGGTGGAAGGCAGCCAAGGGGTCATTCAATGGGCAAGAAACAAAAAATACTTGGGCCTTCTTCAAACGGGAGTTTATCAAGAAGTTTATACGAGATCATATTAGAGCTCAGAAGAAGAGAGAGTTTGAAACTTTGGGCAAGGAAATTTGACGGTAGCCAAGTACGCTCTTAAGTTTACTGAGTTGTCACATTTTGTTGAAACATTAGTGCTTACAGAAGAATAAAAGATGGAACGATTCGTGAACGGCCTTAGAGCAGACATCAAAAAGGACGTGAAGCTGAATGAACTAAAGACTAATGCTAAAGCTTTAAGAAAAGCTTTCGTCTCAGAAGAGGCCATTGAAGATATAAAGAGGCAGACTCAAATGGTGTCCACCGAAAGAAAAACAGATGACTCCAAGCACCAGTTCCCCAATAAGAAATAGAAAACTAGAACCAAGTTGGTCTGCAACCATTGCGGGGGATCACATGAAACAAATCAATGCCGGAAAAGATCTGGAGTGTGATTTGGGTGTGGAAAGCGAGCCCATAAGGTAAAAGATTGTCCGGAAGCCAGGGAGAGAAATCAGGCCAAACGGAAAAGAGGGTGTTACGGTTGTGGTCAGGAAGGACACCAAGTTAGGGCTGCCCTAGTAAACAGGGAAGGAATCAAACTCAGACACAAGGACAAGCACCTCCGCAAAATTAGCAAGGTCGCCGACTAGAGTGTCCACAAAACCAGCGTTATGATCAAAACCAAACACATCAGCCCCGTGGAAATCAGCAAAACCCACCCCAAGGACAGCATGACAACCTTGGCAGGAACGACCAAGGAGGGAATCAAGCGGGACAACAGCAGAACGGAAAGCTCTTTGCCATGACTCACCATGATGCGGAAGCGGCCAACCATGTAGTCGAGGTTATGGTTTTAATTTCCAATTATGAAGCTAGTACTTTATTTGATTCTGGTTCAACTCATTCTTTCACTTCGCATACTTTTGCTGCCCAGAGAGAAAACTCCCCCTCAATTTTGACTAATGCATTAGTGGTGTCTACACCCACGGGTGAGCAAATATGTACTAGAACCATATTTTATGATTGTATGATAGAGATTGGGCAAACCCGGATGCCGGCTAACCTAGTATTGTTATGTATGAATGACTTTGATGTTATATTGGGAATGGACAGGCTTACTAGGTATCGGGCTATTTTAGACTTCCTTAACAAAGTAGTTCGGTTTAATTTGGAGGGATTTACTCATGTTAGGTTGGTGGGAAAGAGGAGACATGTTCGGTCAATGGTTATCTCAGCCATCAAAGCTGTTGAGTTACTGAGGAATGGGTGCAAAGGCTTTTTAGCCTTCATTTCGGAGGATTAACCGAAGCCCAAATATAGAAGATATTCCCGTTGTTAGGGAATTCCCTAACGTATTTCTGGATGACTTGCCTGGATTGCCCCCAATTCGGGAGGTCGATTTTACTATTGAAATAATGTCGGGTATGGCCCCGATTTCTAAGGCACCCTATCGAATGGCTCCTGCGGAATTGAAGGAACTCAAAGATCAATTGGAGGAACTATTGGACAAAAGATTCATCAGACCCAGTGTGTCCCCATGGGGAGCACCGGTGTTGTCTGTGAAGAAGGATGGAACCCTGAGAATGTAAATTGATTATAGACAGGTAAACCAGGTGACTATTAAGAACAAGTACCCTCTACCCCGCATTGATGAACTGTTTGATCAATTGCAAGGAGCAAAATACTTTTCCAAGATTGATCTAAGGTCCGGCTACCATCAGCTAAGAGTAAGGGAGGAAGACATTCCCAAGACGGCATTTCAGACGCGGTATGGTCATCACGAGTTTCTAGTTATGCCTTTCGGATTTGACCAATGTGCCAGCCACCTTCATGGCATTGATGAACCAAGTTTTTCAACCCTATCTAGATAAATTTGTGGTGGTATTTATTGATGATATTCTCATCTACTCTAAAGAAAGGCACGAACATGGCGAGCATCTGCGTACCTCCTTGCAGCTGTTGAGGGACAACCAGCTTTATGCCAAGTTTAACAAGTGTGATTTCTGGTTAGAGCAAGTAACCTTTTTGGGGCACATTATTTCAAGAGACAGATTATCTGTCATCCCTACCAAAATAGAAGCGGTTATCAATTGGAAGCGACCTACAAATGTTTCAGAAGTTCGAAGCTTCTTAGGCCTGGCAGGTTATTATCGAAGGTTCGTACAAGGATTTTCTACCATTGCTGGACATATCCACAAGGGATTTTCTCACTCCTCTCTCTCTGCAACCACAAGGGAAAAGTGGTCCTTCAACCACATAGAGCTCTGGCATATCCAGCGCTCTTCCCACCGTAGAACTCTACCGGAATCCACCTGAGAGCCCTCCCTCCGGTCGATTTGTTCAAAACCATAAGTCAGGTTAGGGTTTTCTATTTCCTTTTTTTCATTTTTTTCCTCCATATTTTCTCTTTTCTTTGTGGAATAGAAGATTTTGAGTTGATACAAAAATAGATTTAGGCTTCAATAGGGATCTTGATTCTCTCTCTCTCTCTCTCTCTCTCTCTCTCTTTTTGTTAGAAAAGGTTGTCGAATATGAATACAAAGAAGAAGATTTGGTAAACAAGAGCTCTCCACTGTTAAAATAGAAACTTGTTCACAAGAAAACCCCGTTTTGATCCGCAACAAAAGACCCATCTGTGAGTCCCTCTTTCAATATATTTTTTTCTCTTTCAATGATGGCTTGTGAACAAAGTCATGGATAAGCATCATGGATGTAAGTATGGTTTTTTCTTGAATTTTGAGATTCATGGATTCTGAGTACAGTGATTTAGTTTGTGTGATTCATGGTTTTCTATTTTCTTCTAATGTGTTGGTCTTATTTGAGATGCATTCTCCAGAAGGTCTATAGAGAAGACAAAAGTTATAAAAGAAAAGGAACACTTTAGATGCTGTTGGAGATACTATTTATTGAAAATCATGGAGATTTCATCGATAACTCTGGTTTCTGGTTTTGGGTCATGATCAGTTTGGAGAATTTCTAGTTATCTTAGGCAAGGTCTTATAGTTCTGCATTTTAGTTCTTATATGTGTATTTAACTAAGATTCATGACGTATTGCACAGAAGGTGTTCTAGGGAACTGGGTATTCCTTAATTCCCTTGTTCTTCCATTCTCTTGGGTTTGTAGAAGAAGCCAACATCTCCTGTTAGGCCATTTCTCCAATGCCCATTTAATGGAGATCTCTTATTAGATTGAGGCATTGGGAGTATGGAAGATTCACTGTAATTCCTTTTATCTTCTGGGGTTGTTGCATGAAAGCTCCAAGAAGTAAGAACATCCTGTAGTCTTGTGATATTGGAGTTTGCAGGCCTAGATAATTGATTTGAATTTATGGAAATCTATTGCCTTAATTAGGCAGTGAAATGTCCAAAAAATGGAAATCTATAAGATATTGTACTAACTTTTCTATGACAATTTTGGCAAGATATTAAGAGCTGAACTAAATTCTGTTTAGTGCTAAATCTTTCATTAGAAGATATTAGATGTGATCTTTAATGGATTCTCTAATGATTTTTATTGGGCTCTCTATTTATTTATGATAAGAGGGGTTGAATTGTGTTCATGGATTTGAAGAGATTTGATAGGAGTTGTGAGAATTTGAGGTTTGAGAGATGTCTGAGTAGCATTTACAGGAATCAACAGATGAAAATCTAGTTCTGAAGAATCATTTTGGATGCATATCTGCTATTTTTCAGATGTTTGAAAGCCACCGTGTCCTCCCCGACAAGCGGGTTTGATGTCACAATCATAAAAGGCTTCCCCAAGGTAATACATTAATTTTCGATTCTAGTCTGGAATTTGAATTTATTACTATTTTTCCAATGATTTTACTAAGTTTGGGTCCTTGGAACACACTTGCCCTGTAATCGATTCACCTGTAAATCCAATAATTTGAAACTCTGCTTTCTAGTAATTGGTTATGTCAAATAATAAGAGCAACTATTACTTACAGGTGATTCAGGTTGTCCAAACGAATGAACCCCAGTTTACCCATTAAACCATTTACATAAGGTTTATGAAGATCCAAAAGGGCGGTAGCGGTTCATATATTCAGTATTTAATTAAAACTTTTCACTAGTTCTTGTTTTACAAACACCTCATGTACATGGATATGCAATGATTGTTGTGCTCGCGGATGCTAAAGAAGTAGTTAAGGCTATTAGCGGCGAACCTGATTGGGCAATCAACCCAATTATTGATGATATCAAGAAGTTAGTTTTGACTTTTGATTATATTGAATTTTGTTTTATTCCTAGATCTTTTAACTAGGCAACTCATTCATTGGCTAAAGTGTCTCTCTCTAGTAATCAGGATATAAACAATGGATGGGCTTGGCCGTTCTTAGGGCAGGTATCTGGTCTTGAGGGTTTGTTTTGTAGGATTGTCCCCAAGTCTGGCTTTTGTTTCTGTGTTTCTTGCTTGTTAATGAAATCTCCTTTTTACCCAAAAAAAAAAAATCACTACCCAAGACGTACGTTTTATAACAATGTATATGGTGATGTGGTTGATCAGGCTATGCTGCATTGATAGGATAAGCGCGCCCCAGATTGATGGATAAGGCTATGCTGTGGTGATGATGTAGACAATTGCATCACCATCCATTTACTGTGATATGATTTTATTTTTTTTTGCTAACGGAGGGTTCCCAATCCTTTGGACTGGACTATTCCCTTTGGGCCCAGAGAGAAGCCGGGTAAAACCCCTGTGGCCCCTAGGTGGTAGCACAAGTGGACTCAACTTTCGGTTCCTGAAGAGGGGGTAACCGGGAGTCGATACCAGGACCTCTAGCTCCGGAAGAGAGAGAAACAATGGTCCTGACCACTCGGCCAACCCCTTGAGGTTACTGTTATATGATTTGAAAGTTCAAATATTTGGGATTTTTATGTTGACATGTTGTGAGTTGGTTAGTTTCGGTTTTCTTGGTATTTAGTTTAGGTTGATTCTTGGTGAACCTCAAATGTTTTTTATGCTTTGCTACTTACCATATTTGCAATGAGAAACCTATATATTACCATTCTGTGTTTCTTAATGTCAAGTGATAAGTGAAGTAGTTTGATGGAGGAGTCTGTGCTTTTTATTCTTTTTCATGCTTTCGTATCATATGATTATGTTGTTAATTTCCACTTGTATTATATCATAAATGAAGATTATTTGCTTGTGCATTTAGGCATTTGAGTTCGTGGCCTTTTCAAATGGATTTTTAATAAGTTCCGTCTTTTTAGCTACATAATAGCCCGGTCATCTAATAAATTAAATGTTAGTTGCAGCTGAAATCTTACACCCATGTCAAAGTCTTGTTCTTTGTTTCATTTTTTTCTTTGAATGAATGGCCTCATTGAAGTTTTATAGGGAAGCTCTTATTCATGTGTTTATCCATTAAAATCTTGATGTCATTTGGTATTACATTAAAATTGGATTTCCTTCATGTTGTTTGACTTCATGAAAGATGGACTTTGGCCTGGTTACAATGATGGAGGCTGGCTTGCATGCTGTAGTCAATCTGACTTACATATAAAAAATGTACCACTTTTCATATTCAGTTGAAGAGTTGCTGAATGTAATATTTCACTGTGGATAATTCTTTTTTTTTTTTTTTTATGTTAGCCATTTCGTGTGCCCTAATTTTATTTTTCTGCAGATTGCATCCTTGATTGAAACTACTTGTTATGGATTCAGGCTGATTAATGACTGATCAGTGCTAGTTACTTCACTGTTAGTACACTGTTGGTATTATTACTGCAGTATTTAGCAGACCAGGCCATATTGTGGTTAGTCTGCGTGCTGCTCTCCTTTTTCTTTGGCACTGTCGTCAGTCCTATTTGCTGCTGTTAGCATAGTTGCTTGTTACTGTTGTTGGTTGCTGCTCTTAGTTGCTATTTTTCTACGATGGACAAGTATGATGTTATTCCTGTTAAATTTAATGGGAATAATTATATGGCCTGGTCTTTTCATCTGAAGAATTTTGTAGAAGGCCAGGGACTGTTTGGTTACCTTCATGGCTCGATAACTAAACCTGCTACAAATACTATTGACACAAAAGCATTACCCACCCGGTCTAAAGAAAATGCTAAGGTCATCACTTGGATTCTTAACTCCATTGACCCTTCTCTTGCCATTGCTCTTCAAGCATATACTACCGCATTTGATATGTGGGGTCATCTCAAGAATGTTTATCATCAAACAAATAAAGCTCGCAAATTTCAACTAGACAATGAAATTGCAAAATTCAATCAAGTGGAGTGCCAAATTCACAAGTCACCACAGGCTACCAAATGTATCTTCCTAGATTACAGTGCTGAACACAAGGGATTTCTGTGTTATGATCAATCCGAGAAACGCATTCGAATATCTCGTAATGTGATCTTCTTGGAACACATTCATTTCTTTTCTTTACGTTTGGATACTCATCCTGTGGCTGTGTCTTACCTGCCACAATTCCCTGCGACTACTTCTCCACCACCTATAACCAATGTCTATGACCGGCGTAACACGGTTCCTCCTATGGGGCCTCCTCCTCCTGATCCTATCCCAATGCTGCCTACTACACCCTCAGATATTAATACTTCCTCTACTGATAATGTCATACCCTTGCGACGCTCTAGTCGTCCTTCTGTTTCTCCTAACATATATGGTTTTCCTGCTCTTTTCACTTCTTTGGATAGTGCTCCTATACCCACCTCTTATTCACAGGCTTCGAAGATTCCATACTGGCAGGATGCTATGACTGAGGAGTTGCTTGCTATTGAAGCAAACAACACATGGGACTTGGTACTGACTCCTGAACAAGCCTCTGTGATTGGCACTAAATGGATCTACTCTGTCAAAGTTAACTCTGATGGGAGTCTTGATCGCTACAAAGCCAGATTGGTTGCACAGGGTTACAAGCAGGAGTATGGCATTGACTATGAGGAGACATTTGCACCAGTGGCTAAAATGACCACCGTTCATACTCTTCTTTGTGTCGCTGCAGCCCGCAACTGGCCTCTATGGCAAATGAATGTCAAAAATGCTTTTCTTCAAGGTGATTTGGAAGAGACTGTCTACTTAAAACCTCCTCCAGGATATGCTTGTCCTCCTCAGCATGTTTGCAAGTTGCGAAAATCTCTTTATGGTCTTAAGCAGGCTCCCAGGGCTTGGTTTGATAAATTCCCGGCAGCGATTCTTCAAGCTGGGTTTTGTCAGTCATTCTGACAGTTCACTATTTCTTAGATGGACACCGAAGGGTTACACATTCCTTTTAGTCTGTGTTGATGATATGATTATCAGTGGCAATGATATTTCCGGCATTACGGATCTCAATCACCATCTCACTCGCCAATTCAGAATGAAGGATCTTGGTCCTCTCACCTACTTTCTAGGGCTTGAGTTTTCGCGTACCAAATCAGGCATTCGAGTCCATCAGCGTAAATATGCTGCTGATTTGATCACCTCAGCAAGACTTCTTGATGCTCACACTTTTGATACGCCGATGGAATTAAACAGCAAACTCAGTACGAAAGATGGCCCTCCCTTGGATGATCCCTCTATTTTTCGGCGGATAGTTGGTAGTTTGCTGTACTTAACTATGACTCAACTTGATATTTCTCATGCAGTTCATACGGTTAGCCAATTTGTGAGCAATCCTCACAAACCCCATCTTGCTGCTGCTTTGCGCATACTCCGCTATGTCAAAAGCACTCTTACTCATGGTCTCTTCTACCCTTCCGATACTTCTCTACGATTATCAGCATATGCAGATGCCGACTGGGCTGGTTGCCCTGATTCCCGGCGCTCTACCACTGGCTAGTGTATGTTTCTTGGCGGCTCTTTGATTTCGTGGAAGTGCAAGAAGCAAACCACCGTGTCAAAGTCTTCTGCTGAGGCCGAATATCGGGCACTGTCGTCCGCCAGTGCTGAAACCATCAAGGGCTTGTACACAGCTGTATATAAAATCCCATGTGTGGGATCATCTTTTGGTATGCTACTATTTTGTCTCTTATTTACTTCCTTGTATAGATTAGGAGATTGATTATTCATTATTATGATTGTACTGATTAGGATGTTTAGGGCCCTTGATTAGGGTATAATGTAATTATAAATATACAAACGAACCTCACATTGAGGTATCAAGTTCTCTCCAAACTCGTCTCTTTCTTCCTTCTCTCATTTCATATCATTACAGGTGGCCTGTACACAAACGTGCCTGGAGTATTTATATGAATATGAATTTAATTAACAGGTACCTAATAGATTAGAAAAAATTAGAAATGCCTTCCCGTCAAAGGGAGACTGTGTCAAAAATTTTAAAAATGTTTTTCTAAGTTTGAAAAGTTTATGTTTGTCGTTGTTTAAGATATGGGGTGGGTTAAATTGGAGATGGTGATTTGGGATATAAGATATCCCTGGTGATAATGAATTTGAGATGGAGAAAATTAGGATTTGTTTATCATTATTTTTTTTTACCGCGGATTTCTCTCCTATTACCAAACGTGGGTTCGAAGGAATCGTCTTTGATTCCTCTGTGTTAGCCAAACATGAAATGCAATGAATCCCCTCCCTCATAAATCCTTTATGAAGAAAGTCTAAATCCGTGGCACCAAGGATTCATCCGAAGAGGGGATTCTTCTCTCGTTACCAAACGTGCCCTAAAGAGAATTAGTGGAAATCTTGGGGAAAGTTAGGAGAAGAGACAACCAGCAGCAGAAGAGTTTTTCTCCCATTGTTAGAGCAATCATCGCATAATCGAGGTGACTAGAATTCTTATATGCTTGTGTGTGGTTCCTGATTTCTTATTTTCTACCTTGGATTCTCTGCTATTCAGTTTTATGGATGTTGATGGTGATTTGAATTGATATATATATATATATATATTGCCTTCATATCACTGCTACAGTGGCTTTTCCAAAGCTATCGACCATGTTATTGTACTAATGGACTTGATTTTATTCTAGGACTTGTTTTGGAGTTTCAGATATATGGGAATTTATAAAACAGCTCCTGCTAATTATTCCATGATGACTAAACTCCCCATATGGCCTTACAAATTGATTAAAACATAGTTGTGGCTGGTTCTAATGACAGCATGATTATACATGGCTAATTGAAATTAGAATTTCTTGTTGGCTATGATTGTATGATTGATTTAGGATTTATGATGATTCTGGATATATTAAGTGATATGTGACTGATATTAAAGTACATTGGTGAACCTGAATATATGATTTATTATGCTGAATTTATGGAATTCATGATGAAACTTGTAGAATATGACAACGTACATGATTCTAAGATCCGTGAGTAATTGTATAACCTATAAGAGGTTAGTTATATGATTGTCCTTACACAATTGGATACCAGTAATGAATCGGTGCGGGGCATAATTAAATTCTGAGATTTGTGGAAGGGCTGGTCTCAAACTTCTTTGTTATAGGAATTGCATTATGGGATTTCCAAGGAGAAAAACATCGGTGTATAACATGATTAACCAGGACCAACCCATTGGACCTCCCCTAGACCACTAGCACATACCAAGGCCATATATGTTATTCCCTAACTCACAAGTCAGATATACCCGATTTCCTGACTCATAGGTCAGAAATGTTATTCCCCGACTCATAGGTCAGATGTATTCCCTGACTCCAAGGTTAGTTATGTTAATCACCTGACTATAGGTCAGCCATTACCATTGACTGTAGGTCAGCCCTTTGTACATGATATGAGGCATCCAAGATGTATTTGTGGGGTGGTGTTGTCAACTGGTTAGGGGATTGTCTGGAATTTAGTTTTAGAAAACCTCGACCGGACTTTAATAAATGCATTCTTGTTATTACTACAACTTATGATGCCCAGATACGGATATGGATACGAACACTTGGTATGCACCAAGCAACCTAGAAATAAGCTACTAGTATGCACACAATTAAAACTCGCAAGCGCACAAGATCACTATGTAGTGTAGTGAATTGTAAGTACGAGGTCGATCCCAAGAAGACTTGTGATAAAACAATGTCAAAAGCAACTAAAAATCAGAATATTAAAAGAGATAATTGAATGATGAAAGATTGAATTAAACTACTAAAAATAGTAAATTAAACTATCAAAAGCTAAATGGAAATTAATCTAAAACACACAACTAATATTAGAATTGAAAACAATGAGAATGAATGAACTAGGGTTTCATCTACTCCCCTAACCAATCCTATGCATGTCCCTTATTATCTTTTAATAAAAAATCAGATTTTATTAGTGACATCTATCAACCTAGACCATGGCATATGCGTCTAGATTACTATTCCCCTAAACCCAATTCATGAGTGGCATACTACATGAATTATTCATTATGATGCAAAAACTAAGCATGGCATATGTCCTAGTCAAAACACACATAATGCATAAAAACAATGGGAAAGATAAATGCATGAGTCTAAGCATGGCATATACTTAGATTATTCATGGTTCTAAACCCTAGATGCTTAACATCAAGATCAATCAAAATTAAGTTAGCTACTCTTAAAATTAATTGAACATCACATGGTTGGCATGGCATATACACAACTCATCAATTAAAAACATGGTTTAGAATCTCTACTAATAAAACTGAAATCTGAATTATAAAAGACGCCAAAAGAGACTACATAGAACTAGGCTAGGGTTTCAATTACACCCTAGCCCTAAAAAATTAGCTACTCATGTCTTTAATGAAAAATAACATAGAAAATAGAGTCATTAGATGAAAACTAGAAGATTTTGAAGATGCAGTGGATGGCCAGCAGCTTGTTCCCCCTTTTCTTTTCCAAAAGCTCTCCAAAGATTGCTCCCAAGTGGCTTGTACGACTGCTGTCTTTTTGGAATGATTGTGGCTGATTTGATGGCTGGTTTATGGCTTATTTATGGCTGGGCAGAGTGCTGGACGTGCACTGTTCATATGCCTTTTATAGGTCTTGCAAAAGCATCTTTTTAATGAGGAATCTCCTCCGTTTTAGGCTTCTCTCCTTGTATGATTAGATCTCCATCTTTCTTTTTAAGTATGCTTCCTAATTAGATTAGAATAGGAGTCTTCTTTTCTTGATTAGCAAGCTTTCTAAATCTGGTCCCACTTGTATCTTCTAGAAACTTATTCACATGGACCCACAAATCTGAGATTAATTGCAAGGAATTAAATCTGAACTTTTGACATAAAAGTGGGCCCTATTTGGTGCGTGTAACATGAGTGTGGGACCTCTCTTTTAGGACTTCTATCTTCACTTGAACTCTTCTTGCTCCAAATTTTCCTTCTCTCTCCTTGTTTTTCTCCATTCTTGAACTCCTCTTTTAACTTGAATAAGACTTCTAATTTCTGAAATTCTTCTATTTGTAATAGATGTGGACCCCCCTTGGGCGTGTAACCCTAGAATGGATTTCTTCTTTTTTCTTCTCTTCTTTCTTTCTTTTGCTCTTCTTCTTTGATTAGAATTTCTTTCTCTAATTCATTCCTTCTTTGATTTGAATTGTAAGTTGTCCAAATAATTAGAAAGTCTTCTTTGAATCTGAAACATCTTGAATGGGACCCACCTTGGTCCTTCTTTGGGATTCACGCCCATTAATTACTCTCTTTTTGCTCCTTTTGACCTTAGCATAAAAATTAACAAAAACTATGTAAAATCAAATAAAATAAACATGAACTAGCATAGGATAAACGGAATATTAGGGCTTAGATTACAAATAATTAAGCACTTATCAACACTGATACGGGGATCGGGGATACGCCTCCTCACTTATGAAAATCTAAGACAGATACGGATACGGGCTTGCTAATTTTTTCTTTAGATCATTTTTGAATAAATGAAATTATCATTGTTGTTGTCCCTTTCTAGCATTTTTTATGGTGAGAAGTAAAAATATTAAAAGAACTATATGAAATAAAGGATTTTATAAGTAGGATATGTAAAAGTTGTTCTCTAGAAGTATCAGTGCAGTATCATGTACCAATACAAGTGTCGTATTGGTACGATACGAATACGTTGGGCTTGTACAAGTATCCGGGTATCATAAACTACAACATTATTATTCCTATTTAATTTGAAATTGTGCACACATGTAGATTAGAATTCTATTCACCAAGTTCCACTGATTGTTGTTTTGCTGCCCCATTCCAGGTAACCACGATTTAGAATCTAAAGAGTACCATGATGGTCAAGGGATAGGTTGCGACATGTGCTCCTGAGCAACAGATTCACATAGAAGATAGATACGGAAAAATAGTTTTGTTATTTTATTTAGTTTGTTACAATTAGACTTCCAAAGACTTTATAGTTGTTTTGGTTTCATTTTATTTAATTATGTTTAAATTGACATTATTATTTGAATTTTTAAATCTTAAATAAAGAGTTCTTATTAATTAGGTAAATGCCTAGAATTTTATTATGCAAGTGGATTTGACACATGTATGGACATGATAATTTTATAAGTCTCAATGCGGAATTCGAAGGGCCCCGAGTTCCGGGTCGTTACATGTTTGCATACCGCCAAAATGGCAGTTAGGTTCATCAAAGCCTTATCTCATATATCTTGGGGTGGATTTATGAGTTTTACTTTCCCTCTCCTATTTAAAAGACCATGTGGTAATCCTCGACAATTTGTCACGTCTTTTCCTGCTTTATTCGAAGGTCTTTCTTGCCTCTTGGTTCCAATTCTTTTAAGTTTTAACTTGTAACCTTTCAATACATCATATAGGGACTGTTCTCATTCTTCTATGAAGTGCTCAAACCATTTCAAAGGACGTCCCTTGATTTTCTCCAGTGGTAGCAAGATCATCGTTACAAATGATAAGACCAGTGTTGTAAGGTTCCCAGTTTAAGAAAGTACACAATGATACAGTAATTCAGAACATTATTCTGATGGGCCCTAAAATGGTACAAAATTCTAGAAAGACAATTTGAAAGATATGCCATCCAATTCTTTTACCTATTTCCCAGACTTTCTGTGTCTTTCCCTTGACCGTGAACTTTTACAACAATAAATGAAGGTTTAGGGCTCACACCAAAAAAGTTCAAGCATAAATAATAGCAAGGAGAAAGCAATTAAAATATTTACAGAAAAAGAAAATGGATATCTGCAGAACTTTAAATGGAAAAACTTATCACCAACAAAATAGCCATTACCCTCAAGAAACAGCGTTCAACAATAGAAGCAGAGATTTCAGCACCAAATCCTCCAGTCACTGGAGCTTCGTGACTCACCTATCAATAGACAAGACTGCTAAAGATTGCAGGAGACCTTCATTATAGGTAAAACCAATACAAAAAATATATGTACTCACAAGTAGTCTTCCTGTCTTTCTGACTGAGGATTCCACTGTTTCCTTGTCCCAAGGTATCAATGTTCTTAGATCAATAAGTTCACAGGAAATTCCCTCCTGTGTATTTAAGGGATGAATCAAAGAAAGGTTCCATCATTTTGAAAGTCAAAAACAAGAAGGAAGAAGTTGGATATAATTAACACCAAGACACATAATATCAAATCCTACTATCTCAAGATCATCATACCATGCAGTAATACACAAAAGTGACATTGAATCTCTTTTAAGTTTTCCCGCAACTGTCTAAAGTTCCCTTATAATATACAGGTTGCTCAAATTAGTTCTAAAGGTTTACAAAAATGAAAAACATAAACCTTTTTGAAAAGAAAAATAGCTATTAAAAGGAATTAAAAAAAAAAAAAACCTGTGGGTTTCAGTCCAACATGGAATAAAAGGAATCGAGATGGAATGATGCCTTGTTTACTTGCAGACAATTCAGGTGCGAAAAATGAATGGCACAGAACGGATAGGTGCATGTACGCATGAAAACATGCCAGGGGCAGCTGCGTGGTTCAAGAAACTCTAAGACTCACTTTGCACTTTGCATTGTAAACTGTTTCAATCTGTGGTACTCTTGTTGACCAAGACCTCAAGTTCTGGGGTATAATACAGATATACTCAAACCAATTCATTCAAAGAAGAGAAGTCCAAGATGATAGAACTGCATCTTTTAATAGTGAGTAATACAGGATAGACCCCCATGGGTCGACCAGCATGTCGGCACAGCCTATCTATTTTCATGTTTTAGCTTATTTAGAGTTTTATTTTAAGCTATTTTATGGTTTATGTTTTTAAGTAGTTGGATGTTTTAATCTTGGGCATCAATATGTTTGAATGCTCTAGATTAGTTTTAGGGCTATTTCTTTTCCTAGATATTGATGTAAAGCCTCTTGGCTAAAAATATGGTTGATGATTAATGAAAAAAATCAAATGCTTTTGGGATCTTCCCCAAGTTCTCTTTGAGTTCTCTCTTCGAGTTCTCCTTGCCTCTTGGATTGGAGTTTGGCGTGAGGCCAATTTTCAGGTAATCCCTGATTCCCCTATCCCTTTAATGCATCTATCGCCCCAGCCTTCTCTGCCATGGTATTTCTGGTTGGTCCTTGCTGCATTTTCTTCCTTACCTATGTCTCATACATCTTCATGGTTGATTGATTCGGGGGCATCAAATCATATGACTTCAGTTGAGCACCATTTCGAAAGTATAAAATCTTATCCTGGATATGAACAGATTACAGCTGCTAATGGTCAACATCATTCCATATCTGGGATTGGTTCTATTGGTCTTACAACCCCTCAAAATCAATCTTTTCTACTTTCTATTGTCTTCTTTGTCCCCAAGTTATCTACAAATTTGTTATCAGTTGGACAATTGGTAGATCATGGCTATTTGGTAACATTTTCTTCTACTGGTTGTGTTAAACAGGCTATTTGGTAACATTTTCTTCTACTGGTTGTGTTAAACAGGACCAGCAGACTGGGAAGGTGATAGGGACCGGACGTAAACATGGGAGGCTCTTTTTGTTGGACCACGGACCAAAATCTTTCTTTACTCCTTTCTTATTTAAGAAAAATATGTGGACCCTTTGGCATCAGCGATTGGGTCATCTGAATAATGATAGATTGTCTTTTTTATTTCATAATAGATGTTTAGATTCTCCTATTTCAAATAAAAGTATGCCAGCTTCTCTTTTACATTCCAAATGTAATTCATGTTGCCTGAGAGCGAGCCAATTTTACCCTTTCCCACACACAATTCACGATCCGAGGCAGCTTTTGATGTTGTTCACTCTGATGTTTGGGGAATAGCACCCACATTAAGTAGACATGAATATAAATATTTGTTATTTTTATTGATGACTTGAATATAAATATTATGTTACTTTTATTGACGACCACACTCGTTATACCTGGATTTACTTTCTTCGACAAAAATATGAGGTTTTGTCCATTTTTCAAACATTTTATAACCTCATTAGGAATCAGTTTGATAAATCTGTCAAAAACCTTTGTTCTGATTCAGGGGGGGAGTAGGTTTCAGCAAAATTTTCCTCTTTCTTAACTGAAAAAGGAATTCATCATAAAAAATCATGTCCACATACACCCCAACAGAATGGTGTGGCTGAAAGCATTCTAGAATGTGTAAGGGCTCTCCTCATTGAATCCCAAGCACCTCGGACCTTTCAGTCGGATGCTGCTCATACAGCAGTTTACTTGATTAATTGACTTCCAATAAAGCTACTACATCAAAAATCTCCTTTTGAAAGTTTATTTGGTTCTGCTTCCTTGTATTCTCACTTGCGTGTTTTTGGTTGCCTTTGCTTTGTTCATCTTCCTCTTCACGAAAGAACTAAACTTTCTGTTCAGTCTGCAAAATGTGTCTTTCTGGGATACAATGATGATCATAAAGGTTTTCTTTGCTATGGTCCTGAGGCACGTCGTACAAGGGTTTCTCGAAATGTTATTTTTCTTGAACATGTACCCTTTTACTCGATCTAATCGGGTACCAAACTCACTGATGTCTCATTTCTTCCCACATTTCATGATTCACCAACTTCTTCAGCACCATTACAGGTCTATGCCCATCGTCCTAAGCCTCCTCCCACTATTACACCAGTCCCTTCTCCATCTCAACTGCTGGATCCTGACCCGACATTATCAGGTAAGTCTTCCACCCGGCCCATCATACGGTGATCCTCTCGACTTTCCAAACCCCTGATAGATATGGCTTCCCTTCACTGTTTACCATCTTGGATTCTATTTCCATTCCCTCCTCATATTCACAGGCGACCAGGGAACCTTGTTGGCAGAAGGCTATAGCTGAAGAATTACTGGCTCTTGAGGTTAATTGCACCTGGGATCTGGTCTCACTACCTCCCTCGGGTTCTATTATTGGCAGTAAATGAGTTTATTAAATTAAAGTCAAGTCTGATGGAACGCTTGATAGGCACAAAGCTCGTTTGGTAGCACAAGGTTTCAAACAAGAGTGTGTGATAGATTATGAAAAGACCTTCACTCCAGTTGCCAAAATGACAATTGCAAACACTCTTTTAAGTATAGCAGCTGTTCGACATTGGCCTCTTTGGTAGATGGATGTAAAAGATGCTTTTCTCCATGGGGATCTTCTAGAAACTGTTTACATGCGTCCACCACCTGGCTATTCTTGCCCTCGAAAAATGGTTTGTCGACAAAATAAATCTCTTAATAGACTTAAACAAGCTCCTCGAGCATGGTTCGACAAATCTCAACAAGCTATTATTAAAGCCAAAGTTCATCAAAGTCATAACGATCACTCTTTATTCATCCGGCGCACTTCTAGAGGTTGTACCATCTTCCTGCTCTATGTGGATGACATCATCATCAGTGGGAATGATGTTATAGGCATTAGTGACCTCAAACACTATC
Source organism: Cinnamomum chago (assembly GCA_038049695.1). Lineage (NCBI taxonomy): Eukaryota > Viridiplantae > Streptophyta > Magnoliopsida > Laurales > Lauraceae > Cinnamomum > Cinnamomum chago. The sequence goes on from CP142456.1 coordinate 48,771,144, forward strand.
TCATGAGGATGTTCAGAATGAAAGATCTTGGAGTGTTAACTTACTTCATAGGATTGGAAATTCAACGTACTCCATTGGAATTTATGTTCATCAACGTAAATATATTGAAGATCTCTAATCCATGGCTAGGCTCTCTGATTGTCAATATGTTGACACACCAATGGAAATAAATAACAAATTCCAAAAAGAGGATGGGAGTCCTCTTCCTGATGCTCCATTATATCACCGCTTAATTGGAAGCTTGATCTACCTCAATATGACTAGACCTGATATTGCTTCTGCTGTCCAGGTGGTTAGTCAATTTGTCGGAAGTCCTCACAAAAATCACCTCTCCACGGTACATTGCCTTCTTCAGTACATCCGAGGTACAGTTGATAGAGGATTGTTTTACTCATCTTCCTCTCCTCTTCCTCTTCGAGGCTATGCATGTAGAGACATAAATAGGTCAACTGACCCAACCTGAAAAGCCTATAACCACAAGCCCATATCCAAGCATATCTCACGTGTGGAATCTTAGTGGGATTTGGTCAAATATTTCTTACTTAGAAGATTGTAATCATATGTAGACACTCTATATTTGCTTATAAGGAGATAGTAATCATAGCCTAATCATAGGATGCAAAGATATTATCATAGCTGTAAATTGATATCAAGGAAGTGCATATAGTCATCCCCATCTTGGGACACGACAGATATTCACAAGCTTCTTCTTCTCTCTTTTCTCAGTGTCAATATATGGATCTATAGATCCTAATATGGTATCAGAGCCACCTCTGAATATCTCAGAACGCAAGATTGTCACTGTCATGCTACAACAGAGACTTTACTCTCTGTTTCTTTTCCTCCATTGCATCAAGGCATCAGATCTCATCTCAGCATCAGATTGGATCTCATCCCAGCCATTAGATTCAAGGATCTGAAGAACATTTCTGGTCTCCCTTCTTGCAGCTATCTATTGATCTAACCGCCTCATCAAGAACTGGGGTCCACCTCAGATTGTGCAACTGTCTAACTTCTGCAACAGGCTGGTTGCCTATTTATTCTGGAATTTCTCCATATTTTTCTGGAATTTTATCATCTCAAAAGGTCACTGTTCTACCTACTTTTGGGTTCGACAGGTTTTCACAAATAGTTTTGAAGTTGTTACGTCATATTCACATCCGACTGTTGAAACTGAGAAATTCTTCCTCCATAAACTGCGAAATTAGGCCATTAGCCTAACCTGGAAGGCTGATTGAAACAAAATACAACATACAACAAGAAAAACTCATTCTTGCTCCAAATTTTTGGGATGCCCAGCAGCCTGATTTTTCTGCATTTTCTGTTTTCTGTGTGAAAACTGATTTTTCTATTTAGAAAAATAAAATCTCTTTGGGAAAATTCATCTCTGTTTCAAATGGACAAGGCTGACATCATTCCGGTGAAATTTAATGGAACTAACTACCTGTCCTGGTCCTTTGATCTCAAGAATTTTGTTGAAGGACAAGGTATGTTAGGATATCTGGATGGGACATTTCCTAAACCCATTGCAGACACCACTGTTGTAGATGATAAAAACATTGCTACTTGGAGCCGACGCAATGCCATAGTGATAACATGGATCCTCAACTCAGTAGATCCCTCTTTTGCAATGGCACTTCAAGCCTTTACCAAGGCTTCTAACATGTGGAAACAAATGAAGAAAATCTATCATCAGCAAAACAAGGCCTAAAGATTTCACCAAGACACAAAGATAGAAAAATATTGCCAGAATGATAAATTTGTCAGGGAATACTACAATGGCTTTCTAGCCCTATGGACCCAAAGGGATCAAAAGTTTCTTCAATCTAATTCAGCAGATTTTCTTCCTCAAGCCCTCAAATTATAGGAAAAACATGTTAGTCAGTTCCTTATGAACCTTCTGTTAGTGATACATGAACAAAACAAGAAGCATATAAGAGAAATCTCAGTTGCAAGAGAATTTCGTATGATTGTATTGACGATGGTTACATATATAACACTGTAGCCTAAATTAGTGGAACTGATTAAGATCTGATTACAAGATTACATGCATAGTTAAGGAAACTAATATCTATCTAATATCTAGTGACAACTCATACAATGTTGACTTGTGGGCTGACCCAATACATGGGTTGTGGGCTGACCCATTGGTCGAGCTGACTTGCTGCTGACCTGCTTCTTTACACCTTCAATCTGAATTTGAACCTGTATGGACTGCCCTTATGAATAGAGAGATTTTTCCTGATCTAGATCAATGCGTCCAAGAGGTTTTTGGTGAAGAAACTCGCCAGTTATCTACTCATTCTCTTAATGAGAAACCAAAGGCACTTCTGACATCACCGGCTCCATCATCAGCCAATGAGACAGCTATGTTCACTACTCGTGGTCAGAAACCATAGTGTTTTGAATGTAAGAAGTATGGCCATGTGGCTCGAGACTACCGGAAGAAATTGTTTTGCAACTACTGCAAGCGAAATGGTCACATTATCTCAAAAGTGTTGCCCAACTGGTCTTTAGTCCCAACAGATCACCCAGCTTGACTTGCCATCCTCAAATATAGGTTCAGTCACTCTAACCACTGCTCAAATTCACGAGATGATAAATTCTTCTATATTCTCTACATTTCCCTCCATGAGTAATAGTGGTTTGTCTTCCTCTTCTACAGCTCTTCCTGCATTTCACTCATCTACTTCCCAATCTACACATGTTACACCCTCAACATGTTTTCTATACTCTGGTGCATCCAACCATATGACCTCTGTAGCACAAAATTTGCACAATACTAAATCATATATGGGCCATGATTCAATCACCACGGCCAATAGTCACCAATTGCCAATCTCTGGTCTGGAACCATATCGATGGGAACCCTTACATTATCAAATGTTTATTTTGTTCCCAATTTTGCAGCTAATCTAATTTCCATTGCTCAACTTGTTGATTGTGGATAAGGAATTTCTCTCCCTCTGGTTGTGTCATACAAGAATGGCAAATTAAGAGGGTGATCGAGAAGGGGAGTAAGCATGGCAAGCTCTTTCTCTTGGACATGGGACAACCTTCACTATTTGCTTCTTCTATGGGTGTTCTAAATAAAATGTGGACCATTTGGCATAAACGCCTTGGTCATTTGAATAATGCAAATTTGCTTTCATTGTTTAAACTTGGTAGCTTGGAAAAATTTGTTGCTAGTACTATGTTTTCTTCATTTGCACAATCGAAATGTGAGACTTGTTGCTTGAGTAAAAGCCATGTGTTGCCTTTTTCCTATTCATCACTCACGTGCCGTTGCTCCATTTGATATTATTCAAACAGATGTTTGAGGCATTGCTCCTCAATTGAGTAGACTTGGATATAAGTATTATATTACATTCATAGATGATCATTGTAGGTACACATGGATATACTTTTTAAAATCTAAATCTGAAGTTATTTCCATGTTCTGCAAATTCTACAATATGGTGAGCACTCAATTTCAAAAGACCATTAAGCTCCTACGCTCAGATTCAGGAGGAGAATACACATCCAACAAATTCACCTCTTTCATATCTGATAAAGGATTCTTCACCAAAAATCTTGCCCTCACACACAACAAAATGGGATTACGGAAAGAAAGAATCGACACCTTCTAGAAACTGTCAGGACCCTTCTTGTTGAATCCCTAGTTCCACCTATATTTTGGTGTGAAGTAGCACATACAGCTATCTATATTTTAAACAAACTTCCTAGCTCTGTCCTCGGGAAGGTCTCTCCCTTTGAGTGCTTATTTGGTCAGCCACCCTCCTATTCACATTTATGGGTATTCGGATGTCTATGCTTTGTTCATCTCCCATCCCTTGAGCGAAACAAGTTGTCCCCACAGGACGTTCGCTGCATATTTCTTAAATACAGTGATGAGCACAAAGGCTTCCTTTGTTATGATCACAAGCATGGTTCAAAATAGCGGCCGCTATATCGGGCGTATTGGTGAAGACCGTTACGCTAAATGGCATTTAGTGCCGTTCACATCCGTAGCAGCCACTACGGTCCACTATGGCTGCTACAGAGCCGCTACGGGGCCGCTACGGAGTGTGAAAATTTCCTACTTTTCAAAAAATTTCAAAATGCATAATAATGCTTATTTCTTTTCTTTTTCTCTCCAAATAACATTTTTATGCAACTCTTCTACCCTTTTATGTTTAAAAGAACACAAAAAAGCACATGATCTTACCGAATTACAGTGGATATGGAGAGTTCTTCTCTAAGTACATCCCATTAGACACCCCCTTTGGTAGAGGTATTCTTTTCTCTAGTTACTCTTAAGTCTTAAGTCTTGACTTCATGACATTTTTTTTATGAGCCTTTCATTAGTTTCTAAGTTAGCACAACTAAGCAACATGAATACATGTGAAAAAAAAATGATCATTACTATTAGTTTCTATTTATACAGCGATATAGGATCTCATACAATGAGGGGACCGCTACACAAGTGTCATTTGAATTGCAAAGAATGCCGTCTTCCATGAGCGCACTAAGCACACAGAAATTGACTGGCACTTCATCCATCAACATTATGTCTGACAAACTCTATCTGCCCTATGTTTCTTCACATGATCAACTGGCAGATGTGTTTACCAAAGGGCTGCCCCAGGATTGACATGAATATATTCCTTCCAATTTGATGCTTTGTTCCACCCCGCATCTATTTAAGGGGGAGTGTAGGACATAACGAGGTCAACTGACCCAACTTGAAAAGCCCATAACCACAAGCCCATATCCAAGCATATCTCACGTGTGGAATCTGTGGGATTTGCTCAAATATTTCGTACTTGGGAGATTGCAATCATATGTAGATTCTATATTTGCATATAAGGAGATTGTAATCATATCCTAATCATAGGATCTAAAGATATCATCATAGTTGTAATTGATATCAAGGAAGTGCATATAATCACAGGTCGATCCCCATCTTGGGACACGACAAATATTCACAAAGTTCTTCTTCTTCTCTTTTCTTATTGTCAATATATGGATCTGTAGATCCTAATAATTCAAATGCGGATTGGGTCAGCTGCCCTGATAGTCGTCGATCTACCACCGGTTGGTGCATGTTCTTGGGAACTTCTGCCATACCTTGGAAATGCGAAAAGTAGTCTACTATCTCCAAATCATCTGTTGAAGAAGAATACAGAGCAATGTCTTCTGCTTCTAGCGAAATTGTTTGGCTTCGTCGTCTCCTACAGGAATTTGGTGTCATTTCCATAGGACCTATACACCGCTTTTCGCCAATAATACAAGGGCAATTCAGATCGCAAATAATCCAGTATTTCATGAGCACACAAAGCATATTGAAGTTGATTGCCACTTTATCTGTGAAAAGATCATGTCCAAACTTCTTCATTTACCGCATGTTTACTCTCAACTTCAACTGGCAGATCTATTCACAAAGGCAAAGTCGTCATGATTTTCTCGCCTCCAAATTAATGCTTCGTGCCACTACACATCAATTTGACGGGGAGTGTAGAAGTGACTCAAGCCCATGACCCGTCTAGTCATGATCCAGGCCCTCTTTGGCTCCATTAACTAGCCAAGTCTGGTTGAACCATTGGATTGCAAAATTGCCATAGATCTTGAACTAACATGATTTTTAAATGAATTTGCACTAAGCAGCAGAGCCCACGGCTTTGGTGGAACTTGAATCCTTCAGATCTAGACAGCTATTTCGCAAACTTAATCCCACATTTTCTAAATTCTAAAAGGAAAATAGATGATAGCCAGTAAGAAGATTGTCCGTTCCAAATTGTGACGATAGCCCAGTAAGAAGACCGTCCAACTATAGTCAATGATATGGGCCTATCTACAGGGCACTAAAAGAGTAAGGAGGAAATTGTATCAAAAGTGGCACTCTAGTTTTTTTCTTAAAAAAAAAATACTCTAAAGCTTCTCATTTTGTAAAATCTGATTTCTATTTCACACTTATCTCGAGTGCTCAATGTTTTGGATAGGAAGAATAGAAGAGAGAGGCATCTTCATCTACAGTCATTTGAAAACATTTCAGCATTTGGCGGAGTATGAAATTCCAAATCATCAGGACAAACATAGGCATCTGACCACATATATGGAGTGATATTCTAAGGACCCATTTGAAAAATAAGTCAGGAAAATTTCTCGTTAAGATGATTAACACCCTTGAAACGGGGAACCACAATCTTAAGTCATTTCTCATAGTCCTCAGTTCCTCTCCTCAACAACAATGTAATATGCCTATGTCATCCAGCAACTATAGTGCATGAACATTGTCAGACCCCGACCCAGGTTTGCTTTGCTTAGCATCGTTTAAGCCGAGATTAGATCTTAAGTGTTATTAGATGGCGTTTAGCTTAGATAGTGAGCTCGATAGATTTTCCATAGCTTTGGGAATTTTCGAGAGCCGTTGAATTTAGCTTGACACGAGCTGGGGGTGGCCTGTGGGACCCGTGCGCGTGTGGGGAGGATTTATTATTTTGATTTTTGGAAAACTACGATTTTTAATTCTCTTGATTTGTCAAACTAGCATTTACAACTTTTAAGTTCTCTCCGTCCGTTTTCGAAAGTCAGAAATTGCATTTTTCAACAAAAAGGGCAAAACAAACTTTTCACCTCGAAATCTGTGCATAAATTTCAATATTTGCAAAATCATGTGCAAATTATATTTTTGGAAACTAGATATTTCAACGATCATTTTACCCTCTTTCGTTGATCTCATCCGGGACCCGCATGATGGGTTTCCAAGCCCTTGAAGTGAATTGGCCTCGTGGGACCCACACCCCACCCAACTCAAATACTAGCCCACATGTGTTTCTCCCTCACTTCTCCATTTGCATTTTTCAAACCAGCCAAGGAACAAGAGAGAAACCAGCCCATTCTTCACTACTTCTCTGCTTTGCATGTTGGACTTTTCTTGACAAAAATGAAGATCTGAGTGCATATCCTTCTTCCCCATCTCCCAAGCTTGCCATTGATACCATGTTCAAGAGATTTCAGCTGGGATCATCTTCCTCTTGAGGTTCTTCTCCATTGTTAGAGCTTCTAGAGGTAAGCAATGGCTTCCATCTTTCAACCATGGTTTTGTGGATTAGAGCTCCAATATCATGCATGCAAGGCTTCCTAAGGAGGAACCCTTTCTTTTTCAAAAATTTCCTAGATTTTGAGCTCTTTTCTTGGGGCTTTTTTTAGATTGGAGTTCCAGCGGTAGAGTGAGTGTTGGGAGACTTCTTTGAATGCATTTTGAGCCAAGGCAAGTGAATGAATGAAATATGAATGTGCATATGTTGATTTATGGATTTTTATCTTGATTCTTGTTTTTGAGCTAACTATGTTTAGTCTTGTTTTGTTTTGAAGTTTAGTTTTACTAAACACATGTTTTAATGCTCATAGGTTTTGTTTCATTTCAATGAAATCTGTTTTGATAATTGTTGCATGGACTGATGAAAATTTTGAAGCGATTGAAGGAGGTTTGGTTGATGACATTTGAGGTGATGAAATTGAAGTGTTGAATGGTAAAATGGAGGAGCTTGAGGCTCAGTTTATTGCAAGGAAAGAAGTGGGTTGTAAGAGAAACAGTTAAGAAATGAACTGCCCGCAGCTGGGCAGTCAGTTGGCAATCACCAATCGGCTAGCCGGTCACCGCTCAGGGGCGGTCACCATATCAGTAAGGCGAAGAATGGGGTTCTGATGGGGCGGCCAGCAGTCGGCCAGCCGACAGATGACCGACTTTCCAGAATTTTTGGAGAGATGAGAGGTATGGAGGGGTTTTTTCTATCCCAATTACTTGTGGACCCTACCTGATCGATGTGTGCACCTTGATATCTGTAATGTCGTTTAAAATTGGGCACCATCTAAACGAGTGATCGACATGGGATCTCAAAGTGTATACTAATTTGACGGTTACTATCTCAAGGTATTAATGTGGAATTGTGATTTCTAAACCAAATTCTCGTTTTGCAATTCGTATCGTCTTGAAAAGAATGTTTCCAAATTTTTTATTTAAAACCCTGTTTGGGAATCATTGCGTGAATCGTGTTTTATACACGCCGTGTCGGGACTACTATTTCGTTAACTTTCGTGAACGAGCGTGCGTGTACTTCATATAGAGTGAGTAGTTCCCGAATTTGTAAGTGTCAAGCATTTTTTTGAAAAGTGTGTATTTTCGTGTCGGCTCCACTCAGCTTGGACGACCATTGTCGGTTTGATCCGCCGCCTTGGGTCCTTAAATCTTATGCCAACATTAGTTTGGAAATACGTACGTGCTTGCTTGTTTAGCCCGTTCCACGGCGGGACTCATGTGTGGTTCTCAGTTATACTGGGCTACTACAATTATGGTAGTGTCTCCCGTCACCATGCGTGACGGAGAATCGTGAGTGCTCTCGTCACTTCGTGTGACGAAGAATATAGTTCCATGTGGTTGCCAAGGTATTGTTTTCGAATGGTCATCTGATCTTATAAATGATAGTCATTGAAATGCTTTGTTTTATTTGGCTTCTTTTTATCGTCCATGCTGTTTTATTAATTTCAAAACTATTGAATTATAGCATAATTGTACTTCATTCTTTTGCCTGCCAAACCTTCGTGTCTAACCCTTTCATTTTGGTGCTCAGATCCAGGTTCCGTTGCCCTTGAGGAGCAGCACGAGGAGGCGGCTGTTGAGCAGCCTGTTGAGCGAGAATGGCAACCCAACGATGTCATTTAGACGTCGGGTTGGGTCTTGAGATGCGTAACACTTTGGGGGAATTATCTTCTATCTTTTGGGAACTTGTTATTAGCCCTTGTTGGCTATCTTTTGGGATATGTAAAACTTAACTTTACGTTTTTGTGTGTTGCACAACCTTAAACTTGAACTAATGGGTATGCTAGTTATGTTTCTCCCTCTAACATGAGTTCTTATTTACTCAATCTCATTTGTGATTAACTTGTGTGTTTGCTCTGGTAGCTAGTTATCTTTGTGAGATCGTGAGACGATTCGAATGTGAAATCCTCACTGGGAAACATCACGGCACTGGTTCGGAGCCTCAGCTTGGTCCCGGTCCCGGTCCGAGGTCGTGACAAACATACCGACAATCTTAACTGCAATCATTTAAGATGACGACCATTCAAGAAAAAAGACATGAAAAAAGTTTTCTTTAAGATGACAATGGAACAAGGCAGAGAAACTAGGGCCCACGGTTCTTAGACTTTTCAATGCCGTAAAAGCCTGAGGTTTGAGGATGGAGATCCCAGTTGCTTCTGAAAACATTATTAGGTCCACTTTCCAATAATGCTTACATATGGAATTATGGATATGTTAACAGATAATTTTATATGCCCCACGCTTCTGCAGCAGGAGAACCTTTGTTTTGGATGATTCTCACCACTATAAAAAGTTTGTAAACACGAATAATTAGCATCATGCAGGAAAAGTTCAAATTGACATGATCTGGCAGCGTTGGGTCCACAAAACTACTAAAAAAAAAGGTGAAATCCAGGATTTTGTACTCACTTGTGTCCAAACATCACCTATGATATTCCTTGGGATCAAAAGGCTTATGGAAGGTTTGTTTTTGGGTTCCTTGCTAAGTACAAGGAACAATAGAAGTCCTCAAAAAATTTAAAAACAAAGTGGATTAATGTGGTTAGTTTGGTTACCCCTGCCCTCCAATTGTTGTAAAAGAATGCTTCCAGCAAGCTACAAAATTAAGATAAGGAACCCAAGTTCTGATTCTAGTTGATTGCTTTGGGTGGGTTTCGTGAAAAAAATAATATGTTAAGTTCATTTTGATATCATGTCATGGAGTAAAGTAGGCATGAGGTGAGTGGATGGACCTTATAACAAAAATACATTACAAAGCACAAGATCTTGGCCATTCATCTCAGTTATTTACCTTTGCAGCATCAATGCATGCCTGTTCCATCACTGAAAGCTGAGTTCCCCAACCAACAAGTGTTATATCACTGCCTTGACGTAAAACCTGGATGATTGGAACATATGTTACTCAGAGACCATGTTTCAAACATCACTAGGCCAAGCTTTTGTCCACGGCCAGATAGAGAACTATAGGAACTGAGTAATGTCACGGTCTGGTCTGGCCCGCTGGACAAGTCTTTACATGTCCTAGACAATTGTCAATACTGAAACTCCAGCAAAAAACTATTTCAGTGGCCTATAGAAACAGCTCAAATACAGAACACATCATATGCTGGGCTGTGACTAAATGAAACACTACAGGTTATCAAAGGAATCAGTTACCTCTGCTTGAGATAGGGGCAACATGTAGTCATGCTCAGGGACTTCCTCTACTCCCAAGCGATAAAGCCACTAAAACAAATGATATTGATTAAGAACCATGACCCATAACTGATAAATCAACACAAATAAGAGAGAATTTGGATTCAAATTGCTGGCTTTCATTTAGACAGATCCAGACTATATATGTTAGAGTTTTTGTTTTGTTGCAATTTGATAGGATGCATTCACTTTCATAAAGCTTGTCCTCTCATTCATTCATGGTTTTATTCATAGGATCATCATGCATATTTCTCATTCTTGATCTTTGTATTTATCTTTTGGTATGCATGGTTTTCATTTCAGTTTGTCTCTTAAGTTGTTGGAGTTGTTGATTTCAAAAATCATCCAAGCTTTCCAAAGTTTCTACCTTTAAAATCATTATTTTGATTTGGAGTTTTCATGGCTTTAAAATCTCAGTTTTCATCTTATTTCAGTCATGATTTAATGCTTGGTATTTGTGTCTCAAAGTCCCCTGGAAGGGCCCTCAAAAGTTACAAGTTTATTTCATTTTTCAAAAATCTGGGCTGTTATGCCAGTGTCGCCGGTCGACCGAGCCAGGCTTGCCGGTCGACCGGGACCACTGCAGATTTTAAATGCAGTTTTGAGCAGAGCCTTCCAACGGTCAGATATATGACCGTTGTGCCTTCCCGGTCGACCGAGGCCTGTGTGCAGGTCGACCGAGGACTAGCCGTTGGCAACTTTTTCTTTATAAAAAGTGGCTTTTTGGTTGAAGAAAGTTGTTGATCTTGGAGGGACTTTTGAGGCCAATTGTTTGCAACTTCTCAAGAGCATTTTCAAAGGGATTATGAAGCCATTCCATTAAGTCAACCTTTGATCTCCAAATGGGTGTGCTTTCTTTAATCCTAGTCTTTTTAAAATCATGTTTTGTTTCAAATCTTTGATCTCTTTCTATACATGATTAACAAGTTGCTTTTCTATTAATATGTTGTCTTTCATATCATGCTAAGTACTTTAGAAATCACATGAGCTTTATGGATGCAACATATGGTCTATGTTACACATGATTTTACTTTCTTGTTTCAAAAATCAACTTGTTAGACTTTAGAACATCTTTCTTGAAAACAAGTTATTGTTCATTGTTAATCACATGTGTTAGACATACAACTCTTTCTCAAATATATGATTAACATCTTTGCATCATTCAAGTTTTTATCTTTTCAAAGAGAAAGAGTTATTTCTAGAAAATGCAACATTCATAGACTTTGTCATTGTTATGCATATTTCTAGGAGTTGAGTTTTCACTTTCTAATTGGCCTAATTAGAGGCACTCAATTGCACTTCATTGTTCTCTTTATCCATGCATTCTTAGGCATATTTCTTAAGAGAAAAGTTCTTTGTTGTAAAGGTTCATGCTTAGCCTTGAAAAGCATATGTTGTAAAGGTTTATGCTAAGCCTTGAAAAGCATAGTGTTGATTGTAAGGTTTGAGGTGATCCTAAACCTTATTTGAAGATAGTGAATACCGGTAAGTGTACCGGGAGTGGATGTAGGCAATTTGGCCGAACCACTATAAATGAGCTTGTCATGGTGATTGATCTTTTTCTCTTTTTACATGAATGATTTACGTTTGGTTAAATGAAGATTGTAGTTGTGATTACTTGTGTATGCTCATCTTAGAGATTTCTATCTATCACAAGATAATTAATCTTCACCAAATCTTAATTGACTTAAAAGTTAAAAGAATTCAAATTGGTCTAGGTTTTTAGAGCTCATCCTATTCCCCCCCCCCCCCCCCCCCCGCGTCTAGGATTCGGTCTTGGACTTTCAATATATAGATTACAGCAGAGATAAAAAGAAAAAAAAAGAGCAAAGAGAAAAAAAATACTAAAACAAGCCAATGACACTCAATCTTCAGGCCATTACAATCTTTACATATTATTTTGAAATACATCTATGCCTAATGTTATGATACACCTTCATTCTGCATAATACAATGCTCCTCTTTATGATACGGTACCCCATGGTGGAACTACTTAAAAACTCTCCCTCAAATTGATGCTTGGTGGATCAAACAACATCAATAACATAAATTGTTAATTAGAAAGTGATGGCTTTCATGTGCCATTGCCTGGGTGAAGAAATCTACAATCTGAAGGTTGGAAGACACGTGAGGAAGTGTGATGGTGTCACAATCAAAGGCTTCACCAATGGAATGGAAATCCACATAAATATGCTGATCCTTAGATGGACTAGTAAACAAGAGAGGAAGATGACAGAGAGAGAAATCTGAATAATTAATTGTGCCCAAAGATGGGGATCAACTGATATATTTATATCCAACTAGTTGCATTATCTGAGGATATGATTACAATGGGATAAAAGTCCATGGGCCTATTTGAGTTGGGCCTTATCTTCGTGGATTGTATTTCTACACTCCCCCTCAAATTGATGCGGGTTGGAACTATTAATAACCAGTTACACCAAAAGCTCGAGCTGTTAATGAACGACATAACAATGTATATCAACACCCCCCCTCGAACGGGACGCCGTTTGAAGTCGAAACCCAACAGACAGACGGGACGGAACAGACTAGACAGACAAACGGAGGCAACATGCCTCCCAGGAGCTTCGAACTAGTGACCTCTAGCTCTAATACCATGTCAATAACCAGTTACACCAAAAGCTTGAGTTGTTAGTGAACGACATAACAATATATATCAACGAGAACAAAGCACCAATTTGGACCATAAGTAGTCATAGCATTTCTGAGGCAATGCTTTGGTGAAGATATCCGCCAGCTGGTTATGAGATGAAACATAGGCCATAGACATCTTGTCAGCGATGGCATGCTGACGAATGAAGTGGATGTGTTTAGTGCGCTCATGATAGATAATGTTAGCAATTCTAATCGCGCTTGTGTCGTCAGCATCAAGGATGCAAATATCGGCCGCTACACTATATTGGGCGGACGGGCGAATTATCGGCCGCCACGGAAAATCACACCGTAGCGGCCGATATTTAACTGTAGCGGCCGCTATGTTGCGTGGGGCTATATAAAAGCCCCACAGCCGGCCCTAACCCTATTTTTTCCATTTTCAAGTGCAGTGTGTGCCTCCAAACCAACTCATTTTCAAGTTTCAACTACAAGACTATGCAAGTAAGTGAGTAACATCAAATTCAAAGGAATCAAACACAAACAAGTGAAACAACAAGAAGATCCAAGGCCCAAGCTTCCATTCCACCTAGGTATGTTTTTCTTTTTTATTTTTTTCTAGTCTTTTAACTTATCACTTTTGAGAATTGAGATCATCTATTCATCTCTTTCTAAGAGTCTAAGTACTATAAAAAGCTTCATTGTCTTGTAATATGATGAGATCCATGTTTCCCTTTCATCATGCACACATAGTTTTATTTTTATTTTATTTTTTTTCTACTTTTTATTTTCGACTTTATTTATTTTTTTGAAAAAAAAAATTGAACACCCATGGACAACCCATGAAACCACTTGGAAATTGCTTGTAAATGATAGATCTATGTTTCCCATGGATCAATCCATCACATTTTCATTGTTTGTTGATTTTTCTCTACTTTTTTATTTTCGAATTTTTTTTTTTTTTTTGAAAAAAAAAATTTGAATACTCATGGATAACCCATGAAACCACTTGGAAATTGCTTGTAAATGATAGATCTATGTTTCCCATAGATCAATCCATCACATTTTCAATGTTTGTCGATTTTTCTCTATTTTTTATTTTCAGATTTATTTATTTAAAAAAAAAATTGAATACTCATGGACAACCCATGAAACCACTTGGAAATTGCTTGTAAATGATAGATCTATGTTTCCCATGGATCAATCCATCACATTTTCATTGTTTGTTGATTTTTCTATATTTTTTATTTTCGGATTTTTTTTTTTTTTTTGAAAAAAAAAATTGAATACTCATGGACAACCCATGAAACCACTTGGAAATTGCTTCTAAATGATAGATCTATGTTTCCCATGGATCAATCCATCACAATTTCATTGTTTGTTGATTTTTCTCTATTTTTTATTTTGAGATTTTTTTTTTTTGAAAATTTTTTTTTGAATAAATTTGAATACTCATGGACAACCCATGAAACCACTTGGAAATTGCTTTTAAATTATAGATCTATGTTTCCCATAGATCAATCCATCACATTTTCAATGTTTATTGATTTTTCTCTATTTTTTATTTTCGGATTTATTTTTTTTTTGAAAAAAAAAATTGAATACTCATGGACAACCCATGAAACCACTTGGAAATTGCTTGTAAATTATAGATCTATGTTTCCCATATATCAATCCATCACATGTTTGTTGATTTTTCTCTATTTTTTATTTTCGGATTTATTTATTTAAAAAAAAAATAATTTTTAATATTTGAATACCAATCAAATGTCTTGAAAATGGTTCCTAGATTTGTGATATATGTCTCCTCTAACATGTTTCTTTGTTTTTTCTAATTTTTAACATACTACTTGTTCATATTTATAGTCAGCAAGGTATTCAGTCTATCTGTCTTTGCCAATTGATAAGTTAAAATGCCTCGTGATATTGATCCCGCATGGAGCTTTGGTGAGGCAGTTGAGAATAATAGGCTGAAAATCAAATGCAAATTTTGTGGGAAAGTCACCAATGGAGGCATTACAAGATTCAAACACCATTTGGGCCACATTTCTGGCAATGATGCTGGCTGTACCAAAGTACCAAGGGAAGTCAGGGAAGAAATGAAAGCTTTGGTTGGCCAAAACAAAGCTAGAAAAGTAGAGATAAAAGAAAAGAAGCGGCAAGATGTTGATGCTGCCCGTTATGATGTATTTGGAGATGAATACTTTGATGAGGAGGAAGATGCACAGATGGAGGCTGCACGCCGAGAGTCTTTGATGAGTCAACAAGAAGAACATGAACGTCGTGCATTTGCTGGAAGCAGATATTATGATGCAGGGGGCCCATCTGCTTCTGTGCCAAGCAGGGGTAAGGGCATTGTGGGGTCCATGCGTAATGCATTTAGCACCCGGGAACGGGATGTTGATGTAGAATTGATCTCTACGGGAAGAGCAGTTCCTCCCCCTGTTGATCCTCTAGCACATAGAAAAGAGGGAGCTAAACAACCAAAAATATCTAGTGTTGTGAAAGGGGTAATGAAGGCTGCAAGAGATAGATTGGCCAAAGCTACAGCAAAATGGCTAATTCACAAGAACATACCACCTATAGCAGTAGATTCCCCATATTTCCAGACTATGTGGATCCCAATACTCATCAATATCAAATTCAATATGGCGCCAATAGAAATGATAACACTGATGGGGATGAGGATAACCATAGCCCCTTGAATCTTGGTAGACATTCCTTTTGGTGGTGATTAAGGTATTCCTAATTTCTTATTTCTTTCACTAACTCTCTACTCTCTGTCATTTCTAAATTGGTGTTGAATGTTGATTGTTGATCACTTCATAGTTCATTCACTTGATTGAATTTGAACCTTGAATGCTGAAGTATTGATATTTGATTGTTCAATGTTCACTAAAGAGTAATGACCTAACTCTTAAGTCTTCTAAATTCTTATGCCTTTATTTCATGTTCTAATTTTTTTTTAATGAGCTTTCCATTACTTTGTAAGTTAACATGACTAAGAAACATGAATACATGTGAAAAAACTAATCATTACTATTATTTTCTATTTATACAGCGATACAGGACCTCATATATTGAGGGCACCGCTACGCCCCCTTTTCTTACTTAGTTTTGCAAAAGAACCACATTTTCTTTCATTTTACAATTTTCTGGATTTTCTAGAATTTTTTCAGATTTTTTTGGCGATTTTTTAAAATCGCACCACTACGCCGCTACGTATTGCCCGCTTCGTAGCGGTTTGGCGGCGGGCCGCTACGCCCGCCGCTACCGCTATTTTCATCCTTGTTCAGCATATAAAGGAGTATGACTGGTTAAGAAGACACCTATGACTGCTTAAGATGACAACGAACTCTCAAAGAAGGCGGCGGAGCCAAATAATTTCACTACTTACTGAGGACAGAGAATGATATTCAGCTTCTGCTGCAAATTTTGAAACAGTAGTTTGCTTCTTACACTTCCATGAAATGAGAGATTTACCAAAGAACATACACCAACATGTGGTAGAACGCCGAGTATCAGGGCATCCTGCTCGGTCAACATCAACATAGGCTTGCAACTAAAGGGAGGATGATGAGGGGTAGAAAACATCACGATCACTAGTGCCCTTTAAATATTTGAGTATACGAAATACAACAAATAGATGCGGTTTGTGAGGATTAATAACAAACTGACTGACCGTATGCACAACATGAGAGATGTCAGGTCAAGTCATAGTTAAATAAAGTAGGCTACCAACCAAGCGCTGAAAGATAAAATCTTCCAGTGGACAACCATCATCCTTGTTGATTTTGACATTGAACTCAAGGGGTGTGTCAAATGATTTTGCATCATTGAGTCGAGCAAATTTAATCAAATCATCAGCATATTTGGTTTGATTAACCCGAATGACAACCTTGCTCCGAAGACCTCTAGTCCAAGAAAAAAGGTCAAGAAGCCAAGGTCCTTCATCTTAAAAGTACGCATAAGATGAGATTTGAGGTTAGAGATACCCACAACATCATTACCACTAATGATTTTCCCCTTGAAGGCGAGTTGTGAAGGGTATATTGCGTTTATGACAGAGGATATGTGGTCCAAAGGGGTGGAGGAGATAATGGTGGTATGTGAGTTTCCAGATGTGTTTCCCGATGAGATCCCGGGATTGCCACCAATTTGTGAGATTGACTTCACCATTGAATTTGTGCCGAGGACGACACTGATTTCGAAGGCTCCTTATCAGATGGCTTCGATAGAGTTGTGGGAGTTGAAGACTCGGTTGTAGGAGTTTCTAGACAAGGGATTCATCAAGCCTAGTGTGTCACCTTCGGGTGCACCAGTGTCGATTGTTAAAAAGGACGAACCATGAAGTTGTGAATAGACTACCGCTAGCTGAACCAAGTGACGATTAAGAAAAGTACCCATTGTCAAGGATCGATGGATTTTTTTACCACCTTCAAGGAGTGCGGCACTTCTCAAAGATTGACTCGAGATCGAGTTACTATCATGTAACGAACTGGAATCCCGGGGTCAATCGGACTCCGCATCATAACCAACAAGTAGCATAACACCATCATGAATTAAATCGTTGCAAGCATAAATAATCAGGCTTTTACTTAAAATCTAAATCTTTAATTAAAAGATAATAAAAAAACTCAATGAAAATGGTAACATCAAAAATGAAATGAAATGAAATTATACAATTTCCAAAAAAAAAAAAAGAACAATCTAATGCCTTTATTTAGTTTCCAATTTGATCTATGAATCCTGTGACGCTCAACCGCGGATATCGAATCCTATTTCTTCATTGTCAGGATCCTCCTGTCTTTCTACATTCTAATTACCTGGGATTGGGGCGAAAACCTGAGCGAACAGATTTGTAAGACATGTATGTGTGAACGACAATTTAATAAATGAAAATATGGCCTAACATAATATCGACATATACTCGTTAAGTCCAGTTTAAGGTTTCTAACTCTAACCTTGGGACCACCACCTAACCACCATGTGCACATGCTTTAAAAATCGCACACCTCCAGGCTGCCTCCGAAACACAAGGAGTGAACTACAGTCAATCGAACGGCTAACCTATAGCCAAAGAAAATGCAACTGACCTAAAAGTCAGAGAAATAACACATATGGCCTAAAAGCCACATCAGGAATCTCTCTCTTAGCCTCATGTGCTGGTGCATCTAGGGGTGTCCCATGGGTGGGTCCAACCTTTTCCAATTACAAATTTCTTGTCATTCTTAATACTCCAAACGAGGTAGCTGGAAATCAGCCCTTTACATGGAATTCGGTTTTATTACGCCCCGCACCAACTCATTATAGATATCATGATAGTTGTGACGCCCCGGAGTCCCACATCGACTATAGAGAGGAAAGTGAATGGGGTTATATGTAGAGCCTACACCCTTACTTTGCATGAGGCCTTTTGATGGGTTGAGACCCATCAGAAGCAAAACCGTGAGGCACGCAGGCCAAAGCGGACAATATCATGCATGTGTGAAGGGTGGGGCGTTACAAATGGTATCAGAGCCGACTCTCGACTAGTTCGAGTGTGGGTCCCCTGCCGTGGCCTGGTGCAAGTGGGCGGGTCTCCATGTGGGCGGGCCAAGAGGGCTGGCAGGCTACAGAGACTGGCAGGCTACTGCACAGGGACGTGCAGCCTTAAGGGGGGTGGATTGTGACGCCCCGGAGTCCCACATCGACTATAGAGAGGAAAGTGAATGGGGTTATATGTAGAGCCTACACCCTTACTTTGCATGAGGCCTTTTGATGGGTTGAGACCCATCAGAAGCAAAACCGTGAGGCCCGTGGGCCAAAGCGGACAATATCATGCATGGGTGAAGGGTGGGGCGTTACAATAGTGTAAGTCGACTTCATAGTAACTCCTTTTCATTTGGAGGCGTTTCCTAAATTTTAGAAAGTATTAGAATGTTCCACGTATGCATCGTAAGAAAACTAACAAAACCACACAGTCTATACACCTATCTTAACATTATGAAAGAGCATGTTCAGCAATGAGCAATAAATAGTGCCACAACTCAGCATTATAATTATAAATTCAGATTTGTCAAGGTGTATTGTTACCAGCCATGTGATCACTACTGTTCATATTGAGGTCTAAGAGAATTGAACCCATTCATCACAAATGAAGTCATGTAGGAACTACCAATTTCATAAAGCACTGAAAATTCATTGGCGCCATATAGTAATTCTATCAAACACCTAAAGGATATCATGAAGGCCTTTGTTACACACAAAGGATATCAATAACCTTGTATCTCATTATGTCGAATACTTCTACACATTAACCATAGTCATAGATCAATGAAAGCCTGAATAAAAGCCTAAATCCTATGTGTCTAGTCTGATATAATGCATAACAATTCAACAATAGTGTTACTCTAAATTAATCCAACTGTATACTGCATACACCCACGACCAATTCATTATTGAAGCATCTATCAAACAATAAAGTGATAGGGTTCTAAGTGATCGACCCAACTATATCCCTCCATGAGGATTCAATCATCATCCCAAAACCCAAGTGAGACCCCAATCTCCCTGGGTAATCCCTTAAGGCAAGACCAGGTCAAGTGATCCTATGAGCCAAGAAAGGGAAATCAGCATGGTTAAGGATGGAGTGCTTCGGTTAGCACCGTGAGGCTTTGTCCAAGTCCCATATCGGAAAAATCCAAGTCCTAACCCTGGGCTTATAATGGGGATTATAATGTGGGACCTGACCTTAACCCAACATGAGGCCATTTAAAACTGTGCGGCAAGATTGGGTTGGAATCCCATCAGCCAAAGTGGACAATTTCATGTGGATGGTGGGCTCGGGTCGGCACAACCCAAACATGGATTTCGACCACCATCCAACCCCAAATCTCAGTCGGTCCACATCTGAAACCTTCTTATATGGATGGCCAAGCCCAATTCTCTTTATATGAAGTTCGGCTCATCCAGAATTTCCATTTGGGAAATTCGTCGAGCACTTAGCATGCAACAGCTACTCGTAAATTCAAATAATAAATCATAATTAACCAAACCATCACCATTATACCTTACATGGACTGAATCAATAAAACTAGGTAGACATCGAGTATTCAAGAGGTACTCATTGGGACTTGTTGGTAGATAACCAATTCTCCAAAGTCTCAAAACATGGTTCAACCAGTGTTCCCCCAAAACTGAATTGAGTCTCGGTCAACCTGAAACCTCATGTTGGTATACAGCCAACATCAACCACTTCTCTTTGAATCAGGTTTACATAAAAACCTACTTCAACATGTTTATCCCAGCTCTTAATGAAAGCTCATAGCAACATGATCATCGGGTCATCAATAATTCAATCAAATTACAACTTACTTCCAATCAGCTTTTAGAACCTCTGCTAAAGTCATAAATTAGTCAACAACAACCACATTCCCATGTAGTCGCCCAGCCTTTAGTGCTCTATTAAGGGTTAGGCCAATCCAAATCCCCACATATAACTGTCGACCATGGGTTTCTCATCCAACACCACAATCAGTCAACAAAAATCATAAAAACAGCCATGGATTAACCTTAGGGGATCATTACATCTCTAGATTAAGGCACCAAATACAATAATCTAGAAGAAAAGATCCATAATCATAAGTAGAATTAGAAATCTACTCACCTTTGTAAAAACCGTATTTTTTCGCAATGTGAGATCAGCTAAAAGACATCAACCAATCTTCCTAGGGCTTGCTCCTCTCTTCTTATCGAACTCTCTGTGGGGTTTTTGCTGCTAGGATGGCTTGAAGAGAAAAGAAGGTTGTGTTAAGTGCTTTCCAAGGGTCGACATGGATAAATAGGGCTTGGGTAGTTGGGTTCCCTTTCCTCTTCCAAATTGAACTACTATTTCTAAGAGAAAAACATTTCCCATCGTTAAAAACTCCGAACTCAAACATGCGCAGGTCTCTTTGGAGACATGGTGTCGAGTATTCCCAATGGTAAGATATGGGGACCCACTTCCGGTTTCTTATTTAACTCAAGGGTCCTCCCCATACTAACCCAATCAATTAAGAGAAACTTAAGCCAAGCAATTAGCGGTCCTCATCTCTCCAACATAAAACTATTTCTATTAACCTTTAGACTAGTGGGTCCTACCGATACTTAAAATATGACCCAACTAATAAATCATGGGCCCTACCCGACCATTATAAAACTCTTTATTATTAAACTCACATTATACCCATGGAAAGATCTACCATCGAGGGTCCCACGAGGGTTTCTACCCAAAACTATAAAATATGGGTCAAGCCATAGGGGCACAACCCGGGGTGGTACGCCACTGGGAAAATCTTACTTTCATTAATTGTGCAGCCCTAAATTCATTGGCCTACTCTAGTGGGGTCCCTTTAATCCGGTTATTAAAATCCAAATAATAGTCATTATAATATTCACAATGAGATAAACACATAAAGAATTAATCATTATAAATAATCACAATATATAAATTATTTATGCAAATTATCTAAAATTCAAGAACTAAGAAAACCACATATATACCAACAATTCTTACTAATAAAACCAATAAATCTAATTTAACAATACTCAAGCCACTCAGGCAATTAATTAAATAATTATAAAGCAACTATTCCAATTAATTTTGAGAAGTTCAAATAATTTAATAAAATCAAGGAAATAAATAAAATTAAAATTTCCTAATTTCTTCTAGGCAATTTTCGAGGATCGATGAATTGTTTGACCACCTTCAGGAAACGCTACACTTCTCAAAGATTGGCTTGAGATCGAGTTACTATCGGCTGAGGGTGAGGGAGCAAGATGTGCCTAAGACTGCTTTTAGAACGAGATGTGGGCACTATGAGTTCTTGTTGATGTCGTTGTTAAATGAGTCAATGGGTCACAGCCCATGTCAAATAAAGCCCAACTTCTGGATCAAAAAACTCACGTGTGTACAGGTATGTAAACAGATATGTAACTTTATTCTTTGCCTTTTTAGGAGATATGATTATATTATGATTAGATTAGAATGGCTATAATCAAGATTATGGCTACAATCACTGTAACTTGTATAGCAACAATATATCTATATAAAGGAGGATCGAGACCTTCGAAGGATCATCGAATTCACAACAACATTTGTCTCTCTTCTTGCTGGCTTGCTGCCTTTGATAGTCGCATGGGCTGAAAAATGCCCCAGCTGTGTTCATGGCGCTGATGAATGAGATCTTTGCTCCTTAGATAAGTTCACAATGGTATTCATAGAAGATGCGCTGGTTTATTCAAAGTCAAATAAGTTGCAAGAGCAACATTTCACGATTTCTCTTCAATTATTGAGGGATAACCAGCTCTATGCGAAGTTGAGCAAGTGCGAGTGTTGGTTGGATAAGGTTGCTTTTCTCAAGCATATCATTTCTAAAAATGGCTTGGCAGTGGATCCATCTAAGATCGTGGCAATAGTGAGTCGGGAGAGCCCGAAGAATGTGGTGGAAGTTTGGAGTTTTCTTGGGTTGGTTGGGTATTATCGAAGTTTCGTAGTGGGATTCTCGTCTAGAGCAGCCCCAATGTCGAAGCTTACGAGGAAGAATGTGCCTTTTGTTTGGTCAGAGGAGAGTGAAGCAAGTTTCCAAGAATTGAAGTGGTTGACGACGGCTCCTATTCTTACTTTGCTTTCGGGCAGTGGTGGATTTGTTGTGTTTACCAATGCTTCGAGTGTTGGTCTGGGATGTGTGCTTATGCAAAATGGGAAGGTTGTCGCCTATGGTTCTAGAGTCTAGACAGTTGAAGGAACATGAGAAAAAGTATGCCACACATGACTTTTGAGCTTGCGGCATACAGCTGTTGTGTTTACGTTAAATATGTGGAGGCATTACTGGTATGGTGAGAAGTTCAAAGTAATTCATATTATAGGAGTTTGCAATATTTGTTTTCTCAGAAGTAGATGAATATGAGGTAAAGGAGGTGGATGGAGTACATCAAGGATTATGATTTTCAGATCAAGTATCACCCGGGGAAGGCCAATGTAATGGTGGATGCTTTGAGTAAGAAAACAGCTCTTATTAGTTGCTTAATTGTGGGATTGAAGTGGATTAAGAAGTTTAGGGATATAGATATGGATTTCCAGCCACTTGGTGATTCGGTGTTGCTTGCTAGCATGTCTTCTTGGGAGTCGGAGATTGTTTCCAAGATTAGGGAGAATTAGTGTAGTGACCCAGAGTTGGTTAGAGTGATTGAGCACATTGATGAGAGGCCAAAATTCAAGTTGATTGGTGATGTGTTGTACTACTACTACCAAGATGGGTTGTGTGTGTCCGATATGCAGGATTCGAAGGATGCGATTGTGATTGAAGCGCACCATGATAGGTATTCTATTTACCCGGAACCTACAAAGATGTAATAGAACTTGAAGAGCCGTTATTGGTGGAAGGACATTGTTGGTTTTATGGCTAGATGCTTGGTATGCCAGTAGGTGAAGGCAGAACAAAAGAAGCCTCCACATCTTTTGCACCATTTGGAGATTCAAGAATAGAAATAGGAGCATATCACTATGGATTTTGTTGCAGGGTTGCCACCTACGAAGAAGGGGGATGATGGCATTTAGATAATTGTGGACAGATTGACAAGTCAGTGCATTTCTTGGCTATGAAGATGAGGACCGGTTTGGGTATTTTGGCTAAGAAGTACGTGGCGGAGATTGTTAGACTTCACGGAGCTCCAGTTTCCATTATTACAGACAGAGACCCGAGATTCGTTTATCATTTTTGGGAGTGCAAGCAGGAGGCTTTAAGCACCAAATTGAGTTTCAACACAACTTATCATCCCCAAACAAACGGCCAGGCAGAGCACACCAACCAGACCTTTGAGGACTTGTTGAGATCATGCGTTTTGGACTACAAGAAGGATTGTGAGGATTGCCTTCCATTTAGCAATCTGATAGGAAGTTCAACTTCTGAAATTTATTTCATTTCAGATTTCGTGCATAAGGGTCTCAAAATATGAAGGAATTTACAGAAGAGAAGGGAAAATAAAAGGAGAAGAAAAGAATTTGAGGGAGAAACTGGATGGTCATCCAAACTAGGGTTGGGCGACCATCTCTTCACATTTAATTTCATTAAGTTTTTTAAATTTTAATTTTGAAAAACAGTTTGTTTGGTAAAAATACTTGTAGGGTGAAATGAAGTGAAGAGAATAAAATATTAGGAGGTCTAATCATAGCATGATGAAATAGAGTCATGGGATTAGCCATCAATTTGCTGCTCCTAAGACTCCCCAACAAAATGGAGTGGCTGAAAGGAGAAATAGAGTTATTCAAGAAATTGCTAGAACTATGCTGAATCAGAAAAATCTTGCTCGAAATTTATGGGTTGAAGCAATCAATACTGCTAGCTATCTTATCAATAGAGTTTACATTACAAAAAATACAAACAAAACCCCATATGAGCTTTATTATGGAAGAAAACCAAATCCGGGGGTACTTGAAAGTATTTGGAAGAAAGTGCTACATTTTAAGAGATAGAGAGCACAAGTCTGATGAAGGAATATTCTTAGAATATTCAGATAAGAGTAAGGCTTATAGAGTATTTAATCTTGGGACCATGACTGTGATGGAGTCAGCTCATGTGATGTGAAACAAATCAGATTGAGAAAGCTTTACATCAAGATGACGAGTGTGAAATTTCAAATGAGCAGTCTATGTTAAATAGGCCCAAGGCCCATAATTAGATCCAGTCCAGCATGATTGTCTTACGTGGTTGATTAGGTCAAAGATCACACAGTTGTACATATTATCTGTAATTAGCTTGATTTCCTAACTTAGAACATAATTGATGTAATTAGATTAGTTTCCTAACTTAGAGCCTTGATTAAGGCTTGTAATGTTCTATATATTGAGGCTCGTTCTCCAAAGGAAGGAGGCATCATAATACAATTTTCACAGCTTGATGCTATTTCAAAGTTCCATTCATGAGTTGTCTTGAGCTTGTCATGGTATCAGAGAACAGTTCTAGTCTTCAGTATTAGAAATCATTCAATAAGTTAATCAGAGATTGATCTCTCGTGAAGAACAAACAGATAGAGGATCTGTTTCAAGGGATCGACATCCATCCAGGATCTGCGATAGGCTCAGATCAACTGTGGCCCACCTACGATCATCACAGCACCATCAAGGATCCTTCCAGCCAAGGTCGCCTAGGTCTTCTGAGTATTTTGGTGATTTTTTCAGAATTTTTTCGACACTGTAAGGTAAGTTTTTGATCATTCTCGTGATTTTTCAAAAACTTCCACAAGTTTTGATCAAGACCGTATAAAAAGTTGG
The DNA here is from genome assembly GCA_038049695.1 of Cinnamomum chago. Taxonomy (NCBI): domain Eukaryota; kingdom Viridiplantae; phylum Streptophyta; class Magnoliopsida; order Laurales; family Lauraceae; genus Cinnamomum; species Cinnamomum chago. The sequence goes on from CP142456.1 coordinate 48,796,325, forward strand.
ATTTTCAGCAGATTAAGTTCAAACTTGTTCCAGTAGGTGCGAAAATTGTGTGATTTCATAGATCAAGAACCTGATCAGTGTCCAGCACCATCTGTGGGGCCCACGTAGAGGATCTAGGGCTCCATTCAAGGACGTCAGGGGTGTTTTTTTTCCAATTTATTGTTCTATCCAGCCCCATCTCTTCTCTGATTGTTGATTGCTTGGTTGGATCTGTCCAGCACCATCTCCTGCACTCACGAACTGTACTTCATACAACCTATTGCTGGATTTGATCACTTTTTCTTTCACTGTTTCACAATATACAGTTGAGATGGAAAAATCTGAGGTCACTTTGATCAAATTTACGGGAAAGAATTATCCTGCCTGGTCTTTCCAATTTCAAATATACCTAGAAGCTAAGGAATTGTGGGGATTTGTTTCTGGCACTGACCCTAAACCTACTGAGGATGAGAAGAAGATCTCCTCTTGGCATACTAAAGATGCCAAAATCAAATCCTGGATTCTGGGATCTGTCGAGCCTCATTTGATAATGAATCTCAAGCCGTACTCAACCTCTAAAGCCATGTGGGAGTATTTGAAGAAAGTATATCATCAAGATAACTCTGCACGTCAATTTCGTCTTGAATGTGCAATTGCTGAGTATGCACAAGGAACCTTGTCGGTACAAGACTACTATTCTGGATTCCTTACACTGTGGTCGGAATACGATAGTATTAAGTATGCGGATGTGGCTGACAATGTGTTGACAGTGATTTAAGATCTTCAGGCCTCTAGTCACAGGGATCAGTTTTTGATGAAACTGCGAAATGAATATGAAAGTGTCCGATCTGCTCTGATGAATCGGATGCCATTACCTTTCTTAGATGTATGCTTGAATGAGCTCCTACGCGAAGAACAGCGCATTGCGACCTCCGCTCATATAGCCCAACAAAAGACGGAAACCTATTCAGTCGCGTTCTCGGCAAATAAGGCTTCTCAGCCTCCGCCTCGAGACTTGAGCAAAACACAGTGCTACACTTGTCAAAAATTTGGGCACATTGCAACTCAATGCAAACAGAAGGCATGCAGTTACTGTAAAAAGTCGGGACATATCATCTCTGAATGTCGCCGCCGCCCACAACGTCCATCACCACAATCTCAGACTCCACAGTATCAGCCTCCGCTTGCGTATGTTGCTTCTTCGGATCTACCTGCTCCTACATCTACACCCTCACAGCCTGGGCCCTCATCCTCTCTCACTCCTGAATTGGTTCAACAGATGATTGTCAATGCCCTTTCTGCTTTTGGTCTCTCAGGTATATCCCCTCCATCTTCTACTTGGTTTCTTGATTCCGGGGCATCTAATCATATGACATCTTCCAGTGCACCACTCTCCAATGTGCAAAGCTACAATGGCCCTCTTCAAATACAAACTGCTAACGGGGGCCATATTCCCATTACTGCTGTCGGTGACATCCCTGGTCCCATTCCATTGAAAAATGTTTATCTGTGTCCCAATTTAACTTCCAACCTTTTGTCAGTCGGGCAGCTTGTTGAAAATAAATGTAACATCTCTTTTTCTTCTTCTGGTTGTGTTGTGCAGGACCAGATGTCCGGGAAGGAGATCGCGAGGGGGCCTAAGTGTGGACGCTTGTTTCCGCTGGATTTTTCTAAAATTTCTAGGACTCAATTTGACAATAATGTGTTTTGTTTTTCTCTTAGAGATAACTGCCGATTGTGGCATAATCAACTCGGACATCCTAATTCCAAGGCTTTGTCCCTTATGTTAAATTCTGGTTTATTAAATAAATCTATTGGTTTATCTTCTTGTGTGCCTTTTGATTGTGCTACTTGTAAAATGGGAAAGAGCAAAACTCTTCTGTTTCCTCATTCCACTTCACTCACCACTCAGTCTTTTGATTTAGTTCATAGTGATGTATGGGGAATTGCTCCAGCTCTTTCCCACGCTCACTATAAATATTTTGTGACTTTTATTGATGATTTCAGTCGGTTCACATGGGTCTACTTTCTGCATTCAAAATCTGATGTTTTTAATGTTTTTAAAAAAAAATTAGCATATGTTGAGAATCAATTTTCCACCTGCATTAAAATCTTGCGGTCTGACTCAGGAGGGGAATATGTGTCCTCAGATCTTCAACAGTTTTTGCAAAACAAAGGCATTATTTCTCAAAGAACTTGTCCTTATACTCCCCAGCAGAATGGAATTGCTGAAAGGAAAAATAGACATCTCCTTGATGTCACTCGTTCCCTTCTTCTTGAATCATCGGTTCCTACCCGTTTTTGGGTTGAAGCACTGGCCACAGCAGCTCATCTTATCAATCGTATGCCATCAACCCCCATTGAGAATCAAAGCCCATATTACCGATTGTACAAGACCTCTCCATCCTATGATGATCTTCATGTTTTTGGCTCCACTTGCTTTGTGCACTTGCCTCCTTCTGAGCGAACAAAACTAACCGCACAATCAGCTCAGTATGTGTTTTTCGGTTATGCACCCTTCCAGAAAGGGTTTCTTTGTTATGATCCTCACATTCGTCGTTTCCGTACCTCTCGGAATGTCGTTTTTTTTTAACACCAGTATTTTTTTCAAAAACATCTTGATCCCCCTGACCCCTCCTCTTTGGTGCCTTTACCTGGTTTTTCTGACGACACGTCAGTTGTTCGGTTTAATCCTAATTTTGTGTATCACAGACGGAACAGAGAAGCGCATCCTAGGGATCCCCCTTCTGATCTTCCTCCGGCATCCGGTCCACCTTCGGCACTTGGTCCATCTGGACATCCTTCTCTGCGTCGCTCCACTCGCATTTCGGTACCACCAGACCGCTATGGTTTCTCCCATACTTCCTTAATGGCCACTTTGTCTTCTTCTTCCATTCCCCAATCCTATTCTCAGGCTGTGCAGGATACATGTTGGAACAAGGCTATGCAAGATGAATCGGCTGCTTTAGAGAAAAATCATACGTGGGATATTGTCCCCTCTCCTGTGGGTGTCAAATCTATTGGCTGCAAGTGGATTTTTTCTCTCAAGTTAAAATCAGATGGCACTCTAGATCGGTATAAGGCGCGCCTTGTTGCTCTCGGAAATCGGCAAGAATATGGCATTGATTACGATGAAACCTTTGCTCCCGTCGCCAAGATGACCACCGTACGCATCATCCTTGCTGTTGCTGCCTCTCAGTCCTGGCCTCTCTATCAAATGGATGTCAAAAATGCGTTTCTTCATGGTGATCTCAAAGAAGATGTTTTATATGCGTCTGCCTCCGGGGTCCTCCTCTGGGAAGGGTAGGGTTGCTAAGCTCCGTCGCTCTCTCTATGGTCTGAAGCAAGCTCCTCGCGCATGGTTTGAGAAATTTCAAGATGCCCTTCTTCATTTGGATTTTCATCCTAGCCAGTATGATCCTTCCATGTTCTTACATCATGCTCCATCCGGGATTACTGTGCTACTAGTCTACGTGGATGACATTGTCATTACTGGTCCCAATGCACAAATGATTCAGGCACTCCAAGCTTCTCTTCATCAGACATTTCAAATGAAGGATCTAGGCCCCTTACACTATTTCCTTGGTCTTGAAGTTCATCAATCGACTAAAGGTATCGTACTCAATCAGCACAAATACACGGTTGACCTCATTGACTTGGCTGGCCTTACTGCTTCCGCTCCTGTCGATACGCCGGTTGAATTGAATGTCAAACTCAGTAAAGAGGAGGGTGACCTTCTTCCCGATCCGACCCCATATCGACAGTTGGTTGGTAGCTTGATCTACCTCACCATCACTCGTCCTGATATCTCATATGCGGTCAACCTCATGAGTCAGTTCATGACTGCTCCTCATCACCTTCATCTGGCTGCTGTTCGCCGCATCATTCGGTACCTTATTCGCACACCAACTCGCGGGTTGTTTTTTCCATCCAACAACTCTCTCTCTCCGAGCCTATTCAGATGCTGATTGGGCTGGTTGTCCGGATACTCGCAGATCGACGACAGGATGGTGCATGTTTTTGGGTGATAGTCTGATTTCCTGGAAATGCAAGAAACATGACAAAGTTTCCAAATCTTCTACCGAGGCTGAGTACCGGGCTATGTCTGCTGCGTGCTCCGAAATTCTTTGGCTTCGTGGTCTGCTCTCAGATATTGGATTTCCCGCAGACGGCGCTACCCCCCTCTATGCTGATAATACAAGTGCTATTCGGATTACTGAGAATCCGATTTTTCATGAATTCCGCATGTCTCTACTGAACTTCAAATTGCTGATATTCTCACCAAAGGTCTTCCACGACCACGCCATCAATTCTTGGTTGGCAAATTGATGCTTGTTGATTCTCCCGCATCAATTTGAGGGGGGGTGTTAAATAGGCCCAAGGCCCATAATTAGATCCAGTCCAGCATGATTGTCTTACGTGGTTGATTAGGTCAAAGATCACACAGTTGTACATATTATCTGTAATTAGCTTGATTTCCTAACTTAGAACATAATTGATGTAATTAGATTAGTTTCCTAACTTAGAGCCTTGATTAAGGCTTGTAATGTTCTATATATTGAGGCTCGTTCTCCAAAGGAAGGAGGCATCATAATACAATTTTCACAGCTTGATGCTATTTCAAAGTTCCATTCATGAGTTGTCTTGAGCTTGTCAGTCTATTCCCAAGAAAAGTGAAGAAAGTATTCCCTCTACGGCTATTGTTCCTTCAAGATTAATGAGGCATCATAAATTGGATGGTATCAAAAGTGGGATTAGGACAAGAAGACAAGTTCAAAATCTTTGTGCTCATTATTCATTTGTGTCACATGTAGAGCCTAAGAATTTTTTTGAAGCTGAGAAGAAGACTGAATGGATCGAGGCTATGCAAGAAGAGTTGAATGAATTTAAGAAGAACGATGTTTGGGATCTTGTTCCTCTACCAGAAGGCAAAACTCTAATTGGCACTAAATGGATATTCAAGAATAAGTTGGATGAGTCGGGGAATGTAGTTAGAAACAAAGCTAGAGACTTGTAGCTAAGGGGTATGCTCAAGATGAAGGAATAGATTTTGAAGAAAATTTTGCTCAGGTTGCCCGCTTGGAATCCATACAAATTCTATTAGCATATGCTAGCGGTATGGGTATCAAATTGTTTCAAATGGATGTTAAAAGTGCATTCTTAAATGAAGAAATTGAGGAAGATGTGTATGTGATACAATCTAAAGGCTTTGAAGATCCTCATCATCCAGAATATGTGTTCAAATTGAAGAAAGCACTTTATGGTTTAAAACAAGCTCCAAGGGCATGGTATGAGAAGCTTACAAGTCACTTGCTGGAAAATGATTTTAACTGTGGACATGTGGACGAGACTCTGTTCATAAAGAAAGTTGATCAATATATTCTCATTGCTCAATCTATGTTGATAACATAGTGGTTGGATCTACTTTAGAAAAGCTTGCTCAAGGATTTTCACAATTGATGAGTTCCACTTTTGAGATGAGTCTGATCGGTCCCCTTTAATTCTTTCTTGGATTACAAGTTAATTAGATTGAAAGTGGAATTTTCCTTAGCCAATCCAAGTTTGCATTAGAGATAGTGAAGAAATTCGGTTTAGGAGACTCTTAAGGCTAGTTACAATCCCATGGGTTCTACTACTAAACTCTCAAGTGACCCTCAAGGCAATAAAGTAGACCAAAAACTTTATAGAAGCATGATTGGAAGCCTCCTTTACCTTACAGCCAATAGACCAGATATCACTTTTAGTGTTGGGATGTGTACTAGTTACCAATCCGACCCCCGCGAGTCTCATTTTAAGGCTGTTAAACGCTTAAGAAAATTTGTTCATGGGACTTCACACTGGCATTTGGTATCCCCGTGACTCATCATTGCAATTGATTGGATACAGTGATGCGGATTGGGCAGGATCTATAGATGATAGGAAAAGCACTAGTGGTTGTTGCTATTTTATTGGTAACTGTTTAGTAGCCTAGCATAGCAAAAAGAAAATTTTTGTATCCATGTCTACTGCAGAAGCTAAATACATTCCTGCAGTTAGTTGCTGTGCTCAGTTGTTATGGATGGAACAAACTTTGCTAGATTATAATGTTCCTCAACAATGCATGCCTATCATGTGTCAATCCAAGCCTAAATAACTGATTTACAAACTAAGAATGTACAGGTGTAATTGACTAAGTAATACATGAAGACTGGGCCCAAAATGGGCCTGGGCTTGGATTGACATCATGTGTGACAATTCCACTGCAATAAGTATTTCTAAAAATCCTGTTCAACACTCATGCTGATGAAGGCAACATTGAATTGATCTTTGTCCCTACAGACGCTTAGTTAGCCGATCTATTTACGAAACCCCTTGGAAATGAACGGTTCTTTAAATTAAGGCATCAATTGGGCATTGGCCCATGCCCTGATTATTAATCCTTATTGTCGATAACCCGTTTTTACATTTCATTTTCAAAGTTTTTTTGTCAACAGGTGCTACTAATAAAGTTTGCTTTAGTATTGTTATGTGGGCAGGTTCCTTTGCAATTCGATGTCAAAAAGGGAGAGATAGCAAAAGATGGTTGGCTTGACTTGAGGGGGATTCAAGAGTAGTCCATCCTAGGGGGAGGAAAGCTTAATTATCGGATTATTCAAGACATGCTTGATTTGAGGGGGAGAAGAAACGCCTTAGATTCAAAATGTTACCGAAGATCCAAAGCTCCCTAATGTCCAAAAATAATATTTTCAAGAATCATAGAAGAAAGAGTTCTAGCTTCAATGGGTTGCCATCAAATTGCAAAGGGAGAGATTGTTAGGGTTGCCATTTGTTGCAATTTGATGGGATGCATTCATTGCTTTTCAAAACTTGATCTCTCATGGGCTCATAACTTTTAAACTTGAAAATCTTCATGCATGTTTCACATTTTTCATGCATTTGCTTTGTAGGATTATCTCATGCATGGCTCTATGACTTTAAATCTAGATTTTTCATCTTAGGTCCAAAAGGAATTTCAAATTTTCATGCATAAACATGTTTTGAATCATATTTTGAGACTAAATTTCCAAAATGATAGACATATTTCAAAACATGATGCCCATGGCCACAATTCCCTCTTAGAAAATCATTTTCATAGCTTTACAACCTAGGAATTTTCGGTTAATCGACCTTCATGTTGGTCACCCTTCGGTCACAATAGCTGGATGGTAAAAATGTTCACTTCTGCAATTCGGTGACTGATAAGTGCTTAATTGTTTACAATGTGAGCCCTAATAGTTGATTTATCTTGTGCTAGTTCATTGTTATTTTATTTATTTTTACATTGTCTTTTTTATTTTTAATGAAAAGGTCATAAGGAGCCAAAAGAGAAGAATTTCAGCAAAAGAATTGAAGAGAGATTCAGGCGTGCATCCCAAGAAGGGGGAGGGCCCATCCAAGTTGTTTCAAATTTTCAAGATTCCTTTCTAATGTCAATCCAGGCCCATCCATTTAGGCCCATTTATTGTAACCATTTATTGCATTGTAATTAGTCAAAGGTGGTTACTTAATTTGTTGCTTCTGTTTAGGATCTAGGATTTGTAATTGATTGTAATTCGGGAATTGAACCCTTATATATACAACAGTCGATCCTCAAAGGAGGGAGGACATTCATCTCTCTCTCATGATCTGTACTTCATCTCTCTCTAAATGACATGGTATCAGAGCCCGATCGATCATCTGTGATCTGTGATCTTCTCCTAACTCATCTTCCAAACATTGGAAGATTCCAGGATTTATGAAGAATTTTTTCTGATTTATTGATCATCAGAATCATCTTCCAAGATCTGGAAGCCCTGATCGTCTGTGCTCTTCTCTGTTCATCTCAGATCTGCAGTGGCCCACCTGCAATCATCATCGCTACTCAGCTGGAACAGCCCATCTTGGTCGACTGGATTTATACATCTTTTTTAAGATTTTTTCAAGATTTATGGATGACCAGAGGTAGGCCATCTACCATTTTTTGTGGAAACTCAGTTTTGTCCATTTCTTTTCATCTCAGCCGTCCAAAAGTTTGGATTTGGATTCGTTTTGCCTGCGACCACTTCCAATAGTTGCGGCCATTTGTTGTGAACCCATCCTCATCCTCAGATCCGTCAGCAGATCATTTGGTGGGACCCACGTGCAGATCTACACAGTGACGACAGGGTCGTCTGTGTCAATCTATGCACTGTGTTAGTGCACTATTACTTACCTGACTTCTGGGGACTGTTTTGGACTATTTTTCTGTGCACTACTTTTGTCCACTATTTATCCTGTGGATTCTGGGCACTGGTCTAGACCTCTTCACACGTCAGATTTAGTTCAATAGTGACTGTGGTTTAATTTGCCTAAAATTGGACTATATCAATGCTGCCGCTCCATTTTCACTATTTGCCAGTATCTTTTTCGGGCTGCTTTGTGCGTGCTTCTTCCTTATCTTTAGTCATGGAAAAACATGAGATTGCCCTGATTCGCTTTGATGGAACAAATTATACCTCATGGGCCTTCCAATTTCAAATTTACTTGGAAGGAAAAGAACTATGGGGACACATTGACGGATCTGAACCTCAACCTGAGGAAGATGATAAGAAGATTTTAGCGTGGAAGACAAAGGATGCTAAAATCAAGACCTGGTTGCTAGGCTCTATTGAGTCACATCTTATTCTCAACCTAAAACCCTGCAAAAATGCTCGTGAAATGTGGGACTATCTTCAGAAAGTTTATCAACAGGGCAATGCTGCTCGCCAGTTTCACTTGGAACTTGAAATCTCTCAATTCACTCAAGGTACCCAATCTATTCAAGAGTATTACAATGGCTTCCGCCGACTGTGGTCTGAATATGATGAGATTAAGTTTGCCACAGTATCTGCAGCACTTCTACCAGAATTACTTCCATTACAGGAAAGTAGTCATCGGGATCAGCTCCTCATGAAACTTCGTTTGGAGTTTGAGACAGTTCGATCGAACTTGATGAGCAGGGTTCCTCTTCCCAACTTGGATGCCTGTCTTCAGGAACTTCCGCGGGAGGAACAGCGTCTAGCTACTAAAACTACTCTGGAACAACAATGCTCTGCTGAGGCTCCATTTGCCTATGTTGCCACTGCCAGACAACCTCCTTGGGACATCAGTAAAGTTCAGTGTCATAACTGCAAGAAATATGGTCACTATGCAAATCAATGCAAGTCCAAAATTTGCAGATATTGTAAGGCCACTGGTCATGTTATTGAAGAATGTCGGAAGAAGGCTCGCAATTCTACTTCTCCCGCAATTATGTGCAGTCCGGCCCTGGTACTTCCACTGTGTCATCTACTCCTACTGCTTACACAGTGACTACTCCACCATATGCTTCATCTGACCTCAGTGGTTCTCTGCAGTATGATTCATCCTCACAGCCTGGTTCCTCATCACAATCTATATCTCCCGCTCCTCTCACCCCTGATATGGTTAACCAAATGATCATCAATGCCTTAGCATCCATGAACATCGCAAGTACTGCTTCCTCTCTTTCCAATACCTGGTACTTAGATTCTGGTGCAAGTAACCATATGGCCTCATCACCCGCCACATTACAAAATGTTGTTCCTTACACTGGTCATCTCACTGTTCAAGCAGCCAACGGAGATCATCTCCCCATCACCTCTGTTGGTGATACCCCTGGCCCCTTACCCTTAACCAATGTTTTGGTTTCTCCTCCTCTTGCTACTAATTTGGTTTCTGTTCAAAATAATTACACAGTCTCCTTTTCTTCTTCTGGATGTGTTGTGCAGGACCAGGAGTCGGGGGAAGTGATCGCGAGGGGGCCTAAGCGTGGCAGACTTTTTTCCTTACCAATGTCTTCTGTTATTGAGAATAATACTTTACATCAGTTATTGTGTTTTTTCATTCAGAATCATTCTCATTTGTGGCATAATAGACTTGGTCATCCAAATGCTTCTACTATGTCTACATTATTTCAATCTGGATTAATAAATAAACCTGTTGCTTCTGCTTCTTTTGACTGTGATGCTTGTAAATTAGGTAAGAGTAAAACTTTACCCTTTCCAAACTCTCACACACGGAGCACTGCTTGTTTTGACTTAATTCACAGTGATGTTTGGGGCATTGCTCCGACCCTTTCACATAGTCATTTCAAGTATTTTGTCACCTTCATTGATGACTACAGCAGATTTACTTGGATTTATTTCTTACATTCGAAGTCTGATGTTCTCAAGGCATTTACATTTTTTGTTAAATATGTGGAAAACCAATTCTCTAAATGCATTAAAACTTTGCGCTCAGACTCAGGGGGGGAGTATGTTTCCAAGGATTTTCAATCCTTTTTAACCAATAAAGGAATCATTTCTCAACGTACCTGTCCATATGCTCCACAACAAAATGGAGTTGCAGAACGGAAAAACAGACATCTTCTTGATGTAACTAGAACTCTTCTGATTGAATCATCCGTTCCCCCTCGTTTTTGGACTGAAGCTCTCACCACGGCTGTCTATCTCATTAACCGCCTTCCATCACCTACCATTGCTCATTTAACACCTCATTTTAAATTGTTTGGTCATCATCCTGTGTTTGATCACCTTCATACGTTTGGTTGTGTGTGCTTCGTTCATCTACCTCCCACCGAAAGAACGAAACTCACAGCACAATCTCGCAGGTGTGCTTTTTTGGGTTATGCCACTAATCAAAAAGGTTTTGTTTGTTATGATCCCATTGGTCGTCGTATCAGGGTTTCTCGAAATGTTATTTTCTTTGAAAATCAATATTTCTTCCAAACTCACATGGATTGTCCTCCTCCCTCTTCACCAGCTCTCTTATCAGGTTTTTCGGATCAAGCCTCTGTTACTAGGTTTAATCCTGCTTTTGTATACCACCGACGGGAGAAACCTCCCACTGCAAATGGCCCTCCCCCTGATCCTCCACCGAAAAATGGTTCCACGCCTACTCCTACCTTACGTCGCTCCTCCAGAACTTCTAGACCGCCTGAGCGGTATGGATTTACCCATATTTCTTTGATGACCACCCTATCTTCTATCTCTATCCCAAGCTCTTATTTGCAGGCTGTCCAACAAGATTGCTGGAACCAGGCCATGAAGGAGGAATTAGATGCATTGGCTCTGAATCACACATGGGATATTGTGGAGTGTCCTTCAGCAGTTAAGCCCATTGGTTGCAAATGGATCTACTCGATCAAACTTAAATCTGATGGGTCCTTGGATAGACACAAAGCTCGACTTGTGGCACTCGGAAACAAACAGGAGTATGGCATTGACTATGAGGAGACGTTTGCACCTGTGGCAAAGATGACATCTATTAGGTTACTTATCGCCATTGTTGCATCTCAGTCTTGGCCATTATACCAAATGGATGTCAAAAATGCATTTCTCCATGGGGATTTGCAAGAAGAAGTCTATATGCGTATACCACAAGGCGTCTCATCTCCCTCCAAGAGGTCCGTCTGTCGGCTACGGAAATCGCTTTATGGTCTAAAGCAAGCTCCTCGGGCATGGTTCGAAACCTTCAGGGGTCGCTTATGCGAAAGTGGCTTTACTCAAAGCCCTTATGATCCATCTCTCTTTCTTTGCCACACCTCTACTGGGGTTACTGTGCTTCTAATGTATGTTGACGATATTATTATCACTGGCACGGATGATGGTATGATCAAATCTCTTCAAGATTCCCTCCGGACTTACTTCCATATGAAGGATTTGGGCCCTTTGCATTATTTCTTGGGCTTAGAGGTGCATCAATCTCCCAAAGGTCTCTTTGTTAATCAACACAAATACACATCAGATCTTATCGAGTTGGCTGACCTCCATGATTCTTCGCCTGTTGATACACCTGTCGAGGTAAATCTCAAGCTGAGTAAGAATGATGGCGATCTTCTTCCTGATCCTCAACCATTCCGGCGCCTGGTGGGAAGTCTTGTCTATCTCACCATCACTAGACCTGACATATCCTATGCTGTTAATCTTGTGAGCCAGTTCATGACAGCTCCTCGCCACCTTCATTTGGCAGCTGTGAAGCGCATTATCCGCTATCTGCTAAGAACTGTCCCTCGTGGTTTATATTATCCAAAGGATAATCCTCTTCATCTGACCGCTTATGCGGATGCTGACTGGGAAGGCTGTCAGGACACACGCCGTTCTACTACTGGTTGGTGCATGGACCTCGGCAATTCTCTCATTTCTTGGAAATGTAAGAAACAAGAACGGGTGTCTCGATCTTCCACGGAAGCTGAATATAGGGCAATGTCTTCGGCTTGTTCTGAGATCTTATGGCTACGGGGACTTCTTTCGGAATTCGGGTTCGCTCAAACCTCTCCTACTCCATTTCATGCCGATAATACTGGGCCTATTCGCATCACTGAAAATCCCGTCTTCCATGAACGCACCAAACATATAGAAGTTGACTGCCACTTTATTCGGGATGAATATAAGCGTGATGTCATTTGTCTACCTCATGTCCCTACAGAACTTCAGTTTGCAGATATCTTCACGAAGGGTCTTCCTCGGCCTCGACATCAATTTCTTGTATCCAAATTGTTGCTTTATGACTCCCCAGCATCAATTTGAGGGGGGGTGTCAATCCAGGCCCATCCATTTAGGCCCATTTATTGTAACCATTTATTGCATTGTAATTAGTCAAAGGTGGTTACTTAATTTGTTGCTTCTGTTTAGGATCTAGGATTTGTAATTGATTGTAATTCGGGAATTGAACCCTTATATATACAATAGTCGATCCTCAAAGGAGGGAGGACATTCATCTCTCTCTCTCATGATCTGTACTTCATCTCTCTCTAAATGACATCTAATTCTTTGGATAATCTAAAATTCAAATTAGAAAGAATTGGAGAGCAAGAAAGCACATAAGGAAGGAGAGAAGAAAAAGGAGAAAAAGGAGGAAGCTGCTAAGCAAGAGACCAAGCTAAGCTTAGACATCCAACAAGGGGTTCCCACACTCCACCTTGCACGCCCCATATGGGCCTACTCTCATGTTCAAATATTCAGATTTAGTCCCTTTAAAATAAATCTTAGATTCGTGGGACAATGTGAGTAACTTTCAAGAAGCTATAAAGTGGGACCAGAATTAGAAAGTCTTGCACACCAAGAAAAGAAGACTTCTATTCTCATCTAACTAGGAAACTTACTTGAAAAAGTAAGCAAGAGGTCTAATCACAAAAGGAAACAAAGCTTAAAAAGGAGGAAACTCTTTACTAAAGACAGCTTTTGCAAAAAGCATAAAAGGGGACCAAAGGGGGATTGATGACAACCACTACCACAAATCCTAGCAGCGGTACAACCCTAATTTGGAGCTTTTTGGAGCAAAGGAGAAGCAAAGCAAGCTGCTGGGCGTCCCTTCTTCTTCATCAATCTTCTAGAGTTTTTCTTTTGACTATTTTTTCTATGTTATTTTTCATTCCAGACATGAGTAGCTAAACTTTTAGGGCTAGGGTGTAATTGAAACCCTAGCCTAATTTTATGTAGTTCCTTTTGGCATTCCTTAATTGAGATTTCAGTTTTATTGGATGAGTTTCTAAACCATGATTTTGATTTGATGAGTTGTGTATATGCCATACCAACCATGCCATTCCAACCATGCCATGTTCAATTAAATTTAAGATTAGCTAACTTATCTTTGATTGATCTTGATGTTAAGCATCTAGGGTATAGAACCATGAACAATCTAGGTATATGCCATGCCTAGACTCATGCATTTATCATTCCCATTGTTTTTATGCATCATGCATGTATTGACTAGGACATATGCCATGCTTAGTTATTGCAACTTGATGAACAATCAATGTAGTATGCGACTCATGAATTAGGTTTAGAGGAATCATAATCTATATACATTTGACATGATCTAGGTTGATAAATGTCACCAATAAATCTGGTTTTGATTAAGGGATAATAAGGGACATGCATAGGATAGGGTTAGGAGAGTAGATGAAACCATAGTTCATTCATTCTCATTGTTTTCAATCCTAGTAGTATCCTTGTGTTTTAGGTTACTTTCCTTTGTGCTTTTGATTTATTTTAATAGTTTTAACTTACTGTTTTTAGTAATTTCATTCAACCAATCAGCATTCAACAAACTTTTCATGCATTTAATATTCTGAATTCATAGTTCTTTTTTACATTGTTTTATCACAAGTCTTCGTGGGATCGACCTTGTACTCACAATTCATTATACTACACAGTGATCTTGTGCGCTTGCGAGTTTAAGTTGTGTGCATATTAAGTAGCTTATTTCTAGGTTACTTGGTGCATACCAATGACAACCAACATCCAGTTTGGTTAACCGACGGGTTACCGAATCTGAAAAATCTGCTTTTTCACTATGATCAAACTAGCCGTTGGATATGACCGTTGGAAGCTCAGTTAACCAAACTGTTCGTGGGTTAACCAACAATATAGTCGTTGGACCGCTTTTTCCAATAAAATCTAGTTCCCTCGGGATTTGTGCCTGAACGTTTGAGACTTTTGAGGGCCAACGAAGGAGGATTAACTGAGAAATGCTAAGGGAGGTTAATAAGAGCAAAACCATGGATTTCAACCTTAGGATCTTGGCAAGTGAGTAGCTCTTTTCCCAAAAACACTTTATGCTTGTTTCAAATCTTTGATTTAATTAATGGCATGGTGTTTATGCTTTCTAGAACTAAGTAGAGTTGATTTCATAACATGCTTTTCATTTTAAACATGATTACTATTATGATTTCACCATCTACAATTTCTACATTAGTTTGCATATGTTTTATGCTTTAACTTTGATCAAACATGCTAGAATTAATTTTCATTTTCTAAATCAAGTTTGCTTTCATTTCAAAAATGTGCTCATCATTTATTACCTTTATCTCCCATTTATGATTTTCATCTTTGCATCATTTATGAGCTTTCAATTTCAAACGAGATAGAGTGTTTCATGCATATGCATTGAATGACAACCTTCGCTATCTTCTTTCGGTGTATGCAATAAATGTAATTTAATTTTCATATTCAGCCTATCTAGAGGCATCAATGTGTACTTAATTGTATCCCTCTTAGGCATATAGTTGAGAAAATTTTCATCTTGTAAAGGTTACTGCTAAGCCTTGAAAAGCATAGAGAGTGGTGCAAAGGTTATTGCTAAGCCTAGAAAAGCATAAAGAGTAGTTGTGAGGTTTGAGGTGAACCGTAAACCTCTAGTGTTGATAAGTGGATTGCCGGTGGAGTGAACGATCACAAGCCGGAGTGGATGCAAGCAAGGTTGCCGAACCACTATACATAATGTTTTGTGGAGAATGCTCTTGATGTATGGTTGTTGTTTAGCTTGCTTAATCCCTTCACTTAATTTCAACTTAACCTTAATTGATCATAAATTGGAATTGGACTTTTAAAATTGGTCATGGTTTCTAGCTCACCCTATTAGCCCCGTTCTAAGGTTCGGTTCCCAGACTTTCAAGTAGTTGCACCCTTTTGATAATAAAAGAAAGGATCTTCAAGAATTAACACTGAAAAGAAAAAAAAAAGGTCACTTATCAACACTTCACACTTCTATGAAGCCGGCAACATCAAACACCTGATTGACCAAAACCCCAGACAGGACAAACTTCACACAAACTTGGCTTCTCCTCACCATAGGATGCTGACACAGTATATACCAGATTTATGTCAACCCTATTTGATTAACATCCCCTATACAATCACAAACAAGTTCCATCCTACTCTCGAGTTCTACCCACCACAAGCACTCTAATACCAATTACTCTGTTTTAGGTGTAGAAATTTATGAGAGAGAGAGAGATGACAAAATAGGAACAGGAGAAGAATAAGAATAAAGTGAAGGAAATAAAGGAAATGAAAGAAAATTAGGGCTGGTCGTTTTAGAATTTGGAGGGCCACCAGCCCGCTATATATATTGTATTAGAAACTGTTACAAATGTCCCATTAAGTTTTCTGAAATTACAAAACGTTCCTAAGGTCTCACAGTTTTTTTTTTTTTTTTTTTTTTTTTTGGGGGGTGGGGGGGGTAGAAAAGGTATCATAGAGTTACAGAAGAGCCCATGCTTAAAATAAATTGCAGAACAGTACCTGAATAAACCTAGCAAGTAGAGTTGCAATACCTTTGGTTCAAAAAAGATGACCGGATTTGGATCACGTATACAAGCCAGCAATAGACCTTTCGCTTGTTGTGGGCTTCGAGGAATGACAACCTGTAACAAAAGTTCCTCTTACAAGTTCAGCATCCATGCATAGCATTCTATCATAGACTTGAAAAATTCAATATCATCACAACGTAATAGGAGTCTGAACACACAAAACGACTTACCAGGTTTCGAGCAACTTTTCGATACATCCATTAAATAAGCTAAAAATATCATGAACATTGTAATACCCGATTATAAGGGCTAGATTATGTTCTGATATTTTATATTTAATTTTTCTTGATTTTTAGAATTATTAGGGCAACAAATATTATGTTCAGATTCAATTGGGAGATGCTTGAGGACCCCTTTGTTATTTATGTGGTGGGGCCCATAGTTTGATGGAGGATTTCGAGTGGAGCTTGCGTTGGTCATACTATAGACTCCTAGTGATGTTATTGTTAGGAATAGGAGTGGCATGCGAGAAGGAAATAATAAGAATGGCGTGAGAAGGATTCTAACTCTAGCTTTTATATATTGATCGACGCCAAGCCTCTCTCACGCCATTCTCTCTTTTTTCCACTTTCATTTCCATCAAGTGAAAGGCTAGTTTAGTATTAGCCTTGAAGAAACTAGGAGGAAGAGCCAGTTTTACTTACCCATAATAAGGTGAGTAGAGATTCTTATCTATTTGTGTATTATATGCCAAATCTGGAATTCTGCCTTTGTAATCTGTGCTAATCTGTTTTTGTGTCTGTTGACCATAGCCAACCCCTATGTGGTTTTCAAAACCCCTTCTTAATCATCCAGATTTTGTAAATTGTGTTCATGTAGATTGGTTGGCTGGAATTGGGATTCTACACAAACCCATTGAGAAACTAGAGAGGGAACAGACCAACAGGCCCCAGACATGGATAGTTTGGGAACTGTACCCATGTTTTTGACCTTGGGACCCAGGAGGGCCACCTGATGACCGATCAGGTCCGTGGATCAGAAGGGGGACCCACAGGCAACGTTAGAGGGGTTGGTCCCATAGGCAGTGGACACCCCTAGCCCACTATCCAGAAGCTTGATCAGATGGAGGCTTGAATGAGGGGAAGATGGACTGTTTGGGCATCTTTTGGTTGTGGGGCCCGCAGGATGGACTGTAGGGCTGAGCGACTTCTGCTTGTGAAGTTGATCATGGGCTTTTGATCAGTGGGGCCCACTATATGAGAGTCTGTGACAATAGGCGTGGAGCCTTTAGTTTCTGGAACTGTTTCTCTGTTGGCTGTATTAGACTTGTACATGAATTGAAAAGAAAAGAGACTTGTTACAAAAACATGGAGGAGAGAGGACGGTTGTGACCTGTCACAATAGCATGGAGGTACTTGTGATTTGTTGTTTTTTTATAAACTTAAAAGCATGAGGTGGGGCCATTGCCTATTAATTCCAAGAGGGGGCGGTTCTGATGTGCAAAAAGAAAGAGAGAGGGTGGTGATGACTGTCAAATACAAGATGGCTCAGGCCCACTTGGGCCCAATATGGTGACATCCAATCTCGTTGGATTTGGTCAAATATTGCACAGATTTCTTTCCTTCCTTAATTTAATTGTAATTAGATTTAGTCTAATACTCTTTCTTTAATTAGATTGTAAATAGATTAGCTGATTTGTAGAGCTGATTTGTAGCCTTTGATAAGGCATTTGTATTCTATATAATGGGAGAGAATCTCCAATGAAGACACACAAAATTATAGCTCAAAATCTCTTTTACATGCTACGATTGTTATGGTATCAGAGATAGTCTTGTAAAGGCTACCAGTGTTCATCTTTTGAAGAGCCACAAGGACTCTATCAGAGAGAAATCCTTCTCTTTGTCGTGCAGCAAACAGATCAAGGATCTGTCCTCAGAAATCTGGTTCCAGGAAAGCCAGATCTTCAACATCTTGAAATCTGATCATTGTGGCCCACTTGTGATCAGCCCTACTGCTCTTGGGAGACACAATCTTGTGTTTCAGAAGCACACAGATCAAGGATCTGTAATCTTGGCATCAACCAGATCAGGGATCTGTGATTTTTGTAAGCAGCAGGACTTCTGTCACGATATGATCAACAGTGGCCCACCTGTGATCATCATGGGATATTCAGGAAACTCTACAGCAATGGTCGACCATCTCTTCTAAGATTTTTGGTGATTTTTTCAGCATTTTTTCGGGATCAGAGGTAGGCTTTTGGACCCCACTTGTGATTTTTCAGTTTTATCAGATTGTTTTGATCACAATCGTACAAAATCTTGGATCGTGGATGGATTTTAGTGAAACTTGTATTGCTGGAAAGACATTTTGATACTACTTACATCTAGTTGATTAGATTCTCCTTCTGATCAAACAGTGGGCCCCACGCAGGGATTCTACAGCATTTTTTCTGGTCGTCTGGACCATTTTTCTGTGAATTTTTTTCACAGACTCCTGTCTGTTGGTCTGATCTCTTGGATTTGCCTTTTGTTACTACTTCTCTTTGTTTTGGTTCTAAATGGAGAAGTCTGAGGTAAACTTGATTCGATTTGATGGTAAAAACTATCCAGCATGGGCTTTTCAATTTCAATTATATCTTGAGGCCAAAGAATTATGGGGATTTGTTTCTGGTTCTGCTCCAAAGCCTACAGAAGATGATAAAAAGATTTCTACTTGGAATACAAAAGATGCAAAAATTAAAACATGGATTCTTGGGGCTGTGGAACCTCATCTGATTCTAAATCTCAAACCCTACACAACCTCCAAGGAGATGTGGGGTTACTTGCAGACAGTTTATCATCAAGATAATTCTGCACGACAATTTCAACTTGAATGTGAAATTGCAGAATACAGTCAAGGCACCTTGACCATTCAGGACTACTATTCTGGTTTCCGCAATCTGTGGGGTGAATATGATGGGATTAAATATGCTTCTGTGCCAAACAATATTCTTAAAACTATACAAGAACTTCAAGCCTAAAGTCACAGGGACCAGTTTTTGATGAAATTGTGTCCCGAGTATGAGACTGTAACATCATCTCTGCTGAGCCGAAGCCCATTACCATCCTTGGATGTTTGTTTGCCGAAGCCCATTACCATCCTTGGATGTTTGTTTGAATGAGTTGTTGCGAGAAGAACAACGCATTCGCACAAAAGCCCATCTGGAACAAAAGCACACTGAAACCTATCCTGTTGCATACACTGCTAAAGGAAACACTCAGTCTCTTCAGATCTCACAGTCTTCTCCGACTCCTCAGACTCGTGATATGAGCAAAGTCCAATGCTACTCTTGCAAAAAATATGGACACCTTGCAACTCAATGCAACCAGAAGTTCTGTAATTACTGCAAGAAGAAAGGACATATCATTACTGAATGTCGCCGCCGTCCACAAACTCGGACTCCCAATGCTTATGCTGCCCAGGTAGACTATTTTCCTGCTGATGCTGCATCCACATCTGTGTCTGCACAGCCTGGTTCGTCTTCCCCTGCTCTCTCCCGAATTGGTCCAACAAATGATCGTCAATGCTTTTTCTGCACTTGGCCTCACAGGTAAATCAAAAACTCCTTCCATTTGGTATCTTGATTCCGGAGCATCAAATCACCTGACTCATTCCAGTGCACAACTCTCTAGCTTGACAAAATATACTGGCAATGCTCATGTTCAAACAGCCGATGGCGGACATTTTCCTATCACTGCCATTGGAAATATTTCCAGTATCTTGCCCTTAAAGAATGTTTATCACTGTCCCAATTTAATTTCAAACCTTCTTTCCGTTGGACAACTTGTTGAAAACAACTATAATGTTTCCTTTTCTTCCTCTGGTTGTGTTGTGCAGGATCAGATGTCAGGGAGGGAGATCGCGAGGGGGCCTAAAAATGGACGCTTATTTTCTCTTGATCTATCTACTCCGATTGGGAATAATTCAGCAAATGATTTTTGTTTTTCAGCTCAAAATAATTGTCAATTGTGGCATAGTAGGCTTGGACATCCTAATTTTAAAACCATGTCTCACATGGTTAATTCTGGATTGTTAAACTCAATAGGATTTTCTAAGTTTGTTTCCTTTGATTGTGCTACATGTAAAATGGGAAAAAGTAAAACTCTTCCTTTTTCTGTCTCCACTTCTACTAGCATTCATTGTTTTGATTTAGTTCATAGTGATGTTTGGGGTATTGCTCCTCATTTGTCTCATGCTCATTAATAATATTTTGTGGCATTCATTGATGATTATAGTAGATTTACATGGGTCTATTTTTTGCATTCTAAAGCTGAGGTCTTTAATGTTTTCAAAATGTTTTTAGCATATGTTGAGAATCAATTTTCCACTTGCATTAAAATTTTACGTTCTGATTCGGGAGGTGAATATGTGTCTACAGAGTTTCAAACTTTTTTACAACAAAAAGGAATACTTTCTCAAAAATCTTGTCCTTATACCCCTCAGCAAAATGGGGTCGCTGAAAGGAAGAATAGACATCTCCTTGATGTTACTCGCTCTCTTCTTATTGAATCCTCTGTTCCTACACGATTTTGGACAGAAGCTCTTAGCACTGCTGTCCACCTGATAAATCGATTACCTTCCTTCTCTTTAGAAAATGAGAGTCCTTTTTCTCGATTATACAAAACTACACCGTCTTATGATGATCTGCATGTTTTCGGATCAGTGTGTTTTGTACATTTACCTCCTTCTGAGCGTAACAAACTTACTGCCCAATCTGCTAAATGCGCATTTCTAGGATATGCTAGTCACCAAAAGAGGTTTCTGTGTTATGATCCTCAAATACGGCGCATTCGTACCTCCCGTATTGTTGTTTTTTTTTTTAAATCAATATTTTTTCCAACAATATCTTGAGTCAGTCGAATCCCCATCTGTTGTTTTCTTACCTGGTTTTTCGGACAAAACTCCATTTGTGAAATTTGATCCTAAATTCGTGTATCATAGGCGGAGTAATGCAGCAAACACAGATAATCCCCCTAACGATCGCCCAACTTCATCTGGTCCAACTGGAGACCCTCCCTTGCATCGATCATCTCGGATTTCAGTGCCTCCAACTCGTTATGGGTTTACCCACACTTCCTTGATGGCCACCATGTCTTCTACATCTATTCCGAACTCTTACTATCAGGCTGTGCAGCATGAGTGTTGGAACAAAGCTATGCAGGATGAATTGGATGCTCTTGCGCAAAATCATACATGGGATGTGGTTCCGTGTCCTCCTTCAGTTAAGCCAATTGGTTGCAAATGGATATATTCTATCAAGCTTAAACCTGATGGAACTCTGGATAGGTACAAGGCCCGTCTTGTCGCTATGGGTAATCGGCAGGAATATGGTATTGATTATGAGGAGACTTTTGCTCCTATAGCAAAGATGACAACTATTCGGACTATTCTTGCCATCGCAACATCCCAATCCTGGCCTCTCTACCAGATGGATGTCAAGAACGCATTTCTTCATGGCGATCTCAAAGAAGATGTCTATATGCACCTTCCTCAGGGAGTATCATCTATCATCACCGGGGCTGTTGCCAAACTACGGCGTTCGCTGTATGGCCTCAAACAAGCCCCCAGGGCATGGTTTGAAAAATTCCACAATGCTCTTCAGCACTTGGGGTTTCATCCTAGTCCATATGATCCATCCATGTTTCTTCATCATACTTCTACGGGGATTACTATTCTTCTTGTTTATGTGGATGACATCATCATTACAGGTACCGATGCAGATATGATTCACCAACTTCAGGCCTCTCTTCATGAATCTTTCCACATGAAAGATCTTGGTCCTCTGCACTATTTTCTAGGTCTTGAAGTTCATCAATCTTCAAAAGGCATTGTACTTCATCAACATAAATATGCTCTTGAATTAATTGAAATGGCTGGACTTCAAGGATCTGCTCCCGTCGATACTCCAGTCGAAGTAAATGTTAAACTTCAGCAAGACAGTGGGGATCCTCTCTCTGATCCTACACTTTATCGTCGCCTCGTTGGCAGCTTGATCTACTTGACGATCACTCGTCCTGACATCTCTTATGCAGTCAATTTAGTCAGTCAGTTCATGACTGATCATCGACATCTTCATTTGGCTGCAATCCGCCGTATTATTAAATACCTAATTCGGACACCAACCCGTGGATTATTCTATCCGGCCAACAATTCCCTGACACTCAAAGCATACTCAGATGCTGATTGGGCCGGTTGTCCAGATACTCGTCGTTCTACCACAGGATGGTGCATGTATCTGGGAGATAGCTTGATTTCGTGGAAATGTAAGAAACAAGATAAGGTCTCAAAATCTTCCACTGAAGCTGAGTATCGTGCCATGTCGGCTGCTTGTTCAGAAATTCTCTGGCTTCGCGGGTTGCTTTCTGATCTCGGATTTCCTACTGATAGTGTCACTCCTCTCTATGCAGACAATACTAGTGCAATTCGTATTACTGCCAATCCAGTTTTCCACGAACGCACTAAACACATCAAGATTGATTGTCATTTTATCCGCGATGAATACAAGCGTGATGTCATTAGCCTTCCTCACATCTCTTCTGATCTTCAAACTGCCGATATCCTCACAAAGGGACTTCCACGACCTCGCCATCAGTTCTTGGTTAGCAAATTGATGCTTGTGGATTCCCCAGCATCAATTTGAGGGGGGGTGTCAAATACAAGATGGCTCAGGCCCACTTGGGCCCAATATGGTGACATCCAATCTCGTTGGATTTGGTCAAATATTGCATAGATTTCTTTCCTTCCTTAATTTAATTGTAATTAGATTTAGTCTAATACTCTTTCTTTAATTAGATTGTAAATAGATTAGCTGATTTGTAGCCTTTGATAAGGCATCTGTATTCTATATAATGGGAGAGAATCTCCAATGAAGACACAAAATTATAGCTCAAAATCTCTTTTACATGCTACGATTGTTAATGACGTGGGTTACTTTGGGGAATAAGGGATCCCATGTGACATGTGACAGAACCTTAGTGCTACTAGAGTGTATTATCTAGCCCCTTTTAAGTTTCTAAAAATTAGAACAAAGCCCCTGTAGTCTTTAATAAACTCCAAATTAGACCCTTTGGCTTATTTTATAAAAAATAGAATGTGGAAAATAAGATGGATGGGATCCTAAGCTTTCTGAAATTACAAACAAAGGCTTGTTATTTATTGTTATTATTAGTAAATTGTTTGAATTGTTTCCTTTAGCTCTTGATTTGTCAAATCTGCATTTTTGGACCCTGTTATTTGAATTAATGGTGACTTGAAATATGTATGTGGATTAATATGCACATGTCTTTGTTATTTGGGGATCTCACATGGTAGATTGTGTGGTTTGTATATGTATATGTTGTAGTTAAGTTGGTAATTGAATAATTCCCTCAAAACTGTAAAGGGTGAGTTATGTAATTGACCTCTTTCGTCTCGTACACCAATTTTGATTTGGACTGGGGCAAATTAAATCCACATAATTTGAGAAGGGGTTGATTATGGAATTTTCCCGTTACAAAGACATGCTAAATATCAAATTTTTTATGAGACATATTTGCTATTTGAATTGAAAAACTAAGATAAGATGACTTTGTTTGTTTGGAGGAACCTTTTGGACACCCCTAGTGTTAGATTGTATGGCCTCAATCCATCAGTTGATGTAATAAATTGATTAATTTCTTTATTTATCAATATAATGATGCTTTCCTTTCATGAGATGAATGGTGATTTATTACTTAATGCACATGACCAATATGTTAGTTTTTATGGTCTCAATACCAGTATATGATGAATAGATTGATTAATTTCTTTATTTATCAATATAATCTTGCTTTTCCTTTCATGAGATGAATGGTGTTTTATATACTTGCACATAACTAATACAAATGACATAATGGTTCATGAGATGAACCGGAGTCCACAAGTATACTAGATGTAATACATGTGTATGGATGAGATCCACATACAGGAGATATGTATTACAAATCTTATACTTAAATATCTTCACAACCAGTGATGAGATTGGACACCTCATCTGACAAGGTTGCAACATTTTGATCACTATGAGATAGTGTGATTTGTCTCGATCATCGGAATGTAAGATTCCGGATCATGGTGCTGGTACATTGGATGTATTGAAGGACCATGAGAAGCACCTTATGTACACTGTCTTTATTTTAAGGTCTGCTCTCATAATTCCCTAGCAATAGGCTCATAATCCTGAGACATTAATGAACTCAAGTTTCTATTTATTTATTTGCTTTGAGTCACCAATGAGTGAGGCCAATTGTAGGTCAACACCTCGGTGATTTGGGTACGTGGTAGTGGAGCTGTGGGAACATCTAATAGTCAAGAAGAAATCTATCTTTAATATCCCCTTGTGCCAATTAATGGATTTATCATTGGTAAGTGCGCACCCATTCCAATTAAGAGTTAATTGGATCAGTACCAAATGATCACTATAATTAATTGGGGCTCAAGGATGATAAGATATGGATCTAATTTGGTGGACAGGTCCATTTGATCCATGGATATAGATGGAGGGGCCTACTTGTGGTACTGTGGAAGTTTAGGGTCTTCATTGTAATTTATTCCTAAGACTGGAGTGCAATTGCATTTATATAGTGGAGTTATTTGCAATTAACTGTGGGCCCGGATTGCACATGAGATGTAGGGTCGCGTGTCCCAGTTGGAGCCAGCTTTCTAAAGAATCCCTAGTGGTCCCCACGCTAGCCCAATATATTAGAAAGATACTAATTCTACTTAAACTCTAAAAGGAAGGTTACTATTTCTATTTGAAGTGAGACTTCTAATAGTGGTAATGGTAAGCTACTAATTAATAATGGAAGTAGGACTTCTATTTTAATTAGAAAGGAGAAAGTTACTAATAGTTGTGGAAGTAAGACTTCTATGGCAATTAGTAAGGGAGAGGTTTACTAATTTGTAATGGGAGTTAAACTTCTATTCAAATAGGAAAAGAGGGTTGTGGAAGACTATAAATAGAGGAATACTCCTCTCAAATTCGTGCATAACATTTAGAGCACTTTCAGCCCCCTTGTGCAAGAGTTGTACAAGTCATCTTCTTCTCAAAGTTCCCCCCTCTTTCACCTTTGGTTCCTTAGAGTTACTAGTAGGGTTTTCTCTTGAGGATTCCACCATCTTCTTGAGAAAAGAGATCTAATACGGGACATAGCGTTGGAAGATCAAAAGGAGTTGAAGATTCTGATTTGGATTGTGAAGTTGTTCATCACCAAAGTAAAGAAATCAAATCCTCCATTAGAGCACAACAAAGCTCCAAAGGTATATCTACATCCTTGTATGTTGTGTATTTCGTGGAAGCATGTTTATGTTCTGTTTTCTATCTTCTAGATAGTGTTTGTTGCTGTACATGGCTATGAGATTGAGGAAATTGCATCCTGGATTGGGTTTGTTGCATTGTAGACAATTGATCCCTGCATTAAGTGGGTCAAAAGTTTTTGAAACCTGTCTGGAAGGCCCACCTATATTCCAACATAATACATATGACATAATGGTTCATGAGATGAACCGGGTCCCATTAGTATATTAGATGTGATAAATGTATATGGATGAGATCCACATACGGGAGATATGTGTCACAAATCTTATACTTAAAATATCTTCACAACCAGTGATGAGACTGGGCATCTCATCTGACAAGGTTGCAGCACTTTGATCACTATGAGATAGTGTGATCTGTCTCGATCATCAGAATGTAAGATTCTAAATTATAGTGCTGGTACATTGGATGTAATGAAGGACCATGAGCACCTTATGAAATACTGTCTCGATTTAAGGCTGCTCCCAGAATTCCCTAGCAATAGGCTCTTAATCCTGAGACATTGATGAACTCAAGTTTCTATCTATTTATTTGCTTTGAGTCACCAATGAGTGAGGCCAACTGTAGGTCAACACCTCGGTGTTTTGGGTACGTGGTAGTAGGACTGTGGGAACATCGAATGGTCAATATGGAATCTATCTACATTATCCCCTTGTGCCAATTAATGGATTTATCATTAGTAAGTGCGCACTCATCTCGATTAAGAGTTAATTGGATGGTACTGATGATCACTGTAATTAATTGGGGCTCAAGGATAATAAGATGTTGATCTAAGATTGGATGGGACAGATTTATTCCAATTGATCCATGGATAATGATAGAGGGGCCTACTTGTGGTAATTGGGAAGTTTAGGGTCTTCATTATAATTTATTCCTAAGACTGGAGTGCAATTGCATTTATATAGTGGTGTTATTTACAATAAAATGTGGGCCCGAATTACACATGAGATGTGGGGTCGCGTGTCCTAGTTGGAGCCAGCTTTCTAAGGAATCCCTAGTGGTATTAGGAAGGAATTAGAAAGTTACTATTTCTATTTGAAGTGTGACTTCTAATAGTGGTAATAGTAAGTTACTAATTTGTGTGGAAGTGTGACTTCTAATACAAATTAGTAAGAGAGATAAAAGAGGAGACTTGAGGGCTATTTAAAGGGGAATACACCCCTTGGACGTCCAGCTATAAGAGTGCATGCCCAACCCTCTTTATTTGTGCAAGTGTTGCATAATTTTCTTCTCTTCTCTCTCTTCTAATTGCCTTCTAGTTCCTTAGAGTTTCTAGTAGGGTTTTCTCTTGGAGATCCCACACATCTTCTTGAGAAAAAAGATCTGATAGAGGGTCATAGCGTGGAAGACAACAAGGTCTTGGAGATCTCTAATTGCTTCAAGAAGAGTTCTTGTTCTAGTTGGTTGTCTTCTCCTCGATTAGAGCACTACCGGGCTCCAAAGGTATAATCTGCTTCTCTACTTGTTGTAGATTATTTTGTTGCATGTAGTTGCTGATTTCTATCTTCTAGATAGGTTATATTGCCGTACATGATTGATGAGAAAGAGGGATTGCATCCTGGATGTGGTTTATGGCCTTCTGGATACTTGCTACCTGAGTCAAGTGGGTCAAAATGTTTTGAAAATCTATCCACGAGGCCCACCTACTTCCAACACCTAGACCACTAGCATGGTATGGGATGACGTCCCCGTACAAATGGCAAATTTCGTGAGGATTGTTGATGTTGGACCCTTTTGGGAAAGGTTGATTTTGTGATACCATTTTGATGGTTTTAGACCTTGTGGTCGATTTTGTTTTGGATAGAAAAGAATGATTTTGTAATGTGCAAGAATGAGTTTTGGGAACTCTTTTGTACATGTGATATCTTTGTGGAACAAGAACTTTGTATCAGGTGGTTGGGAGGTTGTCGTTTGTTTGACCCGATTTCAACCTAGGCTTGAGTGAGACTCTAGGATGTTACTTTAATTTGTTGTATAATCTTATCTAAGTATATGTTTAAATGCACAAATAGATTAGAATATCTATTCACTCAGTTGTACTGATATTTTGGGGATTTGCCCCAATCCAGGTAACCAGAACTTAGCGACTCTGGAAAATCTTGATGACCAGGAAACATATTTTGGGATGCGCACTTGAGCGTCAAAGCCACATATATGAAGAATAATTAGATTGTTTAGATTGTTTAGATTATTTCATTTTAAAGAAATTGCAGTTATTTTTATTTTTATTAGACAACATTAGATTTGGGTTTTTAATACAGGTTGGTTTAAGTGGGTAAATGCATGAATCTTTATGTGATCTTTGATTTAAAGAAATAGGGACAAGAAAATTGAATAGTCCAGATCATTATAGAGCATCTACATCCACTCAGTGTGTAGAGGATGTTTCTCCAATGGACTAGGGGAGAAGTGTGTACGTAGTGAACAGTATATGCTGGGGGTGCATTTTGAGCCAAAAGAAGCAGCATTGTTGTATCAGAGGAAAAAAGGTTGCAAGGTAAGAAGATTCATGAAGGTGTTGAGGACAACACGGGTTGAATTGAAAGTTATAAGGGGGCACTGTAATTTTGAATATTAGTAATGATGGTGGTAAGCTGGAACATTAGAGGGCTTGGAAAACCTGAGAAAAGGGCAATTGTAAGGAAGCTGGTTAAAACACAAAAGGTATCTCTTCTCATGTTTCAAGAGACAAATTGCTGAGGATGTAGTACATATTATTCAGGATATTTAGGGCTTACGGAGATGCAATTGGGAGTGGGAGCCTTCAGTGGGGGGCTTTGGGGGGCCTTATTCCGGTATGGGATGATATGTTTTAAAGTGGAAGTGTTCTCAAATCTCAAAGAATGCCGGCTATTAAGTTTATTAATAGAAAGGACGATTTTTCGTGGGCAAGTGCAAATGTGTATGGACCTAACAATGACACTACGAGGGAGGATTTTTGGGGTTCAGTATCAGCCATGCTTTCTCAATGAGAAGTCCAGTGGTGTATTGGTGGGGACTTCAATATTATTCGGTTCCCCCATGAGAAGAAGGGAGGTACATGAATTACTCACAGCATGGAAAAGTTCTCATATTTTATTAATGGTAATGATTTAATAGATTTACCTTTGGTGCATAGGAGATTCCCATGGTCCAACTATCAAGAGAGGCCAGCTTTTAGTAGAATTGACCTTTCCTTATTTCAAGGGAATGGGATGAACACTATTCAGAGGCACTCCATATTGCACTTCCTAGACAGGGCTCTGACAATTGCCCAATAAAGATATCAAAAAATGAGATTAATTGAGGGCCTAGACCTTGTTTTGAAAATTGTTGGTGAGTTCGGGAGTGGTGGTCTCAGATGGACTTTCAAGGGTATGCGGATTTTGTTCCTTAAGGCAAGGATCAAGGAATGGAACAAAGATAGAATTCGGAAGGCTTGATGAGAGATGATGCGGGTTGGAAGGGGAATTGGAGGACTAGGATATGTTAGAAGAGTTAAGACAGCTTAGTACAGAGTTAAATAGGTGGAGAGTGATGAAGAAAAACTTATGGGAGATTTTGGAGAAGATGTCTTGGAGGCAGAAGTCTAGAGCGTTCTGGTTAAACGAAGGGGATAAGAAGGGGAAGAAGATTGAAAGAGCCAACAGATCTTTGGATCAACCAGAGAAGATAAAGGAGGGAATTGCCCAGTTCTTCATATAGTTGTATTCTAATGAATACATGGTCAGACCGACATTTGATGGGATTGAATTCCATTTGAATCAGGAGGATTTATGGTTTGGCTAGAGGGAGTTTGAGGAAGAAGAAATAAGTAAAGCCTTACCAGATTGTGTGGGTGAAAAAGCGCCAGGTCCAGAAGGCTTCAATTTTACATTTATCAAAGCTGCCTTGGACGTGTTGAAGGAGGGCTTATGTTGTATGTTATCAAAATTTCATCGAAGGGGAAGGTTAAACAAAGAAATTACTGCCACTTTTTTGTGTCTCATTCCTAAGGTCCAAAATCCAGTGGTGTTGGACTTCAGGCCCATTAGTTTGGTCGGGTGCATTTATAAATTTTTGTCAGATTTTGGCTAATAGAATCAGAAGGGCTCTACCTGTAGAAGATAATGGGCCCATCTGACCCAAGGCCCATATACAATAGGCCCATACTCATATATCACGTGGGATTAGTTGACTCATCACCAATCTGTTTATATTCTCATTCCATGTATAGAAGATTGTAATTTATATTCTTTATATTCTTTCCTCATACATAGATTGTAATTGCCTTGATTAAGGCTAGAATTCATTATAAGTAAAGAGAGGACTGATCGACCAGATCACCCAATGTTCCAAAGCTTCTTCTCTTCATCTCAAAGTTCTGAATCTAACATGGTATCAGAGCCTTTCTCCTTCTTCTTCTCCTTCTAGCTTTCCTCTTCGACCTTGTTGTCGAATCTTGGTGATATAACAGTAATAGGCACCTTGCTTGTGACTGTTCGTGCATGTTAACAGAGTGTTTTTCATCAACCTCTTGAAGTCTGATCACTGGTGGCCCACCTCCGATCAGTCCAAGTTCATCAAAGTTCATCAAGGACATCATTCGATCTTGATTAACAGTTAATAAGAGACTTGTGGACCTCTGTATTGACTCAGCAGAGAACTCTGAGTATTATTTTGGGTTCAGGGAACCAATCTCGTCAGTCGATTGGAGCAACTCATCAGGGGCCCACCTCGGATCAACACAGCAGCATCAGCAGACTATACCATCTTGGTCGACCACTAATCCTGGATTTCTTGGACATTTTTTCAGAATTTTTGGCTCATCAGAGGTAGGATTTCTGATCGATTTAGTGGTTTCTTGTTTTGGTGCATACGTTTTCATCAAATGCTCATAACATCATGGATCTGTAATCGATTGGAGTGAAACTTGGCTTGATTTGAAGAAAAAAAGGAGTACTAGACATTCATCAGATCTGATTAGTCATCAGATCATCTACTAGGCCCCACAGTCCCTTTTAGAACACAAAAACAAGGTCGTCAGACTTGTTTTTTTTTGTGGAACCAGTCCTGCGGCCTGTTTTTTTGGGATTTTGTTCATCTCCGGACTACTTGAGATTCAGTTGTGTGACTGGAGATACCTTACATCACTTCTTGATTTTACAGCAGAGATCACTCTAATAGATCTGAGTTGAGATCACTATTTTGATGCTATGTCATGTTGAATGCTTCATCAGCCTCTAAATCTACATATCTCTGTGGTATTGCTACTGTTAGTGCTTCTAATTAGTGCTGATTCATGCTGTCGGGTGGAAATCTGCACCTTTAGTGCACTGTTGTGGGCTGTTTGCTGCTAGATTAGCCATTCGTATCCAATCAATCTTGTTCTGCTACTTACATATTGATTGGATACTTTAGATCTGAGGGCTGATCTCATCCCTTTACTACTGATTTGCGTGGTCTGCTGTCTTTTTCACTTTATTCTGCAATGGACAAGTATGATGTTATCCCAATTAAATTCAATAGGCAAAATTATATGTCCTGGTCCTTCCACTTAAGGAACTTTGTCGAAGGACAGGGCCTTTTTGGTTATCTTGATGGGTCGATAACCAAACCTCAGATTACAAGTGCTTCTGACTCAAAAGGCCTAGCCACTTGGTCCAAAGAAAATGCGAAAGTCATCACTTGGATCCTTAACTCTATTGATCCTTCTCTTGTCGTGGCCCTTCAAGCCTACACCACAGCAGCTGATATGTGGGCTCATCTGAAGAAAGTTTACCATCAAACAAATAAAGCCTGGAATTTCATCTGGATAGTGAAATTGCCAGATATAGTCAAGGGGATAAAACTGTGCAGGAATACTTTAATGGTTTCCTCACCTTGTGGACTGAAAGGGATTCCATGCTGATCCAAACGGTCTATTCTGGATTTCTATCTGAGGCTCTCCAGTTACAAGAAGAAACTCATATAAGCCAGTTTCTTATGAATCTCCGACCTGAATTTGAATCTGTTCGGTTTGCACTTATGAATAGGGAGAATACTGCTAATCTTGATACTTGCCTCCAAGAAGTCCTTCGCGAAGAACTTCGTCTCACTTCACAGCGCACTATTCTGGAAGCACCCAAAGCCTTCCTTGCGCCTCTTCCTGCTGACTCGGCTCTTCTGGCAACTCCAAAGCAGACTCAATGTTATGAATGCAAAGGCTTCGGACATATTACCAAAAATTGTCGCAAGAAATTGGTTTGCAGATATTGCAAACAGACCGGTCATGTGATTGATGACTGTCGAAGCCTGCAGCGACGGAATGAGACAGCCTAAGAAGCCTCCCTCCCACATGCCAAGACAGAATGTTCCATCTGCTTTTTAGGCTCAAGCGCCCTTATCAGATACAGGCAGCACTTCCTCCGGAGCTATATCCATGACTCCTGCTCAGATTTAAGAGCTGATCCAGAGCACAGTCACTTCTGCATATGCGTCTATGGGCTTCTCTGGTGGTCGGTATCAACCTCATTCTCATATAGCATCTCCTGCCTTTCATTCTTCTGCATCTCTTTCTTCTTCTATCACCTCATCCACATGGTTTTTAGATTCAGGAGCCTCAAATCATATGACATCTGTAGAACATAGCTTTACAGATTCACACCCTTACCTTGGAAAAGAAAAAATTACCACTGCTAATGGTGATCAACTACTCATTTCTGGAGTTGGTACCATTACTTTATCTAGTGTCACTGGCCAGTCCATCACTCTTTCCAATGTCTACTTTGTTCCAAAATTGTCGGCCAATCTACTTTCTGTAGGACAACTTATTGATGAGGGCTATCTTGTTCACTTTTCTTCTTCTGGTTGTGTCATACAGGGGCGACAAACTGGGAAGGTGATCGCGACGGGGAGTAAACATCGGCGCCTGTTTTTGCTGGACATTGAACATCATTCCTTCTTTGCTTCATCTTCTAATAATTTCAAAAACTTGTGGACGGTTTGGTATAAACGTCTTGGTCATGTGAACAATGCCAATTTAATTTCTTTGTTTAAACTTGGTTGTTTGGATTCTTCAATTGATAATAAAATGATGTCTTCTTTATCTCAATCAAAATGTGAAACTTGTTGTTTAAGAGTGAGTCATATTTTGCCATTTTCTGTTCATAACTCTCGTTCATTAGAATCATTTGATATCATTCACACTGATGTTTGGGGCATTGCTCCTACCTTGAGTAGGGCAGGATTCAAGTACTATGTGACATTTATTGATGATCATTCCCGTTATACTTGGATTTATTTCATGCGTTTAAAATCTGAAGTGTTTTCTATTTTTCAAAGATTCTATAACATGGTACACACTCAATTTAAGAAAGATATCAAGATCCTTAGATCCAATTCTGGCGGAGAATACTTGTCTCATGAATTCTCTGCTTTCCTTTCTAATAAAGGAATTCTTCATAAAAAATCTTGTCCGCACACTCCTCAGCAGAATGGAATTGCGGAAAGAAAGAACAGACATATTCTTGAAACTGTTCGCACCCTTTTACTTGCATCCTTAGTTCCTCCAGAATTTTGGTGTGATGCTGCACAGACTGCGGTATATTTGATTAATCGTCTTCCCAGTGTTGTTCTAGGCAAAACTACTCCTTATGGAGTTCTCTTTGAACATCCACCTTCATACTCTCACTTACGTGTGTTTGGTTGCTTATGTTTTGTTCATCTTCCACCGACTGAACGCACTAAGCTATCTCCACAGGCTGCCAAATGCATCTTTCTTGGCTATAGTTCTGAACACAAAGGGTTCTTGTGTTATGATCGGTTTGAAAAACGCATGCGAATCTCTCATAATGTGATCTTCATGGAACATATTCCTTTCTTTTCATTACGTTTAGATCATCATCCCATTGCTGTGTCCTATTTGCCACAATTCCCGGAGTCTGCTACTCCATCACCTGCTCTCAAGGTCTATGTCCGGCGTAACAAGGTTCCTCCTATGGTGCCTCCCTCTACTGATCATCTCCCAGTGCCGCCTACTGCTCCTACAGGTAACCATGCTTCTTCTGATAATCTCACCTCTCTGCGACGATCTAATCGTCTTTCCATTGCCCCTAACCGTTATGGCTTTCCTGCTCTCTTTTCATCCTTAGATAGTACTCCTATACCCACCTCATATTCACAGGCCTCGAAGATTGCTTATTGGCAGGATGCTATGAATGAGGAATTGCTCGCTCTCGAAGCTAATCATACATGGGACTTGGTACCGGCTCCTAAAGGCGCCTCTGTGATTGGCAGTAAATGGATCTACTCTATAAAAGTTCACTCCGATGGGAGTCTTGATCGCTATAAAGCTCGATTGGTTGCGCAGGGTTATAAACAGGAGTATGGAATCGACTATGAGGAGACATTTGCACCGGTGGCTAAAATGACCCCCGTTCGTACTCTCCTCTGTGTCGCTGCAGCCCGTAACTGGCCTCTGTGGCAAATGGATGTCAAAAATGCATTTCTTCATGGCGATTTGCAAGAGACTGTTTACTAAAGCCTCCTCCAGGATATGCATGTCCTCCTCAGCATGTTTGTAAGTTGCGGAAATCTTTGTATGGACTTAAGCAAGCTCCCAGAGCGTGGTTTGATAAATTCCGGATTGCAATTCTTCAAGCTGGATTTCGTCAGTCATTCGGATAGCTCACTGTTTCTTCGATGGACAACGAAGGGCTACACGTTCCTTTGTCTATGTTGATGATATGATTATCAGTGGCAATGACAGCGCTAGCGTTACGGATCTCAAACATCATCTCGCTCGACACTTCAGAATGAAGGATCTTGGACCTCTCACCTACTTTCTGGGCCTGGAATTCTTGCATACCAAATCTGGCATTCGGGTTCATCAGCGGAAATATGCTACAGATTTGATAACTTCGGCAAGACTTGAGGATGCCCACAGTTTTGATACACCTATGGAGTTAAACAGCAAGATCAGTGCGGATGATGGCCTTCCCCTGGATGATCCCTCTGTTTTTCGGCGGATAGTTGGTAGTTTGCTCTACTTAACTATGACTCGGCCGGATATCTCTCATGCCGTTCATACGGTTAGCCAGTTTGTGAGCAATCCTCACAAACCTCACCTTGCTGCTGCCTTGCGCATACTTCCCTATGTCAAAGGCACCCTTAATCATGGTCTCTTCTACCCTTCGGGAGCTTCCCTGCACTTATCCGCTTATGCGGATGCTGACTGGGCTGGTTGCCCCGATTCTCGGCAATCTACCACTGGCTGGTGTATGTTTCTTGGGGACTCACTGATTTCATGGAAGTGCAAGAAGCAAACCACCGTTTCGAAATCTTCTGCTGAGGCAGAATATCGGGCCATGTCATCCGCGAGTGCTGAAATCATCTGGCTACGCCGTCTTCTTTGTGAATTCGGTGTCACAGTGGGTAGTCCTACACCTCTTCTTGGGGACAACACCAGTGCTACCCGAATTGCAAACAATCCCGTCTTTCATGAAAGAACGAAGCATATTGAGATTGATTGCCACTTCATCCGTCAGCATGTTGTTACTGAAAAGATCACTCTGCCCCATGTCTCTACTCTTAACCAGTTGGCGGATGTCTTTACAAAAGCTCTTCCCAAAACGCGCCATCGTGATCGTACTAGCAAATTGATGTTTTCTGCCTTACCACATCAATTTGAGGGGGAGTGAAGAAGATAATGGGCCCATCTGACCCAAGGCCCATATACAATAGGCCCATACTCATATATCACGTGGGATTAGTTGACTCATCACCAATCTGTTTATATTCTCATTCCATGTATAGAAGATTGTAATTTATATTCTTTATATTCTTTCCTCATACATAGATTGTAATTGCCTTGATTAAGGCTAGAATTCATTATAAGTAAAGAGAGGACTGATCGACCAGATCACTCAATGTTCCAAAGCTTCTTCTCTTCATCTCAAAGTTCTGAATCTAACACTACCTATCATTATCAGTCCTTCTCAAGGGGCTTTTGTTCACAAAAGGCAAATTCAAGATGGAATTTTGATTGCAAATGAGCTTATAGATTCAAGGACGAGGGCTAATAAGGAGGGTGAAATTTTTAAAAATGAGTTAGAGAAGGCTTATAATCATGTCAATCGGAGTTTTGTCCCTTATATGTTGGGGAGGATTGGATTTGGATCTAGATGGTGATGGTGGATCAGAGAATGCATATCTACTACTACTTTTACAGTTCTTGTTAATGGATCTCCTTCTCGCGTTTTCAAGGGTTTGAAAGGACTAAGACACGGGGATCCGCTATCACCTTTCCTATTTACTCTATTGGCGGAAGCTTTGGGAGCACTTTTCCAGAAGGCAAAAGAGATTAGGGTTTTGAAGCTAGTGGGGGAGGAGAGGCAATTACACATCTCCAATTCGCAGATGATACAATTTTATTTACATCTACTAGATGGGAGGAAGTTGCAACACTAAAGAGGATTTTAAGATGCTTCCAGATTGTTTCAGGGTTGAAGATAAACTTATCTAAAAGTTTCTTAGTGGGGGTAGCATGCCCATAGGAAGATTTTCAAGGATTGGCTGATAGATTGCATTGGAGTAGAGGTTGCTTCCATTTTCAGTGTCTTGGGTTGCCCATTGGTGCGAACCCGAGGTTGATTTCAATGTGGGACCCAGTGATTGAAAAGTTTGAGAAGAAACTATCTACTTGGAAAAGGTACTTATCCCTTATCCAGTCTTTTGGTTTATTATACGATTTCTGGGTTTTGGGCTGTCATCTCAAATTTTGGGGATGTGTCTAATGTTAGGGGGAAGGTGTTCAAAAAGGGCTTGGGTTTTAATGTGGGGGAGGGGGGCAATGTACGTTTTTGGTTAGATGATTGGGAGGGGGTGGGGCCTTTGTGTAATTTGTTGCCTAGGGTATATGAGATTGTGTCAAATAAAGAGTCTTTTGTGAAAGATTTTATGTTTGGTTTGGGGATAAAGAGTCTTGGAATCTGGGTTTTAGGATAGTCCTTCGTCATTCGGAGTCAGTTGAGTTTGGGTCATTGATGAGTCCTCTTTCTAACATGTTCTTTTGTAGGGATACAGTTGATGCTCGCATTTGGAAGTTTGATTCATCTGCGTCTTTTTCTTCCAAGTCCTTCTACAGGAAGTTGGATCCTTTTAGCGAGTTGCAGTCTCGTTGCTCCTCAATCTGGATGGGTCTTGCCCCACGCGGAGTTGAGGCATTTTGTTGGTTAGCAGTGACGGGCAATAATTAGACAGTACATATTTTAAGGAGGGGCATATCTTTGGTTGAGGTTTCAGATATGAGTTGCTTGTAATATCCTGAATTACCTGGGCCCAAGATTAGTCTGGCCCAGGTGGTATCTTAGTTGTTTCCTTATTATGGAATTAGTAGTAGTACTTATTGAGGAAATTGGAAATTTGAAAGTGTCCCACGTTTTGAGAATGGAATTGTATAACAACTCTAATAGAGGAAATAAGAGAAAGCTTGGAATTAGGAAGTTTATGCAACTCTCCAAGTAGGACCCCTGTTGTTTACTTATCTTATTGATTAAGAATGCCTCACGTTTTTGGTGATTGAAAAAGGGAAAAGAGTTGTGAAACAACTCTAAATGGAAATAGGAGAGGAGGACTAGGACTCTAATTCCTTTTAGTATAAATATACAACCGGCCAGTAGAGTATTATTCAATTTTCTTTCTTCTTGTTTGGAGAGCAATTTTGAGAGAGAAGACTTGATCTCTGGAATCCAGGGGAAGAAAAAGAAGAAGAAGAAGGTCACTGACGGATGTCCTATTCGCGCCTGCACATTGCAAAAGCAACGATCACATATCAAAGGTGAGTGAATCTTCCTTAATTATTCAATCCATGTTTTAGTTGATGAGATATATGATTGGGAAACTCAGGTGTTGTGGTGTTGCTATTCGTGTAAATAGTTTAAGAACAATTGACATACTCAGGTTCTGGATTGTGGTAGAAAAGGGTGGATTTCTTGGTGAAATTAGAAGAGTTTGGATTTTTTTTATGAGTAGTCTTGCTTCAAATGATGATTAATGTAGAAAGGGAAGATGGGATGATGAATCTGTGCAATTATGCACCTACTGTTTTCCTGTCACACAAGGAGAATTTCCATCGGCAAGGGTTGTGGGACCCCATGAACCACCCGATGTACCATCTGGTCCAGAGATCCAAGAGGGAAGCCATGGGCGACCCTTAGGGTGGAGGACTCATGGAGAGTGGACCCCACTTGGGCCTTCATCCAATCACCGTAATGCCAAGGAGGCGTCTGTCACAGAGTATGTGATTGCATATCGTTAGGCTCTACTGGGACCCATCTGGCCACATGATTGGGAATCCATTCCAGCCATCTTGTAGGGGACCCATGGTCGACCCTAGTGATGGTGGACTCATAGGAAGTGGGACCCATCTGTTGTCCTATCCAACAGCCACAAAATTCTCAGGCGAAAGTTAACACTTGGAAGCCAATAATACCTATTTTGATATGTGGGCCCTAGGGAGTGGCCTGATGATGAATCAGATCCATTGGTAGGAGAGTCTACCCCTGGGCGACTCTAGGGAGCATGCCTGATCGTGCATTAAATCAGTGGGACCCAATGGATACTAAATTTGGAGTATTGCAGGCATGAACCAGGCAGTTTGGTCGATGATAGTAGTGGGACCCACGAACTAAGTCAATCATGAATTAGGACCCCATGTCTTGAAGTAGACTCAGAGATGATCTCAATGATGGTGGTCCCATGTGGCCTAGTCTCCATCTGACCAATTATCCAGGAACTTCAATTTTGTTAACAATAAGGATTATTTATGAATTCCAATTGTATTTGTTAATCTTGTGGGGCCCAGTAAAGATATCTGATGGTGAATCCAATCCATTAAGAGTAAAGCCTATACTTGGGTAACCCTAGAGAGTAGACCTGATCGTGATTTAGACCAGCGGGACCCACTGGATACTATATAGGTGTGCCTTCAGGCGTGGACGACCAAATATTGGGTTCTGTTCAGGGATGTGTGACAACTATAATTGGGTTTGGCCCAGTATTGGTAGGTGTTGATCAAATAGAGTTTATATACAGATAACCTAAAGATTAGATGATTAATTAATGGTGATTAAGTGACTGTGATCAATTTATTTGTGGATAATTATATGCATTATGATTACTTACTGTATATTATGTTTTGTTCTATGGTGTGGACCAACCATACTCCGATAATACCAGTTTTGAATTGGAGTGGGGCAAATAAACAGTGAACTTAGTAAGGGTTGGGCCTACACTGTTGATATGTAAATGAGGAAAATTGTTAATAATATTGAGTTGTGGTTGTTATGAGATGGTGAGGTCCCAGACGTGGGATGTTGGACTTAGTGTCCGAGCCGTTATAGAGGATGGTCCATAGGGGACGTGTCTGATGAGACAGGGTCATAGTGACCCGTATACATGTATACGATGGGCCTTTGAGGCATGGTAATGTGCATGGGCACGGATATATATATATATATATATATGGATGTATTTCTTTCATGGCATTTAATATATTGATTCAAATATGTTAATCATGTGATATTACGCTTTATGCTGCTTATGTAATTAGGAAAATTCATTCACCAGTAATACTGATATTGTGTTGCCCCTTTCACGTAATCTTACTGCGGGTGGGACAAGTCAAGATGGCGTTCAGCACGTAGATTTTGGCAGCGTGGCTGAAGGGAGAGAACGAGAAATATTTAAATAATTGATAGAAGGATTAGCTTTTGTTTAACAATTTATTTAATGTTTAGTACATTATTAAATTGAGTCAGAACATAGGGATTTGGATTATTCAGAGATGATTGATATTGTTTGACTTTTATAGATTAATTGGAATTATAGTTTGATTTAAATGTCAAATCTCTTATGTGAATTATTTGATAAATGAATGGTAAACATTGCCAAGTTATCACGATCCGGATATCCGACAGGGCCTCGGAATTTGGGTCGTGACATTGCTTGTGTAAGATAGATCACTTACTCATTCATTGTGAATTGTGATGTGGCATCATCCCTTTGGGGTCATTTCGTTGAAGTTAATGGCATGGTTTGGCATAATCCAGGTTCTTTGGTGGATCGATTTGAGGCTTGAAGGGGAGTTTCTTTCAGTGGGTGTGGGTTGATTTTGTGGAGGATTATCTCATTCTCCATTATGTGGTCAATATGGAAAGAGAGGAATGAAAGAATTTTAAGAGGAAAGGAATCATCTTGGGAGGATATTGTCACAATTATTTCATTGAGGATCGCAAAATGGGCTTCGGTAAGAAAAGAATGTTCAGATTTGAGGATAGATGACTTGTTTCATAATTAGGGTGCTTGCATGAGGTTGGGTCTCTCAAAAAAAAAAAAAAAAAAAAGTAGCTTAGTGTGCTCCCCCGATTGGTGTTTTAAAGTTCAATGGTGATGAAGTGGCTCATGTAAGAACAGGGATGGCGGGCGTTGGGGGTGTTTTGAGAAATCACAAGGGCAAAGGGTTATATATGTTTTCAAAACATGTTGGGATAAAAGATTCTAACAAAGCTAAAGTTTTGTCCATTTTGGAAGCTCTTCAAATCCATTACATTGCTTATCAACAGTCTTATCGTGGAGAGTGATTTGCGCGTGAAATACTCTAGAGGTCCTTGGAAGATGCAGCTCTACTTTAATGAGATCAAGGCTGTAGTTTCTAATTCTCGGGTCTCATTTGAACATGTCAGTAGGTTGGCGAATGGAATGGTAGACTATCTAGCCAAGCAAGGGGGCTGTTCGTTAATGTAATCTTAGTGCTCCTGTTATGTAGTTTGTATAGTTTGCAGTGTGCTTGGTATTTCTCTCTTATACCGGCACACTATCTTTTTGTGGTCTTTGTTTTGTGTAGTCTGTATTTTTTTAATATAAGTTAATGTTACTGATAAAAACAAAAATAAAAAACATTCATGATTTTGTCTAGTATCCATTACTGTATAGGTATGTATTCACAATATTGAAGATAAAAGGATTATCAATTGCACATAAATTCTAAATGGTAATGTTACTGTTGATGACAACAAAGTAGAATGGGTCCATTGAAATCCTATGGACATGGCCAAATCTGTACCTTGTGTTTGGGCTTAGGGCCGATCTCAAGATGTGATGATTTATTGTTAACTAGTGCCTTTACTGTATGTATCGATGTTGTTGAATCATTGTTATTAGATTCCTACAGTCTAAAATTCATATTTGTGGTATTTCACCCCTCATGACAAGAAACCTATTGTGTGATCTCCTATGTGATTGACAACTCATAGCTGGTTCTTATATGGCAGATGGTCTAAGTTACTACGGTATTGTTGATGCCATGTAGTAATTATAATCTATTCATGTGACTGAATATGTGAGTTCTATGGGTTCTGGTTGCAAATTGTCCATATGAAGTGTTGATATTTTGTGATGCCTTCTCTTATTTTTAATATAGTGATCGAGTATAAAGTGGTCACCATGAGTTCAGATTTCATATTTGTATAAAATGATATAATGAAAGTGTTGATTCTTCATTCAACATGATATTTATAACGAGTTCGTGCATCACTAGTTCAGAGCCAAGATTATAGGATATCCTTGTAACTTATTGTGTTATTTATCATGGGTTATGCTATGTTAGCCAAGAGGCATCCTTACATCTGTAAGGGGTTGCTATGCGATTAATCCCATGCACATCGGATACCAGTTCGAATCAGAAAGGGGGCTGAATAAATCCAAAATCGTGTTTTGGGGGTTGGGGGTGGTTTGGGTGGGGTTGCTATGCGATTAATCCCGCACATCGGATACCAGTTCCGAATCAGAAAGGGGGCTGAATAAATCCAGAATCGTGTTTTTCTTTTTTCTTTTTTTCTTTTTTTTTTTGGGGTGGCAGGGTGGTGGGGGGTGGGTTGGGGTTTGGGCGCTGGTTGCATAGTCAACTCAGTTATAGAGGTTGAACTTGAATGAAAAATCAGATCTGAATTCACAAAACAATTAGAAGACCGTGTGAAGAGTAATTCCCAAGGATATTAGCACTGAATGGAGATGACGTCCCTCGTAACAAGTAATCTGGAATGACCCTTGGACACCCCTAGACCACTAGCACTGTACAGAGATGACGTCCTTCATACAAACAGCCCTTGTATTTTATGGATTGTCTTGTCCGACTTTGTGTCAGCTGTGGATGATTGTCTGGCTTTATGCCAGCCGTACTATGAGAATGTCTGACTATGGTCAGCTGTGGGAGGACTTGATCTCTGGTACCATTGTGATGATGATGACCGACAGATCACCGTTATGTGTGCAATGTACCTATGTGTGGTCTTGTATTTGTGGTACTTGACCACGTGTTGGCTGGTGCTGCCCAATGATTAGGTGGTTGTAGTGAAAGATGGTGGTTGTAGTGAAAGAAGATGACTTTGGAACCGTGATATTGTTAATATTGTGAAATGCTACTTGATTACCTTGCCTAATTTATTAAAGTTCTCGTGTTATTAAAATTTATTGTGTTGTTTGTTTTTTATGCAAATGGATCTGAATGTTCTTCATTCAGTGGCACTGACTCCCGGTTTTTTTTTATGATTAAAAGGTGGATTTTTTACTTTAATACATGTTCAAGTTATTTAATAGGATTGCCTAATTCCTTATTTTGCTTGACAATTTAACTTACGAATGGAAATGTGATACAATATTAGTTGTGGTCCGCATTCGAAGAGCTCCAGGTTACAAGTCGTGAAACCATGGGGAGGCAATACACATTTTTCACTGTATAATTAACCCAGTTATCCAATTGGTTGGTTTTTAAGCACTAACTACTTTCAATGATCCATTTGCAAGGAAATAATCAGGTGGCTAAGTGTGCCTAGTGGATGAGCTCTTTGCTGAACCACTATCCACAGTTTAACATACTAAATGAACAGTGTAAGCTATTGAGACATGGACACCCCCACAAGGACAGTGCAGGTGTAATGAAGTGCCGACTCTCGAGCTGAGATATGTGGATTTCCAAAACAAAATTTACCTTTATCCCAGGAACATGACAGAAGAAAGCCTCTGGTGACTGTGAATGATAATGCCCACCATGCCCAACAGCTCCGTAAGGAGACCTTATTGTCAAACCTGAAAAAATCACATGTACTTTCAAGATGGAAATGAAGAAACGGTACTAAAATGATAAACTAATCAGTAAGAAACTGAAACAATACAGAAGACTTCACCTCCACAGTTGAATTGGTTCCCACTCCGGTATCTGAACTTTGCTGCTTCATTGACAACCTGCAGAATAGTAGCTCTATCGATTGTGTCTAATCATCAGTGCATAAAAATACAATTCATTAACAGCCATAGGAACCTAGGTCCAAAAGTTAAAGATACTTATTAAATAGCTAAATTCAGTAAGAATGTACCAGCTTTATACCGTACTACTAAACAAGCCAGTCTCCGCACATATCGTCCCATACAAGTATAGATTCTCATCATAAAAGTCAGTTTGTTCACTCAACATATGAGCCAGATGTTAATATCAAAAGAAAATCTTCACCGTATTCTCATTTAGAAACTAACCAAATATTGAAACTAGAGGATTCAGGTTTGGGGAATGACACATTTACTAACATGAAAGTTTCTAAGCAACCATTAGACTTCCAAGAATACCAAGCTTCACATCTAGTTGCCTTCCCCTATTCTCGTGTACAGATCTCTTGTCAGTTGTTCGCAATCTCCTAACTAGAGAATGTTCATAGAACTCATTGGAGAATTCGCCTTCTAGCTCATCATGGGGTCACATCTAGTTCCATTCCCCTGTTCTCATGAATAGATCTCTTGTCAGCTGTTCTCAATCTCCTAACTGGAGAATGGTCATAGAACTCTTTGGAGAATTTGCCTTCTAGCTCATCATGGGGGTCATCATGGAAAAGAGGTTCCATCCATTCAAAGTAAAGGTTAAGCATTTCCACATGCCTTCGTAGCTGTTGGATTTCTTCATCACACGTATCTGACTGTCAGTCATCTCCGCCACGGCCACGTTTAGAAGGTTTCTCTTCAAAACGACGTTCAAAGTGAAGGAACTTTGACTCTAATACCAACTGGTGCAAACCGGACGACTTGAACATGAGACAATGCTCAGTTGGTAACAACCATCCAAAAATCCTTACCAAGGATTGGCTAGGATGATAAGTAGTTTCTAAAGAGAAACACAAATCATGGATATTTCATCGAAAGGAAGACAACCTAGGATCTCCCTCCACTTACATTTTGGACTCCTTTATATTAACTCGAAAACTTTACACACATTTATTGACATGGAAGTTTCTAGCCAACTTTTAGACTTCCAATACTATTAATTTACTGAGAGTTCCTACATATGCAACTATTAGACTTTCAAGGATAGAAATTCATGCATTTTCTCATCTTCCCGAATTAGAAATTAACGTTACTCCAAGGATTCCAAAATTAGTAATGAATGCAACTCCTAGAATTCCAAGACTAGCTAATTTACTTTGACACCTTGAACTCAAACAAAACTGGACTAAAATGCCCTTATGTTTAATCTCTCCTGTGTTCTTCTGCTAAAGCCAAGATTAGATCATCATCATTTTTTTCCTTTAAATTCTTCTAATCTTCTCTGTTTTCTAATTATATTTATCTAATTTTCTCCAGATTTTCCAGATCTTTAAATTTAAAGAAAGAAATATAGCTGCTAGTTTTTGTTATTGTGAACAGCTAAGAAACTTTCGGATTCAAATTGAGGCGACATGCTCATAGAAAGAATAGCAAGTACTCTTCAATTGACAAAATAAATAACAGCATTTAAACAAGGGGATCTGTCCATTGGACATAACTAATCCAAATTTAGGGGTATGAGGTGTGAATTGAGTTTGTACCTTACTACGAGACAATGTTGTGGAAAAGAACAAGCTGAAGAACTAGAAGCACAACATATATTTCAATTACAAGCAGTGTCAACCCAAAAATGAAACTATCAGTGCGCAGGTGGTTAGTTCCTCTACCTCCCTTCGTAACAATATTT
This sequence comes from Cinnamomum chago, assembly GCA_038049695.1. Taxonomy (NCBI): domain Eukaryota; kingdom Viridiplantae; phylum Streptophyta; class Magnoliopsida; order Laurales; family Lauraceae; genus Cinnamomum; species Cinnamomum chago. The sequence continues at coordinate 48,840,737 of CP142456.1, forward strand.
GCACTAGCCCAAGGTGATTAAAATCAAAAGAAAATAATGTTAGTAAAAGATTCTCCTCAAGTAACTCCAGATCGTTCAACACTTACTAGTAAAATATGGATGGAGGAGATACAGGACATGGCCATAGTGGTGGACGTGGTGGGCATGCAAGAGGTGGTGGACAAGGGCATGATGGACTCCCTAATGTTGGTGAGCTTTATTGCACTTACAAATGCACAAATGCAACTTCCTAACGTTGAAAGAGATAAACTCCATTGCACTTACTATGGTAGAAACAGATATTCACAAGAAACATGTTGGGATCTTGTGAGTCGGCCTCCTCGCATTACTAGAGCCTATTCAGCAGAGTTAGAAAATTCTGTTCTATCTCACAATACCTACAGTGCCCAACAAAAAGTGAGTATTCTCCCGAAGACTTTCCCATTGAATAATCCCCCACTTTGTCGGGTCCTACACTTCCAGTAATACTTGTTTAAACATGTGTAGGAGTTCATTAAACTCCAAAATTGAGTCTGAAACAACTCGTTAGTTCATTCTTCTAAAGAGAAACTAGCGGAAAAATGCTCTGCTTTCCATATAACCTTGAGCGAAGCCAAACAGGTCATTAGCAGAAAAAATAAAGGAAAAAAAAAAAAAAAAAAACTAGAATTCAAAGACAAAAGGAAAGTTCAGATATCATTTATATGATGTAAACCCATTAAAAGAGAGGACAGGATGCATTTCTGGAGGTTCTTAGTTCCTAAGATGAGTTAGAGAACAAAAGTGAAGTACAACTATGAGAAAATTGAGCATAGGATTGAAAGGGGCTATAAAACAAATAAATAAATAACTTGCCTGGTCAAAAGCAGGAAAAATATAATCTGCAAATTGAATTTCAGCAATTGCTCGATTCCCCTATCACCCAACAATAATAAAAAAAATCTTAAAAGCAAAAAGGATATAGAATCCAAATTGCTAAAAACAAGAAGGCAAATATCAATCAAGATAAACAGAATATATAATCACTAACAGATATGCATAGAAGATGCAACTCGGGTAAAAAGATCCAAAAATAAGCATGTAATGAAAGAAAACTCTCACCCACCATAGCTGCCAGACCAATGCCAAATCCAACGATTCCCTGTAAGCAAATACTAGCATTCACTAAACAATATAAAATTTTATATAATGGAATACAAAAGCATGAAATTTCTAGTATTATATATATATATATAGTGTAGTATCCAAGAAAAACAGGGTTGCTACTCACTAAAAGAAAGAAAACAAGGACAATACATTTGGTGCTGCTGCTGCTGGTGGTAGTGGTGGTGGGTGTGTGGGCGTGGTCTCAAAACACTAAAAAGTCTGATATGTTGGAAGTTGGCACACCCGCATAAAATAGGTAATGAAATTCAATCATCAAAGAATAATATTATAGGGGAAAGGAAATGTGGTTGACACAATATAAAATTCATAAACCCAATAAGGAAAATAATACAAATACAAATTTGGCAATGAAGATATGTGTTATACATGGTCATCATCATGTCTATGCATGGGTTTGACATTGGGTATTGGACATGACTCTTTTGTAGAAAATGGAGTGTTATTTTGTATGAGTTAAGCATAGGATTTACTTGTAAGTCAATTATCTTCAAGGGGCTTCCATGTATTATGGAAAACAATTGGGGTTTTTCTGTAATTTCAGACGTTTACGAAATTAATAAATAGGATAGTTAATCCAACCCTAAGGGGTATGGTTATTCCCTTCATTCCTCTAAGTTCTCTCTTCCTCTCTTTCTTCGCTTCTTCTCCTCTAGGGTTTTTTAGAACTACTTGAACAAAACCTTCAATTTCTACAAATCTTTTGATCCAACTTGGTATCAGAGCATACGTTCAAATAGAAGGCTACCAAAGGAAGATATCTGCCAGTGCGGATTGAAGAAAGAACAATTGTTTGAGGTGTTCTAGCACAGCAGAATCTGGGAAAGAAGTCAACCAGTCAGGCAGTTCCTTTCGGCATTCTCTGGAAGCTTCAGTTTTGTGATTTAGAGATCCAGTCACTGTTTCTGGATAAGAAGATGAATTATAGGTACTGTTTGAAGGTTAGTTTTGTGTGGAAGAATATTTTTTCTGCTTTACTTATTGCCTTTCTATGTTTGATCAAAGTCAAGAAAGTAGCTAGGGTTCGTGAATTATGTGAATTCTCTATTGTTGTCAGTTGTTCAGGCAGTAGGGACATTCTAGCCAACTAATTAGATTACCTCCTTGTAATTAAGATTCAGTTTCAGACCTCTTCCATACATCTGGTTTCGGTTTCAATTGCTGTTCAATGAAACAAGGGGTAGTCTATGTTGGAGTTTAGAGTTTGTTTTCATAAAGAGTGATTTACTGAATGAGTATATGAAACAAGTTTTTCTATGCTGGTAATGGAAACAGTCCTCTCTCTTGGTAAAGCATTTGGTTGAATACCATCCTGCATTGGTTTGATCTGAAGAGTAGTGTAGAATCAAGTCAGATTGCAGTAGAACAGTTGATGGTGATTTCGAGGGTTGTTTCCACAATACAAAGTAAATGTGCCTAGGGTTTGTTTTGGAAACCAACCAAGGAGAAGGTTCAACCTCACAACCCTTACCTAGTGCTGTGAACCCAACCACTAGGATTAAACCTAATTTGTTGAATGGGAACAATTATAAAGATTGGCCTGCTCTTTAAGAATGGCTATTGGCAGGTCAAAAAAAATTGGGTATAGCGATGGAAGCATTGAAGAGCCACCAAAGGAACCAAAATATTCAGATTGTGTTTCCTGAAAATACGTTGATTACAAATTGGATACTGACCTCAAATGAAAGCGAATATAACAACCAATTTCCAATCTATTGACACAGCTAAGGAGCTTTATGACTCCATTGAGGAAGCCTAGGCCTAGAAAAGGAATGATGCTCAAATACTTGAATTGGAAAAGGAAGTTGCAATATACAAATAAGGAGATTTACCCATAGGAAACTACTATGCAAAGTTCAAAGTCCCATGGAGTTGGGTAGAACTCTGTTGTGTGAAGAAACAATCAAAGTTGCTAGAAGACCTGCATATATTTGAACTTCTAGGTGGTGAGACACTGAATATGAAACTATTTGTGCCCAAGTTATCAGCCAGGACCCTATACGGCACTACCTCCAATGGAAACAATATTTGCACTCAAAGGGGAAGAAAGAAGAAGAAAAGTCATGACAGTTAAGAATGATGCAACCTCTGCTCGATCCCCTTACTAGTAATAATACAACAAATCCTAATTTGAATACGAGGAATGGTGGTGGTAAAGGTCATGGCTGCAAAGGTAATGCGGTGGACGCCTAGCTAGAGGACATGGTTGGGGTGGACAATTAAGTGTTGATCGGGACAAGCTTTACCTATGGGAGGTACAGACATACCCGTGAGACATGCCAAGATCTAATTAGCAGAAACAGAAATACATTTGAAGCACTGGAAGGAAAAAATATAAAAAGTAATTCAGGCAAACAACATAAAAGAATTGATAAAGACAAACCACAAAACCGGAAGGATGGACTCATGGCTTTTTGTCAAAGACTTGCCACTTTGGAAGGGAAAACTTAAGCGTCTATAGCTAATATGGTTTCTTCCTCTCATAACCCAGTTTCACTGTCCTCTTCCCCGTCTACTTCTACCTGGTCATTGATTCAAATGCCTTAGATCATGAGACAAGTATGCACTCCCAGTTTCAATCCTATGCCCCATCTTCTCATAGGAGTGTAAAATTTCTTGATGTACCTTTACACAATTAGCTGGAAAAGGATCCATCAATCCCTACCTGACTTGTCTTTATTATCTATTTTACATGTTTAACAATTTTCTTTGTAATTTTGTGTCTATTAGTTCCTCAACAGAGACACATAATTCTTGTGTAACATTCTTCCCTTCTCATTGTCTCTTCCTGTTGGAAGTAGGTGGGCCTCGTGGACAGATTTTCAAAACTTTTGACCCACTTGACTCAAGGATCAACTATCCATAAGGCCATAAACCATATCCAGGATGCAATCCCTCCTTCTCATCAATCATGTACAGCAATATAACCTATCTTGAAGATAGAAATCCGCAACTACTTACAACAAAATAATCCACAAGAAGTAGAGAAGTAGATTATACCTTTGGAGCTCGGTTGCGCTCTAATGGAGAAGTTGCGTCTTTCTTTGATGATGAAACTCTTTCACATATCAAATAAGAATCTCCAAAACCTTTTGATCTTCTGTCAGATCTCTTTTCTCAAGAAGATGGATGGTACTCCAAGAGAAAACCCTACTAGATACTCCAAGGAATTAGAAGAGAACTAGAAGAGAAAAAGGAGGAGAAAGAATTGTGCAACTCTTGCACTAGGGGTTTTGGGCGTGGGATACAAGTAGTGGACGTCCAAGGGGTGTTTCCCCTTATATAGTCCTCATGCAACCTCCTTTTCTTACTTCTCTTACTAATTGCATAAGAAGTCTTACTTCCATACAAATTAGTAACTTCTCATACTACTATTACCACTATTAGAAGTCTCACTTCAAATAGAAATAGTAAGTTTCTAATTCCTTTCCTTTTGGAGTTCAAGTAGAATTAGTAATGATTCAATCTTGGGCTCGCGTGGGGACCACTAGGGATTCCAAAGAAAGCTGGCTCCAATTGGGACACCGCGACCCCACATCTCATGTGCAATCCGGGCCTACAGTTAACTGCAAATAATACCACTATATAAATGCAATTGCACTCCAGTCTTAGGAATAAATTACAATGAAGACCATAAACTTCCCAATTACCACAAGTAGGCACCTCTATCAATATCCATGGATCAATTGGAATAAATCTGTCTCATCCAATCTTAAATTCACATCTTATTATCCTTGAGCCCCTAATTAATCACAGTGATCCTCAGTATCATCCAATTAACTCTTAATCGAGATGGGTGCGCACTTACTAATGATAAATTCATTAATTGGCACAAGGGGATAATGTAGATAGATTCCTTCTTGATCATTAGATGTTCCCACAGTCCTACTACCACGTACCCAAGACACCGAGGTGTTGACCTACAGGCTACAGTTGGCCCCACTCATTGGTGACTCAAAGCAAATGAATAGACAGAAACTTGAGTTCATCAATGTCTCAAGATTGGGAGCCTATGGCTAGGGAATTATAAAAGCAGTCGATTTTCTCAAGATTGAGAGCCTATGGCTAGGGAATTATGAAAGCAGTCCTTAAAATCGAGACAATATTTCATAAGGTGTTTCTCATGGTCCTTAAATACATCCAATGTATCAGCACCGTGATCCAAAATCTTTCATTATGATGATCGAGACAAATCACACTATTTAATAGTGATCAAAGTGTTGCAACCTTATCAGAAGAGATGCCCAGTCTCATCATTGGTTGTGAAGATATTTTTAAGTATAAGATTTGTGACACATGTCTCCTGTATGTGGATCTCATCCATATGCATATATCACATCTAATATACTAATGGGACCCGGTTCATCTCATGAACCATTAAGTTATATGTATTGGTCATGTGCATTAAGTAATAAAACACCATTCATCTCATGAAAGGAAAGCATGATTTTATTGATAAATAAAGAAATTAATCAATTTATTACATCAACTGATGGATTGAGACCATACATTCTAACACTTCCAATATCAGAGGACAAGGCAGCCAATTGGTGGTGGTCATGAGAAAAATTATCTTTATATTTTGGAACCGAAAGTGAGAAATCCAGAGCTATTATGTCTACAGATGTTGATGAGGATAAAGTTCTACTATGGCATCGACATCTTTGACATGCACCTATCTCGAGTCATAGGAGTATTCCATTTTAAACATTGGAAACAATATTAAGTTTCTTTATTATGACAATTGTCAATATGCTAGAAGTCGTAGGAATGTGATGCAATATGGAAGCCCAAGAAGGTCCCTGGGCCCACATGATGGACCCAGCCATCCAACCCAGTCTAGTGGGTTCAGCCCCCACAGGCCCAATTGGCTAAAGAGCTATTGTGGCATGCTATTTTTATCTTAGGTTTATTTGATTGGGAATTGTTTCTAATTCTATTGTTAATTAGGATTAGTAGCTTTCTATTTAGGATTCTTAATAGCAAAGAATACTACTCTATATATAGAGGAGCCCTTCATTGTATTTGGCATGCTTACTTCAATTAATCAAGAATTTCTCTGAGTTTATCTTGAGTTTATGGGTTGTTTTATGGTCTTGTTTGTGCCCTAGTGGCTAGAATCCCTCTTGGATTTGATCAATCCTTCGGGAGATTGATCTATCATCTCGATCGCGGATCTTGGCTGCACCAGAATGTTTACCCAGTTAACCCCACCTTAATGGGTATAGCTACTCATTTCTTTCCTCCAAACTCTCTCTCTCTCTCTCTCTCTCTCTCTCTCTCTCTCTCTCTCTCTCTCTCTGATTTTCTAAACCTACTTGAACAAAACTCTAGATTTCTACAAATCTTTGGTTTCAAATTCATTGACATATAGGTGCATCAGAGTGGAATATGTGTTGACCCAAACTGATCAAGAAAACAAATCAATGAACTACAATTACGTCAAATCACTATTGTCATTAACACCAAATGCTCACATAAGGGGCATTAGGCAACAATGTTTGAATAAAACAGTAATATATAAATATATATATATATACCTGTTCACATAAGGGGGTATTGAAAACCCTATGTTTGCCAAACCGATCTACTAATCCAGTTGTGCAACGAAAAACACCACCAAAGCCCACATCTTCACCAAATACATAAGCACTGCAGTATAGCTAACAATTGTAAGATAAATCTAATATCAGGACCAAAAAAAAAAGGGATACGGAGAGAGAGAGAGAGAGAGAGAGAGAGAGAGAGAGAGAGAGAGCTTCCGTAACAACAAAAAGAATGGAAACTTCTTGCAAGTTTAAATTGATTGGAAAAAGCACCGCCAACATGTGGCCAAAAAACCAACCAAGGCTTTAAGTATCAGTATCAGTGATCATAAGCACTGATACAAAACCAACACGGTCATCCAGTACATGGCTGTCTGTGTATCGTTTATGCCTGCAGAAGGGTGCAAAAATGTATGCTCTTGGATCAGGTGGGAAAACATATATTTCTTTTATGTACTAGCCTTTAGGATGTTGACATAGATACCATATCAAATTATGGTATTAAAGATGTATTCCAGTGTTAATAATTGATTTTCCAATGAAAACAAACTGAGTGGCTAAACTTCAAGCAAAAATAGGGCTTGATGCTTTCCCGTGCACTTTCACTAAGCCAAAGAGAGAAGGGAACAACTTACCTACTAAAGAGTTGGTGATCCACAAGAGAACATAAAGAACCCCTTAGTCTTTACGTCTCTAGTGAGAATCAAATTTTCAACACATCACCAAGGGACATATCAGGGAGCCTTCCTTGACAAGCAAGACTGAAATGGTCAATCTCATTCTCTTAGAATGAGGCCCCGGGGAAGTGACACAAAGAAAAATTAGAAAAAACGATAGAAAGCCAATAAGAGCTCAACTAGATGCCTAAAGATAAGGTAAACCTGTAACAAAACTCTGAACTGTCACTAAACAACAAGATGGAGACCATAAAGACAGTTCAAAGATACACAGACCAGCATTAGGGAGAGGCAAGTGCCACTTTAAAGAGCTAAAACAATGGAAGAGACCGGGTATGAACAGGCTAAAATGACTCTGGAATTAGCACATGATAAAGCACTTTAAAGTATATCACCTATTTGTGGAACTATAAAGGACCAGATATAAGGACTATATTACAATGAAACATCCTAACATTGACACCCAACACCTTACAGACATCAGCACATGTATAGTCCATTTAAATTTGTATAACATCAATTTGATTAGCTTATTTGTTTATTTTTCCTTTATTTCCCTTTTTGTAATGCTTTGTTTTTAATTCTTTGTAAGGCCAATCTTGCATACACCCCACAAAGTGGTTATGCACCAATTGTCTTCTCAGCCCTTCTTCGGCCTTTTCACATGGTATTAGAGCAATATTCAACCACTGGGAACTCTAGGGTTTCTTAACTTACGGTTTCCAGTTCTTCTTTCTCCTTTCTATCCCTTTTCCTCCTCCTTTCCTTCATTGATGGATCCACGTGCATCATGGGCCTTCAGTCTACAAAAGAAGGGCCAAGAATAAGCCCATTGCCAGCCAGCTATCAATCCCCATAGTGGGTCAGCCCAGCAGACCTAACCACAGTTAGCCAGCCCATCAGTCCTTACCATAGATATCTACCCATTGGGCACTCTAACCCATGATCGTCAACCCCTTGGACCTACTATGCTTTCTTTCAAGTTTCCTAGATCTAGATAAGATCTAGTAAAATAATTGACTGACACGTAATCAATTAAGAAAGCTAAACATATAATCAATGAAAGGATATTAAGCACCACGATATTTGCATGAAATCAATTCATGGAGGAAAATTAGAAACTCTAGGTCCATAATAGGCAAGATTGTCCTCCCCTCCTCTATAAATACCATGAAATCTCTCATTTGCAAATCAACAAAAAATCTCTCTTTCGGTCTTTCCCTCTCATTATTATGAGTGCTTTGAGCACAATTGTTTTCCCTTGTGTGAAGACTTTCTGGCTTGTCAATGGTGATGAAGTGATAAGCTGATAACTCCAAAGGCTGAACGTGCATGATGAATGTGCGAAGATTCCATCCATAATTGGGTCCCATCATATTTGTTCTCAAAGCAAGGAAGATGCTCCGATTTTGTCTTGCTTTCATTCCCCTATATTAGATTAGAATTCCTATTTGATTCATTCACTTTTATCAAAGAAAAAAAAATTAGTCCAAAAATTTTTATAGAAAAAGAAAAATACCAATCACTGGATTATTTATTTTTTTGAAATCTAATTAGTTTTTTTCCTTTTTTATTATTTATTTGCTTTCTATATCATTCAGTTCATTGTAAAATGTTTGCTTTATGTTTTATGATTATTGTTGTTGTGATCCCAAAAATATTTTCCCTCATCCCTACCCAATCACCCAACTGATGCAGAGCGGGCTACCACTCCACCAATGGTCCCACCCAGCATATTTTAAGGATATTTATTTTTTAGTAGCTTCCTAATTTTATTGTAATTAGGATTAGCAGTCTGATTATTTGGTTTCCTAGTTTGATTAGGATAGTTTCTATTATTAGATTAGGTTTTCTTAGGCCCTAAGTTTACTTTGCCTATTTATATTGCATTATAGAGATGATAATCTCAGATTTGGAATTAAGTAAAATTGGGATTTTCCCTTGGAGAGGTTTTCCTCATGTCAGAAATCTCTGCGGAGATAATTTGAGGTGTCTTTTGACACGTGCTTCGGCATCTACGCAAGCCCTAACCCTAGGGCCTGCATCACCAACCCAAACAGTTATAATTTGGTTGTTGTCTCGTGACCAAGATAGTCCAAGAAAAGTCCACACTTGAATGTATATATATATATAGAGAGAGAGAGAGACAGCCTATGATACCCGGATACTTATACAAGCCCAACGTATCCATATCGGACCAATACAACACTTTTGGTACCCGATACTGCACCGATACTTCTAGGGTACAAGTTTAACATATCATACTTACCATGCCCTTTATTCCATATAGTTATTTTAATTTTGTTACTTCTCAACATAAAAAATGCTAGAAAAGAACATAAACAATGATGAATTCATTGATTCAGAAGTGATCTAAAGAAAAAAATAGAACACCAATATCCACATCAGTGTCCTAGATTTTCAAAAGCAAGGAGTCATATCCCCAATCATCGTATCAGTGTCCGTATTCATACCCGTATCCAGGCATCATAAGAGAGAACATCTCTATTAGTTGGTGTTCCAAACCAGATTGGCCCCCAAACTGATTCAATCAGCAACAAACCTTCATCAAACAGCAACCACAGACTGCTATTTCAGTCCCCATCCATTCTAACTTAAGCTCAAACTGTTGTTAAACATAATCTATTTAACCAAATACATACCTACACCAGCACTCACAGTCTCTCTAACAATCCAAAACCACAAATCCAACCCATGCACTGATAAGTGCTTAATTATTTGTAATCTAAGCCCTAATATTCTGTTTATCCTATGCTAGTTCATGTTTATTTTATTTGATTTTACATAGTTTTTGTTAATTTTTATGCTAAGGTCAAAAGGAGCAAAAAGAGAGTAATTAAAGGGCGTGAATCCCAAAGAAGGACCAAGGTGGGTCCCATTCAAGATGTTTCAGATTCAAAGAAGACTTTCTAATTATTTGGACAACTTACAATTCAAATCAAAGAAGGAAAGAATTAGAGAAAGAAATTCTAATCAAAGAAGAAGAGCAAAAGAAAGAAAGAAGAGAAGAAAAAAAGAAGAAACCCAATCTAGGGTTACACGCCCAAGGGAGGTCCACATCTATTACAAATAAAAGAATTTCAGAAATTAGAAGTCTTATTCAAGTTAAAAGAGGAGTTCAAGAATGGAGAAAAACAAGGAGAGAAAGAAGGAAAATTTGGAGCAAGAGTTCAAGTCAACATAGAAGTCCTAAAAGAGGGGTCCCACACTCATGTTACACACACCAAATAGGGCCCACTTTTATGTCAAAAGTTCAGATTTAATTCCTTGCAATTAATCTCAGATTTGTGGGTCCATGTGAATAAGTTTCTAGAAGATACAAGTGGGACCAGATTTAGAAAGCTTGCTAATCAAGAAAAGAAGACTCCTATTCTAATCTAACTAGGAAGCATACTTATAAAGAAAGATGGAGATCTAATCATACAAGGAGAGAAGCCTAAAAAGAAGGAGATTCTTCACAAAAGAGGGTTGTTGCAAGACTTATAAATAGAAAAAAAAACCTAGCCACGTCCATCCATAATACCAGCCATAAAACATCACACAAACCATCCACAAATCAGCTACAATCATCCACAAACCCTAGCAGCCATAGAGCACTATTGGGAGCACCTTTGGAGCATCTTTTGGAGAGCTTTCGGAGCGAGGAAAAGGGGAAAAAGCTGCTGGCCATCCACTGCATCTTCATCATCTTCTAGTTTTCTTCTTATGACTCTATTTTATATTTTGTTTTCAATTCCAGACATGAGTAGCTAATTTTTTTAGGGCTAGGGTGTAATTGAAACCCTAGCCTAGTTCTATATAGTTTCTTTTGGCACCTTTTAATTCATATTTCAGTTTTGTTGGTTGAGATTCTAAACCATGTTATTAATTGATGAGTTGTGTATATGCCATGCCAACCATGTTATGTTCAATTAATTTTAAGAGTAGCTAACTTAATTTTGATTGATCTTGATGTTAAGCATCTAGGGTTTAGAACCATGAATAATCTAAGTATATGCCATGCTTAGACTCATGCATTTATCTTTCCCATTGTTTTTATGCATCATGCATGTATTGACTAGGACATATGCCATGCTTAGTTTGTGCAACTTGATGAACAATTCATGGAGTATGCCACTCATGAATTAGGTTTAGGGGAATAATAATCTAGATACATATGCCATGGTCTAGGTTGATAGATGTCACTAATAAAATCTGATTTTTTATTAAAAGATAATAAGGGACATGCATAGGATTGGTTAGGGGAGTAGATGAAACCCTAGTTCATTCAATCTCATTGTTTTCAATTCTAATATTAGTTGTGTGTTTTAGGTTACTTTCCAATTAGCTTTTGATACTTTAATTTACTGTTTTTAGTAGTTTAATTCAATCTTTCATCATTCAATTGTCTCTTTTAATATTCTGATTTTTAGTTAATTTTGACATTGTTTTATCACAAGTCTTCGTGGGATCGACCTCGTACTTACAATTCACTACACTACATAGTGATCTTGTGCGCTTGCGAGTTTTAAGTTGTGTGCATATTAAGTAGCTTATTTCTAGGTTGCTTGGTGCATACCAAGTTTTTGGCGCCGTTGTCGGGGAGTTGTTTGCATAGAATACTGTCAAAACTTGTTTTTAGTATAGTGTCATAGTCTAGTTTCGTTTTTAGTTCAGTTACTTGAAGTTTTAAAGTGCTGTTATTTACTGTTTTATCATAGTTTTTCAGCTATTTAATTTCAGATTTCTTTTTTTCTTCTTTTAGCACATTAACTCTTTTATAGGTGCTTACCTGCGGTCATAAATTCTGTATATGCAAGGTAGGCGATCTCAGGACTTAGCCATCATTGTCTATGATCCAGAAATTGAACGAACTTTTAGAAGATATCGAAGACAAGCTCAGAGGGCAAGATCCAATACACAGCCCTCATCTGACTCAGAGCTTGAAGAAAACAGTGTTAACGGAAATCAACCATAAAAATCATGAGCATCTGAAGGCCATAACTATCGTCACCAAAGAGCCTGAGAAGGTCTACAGGCGAATGAGGCAGCATGGTACAGCCATAGACACCAGCGTGAATGGGCCTCATGAAAATCCAGAAACTGTAGAAATTGAGCCACAGGACAAGGAAAACTGAGACTGATGAGAACCAGAAAAGTGATAAGAAGAGCACAGACATTGCGGCCACTCCTAATTGTTAGTTTATGGTCTCAATACCAAGAGTATATGATGTAATAAATTGATTAATTTCTTTATTTATCAATACAATTCATGTTTTTCCTTTCATGAGCTGAATGGTGTTTTATATACTTGCACATAACTAATACAAACGACATAATAGTTCATGAGATGAACCGGAGTCCACAAGTATACTAGATGTAATACATGTGTATGGATGAGATCCACATACAGGAGATATGTATTACAAATCTTATACTTAAATATCTTCGCAACCAGTGATGAGATTGAACACCTCATCTGACAAGGTTGCAACATTTTGATCACTATGAGATAGTGTGATTTGTCTCGATCATCGGAATGTAAGATTCCGGATCATGGTGCTGGTACATTGGATGTATTGAAGGACCATGAGAAGCACCTTATGTACACCGTCTTTATTTTAAGGTCTGCTCTCATAATTCCCTAGCAATAGGCTCATAGTCCTGAGACATTAATGAACTCAAGTTTCTATCTATTTATTTGCTTTGAGTCACCAATGAGTGAGGCCAATTGTAGGTCAACACCTCGGTGATTTGGGTACGTGGTAGTGGAGCTGTGGGAACATCTAATAGTCAAGAAGGAATCTATCTTTAATATCCCCTTGTGCCAATTAATGGATTTATCATTGGTAAGTGCGCACCCATTCCAATTAAGAGTTAATTGGATCAGTACCAAATGATCACTATAATTAATTGGGGCTCAAGGATGATAAGATATGGATCTAATTTGGTGGACAGGTCCATTTGATCCATGGATATAGATGGAGGGGCCTACTTATGGTACTGTGGAAGTTTAGGGTCTTCATTGTAATTTATTCCTAAGACTGGAGTGCAATTGCATTTATATAGTGGAGTTATTTGCAATTAACTGTGGGCCCGAATTGCACATGAGATGTGGGGTCGCGTGTCCCAGTTGGAGCCAGCTTTCTAAAGAATCCCTAGTGGTCCCCACGCTAGCCCAATATATTAGAAAGATACTAATTCTACTTAAACTCTTAAAGGAAGGTTACTATTTCTATTTGAAGTGAGACTTCTAATAGTGGTAATGGTAAGCTACTAATTAATAATGGAAGTATGACTTCTATTTTAATTAGAAAGGAGAAAGCAACTAATAGTTGTGGAAGTAAGACTTCTATGGCAATTAGTAAGGGAGATGTTTACTAATGGGAGTTAAACTTCTATTTCAAATAGGAAAAGAGGAGTTGTGGAAGGCTATAAATAGAGGAATACTCCTCTCAAATTCGTGCATAATAATTAGAGCACTTTCAGCCCCCTTGTGCAAGAGTTGTACAAGTCATCTTCTTCTCAAAGTTCCCCTCTCTTTCACCTTTGGTTCCTTAGAGTTACTAGTAGGGTTTTCTCTTGAGGATTCCACCATCTTCTTGAGAAAATAGATCTAATACGGGATATAGCGTTGGAAGATCAAAAGGAGTTGAAGATTCTGATTTGGATTGTGAAGTTGTTCATCACCAAAGTAAAGAAATCAAATCCTCCATTAGAGCACAACAAAGCTCCAAAGGTATATCTTCATCCTTGTATGTTGTGGATTTCGTGGTTGCATATTTATGTGTTGTTTTCTATCTTATAGATAGTATATGTTGCTGTACATGGTTGTGAGATTGAGGGAATTGCATCCTGGATTGGGTTTGTTGCATTCTAGACAATTGATCCCTGCATTAAGTGGGTCAAAAGTTTTGAAACCTGTCTGGAAGGCCCACCTATATTCCAACACTATTCCGGTCACACCTTCTAAAGAACCAGAGAGAGTTTATAAGCCAGTTCCACCTTACCCTCAGCGGCTGCGACAGGAGAAGAAAAGTCAATTCACGCAGGACATCTTCGAGACTCTGAGGAAGGTAGAGATTAACATTCCGCTGATTGATGCTATTAAGCATATACCCTCTTATGCAAAGTTTATCAAAGAGTTATGTACAAATAAGAGGAGATTCAGAGATCATGAAGAGGTTAAGTTAACTGAGGAAGTCAGTGCCATTCTTTCAAGAAAGCTTCCTCCAAAGCTGAAGGACCCTGGGAGCTTTACTATACCTTACAAGATAGGAGATCATACATTTGAGAGAGCCTTACTGGACTTGGGTTCGAGTATCAATTTGCTGCCATTTTTAGTCTGAGTATTTGGGTTTGGGAGAGCTCAAACCAACTTCAATTACATTGCAACTGGCGGATAGAAGTGTGAAGCACCCAAGGGGCATTATGGAGGACATTTTGGTGAAGGTAGGAGAATTCATACTACCTTCTGACTTTGTGGTACTGGACATGGAGAGTGTATCACTACCTCACCACCTTTCTATTATACTAGGCCGACCTTTCATGGCCACTGCGGCTTCAAAGATAGATGTACAGAAAGGCACAATTGAAATGAAGGTCAATGGGCAGAACATTGAGTTTAAAGTGTTCGAAGCTATGAAAATGCCTAGAGATGAAGATTGCTTTCAAATTGGGGTAATTGAGCAGGCCATAAAAGAGGTGTTTTCAAGAGCACATGGGTGCAAGGAGGAGTTGGACACATGCATTCAGCAAGGCCTTACCAAATCTGAAATCGAGCATGATTGTGATGAGCTTGAGGTATCACTTATGGAGATTGTAAATCAACTAGAAGTACTCCCCTCCATCCCAGGTAAATATCCTAACTCTTTTGAAATTCTTGGTTCTTCCACAAAGCAACCCGTTCCTTCTGTTTTAAAAGCACCAGAGTTAGAATTAAAGCCATTACCTAAACATCTCAAATATGCCTACTTGGGAGAACATGAGACTTTGCCATGTATCATAGCCAGTGATTTGAGTTATGATGAAGAGAGCAAGTTGTTAAAAATGTTAAAAGCTCACAAGACAACATTGGGGTGGAGCATTGCAGACATCAAAGGTACAAGCCCAACCATGTGTATGCACCGAATATTGTTAGAAGAGGAGTCTAAACCTACAAGGGAAGCACAACGGAGACTCAACCCTCATATGAAAGAGGTTGTCAAAACAGAAATTCTTAAGCTATTAGACGTTGGGATCATCTACCCAATCTCCGATAGTAAGTGGGTTAGCCCAGTACAAGTTGTTCCCAAGAAGAGTGGTATGACAGTAGTAAAGAACGAACATGATGAACTGATTCCTACTAGAGTTACCACTGGATGGAGGGTATACATAGACTACCGGAAGCTTAACACAGTTACCAGAAAGGATCACTTCCCACTACCATTCATTAATCAAATGTTAGAGAGGCTAGCTGGGCATTCACATTATTGTTTTCTTGATGGGTACAGTGGGTACAATCAGATTCCTATTGCTCCAGAAGACCAAGAGAAGACCACTTTTACTTGTCCATTTGGGACATTTGCCTACAGGAGGATGCCTTTCGGGCTTTGCAATGCACCACCAACTTTTCAGAGATGCATGATGAGTATTTTCTCCGATATGGTGGAGCGCTTTATTGAGGTATTCATGGACGACTTCTCTGTCTTTGGATCATCATTTGATAACTGTTTGTATCATCTGGAGTTTGTGCTAAAGAGATGTGAGGAGTGTAATTTGGTGTTAAACTGGGAAAAATGCCACTTCATGGTGAAGCATGGCATTGTACTTGGGCATGTGGTGACAAGCAAGGGGATACAGGTGGATAAGGCTAAGATAGACTTGATCAGCAAACTTCCACCACCCACATCAGTGAAGGGAGTACGGAGTTTCCTTGGGCATGCGGGATTCTATCGCAGATTCATTAGGGATTTCTCCAAGATTGCAAGACCACTTTGTTCATTGTTACAGAAAGAGGTGGAGTTTGTTTTTAATGAGAATTGCTTACGAGCATTTGAGCTGCTGAAAAAGCTTTTGACATCAGCCCATATTATCATGGCGCCTGATTGGAGTTTGCCATTTAAGCTCATGTGTGATGCCAGTGACTATGCTTTAGGGGCTGTGCTTGGCCAAAGAGTAGAAAAGCTTCCACATGTGATTTACTACGCATCCAGGACTCTAAATGATGCACAGCTGAACTACTCTACTACTGAGAAGGAACTTCTTGCTGTAATTTTTGCACTAGAAAAATTCAGATCCTACCTTGTTGGGTCTAAGGTAATAATCTACACAGATCATGCAGCATTGAAGTATCTATTGAGCAAGAAGGATGCAAAGCCAAGGCTAATCAGATGGGTGTTATTACTACAAGAATTTGACCTTGAGATCAGAGATAAGAAAGGCAGTAAGAACGTAGTGGCAGACCACTTATCCAGATTGTTGAATGAGGAGGTCGGCAAGGGGGACGAAATTCCACTCAATGAATCTTTTCCAGATGAGCAACTATTTCAGATTACCAAGCTTCCATGGTTTGCAGACTTGGTGAATTATAAGGTTTGTGGTGAGTTCCCAATGCATTTTACTAATCAAGCCAAGAAGAGGATGGTGCACATTGCACGTTTTTATTACTGGGATGACCCATATCTGTTCAAGCACTGCTCAGATCAGATCATTCGAAGATGTGTACCAGAAGAAGAAGTACAGAGCATCTTAACGCATTGCCACAGCAAGGCGTGTGGAGGACATTTTGGAGGAAAGAAGACAGCCGCTAAAGTACTTCAATCTGGTTTCTTTTGGCCCTCTATATTTAAAGACGTACATGCCTCTTGTTTAAGTTGTGATAGGTGCCAGCAAATGGGAAACATTTCCTCCAGGAATCAGATGCCACTGAAGGGCATTCAAGAGGTGGAGCTTTTTGACATGTGGGGGATTGATTTTATGGGACCATTCCCATCATCCTATGGTTATCTCTACATTCTGGTAGGAGTAGACTATGTGTCCAAATGGGTGGAAGCTATCCCAAGTAAGACAAATGACCACAAGGTGGTTTTGGAATTTCTGAAGAACATGATATTTGCCAGATTTGGAACACCCAGAGCAATCATTAGTGATGGTGGCAGTCACTTCACAAACAGGTCCTTTGAAGCATTAATGAAGAAATATGGGATAACTCACAAGATAGCTACTCCATACCACCCTCAGACTAGTGGACAGGTAGAAGTGAGTAATAGAGAGATCAAGCAGATTTTAGAGAAGACAGTGCAACCCAACAGGAAAGATTGGTATTTAAGGCCGAATGATGCGCTTTGGGCATATAGGACAGCCTACAAGACTCCTATAGACATGTCTCCCTATCGTTTGGTCTATGGGAAGGCATGTCATCTGCCGGTGGAATTGGAGCACAGGGCATTCTGGGCAATCAAGAAATTTAATTTTGATATGAAGCCAACAGGTGAGAAGCGGAAGTTACAGCTGAATAAGCTTGAGGAGCTACGATATGAAGCATATGAGAATGCCAAGCCGTATAAAGAGAAGACTAAAATATTCCATGATAAGAAGCTATTAAGGAAGACGTTTGTGGTGGGATAAAAGGTATTACTCTTCGATTCTAGACTCAAATTATTTCCAGGGAAGCTGAAGTCCAGGTGGTGTGGCCCCTTCGAGGTCACTCAGGTTTTTGAGCATGGGGCTATTGAGATCTATCATCCAAAGAATGGTAACAAATTCAAAGTCAATGGACATAAGCTCAAGCCCTATTAGGAGCAGATTTTTGACAAGGATGTGGATGTGATTACATTTACAGATTTTCCTTCCACTTGATAGAGAAGTACAGTCCGGCTGAAGACTATAAAGCAAGCACTGCTGGGAGGTAGCCCAGATCTTTGCAAGGAAAAGTTAAGGGTGGCAATACAGAGGTGGCTATGTACTCCATATCCAGCTGAGTTCTTTTACCCTTTTCTTTGTCTTTCTATTTACTTTACTGTTTTGTTTGTTTTCGTGTTTTCCTTTTTACTTTATTTTACAACATTGGGGACAATGTTTAGTTTACGTTTGGGGGAAAAGTCTTAGTTAGGATAGATTCAGAGTCATTTACAAAACAAAACAAACAAATAAATAAAAATTTCGAAAATCACAAAAATATTTATTTATTTTTCTTGAGTCATAGTTCCTTCCTACCACAATGATGAGAATTGATGATTTGTCTTGTATGGTTCATTGAACTTAATTATGCTGGTTCTTTATTAAGCACATTGAGCTATCACTGTGTGGATTACAATGCTGATATAGTCTTGAGGTTGAAAGCTCTTGCATAATTGAATGATTAGATGCTTTTGGTGAAAACTTGTGCAACCTAGTGAGATTTGAGCCTAAATGCTTATTCTTGAGAGGGTTATACGCTAGCCCAATAATTAGATCATTACTAATTCTACTTGAACTCAAAAGGAAAGGAAATAGAAAGTTACTATTTTTATTGGAGGTGAGACTTTTAATATTGGTAATAGTAACAAGAGAGGGTTACTAATTATTATGGAAGTAAGACTTCTAATAATTATTAGTAAGAGGAGGTTGCATGAAGCTATAAAAAGGGAAAGAGGGGTTGGACATCCACATATTGAATCCCACGACCTTTGTGCAAGAGTTGCATGCCTCTCTCTCCTCTCCTCCCTCTTCTAGTATCTCTTCCGGGTTTTCCTTAGAGCTTCTAGTTGGTTTTCTCTTGGAGATCCCACCATTCTCCTACTCGAAAAAGATCTAAAGTAGGTCATAGCGTGGAAGACAACAAGGTGTTGGAGATCCTAATTTGCTACTAAGAAAGAGTTCTTCTTCAAGCAAGTTGTCATCTTCTCCATTAGAGCACAACCGAGCTCCAGAGGTATAATCTACTTCTTTGTATTTGTGGATTTGTTGTGGATGCATGGTGATGCTTTTATCTATCTTAGAGATAGTGTTTTACTGATCTTGATCATGAGTTTGAGGTTCTTGGATCCTGGATGTGGTTTATAGCCTTATGGATACTTGATCCCTGAGTCAAGTGGGTAAAAAGTTTTGGAAACCTATCCACAAGGCCCACCTACTTCCAACATAACTGTGTCTATTGTTCCTTTACAATTGGTTCATAGTGATGTCTGGGCTCCTGCTCCCACGCTCTCTGGATGTGGTTTTAAGTACTACATTGTGTTCATTAATGATTTTACTATATACACCTGGTTTTTTCCTCTTATTCGCAAATCTGATGAGTTTGATATCTTTGCACTTTCAAATTACAAGCTGAAAACATGTTATCTTCTAAAATCAAACGGTTTTGTTCTGATGGAGGAGGGGAGCTTATCGGCACTAAATTTCAGCAATTTCTGAAAAACAATGGTATCTTCCATCAAATATCATGCCCCTATAGTCCAGAACAGAATAGATGTACTGAACACAAGCGTAGGCATATTGTAGAAACTGGTTTAACTCTTCTATTTCATGCTGGAATGCCTACTAAATTTCAGAGTGATGCATTTTCTGCTGCTATATATCTCATTAACAGAATGCCTCCACCTTCTTTACAATTCATTTCTCCGTGGCAAAAATTGTTTGGTTGTAAACCTTCCTACTCCACTTTAAAGGTTTTTGGCTGTGGTTGTTATCCATGGCTGAGGCCTTATTCACAGCACAAACTTGAACCTAGGTCCAAACAACATTTCTGCCATTGCTTTAGCATCTAATCCTGTATTCCACACCCGTACCAAGCATATCGAAGTCGACTATCACTTCATCCGTGAAAAGATTCTAAGGAATGAGCTTGTGGTTAAGCATGTCGCTTCGCAAGATCAGATAGCTGATGTTTCTGCCAAGGGTCTCCATCCCCAGCGCTTCAAATATCTTGGGGCCAAGCAGGTTACAGAATCACCATTTAGCTTGAGGGGAGAAAATAATAAACAAGCTGTCACTCAGTTATGATAGGCTCTAGCTCAGTGAGTTGCTACAATTCCAACTACCCGGTCTAATGAAGTCATTGCAGTTAAACAGTCATGTGCTTACTGTGACAAAAGTGAGCTGTAACAGATTCAGGTTTTATCTGAATTATGTAAGATAATTCTCTCTTTTTTTTTTTTTTTTTAGAATGGTTACTTTCATTAAAAAAAAAGCAAGCGGTATAATAGCATACTGACAAGCTGAAACAGGAAAACAGAAAAAAGAGAGAGGGCCCTAAGAAAAACAACTAAGGCCCTACATAAGAGAAGGCCAACTCCTTCCAATGCAACATTATTTGTTCCATAGAGTATCCTTCAAAAGACTGGCTTGTGGATACCCACAGATCAACTAAAAACTTACTTTTCTCCACCAAGCAGCTGACAGTGGTTGCAACCCCTTCAAAGCACCTTGAGTTTCTTTCCTTCTATATTTTCCACAGGACCACAAGAAATGTCAATCTCCCTAGTTCCTTGCCTCTAGGAACCCCTATGGGAGGCTTCCATTTCTGGAAAAGCTCTAGAAGGGTTTTAGGAAATACCCAACAGCAGTCAAAACATCCAACCACCAACCTCCAAATAGCCTGAGCAATTAATTTTCCAATGCAGCATAAGGTGGTCCATAGATTTCTCCTCTCTTGAGCACATGGGACATCAGTTTACCACAATACTCCCCCTCCTCCTTAAGTTATCCATAGTAAGAATTCTGTTAGATGATTCTCTCAAAGCTCTATAAATACAAAAGAGCATTGTATCACTGCAATTAAGAAGAATGAAAAGAAAAGCATTCTTCTTCCTCTCGTTGTTCTCTGTTTCTCATCCTCTCCTTTCTCTGCTTATATCTACTTTTTGCTAAGTCATTTCTATCAAGCCCAACAATAGCGTCCAACCCATAGATGACTGATCCATTAGGCCTAAGCACTCAATAGTCACCCAATAGACAAGCTATGCTCTCTTTCCTAGTATATAGCTATCCAATAAAGTTTCCCGGAACTAGATAAAATCTAGCAAGATAATTGATCGACATGTAATCAATGAACCTGAGGATATTAAACACCAAGAGATTCTCATGTAATCAATTCATGGAAGGAAAAGATAAATCCTACTAAGTCTCTAATAGATAAGATTGTTCTCCCCTCCTCTACACAATAGATACCTTACCTTGTATTCTCCGATTTATAAATCAATGAAAATTCTCTCTTTCCTCCTTATTATTCTAAGTGCTTTGGGGAATTGTTTTCCGGTGTGTGAAGACTTCTTAGGTAGCCAATGGTGAGGACTTCAAAGGCCGGGCATCCATGGTGATGTGTGAAGACTCCATCGATCATTGGGTCCCAGCACTCTCTCCATCATTGGACTGACACCAGCCCTATCTGAGGCTAACATTAGACAATGACCTGACCATGATCTCTCTACACTCTGCAGCATGGTTCATGGTTGGGCAGCAAATCAGACAATTTGAATCTAATTCAATGAGCTCGAAAATTCTAGGGCCACCCAAAAAACAGCATTCAAGTGGAATATCAAAACACAAAAAACAGAAGCCTTCACAAAAGAACCCACCCAAAAAGCCGTAAACTCAATCCTGAAATCTGAATCTATGACGTCCTATTACCGAAGAAATCATTGAATGTTACCGAAGAAATAATTGAATGGGTATTTATCACTAATAACATAAAACCATCCTTCTTAAATCATGAGAGAAGTAGAGAGAGGAAGAAAAAGAGAGAATCCATATACATAAACATGCTGGAATTTTCACAAACTAGGAAATCGCAGGCATGAATTGAGAGAGGGAGATGGGAAAAGGAGCAAAGGAGATGTGCAGACGCACCGAGGATCGGTTTCAAGAGCGATATGGAGTGCCTGGTTGATCGCAGAGAAGAGATTGGTGAGCTTCTTGCCGTCTGTTGGGTGCTGCCTCTGTTCCTTCACAGGTGAAGATGATGATGTGCAGAATTCCCTCACAGAGCCCAAATCCCGCCGGTTCCCAAAACTCTTCAACGCCCTTGCCATAGTTTTTACTTGCCTTTTCCTTTCTCTGCTCAAAAGATCCAACGCACAAAAGCTTTCTCTGCTCAAAAGATCCAACGCAATGGTGTGTGTGTCTACATACATATGTATACATATACATATACATGTATGTATGTGTACACTTACATATGTATGTATGTGTACACATACATATATGTATATGTATATGTATACATATGTATGTATATATATATAGGGGAGTGTTCATATGCATCTATCCCTCACCATAGGATGAGGGATAGATCCATAAATGGGGGGTATCAATGACAAAAGGGAGATTTCAAGTACATAGGGTGTACTTGAAACCCCCCATTTATGGATCTATCCCTCACCCTATGGTGAGGGATAGATGCATATGAACATTTCCTATATATATATATATATATATATGTATGTATATGTATACATATATATATACATATATGTATGTACATGTACATATATACATGTATATATACATATATGTATGTACATGTACATATGTACATGTACATAAACATATATGTATGTACATATATATAGAGGTTTCAAGTGCATTCATCCCTCGCCATAGGGTGAGGGACACTTCCATAATTGGGCATTTTCAAGTACAAAAGTTATTTTTCAAGTACATAGGGTGAGGTACACATCCTTGTCTTCATGTGCAAAAACGGGAAGTGTCTCTCACCCTATGGTGAGGGATAGATGCACTTGAAACTTTCCATATATATATATATATATATGTATACATATGTGTGTATATATATATACACACATATGTGTGTATATATATATACATATGAGAGCAGCTCCCCTAAGCTTGATAAGCTCAAGTGTGTGGGCCGCACGGGAGGCTTAAGTGGAGAGAAGCCCAAAAAATTCAGAAAGCCCGCTTGATTTTCATTTTCCCCCTATCATCCCATACCAACCTAATCGATGCATTCAGTTTTTGCAACTCTCTCTCCCTACAGCTAGGGCACAGTGAACGCAGGGAAGACGCTGCTCATCTCCTCCTGTCCAGGCAAACGGAAGTTTTCCTCTTCTCCCTTGGTCTCCAGCGCTCTGCACATCGCCTTCGTCTCTCCCTGTCCAGGCCTGTTTGTTCATTTTCCTCTTCTCCCCAGTCTCCAGCTCTCTCCACAGCCAGCGATCTCCGCCTTCGTCTCTCCCCGTCCAGGCGATCGAAAGTTTTCATCTTCTCCTCCATCTCTCCGGCGATCGACTGCCCCGGTAAGTGGGTTACCATTCTTCCCCATTTTCTTTCAAAGCTGTTTTCTCGTGTTTCCCTTTTCACCCATTTCATTTGAAATCTGTGTGTGTGTTTTTTTATCTTTTCTTTTTTGAAATTTGATTTCCTTACAAATCTTTGTTTTTTTTTTTTTAAATCTGATTTCATCTCACTCATTTTACCCATAAGATATAGTTATCATGTTCTGCTAGAATAGTATTGTGGTCTTCTGTGCCTGCCTGATAAACGGTAACAACTAAGATTTTTTTTTCAAATAGGAGAACCGTACACGGGCATAGTTTGTTCACTAAGATAGCAGGAGACATTCAAGATTAAAAAAAAAAAAAAGAGAAAACAAATACATGGCAGTAATAGAGTTGCCTGTTTTGTTTTGTGTTTTTTTTTTTTTTTTCCTGATTTGTAACTTTGAATCCTGCTAATAAAGCATTTGCCTTTTCATTCATTCCGTTGGGATGTGTAGATGCCTATATTGAAGCACACATCATTTCAACCTGATGCTAATCTTCATGGTGGAGATGTAACATCTTGAGCCCATTTAATTGCACAAACAGAATCAGTTTCCACCAATAGGGGTCCAGAGAAAAAAATGTAAAACATTTTCAACCCTTCTGTCATTTGAATATCAGCTCTATTTGAGTATCCATTTCCTATGGATATTGAGAAGGCCACCAACATTTCATTAATATTACATGAGCTACATCCATCCCATACATTTGTTACTTGTACTATCTGATACTATTGGAACAAACAAGAGGGACATACACATTGTCCATTTGTATTACAGGAATTTTATAATTTCTGTGGCTTCTTTCAAACAACATGCTCTTCTTAAATGGCTCACCCATTTGATTAGAAATCTTTTTTTCTTTTCAGCCCAAGGAACCCTTTGTTTGTCCATTCATTTGAAATCTATTTTACATATTGTATGCACATATTTTGATTAGGGCTATAGAACCAAATTCATTGCACATATTTTAATTGTTTGTGGTCCAGATTGCAAATGGGTATGATCTCCTCATCGTCACAATCACCATCCGTGCACTATCCGGTTGTAGATGACAACATGACACCAAAACTGGGCATGTATTTTGGAGATTTAAATGAGGCATTTAACTTTTACAATGCTTATGGAAAATTTGTTGGGTTTAGCGTTAGAAAAGAATCAACCCGTAAAGAAGATGGGGAGGTAGTTTGGAAGCGATTTGTTTGTTCAAAGCAGGGTAAAACAGATGAGAAACATTGGATTGATAAAGAATTAGTTCAAAGGCGTCGAATGGAAACAAGATCCAATTGTAAGGCTCAGATGCAATGAAATGGTTAAATCAGGTGGTTATGTTGTTTCAAGTTTTGTTTGTCAACATTCTCATGCCCCAACTACTCCTAGTAAGAGATTTATGTTGAGGTTGCATCGTGAAGTGCCACAATCAAAGCGACAGATAATAAATACATATGATTCCGCAAATGTTCGAAGCAAACAGCAAATGCAAGTCTTTGCATCGCAATCAGGGGGACTTGACAAAATTGAATTTACAGACACCGATGCTAAGAATCACCGCAGGGATCAAAAAGAAAAGAAAAGGGGACTAGATGGTCAGTTGTTATTTTAGCTCTTTGAAAACCGTAAAGAAATGAGCAGTGGTTTTACATATACCATTGAGAGAGATGTAGATAAAAAGATAACACATATTTTTTGGGCAAACGGGGTGTTTCGTTCGGCATACAAAGTTTTTGGTGATGTTGTAACATTTGATACAACGTATAAAACAAACTGTTATGAATTGATCTTTGCTGCATTTGTAGGTTGCAATCATCATGGTCAGACAACTTTATTTGGATGTGGTTTCTTACCAAATGAAAAAACAGAGTCATTTGAGTGGTTGTTTAACAAATGGCTTGAAGCCATGGCATTCAGTCCACCGAGAGGAATTATAACAGATCAAGATTTGGCAATGACTAAGGCTATAAAGAATGTCATGCCAAACACATGTCATCGGTATTGCCTATGGCACATTTTGGATAAATTGCCATCGAATTTAGGAGGGGTCCTAATACACAATGAGGGCTTAATTGATGAGCTAAAAAAGTGTGTTCATAACTCTGACACTTCTTCTCAGTTTGAGAGTTCTTGGTCTGAGATCATGATAAAATATAAGCTTATGGATAATGATTGGTTGGCAGATATATATATAGGATTCGTAATATGTGGGTTCCGGCATATTTAAAGCATAATTTCTTTGCTGGCATGTCAACTACTCAAAGGAGTGAAAGCATGAATGCATTTGTAAAGCAGTATGTAGAATATAAAAATTCATTACTTGATTTCATTTTGCGTTTTGATGCTGGAGTTGAGCGTTTAAGATACCTTGAAAAAAAGGAGGATTTTGAGAATAGCAATGGGAGGCCCAAATTGAAAACGTGTTCACCAATGGAGAATCAAATGGCCGACGTCTATACAAGAAACATATTTTATAAGTTTCAAGATGAGTTATTCGCCACCATGTCACTTGGCGAAAAGCTCGTAAATGAGGATGATGTGGAATGTATCTTTATTGTGAAGAATTTTGCCGATGAAAAGGATTTTGATAGACAGGTTGTGTGGAAAAAAGAGGAGATGCATGCATATTGTTCATGTAAAAAGTTCGAGTTTGTAGGTATCCCTTGTCGTCATGTAATGTGTATCATGAGGCATTACTCTATTTTCTATTTGCCTGAGCATTTCATTTTGAAGAGATGGACGAAAGGAGTAACAAAAGAAATATTTGTTGATAGGGTGGATGACATTGGAACTGTCGGTGTTAACTCTGGCTTGGCTAGACATAATCAGTTCTCATGTATGTTTGCGGGCCTTATTGACATAGCTAGTCAATCCAAAGAAGGATTCGATGTTGCGGCTAATTGTCATGCAGATTTGGAAATCAAATTGCGGCAGATGACACTAAACAACAGCACAATAGA
The DNA here is from genome assembly GCA_038049695.1 of Cinnamomum chago. NCBI lineage: Eukaryota > Viridiplantae > Streptophyta > Magnoliopsida > Laurales > Lauraceae > Cinnamomum > Cinnamomum chago. The sequence goes on from CP142456.1 coordinate 48,867,294, forward strand.
GACAAGCATACATAATGGGAAGGGACTTGTGGACAGTAATGTGATCGAATATCATGAGCCAGCACATGCTGTTACGAAAGGACGCGCGAAGAGACTTAAATCATCGAAGGAAAAAGCAACAAGAGGGTGTCTTTGTCGTGGCTGTAACAAGCGTGGTGTATCGCACGACAAGCGAAACTGCCCTATGTTGTTGAATAGGTAATAATCCAATATGTCTTTTTTGTGTTTCCACCATTTTTCATATGAATATGGTTACTTAAAACATGAAATTTCAGGTTAGTTGACGGTCCAAGTATCTCAAATGACTATAATTGTGCAAGTTTAGAAAGCTCTGATGCTGAAAGGGGACAAGGTAGTGTCAGCACAGAACTCGTCTAAGTTTACAGTGTTTTATTTATCCAAATAAATTGCATGACACCAATAAAATGGTTAAGAATTTTTAACAGTAATACTTGATGTATCAGCTTCATATTGTTGCAGGTGATGATGTTGAAGCTGTGGAATGAATGTCTATGTTGTTGGTGCAATCATAATTAAAGTTGCAGGTGATGATGTTAAAGCTGTGGAATGAATGTTGGGGACAACTGTCTTGGTTGTATAAAGAAGGTGTATGGGATTTGTATGGGCATTTCTGTGACAGGGTTCACTTTTTTTTGCTACACTTGGCCTTATTTTTGCTCCTGTTTTGAGAGCCTAACTTGCTTTAATTTGCTCCACTTGTTTTGGGAGCTTTGTCAACTTCCTTTTGAATACAGTTGTACCAACTACTACTACTAAATAAATGATACACTTTTCAAGCAAAAAAAAAAACTATCTTTATTGTATAATAAAGGTGTGGAATTGGGATGTACTCCTTTGTGGCTGAAATGATGTGGAAGGTGTTCGTGTGGAATGTGTATTGTAAGTAAATGTTGCGGAAAGACAATGTTTGTCTATGATGATTGTGCAGGTCACTTGAAGGTAGCCTTGATGACAGTCATGTATTATGTGATTTAGTAATAGATGAATGGAAACAACAGACTGTGGTGTTGCATGGCCATTGTGGGTATTGGGCACCCAAGTGTTACTTTATTCATATTTGTTGCTATGCTATAACCCAATTACTTGCAATCTAATAACTGGTTAGAATTTCATCAGAAAAGTCATCCCAAAAAATGAGAAAATTTAATATAGGTGATTAAAGTAAAATAAGACTTAGTTTTAGTTGTGATTGTTCCGTTGGGCCACTCATGGAAAGCAAGAGTAGAAACATCTGGACTTATGACCTATAGAGCATTTAGAATTTGATTAGAAATTCAAGATGAAATTCAATTCTAAATGCTGAAGTAAACCCATTTGATTAGAAATTAAAGAGGGTGTGTGGGTTTTTATAGGTGCACTGATGCTCTTGATTGCAGAGAAGGGTCTTGATTTTCCTTTACTTTATGAGGTGTAAGAAGCTTGTTCGCATTTTTCTATTAGTAGGAAGGAAAAATTTTGGGTGTCTTTCTCAGCTATGTGAGGTGAGGCTTTTGTTGGACCCACCTGATGAAGATTATTTGATTATCATGATATCAATTCTGTAAAGTATCATCCCTGACCAACAGTCCATCATAGCAAAATAATAACAACAACAACAATAATAATAAATAAATAAATAATGGAAAAACATAAACTCCACTTGAACAGAGGAATGGTCCAGCCAATTACATATATGATAAAAGGAACCAAAAGAAACAAAAAAGAAGGAAATGTGACACTTTAAGAGGGTGTTCAGATCTGGGGAAAAAATGAGTTTAAAATACAAGTGATTTCTATTACAGTCAGTTCGTCCACCTTTATTTTCCCTGATTCTTTTCCCTCATGCAGATATACCCTTTTGTACATACAATTCCCAAAAGACACTGAAATCTGGAATAACCTGACAAACTGGATATTCCTGGCCGGGTCTACAAGAACCCAGGTGGTAATGGACTGCATTATGTTGTGCTTCAAGGCCTCTAGGCCCATTTCCCTCCCCATACATATGCAACAAATAGAAAAAACATCATTAATATAATGGTGTTGACTCTTAGGTGTTGTTGCTGCACATTTTGAGCTTCTACACTCTGTCTCAAAACTTGGATTTCATGCTTAATCTCCCGCTCCATCTTTTCAAGTGATGTTTTCATTTCTTCCATTCCACTTTCAGGTTGCTCACGTCTTCTATTTCGATCTGCTGTATATTCAGGTGCAGCTTCATCCATCCAAATGAAAAACCCACAACCTCTTTCTCCCTGCAAGTAAATTCATGGCAAATGCAAAATAAATATTGGCTTGAAAAATTACATTAACTTAAGAAATTGGAATCTATCGACACTTACGTGTAAATCTGGACATTTCCAAAATCTTCGTCCAGGATTGTGGACTGTGCGAGAAGTCTTCAAAATCATGTATCCATATCCACATGGGCACTTTGGAGACCATTCAAAGCTTTGTGGTGTAGCAAATGTCGACCTACCTACGTTTTCATGACGTAAGACCTCAGACGAAGATAATGAAATTAAATTGAATGTAAAATATATAAAAATTATAGGATCTATTGAGTTTAATGTGATTTACATACTTGAAGACGACATGTAGAAAGATATCTTTTGTTTTATATCAACTTGACCGAGCCGAGTAATCTACAAAATCACCAGAAAACCAACACTATATCAATTTTTTATTTGTCATAGCAAAACAAAAACAGTTACAGAATTTTATGGTAATGTAAGGAACATCTTCTTCACATCATCATGTGACATGTGTGTAGCAGGACATATGGGTAGCAGTTAAGAAGCCCACATGTCAATAGCAACAGAGTAACATAATCGAAGGGCATGCCAAATAGATTTCAAATGAATTTTGAAGAGAACATTCATTTAAAAAATATTTCAAATGTAAAAAAAAAAAACTAACAGATTCCAAAAGAAAAGAAAAAAAGATTTCTAATCAAATGGGTGAGCCATTTAAGAAGAGCATGTTGTTTGAAACGTCTCCTATGAATGTGAAATAAGCTATAATGTGTAAACCTCAGATTAGATCACCCTTGTATCAGCTATGAATGTGGCAAGATCAAGCAGATACAAGATCCAGTTCCCAAAAGAAGCCACAGAAATTATAAAATTCCTGTAATACAAATGGACAATGTGTATGTCCCTCTTGTTTGTTCCAATAGTATCAGATAGTACAAGTAACAAATGTATGGGATGGATGTAGCTCATGTAATATTAATGAAATGTTGGTGGCCTTCTCAATATCCATAGGAAATGGATACTCAAACAGAGCTGATATTCAAATGACAGAAGGGTTGAAAATGTTTTACATTTTTTTCTCTGGATCCCTATTGGTGGAAACTGATTCTGTTTGTGCAATTAAATGGGCTCAAGATGTTACATCTCCACCATGAAGATTAGCATCAGGTTGAAAAGATGTGTGCTTTAATATAGGCATCTACACATCCCAACGGAATGAATGAAAAGGCAAATGCTTTATCAGCAGGATTCAAAGTTACAAATCAGGAAAAAAAAAAACACAAAACAAAACAGGCAACTCTATTACTGCCATGTATTTGTTTTCTCTTTTTTTTTTTTTTAATCTTGAATGTCTCCTGCTATCTTAGTGAACAAACTATGCCCGTGTACGGTTCTCCTATTTGAAAAAAAAATCTTAGTTGTTACCGTTTATCAGGCAGGCACAGAAGACCACAATACTATTCTAGCAGAACATGATAACTATATCTTATGGGTAAAATGAGTGAGATGAAATCAGATTTAAAAAAAAAAAAAAAAACAAAGATTTGTAAGGAAATCAAATTTCAAAAAAGAAAAGATAAAAAAACACACACACAGATTTCAAATGAAATGGGTGAAAAGGGAAACACGAGAAAACAGCTTTGAAAGAAAATGGGGAAGAATGGTAACCCACTTACCGGGGCAGTCGATCGCCGGAGAGATGGAGGAGAAGATGAAAACTTTCGATCGCCTGGACGGGGAGAGACGAAGGCGGAGATCGCTGGCTGTGGAGAGAGCTGGAGACTGGGGAGAAGAGGAAAATGAACAAACAGGCCTGGACAGGGAGAGACGAAGGCGATGTGCAGAGCGCTGGAGACCAAGGGAGAAGAGGAAAACTTCCGTTTGCCTGGACAGGAGGAGATGAGCAGCGTCTTCCCTGCGTTCACTGTGCCCTAGCTGTAGGGAGAGAGAGTTGCAAAAACTGAATGCATCGATTAGGTTGGTATGGGATGATAGGGGGAAAATGAAAATCAAGCGGGCTTTCTGAATTTTTTGGGCTTCTCTCCACTTAAGCCTCCCGTGCGGCCCACACACTTGAGCTTATGCTCCCCTAAGCTTGAGCTTAGGGGAGCTGCTCTATATATATATATATATATATATATATATATATGGGAGAGGCTCTCCTGAGCTGCAGCTGATAAAAAAAATAAGTTGGGGCGTGCGACTGGAGCGTGTGGGTGAGTTTCCGTTAAGTGAAGACTAGGTTTCGAAGGCCCGCTCATTTTTTGGATTTCCCCCCTCTGGATACTTGATTCGAACCATTCTCTCTCGAAGTGCTCTCTCTCTCTCTCGCTTCTCTCCCCGCGAAACTCTCTCTCTCTCGCCTCTCTCTCAGCGAAGCACTCTCTCTCGCCTCTCTCTCTCTCTCTCCACTGAACTCGCGACGGAAGCTTGACATTCACTCTCGCAGCGAAGGGCAGCGAACAACGGAAGCTCTGCCTTCACTCTCGCCTCCCCTGAATCAGCAAAGTGCAGCGGTCTGATGGTCACCTCTCTCTCTCTCTCTCTTCTTCTCTCTTTGTTCTAACCTATTCGCCTCTGCAAATCGAGCTCGCCTCTGCACCTCTGGACTGTGCACGACCCTTCTTCTCTCCTCATCAAAACCAGACCAGAGAAAAACCCTTTCTTCCCTTGGTTCATATGGCTTATTTAATTTTTTTCATTTGCCAATATCACCTCAGGTAGAGAATTTTTTTCATCAAAGACGAGTAAAACCAGCCCATTTCTGCCGAATCTTCAGCAGACGGGATTTCGATGGCCCCTTTAGACCACAATTTTTTTTCTTTACTGAAAAACCCCAATAGATTATTGTGGGTTTTATGCTCTTTTTTGTAACACATGGTCCTCCCCTGATTCTGCCATTCTCTGGACCGTTCCTAAACTAGAAACAACCTAAACATCTTAGGCTTGCCCTAACCCATTTACTGCAATCACCATCTTCTTGCTGATCTTGGGCTCGTGTATTGTTTATCTTGTTCCGTTGGATTTGAATGCTTGTCAACATGAATGCTACGTGACTCTACAAGTTGTAATTTTTTTCATCTATTTTTAGTTGTGGTAAAAGAGCTACCATCACACACACAAGGTTTTTTTGCTATAGAGGCACCATTTGCATCAACACTGGTTTTTTGTTTTTGTTGTTTTGTATCTGGGTGGGACACTCATATTTCTCTGCTTTCAGTTATTGATCACTGTAAGTGAGGCACCAACTAGATACCCTGCCTCGACCAACGATGTCAGTTATCTTTACTTTTAATGAATTATCTTTCTCAGAAAAAAAAGGCAATGTAGATTAGAAAGTCCATATGAGATTTAGATATAGTTGTGTATGGGTTTGTACTTGCTCGGGCATGAATTGGATTCCTGAAATTCAAGCTAGGTTGATGTCTGGGGCTTCAGGACATGAGTTTGAACAGGCCTCTCACCAATTTATGTGCTTGTACACTCATACATAGGGGTTTAATCTTGTTCGAAGCCTGAAACTTTGGCTCGGTTCATCATTGAGCAAGCTCAAGACTTGAATTTGAACAGGTTTCCCAAACTTCAGACTAATTTGTTTGTTTATACCCAAGTACTAATTAGGTTTCCCTCTGTTAAAAGTGCCTCTTACAACTGTCACTAATCCAACCTCTTTGCACTCACTAATCTCCATTGAATAGCACTCACCATAATTTAATGCTAATTTCAATGATACTCAAGGTTGGATTGAATTCTTATAAAATGCAACTTAGGAACCCTTAAAACTTTGGTACAACTACATTTGTGGAGCTCAAGTTCAAACTAACGAAAGTAGTTCATAATTTATGAGCCTTTTGCCAAGGCAAGTATCTTGCTTTCCATGAAAAATGAAAAGGGAGTTCCAACAAAACCAAGGATCCGGATGTCTTCTAATCCTAAGTTCCATGCATATTGGGTCTATTATGAACTGTGCCTACTATTGACTTTTTATAAAATGCAACTTAGGAACCCTTAAAACTTTAGGGCCTGTAAATTGCAATTGAGATGATTTTTCTCCCCAAAATCATGCTGCAGTAAGATGTTTTTGTTGTACTAATTCTTTTCATATTGGCGTGCATCTAAGTAGGTTCTATGAGGGGCTTACATTTTAATTTCTTAGGCAAGCAACAAGTACAATAAAATCCATATGCATGATGTGATCTACTGCAACGGACACCATGAACCTACTTAGATGCATGTGGCATTGATAATCATATGGAAATGAGGAGTACACATATGAATAACAGGAATTCCAGCTCATAGTCAATTTTTGATAATCCATGGTTTCATTGTTTTTCCCAACATTACCCTCCATATTTTATCTTATGTTGCATGTCTATTGATTTCCCATTAAGGTCCAATTACTGCAATATGAAAAACACTGCAATGCTTCAATTTCTGATTTCGTTATTGAATTTCTGCAAAGAAGGTGCAGAGAAGGTTCCATCAAGACGGTGTCTCTAGAGAATGTTCCATCAAGACTCAATGCTTCAATTTAAGCTTAAGTTGCTGAAGTCAGATGTTCGTTGTATTTGCAAGAATCTGAATCTGGCTACTTTCGTGTATCATGTGACATGTTATTTGTAAATCACATGAAGCTTTGAGTTGGTGATCTTTGTAGTACTCTGATGATGACTGCATGGACCCTTTGTTTCTAGATTCTGAATGACTGGAAAGCTTACCATTTTGTTATGGGGTTATTTGTTTTGAATGGATGTTGTTTGAATGAGTGTAATTTGCATTTGTGCTTCTATTTCAGTTCTAGTCTCCCATTTCTCTCCATTTCTCTCAAATCACGCACTGTATGAAATTTAGAAAGATTCCATGACAATTTATTATTTTGTACACATCTGTGATAAGGAATGTAAAATGGATTTTAAATCATGAGCACAGCAATGAAAGCACCATTTGGGTTTAGGAGATGTTCTTAATACAATTCAACAACCGAATTCAATTTGCAGGTTTGAATGTTGACGAGATTTGTATTGAAAAGTGTTTTTCTTAAGTGCACTTCTACTAAGCATCCATTACAAGTATGGTGTTGGAAGATAACATTTCAATGTTAATATTAAAGGTATTGTAATGACATTGTTAGATGAGGAATGATTAAATCCTGTCCTTTTCGATTTGAGGACATGCTGCTGACAGAATGGGGTCCTATGCTATTCAAAGTTTCAAAACTCTTGTAAATATGGCAGAATGTGTTGCATGCAATCCAATTATTCAATTTCAATCATCAGTTTTGCTGAAACTAACAGCCATTTGCTATACAAATGGCTCTAAATTACAACAATTTGTCATCCTGAACACCACAACAAAAGAAACAGAGTATGACAAAACCTCTGGAAACAACCATTTATATTGAAAATGTTTACAGAATTGTCAACAATTCAATGACTACGCTTTATAAGCCACATTAAGCAACACAATTACTCAAAAATCCATATTTGCCAAATTTTGGTTGTTCTGAAACTATTTACATACAAATAATCAACTATTTCCCCTTGTTCAAATTTCTTTTGCTCAAAATTACACATTTATTTTCTATTAGTCTTGCAAAGGCCCTCCATGTCCTTTAACTGCAGCAAAAATTGAAGCTCAAACTTTTTGTTGATGACATCTCCCATGTTCTTTGTTTGCTTACAGATACCTGTTAATGTAACAAATTAATGGAAGTGAGTAACTCAAATATCTATAAGTAATCTTACAAGAGATAAGACTGGTGGGTGGGTTTTGGTGCATGAACCTGCCTTTTACTAATCAGGATTTATGGAAGAGGTCTAACAATCAAGCTGTAACTTGGAGTTCTCAAGTCTTATATGATTCACTATGATTGAACAATCCTAACCATTTGATTAAACGAAAAACCATGGAATGATTGGACTGATTTTCAAGGCCCAATGTGGATGTAGAACCTCAAGGCCCCTCCAACTTGTCACTTTGAATCCCTGAATCTGGTACTAACTTGGTACATTGAAAATGAGTAGAGACTAAAAGACCCATTTGAGCTAAGATTTTATTGAGATTTTAGCTGACCAGTTTGTGATCTTCCAATCTGCAAATACCTGTTCACTCTGAGATAGTGTTTCTTATAATGTTGTGGCATGCTCAATCAGAACCGAGAGAAAAAAAAGGGGCGCAGAGGCGATCGAGAGTCGATTTGCAGAGGCGATCAAGAGTCAGATTTGCGGAGGCGCAGAGGTGGGTCCCATTAACCGATGGCGATTTCGGTGACAACCATACAGTAACCTAACGAAGAAGATGAATTAGAACATTAAATGCAACAAACATGGAAGGGGAAAAAAGGACACGAACCCTAGTTCCAAAACGAGAGAGAAATCGACATGATTGGGATGATTTTCTTACCTTTTTGTTGTGTGAAGAAATTGCCCCTTTTCTATGATGGCAGGGAGCGGAGAGACGGGAGAGGGACTCTCGTCGGTGGAGAGTACAACGATGCCCGGGAGAGAGACGAGATAGAGAATCTCAGGGGAAGCTTGAAATTTCTGTCCAGCTGAGGGACGAGTTGCTGGTTCGAGAGACGAGAGCGGGAGAATACGTTGGAGAGAGAGACGTGAGAGGGAGAGACGTCCGAGATAGAGAGCTTCCGTCGTTGATTCAAAGGAGAGAGAGACGAGGAGGGAGAGATGTCCTTCCGATGGGAGCTTCGTCTAGAAAGGGGCGAGAGAGAAAGAGAGAGAGAGAGAAAAAGAGAAGAGCTGGATTTAGGTCTTGAAGAGGGAAATCCAAAAAAAGAGCGGGCCATCAAATTCCATTTAGTCACTTAAGAGAAACGATCCCACACGCTCAGTTGGCACGTCTCAGCTTACTAATTTTATCAGCCGCAGCTCAGGAGAGCCTTTCCCTATATATATATATTATATATATAGGGGCCAGCTCTCCTAAGCTGAAGCTTAGCTTATTCTAAGCTGAAACAGTGCCAGTCCCACAAATCAAAGTCGACTATCATTGTTTTTTGCATGATGATCGTCTCCAAAATCAAGATCAGCTGCAGCTTAGGGGAAGATCAGCTGAACCGTGTGACTTGCACGTGTAACGGCCCACGAAAAATAACCCAGCCCGCTTCTTTTTGTTTCCGTTTTCATTTCCCCCCCTTTCCAACATAAACGCCATTCTCACTCCCACCCTCATCTCTCTCTCAGTCTCTCCCCAGTTCGCGCCCCAATCGTCATCTCGTCGCTCGATCTCTCCGATGAAGGCAGCCCTCTTCGCGCGAAGCTCTCGAATGTCTCTCCCGGTCGGCCCGCTTCCCTTTTGGTTTCAGTTTTCGTTTTCCCCATTCTCACTCCCACTCTTGTCTCTCTCTCGGTCTCTCCCCAGTTTGCACGAAGCTCCAACGATTGCATCCCACTTCGCTGCAACCTCTTTGCTGCGAGTCTCATCTCTCTCCCGGTGTGACGCCAAGGAAAAAAAGACCCACATTGACAAAGCCTCTATCTCCCTCTTTGGACTGCGCCGGACTGCAGAGCCGAACCTCGGTGAGATGTTTTTAAACTCTGTTTTTTTTTCTAATGTAGGGTTTGATGCATGTTTCTTTGGATTGAGATGGAAATGTGGGGTGGTTTTACTGTTGATGCCGACACTGATTTGGGGTTGAGATTTGAAAATAAAAAGTGATTTGATAAGAAGGGAGTGTTCAACCTTCCCCTTATGAATCTAACTCTGCGGTCCCATTCCCTGCTCTCCATCTCCATGACACTGGATCCTACTGAATTAAAAGCAGGCCCCCTTGATGAAATCAGGATTTGAAATTCCAACATGCACAAACCTTGTAGGTGAAAATGCCTCTACTACAACTGTATTCCGCATCCAAGGCCGATATGTCTAATGGTGATGTTCTGGACATCTTGATTTCTTGTAGTGGTACTAGATATGTTTTTACCCATTGATTAATGTAGATACTTGTTTGTCTCTTCTTAGCCAGGTGTGTACAATCTAAATGAATGGGTAGCTAGTATGTCACATTATCTACTTGCCCTGTGCTTTTAGATGTTGGCCTTTCTGTGTAGGTATGTTTGCTAGTTTTGATCATTATAGAGCTTAATAGGAAGTCACATATAGGCCCTTTGTTGTAATCCAATAAAAAAATAAAAAGAAAACCTCTCTTACAAAACTTAAAAAGTGATTTTTTTTCTCTTGTGACTGTAATGTGATGCCAATCAATCTCAAACAACCCCACCACCATCAGGTTTCCTTCTCTATTCTAGAATTTGATGGCTGACAAATGACATGCGGGCCTATGCGTATGAGCCAGTAGCTAATCAAGGCTTCATCTTGATTTGAAAAATCAAAAAGACAAAGAAAGAAAGAAGCACCTCATTCTTTTCTTAGATTGTGTGTGCGCATTAGTGCATACACTAATTATAATGGTTTTTGCATGATTTATGCCTTGTTTTCCCCACTATTGACATTCAAATTGTATATGGAGGATTGTGTTTGCTCTAGAGATTGAACAGACTCTGGATTTGAAAGGAGTTGCTGCAGTTGGTCCGATATTTATTTGGATATTTTTCGCAGAATTGTAGCTTGGTTCATTCTTCTGGTGTTGGAAATGGAAATCCTTATTTCTTTTTGGAAATTATCTTGTGGTCAAGTTGAGTTTTTTTCTTTGCCGGAAATTGACATTAGCAGTTCACATTGATGACAGAGAGTAGAAAAAAGTACCCACCAAATGTGAATACTAGTTTCTGCGCTACTCCTAATGCTAGTACAAAAGGGAAAAAAAATAAAAAGAAAACCTCTCTTACAAAACATTAGAACTGCTTACTACTATGGAAACATTGAAATACACCCTAAATCTGTCATTTTGTCTCCATGAATTATGATACTTTTGGTGATGCGAACTTCGAATTAAGAAACCACTTCTTTTTTGCTTGATTATTGTTTCTTGAAGCTATTTATGCAGATTTGACATAAATTGATGTAATAAATATTTCCAAGTGAGCCTGATAAACTGATTTTTTATATGTCCAAATGGAAGAATTGACATGCTATTTGAAATAGTTTGGCGGTATGGATTTTGTTCTATTATGCAATGAAATAGGATGAAAATATGGCCATGTTAAATGCAAGAACTAAATTTTTTTTTAGACCAATCAACACATATTTGCTTCAAACAAATCCAGCTCTAATTCATGACCATGTTTTTATTATTTGTAGTCCAGATTGAAAATGGATGTGACCTCCTCATCATCACCTTCTATTTACTATCCAGTTGTAGATGAAAATATGACACCGAAATTGGGCATGCATTTTGATGATTTAGATGAGGCATATAACTTCTACAATGCTTATGGAAAACTTGCTGGGTTTAGTATAAGAAAAGAACCTACCAACAGAGGTAAAGATGGGGTGGTAGTTTGGAAGCGATTTGTATGTTCAAAGCAGGGTAAAACGGATGAGAAACACTGGATTGATAAGGAACTTGTTCAGAGGCGTCGCATGGAAACAAGATTCGATTGTAAGGCTCAGATGCAAGTGAAAATTGATAAATCATGTGGTTATGTAGTATCCAAGTTTGTTCCTCAACACTCCCATGCCCCCACTACTCCTAGTAAGAGATTTATGTTGAGGTCACATCGTGAAGTGCCCGAATCAAAGCGACAAATTATAAATACAAATGATCCAACAAATGTGGGAAGCAAACAACAAATGAAAGTGTTTGCATCGCAATCGGGGGGACTTGATAATATTGGATTTATAGATACCGATGCAAAGAATCACCGTAGGGATGAGAAGGAAAAGAAAAAGGGTTTAAATGGTCAGTTGTTATTTCAACTCTTTGAAAACCGCAAAGAGATGTGTAGTGGCTTCGCATAAACCATTGAGCGAGATGGAGATAAAAAGATAACACATGTTTTTTGGGCAAACGGGGCATTCCGTTCGGCTTACCAAGTTTTTGGTGATGTTGTGACTTTCGATACAACATATAAGACAAATTGTTATGGACTAATTTTTGCTGCATTTGTAGGTTGCAATCACCATGGCCAAACAACTTTATTTGGATATGGGTTTCTACCAAATGAGAAAACGGAGTCATTTGAGTGGCTGTTTACAAAATGGCTTGAGGCCATGTCATTTAGTCCACCAAAGGGAATTATAACTGATCAAGATTTGGCAATGACAAAAGCCATTAAGAATATCATGCCAAACACAATTCATCGGTATTGTCTATGATACATTTTGGACAAATTGCCATCGAACTTAGGAGGGGTTCATATTCACAGTGAGGGTTTAATTGAAAAAATAAAAAAATGTGTTCATAACTCTGACACTTCTTCTCATTTTGAGAGTTTTTGGAATTAGATCATAACGTGTAATAATCTTAGTGACAATGAATGGTTGGCAGATATATTCAAGATTCGTCATATGTGGGTTCCGGCATATTTGAAGGAGAATTTCTTTGGAGGCATGTCAACCACTCAAAGAAGTGAAAGCATGAATGCATTTGTGAAGCAGTATGTGGAGTACAAAAACTCATTACTTTATTTCATATTGCATTTTTGACGCCGGGGTTGAACGTTTGAGATATCTTGAAAAGAAAGAGGATTTCGAGAATAGCAACGGGAGGCCAAAATTGAAGATGTGCTCACCAATGGAAAAGCAAATGGCCGAAATCTACACAACAAACCTATTTTATAAGTTTCAAGATGAGTTATTCATCACCATGTCACTTGGTGAAAAGCTTATTTATGAGGATGATGTGACTTGTAAGTTTGTTGTGAAAAATTACCTCGATGAGAAGGAAATTGATAGAGATGTTTTATGGAAAAAAGATGAGATGCATGCATATTGTTCATGTAAGAAGTTTGAATTTGAAGGCATCCCTTGTCGTCTTATATTGTCTGTCTTGAAGCATCTATCTATACTATTTTTGCTAGAGTGTTACATTTTGAAGTGATGGACGAAGGGTGTAACAAAAGAAATATATGTTGACAATGTTGAAATTGGATTTGCCAGTGTTAATTCATGCTTGGCCCGACATAGTCATTTGTCATGTATGTTCGCAAGGCTTATTGACATAGCTAGTCTATCCAAAGAAGGTTTCGAATGTTTGGTTGACGGTCATACTGAATTCGAAATGAGATTAAGGCATGTGACGTTAAGTAACCCAACAGACACAAGCATTGATACTGGAAAAGGACTTGTGGACAGTAATATGGTGGAATATCATGAGCCGTTGCATGTTGTGACAAAAGGACGTGCTAAGAGATTTAAATCATCGAAGGAAAAGGCGACAAAAGGGCATCTTTGTAAGGGCTGCAACAAGCGCGGTGTATCACATGACAAGCGAAACTGTCCGGCGTTGTTGAACAGGTAAACAATTTATTTCAAGATAGTTTTCTTGTTATCTCCTATGTTGCATATAAAACTATCACTTATTTCATGTCTGTTATCTCCCAACAGGTTAGTTGATGCTGAACCAAGCCAGTCACTAGACTCTAACCTTGGAAGTAGAGAAATTAGAGAAAGCTCTAATGAAGAAATGCATTTGACTTACTTGGTAATTCATTTCTTACTTTCAGAATTATATTGGTCCTCTATTGGAATGTCATGATGCTCTAACTTTAAAAAATTAGATAATCAAAGTTTCTTTGTGGAGCCAGGTCAACTTCTCATATCATCTCATTCATTGATTGTCCAAATTATCTATTTAGATTGGATAGCAGAATGTGTTCAATGGATTGTCAATGTGGAAATTTTGTTATTTCTTTTTCATGCCCAATCCTTAAAGCTTCTTTCCTCTAGCAGGACTAGTGGGCTTATAAACCCCAAGACATGTCCTATATTGAAAAGGGAAATTTGAAGAAAACCATCAAAGAGTTAAAAAGAAAGGACTCCAAAAACAAAGAATAACCTGATCCACAAAAGAGTTAAAAAGATGCATGCTATTTGACGTCCAACTAACCGTGATCTAGCTCCATCATGTTACCTACCAGCCCAACCCAAAATTTCAGGGTGTTTAACGAGTATTAGTGTCTCATGTTGTGACCTCTTGTTCGTAAATTTTTGGGGTGTGTGTGTGTGTTTTCACATTGGTCAATTTTATTCTTTTCAATTGTTTCATTAATTATGCCTTGCATGTTTACATTTCAGGGGTGCTATAAAGATTTCTGCAGCTACTCAAGTACATCAAAAAACAACTCTGACTCACTTGTTGAAGGCAATGCTGTTGGAATTTGAGATGCTTTGAGAAAATTGATGAAGTGTTAAGCATGATTATGTGCTGGAATTATTGGAATTATTGTCAACACATTATCACAAACATTGCAAACAAGTGTGGTGCAGAACAACAACACAGCTACGATCCAAATGTTGTTGTATCTTCACATCTAACATCTGAATTGAGGACTGTGTTAGTGGCCATGATCAGAGGTTTCACGCGCTAGAGCGGGATTTTGCAATTTCCAGACAGCAGTCTCGCGCGCTCGAGCGCGTGTAAGTGTGCTCGAGCGCGCACAGCCAGAACTCGTCAAGGTCGAAACAGCAGACTCGCGCGCTCGAGCGCGTGGAGGTGCGCTCGAGCGGCTGGGCTGGGAGTTTTTAGGATCTGAACGACTCTTCTTCCTTTTTGATGGTAATCTGTTTCTAAGTAAACCTAATCTTATTTAAGAGATGCTGAGATTCGTGAAAGGTGTATGGGAAGTATCTCTCCTAGCAATTAAGTGAGGAGATCATCAAGAGAGATATGTGTTTCTTCTCCACAGCACCTATTCTATTGATCTGAAGTTCAGGACATAAGAGTTCTTCTTTGTCTTCTGCAAGATTAATCATTCTCAAGAGGAGCTTGCAAGGAGATACTGCTGTGATTCTTCTACAGCAAGTCAAGAAGAAACTCTGCATCAAGAAGATGGTTCTTCATCAGTAGTTCTTTTAGATAAGTGTCTCTCAATTCTTATTTATTAAAAATCTGTTTGTATGGGATTGAGAGTGAGAGATTGTAGAAAGGAATTTCTGTAAAGGGTTCTTCTCTAATCATTGTAAAGCATCAAGTGGGTGCTTGGTATTGTGTTTTGGTGATCCCGTCTGTTGGTGCAGACGAATTGTAAAGGGAGTTGTTGCTTCCTAGATAGTGGGTGCTATCTGAATCAGGGGTGGGTGCTCCTTGAAGTTGAAGCTTCAGAATTAATTAGTGCAATACATTCTAAGACCAGCCTCAGATTGGTGTCCGGGTAGTCGTTGCACCGTGGACGTAGCCTTTGGGTGAACCACGTTAAAACCTTGTGTTCTTGTGGTTGCTTGCTTATTGTTTTACTGCTTTGATCATTTGGACTTACTTGTATTCGATTATAAGTATTGAGACATCACTGATTCACCCCCCCTCTCAGTGATCGTGTGATTCTAACAATTGGTATCAGAGCCGGTACCTTTGACAAGCATTAACACGCTGAGGGTGATCTTTAGATGAATCACATGGGATCCAATACTGGGAACATGAAGGCCCCATTGTTTGATGGTACTAACTATTCCTTCTGGAAGCTAAGGATGCAGGCTTTCATTAAGTCTCTTGGCTATGATGTTTGGGAAACTGTGAGAGTCGGCTACAACACGTCGATCACACCAATTGATGCTACAATGAAAAAGGCACCAGACAACGACTCCAAGGCGCAGAACGCTCTGTATAGCAGCCTTGTCGACAGCAAATTGGTGAAGGTGATGACATGTAAAATTGCTAAAGAGGTATGGGACAAATTGCAGAGCATCCATGAAGGAGATGACAAAATCAAGGAGGCAAAGCTTCAGACTCATCGTGCACAATTTGAGTCACTTCATATGGAGGAAAGTGAGAATGTTGATTCTTACATGCAGAGAGTCAATGAAGTCATCAACGCCATCCGGGGACTGGGGGAGGAGATCAAAGAACCAATTATCATCAAGAAGGTTCTAAGATCGCTCCAACTCCAGTTCGATTCAAAAGTCTCTGCCATTGAAGTAGCCAAGGACCTGAACACATTCACCATGGAAGAGTTGCACGGTTCTCTCACAGCCTATGAGATGCGCATAGGCAAGACATCTTCATCTGACAGAGAGACGACCTTCAAAGTAATAAAGAAGGTAAAGGATGCTGATCTAGGTGATGATTCTGATGATGAGCTTGAGGCTCAATTCGTCAGAAGATTGAAGAAAGGCAGCAACGGAAAGTACAAGGGGAAGTTACCTTTCAAGTGCTTCAATTGTGGCGGTGTTGTCCACTTTGCTGCGAAATGTCCATTCAAGGACAATGATGAAGAAGACTCTTATGCTAATAAGAGTCAGAGAAAGCAGAGGTTCAGCAAAATAGGAAAGACTAAAAGCTTCATCAGCCATTACACCAACGAAGCGTCTGAAAGTTCAGACGATGACGACTCAGCTGAGTCGAACGAAGCACTCTTCATGGTCACTGTTGAAGAGGAGGAAGAGCTGGAGGCTGATGATGATGAGGCTAAGGTCAACCTCGAAGGAGAACTTATTACGACACTTAAGGAGTTAAGTTTGGAGCGAAAAACAAGTAAGAAAAATCTGAAACTCCTCCATGATGCTGAAAGTTCTGTAATTTCTTTAAAGACTCAAGTTGAAGAGTTTAAGAGAACCATTGAAGTTCTAGAAAACCAAGTCAGTGCTAAAACTGAGGAAGTTGTAAAACTTGAGAACGAAATCCTTGGAGCAAGGGCTGAGAACATAGAAACAAATCAAAGGCTCAAAGAACTCTAAGCGATCAATGGATCAAGGAAATTAACTGAACTGCTGAAGATTCAAAGATCTGCCAACATCAAGTTTGGTCTAGGTTTTGATGCCGGGGAAACCTCTAGAGCCGCACCCTCTAAACAAATTACTGCACCACCCAAGTTTGTGAAGCAAACAGCTACACCTTCTAAGGTTGTGAAGCCTACCGTCCAGCCTAGGAAAGAGTTCATTCATGTGAGGAAGGTAATGAAGTCTAACCAACCACAAAGAAGATTCAGATTTTATGGTTACTGTTATCATTGTAATGAGTGTGGCCATAAAATTGCTGAATGTAAACTTCATGCTAAACCTAGTAGGATTATAACTAGGAACCCTTTCTCAGTCCTAAATAGCCAAAACATTGAGTGCCATAAGTGTTATAATTTTGGTCACTTGGCTAGGGACTGTAGGTTGCATATTGCTAACCAATTTCAAAATGAAAAGGAGTACAAACCTGTCAAGGTTTGGAGAATAAAGAAAACTGTTGCAAAAGTCAAGGAATCCCTCATTGTGCAAACCTCTTTCAATGCTCAAAAGAAGGCTGCACCATGGATCCTTGACAGTGGATGTTCAAGTCATATGACCGGTGACAAAGCCAAGTTCACAAAGCTACAACAGTTTGAGGGTGGCTCTGTAAAATTCGGCAACAACGACGGCGCGAAAATCCGTGGCAAAGGCGCTGTTCAGCTGAAAGAAGGCAAGATCAGTTCTGAAGAAGTGCTGTACGTGTCTGGACTTAGACACAACCTGCTAAGCGTAAGTCAGATCTGTGACAAAGGTCATGAAGTAATCTTCACAAAGAATGGGTTCGCAATC
The DNA here is from genome assembly GCA_038049695.1 of Cinnamomum chago. NCBI lineage: Eukaryota > Viridiplantae > Streptophyta > Magnoliopsida > Laurales > Lauraceae > Cinnamomum > Cinnamomum chago. The sequence continues at coordinate 48,885,125 of CP142456.1, forward strand.
AAGAAGTGTAGCAATGGAAAAACACTGGCTACAGGGTCAAGAACAATAGGTAATCTCTACACCCTGTCTGATGGGTTGGAAAAATTTTGTTTAATAAGCCAGGCTGAGGAGAGATGGCTATGGCACAAGCGGTTAGGCCATCTCAACTTTGACAACATGTCTAAGTTGTGCACTACAAAGGAGGTGAGAAATTTTCCAAAAGTTAGCAAACCCGCCAACCCGATATGCGATTCATGTAAAAAAGGCAAGCAAACTAGAGCTGTGTTTGTTAGACCCCGACCCAGACCAGTTCGATTAGTATGCGATTAGTATGTGTTTAGTTCTGAGTGGGTTTAGTTGTCGTTGGGTTAGAAGTAATTAGTTTTAGTCTTGGACATAGCTTTGGGAGTTTTGAGAACGTTTAGTATTAGTCAGACACACTCAGGAAGGCCTAAGTGCCCGTGTAAGCTTGGGAAGATCGTATCGGTTTCCGTGTGATTGTGATTTTGATTTCATTTGAGTGATTTTTCTATGTGTTACAACTTTCGTCTTAGGCCCATTCATGTTTGAAGCCCAAAAACCCATGTTTTGGCCCAAAGAGGGTAAAATTGTCTTTTATGCACAAATCTGGACACAATTTTCGAGATCTCAAAACCATGTCAAAAATATACTTTTTGGAAACTAGATATTTCGAGGATCGTTTTATCCTTCTTCGTCGAAATCATCTGAGGCCCACAAGATCGTGTTTTAGTCATTTCAAGGTTCAAGCTAAGTGGGGCCCATTAGCATCACCTAAGCCCCATCTCCCTCTCTTTTCATTCACTTTACCAAATCTCTGCAACTCTCTTGACCTAGGGCTAGCAAATCCCTTCTTCCCTTTTCATCTTCCTTACCTTGCATGATCTAGCTAGAAGACTCCAAAGAAGATTCCAAGGCTACCACCTTCTTCCCCTCATCTTAGGCTTCCTGTTGATATCTTCTTCTTGAAAGCTAAGGTTGGGAAAGCTCTCCATTTGTCTTCATTCCTTTTGTTTGGGCATTTCTAGGTAAGAGCTTCAACCCATCTTCTTCATTGAGTCATTTTGGTTTCTTAAAGATCTTGTTTTCCATTTGAAAACCCCTTTTGTGAAAATAGGTTCTTTGTTTCCATTTTGAGTGAGTTTGTGTGGTTTTCTTGGGTTTCCTTGTAGCATTGGAATAGCTTGAGTGAAGTGCTTGAGAAGGATTGTTAGCATTGGGCAAGGCAAGTAATCTCTCTAGGAAATGATGCATGTGTATTTTGATTTCATTGTATTTTAGAAATTGTGCATTAAATTTGTTTATAAGCTTCATGATCATGTTTTCCATGGTTTGGATGTTTGGAATTGTGAGAAATGTGTATTTTATCCCTTGGAGAGCATTGAGGATCAGGGAATACAGGTGGAATGAAAACAAGTAGAAGGGAAGAAGGAAATGTGGAAAAATCTACATTGAACTGCATTTCCCGTGCAGTTTCGGTCAGCTGGCGGCTAGCCGCAATCCCCACTTCAGCTAACCGCGAGCCAACCGAAATCAGCGGTTCCTTTTTCAGTAGTTGACTTCTGCATCAGGGTCCTACGGTCAGCCCTGCGGTCAGCTCACGGTTAGCCGCCAGTTTCCCTTGCGGCTAACCGTAAGCTAATCGAAATCTTTTTGGCTCCTTTTCTAGAGAGCCAAGTTTCCTGACCTGAGTTCCAGCGGTCAGCCTACGGTCAGCTTGTGGCTAGCCGCGAGGTCCCATTTCGGCTAACCGCCAGTTGACCGCGAGCTGACCGAAATTGACTAAATTCCTAGTTTTGAAGAAGTTTTGCAAGAGTGAAAACTAGAACATGTTAAGTGACCTTTAGCCTGATATTGTGTACTCGAAACCCGAGATGTCTTTGAACTTCCGGGGCACCATTTCTATCTATAATTCCAACGTTTGGGCTTCGAATACACAAAGATCAATCAAGGGTCTTTACATGTGCTTGATAGGCTTTGTGTTCGTACTTGGGTTTTTATACAATGAATATCCTTGTGTACTCGTTTTGAAGTTTAAGTACAAGTTTGTTTTGCAGATTTGTTTCAAGAAAAAGGGGTCACTTCCTAAGTGTGTGATGCATATTTATTATGCCTTTTGCTAGTCGTGTTCGTCGTGTTTTGATAAGTGACTTCTCCCTTTTTTTATCTCGACGTGTTTCGACTGTGTTTCGCGTGTTTTGTGCATTCATGAATTAAGTGAACACCACTGAGCTTGGACTGCCTTTTCAGTTTGATCCACTGTCTGGGGGTCCTTAAACATGTGGACTGTCTGCAGACTGGTTGTGTATTTATTACACATCGTGCGTGTCCGGTTCCGCGGCCGAAATTCCCGTCTTTGTGGGAAATCGTGTCGTGATTATATTATGTATATCGTGCTTGATCTTCTCATTATATAAATGATAGAGAAAGGATGGGCTCTTTGTGGATGATGACTATTCATGATATATTATGTACTCATGCTAGTTTGTCTTAGTATCTCAGCTTAGTTAAACATTTCTGCAAATGTATCTCAGTCATTGTAGTATTTCAAATCAGGGATTTGCTTTTATGTTTCTAAAACGTTTATTGTTTCATGCTTGCACCTAAATTGATTACCTGCCAAACCGTTGTGTTTGACCCTTGTTTGTTGGTGCCCAGGTGCAGGAGACGTTGCCTTTGAGGAGGAGCGTCAGGAGGAGACTTGTGAGCCAACCCCTGTGAGAGAGTGGCAGACCGACGATGTCATCTAGACGTCGGGCGGGTTCTCGAGTCTCGTCATCTTTTGTCTTGGAGTTTCTTTTGATTATTTTGGAGAAGTGTATTGGCCTCTTATGGGTTGTAACAAAACTTAACTTACTTTCATGTTAGTCTTATAACTTGAACTATGTTGGGAATGCCATGTTAGCTTCTTTCTTTGATACTATGTCTTGTTACTTTTTGTCATGGCACTTAAATATTTTATTGGTGCTCATTTGGATATGTTTTGCTACACGCTTCCGCAAACTTGATTGTGTGAGTCAGATTCCGCGTGTCTTTGGGAATCCTCACAGCGGGAACCTGTGGGAAGGTACATCTCCAATGTACAATGAAAACAACTACACAATCGACACATCGCGGGCCCGGGGCTCCGTTCCGAGGTCACGACAGTGTTCAAGACAAAGGATCATCACTCAAGAAAACCCCTAGACCTCGTCCACACAGATCTATGTGGACCAATGAGGACTCAAAGCACCAATGGAGATAAGTATTTCATGTTATGCATTGATGATTATACTAGAATGACATGGGTTTTATTTTAAAAAAAATAAATATCAAGCACTTGATCGATTCAAAGTGTTTAAAGCACAGGTTGAAAACATGTTAGGGAAGAAGATCAAGACGTTAAGGTCTGACCGTGGAGGCGAATTCACATCTGAAGAGTTCACCAAGTTTTGCGAGTATCATGGTATTCAACGACAATACTCAGCCCCTAGAACTCCACAGCAGAATGGAGTCGTTGAACGCAAGAACCGCACCGTGCAGGAAATGGCACGCACTATGCTGATTGAGAGCAAACTGGCTGACATTTATTAGAAGGAAGCAGTCCATACAGCTGTGTATATACAAAATCGCTGCATGATCAGGCGATTTGGAGACAAGACGCCTTACGAGCTATGTTTTGGAAGGGCAGCTTCAGTCAAGCACTTCAAGATATTCGGCAGCAAGTGCTTCATCAAGCGACTTGAACAAAATCCGGGAAAATTTGAAGAAAGAGCTGATGAAGGTATATTTCTGGGTTACTCCTCCACTAGCAAGGCATATAGGTGTCTTAACAAAAGGACCAGAAAAATCATAGAGAGTATTGATATTAGAGTAGATGAAAATTATGAACCAATGAATGTTACTCATAATGACAGTCCAGTTTATGAGGACTTGAGTGAGATCGATGATGAAATGGCTGAACCTAATGATTTTGAGAAATCAAAGGATGACTCAGAAAATGCTACTCCTAGAAAGCACAGCACTTGGGTCGAACAACACCCTAAGGACCAAATAATCGAAAATCCTAAGGCTGGTGTTCAAACTAGACATAGTGTGGCGAACACTTTTTCACTAGTATCAATGATCGAACCCAAGACAGTAGCTGAAGCAAGCCTTGATGAAAATTGGTTAAAGGCTATGCATGAGGAATTAGAGCAAATAGAGAAGAACTCCACTTGGAATTTAGTCCCTAGACCTATTGATAAGAATGTCATAGGTACTAAATGGGTCTTTAGAAATAAGCTGAACGAAGATGGTCAAGTTGTGAGAAACAAAGCAAGGTTAGTTTGTAAAGGCTATGCTCAAATTGAAGGCACAGATTTTGAAGAGACTTTTGCACCGGTGGCTCGCCTAGAAGCTATTCGTATGTTTCTTGCATTGGTTGCATACAAAGAGTTCAAAGTCTTTCAAATGGATGTGAAGTCGGCCTTCTTGAATGGGCTACTTGAGGAAGAGGTTTACATTGAGCAACCGGACGGTTTTCTCATCAGCAACAGTTCAGACCTGGTGTGCAAGTTGAACAAGGCTCTTTATGGACTTAAACAAGCACCGAGGGCCTGGTATGCACGGCTGGACAACTATCTTCGCAAGATTGGTTTCGGCAAAGGACTGGTTGATAGCAATCTCTATGTCAAAACAGAACAAGGTAACCAACTAGTTGTCATAGTTTATGTCGATGACATAATCTTTGGCGGTAATGACGAGGAATTGTGCAGAAATTTTGCTGAAGAGATGAAGAATGAATTTGAGATATTAATGCTTGGAGAGCTGAAGTTCTTTCTTGGTCTGCAAGTACAACAACTGAAGCATGGTATCTTCATATCTTAAGTGAAATACATCAAGGAAATGTTGAAAAGTTTCACTATGGAGGACAGCAAACCGGTAAGCACACCTATGTCTACGAACACAAAGCTAAGTAAAGACGACAAGGCTCCATCAATTGATCACTCAACTTATCGATCAATGGTAGGAAGTTTGCTCTATTTGACGGCTACAAGACCGGACATTCTACAGGCCGTATGTATGGTGGCGAGATTTCAGGCATCACCAACGGAGGTGCACCTTACATCTGTGAAAAGGATATTTCGATATCTTAAGGGTACTATGGAACTTGGTATATGGTATCCCAAAAGTAAATCCTTCATTCTTGTTGCATATTCTGACGCCGATTGGGCAGGATGTGTAGATGACCGCAAAAGCACAAGCGGAGGTGCATTCTTCCTCGGTGAAAACTTGGTGGCTTGGCACAGTAAAAAATAGGATTCGGTATCTCTTTCTACAACGGAAGCAGAGTACATAGCAGCAGCAACTTGCTGTACCCAAGTCCTGTGGATGCGTCAAATGCTCTCAGATCTTGGTGTTCAGACGAAAGATCCTACGCCAATTTTATGCGACAACACAAGTGCCATTCATATCTCCAAGAACCCTGTCCAACACTCCCGCACAAAGCACGTTGCCATACACTATCACTTTCTCAAAGAAAAGGTTGCTGACGGTGAGGTAAAACTGGAATATGTTCCAACCACCGAACAAGTGGCTGATATCTTCACAAAGCCTCTACCAAAGGAAGTCTTCGAGTATCTTCGTAAGAAATTGGGAGTTACTTACTCTCCCAAGCATTAGAAGACCTTCTAGCAAGGGGGAACAAATTCTCATATATTTTTTTTTTTTGCTCCTTTAAGCAGTCCCTTTGGATTTGTTGTCAAAGGGGAAAGTGTGGTATGAATTATTGAAGAGCATGTGTAAAACATGTTGGTTCTCATTGAAAAGGAGAGAGCCATTTGCATGGAGACAGGGGGAGACTGTGGTATGGATTATTGAAGAAAGGTCTGTCATGAAGACATGTTTGCAAGCGTTGTGAAGGTCAGCATGTTCCAAGTGTTGCCAACAATTCCAAAGGGGGAGATTGTTGGAATTTGAGATGCTTTGAGAAAATTGATGAAGTGTTAAGCATGATTATGTGCTGGAATTATTGGAATTATTGTCAACACATTATCACAAACATTGCAAACAAGTGTGGTGCAGAACAACAACACAGCTACGATCCAAATGTTGTTGTATCTTCACATCTAACATCTGAATTGAGGACTGTGTTAGTGGCCATGATCAGAGGTTTCACGCGCTAGAGCGGGATTTTGCAATTTCCAGACAGCAGTCTCGCGCGCTCGAGCGCGTGTAAGTGTGCTCGAGCGCGCACAGCCAGAACTCGTCAAGGTCGAAACAGCAGACTCGCGCGCTCGAGCGCGTGGAGGTGCGCTCGAGCGGCTGGGCTGGGAGTTTTTAGGATCTGAACGACTCTTCTTCCTTTTTGATGGTAATCTGTTTCTAAGTAAACCTAATCTTATTTAAGAGATGCTGAGATTCGTGAAAGGTGTATGGGAAGTATCTCTCCTAGCAATTAAGTGAGGAGATCATCAAGAGAGATATGTGTTTCTTCTCCACAGCACCTATTCTATTGATCTGAAGTTCAGGACATAAGAGTTCTTCTTTGTCTTCTGCAAGATTAATCATTCTCAAGAGGAGCTTGCAAGGAGATACTGCTGTGATTCTTCTACAGCAAGTCAAGAAGAAACTCTGCATCAAGAAGATGGTTCTTCATCAGTAGTTCTTTTAGATAAGTGTCTCTCAATTCTTATTTATTAAAAATCTGTTTGTATGGGATTGAGAGTGAGAGATTGTAGAAAGGAATTTCTGTAAAGGGTTCTTCTCTAATCATTGTAAAGCATCAAGTGGGTGCTTGGTATTGTGTTTTGGTGATCCCGTCTGTTGGTGCAGACGAATTGTAAAGGGAGTTGTTGCTTCCTAGATAGTGGGTGCTATCTGAATCAGGGGTGGGTGCTCCTTGAAGTTGAAGCTTCAGAATTAATTAGTGCAATACATTCTAAGACCAGCCTCGGATTGGTGTCCGGGTAGTCGTTGCACCGTGGACGTAGCCTTTGGGTGAACCACGTTAAAACCTTGTGTTCTTGTGGTTGCTTGCTTATTGTTTTACTGCTTTGATTATTTGGACTTACTTGTATTCGATTATAAGTATTGAGACATCACTGATTCACCCCCCCTCTCAATGATCGTGTGATTCTAACAAATGCTTCAAATATGCATGCATTAGATGACAAACCAGTTCTGAAGTTACTCCAATCCTATTGTTGATGAAGTTGATTTATGTTCAATGTTGAGTTTAAAATAGTTGATGTTGAAGCCAATGTTAAATGTGAATGTTGAATGATCATGTTGGATTTCTTTTTGTCCCACGTTGATATGTGTATCATGTTGAATGGTTCCTACATAAGTGTTGTTGGCCTTGCTCAGGATGAGCATGAGCATGGTGCATGATGTTGAAGGTGATGAATATTTGTTAATGTTGAGTAAGAATGGTGATGTTGGTGCTGAATCTGAATGCTTGTGTTGATGTTACGTGTGAATGATAATGTTGATATTCCTTGATATTCAATGGAAATAGTTTGTGTTGATGTTGAATGTTATAGATGATGGACAAAAATAGGTTGAGTTTGAATGTGGAAGTTATAGGTGAATGAATGGTTGGTTTGATGTTGAATAAGAATGGTGAATGCTAATTATTTAAGTGATGTGCAAAAACAGGTTGAGTTTGAATGTGGAAGTTATAGGTGAATGGTTGGTTTGATGTTGAATAAGAATGGAAAATGTTGATGTTTTAAGTGATGGGCAAAAACAGGTTGAGTTTGAATGTGGAAGTTATAGGTGAATTTTCGAATAAGAACGGTGAATGCTGATGTTTTAAGTGATTGGCAAGAACATGTTTTTTTGTTAAAGTGAAGCTGAGTACCCCTGTTTGGGGCACTGGTTAGCCCACTTCCCGAAGGAATTTTTGGACGATATTTGGGGGTTTCAAAGTCTATATACTGAACTTTAAGTCTGCAATTCTTTGTTTGAAGAAAATCGTGTTTGCCTCTTTTTCAACCCGCTCACTTTTCCAACTCACTCAGTAAAATCTGCTGAAACCCTACTGAGTACCCCTGTTTGGGGCACTGGTTAGCCCACTTCCCGAAGGAATTTTTGGACGATATTTGGGGTTTCAAAGTACATATACTGAACTTTAAATCTGTAATTTTTTGTTCGAAGAAAATTGCATTTGCCTCTTTTTCAACCCTCTCACTTTTCCAACTCACTCAGTAAAATCTGCTGAAACCTTGCTGAGTACCCCTGTTTGGGGCACTGGTTAGCCCACTTTCCGAGGGAATTTTTGGACGAGATTTGGGGGTTTCAAAGTCTATATACTGAACTTTAAATCTGCAAATTTTTGTTTGAATAAAATCGTGTTTGCCTCTTTTTCAACCCGCTCACTTTTCCAACTCACTCAGTAAAATCTGCTGAAACGCTACTGAGTACCCCTGTTTGGGGCATTGATGAGCCCACTTCCTGAAGGAATTTCTCGACGATATTTGGGGGTTTCAAAGTCCATATACGGAAATTTAAATCTGCAATTTTTCATTCGAAGAAAATTGCGTTTACCTCTTTTTCAACCCGCTCACTTTTCCAACTCACTCAGTAAAATTTGCTGAAACCCTGCTGAGTACCCCTGTTTGGGGCACTGGTTAGTCCACTTCCCGAGGGGATTTTTGGACGAGATTTGGGGGTTTCAAAGTCCATATGCTGAAATTTAAATCTGTAATTTTTCGTTCGAAGAAAATCATGTTTGCCTCTTTTTCAACCCACTCACTTTTCCAACTCACTCAGTAAAATCTGCTGAAACCTTGCTGAGTACCCCTGTTTGGGGCACTGGTTAGCCCACTTCCCGAGGGATTTTTTGGACGAGATTTGGGGGTTTCAAAGTCCATATACTGAAATTTAAATCTGCAATTTTTCGTTCGAAGACAATCATGTTTGCCTCTTTTTCAACCCGCTCACTTTTCCAACTCACTCAGTAAAATCTGCTGAAACCTTGCTGAGTACCCCTGTTTGGGGCATTGGTTAGACCACTTCCCGAGGGAGTTTTTAGACAAAATTTGGGGTTACCGAAGTACATATGATGAACTTAAAATCTGTAATTTTTGGATCTGAATCAAACGCGTTTGCCCCGTCGTCAACTCGCCTACTTTTCCTATCTGGATCAATCTGGACATGACACTCTTATGTTTGATGTTGAATGCTATAGTCATATATAGCTTCGAGAGCATTGAAACAACCTGAATGTTGGGATGCACCTGATTTTTAAGTGAAAAGTCTAAAATGGGCAATTGATGACCATATTAGAATAAGACCATAAATGTTTCTGAAAAAATGGCTTGAATCTCTTCCAAATTAATCCATACCTAAACCACCTCAGATTAAACAGAAAGGGTACATTTCGTTTCTCTAATAAGATATGAACAAAGAAAGGATCCATTTCATTTCTCTAATAAGATATGAACAAAGAGAGTAGCATCGCCAGCACCATTCATTTCATCATTTAAACCATTTCCACCATTTCAACACTCAAATTCATTCAATGAAAACTCCACAATTTCAACATTCAAACCCATTCAAGGAAAAAAAAAAAAGACTCCATCATTCATTCCAGCATCCTCTCCCATCCAACCTGTACATGCATTTTCAACTTGTACCACCATTCCAAACCTGAAGGTCACAACAATAGAAGTATAGGCCAAAAAATCCAAGTTCATTCCATGATTCAACTGAAACTAAATTCAGCACCATATGCAAAATTCAAAATTAAATCAAAATTACCAACTAAAAACTTATGTTAAATTACAAAACCAGTACATCCAACTTCCATTCCATTCATGTACATTAAACCCAACTTCCTTTTCCATGTACAACTCCAACTTTCTTGGGGAGATGAATACATCCAAAAATATGTATACCCTTCGACCCACTTCTTTAAGAATATTGATGAAATAACACAATTTCACCCATCATAGGCATTTAAATCATTCCACCATTTACACATTCAAATCCATTCAATGAAAATATATGAAAAAAATAAAGGGAGAACAGGGGCTGGGTGTGACGGAAATGGGCTAGGGCGGGGGGGGGGGGGGGGGGGGGTTGGGGTTTGAAATTAGTCTCTGCTTGCAGGTTGGGGGTGTGTTTGGAGCTTCATGTTGGGGCTGGACAGATCAGAGAGAGAGTTGGTGCCTGGGCATGGTTTTGGACGAGACAGAGAAGGAGAGAAGGAGGGGGAGGGAGAGTGAGATGTGGGGCGGGGTGAGACGGAGAGAGCAAATGATCTCCGATCGCCTGAAGAGTCTCAGATCTCTCTATGGCCGTAGATGGAGAGAGGACGGGAAGTGCTGCTTCGAGCGCTGGAGACCGGGAGAGCTTTGCGCGAACTGGGGAGAGACCGAGAGAGAGATGAGAGTGGGAGTGAGAATGGGGAAAACGAAAACTTAAACCAAAAGGGAAGCGGGCCGATCGAGAGAGACGTTGGAGAGCTTCGCGCGAAGAGGGCTGCCTTCGTCGGATAGATCGAGCGACGAGATGACGATTGGGGTGCGAACTGGGGAGAGACCGAGAGAGAGATGAGGGTGGGAGTGAGAATGGCGTTTATGTTGGAAAGGGGGGGGGGGGAAATGAAAACGGAAACAAAAAGAAGCAGGCTGGGTTATTTTTCGTGGGCGTTACACGTGCAAGTCGCACGGTTCAGCTAATCTTCCCCTAAGTTGCAGCTTAGGGGAACCCCCCTCATATATATATGGTGATTCTATACGCACCCACAAGCATTGTTGTACACACCCACATTTAAATTTTTTTTTATTTCCAAAATGCCCCTAGGTGAAACGACGAAATCACCCTTCACCATCAACCTCCTCCCTCCTTTTCCTTAGGTTCTCCTATAGCATTTCTGGCCCTCCTCTCTATTCATCTCATCTTATTCTTATTCTTATTCTTCATTATCCCTTTTATCCACTGTTTCTACACTGTTCATCTGCACTCATTCATCCTCATTGATCTTCATCTCCTTCCTCATCATCTTCTCCAACTCTTAAAAAGTATCCTCAAGTATCCTCCATTTGTTTAAAGATATTGGAGGTACTCATCTCCCTGCACCACATTGTCTATTGGAAGTAGGAATTTTCAAAATGGACAAGCAACTGACGATCTACGAAGAGGAGGTATACATCTTGACTTCGTTTCTAGCCGTTTAATTAATATTCACGCGTCGTGCTCGGTATTCCAATACCATCAAACATATTAAATTTGCACGGAATAATTATGCCGTGCAAAAATTTATTGCACACTAATAACAAACCGAACATATTTCACAAGTACGACATTTAGTCTCCTACATTGATGTACTAACATTTAGCAATCATATTTTCAGGAGATTCAGTCAACCGGTGCCAGTGAGTGCTCTTTGGATTTTACTAATGTTTTCACCACTGACATGATATTCAGAAGCCAAGGGGACCTAATCCAATGGACAAGGGAAGTCGGAAAGAAACATGGCTTGGTAATTGTAATCAAAACTTCAGATGCTGGTGGCGATAGTAGGAAGCCGAAAATAGTTTTATCTTGTGAGAGAAACGGAAGTTATAAGGGTCTATCGAAGGTCTCCCAAAAGAGAAATCCTAATAAGGCAACGGGAACGAAGAAGTGTCGTTGCCCTTTTGCTTTGAAGGGCCGAAAGTTGGCAAATGACGATGATTGGATGTTAATAGTGGTTTGTGGGGTGTACAATCATCCAAACGCACAACATCTTGAGGGGCACTCGTTTGTTGGGAGGCTTTCTGGGGAAGAAATCAATGTTTTGATTGATATGTCGAAGAGTATGGTGAAGCCGAGGAACATCCTTCTAACGTTGCAGGAAAGGGACGTGCACAACACCACTATGATGAAGAGTATCTACAATGCTCATCAGAAGTGGAGGGTGACTGAGTTGGCCGGTCGATCACAAATGCAGCAACTCATGATGCGTTTGGAGGAGAACAACTACATTGGGTATCACACTAGCAACGACGCTACAGATGCTATGCTGGACCTATTATGGGCACATCCATCATCTATTCAGTTGTTACATGCATTTCCAGAAGTTTTGATAATGGATTCCACGTACAAGACTAATAGATTTCAATTTCCCTTGCTTGAGATTGTTGGTGTCACATCTACTCAACTGACTTTCTTCATTGCTTTTGTGTACCTTCAATTAGAGAGGGATGCCAATTACAGATGGGCTTTGGAGAGGCTTAAGGGATCAATGGATGGATGCATTATGCCCCATGTGATTGTCACCGACAGTGAGTTAGTACTGATCAATGCAATAAACGTTGTTTTTCCGAATGCATCAAACTTATTATGCAGGTGGCATATTTCTAGGAACATATTGGCAAATTGTAAGAAGTATTTTGAGACCAACGACAGATGGGATGCATTTATATCTTGTTGGAACATGTTGGTAGTCTCTCCTACTGAAAATGACTACATTCAACTTCTAAGTGCATTGGACCGGAATTTCTATGGGTATCCACACGCTGTTGATTATGTGAAGAACTCGTGGTTGAATAACCACAAGGAACAATTTGTGGCTGCTTGGACGGATCAGCATATGCACTTTGGGAACATGACTACGAACAGGGCTGAGAGCGCACATGCAAAATTGAAGAGACACCTTGGCACATCGAAATGTAGCTTTGATTTGGCACATCGAACTGTAGCTTTGATGCGTCCTGGCAGGTTATCCATGCATCGCTCGAGTTGCTCTTTACGGAGATAAAGGCTTCTTTTGAAAAGAGCATGAACACCGTGCAATATAAGTTCAAACCGGCACTGTTTCGTGAGTTGAAAGGATTTATATCAAGGAATGCTATGGATATGGTTTTGAATGAGTCGATAAGAGCTGGTGATATTGGTCCAAATTCGGCGGCATGTTGGTGCGTAATTCAACGGATCCATGGGTTACCATGTGCACACGAAATTGTCGAATACATAAGGGAAGGCACTCAAATACCACTGAGTTGTGTCCATCAATACTGGAGGTAGCTCAATTTAGACTCCACTAAGGTGAATGAAGCCCCTGAATTGACCATAACTTCCGAGTTCGAGTTGATCAATTGGAAATTTCAGAGTACTGATTAGACTGGTAAAATACAAATATTGAAAAAACTCAGAGAATTGGGGAGTCATTCGTCTACTTCTCTTCTTGAGCCGGATGTTAAATTGAATACTCGGGGTTGTTCATCCTCAAAAAAGAAAAAGTTGGATCGGTCTACGCATCGGGAGCCATCTGCTTTCGAGTATGCACTCTCGATCGAAGATAGCGTTCCAGCTAGATCCAACAGTCTAGATGTAACGAAGAAGAAGGAGAAACTAAGTGTTCGTCGCACTCGATCATGCACGCTATAGCATTTGCTTCCTAAGTCTTTAGGACTCTATATCGAGACTGTTAAGGATGTTGAAGCCGATGGTAACTGTGGACTTAGAGCCATAGCTGGTCTTCTGGGCATGGATGAGGATAGTTGGATGTAGGTTAGACTGGATTTGAGCAATGAACTGCAGAGATATCAAAATTATTATTCATTGGTATATGGAGGAAAGGATAGGGTTGGGGAGCTGTATTATGCCCTGGCGTACTATGATAGCAATCATTCATATGATCGTTGGATGACAATGCCAGACATGGGTCACCTGATATCTTTATACTATAACGTTGCATTGGTCCACATTTCCATGCAACAGTGCCTTACTTTCCTACCTTTGAGATCATCTCTGATTCCACCTTGTTCTCGTAAAGTTATCGTGATTGGTTTTATCAATGGAAACCATTTTGTGTAGGTCTTCATGACACCCGGGGCTCCCATGCCTCTCATTGCTACAAATTGGCATGGACACCATCACACTAATGCAGACGATGGCAACTACCATATGCTCAGAGCATCGAGCAATTCAGAGAAATAATCGGAGACAGTGTCGCAACACAGGAGTCGGTTAATCTTGACATCGATTAAATTCTTGTACTTTCAACTTGATGTAAACAAATTTAATACTTGTTGTTGAAATGAAAGCAATCTTTTATTGGGTAAATGTTGTGTGTTAATTTTTCTAAGACCCCTGCTCGGTTGCATACTGCACGAGAAACAGGAACCAATCAAAATGTATTGCACGACACAGATGTACCGTGCAAAACAATTCTGCACAGCCAATAGTTACCAAGCATTATGGATCTGCTCGGCACCTGTTGGTCGTGCAGAATGTATTTGCATGGTACTTGTTGGCCGAGCAGAGTGAATATGCGCGGAATGTTTTGGCCGTGCAGTGATGTATGTTGTTGGACATGTCTCCCATTTTGAAAGAACTGTTAGTTATTCATAAAAAAAATAAAGAGATCAACCATTTCATATAAGAAGTTAAAAAACATAAAAGTTCATAGACAAGGACTAAATTCTTCAATTGACACATTAAAGTTTGTAGTACATATAAATTCTCGGAATACACATGAACAAAAAAAAATGATATTCCTTTTTGAAATTTCTTATACATCTCATCAAAAAATTAGTGTGACAAAGCCCTCCTATCATCACTGCTGCGCACGTCGGCGGTAGGTCACCGGCAAACCATCTAGAATCTCGAGGGTAGTCTGCAATGCCCGATAATAGAAATTAGTTGGCTCCTTCGTTCGCTCAAGCGTGGCACGAATATGGTCATTCACTCGAAGGATCTATAAGAAACAATACAATGTGTCAAAGATAGTTTGAAAGAATAGATACAAAGATTGTTTGGAATAAGATAGTTTAAAATGCCCTCACCGTTCTTGGAGTCGGGTCATCTCTACCCTCATTAGGGTCATAGTGGGAATGGCGGGCGGGGTTCTGTACATGAGGGTGTGATATCCTAGTGTACCACTCGAGATAGTCCGGTGAACACTCCCATGCATGCTATGTTCGATGGCCGCGGTGCGCCAGAGATAATACGTGGTCCTCCCATGTAACCCAGTACTGGTCAAGAAACATATAGGATACCTTGTATTTACAAGCAGTAGTTCCCCGAGTTGCACGAATGGGGGTGAGTGGTGCGGGTGGGATGGCCTTTACATAGCCAAATTGTCGAAGAATCCTATGTGGGTGGTAGGGTTCAATGACATCTAGGGCTCTCGAACAACCACAGAAGAAGGATATCTGCTGTAATGGATGCTGAGCCTTGGCACTAGCATACGGATCCCAACTGACTTGTCACAAGTAAATGAAACAAGTTATTAATCCTAATAAAACATGTTAGTTGGTAAAAAACGTAATATATATGTCAAAAACGTAAAATATATGTCAAGGACTCTATTCGGTGCTCACCTCGCTCGGGTGTAGGGCATCCAACCTCTCCCGCAGCAGCTGTATGTTTTATCTCGCATTTCCGGAATCATGACCAGGATTCCAGCGGCTTGCGAGAGGCATCCTTGCAGTGTATCCCCATTGTGCAGGAGGACGGGCCAATGGGAAGTGCTCGTACACCCAGGACTGCAAATGACAAAAATAATTAATTATACAATCTAAAAGATCAATTATGATGGAACATGTATGTGTATATATAAAATTTACTGGTCTTACCGTGAGCAGTGTCAGATATCCAGCAATCTGTCGCACATTTGCCCTCGTGGCGGTCCCCAACTGGCGATACATATACGCCAGTGCGGCAGCCCCCCATGCATAATGATGGACCCGTGGCAGGTCCATCAGCAAAGATATGTAGTAGACTGGGACTCGAGTGGCGGACTTACCAGTGAATAGTGTGCAGCCTAACAAATAAAGAAGATAGCCTCTGCTGCACACTCTACCTCCTCTACCGACGACGCAGGAGTCACATCGCCGCACACCCGTCGGATCCATCCCATCCTCATTTCCCCACCCCGTGCCAGGCTTAACTTTGCTGCCGTAGATGCCCTATCCACACCCAGTCCATGCTCGAGTAGATCTACTTGCTCAGTAAATCCCATCCTAGAAGATACGTGGACAGGAAGTCCCATAAATGGGATGCCGAGGAGAGTACCCACATCATCTAAGGTGATTGTCATCTCCCCAAACGGCATGTGGAAGGTATTGGTCTCGGGCTGCCATCTCTCCACATAGTTTGAAACCAAGGGGCAGGAGATATACTGGTAGCTGAAACGCCTCAAGTCTGTCAATCCAGACTCTTCTATGATAGCGCGAAACCAAGGCACATGAAGATCAGCCCCATCTTTCGGCAGAGGTATGTACCAATCCTTCAGCCGACGCCAATGACTGATACATTTGAGCGGGCCACGTTCCTGCACATTACAAGTATAAATCTTCATTAACATCTGTTATTATAGACTATGAAACACCTTATTTGAAAAACAGTTACTTAAAACATTGTAAGAATGAACGTGTACCTCCCGATATGGCCACGTGCGTCCTAACACTCACAAGGACGGATAGGTCGGCCGAAACCCTGGAATAAGACCATCACCTGCTGCCACTGCAGGATGACTGTGCCTCATCATCTGAGGAATCATCCTCCCCTGCTGCCGCCATATGAGGACTAGACAACCGTGGAGGACTAGACAGCCCTGCCTCATCCTCTGAGGAATCATCCTCTGTAGAGCTCTCTATATGCTCGTCGACCGGATCGGGCAGTGGATCCTGCTACAATTTGCGTCTTCGTTTAGACGCTGTTGGCCGTTGACGGACGCCAGTCAAAGTACTAGCATGCACACCTCGACGAGGAGGTCTTGCCATGCCAATCTTAGTCCGCACTCTCGATGGCTCACTAGAAGTACGAGCATGTCCACCTGTTGGATGTGAGGTGCCACCAATACGGCAAGCTGCTCTTATAGGCATTTCTTCAAACCTGTTAAAAATAAAAATCAATAAGATGAAAAAGCGTAACAGAAGAAAGGGAAATTCTATATGCACCCTCCCATTATGCTGAGCACACCCACATCCCTTTATGAACAGTGATTTTAAATCCTCACATTATGCTGAGCACACCCACATCCCTTTATGAACAATGATTTTAAGGGATGCATATAGAATTTCCCCAGAAGATATCAGGTTTTCTTGTGCTGTTCGGAACAACTGTACTGTGCAAATTAATTCGGCACGGGACAAGTTAACTATGCAAAAAAATTGTGCACGGCCTACTGTTTCCGTGCAAAATTCATGTGCCCAACACAAGTATACCGTTCATATTGCACAGCAAATGAATTTGCACAGCAAATGTATGTCGTGCATAATTCATTTGCATGGTGTACATTTTTCGTGCAACACACCTTACTGCACGGTGAACGTTTAACGTGCATAAGCCTCGTGCACGAACCTGCGATACCGAGTAGATCAAAATGAATGCATCGTTCTTTTTTTTTTCAAAATGCATAGATGCACTTCGGATGAGAAAAAGAAGAAGAAGAAGAAATTACGACCCTAATGCAAACGTTTGTAATCTCTAAGTAAAAAAAATTACGACCTAAAAAGAATGTGAAAATTACAACCTAAAAGGAATGTGAAAAAGAAGATAAAGAAGAGCTCACATTCTTTAGGATTCGTATGAAGAAGAAGAAGAAGAAGCGGCGCTGGGCAGTGGAGCTTTTTGGAGGAGAAAGACTTCCACCAAGAAGAAGATTTGTGCTGCTGTCGTCTTCAACCTTCAAACCGTCGACGAGAGGGAATGTTGGAGGACGAAGAGTCGTGGGCACTTTGGGAAATATGGTGGGTGGGCTCGACAAACTTTTTTTCAATAAAACATATGGTGGGTGGGTTCAGAAAGTGGGTGAGCTTAGCAATAGGTGTGGGTGAGTATATAATCACCCATATATATATTGGGGGATGTTCCTGATGGGGCCCACCTAGGGACCTACTATGCATTGGACTTGTAGGGGATGGGAAGAGACACCTTATATGAGAAATTTGGGGTCAATCTCATGCCTCTAATCCCTTTATCCGTGGCCCACAAATTTAATGACTTTGTATTAAAGGAAAAATTTTAACCCTCGATCCAACGATCCAATCCATTTGGATAGATGAAAATTCAATGGGTCTAGTATACTTAAGGAGGTTCCATGTGTGTGGATGGTTCGGATGTGTTATAAAGTCAACCCTACTATGTTGTCTGTCACCATAACATGGTGAGGGATGGATGCACATGAATATTTCCATATATATATATATAGGAATTCTCAAAAACTCCCCACTTCAAAAGGGGCATTTTCTCCCCCATTGATTTGTCCAATGAGATAATGCCACCTCATATTGTACATGCCAATTGTTTCTCCTCATTAAAGGCAATAACTATCATGCTTTAGACCCCAAAATAGCACTCTACAAGCTCAATCTACAAAAAGACATCAAGCCTGTCAAACAAGCCCAAAGAAGATTCCGTCCGGATGTGATGGACAAATTTGAACAAGATGGTCAAAAACTCAAAAGCGTTGGCTTCATCCGTGAGGAACAACATCCTGAATGGTTGGCCAACATTGTCCCTGTGAAAAAGAAAAATGGGTAGATCAGGGTTTGTATTGACTATAGAGACCTGAATGGCGCTTTCCCTAAAGATAAATTCCTGCTCCCCATACCGGAGGTGATGATTAACAATATATGCGGATTCGAGCGAATGACATTCATGGATGACTTCTCTAGCCACAATAGATAAAGACGCATCCGGAAGATGAAAAACACACATCATTTCAAACCCCATTTGGCGTGTATTGTTATATTGTCATGTCATTTGGTCTTAAAAATGCTGGTGCCACATATCAGAGGGCTATGATGAAGATATTTTAAGATATGCAGCACAAGACGGTTGAACGTTACATTGATGACCTCACTGTCAAAAGCAAAAGAAAAGAAGACCATCTGAAAGACCTTCGGGAAGTCTTCCTCCGACTATACAAACACAACCTGCGAATGAATCCCTTGAAGTACTTCTTTGGTGTCTCATCGGGTAAGTTCCCCAGATTCCTAGTTCGGAAAGCTGGTATAAAACTTGACCCCATCAAAGTCAAGGCCATTCTAGAAATGCCTTCTCAGAGAACCTTAAGAGAACTGAAAGGACTTCAAGGAAAATTGACATACATCAGATGGTTCATCTCCAATCTTTTGGGGAAATGCCGTCCATTCTCTCAGTTAATGAAAAAAGGTGTGGACTTTGTTTGGGATGCTGAATGTGAAGCTACATTTCAAGATATCAAGTCATACTTGACCAAACCTCTAATGTTGGCTGCCCCTACTTCTGGAAAACCATTCATCTTGTATACAAGAGCCCTCGACCATTCTTTGGGCGCTCTACTTTGTTAGCCCTGACAAATACATGATTCTACATGCTTTCTCGCTACTGGAACCATGTTCAACAATACAGCTGAATACCAAACTTTGATCGTAGGATTGAAACTCGCCCTCGAATCCGATATCACCATGCTAGAAGTCTTCGGGGACTCTTGTAAGACCCCGACCCGAGTGAACCCGATTAGTACTAATTAAGTTGCGTGTTAGTGCTAAGCTTGATTAGTGATTTTTGGTTAAGATGGGTTTGGAATAGCTTCTGATATAGTTTTGGGGATTTTGATTGGCTTTGTGCTAGTAGGGCCCTTTGGGGGTTCCTTTTCTTGACATTGCATGTGTTTGAGGATTTATCGGAGGTTTTTACATTCATGATTTTAATCCCGTTTTACTCGTTTTAATGATCCCGACAACTTTGATGTTGATCCCGTGTTCGTTTGAGATCCCGAAACCCGAATTCTTGGCCTTGAGGGCAAAATAGTCATTGCACACAAAATCTGTACCCAAAACTTGATATTCCCGAAACCCGCAAAACATAGACTTTTTGGAAACTAGATATTTCGACGATCATTTCTTCCTTCTTCGTCGAATTCATCCGAGGACCCGAGGGAGATGATTTCAACCTATTTAGCTCCTTAAGTTGTGGGACCTACCCAACCCAATTCTTTGTTAACATAAGGGAACCCATTTCCCCATTCCCTTCATCCTCCCATCTTCATTTTCCAGCACAAAAGAGAGGGAAGCTAGGGTTTTCCCTTTTCTTCTCCTTCTTCATTCTCCATCACTCAATCCACTCTCAAGCTTGCACCTAGGAGAGATTGGAGATCATCATCTTCCTCACCTCATTGAGAGCTTTCTTTCAATAGTCCTTGTGGAGCAAATCATCCATTCCAAGATTTCCTTTGAGCTTACCTTGTCCATTAGAGGACCTTGCAAGTAAGTATTTCCCTTTATCTCCTAGAAATGTCTTCCTTGGACCCTTGAGAAGCTTCACCCTCATTATTGGAAGATTTCCTTGCTATTTCTTTGTTTGACCATTTTAGGGTTTTATTTGGGATTTTGCCTTGTAGCTTGGATTCATTGTCTTGGAAGATTTGGTAGAGGTTGATTTCATTGATTTGAAGACTTGAGGCAAGTGAATGAATGATGTTCCTAAGCTTTTATTGATTTTTGGACATTTTCCATTAATGTGCATTTATTGCTTTGTTTTGAAATGAATGCTCATAATAAGTGTTAATGACCCATTTATAATCTTGGAGAAGTAGTGGTTTATGGCATTGAATGTCTCATTATTTTGTTCAAATGTATATATATTGTGAAGTGATTTCCTTCTCCTTTTTCCTTGTGTTGGATGTATGGTTGATGGAGGAGAATGTGATTGATTAAATGGAGGATTGGTTGTAGTTTGGGGGGAGAAATAGGCTCCTCATTTGATGTGTAAGAAGGGCTAAAGGAAGGTTGTAAAAAGGAAGAGAAGGAGGACAGCTGAACTGGTCCGGAACTCATTTCTGGACAGTTCGCTCGAGCGACCATGACAGTTCGCTCAAGCGACCTGCCCAGAAAAGGAGTCGGGAATTCCAGTGGCTTGGTCGCTCGAACGCATTTTAATAACCGCTCGACCGATGGGTTCGCTCGAGCGAACTCCCAGATTCGCTCGAGCGATGCGGTCTGCCTGGCATGATGCACGGGTACAAAAAGTGGGTTTTGAGATTTATTTTTTTTGTGGACCTTGGCTACACCCCCCTTGGACTCACTTGACCATATGTGAGAGCGTCTTGAGCCGATGCTCTTCACGGTTGGTTCGGAGTGTATCGAAGTTCAATCTATTCAATCTTGAACGGGATGGAGCGACACGATATCCTCTTCATACCTAAATGCAACGTCTATTTCCTTGGGTATCGCGAGTTCTATTCCTTTCGGTGACTGAGTAGGTTGCTCGATGGTTCCGGGTTGACAACATACTTAGGATGGACCGTGTATAGTATTGATTTTTCTATCATAACATCTAGTTATAACCATAAGCTCATTTTAAGTTTTGAAAATCGTAAAAGTGCATAAGGAGCCCGGGATGTCCTCAAACTCAAGGAGTACCAAGTCATATCTATGATCGACATACGGGACCCCTATTCACTCAAATAGACCTTAAAACCTTTATCTTTCCAGAATTGTTGTAGTTCATCACATTTCTCTATTTCCAAGATTTACATGTCATGAGTTGTTTTCCCGAAAGCATGATAGTAGCATTGACTTGTCTCGAAATGTATTGCCCGACATGAAATGACAGTGTGCCCTTGAGCACCCCCGTTTTACCCGTTATTTACTGTACTTGATTTACTTGTATATGTCTCGATTGGTTTTATCCTATGTGTCGGCATCACTAAGCTTGGATACCTTGTCAGTCTGATCCACTGACTTGAATATCCCTCTCCCGTCCCGCCAGCTGCAGTTTGGATCCCGATGCCCGGTTTATTACCGTGGTCCCGTCCCGATACCCGGTTCGCTACCGTGGTCCCGTTCCCGTATAATTATATTGTATATATGTATACGTTGTTTCTCCTCACCTTGCGTGACTGAGATCGACGTCCCGTGATACTGTTGTCACTTTAGTGACAGAGGACTTAGCTTTATGTGATTGCCACCCTGTTATTCCCGATTCCTTGGATACCTCATATATTTTTATCTTGTTTAATTGTTTTATAGCAAATGATTTACCGGTTTTATGAGAGTTCTTGTTTAAACAGATTTCTATGCTTTTCGAGAGATTTCATCTATTATATATTGTTGCATCTTTTCATTCTCTTGCCAGACCGTCGTGTCTGACCCATTTGCTTTGGTACTCAGGTCCCGTTGCCGGTTTCCTTGAGGAGGAGCCGGAGGAGGCAGTAGGTGAGCTGCAACCTCTAGTTGAGTGGCGTGCTGACGATGTCATGTAGACATCGGGTTGCCAAGAGGCGTAACATTTTGGGGAGAACTTATTAACTATTCTTTTGGGTTATTCTTTTGTAGTATTGGCCTTTGTTGGCCTCTATTGTGGGAATGTAATTAACTGATATTTTGTTTAACTTTGACAACTTGGGGAAACTTGCTATATATATATCATTGCTCATTCTGATACAGTAATTACACTTATTGTTATGGTCTTCATGACTAATGATAGTTGGACTATTTGATTTACTACATGCTTCCGCACTCAAGAAGAAATATTCATTGATTGTTGTGATATCCTCACCGCGGACACCTGTGGGAAATTGAATACAAATGTGCATGTTATCATTCCTTATTTATCATTATCGTCCCGATCCCGGATTAGTCCTACGGGCCGGTCCGGGGTCGCGACAGACTGGTATCAGAGCGAGACGTGTTTCAAGCATTTAAAAGAAACTAGAAATCCTAAGGACGTGGCGAGGATCCGTTAGATCTTTCGTTAGCTAGTATCGTGTGAGCAATGTGTGACCCTTTATATTATTATGTGCTAACAATTTGTTTTGCAGTATCATGCCTCCACGAAAGAGACCATTGAATGGTAACCCCACTGCAAGCAATAGTGAGCATACAGGACCTCTAGAAGAAGATAATGTTGAGAACCATGGTCATCCACCTAATCAATTCCAGGACATGATGAGGGCAATGCTTGATCAGCAGCGTCAGGCTAATGAAAATCAAGCTAGGTTGCAAGAGCAGATGCTAAAAAGAGAGGAAGACCATGCTAGAGAGATGCAAGAAATGCAGAGGCAATTACTTGAGGTCTTGCAGAGGAGACCCGAACCGGTGCAACCACAACCTGCCATAGTCATAAACCAAAGGCAAAATGATCCAAATGCCTTATTTGAACGGTTCAGGAAGAGGGCTCCAAAGGAGTTTCTTGGGGAAGAGGACCCCATAGCTGTAGATGATTGGCTAGAGTACACAGAGAACATCTTTGAAATCTTTCAGTGTACAGGAGCAGATAGAGTGAAGCTAGCATCGTCCCTTTTTGTTGGCACAGCTGATAGATGGTGGAAGACAGTCAGGGAGGAGTACAGAACTATGCTTGATGCTGAGATTTGGGCAAATTTCAAGAGACAATTTCATGACAAATATGTACCCGCCCACGTCAAGAAGCAAAAGGCTATAGAGTTTCAACAGTTGGTGCAAGGAAGCATGACAGTCTTAGAGTACCTCACTAAGTTTGAGAGATTGTCTAGGTATGCCCCGGAGTTAATAGATACGGTGGAGAAGAAGATTGCTAAATTTTTTGACGGGCTCAATCCCTTCATTGAGAGAGATGCCACCGGAGTGGTGCCACCGGTAACTTTTGATGAAGCTGTGAAGAGAGCCTACAAATTTGAGAACTTCCATAACAAAATCCTCAAGGTGCAAGGCAAGAGTCCAGCCCAGCAGCAGCAGAACTATCAGCATCAAAGGAATCACCAAAATAAGAGGCAGAGGACAGGGCCTAATGTGCAGAATCCAGTAGTTTGTATCCACTGTGGGAAGAACCACGCTAGTGTTGAGTGTCGTACCATCACAGGAGCGTGCTTCAGGTGTGGTTCGATGGACCATAGGATGAGGGATTGTCCTAGGCCAAATAGACAGGGCCATCAGCAGCAGCAACAAGGGCCACAACGTCCACCACCACCACCACAGCATGCTTTGGCCGTCCAAAACCAGCCTAGGCCACTTCAGCAGCAAGCACCACAGCAGCAACAGTTCAGACAGCAGCAGCAGCCACAGCAGCAGGCCCGTCATCAGCAGGGACAGCAGCGTCCACCACAGCAGAATAGGAATGCACCCCAAGGCAGGCCACAGCAGGCACAGAACAGGCCACAGCAGCGAGGTCAAATCTACGGGGTCAATAGAGTGGATGCAGAGGCAGCGGGTAACGTAGTGGAAGGTACACTCCTTGTTTGTGGGATTAAAGCTATGATTTTGTTTGACCCTGGCTCTACACATTCTTTCGTGTCCCATAAGTTTGCTAAGTTGATTGATATGCATGCTATAGAATTGGAGTTCATTTTGACTGTGGCAACCCCGGTAGGTAAACAAGTTGTTTGTAGAACCTTTTATCCTAGTTGCACAGTCCAGATAGGAGAAGTGGTTTTGACCGCAGATCTCATTTCTTTAGAGATGTTTGATTATGATGTCATCCTAGGGATGGATTGGCTGGCAGGGTACCATGCCACAATGGATTGTTTCCATAAGACCCTTACTTTCAAGTTGGTTGAGACACCAGCAGGAGTGTCGTTTCAGGGAGAGAGGAGGAAATCTCGTGCCGGGTTTGTTTCAGCGTTGAAGGCTGACAGACTCTTGAGAAGTGGTTGTGAAGCCTATTTGGCGTTTATCACGGAGGATAAACGGTCCCAAGGGGTGGAGGAGATCCCAATTGTTTGGGAATTCCCGGATGTTTTTCCGGAGGAGATTCCAGGTTTGCCACCCATGAGAGAGATCGATTTCACTATCGAGTTGCTACCAGGGACCGCTCCGATATCGATTGCACCATATAGAATGGCTCCAGCAGAGTTGGGGGAATTGAAGACCCAGTTACAAGAGTTGTTGGACAAAGGTTTTGTGAGACCGAGTGTTTCACCATGGGGAGCTCCGGTTTTGTTTGTCAAGAAGAAAGATGGTTCAATGAGGATGTGTATTGATTATAGGAGATTGAATCAAGTGACCATCAAGAACAAGTATCCATTACCAAGAATAGATGAATTGTTTGATCAGTTGCAAGGTGCATCATACTTTTCGAAGATTGATTTGAGATCCGGTTACCATCAGTTGAGAGTTAGAGAAGCAGATGTGTTGAAAACAGCTTTCCGGACAAGATATGGCCACTATGAGTTCCTAGTGATGCCATTTGGGTTGACTAATGCACCGGCAGTGTTCATGGCATTGATGAACAAGATATTTGCAGAGTATCTAGATCAGTTTGTTGTAGTGTTTATTGATGATATTTTGGTGTACTCCAAGACCAAGGAAGAGCATGAAGAGCATCTGAGGATTGCATTGCAACTCTTGAGAGAGAATCAGCTGTATGCGAAGCTTAACAAGTGTGAATTTTGGCTAGACCAAGTAGCATTTCTGGGGCACATTATCTCTAGAGAAGGTTTGTCAGTGGATCCGTCCAAGATTGAAGCAGTAGTGAATTGGGAAAGACCGAAGAATGTGACAGAAATCAGGAGTTTTCTGGGATTGGCAGGTTATTACAGGAGGTTTGTGCAAGGTTTTTCGTCGATTGCGTCACCTTTGACGAAGTTGACAAGGAAAAATGCACCATATGTGTGGACAGAGCAGTGTGAAGAGAGTTTCCAAGAGCTAAAGAAGAGATTGACTACCGCACCAGTCCTTACTTTGCCATCTGGGAGTGGCGGTTTTACTATTTTTACCGATGCTTCTAATGTTGGACTTGGTTGCGTGTTGATGCAAGAGGGAAAAGTGATTGCTTATGGATCTCGACAGTTCAAAGAGCACGAGAAGAACTATGCCACCCATGATTTGGAGCTAGCAGCGGTTGTGTTCGCGTTGAAAATGTGGAGACATTACCTTTATGGAGAGCAGTTCGAAGTCCACTCCGACCACCGCAGTTTACAGTACTTGTTTTCACAGAAGGATTTGAACATGAGGCAGAGAAGATGGATGGAATATATCAAAGACTATGATTTTCCAATCAAGTACCACCCGGGGAAGGCTAATGTTGTTGCAGATGCCTTGAGCAGGAAATCAGTAGGTTTGGCAAACCTAAGTGGCACTTGTATTTTTGAGCAGTTTGAAGAGTTGAGTCTAGACGTGCAGCCTCTAAGGAAGGGTGTTGTGTTGGCTAACATGACAGTGTCAGAACCTTCTTTCATTCAGAAGATCAAGGACAGTCAGTTGCAAGATCCAGAGTTGGTGAAGATTTCAGAACATATAGCAGAACGTCCTGACTTCCGTTTTGTTGATGGAGTTTTGTACTACCGTGCCCGTTTGTGTGTGCCTAACATTGAAGATTTGAGGAACGACATAATGACTGAGGCTCATAGCACGAAGTACTCTATGCATCCAGGCAGCACAAAGATGTATCAGAACTTGAAAGGCAGATTTTGGTGGAACAATATGAAGAGAGAGGTTGCAGCGTTTGTCTCCCGTTGCATGACCTGTCAGTTGATTAAGGCAGAGCATCATAGGCCTCCAGGGTTGTTACAACCATTAGAGATCCCGGAATGGAAGTGGGAGCACATTACTATGGACTTTATTTCGGGATTACCGAGGACTAGTAGGGGTAACGACGCGATTTGGGTCATTGTAGACCGTCTCACCAAGTCAGCACATTTCCTTGCTATGAAGACAGGGAAGAAGATGCACATGCTACCTTTGGCAGATTTGTTTGTCAGTGAGATCGTCAGTCGTCATGGGCAGCCAGTTTCTATCACTTCTGACAGAGACAGCAGATTTGTTTCGAGGTTCTGGAAGACATTGCACGAGTCTATGGGTACGAGGCTACAGTTCAGCACAGCTTATCACCCTCAGACAGATGGCCAGTCAGAGAGGACGATTCAGACTCTAGAGGACATGCTCTGTGCTTGTGTGTTAGACTTCAAGACTCAATGGGATGAAACTTTACCGTTGTGTGAGTTCGCTTACAACAACAGCTACCATTCGAGCATTGGGATGGCTCCTTTTGAAGCTTTGTATGGCAGGAGGTGTAGGACACCTGTATGTTGGGAAGAAGTTGGTACTCGTAGTTTCCATGGACCGACTATTGTTAGTGAGACCAGCGACAAGATCAAGTTGATTCAAGAGCGTCTGAAAGTGTCCCGGAGTAGACAAAAGAGCTATGCAGATTCCCACCGCAGAGATCTACAGTTCAAGGAAGGAGATAAGGTTTTCTTGAAGGTATCACCTACAAGGGGAACATTGAGATTTGGACAGAAGGGCAAGCTATCGCGGAGATACATTGGACCCTATGACATTGTGAGCAAGATCGGTGAAGTGGCTTATAGACTAGCCTTACCACCTGAGCTATCTGGTGTACACAACGTCTTTCATGTGTCCATGTTGAAGAAGTATGTCCCCGATCCTTCACATGTGCTCCGACATGAGCCGTTAGAGATTCGAGAGGATGCTACTTATGTTGAGAAGCCCGTTGAGATCATTGACACAAAGGAGCAAGAGTTGAGGACTCGAACTATTCAGTGGGTGAAAGTACTTTGGGAGAATCATGGACCGGAAGAGGCAACTTGGGAATTAAGAGATCAAGTGCAGAAGAAGTATCCACATCTTCTACCAGAGGTGAGTCTTATGTTTCATTTGGAGGACCAAATGCCCTAAGGGGTGGAGGATGTAAGACCCCGACCCGAGTGAACCCGATTAGTACTAATTAAGTTGCGTGTTAGTGCTAAGCTTGATTAGTGATTTTTGGTTAAGATGGGTTTGGAATAGCTTCTGATATAGTTTTGGGGATTTTGATTGGCTTTGTGCTAGTAGGGCCCTTTGGGGGTTCCTTTTCTTGACATTGCATGTGTTTGAGGATTTATCGGAGGTTTTTACATTCATGATTTTAATCCCGTTTTACTCGTTTTAATGATCCCGACAACTTTGATGTTGATCCCGTGTTCGTTTGAGATCCCGAAACCCGAATTCTTGGCCTTGAGGGCAAAATAGTCATTGCACACAAAATCTGTACCCAAAACTTGATATTCCCGAAACCCGCAAAACATAGACTTTTTGGAAACTAGATATTTCGACGATCATTTCTTCCTTCTTCGTCGAATTCATCCGAGGACCCGAGGGAGATGATTTCAACCTATTTAGCTCCTTAAGTTGTGGGACCTACCCAACCCAATTCTTTGTTAACATAAGGGAACCCATTTCCCCATTCCCTTCATCCTCCCATCTTCATTTTCCAGCACAAAAGAGAGGGAAGCTAGGGTTTTCCCTTTTCTTCTCCTTCTTCATTCTCCATCACTCAATCCACTCTCAAGCTTGCACCTAGGAGAGATTGGAGATCATCATCTTCCTCACCTCATTGAGAGCTTTCTTTCAATAGTCCTTGTGGAGCAAATCATCCATTCCAAGATTTCCTTTGAGCTTACCTTGTCCATTAGAGGACCTTGCAAGTAAGTATTTCCCTTTATCTCCTAGAAATGTCTTCCTTGGACCCTTGAGAAGCTTCACCCTCATTATTGGAAGATTTCCTTGCTATTTCTTTGTTTGACCATTTTAGGGTTTTATTTGGGATTTTGCCTTGTAGCTTGGATTCATTGTCTTGGAAGATTTGGTAGAGGTTGATTTCATTGATTTGAAGACTTGAGGCAAGTGAATGAATGATGTTCCTAAGCTTTTATTGATTTTTGGACATTTTCCATTAATGTGCATTTATTGCTTTGTTTTGAAATGAATGCTCATAATAAGTGTTAATGACCCATTTATAATCTTGGAGAAGTAGTGGTTTATGGCATTGAATGTCTCATTATTTTGTTCAAATGTATATATATTGTGAAGTGATTTCCTTCTCCTTTTTCCTTGTGTTGGATGTATGGTTGATGGAGGAGAATGTGATTGATTAAATGGAGGATTGGTTGTAGTTTGGGGGGAGAAATAGGCTCCTCATTTGATGTGTAAGAAGGGCTAAAGGAAGGTTGTAAAAAGGAAGAGAAGGAGGACAGCTGAACTGGTCCGGAACTCATTTCTGGACAGTTCGCTCGAGCGACCATGACAGTTCGCTCAAGCGACCTGCCCAGAAAAGGAGTCGGGAATTCCAGTGGCTTGGTCGCTCGAACGCATTTTAATAACCGCTCGACCGATGGGTTCGCTCGAGCGAACTCCCAGATTCGCTCGAGCGATGCGGTCTGCCTGGCATGATGCACGGGTACAAAAAGTGGGTTTTGAGATTTATTTTTTTTGTGGACCTTGGCTACACCCCCCTTGGACTCACTTGACCATATGTGAGAGCGTCTTGAGCCGATGCTCTTCACGGTTGGTTCGGAGTGTATCGAAGTTCAATCTATTCAATCTTGAACGGGATGGAGCGACACGATATCCTCTTCATACCTAAATGCAACGTCTATTTCCTTGGGTATCGCGAGTTCTATTCCTTTCGGTGACTGAGTAGGTTGCTCGATGGTTCCGGGTTGACAACATACTTAGGATGGACCGTGTATAGTATTGATTTTTCTATCATAACATCTAGTTATAACCATAAGCTCATTTTAAGTTTTGAAAATCGTAAAAGTGCATAAGGAGCCCGGGATGTCCTCAAACTCAAGGAGTACCAAGTCATATCTATGATCGACATACGGGACCCCTATTCACTCAAATAGACCTTAAAACCTTTATCTTTCCAGAATTGTTGTAGTTCATCACATTTCTCTATTTCCAAGATTTACATGTCATGAGTTGTTTTCCCGAAAGCATGATAGTAGCATTGACTTGTCTCGAAATGTATTGCCCGACATGAAATGACAGTGTGCCCTTGAGCACCCCCGTTTTACCCGTTATTTACTGTACTTGATTTACTTGTATATGTCTCGATTGGTTTTATCCTATGTGTCGGCATCACTAAGCTTGGATACCTTGTCAGTCTGATCCACTGACTTGAATATCCCTCTCCCGTCCCGCCAGCTGCAGTTTGGATCCCGATGCCCGGTTTATTACCGTGGTCCCGTCCCGATACCCGGTTCGCTACCGTGGTCCCGTTCCCGTATAATTATATTGTATATATGTATACGTTGTTTCTCCTCACCTTGCGTGACTGAGATCGACGTCCCGTGATACTGTTGTCACTTTAGTGACAGAGGACTTAGCTTTATGTGATTGCCACCCTGTTATTCCCGATTCCTTGGATACCTCATATATTTTTATCTTGTTTAATTGTTTTATAGCAAATGATTTACCGGTTTTATGAGAGTTCTTGTTTAAACAGATTTCTATGCTTTTCGAGAGATTTCATCTATTATATATTGTTGCATCTTTTCATTCTCTTGCCAGACCGTCGTGTCTGACCCATTTGCTTTGGTACTCAGGTCCCGTTGCCGGTTTCCTTGAGGAGGAGCCGGAGGAGGCAGTAGGTGAGCTGCAACCTCTAGTTGAGTGGCGTGCTGACGATGTCATGTAGACATCGGGTTGCCAAGAGGCGTAACATTTTGGGGAGAACTTATTAACTATTCTTTTGGGTTATTCTTTTGTAGTATTGGCCTTTGTTGGCCTCTATTGTGGGAATGTAATTAACTGATATTTTGTTTAACTTTGACAACTTGGGGAAACTTGCTATATATATATCATTGCTCATTCTGATACAGTAATTACACTTATTGTTATGGTCTTCATGACTAATGATAGTTGGACTATTTGATTTACTACATGCTTCCGCACTCAAGAAGAAATATTCATTGATTGTTGTGATATCCTCACCGCGGACACCTGTGGGAAATTGAATACAAATGTGCATGTTATCATTCCTTATTTATCATTATCGTCCCGATCCCGGATTAGTCCTACGGGCCGGTCCGGGGTCGCGACAACTCTCAACTGATTGTCAACTAGATGAATATGAAATATGAAGTCAGGAAGCCTGATCCATTGCCTTATTACAACAAGGCACAATCGCTTTGGCAAAAGTTTGACATCTGTCACATCACCCACATCCGCAGATGTGAGAACATCCATGTAGATGCCCTGGCCGGACTTGCTGCATCTATGGCGATCTAGGAAGGGAAAAACATGTAATAAATATTTTCCTAACTTTTCTCTTGTTTAAATCCATTACATTCCTATGTTTTCTCTATTTCAAAATACATTTTTTGAAAAATTGGATACTGAGAGAGGATGACAGGATGTGCGTTTGACACAAACCTTTTTATTTTTCCTTCTTCATTTTCTATAGTGGGGCACACCCTTGATAAAGCCTTTTACATAAATATTTAGATAAATCCAAGCCATTCGATTTACCTACCTTCTATGAATTTGGTCTTTTTTTTCAATTTGTCACTAATCCGATCATTTAACTATGAATGGATTTAATAACAAAATAATGGGTCCTACTCATAGATTTCTAATGTTCTCATGCTATAAATGACAAAATAAGTGGGTCCTACTGGTAGATTTCAAGTACTGTCACGCGCATTAACTTCAATGAATTTAATCGCAAAATTAAGAGGGTCCCACTACTGTATTTTTTATTTGTAATTTGCCTTGTGATAATGCAAGCAATGATTAATAAAACACATTGGCATAAATTTGATATCCAATCAAACCATTAAATGACATGGACTTAATCACGTAAGTAAGATGGCCCATTGAGAAGGAGAAAAACAAGGAAATATTTATGGCTCTTGGACTCACAGTATGGAAGTGATGTTTTGAGAGATAAAATAGGGAAAGAATAACATGACTTGTTGCTTTATTTAGAGAGAGAAAATAGGGATTTTAAATGCTTGACTTCTCTCTAAAAAATAGCGCCAGATGAATGCATACACCAATTAAAAGAGGGGCATTTTTCCCAACAGAATGCCCGGGGAGTTTTGTAGCGTGTCCCTATATATATGGGTAATATTCATGTGGGAACTGTTCCCACATATTATGTGAGAATATTTTTGTGGGGCCCAATTGTGGGCCCCATTTGGGGATGGGATCAGGGGGGATGGAAAGATATATGTGAGACAACCCTAAGTATCAAGTTTGACCCCAAACCCATGCCCTTAACCCCTTCATCAGTGGCTCATAAGTTTAATGGCTTCATATTCAAAAAAATATTCAACCCTCGATCCAACGGTTCAGTCCATTCAGATATGCGCCAATCCTTGGGATTAATGACTATCAGGGGATTCCCTAATGGTTGTGAGGTTTGGATGGGTTGCTAGTTGGGCACCGCAAAAAAGTTCTCATATAATAGGTGAGAACTAGTTCTCACTTGAATATTTCCCTATATATATAGGGAGATACTTCTATGAGAGCAGCTCTCACCTTACTATGAGAGATAGCGTGAGGGCCCTCACATCAATATCCAATGCCAACAATTTAAATGTAAGGGCCCTCACCTTATCTCTCATAGTATTGTGAGAGATATCTCTCATAGGAGCATCTCCCATATATATATATGGAAATATTTAAGCAAGAACTAGTTCTCACCTATTATATGAAAACTTTTTTGCAGGGTCTAACTAGCAACTCATCCAAACCCAACAACCAATAGGAAACACCTGATAGTCACTAATCCCAAGGATTGACACACATCTGAATGGATTGAGCTGTTGGATCGAGGGTTGAATATATATTATTTTAATATGAAGCCATTAAACTTATGGGCCATGGATGAAGGGGTTAGGGGCTTAGGTTTGGGGTCAAACTTGATACTTGGGTTGGTGTCACATAGATCTTTCCATTTCCTTGGTCCCATCCCCAAATGGGGTCCACAATTGAGCCCTACAAAAAAGTTCTCGTATAATATGTAAGAACTAGTTCTCACCTGAATAATACTCATATATATATGGAGATGCTCCTATGAGCGATATCTCTCACCTTATATGAGAGATAGGAGTGGGGGCCCTCACATTTAAGTTGTTGGCATTGGATATGGATGTGAGAGCCCACCCAATCTCTCATTTAAGGTGAAATATATCTCTCATAGGAGCATCTCCCATATATATATATATATAAATGGGGCCCCCACCCAATCTCTCATTTAATTGAGAGATATCTCTCATAGAAGCATATATATATATAGGGAGATGCTTCTATGAGAGCAGAGTACTCTCACATTTAAGTTGTTGGCATTGGATATGGATGTGAGTGTTGAAAATTTATACTAAAAACATACTTTATGTATTTGTCTTTGACTGATTCATTTTTAGTATATTTTGTCTTCTCATCTAACTGAGATTTTATATGGGCAAATGGTTGCATTATTATGCATGGGAGTGTCTTCTATTCTATAAAGTAGACAAGTTGGTGTGTAGAGTTTTACTTATACACTGAAGACTTATTTGTCGGTTCTTATAAAAGGCTTGTCTTGGTTGCGGGAAATGGTATAGTTTTGACTCATTATGCTAGTACACTATGTGTGTATTGAACAAGACTGTGTTTTGGGTTTATTGTTTTTATACTGACTATATAAGATGATGAACACCCAAATGGTTATTATGTGTGCTTGTACTCTTAATCCCGACATAAATAATAAACACATGCATTTAGTGTTTGATATTTTGATTTATGAATGAGTGAGATCTTTTATGGGTCAATAATCTCAGTGAATTGGATGACTACACTACGTGTATGGTGGATATTAGTTTATTGACGGAATCCACGTCCCATAATAGGGATTGATGATATCCCCTTGATGAAGCTTTTAAGTATTGATTATGTCAAACCCTGCAGGTGGACTTTGTGTCCAACATATCAAAAAAGTTAAGTGTAAGGTCTCAAGGAATTATAAAGATATCGATTAAATATAGATGTCAGTAATTATTTAATAGATGAATATCTGAAATCTTAACGTGGGGAGATTGATAAGCATTTAATAACAAGAAGCTCGAAATATTATTTTGAGAATAAGAACATGAGTGCAATTATAATTCTTTAGTGGACTGAATTATAATTTATGGAACTAGGATTCTAATTTGGGTCGAATTAGGGTTTTCTGTTTCCATAAGGAGCCTATCCTTATTTCCTTCGTAAGGTTTCCATTGTAGCCTATAAATATGCGCTAATGCTCTCTAAGTCAACAACAAGAAAAGCAAGAGACAAATCTCGGTTTTGGAGAGTAGAGGAGAATTCGCAGAAGAGGCCCACTCCTTGGTACGAGTTCGAGCATGTATGAATACAGTAGAAGATCTTGAGGTTTTCGGGTTGCTGTAAGACCGAGATCAAATCAGAGAGATCTCGCAGGTATGATTTAATCATATTAGTTCAAAGTTATTTCAGCAGTGATTTGTACGCAATATCTAAAGATCCTGGTTTCCACTCGTTTCTAACAATTGGTATCAGTGCCGATCTTGATACTATGTATGGATTGAAGAAAACATAGTAAGATTATAGGTTGCTGTAAGAAAACATGGTCTGCTATTGCTGTAAGTAACCCTTCACTACACCAAAAATCGGAAATTGGAACGGAAAAGCGTTCTTAATCCTTCCGTTCCTAATCCGTTAAAGTGTTCCAATTTCCGTTCCAATTTGGTACCAACCGTTCCTAATCCAAATTGGAACGGAAATTGGAACACTTTAACGGATTAGGAACGGAAGGATTAGGAACGCTTTTCCGTTCCAATTTCCGATTTTTGGTGTAGTGCTTGTTTTGCAGCGAAAAATCTAACCTTTGTTTTGCAGCAACTTAGTAACTAATCTGGCTATCATGGTCACCATGTGTGTATGTTATGTGAATGGGTCCCATGAATTAAATTCATGGTTACTGTTTTACGTATTTTACAATTTTTATGGTGATGTAATTATATTGAGATAGAATGTGAACTCCATTCGTCAGGAGGCTTAGGACTCAATGTAATTTTTTATGGTGATGTAATTATATTGAGATAGCATGTGAACTCCGTTCGTCAAGAGGCTTAGGACTCAATGTATTTTTTTCTCGGAGATGTAATTATATTGAGATAGCATGTGAACTCCGTTCATAAGGAGGCTTAGGACTCAATGTAATTTCTCAAGAAGGGGCACAGGTTTTGAAAGCATAAATTCTATTTTGAAGGAAGAACTTCATAAAAAAAAATTGTTTCGGGGGCGCTACCCCCTGGAACCCTGCGAGTTGACCGAGCAGCTTAACCCTCGCCGGGGGACACCCCCGGACCCCCTCTGCAAAGTGCATGTTTAAAGAAGCGGCAATCATGAAGACAAAAGGATTCTACTTGACCATGATAGCTAGGCTTCTTATACTGGTTGTCATTCCTTTTTGTGCTTGGATGTCTATTATTATCATTGCTTGCTAAATATGATTTTAATCCCATTTAATTATGTTTAGAATGGTATCGTAGTAAAGACGTGGTTGCCTATTGCTCTAGATTTTAAACTGGTCTTAATCAAAATGTTTTATAAGAACCCTCATTGTTAAATAACTAAGTGGGAGAGGGAACTTCTCAAGTTCCCACGGTCTCCATCATTGGTTTGTAGGAGATGTAATTGATGTATGTGTTGACCTTGGAGTCTTCCTCCTAATTGGATGAGTTAATTATGGAATCTCCAGTACAAACTCCCATATGGATGATTTAGGATAATTATTAATATAGGTCTCTTCTCCATCTGATGGGACCGAATACAAAATAATGGACCTTGAATTTAATGATGGTATACACTTAGCTGTAAATAACAATATGCTCTCCATTTGAGCCACTTCTATTATTTATAGGACCAAAGTTATGGCAGCTATTTGGTTTTACTTGGGATGGTTTGTTGCCTTGACCGTAGAACTAAAAGGTTATATCCTATTTGAACAAATAAGTATGGTACCTGTCCTCACATCGAGGAATACTATGCATTGGCATTTTAGATTGCTGTTGGATTCTTTTATAAATTGGTGGAGGGAGCCATTTTCCTTTTATATGAATCCAAAGGTTTATTTTTGCCCATCATAATTTGCTACTTATGTAAATCTCAGGTTTTAAGATGGGTGTTTTTAATCCACTTGCTGTAATTCTCAAAGAACACAAACTCACTGGACCTAATTACATTGATTGGAAAAGAAATCTGGATATTGTGCTAATTGCTGAAGAGTACAAATATGTGCTCACTGAGGTGTGCCTAGAGAAACCTGAAGATGGATGTACCGATGAGGTAGCCATCGAGGCATACAAAAAATGGATCAAGGCTGATGAGATGGCGCGATGTTACATGTTGGCATCCATGTCAAATGTTTTGCAACATCTACATCAGTCTACGACATCATGTACAATCTCAAGGAGATGCTTGGTGATTAGGATCGGGCAGATAGACAGGTTGCTATGAAAGAATTGTTTAACACTAAGATGGCTGAAGGTACCTATGTGAGGGATCATGTCCTGAAAATGATGGGACACATCAATGAATTACAGGTCCTTGGAGCTAAAATTGATGGGGAGACCCAAATTGATATCATTCTCAAGTCCTTGAGTTAAATTACAACATGAACAAGCTCAGTTTTTCTCTAGCGGAATTACTCAAGGAACTTCAGGCTGCTGAGGGCCTTCTGAAAAGGCCACCTAGTGTTCACGTTGCTGAAAAAGGTTTTGTTACTAAGCTGAAAGGCAAGAAGAAATAGAAAAAAGGTTAGAATCGTAAGGAAATTCCTCAAGGGGGCAACAGACCACAGGGTGCAGTGAAAAAGCCTAAGGGCAAGTGTTTTCATTACAAGCAAGCAGGGCACTGGAAAAAGCAATGTCCAACTTTTCTCAACAAAGTGAACAATAAAGGTAAATTTCATTCACTAGTTGTTGAATCATGTTTGGCAGTTATATCTACTGGTACCTGGTGTGTAGATACGGGAGCCACTAATCATGTTTGCAATTCATTGCAGAGGTTCCAGGAAACCAGGCAGCTAAGTGATGGGGAGATTTATTTGCTTATCGGTGATGCTAGGAAAGTGGCAACAATTGCAATAGGAGACGTTTGTCTAAGTTCTAGTAGAGATAGGATTTTAATTTTAAAAGATTGTCTTTGTGTTCCCTCCATAAGGAGAAATTTAATTTCTGTTTCCAAGTTGGTTAAAGACAGATATTCCATTTATTTTAATAAATTTGTGGTTATTAAGTACAATAAGCGTTTTATCTGTTCCGGTTTCATTGGTGGATGATCTTTATATTATTAATCCTGTCTCTCCTAAATTGCAACTGACCGAATTGAATAACGCAACTACATTACCATGTAAGATAAAGAACCTTCAAAATTGAACTAAACGTATCTTTAACATTTATGCCTTGGACATATTAATCTACATCGGTTTTCAAGATTGGTTGCAAATGGACCATTACATTCATTGGAAGTGGAGGGCATTCCAGTCTGCGAATCTTGTTTAGAGGGGAAAATGACCAAGTGTCCCTTTTCGGCAAAAGGCTATAGGGCCAAAGAACCGTTGGAATTGGTTCACTCTGACCTCTGTGGTCCCATGAATGTCCAGGCTAGAGGTGGTTTTGAGTATTTCATTACTTTTATTGATGACTACTCAAGGTAAGGGTACATTTACTTATTGCGCCGTAAGTCCGAATGCTTTGAAAAATTCAAGGAGTATAGGGCGGAAACGGAGAAGCGTTTAAGTAAGAGTATCATAACACTACGATCTGATCGTGGAGGAGAGTACCTCTTTGGAGAATTTAGGGACTACTTGGCACAAGATGGGATTACATCCCAGCTGTCTGCACCAGGTACACCTCAACAAAATGGTGTACCAGAAAGAAGGAATAGGACTCTTATGGATATGGTAAAGGTCAATGATGAGTTATTCTGATTTACCTAATTCATTCTGGGGGCATGCTCTAGAAACGGCTGCATATATTCTAAACTTAGTTCCATTTAAATCAGTAGCTACTGCACTCACAGAACTATGGACTGGGCGCAAACCCAATTTAAAGCATGTTCGGATTGGGGTACTCCAGCACATGTGCTGAAAGGGAACGCAGATAAGTTGGAACCAAGAACGGAAGTTTGCATTTTCGTTGGATATCCCAGAGGAACGAAAGGGGGTTTGTTCTATAATCCTAAAGATTGAAAGGTCATTGTTAGCACCAATGCTCGATTCTTAGAAGAGGACTATGTAATGAATCCCAAACCCAAAAGCAGAATTGTTCTAGAGGAATTGAGGGAAGAAAGATCCAACAAAAATTTTCCATCGCCAACATAACAGGAGGAAACACCTCAAGCTGATGATACTCCAGGTGAAACCACCAATATGATGGGTGACCAGCCGGATCAGCATGTCGATGGTGGCACACCAGGATTAGTTTCAACACAGAGTAACACTACTTATACACAGACACAGGGTGTGCCTCGTCGTAGTGGGAGGGTTATTCATCAACTCGAATGGCTTATGTTCTTGGGAGAGTCATTCGACATAGTCCTTGATGAGCTAGATACCGAACCTTGTAACTATAATAAAGCACTCCAGGACAAAGATGCAGAACTATGGCAACAAGCTATGAAATCAGAAATGGAGTCTATGTACCATAATCAAGTCTGAGATCTTGTAGAACTACTAGAGGGGATAAAACCTATCGGTTGTAAGTGGGTCTACAAGAAGAAAAGAGGGGTGGATGGAAATGTTGAAACCTTCAAAGCTAGGCTTGTTGCGAAAGGGTTTACTTAGAAAGAAGGTATCGATTATGAGGAGACTTTCTCGCCAGTAGCCATGCAGAAATCCATCCGGATCCTTTTATCCATTGCGGTTTACTTTGATTACGAAATTTGGCAAATGGATGTCAAGACAACTTTCCTTAATGGAAATCTTGATGAATGTATCTATATGGTACAACCAGAAGGATTCGTAGTTGAAGGCCATGAGCACATGTTGTGCAAGCTTAAGAAGTCCATTTATGGACTTAAGTAAGCATCTAGATCTTGGAATATTCATTTTGATCAAGCCATTATATCTTATGGTTTTGAACAAAACCCTGATGAACCCTGTGTGTATAAGAGGTGCATCGGCAATGTGGTGATTTTCTTAATACTTTATGTGGATGACATACTGCTCATTGGAAACGATGTTGGGTTGTCTTCAGTCAAAGTATGGTTGAACAGTCAGTTCAATATGAAGGATTTAGGGGAATCTAGTCACATTCTAGGGATTAAGCTCTTACGAGATCGGAAACAAAGAATGTTGGGCTATTCTCAAGCAGTTTATATTGATATGATTCTTGCTCGTTTTAGCATGCTAGATTCCAAGAAAGGATTTCTTCCTTTCAGGCATGGAATTACTTTATCCAAGGATCGGTGTCCTAAGACACCTGATGAGATAGAAAAAAAATGAAGGAAGTACCTTATGCTTCGGCGGTGGGAAGCCTCATGTATGTGTTAGGGATTTTGTGTTTTGCAATTTGATGGATGCATTATCATTTTAGCATCATTCGAATTTTCACACATGCATTGATTTAGAAATTCTTGAAATCTTGATTTACACATGCATTGTTTTTTTAGACTTGTAGAAATATTGATTTATGCATGTTTTGATTTTAAACTTGGATGCATTTAGATTTCAAAAGAAGATTTTCGAATCAAGCTTGCCTATGTTTTTTAAAGTTTCAAATCATCTTAGGCATTTTAGGTTTCATGTTTCTAAAACCCTTAGATTGATTTAAAACATGTTTCCAGGCTTGATTCTATGACCCAGAACTCCCTCTAGCAAAATACTTTGGAGTAGCTTTTTACTTAATCGTTTAAGAAGATAAAACTTTTTTTGGTGCTACAGTACTTGCTACAGTAGTTTGCTACAGTGTTTTGCTATAGTAATTTGGTTACAGTGTTTTCGGTCAGCCGAACTAGATGTCGGTCGACCGAACTCAAGATGTCGGTCGACCGACATTTGACCAAACCCACTTCGGTTCGCGTTCCAGAATGGTCAAAACTAGCCGTTTTATGACCGTTGGGAGTTCGGTTGACCGAACTTGAGCTCGGCTGACCGACAATAGAGTCGTTGGACAGTTTTTTCTATATAAACAGATCATTCCTAGGACAAATGTGAGGATCCAAGGGATACTCCTTGAGGTGTTTTGAGGCCAAACAATGGGGAATGAGTTAAGGGAGGCTAGTTGGTCAAAAAGGGAAGCTAAAGCTTGGAATCATAAGTAAATCATCTACGTAAGCTTAGTTTTCCTTATCATATGTTTTCATGCTTTGTTTAAATATTTGAAAAATGAATTTTAGCATGATAACTATGATGTGTTGAATCCATTACTTACATGTAATCTTTGATTTAAGTTGCATTGGATTCTTCATCTTGATTCGAACCAAGTTTGTTTTAAATTTCATAAATCATGCTTTGTCAAAACCTTTGGTTACTTTTATAGCATGATTCATTTACTTGGTTGAATCCTTACTTGTTGTTTTCAATCACAATAGAACCATAATTTAGCTACTTTGTATTTGAAAACAACATTGCACAAGCATCACATGTTTAGTCTTAAATAGTTTCATACGACTTGTGAGTCTTTGATTTTCATATCATCAACAAGTTAGTATTCATACATGTGATTTTCATTTCACTTCAATCAAATCTTTTTTTTGTGTTTTACACTTTCAAAAGCTTTAAGCTTGCATTCATTGAGCTATCATTTTTAACTTGATTGAAGTTTTTCACACACACACACCATGAGCATTCATCTTTGCATTTCATAGAGTGTTGTGTGAGTTTGTTTTAATTTTCATATCAGTCTAATTAAGAGGCAAATGAAATGAGCTTTAATTGTATCTCTTAAAGTGTTTGTGTAGACACTATTTTGAGAAAATCATCTTGTAAAGGTTATTGCTTAGCCTAAGAAAAGCATAGTGTAAAGGTTATTGCTTAGCTTAGAAAAACACATTGATAGGTTGATGTTAAGCCTTGAAAAACATCATTGTTAGAGGTTATTGCTTAGCTCATTGAAAAGCATAAATAGTGAAAATCCGGTGGGGGTGTTGGAACAGAAGCCGGTAGTGGATGTAGGCATTGAGGCCGAACCACTATAAATCATTGTGTGATGGTGTATGCTTTGTGGTGATTGTTTTTAGCTTCCGCACTTTATTTGATAATCATCACTAGTAGCTAGTTTTGAATTAAAGAACTTCAAAATTGGTCATAATTGGTCATTAATTTGAAGTTCACCCTATTCACCCCCCCTCTAGGGTTAAGGATCCCGGACTTTCAGTATGCAATGCTATGTACTAGACCTGATATTTGTTTTGCCGTTGGCATGGTTAGCAGATACCTGTCTAATCCAGGGAAAGAACATTGGACTGCGGTAAAGCATATACCTAAGTACCTTAAGAAGGCTAGAAATTATATGCTTATTTACCAGGCCGAGAATTTGATACCCATTGGGTATATAGACTAAGACTTCCAGTCAGATAATGATGCTAGAAGGTCGACCTCAGGATTTGTATTTACCTTGGGAGGTGGAGCTATAAGATGGAGGAGTGTCAAGCAGTCATGTACTGCTGACTCTACCATGGAAGCCGAATATGTGGCAGCTTCTGATGCGGCCAAGGAGGCAGTTTGGCTCAGAAACTTCTTGATAGATCTAGAAGTGGTACATTCGGTAAAATCACCTATAATACTTTATTGTGATAATACCGGTGTGGATGCTAATGCAAAGGAACCCAGGATGCATAAGAAGGGTAAGCACATCTAGCGTAAATATCATCTCATACAAGAAATCGTACAGAGGGGTGACATAATTGTCACCAGTATTGCATCGGCAGACAACCTGGCAGATCCTTTTACAAAGAGCTTACCAACAAAGAGTTTTGATGGTCATGTGGAAGGCATGGGGTTGAAATACATGTCAGCATGGTTTTGAGTCTAAGTGGGAGATTGTTGGAAATTTATGCTAAAAACATACTTTATGTATTTGTCTTTGACTGATTCATTTTTAGTATATTTTGTCTTCTCATCTATCTGAGATTTTGTATGGGCAAATGGTTGCGTTATTATGCATGTGAGTGTCTTTTATTCTATAAAGTAGACAAGTTAGTGTGTAGAGTTTTACTTATGCACTAAAGACTTATTTGTTGGTTCTTATAGAATATAAGTTGTTGTTCACGATCTAGATGTATTTGGACACACCATCGGTATGATTGTAGCATGATGTTTCACAGGCTTCTCTTGGCTGCGGGAAACGGTATAGTTTTAACTCATTATGCTAGTACACTATGTGTGTATTGAACAAGACCATGTTTTTGGGTTTATTGTCTTTATATTGACTATATAAGATGATGAACACCCAAATGGTTATTATGAGTGCTTATACTCTTAATCCCGACATAAATAATAGAGACATACATTTAGTGTTTGACATTTTGATTTACGAATGAGTGAGATCTTTTATGGGTCAATAATCTCAGTGAATTGGATGACTACACTACGTGTATGGTGGATATTAGTTTATTGACGGAATCCACGTCCCGTAATAGGGATTGATGATATCCCCTTGATGAAGCTTTTATGTATTGATTATGTCAAACCCTGCAGGTGGACTTTGTGTCCAACATATCTAATAAGTTAAGTGTACGGTCTCAAGGAATTATAAAGATATCGATTAAATATAGATGTCAGTAATTATTTAATCGATGGATATCTGAAATCTTAACGTGGGGAGATTGATAAGCATTTAATAACAAGAAGCTCAAAATAGTATTTTGAGAATAAGGACATGAGTGCAATTATAATCCTTTGGTGGACTGAATTATAATTTATGGAACTAGGATTCTAATTTGGGTCGAATTAGGGTTTCTTGTTTCCATAACGAGCCTATCCTTATTTCCTTCTTAATGTCCCTATTATAGCCTATAAATATAAGCTACTGCTCGCTAGGTTAACAACAAGAAAAGCAAGAGACAAATCTTGGTTTTGGAGAGCAGAGGAGAATTCGAAGAAGAGGCCCACTCCCTGATACGAGTTCATTCATATATGAATACAGTAGAAGATCTTGAGGTTTTCAGGTTACTGTATGACCGATATCAAATCAGAGAGATCTCACAGGTATGATTTAATCATATTAGTTCAAAGTTATTTCAGCAGTGATCTGTACGCAATATCTAAAGATCCTGGTTTCTACTCGTTTCTAATAGTGAGGGCCCCCACCCAATCTCTCATTTAAGGTGAGAAATATCTTTCATAGGAGCATCTCCCATATATATATATATATATGGGACAGAGAGAGGAGAGATTCCTTCCAATGGAATATGGGATGGAGGAATGAAAGCTACAATGGCTCTATATGAAAGGACATTGATATTAGGGGCATTGGGTGACAACCCCCTAAAATTTCACTTTCTGGTCTTCGATCCACAATCTTTTTTGATAGTGCAGTTGGTGGGTCATTTTTCTAAATTTAAAGAACTAAATTATCCAAGTTATATTTTCTTTAAATCGTATCCCATGATTAGTAGGATATGCCATTAATAAGGGGATTTAAAGGGAAAAGCCCTCATAAAGAGCCTATTATTTAATTTGGCCCCAATAAAAAAGGTCAGACAAAATGGGCCCTAAATTGACGTTTCTCTTTTTTTTTTTTTTTTTTTTGTCTTTTAGCGCTATAGTCGATATCGACGGTCATCTTTAACTACACTTAAAACCTAGTTTCGCATCTGCTTTTCCCCTTTACATCTTTCACCTTGTCTGGTGCTTGTAACACTGCCTAGCGACGAAAATCCACTGCAGTTCTTCAAGCACTCTATTAATGGCGGTGGTTGCATTCCTTTAAAAGGCAGGTACACACATGAATCTTTATTATTAGTTTGATAGTTTCCCCAAAACTTGGTAGTCACCCAACTTGTTGATTCATGTTCTTCCTTTTATTTCTTACCAGCCCTAGATAAGTAATCAACGACCTTGATCTGTCTCAGAAAATGGCATTTAAGTGCATCTAGAGTCGTGAACAGTTGATATTTGCTCCAAAAAAACCACTCCCATCTTTTTAAACTCCACATACGTTTTTGGGTTTAGAGTTTTAAATGTGCATTTTTTTACTGTCCCAGAAAATGGCATCCAAGTGTATCTAGAGTTCTGAAAGGTGGATATCTTCTCCTAAAGTGACACTGTCATCTTTAATTTTAGCATACTTTTTTTGGGTTTAGGGTTTTAAATGTGGTTGTATTCGAAAATACATACATCACTCCTCTTCCTTATTGTATTATTTAGCCTATACTAAAACACAACATTCATGCCCCATGTTAATTCTTTTTCAACTATTTCATTTTACAAGATCTAGAAATTTTAACACCACATGGACCTTGT
The DNA here is from genome assembly GCA_038049695.1 of Cinnamomum chago. Classification (NCBI taxonomy): domain Eukaryota; kingdom Viridiplantae; phylum Streptophyta; class Magnoliopsida; order Laurales; family Lauraceae; genus Cinnamomum; species Cinnamomum chago. The sequence continues at coordinate 48,929,186 of CP142456.1, forward strand.
CCCATGAAATTGGTATAAAAGGTGGATATGTTCCTACACTATCGTATTTAGTTTTTATATTCATTTTTTGCTCAGTGGTTTAAAATGTATATAGTCTGTGTATGACATTGTTTAACAATACAATTAGTACAACCCTTGGAATATCACAATGCATTTACTTTAAACATACACTTGCCCTTTCACCATGGGCATTGTTTAAGCATACATATTAACCTTATGTTTCGATCACTATATAAACTAAAATTTTATTTATAAACAGCATGTTAGATTGCGATATCCTAATCATATTCCACTACGATAGAAACTTTGAGTTTGATATGATGTGGCCCGTCTATAATGGAGGAAAGCAGAAGATGAGGTATTTATCAACCGACATAACATATGGGTCATTGGTTACCGAAGCAATTGAAGCATCTAATTGGGATTCATTGACTGAAAGTTTAAGCATACAATACCTTCATCACAATGGACATGCATTTTCACTGGCTAGCATTGAAGATGATAATGATGTAAATAGAATGATGTAAGCATCGGGTCGGGATACAAATGGGATATACTTATATGTTTCTAATAGATCGAACAATGGACAATGTAGATGAGGAGAACAATCTAGGTATGTTAATATGTTGTATTCTAAATTAAACATTTATCAAATATTAATCCCAATCCCTCACTTGGTGTCACGCCCCCGAACCGAAACCTCGGGGGCGGGAATGGGATTAAGCATAAATGTATTTTACTTCTCCCAAGATCCGCGTGTGTGAAGACAACACATTCTGAATATTTTTGCGGAAGCATTTGTGGCGTTGCGACCCGAAGTCCGTGGCCATCGGATTCCGCGTCGCATTCAACCTTTAGCACATAGCTATTATATCAAGAATCATATCAGACTGGAGTAACCATCACAATAAAATACAGAGCTGACAGTAACAGGATATTACATTCCCAAATATGTTCAAGTTACAATTATCAATGTGCATTAATTAAGAATCCCCAAGAAAAAGGCTAATAGAAGCCATACAACAAAAGCTATAAACTACTACCCAAATGTGACGTAGCTCCGATGTCAAGCTCAATGTCTACATGACATAGCCGACAAAACCACCTGCAAAACATGGCTCCACAGCCAACAAAGCTCTCAACTCGGGACGAGGAAATCTGAACCTGAGTACCAAAAGTAGTGGGTCAGACACGACGGTCTGGCAGGTGGATGAAAAGATAACAAATATACTGAAAAATAAAACATAAGATAAATCATGATACTCGATCAAATGCTGCATATAATTAAATGGGTGCAAAAGTCGGGAATCTCGGGGAAAACCTGTATTCATTTCAAGCATGGGTAAAAACATGAATATCTAATAAAACATGTGTTCGTTTACATCATCTATAATCATAGATATTTGACAATCGGGTGTTAGTCTAAAACACGTATAAATATAGTGGTATGGCAAAACAACGTTCATTTGAAACTTAAGTAAAAACATAAGTATACAACAAACCAGGTATTCACAGCAGTCTAGCAAAACCAATGTCCATTTGAAACCTATGTAGAAATACGGATATTTAACAAACCGGGTGTTCGTTTAAAACAGGTGTAACCAAAGAAATCTGACAAGACTAATGTTCATTTAAAACATATCTCAAAGCATGGGTATTTAACAATTCGGGTATTCATTTAAAACATGTGTAATCACGTAAATCTAGTAAAACCATCGATCGTGTGAAACATATGTAAAAGCATGGGTATTCGCCCTACCGGCATTCATTTAAAACATGTGCGGGTATAAAGAACAGAAGGCAATATAATAATAACTGAATTTACATTGGAGAATATTAACACTTGTTTAAATAACAACTTTCATAAAGGAAACGAATCATTTATCGGAAAGCAAGTAAGCAATATAAAACATGTCGGGTATCCAAGGAATCGGGAACTGACAAGATGACAACCACACAAAGCTAAGTCCTCTATCACTAAAGCGATAGAGCAATAACTAGGCCCTGATCTCAGTCACTCGAGGTGAGGAGAAACAGGGGATCTCATATAAATACATATACTAGGCACTGATCTCAGTCACTCCAGGTGAGGAGAAACAGTGGATCTCATGAATGCATATACATATACTATACATGACCACGGTAGCGAGCCGGGCATCGGGGACCACAGTAGCAATCTGCGGTATCGGGACAAGACCACGGTAATAACCGGGTAGCGGGATCCAAGCTGCAACTGGCGGGACAAGAGGGGGATCTCCAAGTCGGTGGATCAGACCAACAAGGTTATCCAAGCTTAGTGGTGCCGACTCATAGGTCAAATACAATCGAGACAATGCAAGTAAATCAAGTACAAATACATAATCAAACGGGCAAGACGGGGGTGCTCAAGGGCACACTAACATATCATGTAGTGCAATGCACTTCGGGACAATAACTGTTACCAGAGTAACTTCAATGCTTTCGGGAAACAAGTCATGTGATGCAAATCTCGGGAAATGAGGAAATATAATGCACTATACCATTTCGGGAAGAATATTGATTTCAAGATCTATTTAAGTGAATAGGGGTCCCGTATGTCGATTATAATAATTACTTGGTACTCCTTGAGTTTGAAGACATTCCGGGCTCCTTATGCACTTTTACTACTTTAACAACTTAAAATGAGCTTATGGGTAGTACTAGATGTTACAATAGCAAGAATCAAGATTATAAACGGTCCATCCTAGGCATGACATTAATCCAGAAACATCGAGCAACCTATTCAGTCACCGAAAAGAATAGAATTCGCGATAACCAAGGGAAAGACTTGTGTTTAGATATAAATAAGATATCGCGTCGTTCCATCCCGTTCAAGATTGAAATGGATTGAACTTCGATGCCACCGAACCAACCGTGAGGCGTGTCGGCTCAAGACATTCTCACACTTGGTCCAAACAGTCCAAAAAGGGTAGCCAGGGTCCCACCTAGAACCAAGAATTAGTGTCTAAATCACACCATTCTTTTCTTTCAGTTCCCTAGTCTTAGAGACCTTAGATTAGGGTACAATTGGTCTTAACACTAAGGTATATACCCCTAGGACTCATAGAAAGCCCAAAGGTTTCAAAAAAAAAACACAATATCAAATTTCACTCGGTCCGATCGATCGGCCGAAATTTCTGTACCAGAAATGCACAGGGTCCGATCGATCGGCCGATTGATCGGCCCAAAAAGCCTTACTGTTAAAAGACATGCCGATAGATCGGCCTGTAGGTCCGATCGATCGGACCTGGGCGTGCAGTAGGTCCGGGACACTGATTTTTCCTCCTCTTTTTCCTTTCCTTTCCAACACTTACACAATCACATAGAACTATAAACAAGATGATTTAAACACATGATTCCAAGACATTAAAATGAGCTAAAGAGCTCCTCATTTCAAGTTTCTCCCTTTCCATTCTTTCCATTCTTTCCATTCTTTCCATTCACAATAAATCTCAAGGTGGAGAAAACTCATTCATGTGAAACCATTTGAAACCTTGACAATATGATGCATACATTTTCCAAGCATGAACAAGAGGAAAATAACTCATCAATAAGCACATTTCGAAATCAATATTAATCATAGTGAAGGCAACTACTAAAATCACCAAAACCCTTAATGAAACAAGATTTTTCTCACAAAACATGTTAATAATCAAAACAATCCATTCATCCACTTGCCTTTGACTCTAATCAAGCAAAACAAGCTCCTAATCACCTCTCAAGCTCAAGATCCACAATCTCTACAAAAACCCCCAAAACAAACCCTAAAATGGGTTAAACAATGAAATGACAAGGAAACTTTTCAATAATCAAGGTGGAGCTTCTCTAAGGCTAGAAGATTACAAATCTAGAAGATGAAGAAGAACACTTACTTGCAAGGTCCTCTAATGGACAAGGTAAGCTCAAAGGAAGTCTTGTGATGGAGGGTTCTCTTCACAAATGGTATCAAGGGAAAGCTTGCAAGATGAGGAAGAAGAAGGTGGTCTCCATTGCTTGATTGATGAACTCTTGGTGTGGCTTGGAGATGAAGAAGCAAGAAGAAGGAGAGAAGCATAAGGGAAAACCCTAGGTTCAGCTGGAACAATGGTGAATGAAATGAATGAAGGAGATGGGTTCCTCTTATAAGCAAGTGAGGTTTGGGTCCCACAACTTAAAGAACTTGGGTGGCTGAAATCATCTAATTCGGGACCTCGGATGGATTTGACGAAGAAGGAAGAAATGATCGTCGAAATATCTAGTTTCCAAAAAGTATATGTTTCGCGGGTTTCGGGAATATCGAGTTTTGGGTACAGATTTGGTGTGAAATGACTGTTTTGCCCTCAAGGCCAAGAAATCGGGTTTCGGGTTCTCAAATGGATACGAGATCAACATGAAAGTTGTAGGATTCCTCAAGATGAATGCAACGGGCCAAAAACACAATACGAAACAAATCGGGAAAATCTCACAAGTAAATGTAAAGCCGAAAAGGGAACCCCCAAAGGGCCCCACAAGCTATCAAAGCACTCAAAAGCCCAAAACTAGAAGAAAACCCATTCTAGCTCACAAACTCAACCCAAAAAATACTAATCCCACTAAAAGAAACTAATCCACAAATAAAACAACACTAATCCAAGAGATTAGGGGTCGGGTTCTCACACTTGGATTTTGTTATATTGTTGATGCACTGTAGGTTTCAGAGGAATGACAAGAATCGATCTTTTCTTGGAAAATCGAGGGGTGTATTGTTAAATTGTAAGGGAAAAGAAGTGAACGATGGGACATTTGTTCCAGAGCTTCCTACCATCGATCTCCAAGAAGATAATGACATGCATTTTTCAACTGTTCGTAACATTACAAGTCCGCTGCATACCTTAGGTCAAGAAATTGATGTTGATAATATAGAGGATGGGGTAGAGTATGGTGATGAGAATCATTTTAATGAAAATAATTTCACTGGGCAAATTCCAGTGGTTGGGATGGGCGCGGATAGAAGGAACGTTGCCGGGGCTAATCCAGTCAACAATGCATGTGTTGATAATATAGAGGATGGGGGCAGAGTATGGTGATGGGAATCATTTTGATGAAAATAGTCCCACCGGAAAAATTCCAGTGGTTGTTATGGGCGCGGACAAAAGCAATGTCGCCGGGGCTAATCCAGCAGATAATTCATGTCCTTCAAGTGAACATTCAGGTGTTAATTTCATCGACGACAAGGTACCTGAAGAATTGAATGCAAATATTGGAAACAATTCAGCACGTGAAATGTGGATTGGCCGTGAATTCCCTGATCGTGACACATTCTGGAAGACTCTGGCTAAGTTTGCAATTTATGGAAACTTTACTCTGAAGCACTTGAGGACCAACATGTACATAGTGACAGCATGTTGTAAAGATCAGAATTGCCCTTGGCTCATTCATGCCTCCATCGTGGAATCAGGACCACAATTCAAAGTGCGTATGTATATTCCTGTCCATATTGCTCAAAGCCAATGATGGATTGTTGGGATTGGTGTATGCCCTAAAGCCCACTGACTGCACTCACATCTCTGTTACTGGATATTTATTGGTTATTTAATAGAATGACATCTTTCTCTTCTTACTTGTGTATATGTATGGTTGTGTAAGGCCCATTGTTTTCCAGTAAATGACTTAGGTGTGTAGTGGCTACACACAGTAAGGTCTGAGTCATGGACACTTGAAACAATAAACTTGTTCATAACTGAGAGATGGAGTTGGGCACTTCATCTTGGTATAAGTTATAATGAGATACTCTCCTGTATTCAGGGTGACTTACCTAAGTCACGGGAGGTCTTTTCGGATTTATCTCATTAGTGCATGTGTCATGCATTGAACAGGACCACTTGAAGGTGTGATCTCTAAAATAGTACTATCACAGAGAGAGATCAAGTCACCTCTTGCTGCTGAGTGACCAGTGCTCTTAATCTTGAGCATTTGTGGATGAACTGACGAAGTCAAGTTCTTGTGCTTTAATTCACTATGGGTGAGATCCTGTTCATGGGTCAACAGCTCTGTGTTTTGGGTGCTCGGGCTTGATTAGTTGGGACGTGCAAATGCAATATAGAATCTATGCCATCGTGTGATGGAATGATCGTCCCCTTAGAATTATCCAATTAATCATCAGAATCTAAGATCTTAGTATATGGATGTTCCATATGGATATTGAACTTGTGGGTCGCTCCCTGGATCAAGAGAATGATATCCGGATGATGATTAAGTCAAGGGTATGAAGTTCTAAGGATGAGATGTAATCAAGAAGATAGATAGTACATCGGTTAACCTACTTGATTATGGATGTTACATAGAGGGGCATTGTGGTCATTGTACTTGGTAGGTCAAAGACAATCGTCAGTTTATGATGAGCTTCATTTGCAATTTAATCTTTGTCCCTGGAGTGCAACCATAACTCTCTAGTGGAATGAGTTAGGGTTAAAATGATCTTAATGTTGCTATGGGGTTAGCATGGACATTTTGGTCATTTTGGGAGCCAAGGGCAAATATGTCTTTTGGTCCCTCTTCTAGTCACTTTCCTATATTGGCATGGTTTCCTAATTTAATTAAATGAAATGAGGTTGAATTAATTTTGTGGAAGAATAATTTTGAGTTTAAATTCAAATAGGCTTTTGATGGCATACATGAATTTAACTCTAGCTAAATTATTAACTAGTGGGCCATGGTGTGTTTATCTTTCTTGTGGGCCAGCCATAAGGGGAGCCACTTGTGTGAGGTTTCCAAGTTTGACTAGGTATCTTTACTTGGAAGGAAGAACTCCTCTTTGGGTAAGAATTCCTATAATTAAAGTTTACTAATTTTTAGTATCTTTAATTAGAAAGTGTTGCACAACTAAAGGGGCTGGTTGCTTATTTTATGGGATTGTCATTCCTATTAGAAAGAGAACTCTTAAAAGGAATGTGATCTTTATAAATGGAGAGAAACTACCCTTGGGCGTGCAACATAGAAAGCAAGGATAGAATTCAACCCTAGGCGTGAAACACATAGGCTGCCAAAGAGAGAAGCACACTCACGCCCAGCCCATTGCTGCCTTCTTCTTCTTCATTGGAGAGAGGAGATCAGGTCCTGGGCCTTTTCCACAAATTGTAGATTCAGAAAACCCTTCTTGGAATCCATATTCTGATCCCACAATCAAAGCCAATCAGATTAGGTTGTGGAATAGAAGAGAAGATCAAAGGAGAAACTATTGCAGAAATTCCTGCAACATACATTGCTGGTTGCAGGCTGAGTTCAGACCTTTGAAGGCTTTCTTTTCAGAGATTTGAGGCATTCATATCATCAAGGTATTAGTCCTCTATCATCTCCTTGCATTATACACATGTTGATCATGATTTCATGGAGTTTTTATGCATGTTTCATGGCTGCCATATCAGATTTGGTTTTGTTTTAAAAACTTGAAAAACCATACCAGCCATGGACGTCCAAGTTCAGATCTGTTATGCATGAACTTTCAGGGATGACACATAAACAGGCGTCAGCATTGCTAATTGCGGAGTTCATCATGGATAGAGTCCGACAAAATGCCAATCTAAAACCAAAAGAGATCATGAACGACTACCAAATGGAATTTAGGACAACTATTACTTATAGGAAGGCACATGTAGAAAAGGAGATAGCCCTGCGTGCAGTGCGAGGATCTTACGAGGAGTCCTTTCAAATGCTGCCTAGTTCAACAAACATAGACACCACATCTGAAGACCGTTTTCGAAGATTTTTTTGGGCATTCGGAGTTTGTCTAAGGTCTTTCATTAATACTTGTAGACCAATGATTGTTGTAGATGGGACACATCTCTGAGGGAAGTATCCCGGTGTTTTACTCTTTGCTGTTACACACGATGCCGATCATAAGCTCCTCCCCATAGCTTTTGCCTTTGCGGAATCCGAGCGACGTGATAGTTGGGAGTGGTTCCTTACAAATATGCATATAGCGCTGGGTGAGCCTAATAATTTGACTATTGTGTCTAACCGTGAAAAAAGTCTTATTCCAGCGCTCTTGAACACCATACCCTTTGCAAAGCATTGTTATTGTTTCCGTCACATCGCCGAGAATATTAGGGTGGCTTTCAGTGAGTATGATGCATATATGACTGATATACAGCAGTCAGCCAAGAGGCATTCACTTACATTGATTCAATTGGAAGGCAACGTTGGGCCGATGCATATATAGATGGACGGCGGTATGACATGCTCACAAGCAATGCAACAAATGCACAAAAGGCCTCTTAAAGGACACGTGAGTCCTTCCTATTACAAAACAGGTTGAGGAAATACAGGCCAAGCTAATGGAATTTTACCAGAAGCGTCATCTTGAATCGCATGTAGTTACAAGTCATCTAACACCGTATGCAGAGAAAGTTTTGGAAAAAGAAACGGAAGAAGATTGGCGATTGCATGTTCGTGTGGCTGACCTAGTTGAGTTTCAGGTACAATCAGTGGAGTACGTGGACGTCGTCGACCTTGAACACAAGACTTGCACATGTCGAAAATGGGATATTTTGGGGATCCCGTGTGCTCATGCATTGGCTTCAATGAGAGTTAAAAACTATGATCCATATGAATTTAGCGAACACTGGTACCTCTCAAGTGTTTATCGTACGACGTATAGTGAAGTGTTGCATGCTACCCGTGACAGTAAACAATGGGAAAACACATCTGATGAACGAGTTCTCCCACCACGAGCTACTAAACAACCAGGGCGGTTAAAGAAGAATAGGATTTGGACTGAAGATCGTGGCCGCCAACGAAGGGTAGTCACTTGTGGTAACTGTAAGGAGAGGGGGCATAACGGGCAAAGTTGCCTTAATCCACCGGCGCAAACTGGAAGATGTAGCCGTTCAGATTTTGAAATCTTGCTGAAGCATTTTTTGGAAGGAATTTTGGTTGGTTGTTGGTGTTAATTTTTTTTTGGAAGATGGATGCCAAGAGTTAATGTGAACAACTTTTTGGTGGATTGTTTATATTTGGTGTGAATGTGCTGGAAGATGCAGCCGTCTGGACAGTGTACAGTCTACTGATCAACATTTTCTGAAAGGGGGATGCCAAGAGTTAATGTGAACAACTTTTTAGTGGATTGTTAATATTTGGTGTGAATGTGCCGGAAGATGCAACCGTCTGGACAGTGTATGGTCTATTGATCAACATTTTTTGGAAGGGGGATGTCAAGAGTTAATGTGAACAACTTTTTGGTGGATTGTTAATATTTGGTGTGAATGTGCTGGAAGATGCAGCCGTCCGGACAGTGTACATTCTACTGATCCACATTTTTTGGAAGGGGGATGCCAAGAGGTAATGTGAACAAATTCTTGGAAAAATTGTTAATATTTGGTGTGAATGTGCTAGAAGATGCAGCCCTATGGACAGTGTACAGTCTACTGATCAACATTTTTTGGAAGTGGGTGGTGAATATTTGGAGTGAATGTGCTAGAAGATGCAGCCGTCTGGATAGTGTACAGTCTATTGAACAACGTGAAGTGTTGGTTATAGAAGACGTTGTTCAGATCTTGTACATTGTGCTGAAGCATTTTTTGGAAGGGCATATAAGTGTTATTAAACATATTTCCCTTTTTGTAAGGACGACCTATTTTTTGGGGCTATATATGTTGAAAACTTTTTCTATATAAATATAATGTTGTTTGTATTGTCCCAAAGTTGATATTTTTCATTTTTCCACTAAACTATATTGTTTGTATTGTCCTATATCCGATTAACTAACTTATACTAGTGTACAAGGCTTTCGTACTTAAGTTCCAGCTAAATAGATAGTCGATATCGACTATGACTGTCTTTTTTAAGTTTCAACTAAATAATCGATATCGACTATAAAATTTTCAGCTAAACAGTCAATATCGACTATGACTGTTTTTTTTTAGTTCCAATTAAAATAGTCGATAGTGACTGTCAAAATAGTCGATATCGACCATGACTGTGTTTTTGGAGTTCCCATTAAATAGTCGATATTGACTACTAACAAAGTCGATATCGACTATGAGTGTTTTTTACATCCAGTTTATTAGTCGATATCGACTATTTTAATAGTCGATATCGACTATAACTCTCTTTTTTGAGGTTCAATTAAATAGTCAATATCGACTATTGATCAATTGTAAAATCACATAACCATCAGCCATTCAGTACTTCAATCTGAATACATTCACATTCCACTCTATTCCTCTGCATAACAAATTATGCTATACATTCAATTAACAAAACATACATTGACCAACATTAACAAACCATTCATTAAGGTGAAATGTGTTTCCACATCATAAATTAAACATCTTTCCAAAACCATACAAGTTCCACAATTTCAAATATGAAGTAAAAAACATCAATTGAATCATCATTCAGCGTCTCCGTCTACTGCCCAAAACCTTCACAAAAAGCCTCCTAACCAGCTACGAACAGGGTGATCAAATCGGTAGGTTCAACAACTCAGGAAGATTCAGCCTATTAGCATTCACTTGCCAACTTCTCTTGAATAACTCAATGACAATTCTGCTACGGAAGTAAGGAATGTCGGACTGTGTAAATGTGATCGGACGGCGGTGAACACAATGCTCCGCAAATGCAACAACGAAGACTCCACAGTCATTACCATTGTCTTGATGAAGAATGTCTTCCTCGATCAGTATAGGCCATAAAAATGGATTAGTCCACCCAAAATGCATATACATAGCGTTCAACCACCCGATCTGCAACAATGACAAAATGGGGGAGGGGGGGGGGGGGGGGGCAAATGTTATCAGAGGTGATGTCTCAATTTCAATTAAGGATTGCAATATAGAATAAAAAATAATACTTACAAACCTGCTCCACATTACTCCACGTCAAACGATCACTAGCCAAACTGTTGTAGAACTCCCACCTTCTTTCATTAACATAGCCCACAACCAACGTGAAATGGTTCTTGTAGTGGAGTACAAACACTTGAGTATGACACTCCCGGGCTTCCCAGACCATGTGGCCATGCTTGCTGAAGGCATCTTCAATACTGGCATCAGATCCATCCTGCCACCAACTGCATATATTAACGCAGCCACAATATGAATGGTTAACACCCAAAGTGATTTAAATCAGAGGTGTTTGTTAAAATTAAAGTGATTGACAGTTTAATACAGACTTACAAATATGCTTGGGTCCGCGACGAAAGCAGTGGGACATCCGTCTCTCAGGATTTCAAAGTAATAGTACATAAGATTGGTTTCCAGCCAAGTTCCCTCGTCAAGTGCTTTCTTTAAATTGTTGCTGGATACCATGTTACACCCAAGTTCCCTCATCAAACATCTCTTTCATGTAGAAATTGTCCTTACTCTAAACTAGTTTTGAGCAAAGCAAAAACCTTCATAGGAAAATATATTTCCTTTGAAGCTTTGTTATAGTCAGCTCAGCTCAAAAGCAAGATGAGGAAATGGGAGCAATTATATCCTGGTATATATAGAAAAATAGATTTATCTTGGTATATATGGAAAAATAGATTTTTCAAATGCAACCACTAAACCATTTCATTGCCATTAACAAAAGAAAACATTAACCTTGGATACCAATGAGATGTTGCTTTCGGGATGTGTAGGAAAGGAGAAAGACAATCCCCCACCCCGCCCAAAATAACCAGTGCATGCCCACTCAGTGGTGGACTCAAGATTTTCATTTGAGTGGGGAAGAGAATGGCCATCATGTTGATTTTGTCATTTGAGGGAGGCTTAATTCTGATGAGAGCATGGGCTTTCTCACTAGTGGGCAAGATAATCCAACCTTAACATTGGCTTAATCAAGCTTTAGTCAAGCTAAAAAGAAATGAAAAAATAGAATAAATGGGCTGATTCCAGTCTGGGTCCATGGTGGATCTAGACCCGAAACCATTAGTGAGAAGATGTGCCCCCACTGGGATCCAACCCGGTTTGGAACTAGTTTCAAGGTTCTGGAACCACAGTCGTTAACAAGAAGATGGAATATGAATCGAAACCGATTTTGTATATGGGACGGGTCCGGATCCGGGTCACATAGAAAATGATTTTAAAAAATCTAGTTAAATGATTTTTGAAAAACTAGCTTTTAGTCGATTTCTAGTCGAATATTGATGTAATTATTTATTAGGTATCGGGTCCACGGGTTTGAACCAAGGTGGAACCAAACCCAAAATCGAGTAGGTCTCAGGTCCAAAAAAAGGACCCCAGATCCATTTACTTATCGAAACCTAAATGCATATACACAAACCCGGTTATTAACGAGTCGGAACCTCCGGGCAATCGGTGAATTGGCGACCCATTTACATCCCTAATTGTAAGGGACTCCTAGAGAAGTGCAATTATATTGGCAGGGTTTCACGTCTTGATAGGGATTAGGGGCCTTCCAAGGCCAATGATTTTGTAAGCGTGCTTCTCATATATAATAAATCAATCCAATGGTGATAGTGGTCGGTTCAGGGTTTGACCACAACCACTTTTGAGTTGAATTGACAACTAAGATACTAACGTCATATAAAATGGATAAGATAAGGAATTTTAGGCTTTGTCTACTGCAACCTTCTTCTACTACCAACAAAATTCAGATGCAACCACATCTGGTAACTTTGTTCAACAACTAACATGAAAGCATTTTGGCCACTTTGGGTGAAACATTATTGTTTCTCTTTGAATTGTTTTAACCTATGATGCAAGGATACTTCAAAATGGGCAACGTATTTTGTCGTATCGTGTCCGATATTTCACTTTTTACATGTAAAATCCGTGTCCCTACCATGTCTATACCGTGTCCCTGCCGTATCAATGCCGTTTCTGGGCATCATAGGTTTTATCTTTGTGGTATGGCGAAGATATTGTCTTCTTGATTCAAAAGGTAAGAATTTTCCTTTTGTTAACGTCTTTTCTTTTTGTTCCAAGTTTTGGAGCATGAATGTAGAATTTCAGACAATAAACATATTGGTGATGCAAAGCTGAAGATCCATCACATTGGTAAATTGTATGATCGAGCAATGCATCAAATCTGTTAGAAGAAATGTAGTGCCATTTAGCGAAAAGTGGGCGATATAGCGGTGGTGATAATAATTTTTGTACTATGATATAAGAACTCATTCACACACATGCACAAGTACCGGTGAGCACCTACCTGCATAGGACATCAAGATTCAGGAAACTGCATATCTTCCTCTAACCTTACTTCTTTTACCAGGGTTGAGGACTTGAGTTTTAAAAATTTCACTTCTCACTCTCTTCTCTCATGCAACAACCCAAAATAAGATCCCTTTCTTAAATTGGCTCGCAACATGAATGAGTTCTAATGATAAGGGTCTTTTGGAAAAACCAACCAGTATACCTTTATCTTATGCCTTTTTCTTCTCTTCTGATATGAATATGAGATTTTGATTGGTCTTGGTTGGTGGATTAGAAATGCCCATTGCAACAAAAGAGGTTTGGCTTATTGCCTCTCCTTAGACCTCATCTAACCCTACGAGCAGGCAGGTGCACCATTTCTTGGGGATTTGAATAAACTAGTTCCACTTATTATCCCGTACTATGAGATGGATGAAAAGTTGCTAGTCATAGAGAGCTGAAAGAGAGATCTACTTCATGAAGGTTGATCAAGATTGATTAATAGAAAAAGCTGAAGTTGGAACAGGAACCAGAGCAATTGTGAAACGTTCTAACCCAGCTTTGAAATAGAGGAAGTCCTTCGTAGAATATTCTCAGAAGATCTGGCCCCCTTATTTTTTATGCTTAGGGCCAGATGAGGATGTTATGTGGGCATTGACAAAATCTAATCAATCCTTGATCCCTTTTTGCATTTCACATGACAATCTGAATAAGTTTCTGTTGACCCCTTCTAAATTCTAATAAGAGTCCACTTCACTATCGTCAATCGTGTGCAAGACCTCTATTTGGATATAACCTAACCATCATCAATGCAGAGCTCAGGTACGAGAGACGGTACTACAGAATGGATGCTAAAAGCCGCTGAAATGAAGTGGAGGTCTATCTAAAAACAATGCAATCTTTGCAGGGAAGATGCTTCTCACACTTGGACAATCAACTACATAATTTTTGGCAATAGTTTGTTCCTGAGTTGGTGATTTGGAGCAAGATTGATGAGCTTCCAGAGCAACCAAGGCGTCTCTTTTCTGGATATTAGGAACAAGTTGCCCAAGGCTCATCACATATGTAGGTCAGTAATGGCTAGGAGGGAGTGTCATTGCTGTAGCTCCACTAACTGGTTTTTTTTTTTTTAAATAACAGAAGAAAAACCACTGACTTATGGCTCCTTCAAACTATTGGGAAAGTCCCTTGGTTGTAAAGCCTGACCTATTCATAAGGGTGGAGGGCAAGGGGTATTTTTGCGAGGGTTTACAATTAGGGTTTGGCTGTCGAGAATTAACCAAACAATACAGGAGTGACATAAACATCTCCTCCAATTAGAATGTCACTTTTGCTTAATATTTATAATCCATCCATAGTGCATGCCACCTTGAATAGTTTAAGTGCCACATTGTGGATTGGATTAGTTGTGTACCAATTGCAAAGGAGACAGATCATCCTCATAAAAAGGTTAGCATTAAAGATCCTTATTTAAAGTTGAACAATTAATCTGGACTTCTCATCACCGACAGGATAGTTCAAAGTGCCTTCTAATGAAAACTATTGGAAAGATGCTCTCCTTCCGCCCGACCCACCTCCACTCCCCACACACTATATTATAATACTCTATCTGGGTAGCCCCCATATTATAATACCGTATTACATCACTCTCTCTAGATTGATCATTAACAAACCACCACATGTAAGTGGAATGGCCACATATACAAAAGCACATAATGATGAAAAACGAACAACTATATCTAACTTGCTTCTTTGGGCACAGAAGTACAGAACATTAATGACAACGAACAAACCACCCATATCTAACCTTTGGTGCACGTAGTCGTATATTGTGATGGAGAAGGGTTTCGATCCATAAATAAGTATGAACAAAAAACTATAATTAGGCAACTAATTAGCCATGATGTAGTAATGATCATGGATACAAATAAATCTTTGTTTGATTGATAATGCAGTTGGGTTTCGAGTAAATGAGGAGGAGAAAAAACATATATCCACTGCATGCTTGGAGAAGTGATGTGTGGTTCCCATCGACTATGATTGTGTCCAATTAGCACTTTCTTTAGGTGAGTAAACTGCACTTGCTACATTTGTTTCTTATAGAGGATAAATAACTGAAAATAGAGAGCATGGATCCTATGCTTCAATGAAGCAAAATCTCATCCTCAAACCAATGAGCGGGCTACTTCTAATTTACTATTTGGAATCTAGTTGGTAAATTCCATTAAAATATTATCTTAATTCAAAACCCATTCACTATGATTCAGAAAACCCCACAAAAAACCCACAAACGGCAACACTCACAGTCGATGCATCCCTTTTAAAATGGGCAAACTAGAAAGTGTGAATAAGATTGCATTTTAATGAAACTACAAAGTTTGAAGGAGATTGCAAGGTCGCTCCCTTCCGAACGATCAAACCCATCGAAAACCAATAAATCCCACGCCAAATTTAGGGCACAAATACGACAATGGAAACAAACATACCTCTATGTGCGTCGAAGTGTGGAGAATCTTTGAAAAGTTGGAGCGAATGTTACCGTGGGACCACCGCCTTGGACCACCGTTGAGAGAGAACGTCGCCAACGAGGGTGAAAGGGAAAAGGGGAAAAGAAAAGGAAGACAATGAGAGTTAAAAATGGCTTCGTGGAACTTTTGTATGGAGCAGGGATAGTCGATATCGACTATAGCGCTAAAAGACAAAAAAGAAAGGAAAAGAAATGTCAATTAAGGGCCCATTCTGTCTGGCCTTTTCTATTGGGGCGAAATTAAATAATAGGCTCTTTATGAGGGTTTTCCCGTTAAATCCCCCATTAATAATGATCAAATACCATTTAATTAGCCACGATTAATGAAATCCCATAAGTGAAATTTTCAAATAAATTTAAAAAAACACAAATATAATTCAAAAGAACGCAAATAAATTTCAAAAAATGCAAATAAATTTCAAAAAATACAATAATTTCAAAAGAATGTAGATAAATTTAAAAAGACGCAAATAAATTTCAAAATCCGTAAATAAAATTTAAAACGCAAATAATTCTTAAAAAACGCAAATACATTTCAAAAGATCCAAATAATATTAAAAAAATGTAATTTTTTTTAAAAGACATAAATAAATTCCAAAATACGTAAATAAAACTTAAAAACGCAAATAAATTAAAAAAAAAACAAATACATTTGCCAAAACTAAGATAAACCAATTTTTTAAATTTTAGAAAAATTTGACAAAAAGTCAAGTATTCTTTTGTTAAAACTCAGTTAAATTTATTTCAAAAAATAGAAATAAATTTGAAAAGACGCAAATAAATTTCAAAAGACACAAGTAAAATTAAAAAACATAAATAGATTTAAAAAACAAAAATAAATTGGCCAAAAATTTTTGATAGATTTTCCAAAAACTCAAATAGATTAAAAAAATACTTAGATAACTTTGCCAAAAACACAGATAAATTTGACAAAAACTCAAATAAATTTATCAAAAACTAAGATAAATTCTCTAAAACTCGGATAAATTTTCCAAAAACTCAATAAATTTATCAAAAACTCAGATAAATTCTCCAACAACTTAGATTTAGGTGACCTCGAACCCCTTGCTTGGTCGTCCTTTTCCTTCTTCCGGGTCTGGAATCAGAACCAAAGCCAGAGAGCAGCAGGACACAAAGGACCAGAGCCTTCTCGTATTTTGATCTTCTTCTTCCTCGGCGATGGCATAGTGGCAGCAACGATGGAGACTGGCGGATCCTCCTCTGACTACGGGCGCGGAAAATCGGCGAGGTCAAAGCAGTGGTAGGGCTCAACACCTGAGAAAACCAAACTTCTTGGGTTTGCAGAGATCACACGATTAAAGGCGGGCCATCACAGAATCTGCAGTTGCAGAGGTCGTCTATTAAAGAGCAAAGCTCAGCGAAGATCTACAAAGGAGATACTGAAATAGAGAAGAAACCAGGGCTTTCGGTGGGAGGCTGCTAGCGGCGCACGTGATCCAGATCCTCATCATCACAGGGTGGGTCAGCGCCTTGATAGGGTCCCTCTTCTACATTCTCCACCGCATGGGTCTCCTCAAGATCTCCGAGGAGGATGAGCTGGCAGGCATGGATTTGACGAGGCATGGTGGGTTTGCCTATGCGCACGATGATAAGAACAACAACCTGTCGTCGAACAACTGGGGCTTCACGATGAAGGCGATGCCGCCCATGCGCGTTGATCATTGGCACTGCCACAGCAAATCAAGTTTAGACAGCACAACAGTTGTCGGGGGCATATTTTAATTCCATTCCAATTTTCAAGGGAAAGGGGATTTCTCTCTCATTGGCTGTACATTTTAATTAGGGAAAAAAGCACTATACCTACCTGTACTTTGGCCTTTTTGCGGAGTGATCCCTGAACTTTGGTATTTGTGACTAAACCTACCTGTAGTTTTAGTTGGCATGCAAAATGGACGGATTCTGTTAGTATTAACAGTATAGGTCGTATAAAATGTGTTTGGTGCATACTGGCGCCAAATTACTCTCCCAAAAAGACATATTTGCCCTTGAATCAGCCCATAAAACATTAAAAATGCACCAGACATGTTCTTAGTGATTTTTTTCTTTCTAGCCATGGCTTCCTCTCAAAACTCTCAAAACTCCTGTACCCATTGTTCTCGTGGCCAATACTCTCAACTTGATGGTGAAATTCGTTACTGTCACTGCGGGCATAGGGCTGCTTTGAGAACTTCTCGAACACAGCGCAACATGGGGAGGAGGTTTCTTGGCTGTGCTCTATATGGGGTTATGCTGTCAACTATCTGATTGTTCTTCTTGATGTATGGTCAATAATGCTATTATTAATGTTATTTTGTTTCAGTTTTTTTTTCAGATCCGGCCAGCGTGTGGATTTTTTGAATGGGTTGATGGAGAAAATGATCAGGTACAAAAGCTATTGGATAAGATTGATGTGTTGGAGAAGGAAATGAAGACAGTTTGTCGAAGAGAAAAATGTTACCTATGTGTATTGCTGTGGACTTGGGCTGGAATTGTGTTTTTTTTGTTCATGTGCTACCTAGTTGTGGCTTGGTTCCCTGTAGATGGGTTTGGGTTAGAATTACCATAATCATATGTATCAGTTGGGATATTTTAATGAAAATGGGTTGGTGAAGTTTGCTTGTCCATGAATGCTTTGTTCACTCCTTATTTTGCTCTGAACTTTAATCAACCTGCAATAAGAAAAGCATCATCATCCAAACACTCAATCCAGACAATTTAAAAGGTCATCTATGCTGCTCCAATCCATCATCATCATCCTAACAGTCAATCCAAACAATAAAAAATGGTCATCTATGCTGCTCCAAACAGACATCATCATTCAATATGCCAATCCAAACAATAAAAAATGGTCATTTATGCTATACTCCAAACAGTTATCATCATCCAAACAGTTTTTTGAAACAGTCATTGACAAACTACATCAGGTTTTCTTAAAACACCATCATCTCCCAAACAGTCTATACCGCCCCATAAACAAATTTACAACATCATCATGACAAAGTTTTTTAAAACAGAACCAAAATAAAATCTTACAACATCATCCAGAAAAAGTTTTAAAATAGAATCAACATAACATCATCAGATTGTGCTGCCTTTTCCTGCTCCAATCCTCCCTTTACCTCTGGGTGTTGATGCAGACCTCACTTCTTGTAACTTTCCTCTATCAGTGGTATTACTTGCTGATGAAAGTGGCTGTGAAGCTGGCAACGACTGAGAAAAAGATTGCCTGACTCTCCCCTGATCAATCAAAATTTTCAATACAGTAGTTAGTAAATGCATGCATATAATCTAGTTAGAAGAAAAAATATAAAACATGGGTGAAAGTATTGTACCCTATGTGCTGGCATGGGCTGTGATGTTGGGTGGGAAGCTGGCATGGGCTGAGAAGGTGGCATGGGCTGTGATGAAGCTGTCATGGGCTGTGATGTAGAACGAAATAGTCTTGAATTTGGATGCACTGGTCCCTTGCAAGACCTGGCATTATGGCCTGTTTTCAAGCATCTAGCATAAGTCATTGTTCTGTTCCTTCTGGAAACTCTACTGGAACTATGTACCTCATCCGCTTCCCTCCTCCTCAACTTCCTTGGCCTACTTGCAGGTTTTCTATACAAAGGAGGAGCAACTGGTTCCATTCCACTTTCTATCCAATCATGCATGCCAGGTACAGTGTGTATCATACTACTATATGCATTCAAATACATCTCTTTGCGGTAGCATTCATGAATATAATCTTCAGGCCTTCCTTGATTCATGTATATACATGCTATGGCATGCTTACAAGGTATCCTAGTCAGATCCCACATTCTGCATAAACATGTTCTACTCTCAATGTTCACAACATAAGTTTTTGTAAAACAGTCAACCTCAAACTCACCTTTGCCTGACCAATTGGGAAAACAATGTCTGCTGTCATGCTTGTTTTTTTCCAACTTCTCCAATATCGCAGGACATATTGTCCCATCATATTCAGTCATTCCTTTTAACTTCACTTGAGTTCTAATCATAAGTTTCCTCCTGACACACTCAAACAAACCAACAATTGGTTTCTCCCTAGCTTCAAGTATGTAACTGTTGAAAGATTCATAGAGGTTATTTGTTAATGCATCACATTTGGCCCTTGTAGTAAAATGAGATCTGGCCCACCTGTTTGGATTAGCAGATATCAGCCAATTATATGCAACCTGGTCCATCTCTTTCACCCTCTGCATATGATTATCAAACTCTCTGGGTGATCCACATGATGCTGCAACCCACATAAC
Source organism: Cinnamomum chago (assembly GCA_038049695.1). NCBI lineage: Eukaryota > Viridiplantae > Streptophyta > Magnoliopsida > Laurales > Lauraceae > Cinnamomum > Cinnamomum chago. The sequence continues at coordinate 48,949,087 of CP142456.1, forward strand.
ATCTTTCAATAATTTGCCTATAAACAGTTTTTTGAAGTTATCATACATATGTCTCAGACAGTGCTTGATTTCAGCAGTAGGAACTACTATCTCAAAAGCTGCGTCAAGCCCTTTCTGTCTATCAGACAAAAAAATCCAGCCCATGTCCCCCCCATTTCCAATGTCATCAATTAATGATTTCAAAAACCAAGTCCATGAGTCCAAATTTTCAGCCTCTACAACAGCCATTGCAATTGGGAACATATTATCATTCCCATATCTACCAACTGCAGCCAACACTTATCCACCATAACTACCTTTGAGGAAGCACCCGTCTAGACCAATTATGGGTCTACATCCACCAACGAACCCTACCTTTTGTGCCTCATAACAGACGTACAATCTCTAGAAATTTGGAATTCTATCCATGTGAGGTCTTTGTGTCACCACAAATATACTTGTGTTGGGATTGTACTTCTGGACAGTGATACAATAGTCCCTCAATCTAGTGTATTGGATTCTAATATCTCTAGAGATGTTATCTGATGCCTTCCTCTTCGCTCGATACAATTTATCCTTCGACAAATTAACATTTAGTTATCTTCTCAGCTCTTTTTGCATTGCAGGAATTGACCATTTCGGATTGTCACTCATCCTCTGCTGGTATTTAGCAGCTATATAGCTGGAAGTTACCAAGTGATTTTCAAACCTCATACCACATGCATGTTTGGGTTTGAATGTCTTAATTTGAAATGTCATCTCACCCTGCATGGGTGATGCATGAATCCTAAACCCACAATCAAATTTACAAACAACCATGATTCTCTTGTTCTCATTTTTCAGATATTTAATGTCATAGCCTTGCCTTACAGTCCATTCAACAAGTGCTTGTATGAGAACTTGTGGACTTGAAAATATCATACCCAACTTCAGTTCAGGATTCTCCATATCAGTCAGCTCATTAAACTCAGGCCATTTAGACATGTTGTTCTCATTAGATGAGCTGCACAATGAGTGAAGATCATCCCCATGCTCATCATCTGTAACCCAATTCTCATCAACTGGTACTTGTTGTTTTCCTTTATGCACCTCTTCCACATTCTCAAAAGATCCTCTGAAGATATTCTCATCTTCTGGCTTCTCAATATCCTCATGTAGCTCTGGTAGCTCATCAGGATCTATAGGATTCTCTTCACTTTCAACCTCACTGTCATCATCTAATTGATGCTGCTGGTTTTGATAATCTCCAACATCAGGATGCTGATGAACATTATCCTCATCATGACCAGCACTTGTTTGAGGATGCTGATGAACATTAGGGTCATCATCACTGCCTTCATCACCAGAAGCTCCTTCCTTAACATCAGCAGCATAGTTATCCTCACAATGAAGTTTCCTACTAACTGATGCTACTTCTGCTGCAGGTAACTGCTTCAAGATCTTCCCCTTAGGTGACACTGCCATCAAAGGTTCATGTCCCCTCTCTATATAAACAATCAGCACCTTACTGTCCTTATAATGTTTTAATAGAATAAATACATCCATGTCTGATTCAATTCGCCTCAAACCATCATCAAAATCCATTCCTGGCACCTTAACATACATTGAACTGTTCCCTGGGTACCCTAATTCTATCATACAATCCCTAAACTCAAAAAATGATGCTTTGTCAATATCAAATTCTCTGACTTCATGTACTATACCCCCAATGTATACACTATTTGGTGGGTCTGTAAAATAACCACCATGGTGGAATTCAATTGTAACTTCATTAAACATCTGCATGTAGAACCTTATACCAGTTAAGAAAAAAACTTAATATGTAATTTCTTAATCTAACATATGCAATTTCATAATCTTGATCCTTTCTATAGTGCTTCTTGTTAGGGTTTTTGTAATTGCAATTTGATGGATGCATTTGCACTTTAGCATCATTTGATATTTCACACATGCATTGTTTTTAGAAACATTGAAATCTAGTTTTATACATGCATAGCTTTTAAGATTTGGAAAAGTATTTGTTTTATGCATGTTTTGGTTCTAAGCTTGGATGCATTGGTTTTAGAACCCAAAACTCTTTTGAAAACCTTATTCCTTGTGCATTATATTTGGAAAATCATGTTGAGAATTTAGGTTTAAGCCTTGCATACTTTCTTCACAAAAAGAATCATTTTTGTATGCATTTTCTTTTGAAAAGAGTTTTTACAAATCAAGCTAGCCTATGGTTTTAAAGTTTTCAAATCATTTTAGGCTTTGTGTTTTTCATGTTTTTAAACATCTTAGAATGTCTTAAAACATGTTATTTAAGCTTGATTTAGTGGCCCAAAGATCCCTCAAAGAAATACTTTGAATTGGAAAAAAGTTGGATTTTTGGCCCCAGGGACTCGCCCGGCAGTGTCGCCGGTCGACCGAGACCTGTGTCTCGGTCGACCGAGGACACTGCAGGGTCTCTGTACAGTTTCTGAACTGTAAGCCTCCAACGGTCATTTTTATGACCGTTGTGCTTTCTCGGTCGACCGAGACCCCTTTGCCGGTCGACCGAGAACTAGCCGTTGGCAACTTTTTGGCTATAAAGTCCATTCATTTCCAACCTTTTTCAATGCTTGATACATGAACTTTTGAGAGCATTTTGGAGCTAAAGAAAGGGGAAGAAGTTGGAAAGGCTAGAGGGCTATTTGGAAATCAAACTCATGAGTTTTTAAAAGGTACATCTTCTAAGTTATTTTGATTTCCATACAATTGAAATTCATGCATGTTCAAATCCTTTGTATTTTCATTTATGCATGATTTCAAGTCCTTAAAGAGTTGATTTGCAAGCTCAATATCTTTCTTGGTAAATTAGATTAGTTTGCAATCACTCTTATCAAATCACATGTTTTCTTAAACTTTATTTTTCATACAACTTGTGATTCTTTGAATTTCATGTCATTAACAAGTTGTTTATTATTCATGTGATTTGCATCAAACTTCAATCAAAACTTTTGTGTGTCTTAAACTTTCAAATGCTTTAAGCATATATTTGATTAAGCTTTCTTTTTAAACTTGATTGAAGTCATCACACACACACATCATGAGCATACACTTTTGCATTCATAGAGTGTTTGTGTGAGTTGTTTTAAACTTTCATATTAGCCTATTTAAGAGGCAACAACATTTGAGCTTTAATTTGTATCTCTTAGAGTGATCTTTTGGAAAGACACCTTCTTAGAGAAATCTACATTGTGTAAGGTTATTGCTTAGCCTTTGAAAAGCATCTTGTAAGGTTATTGCTTAGCCTTTGAAAAGCATCTTGTAAGGTTATTGCTTAGCCTAAGAAAAGCATTTTGTAAAGGTTATTGCTAAGCCTAGAAAAGCACACTGAGAGGTTGTTGTTTAGCCTTGAAAAGCAACATTGTAAGGGTTATTGCTTAGCCTAGTTAAAAGCATAAATAGTGGAAATCCGGTGGGGTGTTGGATGCACAAGCCGGTAGTGGATGTAGGCACGTTGGCCGAACCACTATAAATATTGTGTTGTGGTGATTGCTATGTGGTGATTGTTTTGTTTAGCTTCCGCATATTGTATGGTTTATCATCACATGTGACTAGTTTTCTTTAAGAAGTTAAAATTGGTTTAAATTGGTCACAATTGTAGCTCACCCTATTCACCCCCCCCCTCTAGGGTTAGGATCCCAAGGACTTTCACTTCTAAATAATATTCTAAATAACATACAAACACAAGGTCTAGTGATCATTTTCACAAGTTATCTGCCCTTTTTGCAAGATGGTATTACTTGAAATTCTAAAGTTTGAGGTAAATTTAAGAGACATTGGAAAAGAAAAAAAATAATTTCAAGATTTTGTAAGTAAAGAAACTTTTTGCTTGGCCTTGAGTTAACAGAGGACATGTTTAAATGGCCTTGAGTTAACATATTACTTATCATAAGGTATGGTTTTTCTTAACAGAGGACATGTTTAAATGGCCTTGAGTTGTTTCTATCACAGATTTGACACTTCAAAAGTGTCTCTAATCTTAAATTGAACTTCTCTCTCTTACAATAGAACCCATTCAACCTGTGGATCTCATCTACTCTTTATAGTGGTCTAGACCATCACTTCTCATATAAACAATTTAAAGCATGCAACTGGTTTTCAGCACCAAAACATTTTTCATATGATAATTCAGGTGCAGGCAGGGAATCCAATCTACTCCCTTGTAAATACAGGAAAAAGAAACCAGTGATATTTGGAAAGCCATGCATGTAGGCAAATAGGGAGGAGGTGGTTCCATCATTTTCGCCTTTATTCGCTGCATTACGAATCACATCAAGTTCCCTAGAATCATTTGTGGAGATTTCAAGGTTTCAGAGAGTATCACATTATAGAACCACCCATGTTCACTATATTTGTTAATATCAATGTGTGTGCTGTGCATTGATTATGATGTACACATAGATCTAAGACATACATGAGACCCTTAAGAAAATGCTAGTTGCATTATAATATTGTTCTCCCTAATCATGATAAGGTGTCTAAGTAAGAACACCTCCAATTAGCTTTGTAATAGTGTTCTAGTTTTGGCTATAACCAACACGGTTAAGAGGTTTAAACGGTCCAGCCTATGAGGCCCATCTGCCCCTTCTTATGATGAATCTAAGCCCTTTATAGTCATTATTTCTTTCTCCCTATGAATAGAATCAGAACTTAAACAAATTTGACAACCATAAGCCCTCTATTTGATGGTATAAGCTTGATACCGATTATAGGGTTAAGATTTAGACAACTTTAAAGTACTCAAAATTATCATGCTTTTGGAAGAGCCCTGGCGGGCTGAGTCATTTTAGGATTAGGTCATTCATGAAAATGCCAAGCTCTTGGCTATGCATGTTGCAACTAGTTTGTATCGTCGTCTACAAATACAAGGTCTAGTGATCATTTTCACATCAATATTTTTATCATCAACAACTTGCAAACAATGATATTGGAGAAATGAATGGGCCCCACAAAATGACATCTTTGATCTCTCTTTCCTTGTCTTCTTCTTCTTCAACCTTCAAACCCACATATAATATAGACATTCTCACTCATATCATCCTTAATTACCAGAACTAGATCCAATACCTAATCATCGAGACCCACCTCAAATATAATAACAGTGTAGACAAAGTCTATCCAATAAGGGTTGACTGTGGTCCCCTCCATGTGTAACAGCCACCATGGCTAACCCACAAAAGTAGCAGACAAGTGGGGTTTCTATTCCACCAACATTCAAACAAAAACAATAAACAAAAGAAACAGATTTTTTCAAGAGGGGACCATTTTCGACAGCGGAAGGTCCTACACTTTTCTATAAGAGACATTCACCATATCAGACAAAGAAGTTCAAAATCCTAAACCCATGGTCATCGGCAAGGCTTAGAACCACCACATGCATCAAATATATACATGATTAAGGGTATGAGATCATACCTCTGAAACCGCTGATGGTCCTTCGGTTTGGATCTATTGCTCTTCTTGAGGGATCTGATGCATGCAAGGAAGGAGGAGAAGATTTCGCCTAAAATCGCCAGAACCCTAACCGCAAGTGAAAAGGGGGAAAACGAGAAAAAACCGCTGACAGTAAAACGGATATATCAAGGGTAAATTTGTCATTTACTAAATTCCGTCACGGTAGTTAGTATTTGCATGTCAACTAAAACTACAGGTAGGTTTAGTCACAAATACCAAAGTACATGGGTCACTCTGCAAAATGTCCAAAGTACAGGTAGGTATAGTGCTTTTTTCCCTTTTAATTAAATAGGCGACGACAAGGCTGTGGTTGGAAATTTGCAACCACGATCACAAGTCTAGATCCTCTAAATCTCCTCCGCCAGCGAATGGCCCACCTTTGATAATCTTCAAATTGAACCCAAACTAGTTCCATCTGCTTTTTTGCAAACTCCGTCATCTTCTCCACTCAACAGTCCTGGCCCCTCAGTCTCTATGTGAGCCTTTTTCTCCTATGACTCTTCTTCCTCGACGATTGCAAAGGAGTTGTGGGCTTCCAATCTAGAACAACAGCTAGATTCGGATCCTCTGTGCTTTTTTCTCCAGTTTGCAGACACCTCATTTTGGCACCCATATGGACAATTTCAATACTCATTTATTAATGCCCCAATTTTGCTTCTTTTGGACAATTTTGAATAAATAAATTAAAATCTTCATTATCATGCACATTTAGGAAGGTTGCATCATTATACTCCCTTTTTTATGGATCTCACTAACTCTCATGTTTCGAGTCGGATCTCACTTCCATGATGATCTATTTTTAGTAAGCTTCCCAATGATATATGGATTTAAAAAAATCTGAATGGCAAATCGCGAGTTATGAGTTTTAAAAAGTTAAACATATGTGGGCTCCCCAAAACTTCAAATCTTTTCTAGGTCTTCAAATGGACCCGACCCAGATATCATTGGGACCTACTCATTGAGAGATATCCACTAATACTCAGATTTTAAAAATTCGACGGTCAGATCTCAAATTATGGTTTTTTCTTCCAAATTAATCAGGCTTGGGTCCCTTAAAAAAAATTTAAGTCTTTTCCTAACCTTCAAATTAATCAAATTCATACATCAATATGATCTACTCATTGAGAAATTTCCAACAGTACTCAGATCTAAAAAATCCGATGGGCGGATCAAAATCTATAAAACTTGGGTCCTGGTGATGATTGCTTGGACTAAGCCCCGCTACGGTCCACCTCTTGGGTGCTGAACCCCTTGATCCAAACCTCAAATCGAACCCATTAGGCCTGTCCCATCAACCTGGCCCAAGCCCCGAACCATCCTAGCCTAAATGCATTTGGCTCAATTCAATTTCAGACCTCATCCAACCTAGCCTGACCTGAACCTTTTCCAGGCCTAAACCCATCTAACCCATACCTAAGCTGACCGGACCCACCAGACCCAAATCAAGACTAACGTACATGAACTCTACCCACCTAAGCCCCAAAACCCATCAGGCCCATTCAACCTAACATAAGCCTCAAACTACCCAACCCATGAGCATTTTGGGTCTCACACTCTCACCTGTGACCAACCCAACCTGACATGGGCCCGAACTACCCTTGACCCATCACTCATATAAGGGAAAAAGGAGTCCAGAGATCTGGGAAACTAGAGTCCCAGATCCTCGAACTCCATCTCCCTCCTTAAATCCCTCTCTTCGTTCCCATCTTGAGACCATGCGCATATTCCATCCTTTCCCCGGACTCTCTCTCTCTCCATCGCATCGCACACCCATACAGCCCATGCACAGAAACCCATCCCCTAGCCCCGTCTCTCCCTCATCATCCCAGGCAGCCCCCAACATCCATCGCTCCTCTCATCAACACCCCTTGAACAACCATCATCCCAGGTGTCAATCAATCCCACCTCCCTGCGCAGATCTCTTCCTCATTCTAGCCGCAGAACCTCATCCTCTCCATCATCACTGTTACACCACAACCCGAATTAAACCTGTTTAGTACTAATTAATGATGTTTTAGTTAATTTAATTATACTTAGTTACTAATTAGGTGGTTTATGTTAATTAGTTCTTTATAGGTTGAGTTAGTTGAGTTTTGAGTCTTGAATATGTCGGTTGAAACCGATTTGACTCTGCTGGTAGAGTCGAGGGCTTTTATGTATTTATCGATTTTCTCATTTTGCATCATATGCAAGTCATCTTGGCTTCAACGCGTGCATCTCGTTGAGCACGTCAATTTTCATATTAAGCTTTACCTCATTTGATCAACCGTTGAAGAAGTGGGCCATCGTTTGACTCAAATGAGAAATACCAAAAACTAGTGGACTATTGTGGAAAAGGGGGACATCTTTATCCCTTAAAGCAACCCACCATTGCAATAGATGAGTTCATCCTTTTCTTCTTCCATTTCCTTTGCTCTATTCTTCATTATCCTTTTTCCTCTTCAAAGCATCAAAGGAAGTGTTGCATGTGCAAATTGGAAGCTAGGATTGGAATCCCCTTCATCTTCTTCATCCTTCTCTTATCTTGTTCACAGGAACTATCTTCTTTCTCAACTTCAAATTTGGATTTCTTACTAGGGTAAGCATCAAACCAATCCTTGTTTGTGTTTTTGAGTTGAAATAGAGTCAAGAGACTCTTATTTGGTCATACATAAACATTCATTAGCATTTTCATTGGATTTGTGGTTTAGGGTTTGATGTTTGGGGATTTTGGTTCATTGAGCAAAAGATTAGAGAAAAGGGCTTGGAAAACTCTATTTGAGGCAAGTATAAGCTTTAATTTGGATTACAAGTGTACATTCTTTGATTGATTTAAGAATTTCACTCTTATTATAATCTAGCCTCTTGTTTAGAATGAATTTGGACTGGGTTTGATTTCTTTTATGAAGTTGATTGAGAGCTAAGTGTGATGAATAGATTGATTGTGTGGAGGAGAGCATGGAGGCTCTAATTTCCTACAGGTTTGGGGGTTGAGAAGCTTAAAAAGGGTTTAAAAGATGTTGGAAAACTCTCCCTAAAGGGAGAATGAGTTTCTGAGCTTGTTACAGAAATTTCGGCCAAATTCTGTCCCAATTCTGTCAACTGAATTATTCAATTTGGCTGACCTAGTCGGTATTAGAATTCTCTGGAGCTCTCTTTCCCAATTCGGTCTACCGAACCCCAAAACTCGATCGACCGAACTGACCAGTTGGCTGGCTGAATTCCCACAAAATGTTTGTCAAGACCCCAAAATTAGGGTAGGAATTAAAGGGTTGTGACTGGGGAAATTACTGTAGCATAATATTTCATTTATCCCCAGGATTTACATTAGTGAGAATTACAGGGTCCAATCACTGTCATAGAACATTTAATGGAAACTTGCATGGTGGTGCAGCCCGAAGTTCGGAGCTCATCGAATTCCGTGTTGCATCACTAATGTCTTATTAGTAGAAATACTTGGATAAAACATCCTCAAACTGGTACATCAAACAAAATATAAACAGAGCTAGACAAGTAAGAAGTCCCATATTCAAGTTATAATTACAAAAGATGTATTAATTACAATCCCAAATAAAAGACCAACAAAGGTCAGTAAAACAAAATATAAAACCCTAAAATAATACTCCAAAATATTTCGCGTCTCATGCTCAAAGGATGGAGTCTACATGACAACCTCTACACAACAATCACACGTCTCTCTCTGCTCCTCAACATTGCCTCGGAAACCATACCATGGTATAGGTTGCGAAAACAAACCTTCGACATCAAGCGCAGATCAGACAAAAGCCTGGCAAATATTTAAGATAAAGAGCATAGTTTGCAGGTACAATGCAGAATAGAAATACAGGCGATAAACCAGGAAAATAGTAACAAAAGCTAGACAGACAGATGCGAGAAACATATGATTTACCAAATCATAAACATAAGTACAGTGATTATTTCAGAAAATCAATGTAGACAGACTGAGCAGACTAAGGTAAGAAAATATAATTTACCAAATCATAAACATGAGTTAATTTAAAAAAAACTATATATCGGCAACCACTTGGCATATACTTAAGGAGGAGGAAGCAACTGCTAGCCCCCAACTGAGTAAAACTGAGAGTACCCAAAAACTCACCCTGGAGTCATGGCCGTTCAGAAAATGAGGCTCTGCCACGGGGAGAACCTGAATCGAGCCCGAGCAGGATAGGTACTATAGTGACACTCGTCACATCAGAACTCAAACTGTAGCGGGCAATCTATATATATAACCATCCATATATAACAGTTACTGGACTCAAGCTGCAATACATGGCGAGCAATAATAGCTTGGTGGTGCCAACTCGAAAATCAATGCGGAAAACAGGTTTTAGTGCTAAAATCCGAATGAATGAGTAAATCAGTTACTAGCAAGATACAAGTACAAATGCAAGGAATTATCAGACAATTGGAATGCTTAAAAACAAAACAAGGCGGATTCGACTTTTAAAACAGTAAATCGAGTAATTCATGAAAGTCCGGGATCCTAATCCTAGAGGGGGGGGGGGGTGAATAGGGTGAGCTACAAGTTAGTGACCAATTAAGCCAAATTTTCAATTTCTTTAAAATTAACTAGCCACTAGTGATGATTATCAAACAAAATGCAATAAAAACAATAACCACAACCATCACACAATGATTTATAGTGGTTCGGCCTCAATGCCTACATCCACTACCGGCTTGTGCACTACTAGAAAAAAGGGCTTTTATATCGGTTGCAAAAACTGCCCTATATCGGTTTTTCATATAACCGATATAATATCTTCAGTCGAGGTATTTTATATCGGTTAATATTTTTTTATATCGGTCAATTTTTTTTATATCGGTTACACTGGAACCGACATAATAATCTCTATATATAATATCGGTTAGGAAAATATGTGATATTAATTTCAATAAAACCGATATTATAGACAAATATTTTATATCGGTTGTATACATATATTTTATATCGGTTGTATACACATATTTTATATCGGTTATTATGGAACCGATATTATATATACATATTTTATATCGGTTATTTCCCTCCTTTTTATTTTTCCTTCTTCCCTCCCTTTTCAGGACGTCCTGCGGCTAACCGCCTGTGCACATGCGGCTAACCGCAAGTGCACATGCGGCTAACCGCCAGTGCACCTGCGGCTAACCGCCAGTTATATATAATATTTTATATCGGTTATTATGAAACCGATATTATATACCTCAAATCCCTTAATCCCCCGCGCGGGCTCAGTCCTTCTTTCCCTCTTTTTTTTTTCTTTCCCTCTTTTTATTTCCTTCCCTCCCTTCTCTTTCTTTCTCCATCATTCCTTCTTTCCTCTCACTCTCGCTCTCTTCTCTCCTCACTCTCGCCTCTCTTCCCAGCGCTTCTCTCCCTCCAAAAACCCTTTTCCTCTCACTCTCGCTCTCTCTGCTCTTCTCTCACTCTCGCTTTCTCTACTCTCTCTCTGCTCTCCTTGTCTCTCTCGCTCACTCTCGTTCTCCGGAGAAGAAGAAGACGACGACGACGAAGAGGAAGAAGCTGCTCTTCCGGCGCTGTGCAGGTGCCAGGTACATCACGTTCTTTCCTTTCTTTTTGTTTCGTTTCTTTCTTTCCCTTTTCTTCTGCTGCTACTGTTTTCTGTTCTCTCTCTCTGTTTTTTTTTTTTTTTGTTCTGTTTTCTCACGATCTCTGCTGCTGTTTTTCTTGCTGCTGTTATGTATTTTTTTTCCCTGTTGTTTTTCTTTCCTTGCTGTGTTTCTGCTGTTTTTTTTCTCTGCTGCGTTTCTTCACAATTTTTTTCCTTGCTGTTTCGGCTACCGCCTCCAAGTTGACGGCTAGCCGCCTCCAAGTTGACGGCTAGCCTCCAGAAGTTGGAGGCTAGCCTCCAACTTGGTTCGGCTAGCCGCCTCCAAGTTGGAGGCTAGCCGCCAGAAGTTGAAGGTGATTTTACACTACTTTCCATTCAATCTGGGTTAAATCTCAAAACATGAAAGTTGTAGCCCTCTGAAAAATCTTTCATTTGGATCAAGAATCATGTTGTTTGGAGTTCAGAAGAGGAAGTTATGAATTTTCTACTGGAGACAACTCTGCTTCACTCGGGTTGCTGTTTTTCTGTGACCAGTCCGCTTCAAGGTGAGTTTACACTACTTTCCATTCAATCTGGGTTAAATCTCAAAACATGAAAGTTGTAGCCCTCTAATAAATATTTCATTTGGATCAAGAATCATGTTGTTTGACGTTCAGAAGAGGAAGTTATGAATTTTCTACTGGAGACAACTCTGCTTCACTCAGGTTGCTGTTTTTCTGTGACCAGTCAGCTTCAAGGTGATTTTACACTACTTTTCATTCAATCTGGGTTAAATCTCAAAACATGAAAGTTGTAACCCTCTGATAAATATTTCATTTGGATCAAGAATCATGTTGTTTGGAGTTCAGAAGAGGAAGTTATGAATTTTCTACTGGAGACAACTCTGCTTCACTCGGGTTGCTGTTTTTCTGTGACCAGTCCGCTTCAAGGTGAGTTTACACTACTTTCCATTCAATCTGGGTTAAATCTCAAAACATGAAAGTTGTAGCCCTCTGATAAATCTTTCATTTGGATCAAGAATCATGTTGTTTCGAGTTTAGAAGAGGAAGTTATGAATTTTCTACTGGAGACAAATTCTGCCATTCAAATCAGGATGGCTCACGGCTAGCCGCAGGAAAAGTTGGGGGCTAGCCGCAGGTGTACTGGCGGTTAGCCGCAGGAAGCACAGAAAATCATCCTGAAAAAAAAAATGCTTACTGGAAAGCTGACCGTGGGTCTGGCGGCTAGCCCCCTTGCAAAGGGCGGCTAGCCGCCAGGTGACCGTAAGGTCACTTGACCCTTTCTAGAAGGACTATTTATAAAAAAAAAAATACATATATAATATTAAATCGGTTACAGAACAAACGATATAATACAATCCCAAAAAACCGATATTATAAATATTTTTTATATCGGTTTCACTTTTTTTATATCGGTTTTACAGTAATATGTGTTATAATTTCAGGTTTAAAAGACATCAGTTGTCCAAAAACCGATATGAAATAATACACATATTATATCGGTTATAGTTATCTATTATATCGGGGGTACTTATATCGGTTTGAAGTTTACTGAAAAACCGATATAATAGGTCTTTTATATCGGTTTTTAGCCGATATAAAAACCCTTTTTTCTAGTAGTGGTGAACCAACACCCCACCGGATTTCCACTATCCATGCTTTTAAAAAAGGCTAAGCAATAACCTTTACAACGATGTTTTTCTAGGCTAAACAACGACCTATCAATGTGCTTTTCTAGGCTAAGCAATAACCTTTACAAGATGCTTTTCAAGGCTAAGCAATAACCTCTACACTATGCTTTTCTTAGGCTAAGCGATAACCTTTACAATAAGAAAGATTTCTCTCAAAGTAGTGTCTACACAAACACTCAAAGAGATACAATTTAAACTCAATACATTTGCCTCTTAAATAGGTTGATAAGAAAGTTAAAAACAAGATACAAACATACACAAACAATTAGCTAAGGTGTGTGCTCAAAGTGTATGAATGTTTACTTTAATCAATTTCTAAAAATGAAGTTCTTAAATGAATGCTTGATGCATTTGAAAATCTAAGCACAGAAAAAGATGATTGAAGTGATAAGCTAATCACATGAATTATTCAAAACAACTTGGAAAGGCATACTACACAAGTTGTATGAAGTTTAAAGACTAAAATATATGTGATTGAGACATGAGTGTTTGCAAAACAATCTAATATGCTTAAGAGATTTGGTGTTTTCAAAACAACTCAGTTAAAGCTAGAAATCATGCAAATATGAAGTTACAAAGAGTTAAACAAGCATGTATTTTAAATGGAATGAAAACCAATCTTAACTTGGAAAGATATACCTTTAAATATCAAATATTTTGATTTACATTTGCCCTCTAACTTTCTCAGCTTATTCCTCTTCCTTAGGCTTCAATATGGTTCCAAAGATTCACTAAACAAGCCTCTAGAAAGGGAGGAATGGAATTGACTTTTATAGAAAAAACAGTCAAACGGCTAGTTGGCTCGGTCGACCCCATGACCCTCGGGTCGACCAGGTCCAACGGTCCTATTAGCCGATGGCTAGTTTCCCCGGTCGACCAAGTATACTGGCTGAAAATCCCAACGGCTAGTTGGGTCGGTCGACTGGGTGCAGGGGTCGGTCGACCGGGTAAACTGACCTGGGAGGAGTTCCTGCAGAAATTGCGATTTTCCAAAGAATGAAACTTGGAACTCATGGCCATATGATTTATGCATAATAACAAGATTCTAAAAATGAGGAATGTATGCAAATCACAAACCTAGATGCCTAACTTGATTTTCCAAAAATATGCATGAAGAACTAGGTTTTCAAAAGCGCATTTTAAGTTCTAAAACATGCATGATTAAATCATTTGAAAATCAAATGCAAATACAAGTTAGAAACTTAGATTTCAAAGACAAAACTAAGATGCATGAGTGTGTGATCATTTGACAGTGAAAGTGATAGAGTATCCATCAAATTAGCAACAACAAAAATCCTAACAATCTCCCCCTTTGTAATTTGATGGCAACTAAGATGATCATGACACTTCTAGGACTTTGGCTTTTCTGAACGGTTCTGTTCTTGAAATCTTTTGAATGCAGCTTTGTCCGAACGACCGATTCGTTGTGAGCTTTAACTTTTTCTTTTCAAGATTTCTCCCCCTTGGTTAGAGCTCTCCCCTTGCTCTTCACATTCAAGTGTTCTCCCCTTTTTAGCGTTGAACAGATCTTCCCCTTAGTTAGATTTGATCTTCTCTCCCCCTTTGTTTGATCTTCTCTTTGTCGGATCTTCTGATCTTCTCTCTCCCTTTGTCATCGAATTGCAAAGGAACCTGTATATATGAGAAAACAAATACCTCTTAGCAGCACCTGTTACCAAATGAGATTGAAAATGTAATGCGGAACAGGTTATCATGTATATTGGTTTGTCTATGCATTGTTTGAATGAAGCTACGATAAAAAAATATTAATTGAGAGAATAAAAAGTTCAGAGCACCATAAACATTCATCGTGAGGAATATAACAAGAAGATAAGAGATGAACAAGTGAAATTGTAATTTCATTGATTTAAGCATAGAACTTTAGTATAGATTTCACAAATTACTTGACCAATACAAAAATCAAATTATCATGGTCAGTAATCAAAATTTCAGACAGTTGATAGATAATAAATACATCAATGAAAGTCAATCTATCACTACCCCCCACAAAAGTGAAAAACCCTCCTAAGGTCTAAGATGAATCTGTAGGAGATGGGGGCATCACTTCATCATGACGCCTGCAGCTGCTGGAGATGTTCGAGAGGTATTACAAGGTTTTCTTCATCATCCCTAAAACCTCTTGCCTAAACTCCTGAAACTCTGTGCGCATAGTAGCAACAACTTGCTCCACAGACGTCATATGATCCTCCAAGGTACGCTACTGAAGGGGCTGGGGCTCTGGCTGACGAGGCTGAGGCTCTACTAGATCTGTAATTTGTGTCTCTGCAGCCTCAATCTTTGCATCTCCTTCAGCAACGGGGTTTACTCGCTGTGGTGGTGGAAGCTTCATCAAGAGAATATTCATTTTGTTGAAGACACTTGTAGACTCAAGTCTCTCAGAAGCAGGAGGAATCACACCAAATGATCTAGCGAGCTGGGTAATGAGAAACCCGAAAGGAGGAGCACAAGGCTGAGAGCCTATGATAACCCGGATGATATGATGCATGATGACTGATGGAAGGCACATAGGAACACCGGTAATCACATTGTATAGGAGATTTGCCATGTAAGGAGTAACTTCTGTCCTGTTCCCTTTCCTAGGATAGATGGAATGAGTAAAGATGATATGAATAATATGAAGGGAAGGGATCATAGAGGAGGCTTGAAGGCAGTTTTTGGCAGACCAATTCTCAGGTTTACCACATAGAGCTCGAGTCACAGGATCTCTCTCATCAAGAGGCAAAACTTCTGAAATAAACCTTGGTCCATCAGACCTAGGAATGCCTAAGATGGTGGAAATCATATCTATGGTGACCACCTCTTCACCATGAAGGAATCTAATATTAAAAGAATTAGCAGTGGAGGCACAAATAGATTTATAAAGACCATGGACAGATGAAGCATAGGTGTTGCCACTTCAAGTTAGGATACTAGCCTATCCAATGGCTTCAAGGATGGCTGGGACATCATAGTCCACTAAATCTTTGACAATGCACATCTTCTCTACAATAATCCCTTTGCTCCGGAAAGATTTGACAACTGAGGATGGAGAAGGAATGGGATTGAATCGAATCTCTGGAGGAAAAGCAACTTCAGGAGAGGATGAGGGAGATCTATGGGAAGAAGAGGCTTGGCCTGTTTTGGACTTTTTGCTTGGCCTCCTAAAGGTTTGCTTTGTGCGTGCCATTTTTGAAGATCTCAATGAGAAGGATGCTCAAGACAATAGATAAGAGCTGAAAATGGGCACTGCTATAGCTGACTGAAAAATGGTGTTGTTTTGGCAATCTGTCAAACACTTGGAATGCAGAAATTGAGACTGAGTAGTTCACAGAAGAATGTTGCCAAAAGGGTACTGATGACTACAAATACACCATAAGGAAGGTAGAAGATACACCTCCAAGCAATTGATCAGCCACAGTCAATCAGAGATTAAAAACAAAGTTGGGAATTGACTGTGAAATAGCTTTGGATGCACAATGAAGAGGACGCCCAAACAGTGAAGAGGAGGTTGATCAGGAATGACAGAAAAATGGACGAAGATCGAATCCTTTGAAGAAGTGATTGATTCCAGGAAGAAAGATAGAGGAGAGAAGAAATCTGGAAGAGGAAACTAGAGCACAGCTGTTGACCTGTTAAGGAGAAGAGAGTTTCTGTTTGAAACAAAAACAGCCCAACGCAATAGTTTATGTTGCTGGGTGTGCATGCTCGGTTGACCAGCCACTTCACGCGATCGACCGGCCAAACTGGGATAGCCTGGTTTTCTTATCAGGTTCAGAGAAAAAAGGCCTGATTATATTAGGGACAAACTAGATGCAATCTACCCCTAACCCAGCTATCCTACAAGCTTAATAAACTTTAGAAAAGAGATTTGATCAATTCTAAATAATTCCATTTGAAATAATGAAGACTTGTAAGACTAAAATCATTTTTCAAAAACATTTAATTTTGACAAATATGTTTGACTATGAATCCATTCAAATTTAAACAAATTTGAAAAACAAATCAATTGACTAAGAAAGTATAACTTTTAAAAACTTTTTCAAATCAAATTGATCATAAACATGCATTTTAGCATAAAATACCTTTTAAATTCAAAATGCATTTTAAACAAGCAAGACTCAACCAAATGAATCTGAAACCTATAGAAGATACTAAGAAAGGTAGAGAGAACTAGACTCAAGACCAACTACACATATAACTATAAGAAAAGGTTGGTCCTATCTAACTAAAAAGCCTTAGTATTTGTCTAAAGGTCTAACCTTAGGTATCCATCTAAGGTCTTGAACTTTGGAGTCTTTGTTTGAAATCCCACCAACTAGAGGAGATAAAGATTGAGTTCTTTTAGACTTGACATCATATCTTTGAGGTTTGACTATTTTATATTTAGATTGATGATTAGTCTTTGGAAGTTGGTGTTTCATTTTCTTTTTATTCTTCTCATTTCTTTTAGCTTTTCCTCCCTCTTTTTGTCTTTTAAACTTTAAGTTTAACTTTTCAACCTTTTTCAAGAGTTCTTTCATTTACAAGGTTAGAGGAGGTAAAGTGAGAAGTTTCTTTTTGATAGATTTATTTTGACTATTAGTCTTTTTAAAGTCTATCTTAGATGACTCTTGTTGAAATGTTTTAACTTGTTTGAACTTCCTAGAGTCTTCCTTGGAATTCAATTTCTTACCCTTCATAGAATTAGATTTTTCTTTCTTAGGTTCAAAGATGGGTTTAGACATATACTTTTTCTTAATTTGCACTCAAATTTGAAATGCCCTTCATTACCACAATAATGACATTTTTTTTTGGGCAAAGGAGAAAGAGTGCTAGAGAAAGAGGACTCACCTTTCACAAATGTGTTGGTGAAATTAGGACCATGAGAAGTATACCTATCAAATCCAAGACCCGTCCTATCTCTTTGAGATTTACCCAATCTAAATAATTTTTCAAATTTCTCTTCACCTTGGGTAAATTTGCACTCATACTTTTGTTTATAGCTTTCAAGTTGAGCGACTTGGTTTATAAGGATTGAATTTTCATTTTTAACTTTTAATAATTCATTTTCAATTTCCTTATTGATGTTTAGTTCTTCATGGGCAAGTTTTAAATCAAATTTGAGTTCATTAATAACATTAGATCCAAGATCTAGAGTTTTCATCTTATTTTGAGCATTAGATAAATTTTCCTTAGAAATTGTCAACTTGGATTCTAGGTTGTTAATGTTTTTGTCTTGCCTTTGTAATTGATCTCTTCGTTTTAAATTTTCTTTATTAAGCTCATCACAACTTATCTTAATTTCATTTAGTTCATCTTTAATATTAGATAACTTATTTAAAGAGATCATAAACTTAGAGTCTAAACAATGTATGACTTCTTCTTTCTCTCTAAGTTCATCTTTTGAAGAAACTAATTCTTTTTTTAGCTTTCTAGATTCTTCTCTTAATTTATCATTTTTCTTAACAAGCTCTAAGGACAATGTATACAATTCATCATAAGCTTGTTGAAGGTCATCTTCATTTTCAACATTTTCTTCTTCTTTTAAATCAAATTGAGATTCATTAACATGAAGGTTTGAATCTCCAATAGATGGAAGAAAGAGGGGTCTAGAAGAATCTACACAAGAATCTAAACAATCTAACATAGTGGAATCCATTCTAATAATATTCATTCAAACACAAAACTAGGGTTTTAACTCTAGGTTTTTACACCTAATCAAGAGTTCCAAAACACTTGATCCTAATGTAGAGAACAAGGCTCAAAGTGTATGAATGTTTACTTCATTCAATTTCTAAAAATGAAGTTCTTAAATGAATGCTTGATGCATTTGAAAATCTAAGCACATAAAAAGATGATTGAAGTGATAAGCTAATCACATGAAATATTCAAAACAACTTGGAAAGGCATACTACACAAGTTGTATGAAGTTTAAAGACTAAAATACAAGTGATTGAGACATGAGTGTTTGCAAAACAATCTAATATGCTAAAGAGATTTGGTGTTTTCAAAACAATTCAGTTAAAGCTAGAAATCATGCAAATATGAAGTTATAAAGAGTTAAACAAGCATGGATTTTAAATGGAATGAAAACCAATCTTAACTTGGAAAGATATACCTTTAAATATCAAATATTTTGATTTCTATTTGCCCTCTAACTTTCTCAGCTTATTCCTCTTCCTTAGGCTTCAATATGGTTCCAAAGATTCACTAAACAAGCCCATAGAAAGAGAGGAATGAAATGGACTTTTATAGAAAAAACAGTCCAACGACTAGTTGGCTCGGTCGACCGGGCCCAATGTGAAAGTCCTGAGGATCCGAACCCTAGAGGGAGGGGGGGTGAATAGGGTGTGCTACAACAATGACCAATTTAGACAAATTTTAACTTCTTAACATAAACTAGTCACATGTGATGATAAACAAGCAAAATGCGGAAGCTAATAAAACAATCATCACAAAGCAAACACCACTACACAAAGATTTATAGTGGTTCGGCCTCAATGCCTACATCCACTACGTCTTGTGATCCAATCACCCCACCGGATTTCCACTATTTATGCTTTTTACTAGGCTAAGCAATAACCCTTACAAAGTTGTTTTTCTAAGCTAAACAACAACCTCTCAATGTGCTTTTCTAGGCTAAGCAATAACCTTTACAAGATGCTTTTCTTAGGCTAAGCAATAAATACACAATGCTTTTCTTAGGCTAAGCAATAACCTTTACAAATGAATGATTTCTCTAAGATGGTGTCTTCACAAAAGAACACTCCAAGAGATACAATTTAAGCACAATTGAATTGCCTCTACATAGGCTAATATGAAAGTGTAATTCAAATTACAAACATACACTAAATGAGCTAAAGTGTGTGCACAAGTGTATGAATGCTTTTCTTCAATCAATTTCAACAATGAAGCTCTTAAATGAATGCATGATGCATTTTAAAATCAAAGCTTATAAAATGATGATTGAAGAGAAAACTAATCACATAAAAGATTCAAACAACTTTGAAGAAATGAACTAAACAAGTTGTATGAATATTAAAATCTAAGAGCATGTGAATTAGTCAAGAGAGTTTGCAAACCATTTTTAATATTCCAAAGATGGTAATGAGTTTGCAAAACAACTCTAGAAATCATGCATAAGCGAAAATACAAAGATTTAAGCATGCATGGATTTCATTTTAATGGAAATCACAATACAAGTAAAGATCTACCTTTTTTAAAACTCAAGCATTTGATTTCCAAATAGCCCTCTAGCCTTTTCAACTTCTTCCCCTTTCTTTGGCTCCAAAATGGTCTCAAAAGTTCATCTATCAAGCCTTGAAAAAGGTTGGAAATGAATGGACTTTATACAAGAAAACAGTCCAACGGCTAGTCCTCGGTCGACCTGGAAACAGGTCTCGGTCGACCGGGATCACACAACGGTCAGAAATATGACCGTTGGGGCTCCAGGGGCCCAGTTGGCCTGCAGTGTTCCCGGTCGACCGGGACCTCTGGGCCGGTCGACCGGCGACACTGCCGAACCTCCCCTGGATCAAAAATTCCCATAAATTGCAAATTTGAAGGTGTTTCTTTGTGGGGATTTTTGGGCCACTAAACCAAGCTTGGTAACATGTTTTAAATCAAACGAAGATGTTTAAAAACATGAAACACAAAAAGCCTAAAATAATTTGGAAGATTTAAAACATAGGCTAGCTTGATTTCTAAAAACTCTTTTCACATAAAAATGCATACAAAAATGATTCTGAAAGTGATAAATGTATGCAAGGCACAAACCTAAATTCTCAATATGATTTCTCAAAAGTAATGCACAAAGAATTAGGATTTCAAAAGGGTTTGAATTCTAAAAACAATGCATCCAAGTATAAAAACAAAACATGCATAAAACAATACTTTTTCAAATCTTAAAAGCAATGCATGTATAAAACTAGATTTCAAGGTTTTCTAAAACAATGCAAGTGTGAAAATTCAAATGATGCTAAAGTGAGAATGCATCCATCAAATTGCAAATACAAAATTCCTAACAATCTCCCCCTTTGCAATTTGATGGCAACTTACTCATCATTGAAATTACACACTTAGTCTTCAGCTCCCCCTAAGCTGGACAAGTCTTGAAATCTTCTTGGATGCTCCTCCTCTTAGCTTGGGCTCTTGGGCTCTTTTCTTCAATCTTCTTGATGCTTGGAGCTTGATCATTCTTCAAGCTTTCTTTTCATCTTCCTCTCTAAGGCCAAGCATCTTCTTTAGCTCCAAGCTTTCTTTCTTCTATTAGCTCTCCCCCTTTGACCATGCCTCTCTCTCCTTTTGGTAAGATATGCACTCTCTCCCACTGTAGAAGATCATACAACATCTCCCCTTAGGAAGCTTGGACATTCTCTTCCCTTCTTGAGAACTTGAATGCTCTCTCCCCCTTTGAAGAGTAGGAGATCTTTGAGTACTTGAACTCTCTCTCCCCCCTTTGACATTAAATTGCAAAGGTACCTACACACATGAAATAAGGAAAATACCTTTTGTAGCACCTGTTAACAAATGAAATCGAAAATGAAATACATAACAGGCTATCATGTATGGAAGTTATCTATAAGGGCTCAAAGGCAATCCAAGGGTGAATTTGATCAAAACTAATACTTCCTATGAAGATTTACACTCCCCCTCAATCCATTCTCTTCTTTTGTCAAACTTTTGACAAGATATAACTATTTGGTTCAAGAAGTAGATGGTTTAACCAAATGAGGGTCAACTTCAAGGAAAGGATTAGATTCATTTAACTATAGAGCACAATATGATCAAATTACCAAAAGAAAGCAAGGTCTAAAGAGAAAAACAATCATGGATACCAATTGGAAAAACAAGAATACCAATTGAGATTTAAGGATACGACTATTAAATCAACCACTCTAAAATGGAGTTATAAAGAATATAACTATTAAGATAAATCCAAATTAGAGCTATCCATGATGCAATGGAATTTACTAAACATAGCATTAAATAATTTAACTATGAAAATCATATGCTATGTAAGTTTTGAAATCATTTCATTCAAACAATAAATATGACTATTAATGTGCAAGAATGAGTGAAATGAAATTCAATCCTGAAGCCAACCTCAACTAATAACCAACCAATATTATGAACACATAAACATGGTGGTCATGAGATATACCTATATGAGCAAGAGAGGCGGCAAACATGAAATTTATGATGCTAATGGTGTGTGACATGGAACAAATATGTAACTATCAAGCTCAATCCAATGTACACAAGGTCTATCACAATCACAAGAAATCAAATCAATCTTAAATTATACCAAATGAAACCAATTGAATTTGACAACATGATAAAGAGCAAGGATGTGACAAACACCAAATTCCATCAAGCATCATAAATGGATACTCATCACTATTAAAGATATGACTATTTAGCATAGTGATGAACAAGGCAAATTGCAATGCAAAAAGATATGACTTGGTAAAGCATGCAATTTTCAAAGTGACTAAATCATATGAATTCAACAACTAAGATATCCATCAATCATATAGAAATACGAGGAATGGATTTCAAAGAGTTTCATATGATTAAGATCACTACTTATGAAGTTGAAACATGTATAAAGATGACACCAAGAGAATCTACATGAATCAACATCATAACCATCCAAAAAGAATTGATTAGAAGGCATAGAGGATGGATTTGGGTTCTAGTATGGTTTCTACATATATAACTAAGATCACAACCATACATGGAACCAATTGTCATTTGCATATAAAAAGAATAACTAAAAAAGCAAAGATGCAAACAACATACATTTCCATTTCTAAGATAATGAAACCAAAAGAAAAGGAAATGAGAACAAGGAACATGCTTAGATGAGTATAACTAATGAGGTTATAGAGCACTTCCATTCAACCAATCTTCAAATCATTTTGATAAACAATATCCAACAATTAGCATAAAAAGAATGATTTTGAAGATCAATTTTCAACATTGTATTTTAAAAGATATAACTTAAAAGAAACACATACAAGTTGATTTTTCAAAACAATGATTTTCCATATAAAAGTATAACTTAGAAATCCATGAAAAAACTTGAATTGATTCAAATCATTTGTTCAAATAATCTTACTATGACATCTACACAAATGATTCAACAACAATTGATCATGAATAAATTAGCTATGAAAGCTTTGAAAATCACAATCAATTAATCATGTAAAGAAATGCAATGCAAGACATATTTGTGCAAAAAGCAAATCAAACATGATGAAATTATAATCAAAAGATTTTGAAAACCATGATATGTAACAAGAATGGTGCATGAAAACAAAATCAATTGATCCTAAAGAAACAATGCATTTTAATAAATGTAACTAAGAAAGAACAAAATGCAAAGCAACATGACCAACAAAGTGATTTAACTATTAAAGAATAGGTTGGTCAAGGAGGTTCAAGGCCTTAAGGTTTGTCTAAGTAGATAACTTTAGGAATCCACCTAAGGTCTTGGGAGGGTTGAACTTTGAGGTCTATTTTGGACTTCTCACCAACTAAAGGAGATTTGACTTGATAAATTTTCAATTTAAACTTATCACCATGATATTTAGATTTGACTAAATTAAGTTTAGATTGGTGATTAGTCTTTTGATGTTGGTGAGTTTGTTTCTTTAGGGATTGATTCACTTTTCTTTTCTTCTTATTTTCTCCCTTTACTTGACTTTTGAATTTTAAATTTAACTTTGTTACTTTATTCAAAAGTTCTTTCATTGGTTTATATAAGGGAGATAGGTTGAGAAGCTTTTTGTTCATAGATTCTTTTAAACTTGGTTTAACTTGTTTAGACTTTTTAGAATCTATCTTAGGAGACTCCATTTTAAATGATTTAACTTGTTTAGTCTTTTTGGAGTCTTCTTTGTTTCTTAGTGTCTTACCCTTCATAGATTTAGATTCTACCTTCTTGAGTTCAAAGATGGGTTTAGACACATGGCTTCTTTTTCTTAGTTTGCACTCAAACGAAAAATGCCCTTCAATGCCACAATAATTACATTTGGTTTTGGGCAAAGGAGAAAAAGTGCTAGAGAAAGATGACTCACCTTTCACAAAAGTGTTGGTGAATTTAGGGTCATGTGACATATTCTTATTAAATCCAATACCCGTCCTATCTCCATGAGATTTACCCAATTTAAATAATTTTTCAAGTCTTTCTTCACTTTGGGTAAACTTGCACTCATACTTTTGTTTATAAACTTCAAGTTGAGTGACTTTGGTTATAAGGATTGAATTTTCATTTTTGACTTTTGAAAGTTCATTTTTAATTTCCTTATATTTGCTTAGCTCTTCATTGGCAAGTTTTAATTCAAGTTTTAGTTCATTAACAACATTAGATCCAAGTTCTTTGGTTTTTAACTTACTTTTAATCAACTTGGCTTCTAAATTGATAAAGTCTTTGTCTTGCCTTTTTATTTGATCTCTTAGATTTAAATTTTCCTTATTGACATTATCATAACCCATCTTTAATTCTTTTAGTTCATCTTGAATGTTAGATAGGTTATTTAAAGAGATCATGAACTTAGATTCTAAACAATTTATGACTTCTTCTTTCTCTCTAAGCTCATCTTTTGAAGAGACTAGCTCTATGTTTAGTATATTTGATTCTTCTTTCAAACTTTTATTTCTCTTATCAAGCTTTGAAGATAATGTATATAATTCATTATAGGCTTGTTGAAGATCATCTTCATCATACTCATTTTCTTCCTCTTTTGAATCAAATTGATATTCATTTAATTGAGGGTTTGAATCTTCAATAGAAGGAAGAATGAGGGGTCTAGAAGAATCTACAAAGTCTAGCATAGTGGAGTCCATTCTAATGATTTTCATGCAAGGACAACTCTAGGGTTTTGACTCTAGGTTTTTACACCTAATCAAGAGTTCCAAACACTTGATCCTAAAAGATAGAGCACTTGGCTCTGATACCAATTGAAAGTCCTGAGGATCCGAACCCTAGATGGGGGGGGGGGGGGTGAATAGGGTGTGCTACAA
Source organism: Cinnamomum chago (assembly GCA_038049695.1). Classification (NCBI taxonomy): domain Eukaryota; kingdom Viridiplantae; phylum Streptophyta; class Magnoliopsida; order Laurales; family Lauraceae; genus Cinnamomum; species Cinnamomum chago. The sequence continues at coordinate 48,973,819 of CP142456.1, forward strand.
CAACGACCAATTTAGACAGATTTTAACTTCTTAACATAAACTAGTCACATGTGATGATAAACAATCAAAATGCGGAAGCTAATAAAACAATCATCACAAAGCAAACACCATTACACAAAGATTTATAGTGGTTCGACCTCAATGCCTACATCCACTACCGGCTTGTGATCCAATCACCCCACCGGATTTCCACTATTTATGCTTTTTACTAGGCTAAGCAATAACTCTTACAAAGTTGTTTTTCTAGGCTAAACAACAACCTCTCAATGTGCTTTTCTAGGCTAAGCAATAACCTTTACAAGATGCTTTTCTTAGGCTAAGAAATAACCTTTACACAATGCTTTTCTTAGGCTAAGCAATAACCTTTACAAATGAATGATTTCTCTAAGAAGGTGTCTTCACAAAAGAACACTCCAAGAGATACAATTTAAGCACAATTGAATTGCCTCTACATAGGCTAATATGAAAGTGTAATTCAAATTACAAACATACACTAAATGAGCTAAAGTGTGTGCACAAGTGTATGAATGCTTTTCTTCAATCAATTTCAACAATGAAGCTCTTAAATGAATGAATGATGCATTTTAAAATCAAAGCTTATAAAATGATGATTGAAGAGAAAACTAATCACATAAAAGATTCAAACAACTTTGAAGAAATGAACTAAACAAGTTGTATGAATATTAAAATCTAAGAGCATGTGAATTAGTGAAGAGAGTTTTCAAACCATTCTTAATATTCCAAAGATGGTAATGAGTTTGCAAAACAACTCTAGAAATCATGCATAAGTGAAAATACAAAGATTTAAGCATGCATGGATTTCATTTTAATGGAAATCACAATACAAGTAAAGATCTACCTTTTTTAAAACTCAAGCATTTGATTTCCAAATAGCCCTCTAGCCTTTTCAACTTCTTCCCCTTTCTTTGGCTCCAAAATGGTCTCAAAAGTTCATCTATCAAGCCTTGAAAAAGGTTGGAAATGAATGGACTTTATACAAGAAAACAGTCCAACGGCTAGTCCTCGGTCGACCTGGAAACAGGTCTCGGTCGACCGGGATCACACAACGGTCAGAAATATGACCGTTGGGGCTCCAGGGGCCCAGTTGGCCTGCAGTGTTCCCGGTCGACCGGCGACACTGCCGGACCTCCCCTGGATAAAAAAATTCCCATAAATTGCAAATTTGAAGGTGTTTCTTTGTGGGGATTTTTGGGCCACTAAACCAAGCTTGGTAACATGTTTTAAATCAAACGAAGATGTTTAAAAACATGAAACACAAAAAGCCTAAAATAATTTGGAAGATTTAAAACATAGGCTAGCTTGATTTCTAAAAACTCTTTTCACATAAAAATGCATACAAAAATGATTCTGAAAGTGATGAATGTATGCAAAGCACAAACCTAAATTCTCAATATGATTTCTCAAAAGTAATGCACAAAGAATTAGGATTTCAAAAGGGTTTGAATTCTAAAAACAATGCATCCAAGTATAAAAACAAAACATGCATAAAACAATACTTTTTCAAATCTTAAAAGCAATGCATGTATAAAACCAGATTTCAAGGTTTTCTAAAAGAATGCAAGTGTGAAAATTCAAATGATGCTAAAGTGAAAATGCATCCATCAAATTGCAAATACAAAATTCCTAACAGAATGGTCATATTAGCCAACGGCTAGTTTCCCCAGTCGACTTGGACAGGGCTCGGTCGACCGGGTATACTGGCTAAAAATCCCAATGGCTAGTTGGCTCGATCGACCGGGTAAACTGGCCTGGGAGGAGTTCCTGCAGAAATTGCAATTTTCCAAAGGATGAAACTCGGAAGGGCATAGCAATAAATGCTCACACAAACCGAGAGACCCTTTATGAATCCGGGTACAACCAATGGTCCAGCAGGGCGAGAACCGCGCGCTAAGACCTTGGGAGTCTCGTGTGACAAGATGCTAAAAATCAGATTTACATGATGGAAGACAAAATGCAACAATTCAGATTTATAAAATGCATGATAAAAATACAACAAGTCTAGTTAAATAACATAAACATGCAAGTACGATGAAGGTGCAGCTGTAAGCTGTGTTAGAGTTTTTGTTTTGCTGCAATTTGATAGGATGCATTCATTTTCATAGCTTGACCTCTCATTCTTTCATGTTCTTATTCTTAGGATCTTCATGCATATTTCTCATTCATAATCTTTGTTTTTATCATATGTTATGCATGGTTCTCAAATCAGTTATGTCTCTTAAGTTCATGAAGCTTTAAGTTCAGTTTTTCAATCTTCCATATGTTTAAACCTTAAGTTCAAATCTAATCAAGCTTTCCAAATGCTTTCTCTTTCAAATCCTTTTCTTTGGGTTGAATGTTTCATGCTTTTAAAATTCACTTTATCATCGTATTTTAAATCATGATTCAAGCTTGGTTGATGTGCCTCAAAGTCCCCTGGAAAGATGCCCTCTAAGTTGCAAGTTTCTAAAAAATTTAGAATTTCTGGGCAGTCTTCAGGTCGACCTGCCTTGGCCAGTCGACCGGGCACACTACGGGTCGACAGGGATTTTGAGCTGTTAGCTCTCCAACGTGCATTTTTATAGCCGTTGTGTGTACCCGGTCGACCCGGCCTTGTACCAGGTCGACCGGGCACTAGCCGTTAGGAACTTTTTCTTTATAAAAAGTGGCTTTTTGTTTAGAGAAAGTGGCTGAACTTTCAAGGACTTTTGAGGCCAAGGACTTACAACTTTTCTAGAGCATTATTGAAGGGATTATGAAGCCATTCCATTGATTCAACCTTTGATCTTCTAATGGGTGTGCTTTTTTTATCCTAAGACTTTTAAAATCATGCTTTGTCTCTTTATCTTTTTTTTTCTTTAATGCATGATTAAATAGATGCTTATCTTTTGAAATGTTGTCTTTCATAGCATGCTTTGAACTTTGTAATATCTTTGCCTTATGAAATCAACATATGATTTATCATTCACATGAGTTATGAATCTTTGTTTTCAAATCTAACTTGTTAATCTTAAGATTATATTTTTTGATATTCAAGTTTGATCTTTTTGGAAAACCATGTGTTTGTCAAACAACTCTTTCTCATACTTATGATTATCATCTTTGCATCATTCAAAGTTTCATCTTGTTAAAAAGAGAAAGAGTGATTTCTAGTATATGCATTATTTATAGACTTTGTCATTCATATGATGTTTCTAGAAGTTGAGATTTCATTTTCTATTTAGCCTATTTAGAGGCACTCAATTGCACTTACATTGTTCTCTTAATCCATGCATTCATAGGCATTTTTCTTAAGAGAAAACATCTTGTTGTTAAGGTTGGTGCTTAGCCTTGAAAAGCATAGTTAATGTTGTAAAGGTTTATGCTTAGCCTTGAAAAGCATAGTGATGAATTTGTAAGGTTTGAGGTGACCCTAAACTTTAATTTGAGTTAGTGAAATCCGGTAGGTGTACCGGGAGTGGATGTATGCAATTTGGCCGAACCACAATAAATATGTGTGTTATGGTTATTGATCTTTTACCTTCTTTATATGAATGACGTACTTATGTTTGAATGAAGATTGTAGTTGGTTATTTATTGAGTATGCTTATCTTTGAGACTTCTCTCTATCACAAGATAATTAATCTTCATCAAAGCTTAATTGACTTAAAAGCTAAAAGAATTCAAATTGGTCTAGGTTCTTAGAGCTCACCCTATTCACCCCCCCCCTCTAGGATTCGTTCTTGGACTTTCAATTGGTATCAGAGCAAGGTTGCTCTTGTTTAGGTTTAACCACCTCGAGTTAGAATCCTAGTGGGTGTTTTTCTTTTGTTGCCACCATGCAAACTCATTTGGGTGAAGGCAATGCCACCAATAGACCTCCTTTGTTTAATGGAACACAATATCGTTATTGGAAAATTAGAATGCAAGTGTTCTTAGAATCCCAAAGCTTAGATGTGTGGAACATCATAGAAGATGGCTATCATCCCCCCACTACCACAGAGGACTCTGAGGGGAATGTCATATCCATACAAATCAAACCCAAAAGTACCTGGACTCAAGGGGAAAAGGATAGTGCAAATTTAAATGCTAAGGTAAAAACTCCCTATATTGTGCTCTATCTCAAGAAGAATTTAATAGAGTAGTAAATTGCAACTCTGCTAAGGAAGTCTGGGATACCCTAGAGACCACCCATGAAGGCACATATTAGGTTAAGATAGCCAAAATTCAAATGTTGACCTCTAAATTAGAAGATATTAAAATGCTTGAAGAAGAAACATTTGACGAGTTCTACTCAAAATTCATGGAAATTGTCAACTCTCTCATAGGTCTAAGAGAAAAGATGGATGAATCTAAAGCTGTTAGAAAGATTTTAAGATCTCTCCCAAAAAGATTCAAGCCTAAAATTGTAACCATAACGGAAAGCAAAGATGTTGACAAAATTAAAATTGAAAAACTAAGAGGAAATCTCCTTACATATGAATTAGACTTTGAAGTTCAAGACAAAAAGAAAGGAGTAGCTTTTTCCTCTCAATTTAAAGAAAATGAAAGTGAGGTTGATAGTGATGAGGATAATGCTTTATTTGTTAAGAAATTAAAAAAGTTCTTTAGGAACAACAAGAACAACAAAAATTTTGATGAAAGCAAAAGTCCTAGATTCCAAAGAAATCCCAAAGGATCATTTATTAAAAAGGATGTGCAATGTTACAATTGCAAGGGGTTTGGACACATTGCCCAAAATTGCTCCACCCCTAAAGAATTTGAAAAGGGAGATAAGAAAGGAAAGAAGGCATTAAACATAACTTGGGATGAGGAAGATGAAGATTGTGACAAAAATGAATCCTCTAATGATGAAGATGAAAATCTCCCTAATTGGCTTCTACTTTCATCTATTGAAGATACCAATGAGCACAATACATTAAAAGATGACACATTAGGGCAAGAAGAAACAAATGAAGAAGATGAAGATAATGAAATTCAACAAGCTTATGATGAACTATATGAAAATTGGGAAATCTTAATTAAGAATAATAAAATTTTAAAAGAAGATTCCAAAAAGCTTGTAAATGAAGTATCATAAAAGATGAATTGAAATTAACAATCAATGAGAAAATCAACTTGGAACATAAAATCACCACTCTAAATGAAGATTTAGTTCATGCTCAAAAAGAAATTCATAATTTACAATCCAAGCCTGAATCTAGTCAACTTGAAACAAACTCTCTACAAATGAAACTCAATAAAGGAAAATTCATTGTTGATAAATTCACCTTGGGAAATGACAAATTTTATCAAATGTTGGGCATGCATAAAATCTATGGTGATAAGAATGGAATAGGTTTTGAAGGTTCCCCTAGTGACATGAAGAATAGTTTTCAAATATCTACTAAGAGTCTCCACAAACCTATAGTTGAGAGAAATTATACCCCTAGATGGACTTGTCATTTTTGCAATCGTAGTGGACATTTGGTCCCTATTTGCCCATACAAAACTAGGTTGTCTCTCAAAAATCCCTCTAGAATACCTTTCAAATTTGTCCCCAAGACCATTCCCTATAAATCTCCTTTATCTAGTTGGATGGCAAAAGGAACAAACTTTGAGAGTCTCCTAGTTCAAACCGCTTTAAAAGCAAAGGAAAACCCTACCTGGTTCTTAGATAGCGGTTGCTCAAAACACATGACAGGAGACCGATCTAGATTCAGCTCTATAGTGGAATATGATGGAGGAAATGTTTCGTTTGGAGATAATAGTAAAGCTCAAATCATTGGCAAGGGAAGTGTGAAAGGAGATCAAATACCAACTCTAAATGATGTATTTCTTGTGGAAGGATTGAAACATAATCTTCTTAGCATTAGCCAATTATGTGACAAAGGAAACAAGGTAGTCTTTGACAGTCAATCATGCAAAGTGGTAAATGATAAAACCCATCAAGTTATTCTTACTGGATCAAGGACAAAAGGAAACATTTACATTATAGAAGAATGTGATGACAATGAATCTAGGTGCTTGATAACTAAAGATCAAGAGAATTACTTATGGCACCAAAGGATGGGTCACATAAATTTTAAATTGATGAAAACCTTATCGAAGAATGAAATTGTGAAAGGAATTCCCAAGTTAAGTGATGAAAAATCTGAACTATGTAAGGCTTGCCAACTGGGTAAACAAATCAAGAAGAGCTTTAAAGGTTTAAAGAATATATCGTCTTCCCGTCCTCTTGAATTAATCCACATGGACTTGATTGGACCTGCACCAGTGCAAAGTATTGGAGGAAAGAAATTTATTCTGGTTATGGTAGACGATTATTCTCGTTTTGGATGGGTTGCTTTTCTACATGCTAAATCGGATGCTACAGACAATATCATAAGAATTTGCAATAAGATACAAGTAGAAAAGGATTGTAAAATTCGGAAGATTAGAAGTGATCATGGGGGAGAGTTTGAAAATGAAGAATTTGCTAAATTTTGTGAGAGTCATGGAATCAATCATCAATATTCTGCTCTTAAAACTCCTCAACAAAATGGAGTGGCTGAAAGGAGAAATAGAGTTATTCAAGAAATGGCTAGGACCATGCTTAATGAAAAGAATATCTCTCGTAATCTATGGGCTGAAGCTGTGAATACTGCTTGTTATCTCATAAACAGAGTCTATCTCACTAAGAATACCAACTAAACTCCCTACAAACTTTATTTTGAAAGAAAACCTAATTTGGGGTATTTGAAAGTGTTTGGAAGCAAATGTTATATTCTAAGAGATAGGGAGCAGTTGGAGAAATTTGAGCCAAAATCTGATGAAGGAATTTTCCTAGGCTATTCTGAAAGGAGCAAAGCATACAGAGTATTTAATCATAGAACCATGACCATAATGGAGTCAGCTCATGTTGTCATCGATGACACAAATCAAACTGGAAGAATTCTTCAAGATGACGATGAAGTTGAAATTGATATTGAACAACCAAGTCCTAAAGATAAAAGTGATATCATTCCATCCAAAGCTACTGTACCAACCAAAATTATGAAAAATCATACCTTGGATAACATTATTGGAGATATCAGTAGTGGGGTCATGACCCGGAAACATGTTCAAAATCTGTGTGCTCATTACTCCTTTGTCTCTCAAATCGAGCCAAAGAATTTTTCTGAGGCTGAATCAAAATCTGAATGGATGGAAGCTATGCAAGAAGAATTGAATCAATTTAAGAAAAATGATGTTTGGGATCTCGTTCCTTTACCTGCAGAGAACAATCCCATGTGCACTAAGTGGATTTTCAAGAACAAGTCAGATGAATATGGAAATGTTGTGAGAAACAAGGCAAGACTAGTAGCAAAAGGATATGCTCAAATAGAAGGAATTAATTTTGAAGAAACTTTTACTCCTGTAGCCCGTTTGGAGTCCATAAGAATCCTATTGAGTTATGCGAGTAGCATGAGAATCAAACTATTTCAAATGGATGTCAAAAGTGCCTTTTTGAATGGAGAAATTGAAGAAGATGTATATGTTACTCAACCAGAAGGCTTTGAAGACCCTCATCATCCTGAGTATGTATACAAACTCAAGAAAGCTCTATATGGATTAAAACAAGCACCAAGGGCTTGGTATGAAAAGCTTACAATTCATCTGATTGATAGTGATTTTGACTGTGGGAAAGTTGATAAGACCCTGTTTATCAAGAAAATTGATCAAGACATTCTTGTAGCTCAAATCTATGTTGATGATATAGTGTTTGGATCTACTTCAGAGAAACTAGCTCAAGGATTTTCAGAATTGACGAGCTCCACTTTTGAGATGAGTCTGGTCGGTCCCCTGCAATTCTTCCTAGGACTTCAAGTTAATCAAATCGAGAAAGGGATTTTTCTTAGCCAGCCCAAATTTTCCTTAGAAATCATTAAGAAGTTTGGTCTAGAAAACTCTAAGTCTACCCCATGGCTTCTACTTCAAAACTCTTTAGTGACCTAGGTGGTGTTAAAGTAGACCAAAAACTCTACCGTAGAATGATAGGAAGTCTTCTCTACCTCACAGCTAGTAGACCGGATCTATCCTTTAGTGTTGGAATTTGTGCTAGGTATCAATCAGACCCTCGTGAGTCCCATCTTAAAGCTGTCAAACGTATCATCAAATATGTCAATGGGACAACTCATTATGGCATCTGGTATCCTTGTGACTCCTCATTACAATTGATTGGATATAGTGATGTAGATTGGGCAGGATCTATAGATGATAGGAAGAGCAACAGTGGATGCTGTTATTTCAGAGGAAATTGCTTAGTAGCTTGGCATAGCAAAAAACAAAATTCTGTATCCTTGTCTACTGCAGAAGTTGAGTACATTGCTGCAGGTAGCTGTTGTGCTCAATTGTTGTGGATGAAACAAACTTTGTTAGATTATAATGTTCCACAACATTGTATGCCTATCATGTGTGACAACTCAAGTGCCATTAGCATTTAAAAAAATCCTATTTCGCACTAAACACATTGACATCCGCTATCATTTCTTGTGTGATCATGCTGATCAAGGTTCTATTGAGTTACTTTACATTCCAATTGAGTCTCAATTGGCTGACTTATTTACTAAACCCCTTGGAAATGAACGGTTCATGAAATTGAGACATCAATTGGGCATTGGCCCTTGCCCTGAATTCTAAAATTTTGTTGGCTAATCACCTGTTCCGCATTTTACTTTTATCATATCTCTTATAAACAGGTGCTACTAACAAGGTTGTATGTTTTATCTGAAAGTCCTGGGATCCTAACCCTAGAGGGGGGGGGGTGAATAGGGTGAGCTACAATATGTGACCAATTTTAACTTCTTTAAACCCAACTAGTCACAAGTGATGATAAACAAACAAAATATGGAAGCTAATAAAACAATCACCACAAGCAAACACCACTACACAAAGATTTATAGTGGTTCGGCCTCAATGCCTACATCTACTACCGGCTTGTGATCTAATCACCCCACCGGATTTCCACTATCTATGCTTTTCACTAGGCTAAGCAATAACCTTTACAATGTTGTTTTTCTAGGCTAAACAACAACCTCTACAAGATGCTTTTCCAAGGCTAAGCAATAGCCTTTACACAATGCTTTTCTTAGGCTAAGCAATAACCTTTACACAATGCTTTTCTTAGGCTAAGCAATAACCTTTACAAGAAAAAGATTTCTCTTAAAGAAGTGTCTACAACAACACTCAAAGAGATACAATTTAAGCTCAATGGAATTGCCTCTTAAATAGGCTAATATGAAAGTGAAAAACAAACTCACACAAACACTATATGAATGCAAATGTGTATGCTCATGATGTGTGTGTGTGATAACTTCAATCAAGTTTAAAAAGTAAGCTCAATCAATATATGCTCAAAGCATTTAAAAGTTTAAAGAACATAAAAGACTTTGATTGAAGTGAAATGCAAATCACATGTATGGATACAAACTTGTTAATGATATGAAAATCAAATGCTCACAAGTTGTATGAAATTAATTAGCTCTAAACATGTGATGCACGTGCAATGTTGTTTTCAAAACCAAATAAATTTAACTAAAGTTTAAATGAATGAAAACAACAAATAATGTTTCAACCAAGAAAATGAATCACGCTATATAAAAGAAATCAAAGATTTAGGCTAAGCATGATTAATGAAGATTTTAAAACAAAACTTGGTTTGAAAACAAAGTGAAGAATCCAATCTTAATTAGATCAAAGATTAAGAGAAGAATGGATTCAACACATCATAGTTATCATGCTAAAAATTATTTACCAATAATTTAAACAAAGCATATAACATATGATTAAAAGAGGTAGAACTTACTTAGAGATTTAACTTCATTAATCCAAGCTTTAGCTCTCTAAATGACTCTTTGGTCTCTCTTAGTTCATCCCCTTTTCTTTGTCTCAAAACACCTCAAAAGAGTCTTGAAAATCTCCAACGTGTGAGACTTGTGGTAAGGGGCACCTGACTGAGAGGTGTTCGAGGAATATCGGGGCGTGTATTATGTGGATTGATGGAGCACCGAGCAACAACCTATCCCAGAGATAGAGGGGTTTACAAGGCACTTCAACAGCAACCTCCTCAGCAGCAAGCTAGACTAGCACTCCCAGCCCAATCACAGCGATTGGCACTACCAACACCACCTCCGAGACCCCAGTAACAACAACAAGAAGGAATGTCAGGACAACAACGTTAACAGGCCCAACGGTGACCACAACAAGCAAGGAGAATCTATGCAATGGATCATGAGTAGGCAGAAGCAGTTAGAAATGTTGTGGAAGGTACCATTTTGATATGTGCTAGAAATGAAAAAACCTTGTTTGATTCAGGGTCTACACATTCATTTATGGCGCCTCACTTTGCATGTGAACTTCATCAACCATGTGAGTTGTTACGATTCGTATTGATGGTGACTATCCCAGTGGGAAAACGAGTAGCTTGCGAGAACTACTACCCTAAGTGTAGCGTTTAGATTGGGGGATTGCTAATGCCAGCAGATTTGATAATTCTAGCAATGCACGACTTCGATGTCATCCTTGGGATGGATTGGCTTGTGAAATATCGGGCTTGTGTGGATTGTTTCCACAAAACCATTACCTTCAAGGTCAAGGAACCCGAGTCAAATGTGATATTCGAAGGTGTACTAAGGAAGAAGACTAATTCTGGCCTAGTTTCAATCTTAGATGCTGAGAAACTTTTTGAGCATGGTTGTGAAGGCTACATTGCTTTTATCTTTGAGAAGAAACCGCTTGAGAAGCTAGAGGAGATTCCCGTGGTGTGTGAATTTCCGGATAAGGTTCCAGGGTTACCTCCATCTAGGGAAGTAGAATTCCCTATTGATTTAGTATCAGGTACCGTTCCAATTTCGAAGGCTCCTTATAAAATGGCTCCAGCAGAACTCAGAGAAGTGAAAGAGCGATTGCAAGACTTGCTGGACAAAGGACTTATAAGCCCTAGTATTTCACCGTGGGGAGCTCCGGTGTTATTTGTGAGGAAGAAAAATGGTACTCTTCGGATGTGTATAGACTACAGGCAAATCAATCAAGTGACGATAAAGAACAAGTACCCATTGCCTCGAATTGATGAACTATTTGACCAGCTTTAGGGAACAACTTACTTTTCAAAGATTAATCTCAGATCTGGATACCACCAGTTGAGAGTTCGTGAGCAAGATATTGAGAAAATAACTTTTAGGATGAGATATAGCCACTATGAATTTCTTGTGATGCTATTTGGTCTAACCAATGCACTGGCGGTATTTATGGCGTTAATGAATATGATCTTTGCTCCTTGTCTAGATCAATTCATTGTGATTTTTATTGATGATATTTTGTTATACTCAAAATCACGAGAAGAACATGCAGATCATCTCATATCATTGCTTTAGCTCTTGAGGATACATAAGATGTATGCTAAACTTGAGAAGTGTGATTTTTGGCTTGAACAAGTAGCCTTTTTGGGGCATATTATCACTCGAGATGGCCTAAGGGTGGATCCAGCCAAGATAGAAGCAGTTATAAATTGGCATAGTCTGAGGACAGTGGTAGAAATTTGGAGTTTCCTAGGTCTTGCAGGGTACTATCGCAGATTTGTTAAAGACTTTTCCAAGATCTTAGCCCCATAGACAAAGTTGACTTGGAAAGATGTACCATTCATATGGACTAAGGAATGTGAAGCCAGTTTTCGAACTTTAAAAGAGAAATTGATAAACGCCCCAATCTTATCTTTACCTGAGGGTAAAAAAGGTTTTGTAGTATACTAAGATGCATCCAGAGTTGGCTTTGTTAGTTTTATGGTCTCAATACCAGTATATGATGAATAGATTGATTAATTTCTTTATTTATCAATATAATCATGCTTTCCTTTCATGAGATGAATGGTGATTTATTACTTAATGCTCATGACCAATATATATGACATAATGGTTCATGAGATGAACCGGGTCCCATTAGTATATTAGATGTGATATATGTATATGGATGAGATCTACATACGGGAGATATGTGTCACAAATCTTATACTTAAAATATCTTCACAACCAGTGATGAGATTGGGCATCTCATCTGACAAGGTTGCATCACTTTGATCACTATGAGATAGTGTGATTTGTCTCGATCATCAGAATGTAAGATTCTGGATCACGGTGCTGGTACATTGGATGTATTGAAGGACCATGAGAAGCACCTTATCAAATATTGTCTCGATTTAAGGATTGCTCTCATAATTCCCTAGCAATAGGCTCTCAATCCTGAGACATTGATGAACTCAAGTTTCTGTCTATTCATTTGCTTTGAGTCACCAATGAGTGAGGCCAACTGTAGGTCAACACCTCGGTGTCTTGGGTACATGGTAGTAGGACTGTGGGAACATGCAATGATCAAGATGGAATCTATCTACATTATCCCCTTGTGCCAATTAATGGATTTATCATTGGTAAGTGCGCACCCATTCTGATTAAGAGTTAATTGGATCGGTACCAAATGATTACTATAATTAATTGGGGCTCAAGGATAATAAGATGTGGATCTAATATTGGATGAGACAGATTTATTCCCATTGATCCATGGATAATGATAGAGGGGCCTACTTGTGGTACTGAGGAAGTTTAGGGTCTTCATTGTAATTTATTCCTAAGACTGGAGTGCAATTGCATTTATTTAGTGGAGTTATTTACAATTAACTATGGGCCCAGATTGCACATGAGATGTGGGGTCGCGTGTCCCAGTTGGAGCCAGCTTTCTAAGGAATCCCTAGTGGTCCCCACGCTAGCCCAAATTATTAGAAAGATACTAATCCTACTTGAATTCTAATAGGAAGGTGACTATTTCTATTTGAAGTGAGACTTCTAATAGTGGTAATAGTAATCTACTAATTATTAATGGAAGTAGGACTTCTATTTTAATTAGAAAGGAGAAAGCTACTAATAGTTGTAGAAGTGAGACTTCTATGACAATTAGTAAGGGAGATGTTTACTAATTTGTAATGGGAGTTAAACTTCTATTTCAAATAGGAAAAGATGAGTTATGGAGGGCTATAAATAGAGGAATAATCCTCTCAAATTTGTGCATAATAATAAGAGCACTTTCAGGCCCCTTGTGCAAGAGTTGTACAAGTCTTCTTCTTCTCAAAGTTCCCCTCTCTTTCACCTTTGGCTCCTTAGAGTTAATAGTAGGGTTTTCTCTTGAGGATTCCACCATCTTCTTGAGAAAAGAGATCTAATACGGGACATAGCGTGGAAGATCAAAAGGAGTTGAAGATTCTGATTTGGATTGTGAAGTTGTTCATCACCAAAGTAAAGAAATCAAATCCTCCATTAGAGCACAACAAAGCTCCAAAGGTATATCTACATCCTTGTATGTTGTGGATTTCGTGGTAGCTTGTTTATGTGCTGTTTCTATCTTAAAGATAGTATATGTTGCTGTACATGGCTATGAGATTGAGGGAATTGCATCCTGATTGGGTTTGTTGCATTCTAGACAATTGATCCCTGTATCAAGTGGGTCAAAAGTTTTGAAACCTGTCTGGAAGGCCCACCTATATTCCATCAGTTGGTATCAGAGACTAACCTCATCTCTAATCATGTTAGACCAGCAAGCTTGCTCTGATCTTTGCATGAGATGTGAAGAAGATGAAGCAAGGGCTATGTAAGGATCAATTTTAATGGATTTGCTTGGTTTGATAGTAAATTCATGTTTGGATAGTCATAAAAGGGTTTAATAATGATGGAAGGATAGTAGGAAGCCATTGGAACACTTTGGAAGTGATTTGGGAAAGAATGGACACGAAACAGAAAACCCAAGTTGAAGAAATTCGTCAGTCCGGTCGACCTGGCCCCCGTGCTCGCCGGTCGACCGGGCCTTCTGTGCAGAATGCTGTAGAAACTGTTTTTTCAGTTTCGGGTCTTCTTTTACTTCCTGTTTTTCCAGCATTATGTGATTTGTATGGTTGTATGAGATACTAACTTGCAGATGATAATGTCCTCTCCATATGGCCCACAAGTCTTTTGCTTTCTTTTATGGTGATTGGTTTATTTAAGGCTAAATGTAAAGGGCATCATGGTTTCCTTGGTTTCCCGTGAAAGGGCAAGGCATGATGAATTTCCCTATAGCCCTTTTATTTCCATGTTTAGATTACCATGTAAGTCTCATAATTGAGGCATAGAATTTATGTAATTTTTCCTAAATTTGTAAATTCTGGCGATGTCCGAGACGAAGAAGGAAAACGATGTTGGACTCCTAATCAAAGAGTTTGAAGATTACCAAAAGAGTTCTGGAGTTTCCCAAAGAGTTTGAGGAATTCCAAATTTTTGGAAAGTCTAGAAGTCCAAGAAGTCTATTCCGCTTGGGCCATGTGGAGGAGAGGACTAGTTTCTATTTTTGCAATTTCTATTTATGGATGCATGCTTAAATTAGAAAAATTCCAGATCTGATCCAAACATAGCAAGTCATTAAAATTGGTCAAATCAAATTAATTTTTGGAAAGAGTTCTAATTAGTGTTGATGACCCATGAGATGGACACATTGGTAACACTAATTTAGAAACTGAACTTTCTTTAAAATAACTTGACTTGGAACCAATCTTAGATCATATCATAAGATGATTTGATGTATACATGTGGGCCCTCATACCTTATAAAGAAATCCTCAATTCTAAAATATTAAGTGGGAGCGGGGCATTTATATTTAGAAATTCCCATGGTTTTCCACCATAGGTCTATTGTAAGGAAAGTATTAGCCTCGCGCCATCTCAAGTATGGCCGTTCCCCACGGAGGGCTTTTACTTGTCTGACTACTAGATATGGATCTCCTATGGATAGTGTTGGTGAGACGGGGCAGGGGCCCACTCCCCAAGGAGGAGCTGCTCGCAACGGTTGTCATGCAATGCTAGTTGGTGGGTCACACTTAACTAAAATAATGATGTAGTATCCCCAAGGATTTGCCTCATTTATTTTAGAAACCGAAGCAAATCGGGAATCATTCATTATTTGGTATGAGATACCTAGATAATAATGAATGAAGGGATCATGGAAAGTTAGTCTTAATCTTAATTTTGACCAACCTTGATCCGCACCAATCTAGGTGGTATTCGCACTCCCTAAGGAGGCATACCCCGGGGATTGGGATTCCGATGTATTCTGAATTTAATGGTTATGAGGATTCCATATAAATTTGGTAGAATACTAAACCCTAATGTCATTTAAATTCATTAATTGAATGTATGGTTATGTGCTACAGTATTTTCAGCATGAATTCAAACACTTTCAATCCACTTGCGACCATCCTCAACCAGAATAAATTAGTGGGATCCAACTATGTAGACTGGAAACGGAACCTGGATATTGTCCTGACAGCTTCAGGATACAAATATGTCCTTACCAAACCCCCCCTTGATGAGCCTTTGCCAGAAGCATCACAGGAAGAAAAGGAACTTTACACTAAGTGGGCCAAAGACGATGAGATGGCCAGATGTTACATACAGGCATCTATGTCTAGTGTTTTACAACACCAACATCAATCCTTTAAGACTGCATATGATATTATATCAAACTTAAAGGAGATGTTTGCGGAACAAGGTAGGCCTGCTAGACAGGCTGCTATGAGGGTGCTTATAAGCACCAAGATGGCTGAAGGCACACCAATACAGGACCATATGTTGAAAATGATGGACTCATTGAATGAGTTAGATGTACTGGGGGCTGCGATTGATGCAGGATCGCAGATTGACATAATACTTGAGTCACTACCAGAGTCATTCAACAATTTCAAGGTTAATTACAACATGAATAAAATGAATCTGACTCTGGCTGAGCTGTCAAGCCAGCTGGTGGTGACTGAAGGCATTATGAAGAAAAAGCCAACTGCCCTGATGATAGAAAAGTAATTTGCCAAGTCCAAACCGAAAGGCAAAGGGCGGAAAGGCAAGAAGAAATCAGTTCCGAAGGGTCCTAAGGCGGAGAATGGTCCTAATGGTGGTGTTGGCAAGGCTAAGGGAGCAGGGACAAAAGGAAAGTGTTTCCATTGTGGTAAGACAGGACATTGGAAAAGGAATTGTCCAGAATATCTGTCTAAGAAGAAGACCTTAGGTATGATTGAGTCACTTGTTTCTGAAGTTAGTTTTGCAATTGGTACTTCAGAATCTTGGTGTATGGACTCTAGTGCAACTGATCACATATGTAATTCGTTGCAGGGGTTCAGGGAAACCAGGAGGTTCAGTGACGGAGAAATCATTGACAACCTAGGATTTGATGCTAAGGCAGAGGATGTTTCAGTGGGAGTTATTACATTATGTTTTTCAAATGATATATTGGTTTTGTCAGACACGTTATATGTACCGTCTTTACGGCGGAATTCAATTTCAGTTTTTAGTATGGTGAATAAGAGTTATTCTATTACTCTTGGTACTGAAATTGTCATAAAGAGATACGGAATTTTTATGTATTCTGACAAGGTAATCAATGAAATTTATTTGTTAATCCCACAATGTATGAGATACATGAGACTGAAACAATTAATAGACCATCATTAAAGAGAAGGTCACCTTTATCTAATCCAACAAAACTTTGGCACTTGAGGCTAGGTCATATAAACCTAAACAGGATTGATAGGCTAATGAAAGATGGTATCTTACCTTCATTGGTTGTAGAACCAATGCCTGTCTGGAAGGCAAAATGACCAAAAGACCAATTTCATCCAAGGGCAATAGTGCCAAAGATTTATTGGAATTAGTACATACTGATGTGTGTGGGCCCATTAATGTAAGAGCCAGAGGTGGATATGAGTACTTCATCACTTTCACAGATGATTACTCAAGATATGGATACATATACCTTATGCACCGCAAGTCCGAGGCTTTTGAAAAGTTCAAAGAGTTTCGAGCGGAAGCGGAAAAACAATTAGGTAAAAGTATCAAGACTCTTCGATCAGATCGAGGAGGAGAATATCTGTCTGGAGATTTTATGGCACACTTATCAGAAAATGAGATTTTATCCTAGTTGTCTGCTCCTGGTATGCCTCAACAGAATGGAGTAGCGGAAAGAAGGAACCAGACTCTTTTAGATATGATCAGGTCTATACTGAGTTTTTTTAGGATTACCTATATCCTTTTAGGGATACGCCTTGGATACCGCGATGTACATACTAAACCTCGTACCATCTAAGTCTATACCTAAGATTCCCCGAGAGTTGTGGATAGGGCGAAAGCCTAGTCTACAACATTTATACATTTAGGGTTGTCCGGCACATGTGCTAAAGGTTAAGACGGATCAGTTGGAAGCGAAGTCGGAAGTATGCACGTTTGTATGATATCCTAAAGGAACTAAAGGTTGGTTATTCTATAATCCCAGAGAGCAAAAGTGATGGTGAGCACTAATGCGGTTTTTCTAGAGGAAGATTATATGATAGACCAGAAACTTTTAGAAAAAGTTGATCTTGGAAGAAATTCAAGAGCAAACAATTCCAAATCCTAGTATGACCGAACCTAAGGAAGAAGCGCTCTTACCTAACCCATTAATTACACCAGTGCCTTGTCATAGTGGGAGCATAGTCAGGCCCCCTGATAGGTTATCGTTCTTGGGAGAGTCTTACGAGGCAGTCCCGGAAGAACCAGAACAAGATCCCTGTAACTATGATGAAGCAATTAATGACATTAATTCGGGACATTGGCAAGATACTATGAAAGCTGATATGGAGTCTATGTACTCTAATCAGGTCTGGACACTTGTGGACTTGCCTGCCAATATTTAACTTATTGGGTGCAAGTGAGTCTGCAAAAGAAACATAGAACCAGATGGAAGAGTTGAGACCTTTAAAGGTCAGGCTTATTGCGAAAGGATATACTCAGAAAGAAGATATCGATTATGAGGAAACCTTTTCGCTGGTAGCCATGCTCAAGTCCATTAGGATACTCTTATCCATTGCGGCTTATCTTGATCATGAGATTTGGAAAATGGATGTCAAGATGGGTTTTCTCAACGGCCATCTTGAGGAAAACATCTATATGATGCAACCAGACGGTTTTATAGCTAAACAACCAAGAGCAAAGAGTTTGCAACATGCAAATGTCCATTTATGGACTGAAGCAGGCATCCCGAAGCAGGAACATTCGTTTTGACTAAGAAATCAAGTCAGTTGATTTTTGTCAAAATCCGGATGAGTCATGAGTGTACATGAAAAGTAAGGGAGGCAGGGTAATTTTTCTAGTCGACGACATGCTTCTCCTAGAGAGTGGTATATGGATGTTGTCAATAGTAAAAGGTTTAGTTGGCTAAGACTTTTGATATGAAGGACATGGGAGAAGCTAGTCGCATCCTAGGGATCAAACTCCATTGAGACCGGATAAATAGGATGATAGGCTTATCCCAATATGCATACATAGATAAGGTACTAGTACGGTTTGCTATGCAAGACTCCAAGAAGGGTATTATACCTTTCAGGTATGGAGTGCACCTTTCCAAGAATCAGTGTCCCAAGACACCTGAGGAAAAGGAGCGAATGAGGTGGATACCATACGCTTCAGGTGTTGGTATCCTCATGTATGCTATGTTATATACTATATCGGATATCTGTCATGCATTGGGCTTAGTCAGCAGATATCAGTCTAACCCAAGTCCTAACCATTGGACTGCTGTAAGATGTGTTCTCAAATCCTTGAGAAGGACTAGAGATTACATGTTGATTTATGGCAACAATGAGTTAATTCCAGTCGGTTACACATATTCTGACTTCATGTCAGATAAGGATTCCATGATATCAACTTCTGGGTATGTGTTTATGCTATAGCTGCTTGAGAAGCAACTAAAGAAGCATATTGGCTCAAAAGATTCCTTATGGAACTTGTAGCGGTATTTTTGGCAAGACAACCGCTCACAGTTTACTGTGATAACAGCAGGGCAATCGATAAGTCCAAGGAACCCAGGAGCCAAAAACATGTACAGATGTAGTTACACATGGTCGGAGAGATTGTGCAGAGAGGTGATACTGCTATCACCTAAATAGACTCTGCAAATAATCTGGGAGATCCCTTTACTAAGCCTTTGACTACCAAAGTCTTTGAGCAACATGTAGATGGGATGGGCATGAGATGCAACCCTGACTGGCATTGAGCCCAAGTGGGAGATTGTTAGTTTTATGGTCTCAATACCAGTATATGATGAATAGATTGATTAATTTATTTATTTATCAATATAATCATGCTTTCCTTTCATTAGATGAATAGTGATTTATTACTTAATGCTCATGACCAATATATATGACATAATGGTTCATGAGATGAACCGGGTCCCATTAGTATATTAGATGTGATATATGTATATGGATGAGATCCACATACGGGAGATATGTGTCACAAGTCTTATACTTAAAATATCTTCACAACCAGTGATGAGATTGGGCATCTCATCTGACAAGGTTGCGGCACTTTGATCACTATGAGATAGTGTGATTTGTCTCGATCATCAGAATGTAAGATTCTGGATCACGGTGCTGGTACATTAGATGTATTGAAGGACCATGAGAAACACCTAATCAAATACTGTCTCGATTTAATGATTGCTCTCATAATTCCCTAGCAATAGGCTTTCAATCCTGAGACATTGATGAACTCAAGTTTCTGTCTATTCATTTGCTTTGATTCACCAATGAGTGAGGCCAACTGTAGGTCAACACCTCGGTGTCTTGGGTACATGGTAGTAGGACTGTGGGAACATGCAATGATCAAGATGGAATCGATCTACATTATCCCCTTGTGTCAATTAATGGATTTATCATTGGTAAGTGCGCACCCATTCCGATTAAGAGTTAATTGGATCGGTACCAAATGATTACTATAATTAATTGGGGCTCAAGGATAATAAGATGTGGATCTAATATTGGATGAGACAGATTTATTCCCATTGATCCATGGATAATGATAGAGGGGCCTACTTGTGGTACTGAGGAAGTTTAGGGTCTTCATTGTAATTTATTCCTAAGACTGGAGTGCAATTGCATTTATTTAGTGGAGTTATTTGCAATTAACTGTGGGCCCGGATTGCACATCAGATGTGGGGTCGCGTGTCCCAGTTGGAGCCAGCTTTCTAAGGAATCCCTAGTGGTCCCCACGCTAGCCCAAATTATTAGAAAGATACTAATCCTACTTGAATTCTAATAGGAAGGTTACTATTTCTATTTGAAGTGAGACTTCTAATAGTGGTAATAGTAATCTACTAATTATTAATGGAAGTAGGACTTCTATTTTAATTAGAAAGGAGAAAGCTACTAATAGTTATAGAAGTGAGACTTCTATGGCAATTAGTAAGGGGGATGTTTTACTAATTTGTAATGGGAGTTAAACTTCTATTTCAAATAGGAAAAGATGAGTTATGGAGGGCTATAAATAGAGGAATAATCCTCTCAAATTTGTGCATAATAATAAGAGCACTTTCAAGCCCCTTGTGCAAGAGTTGTACAAGTCTTCTTCTTCTCAAAGTTCCCCTCTCTTTCACCTTTGGTTCCTTAGAGTTAATAGTAGGGTTTTCTCTTGAGGATTCCACCATCTTCTTGAGAAAAGAGATCTAATACGGGACATAGCGTGGAAGATCACAAGGAGTTGAAGATTCTGATTTGGATTGTGAAGTTGTTCATCACCAAAGTAAAGAAATCAAATCATCCATTAGAGCACAACAAAGCTCCAAAGGTATATCTACATCCTTGAATGTTGTGGATTTCGTGGTAGCTTGTTTATGTGTTGTTTTCTATCTTAAAGATAGTATATGTTGCTGTACATGGCTATGAGATTGAGGGAATTGCATCTTGGATTGGGTTTGTTGCATTCTAGACAATTGATCCCTGTATCAAGTGGGTCAAAAGTTTTGAAACCTGTCTGGAAGGCCCACCTATATTCCAACAGGCTTAAGGTGTATACTTATGTAGAATGACAAGGTTATAGCTTATGGATTAAGGCAATTGAAAAACCATGAAAATAATTATGCCACCCACGATCTTGAGTTAGCCGCTATTGTGTTTGCACTGAAGCTTTTGAGACACTATTTGTATAGGGAATAATTTGAAGTACACTTAGATCATCACAATTGTTAGATTATATGGTCCCAATCCATTAGATGATGTAATAAATTGATTTATTCCTTTATTTATCAATATAATCATGCTGTCCTTTCATGAGATGAATGGTGTTTATTACTTACTTGCACATAACCAATAAAATGACATGATGGTTTATGAGATGAACCGGAGTCTACAAGTATACTAGATGTAATATATATGCATGGATGAGATCCACATACGGGAGACATGTGTCGTAAATCTTATACTTAAATATCTTCACAACCAGTGATGAGATTGGGCATCTCATCTGACAAGGTTGCAACATTATGATCACTATGAGATAGTGTGATTTATCTGAATCATCAGAGTGTAAGACTCTGGATCATCATGCTGGTACATTGGATGTATTGAAGGACCATGAGAAGCACCTTATGAAACATTGTCTTTACTTTAAGGTTTGCTCTCAAAATTCCCTAGCAACAGGTTCTTAATCTTGAGACATTAATGAACTCAAGTTTCTATCTATTCATTTGCTTTGAGTCACCATGAGTGAGGTCAATTGTAGGTCAACATCTCGGTATCTTGGGTACGTGGTAGTAGGACTGTTGGAACATTCAATGGTCAAGATGGAATTTATCCTCATTATCCCCTTGTGCCAATTAATGGATTTAATCATTGGTACGTGCGCACCCATCCCAATTAAGAGTTAATTGGATAGGTACTGATGATCACTATAATTAATTGGGTCTCAAGGATAATAAGATATGGATTCAATCTGGTGGATAAGACCAATTGATCCATGGATATAGATGGAGGGGCCTACTTGTGGTGATGGGAAGTTTAGGGTCTTCTTATAATTTATTCCTAAGACTAGAGTGCAATTGCATTTATATAGTTGAGTTATTTGCAATTAATGAGGGCCTAAATTGCACATGAGATGTGGGGTCGCGGTGTCCCAGTTGGAGTCAGCTTTCTATGGAATCCCTAGTGGTCCCATGCTATCCCAATAATTAGATCATTACTAATTCTACTTGAACTCAAAAGGGAAATGAATTAGTGTAGACACCTCATTTTGGCACCCCTATGGACAATTTCAATGCTCATGTTATTGATGCCCCAATTTTGCCCCATTTGTACAATTTTGAATAAATAAATGAAAATCTTCATTATCATGCACATTTAGGAAGGGTGCATCATTATACCCCCCCCCTTTTTGGATCTCACTGACTCTCATGTTTCGAGTCGGATCTCACTTCCATGATGATCTATTTTTAGTAAGCTTTCCCGATTATATATGGATTTAAAAAAATGACTAGCGGATCACGAGCTATGAATTTTGAAAAGTTAAACATATGTGGGCTCCCCCAAAAATTCAAATATTTTCTAAGTCTTCAAATGGACCTGACCCATATATCATTGGGACCTACTCATTGAGAGATTTCCACTGATACTGAGATTTTAAAAATCCGACGGTTAGATCTCAAATTATGGTTTTTTCTTCAAAATTAATCTGGCTTGGGTCCCTAAACAAAATCAAGTCTTTTCCTGACCTCCAAATTACTCAAGCCCATACACCAATACGATCCACTCATTGAGACAATTCCAACAGTACTCAGATCTCTAAAAATCCAACGAACGGATCAAAATGTGCAAAACCTAGGTCCCAGTGATAATGGCCTGAACCAAGCCCCACCACGGCCCACCTTTTGGGCCTCGAACCCCTGATCCAAACCTCAAATCCAACCCATTAGGCCTGGCCCATCAAATCCGGCCCAAGTCCCAACCATCTTAGCCTAAACCCATTCGGCCCAACTTAAGTCCAAACTCATCAGGCCCATTCAACCTAGCCTAAACCTCAACTAAAACAACCCATTAGGCCATCAAACCTAACTTGACCTGGGCCTGAACTACCCTTGACCCGTCACCCAGATAAGGGAAAAGGAGTCCAGAGATCTGGGAAACTAGAGTCCCAGATCCCCAAGACTCTATCTCCCTCCTTAAAACCCCTCCCTCGTCTCTATCGTGATCCATGCATAAATCTCATCTCCACAACCTCTCTCTCGTTCTCCATTCCCTGTGCAGAACTCCCTCTCGGAACCCACCTTCATCTCCCCCACGCTCACTTGCGCAGGTCCCACCTGCACTTGTGCACGCCCATCGTCTCACCATCTCCCTCGTCTCCCTCAGCCCTCTCGCATCCCATCACCAAACTCGCCAGCCCGTTGCACCTAGCCTCCTCTTCCCCATCGTTGTCTCTGCGTAGAACAGCCACCTCAGACGTCCCCAACTGTAAGTGCAGAAATAATAATACTCACAAGATCAGGATGCCTCTTAGGACTTATTCAATGCATGGAGGAGATAGCTGCGACGACCTGAGCCTGAAAGAGGAGAAAGACAAAGGTCAGAGGACCCTGGCTCTGGGCAGCGCAGGGCTCTCCGATGCTTAAGTCAGCAATGGATCGGAGAAGCAGAAGAAGAGGAAGAAGAAAGACTGGGTGTTTATGTGAGAATGCTTACCCCTTGCTCCCTTTGGCTCGTGCCTTATATATGGGACAGTCTTGGGTGAATGCCAGTGGGCTTGGTGATGTGACCTGGGTCACATCAGCCCACAAAGCCATTAATGAAGGTCCATCATAGCCCATACTGCATTTAATGTGGGTCCGATCAGCCCACAATGCATTTAATGTCAGTCACATTGGGCCTGATCCTGCCCTGATCTGGTGGTGGCTGAAGTCCCATCAGATCCCTTCCTTGGGCTTTGCCACGATAGGGCCGCGGCTATCAGCTGCAAGCACAATTCTGCATTGCCGAGCTTGCATTGCCGAGACTGAACGATATGCGCGGCCGAACTGAATTCTGTTTGGCCGAGACCAGCACGTAGTGCCGAGACCGAAGTAGATCGGATCGTAGCCGAGATCAAGGGACGTGGTCCCCTAAACAGTAGCTAACCGAGCACACCCTAGCCGAGACCAAGAGAAACTAGTTCACGGAATGGGCCCCCACACAATAGCCCCTCAGTTCTTGACCTCTAGGGCTCTCTCGGGCACTAAGGTTAAGAGCTGGACCGATCCCCCGCACTAGGGTTGAGAACTGAACCGATCTCCCGAGACGGACAGTGCTCGCCTTCCATCCGATTTTGTTTAAGGGTTCTGACTTATTCGGCGCCGGACGCCGCCGTTGCTTCGTCTGCCAGAGATAATAAAGGGGGTAATAAATGCGGGGGCTATGATTAGCATGGGAAGGCGAACCATCACTGCCACAGCGCCACGCGTTATTGCCCGGTAGGCTATCTTGCCTTTTCGAGGGGGGATGCGACGCAAGCCGAGGCGACATCTCACGCGTGTCCTGCTTCGAATTCCGGAATGGCGCCCATTCCTCCCCTTTATATTCATTTTCGTCTTCTCCCTTTGCCATTTTCGCTCTCAATTCCTCTGCTCTCTGCCTGGACTTCTGTTTCCTGCTAGAACTAGTGCCACCGGACTAGGACCAGACCTCGTACTGTTTCCCA
The DNA here is from genome assembly GCA_038049695.1 of Cinnamomum chago. Classification (NCBI taxonomy): domain Eukaryota; kingdom Viridiplantae; phylum Streptophyta; class Magnoliopsida; order Laurales; family Lauraceae; genus Cinnamomum; species Cinnamomum chago. The sequence continues at coordinate 48,998,327 of CP142456.1, forward strand.
ACAGTAGTCGCCCACATCCGTCAGTCGGAGTCTGACTTTGCCCCGTCAAACCAGTGAGTTTTCTTCCGCTCCCTCCTCCTTCATTTGCATTCCAGACCTAGCCCCTAGGGTTTCTTAGATCCGGAAATGGGGATTTTCACCCATTGGATAGATTCCCCGTCAGGCCTGGCTAACCTTAGGAGAGTTTACATGATCCCGGACGAGGTCCGGATCATGGCAGCCGACCCTTCTGTTTATGCTTTCCGCAACGGCTGGATGCCGTTCCCTCTGATAGCCGTCATCGAGGGTGGGGTCAGATTCCCCGTGCACCCTCTTCTTAGGTCTTGTTTGGAGACCTGGAACCTCAGCCCCTGCCAGCTAATGCCCAATGGGTATAAAATAATCATGGGCGTCGCCGAGCTGAATAGGATTCTAGACATCAGTCTCGGCGTCCATGATATAGAGGATATATATGACCTCTGCAAGACCAGGGACGGGGTCACCTATTACCTTCGCGTCAAGGCGAAGTGCCAACCCCTCGTCACGGCGCTGGAGGACTCCAATAAATACGCCGGAGATGACCGTCTGCTCGTCTCGGGAAACTGGGAGTTCGGCGAGACCGAGACCGAAGTAGCTAGGAGGGTCCGAGTCCCTCGACGCTTCGGGACTCCACCGAGTAAAGACCTAACCCCTTTGGGTTTCGGATTTTCCCTTTCCCCCCCCTTTTTTTTTTTTTTTTTTTTTTTTTTTTTTTTTTTTATTTCTGCTGCCGAATTCTAACTCAGCTGTTTTTTCGCAGGCCTTTCTCAGCGCAAGCGTGAAGCCCAGCTGAACGGCTGGAGAAGGCACTCACCTTGGCTGAGCAAGGTGTACTGCTACCACGGCCACCACACAAGAGCTGCCTACTCTCTTCTGAAGTACGAGCCGAGATACGTGTCTTACACACGGAAATCCGGCAACCCGGAGAGATTCGCCCCCGATCCAGCAGAAACCAGCGGGACCGTCACGGTTGCGGAAGCGTCCGCAACGTTGGCCGTGGTCACGGGCATCCCGCTAAGGGAAATTGAAGAATATACCTCCGGAGCCGAGGTAGACTCTCCGACAAGGGAAGTTGAGAACTATACTTCCGGAGCCGAGGCCGAAGTGGACAATATGGAGAGGCGTAGGCCCGCGTTTCAGCCAAAGAATCTGGCGAACGCCGTCCTCGGCGGCGGTAGAAAGGTTGCCGCAACCCGCACTGCCTCGCCCTCCTTCGGGACCATCGTCCCTGCTAGAATTGAGGCCCGACCTTCCCCAGTCTCGGAAAGCGAGAGGCCGAGGAAAAAGGCGAAGGGGAAGGAGCCGGAGCGGGAGGAGCGACCACGGCAAAGTTCCCCACGAGCTGCGAGGGAAACGGCAGTGGACATGGTGCCCACCCCGGCAGTTCCTCTGGCGGAGAGTCGCTCCGAGCCCCAGGCGGCAACGTCCCCGGGTGCTGAGCCGGCCGAGTTCAGGCCGGACATGGAGCTGAGGAAGGGGAGGCCCCTAAATGCTGGGGATAGACTGGTGGGGAGCCCGGATGTCATCGCGGCGCTCAGCCGAGCCTGTGCGCTCCCCAGGGACATGGAGAGGCACAGGTCGGAAGACACCCCCCTGCTGCTTATGAGGACCATACAGCACTCCCTCGCTGTAAGTGCCCGACTTTCCTGGTCACAGGTGTTTCTATCTTTAAATATTTCTTGCTTTCATGCTGAGCTTCTTTTGTCTGATCCGCTGCAGGCTGTCCAAAGGCTCCAGATAGTCGCGGACAGGATAGCGGAGGAGGACAGTCGGTTGGCTCGCCTGGCAAAGGAAAAGCAGAAAGCCGAATCCGAACTGCGAGTGGCCAAGGAGGAGCTGAAGGCGGAGGCGGCCAAGACTGCGGAGCTCAAGGCTCAGTCAGATATGATGGCCAGCGACCTCTGCAAAGCAAGGTCAGAGGGCTTCGAATGGCAAACGAAGCTCCAGGCAGAGGAGAAGAGTTCGGCGGGGTTCAAGGCCGAGCTGGAGCTGGAAAGGAAGGCGAAGGAGGAACTCCTTGCATCGAAGGAGGAACTCCTTGCATCGAAACAAGCTGAGGTCGATGCCGCCTTCCTGGAGGGGACTGAGGAAGCTGCGAAGATTTACGTTGATCAAATCACGGCGCTCAGCCCGAAGCTGTACCGGCTCGGCTGCAAGGCCGTGTTGAAGAAGATGGGGGTTCCTGCAGATGATCCGATACATCAGAGTCTCCCCGAGCTCGGAGAGGAGCCCCTAGATGAGGCCCTGGCCGAGACCCCTGCCACCCCGGCCGAAGTCCCTTCCGAGCCAACGCCTGACCCCGTTGAAGAAGCTCCTCAAGCCGAGGCCGCCGTGGTCGTCATCGAGGACCTAGAAGCAGAGCCATCGACTTGACTTCCTCTTTTTTCTTTTCTTTATAAAATGTCGTCTTTGTTTCAAACTGTCTCGATGTAAATCAATGCTATCAATGAAAGACTCTTTCTCATATTTTTCTCCTGTGTGGTGTGGCTTTTACTTGCTTTCCTTTGTACGCTTTCCGTGAGTGTTGTGAATTTGGGTGTGACTTCGGACTAGAGTAGACCGACCTGATCAGGGTTCTCTGCGAGCGCTGACCCTTTGGAAGCCCCATGTATTTCGGCGAAACCAGATTTCCGTGTTGGAAGACTGGTGCCGTTTCGGCTGGTCTAGGTGGCTGAGTACCAGCCTTAGACATGGGCTGTTTCGGAAACTCGTCTAGGTGGCTGAGTGCCAGCCTGAGACATGGTCCGTTTCGGCAACTCATCTAGGAGGCTGAGTGCCAACCTTAGATATGGGCCGTGACGGAAACTCATCTAGGTGGCTGAGTGCCGACCTTAGACATGGTCCGTTTCGGCAGCTCGTCTAGGTGGCTGAGTGCCAACCTTAGACATGGGCCGTTTCGGCAACTCATCTAGGTGGCTGAGTGCCAACCTTAGATATGGGCCGTGGCGGATACTCGTCTAGGTGGCTGAGTGCCGGCCTTAGACATGGTCCGTTTCGGCAGCTCGTCTAGGTGGCTGAGTGCCAACCTTAGACATGGGCCGTTTCGGCAACTCATCTAGGTGGCTGAGTGCCAACCTTAGACATGGGCCGTTTCGGCAACTCATCTAGGTGGCTGAGTGCCAACCTTAGATATGGGCCGTGGCGGATACTCGTCTAGGTGGCTGAGTGCCGGCCTTAGACGGTCTTCCAACTTTGCACCATTGTCACTGTCAGGATGCCAGATTGCTACAAATTGTGGAGAACTGTAGTTTCATTGAATCCAGAAGCGTTGTACAAGTACAGAGACTAAAAATAGAATTTTTTGAGGTGTGAGGCGTTCCATGGTCTCGGTAGCGGACGTCCCTCCATGTCTTCGAGCCGATAAGCCGACCGTCCAGCAATGGAAGTGACCTTAAACGGGCCATGCCAATTCGGCGCTAGCTTCCCTTGATTCGGATCCCTGTCGGCTGGGAGCGTTTTCTTGAGAACCAGTTCCCCCACGCAGAACTTCCTTTCTCTGACGTTCTGGTTATAGCCCCTGGCTAGCCGCTGCTGGTAGACGGCCAGTCTGACTGCCGCCGCTTCTCTTCTTTCGTCTGCCAAATCCAGTTCCCTGGCCAAGTTAGTCTCGTTCTGTCCTTGGTCAAAGAGTTCGGACCTCAGAGTGGGGAGGCCGATCTCCAAAGGGATGACCGCTTCCATCCCGTAGGCGAGCGAGAAGGGGGTAGCCGAAGTGGAACGCCTTGGAGTGGTCCTGTAAGCCCACAGGACGCTCGGCAGTTCTTCCACCCATCTCCCCTTCGCTTGGTCCAGCCGCTTCTTGAGCCCATCGAGGATCACCTTGTTGGAGATCTCAGCCTGGCCGTTACTTTGTGGGTAAGCTGGCGTGGAGTAATAGTTTCTGACGCCGAGCTCCTGGCAGAAGGTCTTGAAGAGCTTGGAGTCAAACTGAGTTCCATTGTCCGAGACCAACGCTCTAGGAATGCCGAACCTTGTGATCACATTCTTCCATACAAAATTCTTGGAGTCCCGCTCTGTGATGGATGAAAGTGGTTCCGCTTCAATCCATTTGGTGAAGTAATCTGTTGCCACAATAAGCCATCTCTTATTCCCCGGAGTTCGGTGGAGCGGTCCCACAATGTCGAGCCCCCACTGAGCGAATGGCCACGGGCTAGAGAGCGGGCTGAGATCCTGCGTTGGCTGATGGAGGGAGTGGGAGAACTTCTGGCACTTCTCGCACTTCTTCGCGTATACCTGTGCGTCTTTCTGCATGTACGGCCACCAGTAACCCTGGCTGATGGCTCGATAGGCCAGAGATCTTCCTCCGATATGGCTTCCGCAGATTCCTTCGTGTATCTCGAAGAGGAGGTCCTCGACCTTACTCGGATGGACGCACTGGAGGTAGGGTCCCGAGAACGATTTCCTGTAGAGCTTGACCTCGGGAGATAGCCAAAACCGGGCTGCCTTGAATCTGACCCGGTGGGCCTCGCCACTGTCCTCGGGAAGCTTGTCGTCCTTAAGGTAGGTGATGATGGGGTCCATCCAGCTCGGGCCGAGACCAATACATAACACTTCCCGAGGTGAACGGAGCTCAATGCTGGGTACAGCTAGCGATCCGACTTCGATGCTCCTCTTTCTTCCTGCCTCAACAGCGCTGGCCAAGTTAGCCAAGGCGTCTGCGTGAGAGTTCGCTTCTCTGCCGATCTGCCTGACTTCGGCTGACTGAAACTGTGCCAGCAGCTTCTTTGCCAGGGCCAAGTACGCGGCCATCCGGTCGTCGCGAGCCTGATAATCTCCAGTCAGCTGGTTTGTCACCAACTGTGAATCACTGAAGACCACCAGCTGTTGAGCTCCAAGGATATTGGCACTGTTAAGTCCGGCTAAAAGGGCTTCGTACTCAGCTTCATTGTTTGACGCCTTGAAGTCCAGTGTCAGAGCTTGCTCTATGACCAGTCCTTCCGGCGATTGGAGAACAACTCCTGCTCCGGCTCTTCTCGAGGTGGAAGATCCGTCGACGAAGATTTTCCAAACTGGGGTCTCGGCTCGAGATGGTGATTGTTCAGAACTTGTGGGAGCCCCATGCTCCTCACCCCCCAGTTCGGTGCCGAGCGGGGTTGGTGCCGAACTTGAATCAAACTCGGCGAGGAAATCTGCCAGAACCTGGGCTTTTATTGCTGTCCGTGGCTGATATTGAATCTCATACTGCCCTAGTTCGACAGCCCATCGGGAGATTCTTCCTGAAAAGTCGGCCTTCTTGAAAACAGATTGGAGTGGGTGCTCCGTAACAACCATAATAGAATGGGTTTGAAAGTAATGGGAGAGCTTTCGCGAGGCGCTAACGAGCGCCAAGGCGAGCTTCTCCAGAGGCAGATACCGGGTCTCGGCATCAATAAGGGTCTTGCTCGTATAATACACTGGTTTTTGAACCTTGTCCTCTTCTCGGATGAGGACTGAGCTGACCGCATGAGCCGAGACCGCCAAATATAAATACGGGGTCTCCCCGTGGGTCGGGGTTGACAACAGTGGTGGTGATGAAAGGTAAGCCTTGAGCTGCTGCAAGGCGTGGTCACATTCTAGAGTCCATTGAAATTTAGAATTTTTTCTAAGAAGCTGAAAGAAAGGTCGGCACTTATCTGAAGATTTGCTGATGAAGCGATTCAGTGCCGCGGCCATCCCTGTAAGCTTCTGAACCTCCTTGGCCGAAGTGGGACTCTGCACTCTGAGGATAGCCGAGATCTGATCTGGGTCCGCCTCAATGCCTCTGCGTGTAACCAAGCTGCCCAAAAACTTGCCGGAACCAACACCGAAGGCGCACTTCGAGGCGTTAAGCTTCAGCCGGAACTTCTTTAGAGTGGCGAAGATCTCGGCCAAGTCTGACAGATGATCCCGCGCCTGCTTGGACTTGACCACCATGTCATCGATGTAAACCTCCACAGTTTTGCCGAGCTGATCGTGAAACATATTGGTGACAAGTCTCTGGTAGGTGGCCCCTGCATTCTTCAGCCCAAACGGCATCACCTTATAACAGTAGGTTCCCCTGGGCGTGATAAAAGCTGTTTTCTCTTCGTCTGGCCCAAATAGTGGGATCTGATGATAGCCGCGGTAGGCGTCGAGGAAGCTCATTCTGTCGTGCCCGGCCGTGGCGTCGATCAACTGGTCAATCTTCGGGAGGGGAAAGCTGTCCTTGGGACAGGCTTTGTTGAGGTCGGTAAAGTCGACGCACACCCTCCACTTGCCAGTCTTCTTCCTGACGACCACCGGATTGGCTAACCATTTCGGGTATTGAACCTCCCTGATAGCTCCGGCCTCAAGCAGCTTATCCACTTCCTCGACGACGGCTTCGGTCTGCGGGACCCCAGTTCTCCGTGCCTTCTGCATCACAGGTTTGTGGTTAGGGTCAACATTTAGTTTGTGACACATTACCTCGGGGTCGACGCCAGGCATCTCCTGAGGCGTCCAGGCGAAGGCATCTCTGTTCTGCATCAGGAACTGGGCCAGTTCGGACCTTTCCGGCTCTCCAAGCTGGCTGCCGAGTAGAAAGAACCGATCCGGGTCCTTCTGGTCGATCCGGACTTCGGCCAATTCCTCGACGCTCTTCCTGCCCGGATCTTGGCCGAGCTCATCCAGCCCCTGCTCCAGGTTCTTCTCCATCTCGGCCACATTGACCTCCTTGGGCTCTTGCTCCCCAGGTACCACAGCTGTCAAGCACAGCTTAGCCGCCTGCTGATCTCCTCTTACCGTGATAATCTCAATTCGGCCGCTCTTTCCCTCCCATGGAAATTTCAGCTTCTGATGGAGGGTGGAAGGGACTGCTTCCAGGCTGTGGAGCCAAGACCTGCCCATTATAGCATTGTAGGGAGAGGGTGCGTCGATCACCATGAAGGTTGCCATGACAGACGCGCCACCGACCTCGACCTTGAATGTCACTTTCCCCTTAGGATAGACTGGTTTGGCGCTGAAGCCGATAAGGGGAATTCGAGCCTCCTGCAGATCTTTCTCCGTCAGTCCCATCCTTCGAAAGCTGTCGAAATAGAGGACCTCGGAAGAACTACCGGGGTCAACAAGGACTTTCTTCACAGTACAATTCTTCACGCCCTGCTTAGAGCAATCGAACTTCAGAGTCACGATCAGGGGGTCGTTGTGGGGGAGCTGCACCCCTTCTAGATCTGCATCAGTAAACCTGATCTCGGGACGCTCCCTCCGAGCCCTTTTCGGTGCTGAACTGAGTTCGGCGGCCATGACATGTTTGCCGTGAGAGGCTTTCCTGGCTTCGGCACGTGCTTGGTTACTCCCCTTGGGCGGGGGTGCCAGATGGATAACGTCAATTATCTTCTCTGTCCCGTCGCTGTCGTGACCCCCTTCGTCTCGGCGCGGGGCTCGGGTGTCGGCCCTGGTTTCTCTCCTGACAAACTCTTGCAGGTGTCCATCCTGGACAAGCTTCTCTAAATGCGACCGCAGTATCCTGCAATCTTCAGTTTTATGGCCGCCCTCCTTGTGATAGGAACAGAACTTCGTCTGATCTCGTTTAGAAGGGTCGCCTTGCATGGGCTCTGGCCAGCTGAAGTACGGCCTGCTCTTGATCTTATACATGATTTTGTGGATTGGCATCTTGAAGACCGTGTTGACCGCCTGGAATGCGTCCTCTGTCAGCCTGGGTCGCTTGTTTCTTTCCGAGACGAACGCATGAGGCCTTGCCGAGCTGGTGGGCGCCCAACGCCTGTTTGGCTCATCTCTCCGCCGCTCCTCTCTCCGAGGTTCACTCCTCCGAGACGGTCCCCCGTCTTGCCTGGATGTCCTCCCACCCCGGTCCTTCAGCGCGGTTCCATGGTTTTCCCGAGCGCGGATCTGGTCATCTTCTTGGGCAATGTACCGGTTGGCGATGGACATGAGCGCTGCTATGGAAGACACCGGGTTCCTAGCCAAGTCCTTGCGGAGATCGCTGTCTGGCAGCAAGGCATTCTGGAATGCGAAGACGGCAACCTCGTCCTTGGAGCTCTCTATCTGACTGTAGACCGCCCAGAACCGCTTGGCGAACTGGGTGACGTTCTCTCCTTGCTTCATCTTCAAGGCCATGATGTCTGCATCTGTCTTCGGAAGGACTCTGTAGGCCTGGAACTTCTTCAAGAAGGACTGCTGGAGCTGCTGCCAGCTCGAAATGGCCCCCTCCGGTATTGCACAGAACCACTTCAGGGGGAGGTCACCCAGACTGGAAGAAAAAACTCTACAGTTCAGGTGACCCTCATCTCCCCAGACAGACATCCTCTGGGAGAAGTGCCTGAGATGCGTAGCTGGATCCGAGACCCCATCATAGGTGACGAATCTTGGTACGCTGAACTTCTTGGGTAAGGGGTACCTCCTGATGTCTTGGGAGAAAGGAGACGCACCGAGATCAACGGGGTTACAGCAAGCATCCTCTTGGTCTCGGCCGAAGCCGGCTACCTCCAGGTTGCGCTGGACCGTTTCCCTTATGTGTGCGTCCAGCCATTCCTGGTCTCGGTACATGTTCTCCGGAATGGTTTCGGACGCCTTCCTGGAATAGCTACGGCTGGCGCTTGAGCCTTCATCTCGGGTTCGGTCGTCCCCTTTCTTGTTCCTGTTCAAGTGGTCCCTCAGATCCTCCTTTGAGGAAGAGATGCGCGTAACACGAGTAACCCTCTCCTCATGTTGTCGCTGGGATCGCTCCTGACGAGTCCGCTGCTGCTGGGACTGCTCCTGACGAGTCCGCTGCTGCTGTCGAGACCGTTGCTGCTGTGACTGCTCCCTACGAGTCCGCTGCTGCTGCCTTGCTGAGCCCGCAGCTTTCTCCAGCTGCTGCTGGAGCTGGCGGATTAGAGCATCCTTTTCCCTGAGGGCCTCGTTCTGTGCCTTAATCTCCCGAAGGGTGGAGTTCAAGCTGTCGCCAGGGTTGTAGTCATCATCCTCTTCATCCTCAACGTCTTCGACGTGTCCTTCCTGACCTGAAGGGCGTGGTCCATCGACCACTGGGGACTTATCCCGCTGGTCTCGCCCTGTCAGGAGACCTGCAGGCTGCTGGGCGTCTCCCCTCCCGGGAGCGGACTCTGTACGGAGGTCACGCTGCTGGACGTTGATCCGGATGAGAGCGCGTTCAGCATCGTCCTCTGCGACTACTTGCTTCCCAGCCCTCTGCTGGTCAGGGGGCGGTCCTGCATGCTTTGTCTTGGAAGTTTCTCCGCTTTTCGCAGTTCTCCTCGTCATGGTGTTTAGGAATAGGAATAGGAAAGATTATAGAAATCGTTCCCCACAGACGGCGCCAATTGTAAGTGCAGAAATAATAATACTCACAAGATCAGGATGCCTCTTAGGACTTATTCAATGCATGGAGGAGATAGCTGCGACGACCTGAGCCTGAAAGAGGAGAAAGACAAAGGTCAGAGGACCCTGGCTCTGGGCAGCGCAGGGCTCTCCGATGCTTAAGTCAGCAATGGATCGGAGAAGCAGAAGAAGAGGAAGAAGAAAGACTGGGTGTTTATGTGAGAATGCTTACCCCTTGCTCCCTTTGGCTCGTGCCTTATATATGGGACAGTCTTGGGTGAATGCCAGTGGGCTTGGTGATGTGACCTGGGTCACATCAGCCCACAAAGCCATTAATGAAGGTCCATCATAGCCCATACTGCATTTAATGTGGGTCCGATCAGCCCACAATGCATTTAATGTCAGTCACATTGGGCCTGATCCTGCCCTGATCTGGTGGTGGCTGAAGTCCCATCAGATCCCTTCCTTGGGCTTTGCCACGATAGGGCCGCGGCTATCAGCTGCAAGCACAATTCTGCATTGCCGAGCTTGCATTGCCGAGACTGAACGATATGCGCGGCCGAACTGAATTCTGTTTGGCCGAGACCAGCACGTAGTGCCGAGACCGAAGTAGATCGGATCGTAGCCGAGATCAAGGGACGTGGTCCCCTAAACAGTAGCTAACCGAGCACACCCTAGCCGAGACCAAGAGAAACTAGTTCACGGAATGGGCCCCCACACACCAACATCTTTCCATCCCCGACGCACTGCTGCCTCTGTCTCTCCATCTCATCGCTGCGCGGACACCATCGCTTCTCCATCTTCCTCACAGCGCCAGCACCTCCCTCTCCATCTCTCTCGCAACCAGATTCCGGGAACAGGTAGGCCCTCCTCTCCTCTCACCTATTGGATCAGCATCATCAACCATCTCTGTTTTCTTTCTTTCTCTTTCTTCTTCTCTTTTCCTCCCTATCACAGCCCCTTACATGCTGCGAACTCCTCCTTCGTCCACTACACCCACTTGCACGCCCCATCTTTTTTTTTTTCTTTCATTTCTCTTCTTCATCCTTCTCCCCTGCCGCTGCATTCATCCCTGCACTCCACCCAATCATTGCGCACACAGCACCCATCACTGCACCGCCCGGCCTCTTTTCTTCCTTTTCTCTTCTTTTTTTTTTTAAACTTTTTTTTCCTCTCTCATTGCACTCACACACAGCCCGCTGCAATTTCACTGCCCGTCACCTTCATTGCATCCACTGCACTTCACACACTAGCGCATGACCCACCTTCTTCCCCACATGCGCAGACCTCATCTACATCGCCATCCCCGCTGCAACCATCACTCTCGACGATTCTTCCATCATCTCCATCACTCCCCTGCGCGGATCCCAGGTCCCCTTCCTCCTCCATCCCTGCACAGGCGCAGAACTCCACCCTCGTACACTCCTTGCAACCCCCCTCTTCGTCAGGCCACGCATCTTCATAAACCGGGCCACACTTCTAATCTAACCCATTTACCCGAAACCAACCCATTTATCCGGACCATATCCATGCATTTTCAAATTTTATCATTTGCTCTAAATTATTCCTAGCCAGCGTCAAGCCAGTCCATACACCTAACATGCCATGCATTTTTTTATTATATACATTTAGCCTAATTCTCTCTTGAATTATTTGTTATATTTTGCATTTAGCTTAATCTTTTGCATTCAGATCATTCATATAACATGTATATGCATTTTTTTTTCACTCTGTTTGTTCATTTTCATCTTATTGCCTAAGATAGAGGACAGAACCATCATCATTTTTTATTTTATTTCATTTGTCTTCTCCATTCATCAGCTAGATTTTTCATCTTCACTCCATCTAGCCTTATATCTGTTCATCATCATTATTTGTTAATTTAGTCTTATAGGGACTAGGAGAGCGGCGGTAGATGGGTTGGCACTTTCATAGGGTCAGCCCATCTTGCGCTCCAATGTAAAAAGAGATGAACAGTTAGATTAGGTTCCATGCAGATACTTTAAGCAGCATCCCATATGGAGCCTAGCCAACACCATTCATGGTTCGTGCATCTGGAGGAAAATCAGGACTCTGGCCTCCCATATCCAGCAAGGTAGCTCTTGGATCTTTGGGAATGGCCAGGCCATCAACATTTGGCATGATCCCTGGATTGAAGACCTCCCCCTCTCAACCAGATTCCCTTACTATCACTTCCCTCAGGATCAAAGGCTTTCTTCTCTGTATCAAGCAAATGGATGGTCCATCCCTGACCATTTGCCTCCTGAAATTCACAGTTTTCTCTCAGATTCCATATCTTCCCTCTCCCTAACCCAGCTAACTCAGGATTCTCTTAGATGAAGAGACTCCACAGACGGTCATCTCTCCATGAAGTCAGCCTGGAACCTAATTCGTTCTAGAGCCTCCACTCTAGTCTGGCCTCCCTTCATCTAGAATGGGATCTGCCTTCCCAAAGTTTGTTGTTTTGGATGGCGCCTCATGCACAATAAGACCCCAACAGAGTCCCGGCTGAAGAGTTTGGGATTTTCCCTAGCATCCAGATGCAATATCTGCTATCAAGCAGAAGACTCCCCTCCCCACCTTTTCCTCCATTGCTGCCAAGCTAAAGCCCTTTGGTCCTGGCTCTTCCAATCAGCTAAAATCCCAGCCCCAACTTCCCTCTCAGTCTCTTCTTTATGGGCAGCACTCACCAGAGGAAATGATCTATCTGGCAAAAAGCACATGGCAACCATCATCATCTATGTCTTCTACTTCCTATGGAAGGCAAGAAACATAGCTACCTTCGAAGGCAAGAAATTACCTCTATCCACAATTCAGCAACACCTTCAGGAATTCCTCTGCTTCTCCCTAAGGAAGATCTCCAAGCCCTTCATAAGTTCTCAGCTCAGATCCATCTTTCTTTTCCTCAACATCCCTGTAGGATGATCCATCTTCCCAGCTTCTTCCCTGATCTCCATCAACCCAAAGCTAGCATCACACATGAAAGCCTGATCCCACATTCACTAGAGTTGGTTCTTGTGTAGAGTTCAGTCTTCATCACTGCTGAAGCGCAGCATGTTCCCTCCTCCCTAGCTTATAAATCAGGCCCCCTGCCTCCTCCACCAGCTCCCCTTCTAATTCCCCTTATAGATCCCCAGCCTCTTTTCTCTTCCCCCTATCCCCTCCACCAGGCCCCCAGGCTCCCTCTCCCCCATCTCCTCCATCAGGCCCCCAGCCACCATCTCCCCCAGCAGCTCGGTTCCCTCCCCCCCCCCTCCCCCCCCCAAGATTCAGCTTCTCCAACCCACCATCCTCCCCGCTCAGCTGCCTTCACCTCCAGCTCCCCTATCACCTCCATCAGGCCCCCTGCCACCATCCCCCTCAGCTACCATCCCCCCCAGCAGCTCGGTTCCCTCCCGCCCCCCCTCAGGATTCAGCTTCTCCATCCCACCATTCTCCCCGCTCAACTGCCCCCTGAATAATCCTCGGTATCTCCATCTGCGTCAGCGGCCTCTTCCGTCAAGGATCCATTCGGGTCCCTTTGCCAGCAGCCTCCTCCGCCAGCAGTTTCTTCTGCCAGCAGCCTCCTCCGCCAGCAGCTCCTCCGCCAGTAGCCTCCTCCGGTAGCAGCCTCCTTCGCCAGCAGCCTCCTTCGCCTGAAGTCTCCTCTGCCAGCTGTCTCCTCCGTCAGCAGACCCATCTGCCCGCAGTCTCCGTGGCGCCCATCTTCCCTCGATCCCTCCCGATCAGGGCCTTGTAGCTGGTCCTCGACATCTCCCTCCAAAGCTCTGGTACCCAGATGAAAGGCTCTCCCTCGAGGGCCCCTCCGGCCCAGCCATTCAGGATCTGCCCTTCTCTCCAGCCATGCTGCTCTTCTTGCTCCTCTCCCCATCGCGAACTCAGGCGACTATTCTCCCTAATTTGGCAATTTTCCCCCTTTGGTTTTTTCTCCCCCCCTGGGTCTATCTTCTTTTGTTTATGTTTTTTCTTAAACTTTGAGCTTCTTTTGGGGGCCCATTTCGGCCCATGTAAATGCTTTTTTCCCTTCTTCTAATATACTTACCCTTACAGCAAAAAAAAAGATTAGGTTCCATGCACACCCCCAGTTAGGCCCTTCTAGCCCCATATTTACAAAAATCCAAAAAATTAGAAAATTCCAAAAATCAAGAAAAAGATTTTACATTTCTTTTCTTCATTCAACCTCCGCCAATTTTCACCATTGAGCTTCATGCTATAAAGGTAGGCTATACTTGATTCATGAATTCATTGATATTTGAAAGAGAATTTTCAACACATGCTATGTTTTCAAAACCATTTTCCATCCACGATTTCATTATCGCTTCAATGCACTAAGTAACACCGACCCCTAGGTGTTAGTGGCCGCGACATCGTCCACCCTTCTACGCGACTCCCTAGGCCTTACAGCGATGGCCTCCTAGCGGACTCCCTACGATTGATGGTGGCACACAGTTACCTCACTCTCTCCTAAGTTAGGTTAGCTTAGTGTGTATCCATCCCCAACGTGCCCTAAGTGATTGTTGGTTTTAAGATGGGCCTGATGGACGATAGTCCATTTCTCTAGGTGATCTTTCCGTAGATCGACTGGGCGCCTTAGTCCTCCCATCTTTAGTCCACCGTTGTAGTGGGCACCTAGGCTTTCATTTTGAGCATCGTGTCGCATGTGCTTTTGACCCTTTTTCAAGCATCTTACATGCATGTTTTCAAATAAAGCCTACCCTTTCCCCGCCAAGGGATTCGAGGAGGGTATTCGGTGAACGGAGTTGATCCCTCTCAATGATGAACTGATTCCAATCGGTTACACAGATTCTGACTTCATGTCTGATAAGAATTCCAGGAAATCCACCTCTGGTTATGTATTTATGTTTGGTGGTGGAGCTATCAGCTGGAGGAGTATTAAACAAGAATGTACTGCTGATTCCACCACGGAGGCTGGATATGTAGCGGCTTGTGAATAAGCTAAGGAAGTAGTATGGCTCAAGAGATTCCTTATGGAACTTGGGGTGGTACCTTTGGCACGATAGGCGCCGCTCATAGTTTACTGTGACAACAGCGGGGTAGTCGCTCAGTCCAAGTAGCCCAGAAGTCATAAAAGGCAAAAGCATGTACAGAAGAAATATCATTTTGTCACGCCCCCGAACCGAAACCTCGGGGGCGGGAAATGGGATTTAAGCATAAATATATTTTACTTCTCCCAGGATCCGCGTGTGTGAAGACAACACATCCCAACACATTCTGAATATTTTGCGGAAGCATTTGTGGCGTTGCGACCCGAACTCCGTGGCCATCGAATTCCGCGTCGCACTCAACCTTTAGCACATAGCTATTATATCAAGGATCATATCAGACTGGAGTAACCATCACACTAAATTACAGAGCTGACAGTAACAGGATGTTACATTCCCAAATATGTTCAAGTTACAATTATCAATGTACATTAATTAAGAATCCCAAGAAAAAGGCTAATAAAAGCCATACAACAATAAGCTATAAACTACTACCCAAATGTGACGTAGCTCCGATGTCAAGCTCAATGTCTACATGACATAGCCGACAAAACAACCTGCAAGGCATGGCTCCACAGGCAACAAAAACACTCAACTCGGGGCGAAGAAATCTGAACCTGAGTACCAAAAGTAGTGGGTCAGACGCGACGGTCTGGCAGGTGGATGAAAAGATAACAAATATACTGAAGAATAAAACATAAGGTAAATCATGCTATACGATCAAATGCTGCATATAATTAAACGGGTGCAAAGTCGGGAATCTCGGGGAAAATCTGTATTCATTTCAAGCATGGGTAAAACATGAATATCTAATAAAACATGTGTTCGTTCACATCATCTATAAACATAGATAATTGACAATCGGGTGTTCGTCTAAAACATGTATAAATATAGTGGTATGGCAAAACAACGTTCATTTGAAACTTAAGTAAAAACATAAGTAAACAACAAACCAGGTATTCATAGCAGTCTAGCAAAACCAATGTCCATTTGAAACATATGTGAAAATACGGATATTTAACAAACCGGGTGTTCGTTTGAAACAGGTGTAACCAAAGAAATCTGACAAGACTAACGTTCATTTAAAACATATCTCAAAGCAGGGATATTTAACAAATCGGATATTCATTTGAAACCGGTATAAACATAGTGATCTGGCAAAACAAGTGTCATTTGAAACATATTTCAAAGCATGGGTATTTAACAATTTGGGTATTCATTTAAAAACAGGTATAAACATAGATATCTGACAAACCAAATGTCCTTTAAAACAAGGCACGGATATTTAACAATTCGGGTATTCCTTTAAAACACGTGTAATCATATAAATCTAGCAAGATCATTGATCGTATGGAACATATGTAAAAGCATGGTTATTCACCCAACCGACATTCATTTAAAACATGTGCGGGTACAAAGGACAAAAAAAACAATATAATAATAACTGAATTTACATTGGAGAATATTAGCACTTGTTTAAATAACAACTTTCATAAAGGAAATGAATCATTTATCGGAAAGCAAGTAAACAATATAAAACATGTCGGGTATCCAAGGAATCGGGAACTGGCAAGATGGCAATCACAAGAAGCTAAGTCCTCTATCACCGAAGTGACAAGAGTATAACGGGATGTTGGTCTCAGTCACACAAGGTGAGGAGACTCAACGTAAATCATATATACAATATAAATATACGGGAACGGGACCACGGTAGCGAACCGGATATCGGGACGGGAACACGGCAATAACCGGGTATCGGGATCCAAACTGCAGCTGGCGGGACGGGAGAGGGATTTCGAAGTCGGTGGATCAAACCGACAAGGTATCCAAGCTTAGTGATGCCGACTCATAGGTCAAAACCAATCGAGACATATGCAAGTAAATCAAGTACAGTAAATAAACGGGTAAAACGGGGGTGCTCAAGAGCACACTGTCACTTCATATCGGGCAATACATTCGGGACAAATAACTGTTACTAGTGTAACTTCAATGCTTTCGGGGAAACAAGTAAATCAAGTACAATAATTAAACGGGTAAAACGGGGTGCTCAAGGGCACACTGTCATATCATGTGATGCAATGCACTTCGGGACAAATGACTGTTACGAGAGTAACTCCAATGCTTTCGGGAAAACCAGTCATGTAATGCAAATCTCGGGAAAAGAGGTGAAACAATGAACTATAACAATTTGGGTAAAAATATCGGTTTCAAGATCTATTTAAGTGAATAGGGGTCCCGTATGTCGATTATAACAATTTCTTGGTACTCCTTGAGTTTGAAGACATTCCGGGCTCCTTATGCACTTTTACTACTTTCAACACTTAAAATGAGCTTATGGGTAGTACTAGATGTTACAATAGCAAGAATCAAGATTTATAAACAGTCCATCCTAGGCATGACATTAATCCGGAAACATCGAGCAACCTACTCAGTCATCGAAAGGAATAGAATTAGCGATAACCAAGGAATTAGACTTGTGTTTAGATATAAAGAAGATATCGCGTCGTTCCATCCCGTTCAAGATTGAAATGGATTAACTCCGATGCCACTGAACCAACCGTGAGGCGTGTCGGCTCAAGACATTCTCACACATGGTCCAAACAGTCCAAAGAGGGTAGCCGGGGTCCCACCTAAAACCAAGAATTAGTGTCTAGATCATCACCATTCTTTCCTTTTAGTTCCCTAGTCTTAGGGACCTTAGATTAGGGTACAATTGGTCTTAACACTAAGGTATACACCCCTATGACTCATAGAAGGCCCAAAGGTTTAAAAAAAAAACAAATATCAAATTTCACTGGACTCAAACTGAAATGCACAGGGTCCGATCGATCGGCCCAAAAAGCCTTACTGTTAAAAGACAGGCCGATCGATCAGCCTATAGGTCCGATCGATCAGACCTGGGCGTGCAGCAGGTCCGGGACACTGATTTTTCCTCCTCGTTTTCCTTTCCTTTCCTACGCTTTCACAATCACATAGAACTATAAACAAGATGATTTAAACACATGATTCCAAGACATTAAAATGAGCTAAAGAGCTCCTCATTCCAAGTTTCTCCCTTTCCATTCTTTCCATTCACAATAAATCTCAAGGTGGAGAAAACTCATTCATGTGAAACCATTTGAAACCTTGACAATATGATGCATACATTTTCCAAGCATGAACAAGAGGGAAATAACTCATCAATAAGTACATTTCGAAATCAATATTAATCATAGTAAAGACAACTACTAAAATCACCAAAACCCTTAATGAAACAAGATTTTTCTCACAAAACATGTTAATAATCAAAACAATCCATTCATCCACTTGCCTTTGACTCTAATCAAGCAATTCAAGCTCCTAATCACCTCTCAAGGTCAAGATCCACAATCTCTACAAAAACCCCCAAAACAAACCCTAAAATGGGTTAAACAAAGAAATGACAAGGAAACCATTCAATAATCAAGGTGGAGCTTCTCTAAGGCTAGAAGATTACAAATCTAGAAGATGAAGAAGAACACTTACTTGGATGACCTTCAAATGAGAAGAACAAGCTCAAGGGAGGTCTCTAGGTTGGGAGATTTCTCCAAAAATGGTATCAATGGGGAGCCATGGTGAAGAGGAAGAAGAAGATGGTCTCCATTTCTTGATTGATGAACTCTTGGTGTGGCTTGGAGATGAAGAAGCAAGAAGAAGAAGAAGTTGCACAAGGGAAAACCCTAGGTTCAGCTGGAACAATGGTGAATGAAATGAATGAAGGAGATGGGTTCCTCTTATAAGCAAGTGAGGTTTGGGTCCCACAACTTAAAGAACTTGGGTGGCTGAAATCATCTAATTCGGGACCTCGGATGGATTCGACGAAGAAGGAAGAAATGATCGTCGAAATATCTAGTTTCCAAAAAGTATATGTTTCACGGATTTCGAGAATATCGAGTTTTGGGTACAGATTTGGTGTGCAATGACTGTTTTGCCCTCAAGGCCAAGAAATCGGGTTTCGGGTTCTCAAATGGATACGAGATCAACATGAAAGTTGTAGGATTCCTCAAGATGAATGCAACGGGCCAAAAACACAATACGAAACAAATCGGGAAAATCTCACAAGTGAAAGCAAAGCCGAAAAGGGAACCCCCAAAGGGCCCCACAAGCTACCAAAGCACTCAAAAGCCCAAAACTAGAAGAAAACCCATTCTAGCTCACAAACTCAACCCAACAAATACTAATCCCTCTAAAAGAAACTAATCCTCAAATAAAACAACACTAATCCAAGAGATTAGGGGTCGGGTTCTCACACATTTAGTCAGAGAGATTGTGCAGAGATGTGATATTGCTATTACCAAGATAGCATCTGCGGACAATCTAGCGGATCCCTTTACTAAGCCTTTGACTACCAAAGTCTTTGAGCAGCAAGTAGACGGGATGGGCATGAGATGCAACCCTGACTGGAATTGAGCCCAAGTGGGAGATTGTTAAATTGTATGGACTCAATCCATCAGATGATGTAATAAATTGATTAATTTCTTTATTTATCAATAAAATCATGTTTTCCTTTCATGAGATGAATGGTGTTTTATTACTTAATGCACATGACCAATACATATGACATGATGGTTCATGAGATGAACCGGGTCTCATTAGTATATTAGATGTGATTTATGTATATGGATGAGATCCACATATAAGAGACCCTAAACTTCCCAATTACCACAAGTAGGCCCCTCTATCAATATCATGGATCAATTGGAATAAATTTGTCTCCTCCAATCTTAGATCCACATTTTATTATCCTTGAGCCCCAATTAATCACAGTGATCATCAGTACCATTCAATTAACTCTTAATTGAGATGGGTGCACACTTACTAATGACAAATCCATTAATTGGCACAAGGGATAATATAGATAGATTCCATCTTGACCATTGAATGTTCTCAAAGTACTACTACCACTTACCCAAGACACCGAGGTGTTGAGCTACAGTTGGCCTCACTCATTGGTGACTCAAAGCAAATGAATAGATAGAAACTTGAGTTCATCAATGTCTCAGGATTGAGAGCCTATTGCTAGGGACTTTCATAAGGTGCTTCTAATGGTCTTTCAATACATCCAATGTACCAGCATCGTGATCCATAATCTTACATTCTAATGATCGAGACAAATCACACTATCTCATAGTGATCAAAGTACTGCAACCTTATCAGATGAGATGCCCAGTCTCATCACTGGTTGTGAACATATTTAAGTATAAGATTTGTGACACATGTCTCCTGTATGTGGATCTCATCCATATACATATATCACATCTAATATACTAATGGAACCCGGTTCATCTCATAAACCATCATGTCATATGTATTGGTCATGTGCATTAAGTAATAAAACACCATTCATCTCATGAAAGGAAAGCATGATTTTATTGATAAATAAAGAAATTAATCAATTTATTACATCATCTGATGGATTGAGTCCATACAATTTAACAATCTCCCACTTGGGCTCAATTCCAGTCAGGGTTGCATCTCATGCCCATCCCGTCTACATGCTGCTCAAAGACTTTGGTAGTCAAAGGCTTTGTAAAGGGATCCGCTAGATTGTCCACAGAGGCTATCTTGGTAATAGCAATATCACATCTCTGCACAATCTCTCTGACTAAATGATGTTTCTTCTGTACATGCTTTTGGCTTTTATGGCTTCTGGGCTCCTTGGACTGAGCGACTACCCCGTTGTTGTCACAGTAAACTATGAGCGGCTGTCGTGCCAAAGGTACCACCCCAAGTTCCATAAGGAATCTCTTGAGCCATACTACTTCCTTAGCTTCTTCACAAGCTGCTACATATCCAGCCTCCGAGGTGGAATCAACGGTACATTCTTGTTTAATACTCCTCCAGCTGGTAGCTCCACCACCAAGCATAAATACATAACCAGAGGTGGATTTCCTGGAATTCTTATCGGACATGAAGTCAGAATCTGTATAACCGACATGAAGTCAGGATCTGTGTAATCAATTTCGTCTTTCTGAGTATACCCTTTTGCAACAAGCTTGGCCTTAAAGGTCTCTACTCTACCATCTGGTCCTCTTTTTCTCTTGTAGACGCACTTGCACCCAGTAGGTTTAATATTGGCAGGCAAGTCCACAAGTGTCTAGACCTGATTGGAGTACGTAGACTCCATCTCAGCTTTCATAGCATCTTGCCAACGTCCCGAATCTATGTCCTTAATTGCTTCATCATAGTTACAGGGATCTTGTTCTGGTTCTTTCGGGACTGCCTCATAAGACTCTCCCAAGAATGAGAACCTGTCAGGGGGTCTGACAATCTTCCCACTATGACGAGGCACTGGAGTAACTACTGGGTCCGGTAAGGGCGGTTCTTCTTCAAGGTCGGTCATACTTGGATTTGGAATTGATTGCTCTTGAATTTCTTCCAAGATCACATTATCTAAAGATTTCCGGTTCATCATATAATCTTCCTCCATAAAAAACGCATTAGTGCTCACCAACACTTTCTACTCTCTAGGGTTATAGAATAACCAACCTTTAGTTCATTTAGGATATCCTACAAAGGTGCATATTTCCGACTTCGTTTCCAACTTATCTGTCTTAACCTTTAGCACGTGTACCGGACAACCCCAAATGTGTAAATGTTGTAGATTAGGCTTTCGCCCGAACCACAACTCCCGGGGAGTCTTAAGTACAAACTTAGATGGTACGAGGTTTAGTATGTACATCACAGTATCCAAGGCGTATCCCCAAAAGGATATAGGTAATCCTGAGAAACTCAGCATAGACCTGATCATATTTAAAAGAGTCTGGTTCCTTCTTTCCGCTACTCCATTCTGTTTAGGCATACCGGGAGCAGACAATTGGGATAGAATCCCATTCTCTGATAAGTATCCCATAAATTCAGCAGAGAGATATTCCCTTCCTCGACCTGATCAAAGAGTCTTGATACTGTTACCTAATTGCTTTTCCGCTTCCGCTCAAAACCCTTTGAACTTTTCAAAAGCCTCGAACTTGCGGTGCATAAGGTATATGTATCCATATCTTGAGTAATTATCTGTGAAAGTGATGAAGTACTCATATCCTCCTCTGGCCTTGACATTAATGGGTCCACACACATCAGTATGCACTAATTCCAATAAATCTTTGGCCCTATTGCCCTTAGATGAAAAATGGTCTTTTGGTCATTTTGCCTTCCAGATAGGACTCGCAGACAAGCATTGGTTCCATCACTAATGAAGGCAAGATACCATCTTTCACTAGCCTGTCAATCCTGTTTAGGTTTATATGACCTAGCCTCAAATGCCAAAGTTTTGTTGGATTAGATGAAGGTAACTTCCTTTTTAATGATGGTCTATTAATTGTTTCAATATCATGTATCTCATACATCGTGGGAGTTAACAAATAAAGCCCGTTGGTTACGTTGCCAGAACATATAAAAGTACCATTCCTCTTTATGACAACTTCAATATCAAAAGTAATAGAATAACTTTTATTCACCAAACTAGAAACTGAAATTAAATTCCGTCGTAAAGACGGTACATATAATGTGTCTGACAAAACCAATTTATTATTTAAGAAACATAAGGGAATGAGTCCCACTGAAACAACTTCCGCCTTAGCGTCAGATCCTAGGTTGACAATGATTTCTCCGTCACTATGCCTCCTGGTTTCCCTGAACCCCTGCAACGAATTACATTTGTGATCAGTTGCACCGGAGTCAACACACCCGGACTCTGAAGTACCAGTTGCAAAACTAACTTTAGAAATAAGTGACTCAATCATACCTGAGGTCTTCTTTTTAGACAGATAATCTGGACAATTCCTTTTCCAATGTCCTGTCTTACCACAATGGAAACACTTTCCTTTTGTCCCTGATCTCTTAGCCTTGGCCATGCCACCATTAGGACCATTCTCCACCATTAGGACCATTCTCCACCTTAGGACCCTTCGGAACTGATTTCTTTTTGCTTTTCCGCCCTTTGCCTTTCGGCTTGAACTTGGCATCTGACTATTCTATCATCAGGGCAGTTGGCTTCTTCTTCATAATCCCTTCAATCACCACCAGCTGGCTAGACAGCTCAGCCAGGGTCAGATTCATCTTATTCATATTATAATTAACGTTGAAATTGTTGAATGACTCTGGTAGTGACTCAAGGATTATGTCAATCTGTGATTCTGCATTAATCGTAGCCCCTAGTACATCTAGCTCATTCAATGAGTCAATCATCTTCAACATGTGTTCCTGTACTGATGTACCTTCACTCATCTTGGTGCTTATGAGCACCCTCATAGCGGCCTGCCTAGGCAGGTCTGCCCTGTTCCTCAAATATCTCCTTTAAGTTTGATATAATATCATATGCAGTCTTATAGGATTGATGTTGGTGTTGCAAAACACTAGACACGGATGCCATAATGTAAATCTGGCCATCTCATCGTCATTTGCCCATTTGGTGTAAAGTTCTTTTTCTTCTTTTGATGCATCTGGGCCAGGCTCATCAAGGGGGGTTTTGGTAAGGACATATTTATATCCTGAAGCGGTCAGGACAATATCCAGGTTCCGTTTCTAGTCTACATAGTTGGATCCCACCAACTTATTCTTGTTGAGGATGGTCGCAAGTGGATTGAAAGTATTTGAATTCATGTTTGAAATACTGTAGCACATACCATACATTCAATTAATGAATTTAAATGACATTAGGGTTTAGTATTATACCAAATTTATGTGGGAACCCTCATAACCACTAAATTTAGAATACATTGGAATCCCAATCCCCGGGGTATGCCTTCTTGGGGAGTGCAAATACCACCTAGATTGGTGCAGATCAAAGTTGGTCAAAATTAGGATTAAGACTAACTATCCATGATCCCCATCATTCATTATTATCTAGGTATCTCATACCAAATAATGTATGACTCCCAATTAGCTTCGGTTTCTAAAATACATGAGGCAAATCCTTGGGGATACTACATCATTATTTTAGTTAAGTGTGACCCACCAACTAGCATTGCATGACAACCATTGCGAGTACCTCCTCCTTGGGGAGTGGACCCCCCCCGTCTCACCAACACTACCCATAGGAGATCCATATCTAGTAACCAGACAAGTAAAAGCCCTCCGTGGGGAATGACCATTCTCAAGATGGCGCGAGGCTAATACTTTCCTTACAATGGACCTATGGTGGAAAACCAAGGGGATTTCTAAATATAAATGCCCTGCTCCTACTTAATATTTTAGAATTGAGGATTTCCTTATAGGTATATGGGCCCACAAATATAGACATCAAATCATCTCATGATATGACCAATGATTGGTTCCAAGTCAAGTTATTTTATGGAAAGTCCAGTTTCTTAAATTAGTGTTAGCAATGGATCCATCTCATGGGCCCACCAACTCTAATTAGAACTCTTTCCAAAAATTAATTTGATTGAACTAATTTTGCAAATTGCTATGTTTGGATCAGATTTGGAAACTTTCTAAAACAAGCATTCATCCATAAATAGAAAGTGCTAAAATTAGAAACTAGTCCTCTCCTCCACATGGCCCAAACAGAATACACTTTTTGGACTTCTAGATTTTCCAAAACTTTGGGATTCCTCAAACTCTTTGGGAATTTCCAAAATGCTTTTGGTAATCTTCAAACTCTTTGATTAGGAGTCCAACTTCACTTTCCTTCTTCGTCTTGGACATCGCCAGAATTTACAAATTTAGAAAAATTACATAAATTCCTATACCTCAATTATGAGACTTACATGGTAATCTAAACATGGAAATAAAAGGGCTGCAGGGAAATTCACCATCCCTTGTCCTTTCACGGGAAACCAAGGAAAGCATGATGCCAACCATATAAAGAAGGTAAAAGACTTGTGAGCCACATGGAGAGGACAAGATCACCTGCAAGTTAGTATCACATACAACCAAGCAACTCACAAAACCAGGCTACCAAACCATAGTGGAAAGATAGGATCCCAAAAGAAAATTCAGATTAAAAAAATTAGAAATTTTCCGTCTGCAGTCGGCTAGCCGACTTGACCAAGTCGGTTGGCCGACCCGACGAAGACCCAAAATTTGGGGTTTTCCAAGTTTTAGCCAACTGATCCCAAACTCTATCTAATGATTCCAAATACCATCTAATGGCTTCCTACCATCCTTCCATCATAGTTAAATCCTTTTGTGACAATGCAAACATGGATCTGCTACAAAAAGTAAGCAAACCCAATCATAACTGATATTTACATAGCCCTAGGTCTATCATCTTCGCATCTCATGCAAAGATTAGATCTGGATTGCTGATCTAACATGATTAGAGATGAGGTATGACTCTGATACCAATTGTTGGAAGTAGGTGGGCCTCGTGGATAGGTTTTCAAAACTTTTGATCCACTTGACTCAGGGATCAAGTACCCATAAGGCTATAAACCATATCCAGGATGCAATCCCTCTATCTCATCAATCATGTACAACAATAAAACCTATCTAAAAGATAGAAATTAGAAACACCATGCATCCAAAACAATCCATAACAAATAGAGAAGTAGATTATACCTTTGGAGGCCGGCAGTACTCTAATGGAGAAGAAGACTTGCTTGATGAAAAAACTCTTTCTTTTACACAAACTTAGGATCTCCAAGACCTCTTAGCCTTCCACGCTATGACCCGTATCAGTTCTCTTTTCTCAAGAAGATTGGTGGAAACTTCAAGAGAAAACCCAACTAAAAACTCTAAGTAACAAGAAGAGAAAGAAAGAGAAGAAGAGATGTGCAACTCTTGCACAAAGGGGGGCTGGGCGTGAATTCCAAGGTTGGACGTCCAGCCCCCTTATGTCTCCTTTTATAGCTTTTAAGTAATCTCCTTCCCTCCTCTTTTACAAATTGAAATAGAAGTCTCACTTCCACAAAAGTTAGTAATTTACTCCTTTCTAATTATTATAGAAGTCTCACTTCCACAATAATTAGTAACTTACTATTACCACTATTACAAGTCCCACTTCAAATAAAAATAGTAACTTTCTAATTCCTTCATTTTGGAGTTCAAGTAGGATTAGTATCTTTCTAATAACTTGGGCTAGCGTGGGGACCACTAGGGATTCCATAGAAAGCTGGCTCCAACTGGAACACCGCGACCCCACATCTCATGTGCAATCTGGGCCCACAGTTAATTGCAAATAACACCACTATATAAATGCAATTGCACTCTAGTCTTAGGAATAAATTACAATGAAGACCCTAAACTTCCACATTACCAAAAGTAGGCCCCTCTATTAATATCCATGGATCAATTCGAATAATTCTGTCCCATCCAATCTTAGATCCACATCTTATTATCCTTGAGCCCCAATTAATCACAGTGATCATCAGTCCCATCCAATTAACGCTTAATCGAGATGGGTGCGCACTTACTAATGACAAATCCATTAATTGCAACAAGGAGATAATATAGATAGATTCCATCTTGACCATTTGATGTTCTCACAGTCCTACTACCATGTACCCAAGACACCGAGGTGTTGACCTATAGTTGGCCTCACTCATTGGTGACTCAAAGCAAATGAATAGATAGAAACTTGAGTTCATCAATGTCTCAGGATTAAGAGCCTATTGCTAAGGAATTATGAGAGCAGACCTTAAAATCGAGACAGTATTTCATAAGGTGCTTCTCATGGTGTTTCAATACATCCAATGTACCAGCATCGTGATCCATAATCTTACATTCTAATGATCGAGACAAATCACACTATCTCATAGTGATCAAAGTGCTGCAACCTTATCAGATGAGATGCCCAATCTCATCACTGGTTGTGAACATATTTAAGTATAAGATTTGTGACACATGTTTCCTGTATGTGGATCTCATCCATATACATATATCACATCTAATATACTAATGGAACCCGGTTCATCTCATAAACCATCATGTCATATGTATTGGTCATGTGCATTAAGTAATAAAACACCATTCATCTCATGAAAGGAAAGCATGATTTTATTGATAAATAAAGAAATTAATCAATTTATTACATCATCTGATGGATTGAGTCCATACAATCTAACATTTATGCCCTTTGGCCTAAAAAATGTCGGAGCAACATACCAAAGGGTAATGACAACCATTTTCCATGATATGAGGCATGACTGTATGGAAGTCTACGTTGATGATATCCTGGTAAAATCTAGGACCCGCGCTGGTCACATTGAGGCCCTAAGGCACATTCTTCAGAGGTCAAGAGAGACTGAGCTAAGAATGAATAAAAAAAGTGTGTGTTTGGAGTGTCAGCGGGGAATCTCTTAGGATTTATGGTTAGCAATAGGGGAATCAAGGTGGATCCCGCTAAGATTAAGGCTATTCTTGAAATGCCTCCTCCTAAAATTTTGAAACAATTGTGTGGACTTATAGGACGACTCCAGTTCATTCAAAGGTTCATTTCTCAACATTCACAATGTTGTGAACCGTTCGATAAGTTGCTAAAAGGAGGAGCCATATTTAAATGGGACCATGAGTGCCAGAATGCATTTGATGATTTGAAACACTATCTGTTGAATGCCCCTATTCTCAAACCACAGGTCAAAGGACCGCCCCTAATCTTATATGCTTCGGCTATTGAGTCAGCCATTGGGATTGTACTAGGCCAGTACGATGAGTCAGGAAAGAAAGAACATATGATTTACTATCTAAGCAAATCCCTGCTACCATATGAACGGAAGTATTCACCGATAGAAAGAACTTGCCTAGCAGTGGTTTGGGCTGCCCAAAAACTCAGACATTATTTCTTGGCTCATTTTATACGACTTTTGGCACGAATGGACCCTTTAAAATACATTTCCGAGAAGCCAATATCTTCCTGCCGAATCGTGAGGTGGCAAATGCTTTTGTCCGAATTTGACATAACATACGTAACACAAAAATCAATCAAAGGATAAGCCATTGCGGATCACCTCGCCCATCTTCCATTGTCGACTTATGAAACTGTGAAAGATGAATTCCCAGATGAAGAGCTGCTGAATGCAAATATTGTCAATGTTGAAAAGGATCTATGGACACTCTACTTTGATGGTTCATTGAATGAGACTGGTAGAGGGATAGGAATAGTACTTCAAAGTCCAGAGGGTGTTATTATTTCCAAAGCCTTTAAATTAAACTTTATTGTTACTAACAATACAACAGAATATGAAGCTTTGGTTGCAGGTCTTAGAGAAGCACTCTTTCTCAATATTAAGAAGCTGAAGGTTTTCGAAATGATGATCCGGAGATCCACCTTCACAAGTAGAAAAGGAAATAAACTTTTTTCCTAAATTTCCATCGCACCATATATTTAAGAAAAGAGACAAGGTTTTTGGATGCTGTAAGAGGCGATTTTCTTTGTTTGCCGTGAAAGGCAATTGTTAGACCCCGACCCAGACCAAGTCGATTAGTGTGCGATTAGTATGTGTTTAGTCCTAAGTGGGTTTAGTTGGCGTTGGGTTAGAAGTAATGAGTTTTAGTCTTGGACATAGCTTTGGGAATTTTGAGAACGTTTAATATTAGTCAGACACACTCAGGAAGGCCTGAGTGCACGTGTGAGCTTGGGAAGATCGTATCGATTTCCGTGTGATTGTGATTTTTATTTCATTTGAATGATTTTTCTATGTGTTACAACTTCCGTCTTAAGCCCATTCTTGTTTGAGGCCCAGAAACCCAAGTTTTGGCCCAAAGAGGGTAAAATTGTCTTTT
This sequence comes from Cinnamomum chago, assembly GCA_038049695.1. Lineage (NCBI taxonomy): Eukaryota > Viridiplantae > Streptophyta > Magnoliopsida > Laurales > Lauraceae > Cinnamomum > Cinnamomum chago. The sequence goes on from CP142456.1 coordinate 49,026,280, forward strand.
ATGCACAAATCTGGACACAATTTTCGAGATCTCAAAACCATGTCAAAAATATACTTTTTGGAAACTAGATTTTTCGACGATCGTTTTATCCTTCTTCGTCGAAGTCATCCGAGGCTCCCAAGATCGTGTTTTGATCACTTCAAGTTCAGCTAGTTGGGGCCCATTCTCATCACTTAAGCCCCATCTCCCTCTCTTTTCATTCACTTTACCAATCTCTGCAACTCTCTTGACCTAGGGTTGAAAAACCCCTTTTCTCTTCCATCTTCTTCACCTTGCATGAGCTAGCTAGAAAACTCCAAAAAAGATTCCAAGGCTACCATTTTCTTCCCCTCATCTCAAGCTTCCTATTGATATCTTCTTCTTGAAAGCTAAGGTTGAGAAAGCCCTCCATTTGTCTTCATTTCTCTTGTTTGACCTTCTCTAGGTAAGAGCTTCCAATCATATCTTTCATGGAGTTATTTTGATTCCTCAAGACCATGTTTTTCATGTTTGCAAACCCTTTTGTTAAAATGGGTTCCTTGGTTCCATTTTTGAGTAAGTTGTGTGGTTTTCTCTTGGGTTTTCTTGTAGTGTTGGATTAGCTTGAGAGAAGTGCTTGAGAAGGATTGTTTAGCATTTGGGCAAGACAAGTAATCTCTATAGGACCATTGTGCATGTGTATTTTAAGCTACATTGTTGTTTTGGAAATTTTGCATATGAATATGTTTACAAGCTTCATGATCATGTTCTCTTCGGATTGAATGTTTAAGATTTGGAAAAATATGTGTTTTGCCCCTTGGAGAGCATGTAGGCTCAGGGAGTGCAAGTGGAATGAGAAACAAGAAGAAGGGAAGAAGAAAATGTGGGAAATCTGAACTGGACTGCTTTTCCCGTGCAGTTCGGTCAGCCGTCGGTCGGCTGGCGGCTAACTGAAATTCCCATTTCGGTTAACCGCGAGCTGACCGAGCTCGGCGGTTCCCTTTCCAGAAGCTGACATTTCGACAGGGAGTTACAGTCAGCTTGTCGGTCAGCTAGCGGCTAGCCGCCATACCCAATATCGGCTCACCGCTGGCCAACCGCGCGTTGTCGGTTCCTTTTCCCGAGAGCTACATTTCAGATTGGGTTTCAGCGGTCAGCCCTACGGTCAGTTCACGGCTAACCGCCAGGTCTCAGTTCGGCTAACCGTAGTCATTTCGGTTCCTTTTCCAGAGGGCTGTGTTGGACCTGGATTTCCAGCGGTCAGCTGGCGGCTAACCGCCAGGCCTTAGTTCGGCTAGCCGACACCTGACCGCGAGGTGACCGAATTTGACAGATTTCCTGTTTTGAAGAGATTTTTGTAAGAATGAAAACTAGAACATGTTAAGTGGTCTTTAGCTTGATATTATGCACTCGAAACCCTAGATGTCCTTGAACTTCTGGGGTACCAATTCTGTTTTAATTCCAACATCTGGGCTTCGGCTGCACAACGATCAACCAAAGGTCCTTGCATGAACTTGATAGGCTTTGTATTCGTACTTTGGTTTTTGATATGATGAATATCATCGTGTACTCGTTTTGAAGTTAAGTACAAGCTAGTTTTGAAGACGTGTTTTAAGAAAAAGGGGATCACTTCCTAAGCGTGTTATACATATTAATTATGCCCTTGCTAGTCGTGTTCCTCGTGTTTTGATAAGTGATTTCCCCCTTTTTTATCTCGACGTGTTTAGACCGTGTTTCGCGTGTTTTGTGCATTCATGAATTAAGTAAACACCGCTGAGCTTAGACTGCCCTTTCAGTTTGATCCACTGTCTGGGGGTCTTTAAACATGTGGACTGTCTGCAGACTGGTCGTGTATTTATTACACATCGTGCGTGTCCGGTTCCGCGGCCGGAATTCCCGTCTTTGTGGGAAATCGTGTCGTACTTATATTATGTATATCGTGCTTGTCGTGCATGCTTGCTCTTTTCATTATATAAATGATAGAGAAAGGATGAGCTCTTTGTGGATTGTAACTGTTCATGATATATTATGTACTCATGCTAGTTTGTTTTATTACTCAGCTTAGCTATTTATTTCTACAAATGTACCTCAGTCATGATAGTATTTTTAAATCAAGTATTGTTTATATGTTTTCCTAAACATTATTGTTCATGCTTGCTCCTAAATTGATTACCTGCCAAACCGTCGTGTTTGACCCTTGTTTGTTGGTGCCCAGGTGCAGGAGACGTTACTTTTGAGGAGGAGCGTCAGGAGGAGGCTTGTGAGCCAACCCCGGTGAGAGAGTGGCAGCCCGACGATGTCATTTAGATGTCGGGCGGGTTCTTGAGTCTCGCTATCATTTTGTCTTGGGGTTTATTTTGTTTATTTTTGAGAAGTGTATTGGCTTCTGTTGGCCTCTTATGGAACTGTAACTAAACTTAAATTACTTTCTGGTTCGTCTTGTAACTTGAACTATAAAGGGAATGCCTTGTTAGCTTCTTTCTTTGATACTATGCCTCGTGATTATATGTCATGGCACTTAAATATTTTATTAGTGCTCAGCTTGATGTGTTTTACTACACGCTTCTGCAAAGCTTGTACGTGTGAGTCAGATTCCGCGTGTCCTTGGGAATCCTCACCGCGGGAACCTGTGGGAAAACAGTAGACAGCGCAAATCATCAACGTCGCGGGCCCGGGGTCCCGTTCCGGAGTCGCGACAGCAATTTTGCCGTAAAAGGCGATGTTCGCCGTGAAAGGCGATGTACAAATCTCATCAATAATGAAAGGCAAGAATTGTGATTTTTTTGTGTCTCTTTATGAAAAAACACAATAGAAAAGTAAGAAAAGGAATTCTGATTTCTCAGGAGATTGCGGGGACTCGTTTCTGATCGATGGTCGCAAGTCATGTATGGACTTCGCCATCGTACTTCAGATGAGAACATATGATGCTTTGATTCTTTTGGCTTGGCTTGGACTTCAGATTTTTAGAGGATAAGGACCAACGGGAGGTCCTATATCCAATAAAAAATGAGTAGATGGGCTGAAAAGCCGCGTCTAGGCCATGTCGGATAGAAAGAGAGGGCCTTGGGGGGGTGGCCCCCCAAGGGACTTCAATCGCCTTGTGGTGTTTGTTGCAGCATAGTTTCTTCAAAGTAGCAGAGCTTCTTTTTACAGTGTCTGGACTTTGGATCTCTGTGTGTGTATATGTGGATCTTTCTTCTTTCTTCTTAGAATGACCCCCCTTTTATAAGCTTTTGGTAGCCATTAGGTTGGTTTATGGGCATTGATGGCATTGATGCTCCATGATGGGAGGAGTTACAAGTTTTTATTTTGTGATTTTGTAACTCCATTTTCTTGGCTTTTGATTGTCCGATGGAGAATGATGGGCATTTAATCACCTTTAAACTCCGTGATGAGAGGAGTTTCATGATTTATTGCCATAATTGCTTGGACTTGTAACTCCTCTTTGCTCGCTTCGATTGGACCGTCCAAACTAATGAGTTAATGACTGCATTAACTTGTCATAAAATAGGTCATTTAACTGCATTAAGTGGTCGCTAGGGTGCTCGAAGAGTCGCGGGCCGTACCACGTCTTTTGGAATTCTTCTTAAGATCGCCGAGGGATCCACATGTTGTTTGATGTCGGATGGCGATGCAACTTCAGACATTAATTGCTATTAGTGGGCCGGTATCATTTGTCCTCTCGATTTCTCGATCGGTAAGACAAAAAGTGTACTTTCTTGATTGGCTAGTTGGTGATTTTGAAGTGTGTGATGATGATCACATGCTCTTGTTGGTAGATACGAGATGTTGGTGAAGATCAGCTGATTTCGAGCACCAAAAATCAGATTTTCGGAAAACAATGGGGGCCGAGATTCTCGAAACGCGAAAAGGGTTGGAAAATGGCCCTTTCGTTGGAAATCCGGCGACCCGGATTTCCAGGGTCTTCGCCGGCGACCATGGGCCATGGTTGCCGTCGGCGACCATGGGGATTTTCCCCTTTTTTGGTCGCCGTTTTTCCGCCGTTTATCGGTCTTTTTTTATTCTTTTTGTTAGATTGTATGGTCTCAATCCATCAGTTGATGTAATAAATTGATTAATTTCTTTATTTATTAATATAATCATGTTTTCCTTTCATGAGATGAATGGTGATTTATTACTTAATACACATGACCAATGCATATGACATAATGGTTCATGAGATGAACCGGGTCCCATTAGTATATTAGATGTGATATATGTATATGGATGAGATCCACATACGAGAGATATGTGTCACAATTCTTATACTTAAAATATCTTCACAACCAGTGATGAGACTGGGCATCTCATCTGACAAGGTTGCAGCACTTTGATCACTATGAGATAGTGTGATCTGTCTCGATCATCAGAATATAAGATTCTGGATCATAGTGCTGGTACATTGGATGTATTGAAGGACCATGAGAAGCACCTTATGAAATACTGTCTCGATTTAAGGATTGCTCTCATCATTCCCTAGCAATAGGCTCTCAATCCTGAGAGACATTGATGAACTCAAGTTTCTGTCTATTCATTTGTTTTGAGTCACCAATGAGTGAGGCCAACTGTAGGTCAACACCTCAGTGTCTTGGGTACGTGGTAGTAGGACTGTGAGAACATGCAATGATCAAGATGGAATCTATCTACATTATCTCCTTGTGCCAATTAATGGATTTATCATTTGTAAGTGCGCACCCATCTCGATTAAGAGTTAATTGGATGGTATTGATGATCACTGTAATTAATTGGGGCTCAAGGATAATAAGATGTGGATCTAAGATTGGATGTGACAGATTTATTCCAATTGATCCATGGATAATGATAGAGGGCCTACTTGTGGTAATTGGGAAGTTTAGGGTCTTCATTATAATTTATTCCTAAGACTGGAGTGCAATTGCATTTATATAGTGATGTTATTTGCAATTAACTGTGGGCCCGGATTACACGTGAGATGTGAGGTCACGTGTCCTAGTTGGAGCCAGCTTTTTAAGGAATCCCTAGTGGTCACCACGCTAGCCCAAGTATTAGACAGATTCTATTCTTACTTAAACTCTAAACGGAAGGAATTAGAAAGTTAGTATTTCTATTTTAAGTGAGACTTCTAATAGTGGTAATAGTAGGCTACTAATTTGTGTGGAAGTGTGGCTTCTAATACAAATTAGTAAGATAGATAAGAGAGAAGACTTGAGGACTATTTAAAGGGGAATACACCCCTTGGACGTCCAGCCATAAGAGTGCACGCCCAACCCTCTTTATTTATGCAAGTGTTGCACAATTTTCTTCTCTTCTCTCTCTTCTAGTTGCCTTCGAGTTCCTTGGAGTTTCTCGTAGGATTTTCTCTTGGAGATCCCACACATCTTCTTAAGAAAAGAGATCTGATAGAGGGTCATAGCGTGGAAGACAACAAGGTCTTGGAGATCTCTAATTGCTTAAAGAAGAGTTCTTGTTCTAGTTGGTTGTCTTCTCCTCGATTAGAGTACTACCGGGCTCCAAAGGTATAATCTGCTTCTCTACTTGTTGTAGATTATTTTGTTGCATGTAGTTGCTGATCTCTATCTTCTAGATAGGTTATATTGCTGTACATAATTGATGAGAATGAGGGATTACATCCTGGATTGGGTTATAGCCTTCTGGATAGTTGATCCCTGAGTCAAGTGGGTCAAAAAGTTTTGAAAACCTATCCACGAGGTCCACCTCTTCCAACACTTTTTTCTCCTATATTTTTCTTGATATTTTTCCTCATTTATTGGCTTGATTCTCCTGAAGAAACCCTGATGAGAAGCTGTACAAATCGGAGCACAAAGTTTCTTATTTTCTGGAAAGGCCGAAGAATTTGTTGTCGATTTTCCGTCAGAAGTCAAAACTAGGTCAAACGATGTCGGAATGACCTAAAACTGATGTGTAGCCTGCTGAGCAATAGATAAGACTAACCATAGGATTTTATTTGAGTTTTGAAGCCGTGTGGGGTCCCGTCGCTAGTAAACTTGATTTTGTCGCGAGGAAGATGTCGCGCTTTGATGTGTGGTCAACCGATGTTCGATTGACCTGAAATTTGACAGGGAGCTGTTGGAGTCATTTTGAGATGATCCATTAGCTCCGATTTGGAAGTCATTGTCTTAGGGAGCTCCGCCGCCTAGAGGCCTGATTTGGCTTCCGAGAGTCAAAGTCCGGTCAAATGTTGTCGAAATGACCTAAAATTTGACATGTAGCCCTTTGGAAGCCTTTTGAAATCGCCAATGTGCTCCTTTTTTATGAGTGATGGCCTCGGTGGTTCTCGCCACCGAGAGGCTTGATTTTACTATTCAAGGGTTGATGTGGGGTCAAACATTATCGGTTTGACTTAAAACTTGAACTGGAACTATTTGGAGGTATTTTGAGACCATCCATAGGCTTGGATCGAAGATCTTACGTTTTCGACACTGCCGCCGCCAGGGGGCGCCTGTTTGGCTGCCGGAGGAATGAAGTTAGGCCAAATGATGCTGGGATGGCCCCGAAACTTGATGTAGAGCCTCCTAGTGGCATTTTGAGGCCAGCTGTGTGCTCTATTTTGTGTGTTAGGGTCTTTGGCTTCGCCGCCACTGAGAGCTCCTGCTTAGCTGCTGGAGGAGTGAAGTTAGGCCAAATGATGTTGAAATGGCTCGAAACTTCAGGTGTACCCCTCTTTTGGCTGTTTTGAAGAATCTTGCCGTTTTTGTTTTATTCTGACAAGATTTGATGCTTGAAGTAGCATTGCCTGTTTGTGGTAGAATGCGGCTTCATGTAGCTTCTTGATGTTGAAGAGGCAAAGTGACATTTTTGTTGTCAACAAATGCCCCCTCGAGGTACAGTGACGAGTTGCGTAACTGTAAGACCCCGACCCGAGTGAACCCGATTAGTGCTAATTAAGTTGCGTGTTAGTGCTTAGCTTGATTAGTGTTTTGGCTAAGTTGGGTTTGGAATAGCTTTTGATATAGTTTTGGGGATTTTGATTTGCTTTGTGTTAGTGGGGCCCTTTGGGGGTTCCTTTTCATGACATTGCATATGTTTGAGGATTTATCGGAGGTTTTTGCATTCATGATTTTAATCCCGTTTTACTCGTTTTGATGATCCCTACAACTTTCATGTTGATCCCGTCCCCGCTTGATATTCCCGAAACCCGCGAAACCTATACTTTTTAGAAACTAGATATTTCGACGAACATTTCTTCCTTCTTCGTCGAATTCATTCGAGGTCCCGAGAGAGATGATTTCAGCCTAAGTAGATTGTTAGTAGTGGAGCCCACTCCTCACTTGCTACAATAGGAGACCCTTCCCTTCCATTTTCATTTTCCAGCACAAGAGAGAGAACTAGGGCTTTGTGAGCAACCCCTTCTTCTTCTTGCTTTCCATCACTCAATCCACTCCCAAACTTGCACCAAGAGGAGATTGGAGGCCATCATCTTCTTTATCTCCTTGAGAGCTTTCTTTCCATAGCTTTTGTAGAGCACCCCAACCATTACAGGATTTCCTTTGAGCTTACCATTGCCATTAGAAGACCTTACAACTTGGACCATTGTCTTTGGAGACTTGTTAGAGCTTGATTTACTTGATTTGAAGACATAAGGCAAGTGGATGAATGGTTTCCTAAGTTTTCATTGATTTTGGTTACTTTCCATTAATGCACATTTATTGCTTTGTTTTGAAATGAATGTCCATGAGAGAGTATTAATGTCACATTTATGATCATAGAGAAATGGTAGTTCATAGCATTGAATGTCTTCTTGTTTTGCTTCAAATGTATATGTTGTGAGATGGTTTCCTTCTCCCTTTTTCCTTGTTTTGAATGTATGGTTGATGGAGGAGAATGGGATGGATATGGTTGGAGATTTGAAGTAGATGGAATGGGGTTTTAGACTCCTCATTTGATGTGTAAGAAGGGCTAAAAGGATGTTGTAAAAAGGAGAAATAGGGAGGAACTGAACTGGTCCGGAATCTGTTCCTGGACAGTTCGCTCGAGCGACCTGTCCAGAAATGGTTCGGAGCATTCCAGTAGCTGGGTCGCTCGAGCGGACCCTTGGTCGTTCGAGCGGTAATCACAGAACTAATTCCAGTGAGTTGTTCGCTCGAACGCATTTAAATAACCGCTCGACCCAATGAGTTCGCTCGAGCGAACTCACCCAGACAACCTTCCCAGCGAGCGACTCGCTCGAGCGAACCCTACAATCCGCTCGAGCGATGAGGTCGTCTGGCCTAGGTTATGTTTGGGGACAACGTTCGACTGTTTCAATGCATTGGGGCTATTCTTTGGGAACCCCTCCATATCAAGGAGATTTATTAGGCATTGTGTGAGGCTATTTGAGGAAGAAACCATATCACAAGGATTTCATTCATAGTTTTGAAAAGATCGAAGTGTATAAGGAGCCCGGAATGTCCCCAAACTCAAAGAGTACCAAATTTTTATGTGATCGACATACGGGGTCCCTATCCATTTCAAATAGATATTTTCTCGAAAATGTCAATTGCTTACAGTACTTTACTGATTCCGAGATTTGCACTACTTGTCTTGTTTTCCCGAAAGTATTGTTATACACTTGGAACGGTTACTTGACCCGAAGTGCATTGCACCATTTGATATGATAGTGTGCCCTTGAGCACCCCCGTCTTGCCCGCTTGATTACTTATGGTACTTGATTTAATTGCATGTGTCTCGATTGTATTTGACCTATGAGTCGGCACCACTAAGCTTGGATAACCCTGTTGGTCTGATCCACCGACTTGGAGATCCCCCTCTTGTCCCGCCAGCTGCAGTTTGGATCCCGCTACCCGGTCATTACCATGGTCTTGTCCCGATGCCGCAGATTGTTACTGTGGTCCCCGATGCCCGGCTCGCTACCGTGGTCATGTATAGTATTGTATATGTATATGTATGTATATGAGATCCCCTGTTTCTCCTCACCTCGAGTGACTGAGATCGGGGCCTAGTTATTGCTCTATCACCGTAGCGATAGAGGACTTAGCTTCGTGTGGTTGCCATCTTGATCGTTTCCCGTTTCCTTGGTCACCTTACATGTTTTACATTGCATCCTTGTATTTGAATAAATGTTTTAACTTGTTTAGAGGAATTGTTATTTAAACAGGTTTTCATGTTTTGAAGGTAAATTCATGTATTCCCTTATTGTCTTTATATTTCCTCCATTTGCCAAACCGTCGTGTTTGACCTACTCTTTGGTACTCAGGTCCCGTCGTCGGTTATCCTGAGGAGGAGCGTGAGGAGGCGGTCGTAGAACCGCAGCAGTTGGTTGAGTGGCGTGCCGATGATGTCATGTAGACGTTGGTTGGTTGTGAGAGACTTATCATTTTGGGAAATGTTCAACCATTCTTTTGAATTGGTATTTTGTATAGTGGCCTTTGTCGGCCTCTATTTTTGAGAAATGTAACTAAAAGATATTTGTATAAACTTTAACTTACTTTGGGTAACATGCTTTAGATCATTGCTCATTCTGATACAGTGTTTAGACTTGTGTGGTTGTCTTGATGAGCAAGGATGAATTGACTATTTGATTTGCTACACGCTTCCGCACTTAAAAGAAATATTCATTGATGGTTGTGATATCCTCACCGCGGACACCTGTGGGAAATTAAATAACCTATATCTTTCATTAATCATTGTTCGTTAATGTCCCGATCCTGGATTAGGATTTCCGGTCCGGGGTCGCGACAGACTGATATCAGAGCGAGACGTGTTTCAAGCAATTAAAAGAAACTAGAAATCCTAAGGACGTGGCGAGGATCCGTTAGAGCTTTCTTTAGCTAGTATCGTGTGAGCAATGTGTGACCCTTTATGTTATTATGTGCTAACAAATTGTTTTGCAGCATCATGCCTCCCCGTAAGAGAACCGTGAATGGCATTCCTTCTGGCAGTAACAGTGATCACACAGGGCCAGTAGAGGAGGACATAGTAGAGAACAACCCACCAAACCAGTTTCAGGAAATGATGCAAGCCATGCTTGACCAACAACGTCAAGCTAATGAGAACCAGGCCAGATTGCAAGAGCAGATGCTCAAGAGAGAAGAAGACCATGCTAGAGAGATGACAGAAATGCAAAGGCAGTTGCTTGAGGTCTTACAGAGGAGACCAGAACCAGTGCAACCCCAACCAGCTATAGTCATAAACCAAAGGCAACATGATCCCAATGCCTTGTTTGAGCGATTCAGGAAGAGAGCCCCGAAGGAATTCCTTGGGGAAGAAGACCCACTAGCTGCAGATGACTGGTTGGAACACACCGAGAACATCTTTGAGATCTTTCAGTGTACAGGAGCAGATAGGGTTAAGCTAGCATCATCGCTTTTTGTTGGCACAGCGGACACATGGTGGAAAACAGTGAGGGAAGAATATAGAACCATGGCTGACGCAGAAGTGTGGGCAAACTTCAAGAGGCAGTTTCATGACAAATATGTACCTGCCCACGTCAAGAAGCAAAAGGCTATAGAGTTTCAGCAGTTGGTGCAAGGGAGCATGATAGTCCTCGAATACCTTACAAAGTTCGAGAGATTGTCTAGATATGCCCCGGAGTTGGTGGATACCATGGAGAAGAAGATTGCTAAATTCTTTGAGGGACTTAACCCCTTCATTGAGAGAGATGCCACCGGAGTGGTACCACCTGTCACTTTTGATGAGGCAGTCAAGAGGGCCTACAAGTTCGAGAACTTCCACAACAAGATTCTCAGAGTTCAAGGCAAGGGACAAGCTCAGCAGCAGAACCACCAGCAAAGGAACCACCAGAACAAGAGACAGAGGACAGAACCGAATGCCCAGGGCCCGTTGGTTTGTACCCATTGTGGGAAGAACCATGAGAGTGCACAGTGTCGTACACTCACCGGAGCATGTTTTAGATGTGGCTCCATGGCCCATCAGATGAGAGATTTCCCAAGGCAGAATAGGCAGAACCAGCAGCAGCAAGGGGCATAGCGTCCACCAGCACCACAGAATGCAATAGTTGTTTAGAATCCGGCAAGGCCACTACAGCAACAAGCACCACAGCAACAACAACAACAGGCTCGTCAGCAGGGACACAACCCAAATCAGCGTGCACCGCAGCAACATAGGAATGCACCCCATGGCAGGCCACAACAAGCTCAGAACAGGCCACAGCTTCGAGGACAAATCTATGGGGTCAATAGAGTGGATGCAGAGGCAGCGGGAAATGTTGTAGAAGGTACACTTCTTGTTTGTGGGATTAAAGCTATGATTTTGTTTGACCCTGGTTCTACCCATTCATTCTTATCCCATAAATTTGCTAAGTTGATTGATATGCATGCTAGAGAACTCGAGTTTATTTTGACTGTGGCAACCCCAGTAGGCAAACAAATTATTTATAGTACATATTACCCTAGTTGCATAGTCCAGATAGGAGAAGTGGTTTTAACCGCAGATCTCATTCTATTAGAGATGTTCGATTTTGATGTCATCCTAGGGATGGATTGGTTGGCTCGATACCATGCCACGATGGATTGTTTCCATAAGACCCTCACCTTCAAGTTAGATGAGACACCAGCAGGGGTGTTGTTTCAGGGAGAGGGGAGGAACCCTCGTGCAGGGTTTGTTTCAGCGTTGAAGGCTGACAGACTTTTAAGAAGTGGTTGTGAAGCTTATTTGGCGTTTATCACGGAGGATAAACGGTCCCAAGGGGTGGAGGAGATCCCAATTGTTTGGGAATTCCCGGATGTTTTTCCTGAGGAGATTCCAGGTTTACCACCCATCAGAGAGATTGATTTCATCATTGAGTTATTACCGGGGACCGCTCCGATATCTATTGCACCATATAGAATGGCTCCAGCAGAGTTGGGAGAGTTGAAGATTCAGTTGCAGGAATTGTTGGACAAAGGTTTTGTGAGACCGAGTGTTTCACCATGGGGAGCTCCAGCTTTGTTCGTCAAGAAGAAGGATGGTTCAATGAGAATGTGTATAGATTACAGAAGATTGAGTCAAATGACCATCAAGAACAAATACCTGTTACCAAGAATAGATGAATTGTTTGATCAGTTGCAAGGTGCATCATACTTTTCGAAGATTGATTTGAGATCCGGTTACCATCAGCTGAGAGTCAGAGAAGCAGATGTGTTGAAAACAGCTTTCCGGACAAGGTATGGCCACTATGAGTTTCTAGTGATGCCATTTGGATTGACTAATGCACCGGCAGTGTTCATGGCATTGATGAATAAGATATTTACAGAGTATCTGGATCAGTTTGTTGTAGTGTTCATAGATGACATTTTGGTGTACTCCAAGACTAGAGAAGAGCATGAAGAGCATTTGAGGATTGCACTGCAACTCTTGAGAGAGAATCAGTTGTATGCGAAGCTCAACAAGTGCGAATTTTGGTTGGAGCAAGGAGAATTTTTGGGACATATCATCTCCAAAGGACTATCAGTGGATCCATCTAAGGTTGAAGCAGTTATGAGTTGGGAAGCACCGAAGAATGCAACAGAGATCAGAAGTTTTCTGGGATTGGCAGGCTATTACAGGAGGTTCGTGCAGGGATTTTCGTCGATTGCGTCACCTTTGACGAAGTTGACAAGGAAAAATGCACCATATGTGTGGACAGAGCAGTGTGAAGAGAGTTTCCAAGAGCTAAAGAAGAGATTGACTACCGCACCTGTCCTTACTTTGCCATCTGGAAACGGCGGTTTCACTATTTTTACCGATGCTTCGAATGTGGGTCTTGGTTGCGTGTTGATGAAGGAAGGAAAAGTGATAGCATATGGATCCCGGCAGTTGAAAGAGCACGAGAAGAACTATGCCACCCATGATCTTGAGTTAGCAGCGGTTGTTTTCGCGTTGAAGATGTGGAGACGTTACCTCTATGGAGAGAAGTTCGAAGTCCACTCCGATCACCGCAGCTTACAGTACTTGTTTTCTCAAAAAGAATTGAACATGAGGCAGAGAAGATGGATGGAATATATCAAGGACTGTGATTTTCCAATAAAGTACCACCCGGGGAAGGCCAATGTAGTTGCAGATGCCTTGAGTAGGAAATCAGTAGGATTGGCAAATCTTAGTGGCACTTGTATTTTTGAGCAGTTTGAAGAGTTGAATTTAGACTTACAACCCTTAAGGAAGGGTGTTTTGTTAGCGAACATGACGGTGTCAGAACCTTCTTTCATTCAGAAGATCAAGGACAGTCAGTTGCAAGATCCAGAGTTGGTTAAGATTTCAGAGCATATAGCAGAACGTCCTGACTTTCGTGTTGTTGATGGAGTTTTGTACTACCGTGACCGTCTGTGTGTGCCTAACATTGAAGATTTGAGGAATGACATCATGACTGAGGCTCATAGCATGAAGTACTCTATGCATCCAGGCAGCACAAAGATGTATCAGAACTTGAAAGGCAGATTTTGGTGGAACTATATGAAGAGAGAGATTGCAGCGTTTGTCTCCCGTTGCATGACCTGTCAGTTGATTAAGGCAGAGCATCAGAGGCCTCCAGGGTTGTTACAACCGTTAGAGATCCCAGAATGGAAGTGGGAGCACATTACTATGGACTTTATTTCGGGATTACCGAGGACTAGTAGAGGCAACGATGCGATTTGGGTCATTGTGGACCGTCTCACCAAGTCAGCGCATTTCTTTTCTATGAAGACAGGGAAGAAGATGCACATGCTACCTTTGGCAGAGTTGTTTGTCAGCGAGATCGTCAGTCGACATGGGCAGCCAGTTTCTATCACATCTGACAGAGACAGCAGATTTGTCTCGAGGTTCTGGAAGACATTACATGAGTCTATGGGCACAAGATTACAGTTCAGCACAGCTTATCACCCTCAGACAGATGGCCAGTCAGAGAGGACGATTCAGACTCTAGAGGACATGCTCCGTGCTTGTGTGTTAGATTTCAAGACTCAATGGGATGAGACTCTACCGTTGTGTGAATTCGCTTACAATAACAGTTACCACTCAAGTATTGGAATGGCTCCTTTTGAGGCTTTGTATGGCAGAAGGTGTAGGACACCTGTTTGTTGGGAAGAAGTCGGCACTCGCAGTTTCCATGGACCGACTATGGTTAGTGAGACCAACGATAAGATCAAGTTGATTCAAGAGCAACTGAAAGTGTCCCGGAGTAGACAGAAGAGCTATGCAGACTCCCACCGTAGAGATTTACAGTTCAAGGAAGGAGACAAGGTTTTCTTGAAAGTGTCACCTACAAGGGGAAAGTTGAGATTTGGACAGAAGGGCAAGCTATCACGGAGGTACATTGGACCATATGATATTGTGAGCAAGATTGGTGGCGTGGCCTATAGATTGGCCTTACCACCTGAGCTATCCGGTGTACACAATGTCTTCCATGTGTCTATGTTGAAGAAATATGTTCCCGATCCTTCGCATGTACTCCGGCATGAACCATTAGAAATCAGAGAGGATGCTACCTATGTTGAAAAGCCCGTTGAGATCATCGACACAAAGGAACAAGAGTTGAGGACTCGGATTATCCAGTGGGTGAAAGTATTGTGGGAGAATCATGGACCGGAAGAGGCAACGTGGGAATTACGAGATCAAGTGTAGAAGAAGTACCCACATCTTCTACCAGAGGTGAGTCTTATGTTTCATTTGGAGGACCAAATGCCCTAACGGGTGGAGGATGTAAGACCCCGACCCGAGTGAACCCGATTAGTGCTAATTAAGTTGCGTGTTAGTGCTAAGCTTGATTAGTGTTTTGGCTAAGTTGGGTTTGGAATAGCTTTTGATATAGTTTTGGGGATTTTGATTTGCTTTGTGTTAGTGGGGCCCTTTGGGGGTTCCTTTTCATGACATTGCATATGTTTGAGGATTTATCGGAGGTTTTTGCATTCATGATTTTAATCCCGTTTTACTCGTTTTGATGATCCCTACAACTTTCATGTTGATCCCGTCCCCGCTTGATATTCCCGAAACCCGCGAAACCTATACTTTTTGGAAACTAGATATTTCGACGAACATTTCTTCCTTCTTCGTCGAATTCATCCGAGGCCCCGAGAGAGATGATTTCAGCCTAAGTAGATTGTTAATAGTGGAGCCCACTCCTTGTTAGGTCTTTTGTATTTGCAATTTGATGGATGCATTTGCATATTGGCATCATTTGAATTCACACACATGCATTGATTTAAAATATCTTGAAATCTAGTTTTACCCATGCATAGCTTTTAAGATTTGGAAAAGCTTTTGTTTTATGCATGTTTTGGTTTTAAACTTGGATGCATTGGTTTTAGAACCCAAAACTCTTTTGAAAACCTATTTCCTTGTGCACTACATTTGGAAAATCATCTTGTGTATTTAGGTTTGAGTCTTGCATACATTCTTCACAAAAAGAATCATTTTGTATGCAATTTCATTTGAAAAGAGTTGTATTCAAATCAAGCTAGCCTTTGGTTTTAATCTTGTGAATCTCTTTAGGCTTTGTGTTTCTCATGTTTTTAAACATCTTAGAATGCCTTAAAACATGTTATTTAAGCTTGATTTAGTGGCCAAAAGATCCACCAAAGAAAAACTTTGAAAATTGGAAAAGTTGGAATTTTGGCCCAGGGACTCGCCCGACAGTGTCGTCGGTCGACCGAGCCCTGTGTCTCGGTCGACCGAGGACACTGCAGGGCCCCTGGACAGTTTTTGAACTGTTTCAGGCCAACGGTCAGAAATATGACCGTTGTGCTTTCTCGGTCGACCGAGACCTGTGTCTAGGTCGACCGAGGACTAGCCGTTGGACACTTTTTGGCTATAAAGTCCATTCTTTTCCAACCTTTTTCAAGGCTTGAAACTTGAACTTTTGAGAGGATTTTGGAGCCAAAGAAAGGGGAAGAAGTTGGAAAAGCTAGAGGGCTATTTGGAAATCAATCTCATGAGTTTTTAAAAGGTACATCTTCTAAGTTATTTTGATTTCCATTCAAATGAAATTCATGCATGTTCAAATCCTTTGTATTTTCATTTATGCATGATTTCAAGCCCTTAAAGAGTTGTTTTGCAAACTCAATATCTTTCTTGGTAAATTAGATTAGTTTGCACACACTCTTATCCTAATCACATATGTTCTTAGACTTTAACTTTCACTCAACTTGTTTATCTTAATTCTTCAAAGTTGTTTGAATCTTTTATGTGATTAGTTTTCTCTTCAATCATCTTTTTATAAACCTTGATTTTAAAATGCATCATGCATTCATTTAAAAGCTTCATTGTTAAAATTGATTGAAGAAACTCATACATACACTTTGTGCACACACTTTAGTTTATTTTAGTGTATGTTTGTTATTAGTTTTAAACTTTCATATTAGCCTATTCAAGAGGCAAATTCATTTGAGCTTAAATTGTAATCTCTTAGAGTGATCTTTTGTAAAGACACCTTCTTAGAGAAAAGCTTTGTGTAAGGTTATTGCTTAGCCTAAGAAAAGCATCTTGTAAGGTTATTGCTTAGCCTAAGAAAAGCATTTTGTAAAGGTTATTGCTTAGCCTATAAAAGCACATTGAGAGGTTGTTGTTTAGCCTAGAAAAACAACATTGTAAGGGTTATTGCTTAGCCTAGTTAAAAGCATAAATAGTGGAAATCCGGTGGGGTGTTGGATTCACAAGCCGGTAGTGGATGTAGGCATTGAGGCCGAACCACTATAAATATTGTGTTGTGGTGATTGCTTGTGTGGTGATTGTTTATTAGCTTCCGCATATTGATTGTTTAATCATCACATGTGACTAGTTTATTTTAAAGAAGTTAAAATTGGTTTAAATTGGTCATAGTTGTAGCACACCCTATTCACCCCCCCCCCCCCCTCTAGGGTTAGGATCCTCGTGGACTTTCAATTGGTATCAGAGACTCGTGCTCTATCTTATAGGATCAAGTGTTTGGAACTCTTGATTAGGTGTAAAAACCTAGAGTTAAAACCCTAGAGTTGTCCTTCGCATGAAAATCATTAGAATGGACTCCACTATGATAGACTTTGTAGATTCTTCTAGACCCCTCATTCTTCCTTCTATTGGAGATTCAAACTCTAAATTAAATGAATCTCAATGTGACATAAAAGAGGAAGAAAATGATTATGATGAAGATGATCTTCAACAAGCCTATAATGAATTATATACATTATCTTCCAAGCTTGATAAAAGAAATAGAAGTTTAAGAGAAGAATCTATGAAACTAAACAAAGAGCTAGTCTCTTCAAAAGATGAGCTTAGAGAGAAAGAAGAAGTCATAAATTGTTTAGAATCTAAGTTCATGATCTCTTTAAATAATCTATCTAACATTCAAGATGAGGTAAAAGAATTAAAGATGGATTATGATAATGTCAATAAGGAAAATTTAAAACTAAGAGATCAATTACAAAGGCAAGATAAAGACTTTAACAATCTTGAATCTAAATTGACTATCTCTAAGGAAAATTTATCTAATGCTCAAGATGAATTAAATGAGATTAAGATAAATTGTGATGAGCTTAAAAATGAAAATTTGAACCTAAGAGATACAATTAAAAGACAAGATGAAAACATTAACTATTTAAATTCCAAGTTGACAATTTCCAATGAAAATTTGTCTAATGCTAAAAGTAATTTAAAAACTTTAGAACTTGGATCTAATGTTGTTAATGAGCTTAAATCTAAGTTAAAACTTGCCCATGAAGAGCTAAACAATTTTAAGGGAATTGAAAATGAACTAACTAAAGTTAAAAATGAAAATTCAACCCTTAAAACCCAAGTCACTCAACTTGAAAGTTATAAACAAAAGTATGAGTGCAAGTTTACCCAAAGTGAAGAAAGACTTGAAAAATTATTTAAATTGGGTAAATCTCATGGAGATAGGACGGGTCTTGGATTTAATAGGAATATGTCACATGACCCTAAATTCACCAACACTTTTGTGAAAGGTGAGTCCTCATTCTCTAGCACTCTCTCTCAAATGTCCAAAATTAAATGTCATTATTGTGGTAAAGAAGGACATCTAAAATTTGAGTGCAAACTAAGAAAAAGAAGCTATGTGTCTAAGCCCATCTTTGAACTAAAGAATGGAGAATCAAAACCTATGAAGGGTAAGACACTAAAAATGAAGAAAGACTCCAAAAAGACTAAACAAGTTAAATCTATTAAAATGGAGTCTCCTAAGATAGATTCTAAGAAGTTTAAACAAGTTAAACCAAGCTTAAAAGAATCTATGAATAAAAAGCTTCTCAACCTATCTCCCTTATATCAACCCATGAAAGAACTTTTGAAGAAAGTTACTAAGTTAAATCTAAATTTCAAAAGTCAAGTAAAGGGAGAAAATAACAAGAAAAGAAAAGTGAAGCAATCCCCTAAGAAGAAAACTCACCAACATCAAAAGACTAATCACCATTCTAAGCCAAATTTAGTAAAATCTAAATATCATGGTGATAAGTTCAAATTGAAAATTTATCAAGTTAAATCTCCTATAGTTGGTGAGAATTCTAAAATAGACCTCAAAGTTCAACCATCTCAAGACCTTAGGTGGATTCCAAAAGTTAGATACTTAGACAAACCTTAAGGCCTTGAACCTCTTTGACCAACCTATGCTTTTTAAGTTAAACCTTTTGTTGGTCATGATTGCATTTGCATTTTGTTCTTTCATAGTTACATCTTTTAAAATGCAATGTTTCTTTATGATCATTTGATTTTGTTTTCATGCACCTTTCTAAGTTACATATCATGGTTTTCAAAATCATTTGATTATAATCTCATCATGTTTGATTTGCTTTTTGCACACATTTAGTTTTATGTCTTGCATTGCATTTCTACATGATTAATTGATTGTGATTTTAAAAGCTTTCATAGCTAATTTATTCATGATCAATTGTTGTTGAATCTTTTGTGTAGATGTCTTAGTAAGATTTTTTGAACAAATGATTTGAATCAATTCAAGTTTTTCCATGGACTTCTAAGTTATACTTTTATATGGAAAATCATTGTTTTGTAAAATCAACTTGTATGTATTTCAATTAAGTTATATCTTTTAAAATACAATGTTGAAAATTGATCTTCAAAAATCATTCTTTTTATGCTCATTGTTGGATTTTGTTCATTGAAATGATTTGAAGATTGTATGATTGGAAATGCTTTATAACATCATTAGTTATAATCTTTTAAGCATGTTCCATCTTCTCATTTCCTTTTTCTTTTGGTTTCATTATCTTAGAAATGGAAATGTATGTTGTTTGCATCTTTGCTTGTTTGTTACATTCCTTGCATATGCAAATGACTATTGGTTCCATGTATGGTTGTGTTCTTCGTTACATTTGTAGAATCCATACTAGAACCCAAATCCATCCTCTTTGCCTTATAGTCATTTCTTTTTGGATGGTTATGATGTTGATTCATGTAGATTCTCTTGGTGTCATCCTTATACATGTTTCAACTTCATAAGTAGTGATCTTAACCATATGAATCTCTTTGAAATCCATTTCTTGCATTTATGTTGGTTGATGGATATCTTAGTAGTTGAATTCATATGATTTGGACACATTGAGAATTGCATGCTTTACCTAGTCATATCTTTTTGCATTGCAATTTCTCTTATTCATCACTATGCTTAATAGTCATATCTTTAAAAGTGATGAATATGCATTTATGATGCTTGATGGAATTTTGAGTTTGTCACATCCTTGTTTTTAATCATGTTGTCATATTCAATTGGTTTCATTTGGTATAACGTTCCATTGATTTCATATCCAATTGATATCTTATCTTGTGTATGTGATAGACCTTGTGTACATTGGACTAAACTTGATAAGTAATATGATCATTCCATGTCACACACCATTAGCATCATAATGCTCATGATTGCCTCCTCTTTTGTTCTTATAGTTATATCTCATGACCACCATGTTTATGTGTTCATAATAATGGTTGGTTATTAGTTGAGGTTGGCTTCATGTTTGAATTTCATTTCATTCATTCTTGCACTTTAATAAGTCATATTTATTGATTGAATGAAATGATTTTCAAAATCTTACATAGCATATGATTTTCATAAGTTATATTGATTGATGCTATGTTTGAGTAAACCCCATATCATGGATAGCTCTAATTTGGATTTTTCCTAATAAGTAAAATTCTTGAATCCATTTTAGAGTGATTGTGTTAATAGTCATATCCTTTAATCTCATTTGATATGTTTGTTTCAATTGATATCCATGATTGCTTCTCCCATTAGACCTAGCTCTCTTTTGGTAATTTGATCATATTGTGCTTAATAGTTAAATGAATCTAATCCTTTCCTTGAAGTTAACCCTCACTTGGTTAAACCATCTACTTCTTGAATCTAATAGTTATATCTTGTCAAAAGCTTGACAAAAGAAGAGAATGGATTGAGGGGGAGTGTAAACCTTCATAGGAAGAATTAGTTTTGATCAAATTCACCCTTGGGATGGTAATGAGCCCTTAGAGATAACTTCCATACATGATAGCCTGTTATGTATTTCATTTTCGATTTCATTTGTTAACAGGTGCTACTAAAGGTATTTTCCTTGTTTCATGTGTGTAGGTACCTTTGCAATTTAATGTCAAAGGGGGAGAGAGTTTAAGTACTCAAAGATCTCCTACTCATCAAAGGGGGAGAGAGTTCGAGAGTTCAAGTACTCGAAGATCTCCTATCCATCAAAGGGGGAGAAAGCCTTCAAGTTCTCACGAGGAAGAGAGAGGCATGGTCAAAGGGGGAGAGCAAATAGAAGAAAGAAAGCTTGGAGCTAAAGAAGATGCTTGGCCAAAGAGAGGAAGATGAGAAGAAAGCTTGAAGAATGATCAAGCACCAAGCATCAAGAAGATTGAAGAAAAGAGCCCAAGAGCCCAAGCTAAGAGAAGAAGCATCCAACAAGATTTCAAGACTTGTCAAGCTAAGGGGGAGCTAAAGACTTTGTGTGAAAATTCTATGATGAGTAAGTTGCCATCAAATTGCAAAGGGGGAGATTGTTAGGTCTTTTGTATTTGCAATTTGATGGATGCATTTGCATATTGGCATCATTTGAATTCACACACATGCATTGATTTAAAATATCTTGAAATCTAGTTTTACCCATGCATAGCTTTTAAGATTTGGAAAAGCTTTTGTTTTATGCATGTTTTGGTTTTAAACTTGGATGCATTGGTTTTAGAACCCAAAACTCTTTTGAAAACCTATTTCCTTGTGCACTACATTTGGAAAATCATCTTGTGTATTTAGGTTTGAGTCTTGCATACATTCTTCACAAAAAGAATCATTTTGTATGCAATTTCATTTGAAAAGAGTTGTATTCAAATCAAGCTAGCCTTTGGTTTTAATCTTGTGAATCTCTTTAGGCTTTGTGTTTCTCATGTTTTTAAACATCTTAGAATGCCTTAAAACATGTTATTTAAGCTTGATTTAGTGGCCAAAAGATCCACCAAAGAAAAACTTTGAAAATTGGAAAAGTTGGAATTTTGGCCCAGGGACTCGCCCGACAGTGTCGTCGGTCGACCGAGCCCTGTGTCTCGGTCGACCGAGGACACTGCAGGGCCCCTGGACAGTTTTTGAACTGTTTCAGGCCAACGGTCAGAAATATGACCGTTGTGCTTTCTCGGTCGACCGAGACCTGTGTCTAGGTCGACCGAGGACTAGCCGTTGGACACTTTTTGGCTATAAAGTCCATTCTTTTCCAACCTTTTTCAAGGCTTGAAACTTGAACTTTTGAGAGGATTTTGGAGCCAAAGAAAGGGGAAGAAGTTGGAAAAGCTAGAGGGCTATTTGGAAATCAATCTCATGAGTTTTTAAAAGGTACATCTTCTAAGTTATTTTGATTTCCATTCAAATGAAATTCATGCATGTTCAAATCCTTTGTATTTTCATTTATGCATGATTTCAAGCCCTTAAAGAGTTGTTTTGCAAACTCAATATCTTTCTTGGTAAATTAGATTAGTTTGCACACACTCTTATCCTAATCACATATGTTCTTAGACTTTAACTTTCACTCAACTTGTTTATCTTAATTCTTCAAAGTTGTTTGAATCTTTTATGTGATTAGTTTTCTCTTCAATCATCTTTTTATAAACCTTGATTTTAAAATGCATCATGCATTCATTTAAAAGCTTCATTGTTAAAATTGATTGAAGAAACTCATACATACACTTTGTGCACACACTTTAGTTTATTTTAGTGTATGTTTGTTATTAGTTTTAAACTTTCATATTAGCCTATTCAAGAGGCAAATTCATTTGAGCTTAAATTGTAATCTCTTAGAGTGATCTTTTGTAAAGACACCTTCTTAGAGAAAAGCTTTGTGTAAGGTTATTGCTTAGCCTAAGAAAAGCATCTTGTAAGGTTATTGCTTAGCCTAAGAAAAGCATTTTGTAAAGGTTATTGCTTAGCCTATAAAAGCACATTGAGAGGTTGTTGTTTAGCCTAGAAAAACAACATTGTAAGGGTTATTGCTTAGCCTAGTTAAAAGCATAAATAGTGGAAATCCGGTGGGGTGTTGGATTCACAAGCCGGTAGTGGATGTAGGCATTGAGGCCGAACCACTATAAATATTGTGTTGTGGTGATTGCTTGTGTGGTGATTGTTTATTAGCTTCCGCATATTGATTGTTTAATCATCACATGTGACTAGTTTATTTTAAAGAAGTTAAAATTGGTTTAAATTGGTCATAGTTGTAGCACACCCTATTCACCCCCCCCCCCCCCCCTCTAGGGTTAGGATCCTCGTGGACTTTCAATTGGTATCAGAGACTCGTGCTCTATCTTATAGGATCAAGTGTTTGGAACTCTTGATTAGGTGTAAAAACCTAGAGTTAAAACCCTAGAGTTGTCCTTCGCATGAAAATCATTAGAATGGACTCCACTATGATAGACTTTGTAGATTCTTCTAGACCCCTCATTCTTCCTTCTATTGGAGATTCAAACTCTAAATTAAATGAATCTCAATGTGACATAAAAGAGGAAGAAAATGATTATGATGAAGATGATCTTCAACAAGCCTATAATGAATTATATACATTATCTTCCAAGCTTGATAAAAGAAATAGAAGTTTAAGAGAAGAATCTATGAAACTAAACAAAGAGCTAGTCTCTTCAAAAGATGAGCTTAGAGAGAAAGAAGAAGTCATAAATTGTTTAGAATCTAAGTTCATGATCTCTTTAAATAATCTATCTAACATTCAAGATGAGGTAAAAGAATTAAAGATGGATTATGATAATGTCAATAAGGAAAATTTAAAACTAAGAGATCAATTACAAAGGCAAGATAAAGACTTTAACAATCTTGAATCTAAATTGACTATCTCTAAGGAAAATTTATCTAATGCTCAAGATGAATTAAATGAGATTAAGATAAATTGTGATGAGCTTAAAAATGAAAATTTGAACCTAAGAGATACAATTAAAAGACAAGATGAAAACATTAACTATTTAAATTCCAAGTTGACAATTTCCAATGAAAATTTGTCTAATGCTAAAAGTAATTTAAAAACTTTAGAACTTGGATCTAATGTTGTTAATGAGCTTAAATCTAAGTTAAAACTTGCCCATGAAGAGCTAAACAATTTTAAGGGAATTGAAAATGAACTAACTAAAGTTAAAAATGAAAATTCAACCCTTAAAACCCAAGTCACTCAACTTGAAAGTTATAAACAAAAGTATGAGTGCAAGTTTACCCAAAGTGAAGAAAGACTTGAAAAATTATTTAAATTGGGTAAATCTCATGGAGATAGGACGGGTCTTGGATTTAATAGGAATATGTCACATGACCCTAAATTCACCAACACTTTTGTGAAAGGTGAGTCCTCATTCTCTAGCACTCTCTCTCAAATGTCCAAAATTAAATGTCATTATTGTGGTAAAGAAGGACATCTAAAATTTGAGTGCAAACTAAGAAAAAGAAGCTATGTGTCTAAGCCCATCTTTGAACTAAAGAATGGAGAATCAAAACCTATGAAGGGTAAGACACTAAAAATGAAGAAAGACTCCAAAAAGACTAAACAAGTTAAATCTATTAAAATGGAGTCTCCTAAGATAGATTCTAAGAAGTTTAAACAAGTTAAACCAAGCTTAAAAGAATCTATGAATAAAAAGCTTCTCAACCTATCTCCCTTATATCAACCCATGAAAGAACTTTTGAAGAAAGTTACTAAGTTAAATCTAAATTTCAAAAGTCAAGTAAAGGGAGAAAATAACAAGAAAAGAAAAGTGAAGCAATCCCCTAAGAAGAAAACTCACCAACATCAAAAGACTAATCACCATTCTAAGCCAAATTTAGTAAAATCTAAATATCATGGTGATAAGTTCAAATTGAAAATTTATCAAGTTAAATCTCCTATAGTTGGTGAGAATTCTAAAATAGACCTCAAAGTTCAACCATCTCAAGACCTTAGGTGGATTCCAAAAGTTAGATACTTAGACAAACCTTAAGGCCTTGAACCTCTTTGACCAACCTATGCTTTTTAAGTTAAACCTTTTGTTGGTCATGATTGCATTTGCATTTTGTTCTTTCATAGTTACATCTTTTAAAATGCAATGTTTCTTTATGATCATTTGATTTTGTTTTCATGCACCTTTCTAAGTTACATATCATGGTTTTCAAAATCATTTGATTATAATCTCATCATGTTTGATTTGCTTTTTGCACACATTTAGTTTTATGTCTTGCATTGCATTTCTACATGATTAATTGATTGTGATTTTAAAAGCTTTCATAGCTAATTTATTCATGATCAATTGTTGTTGAATCTTTTGTGTAGATGTCTTAGTAAGATTTTTTGAACAAATGATTTGAATCAATTCAAGTTTTTCCATGGACTTCTAAGTTATACTTTTATATGGAAAATCATTGTTTTGTAAAATCAACTTGTATGTATTTCAATTAAGTTATATCTTTTAAAATACAATGTTGAAAATTGATCTTCAAAAATCATTCTTTTTATGCTCATTGTTGGATTTTGTTCATTGAAATGATTTGAAGATTGTATGATTGGAAATGCTTTATAACATCATTAGTTATAATCTTTTAAGCATGTTCCATCTTCTCATTTCCTTTTTCTTTTGGTTTCATTATCTTAGAAATGGAAATGTATGTTGTTTGCATCTTTGCTTGTTTGTTACATTCCTTGCATATGCAAATGACTATTGGTTCCATGTATGGTTGTGTTCTTCGTTACATTTGTAGAATCCATACTAGAACCCAAATCCATCCTCTTTGCCTTATAGTCATTTCTTTTTGGATGGTTATGATGTTGATTCATGTAGATTCTCTTGGTGTCATCCTTATACATGTTTCAACTTCATAAGTACTGATCTTAACCATATGAATCTCTTTGAAATCCATTTCTTGCATTTATGTTGGTTGATGGATATCTTAGTAGTTGAATTCATATGATTTGGACACATTGAGAATTGCATGCTTTACCTAGTCATATCTTTTTGCATTGCAATTTCTCTTATTCATCACTATGCTTAATAGTCATATCTTTAAAAGTGATGAATATGCATTTATGATGCTTGATGGAATTTTGAGTTTGTCACATCCTTGTTTTTAATCATGTTGTCATATTCAATTGGTTTCATTTGGTATAACGTTCCATTGATTTCATATCCAATTGATATCTTATCTTGTGTATGTGATAGACCTTGTGTACATTGGACTAAACTTGATAAGTAATATGATCATTCCATGTCACACACCATTAGCATCATAATGCTCATGATTGCCTCCTCTTTTGTTCTTATAGTTATATCTCATGACCACCATGTTTATGTGTTCATAATAATGGTTGGTTATTAGTTGAGGTTGGCTTCATGTTTGAATTTCATTTCATTCATTCTTGCACTTTAATAAGTCATATTTATTGATTGAATGAAATGATTTTCAAAATCTTACATAGCATATGATTTTCATAAGTTATATTGATTGATGCTATGTTTGAGTAAACCCCATATCATGGATAGCTCTAATTTGGATTTTTCCTAATAAGTAAAATTCTTGAATCCATTTTAGAGTGATTGTGTTAATAGTCATATCCTTTAATCTCATTTGATATGTTTGTTTCAATTGATATCCATGATTGCTTCTCCCATTAGACCTAGCTCTCTTTTGGTAATTTGATCATATTGTGCTTAATAGTTAAATGAATCTAATCCTTTCCTTGAAGTTAACCCTCACTTGGTTAAACCATCTACTTCTTGAATCTAATAGTTATATCTTGTCAAAAGCTTGACAAAAGAAGAGAATGGATTGAGGGGGAGTGTAAACCTTCATAGGAAGAATTAGTTTTGATCAAATTCACCCTTGGGATGGTAATGAGCCCTTAGAGATAACTTCCATACATGATAGCCTGTTATGTATTTCATTTTCGATTTCATTTGTTAACAGGTGCTACTAAAGGTATTTTCCTTGTTTCATGTGTGTAGGTACCTTTGCAATTTAATGTCAAAGGGGGAGAGAGTTTAAGTACTCAAAGATCTCCTACTCATCAAAGGGGGAGAGAGTTCGAGAGTTCGAGTACTCGAAGATCTCCTATCCATCAAAGGGGGAGAAAGCCTTCAAGTTCTCACGAGGAAGAGAGAGGCATGGTCAAAGGGGGAGAGCAAATAGAAGAAAGAAAGCTTGGAGCTAAAGAAGATGCTTGGCCAAAGAGAGGAAGATGAGAAGAAAGCTTGAAGAATGATCAAGCACCAAGCATCAAGAAGATTGAAGAAAAGAGCCCAAGAGCCCAAGCTAAGAGAAGAAGCATCCAACAAGATTTCAAGACTTGTCAAGCTAAGGGGGAGCTAAAGACTTTGTGTGAAAATTCTATGATGAGTAAGTTGCCATCAAATTGCAAAGGGGGAGATTGTTAGGTCTTTTGTATTTGCAATTTGATGGATGCATTTGCATATTGGCATCATTTGAATTCACACACATGCATTGATTTAAAATATCTTGAAATCTAGTTTTACCCATGCATAGCTTTTAAGATTTGGAAAAGCTTTTGTTTTATGCATGTTTTGGTTTTAAACTTGGATGCATTGGTTTTAGAACCCAAAACTCTTTTGAAAACCTATTTCCTTGTGCACTACATTTGGAAAATCATCTTGTGTATTTAGGTTTGAGTCTTGCATACATTCTTCACAAAAAGAATCATTTTGTATGCAATTTCATTTGAAAAGAGTTGTATTCAAATCAAGCTAGCCTTTGGTTTTAATCTTGTGAATCTCTTTAGGCTTTGTGTTTCTCATGTTTTTAAACATCTTAGAATGCCTTAAAACATGTTATTTAAGCTTGATTTAGTGGCCAAAAGATCCACCAAAGAAAAACTTTGAAAATTGGAAAAGTTGGAATTTTGGCCCAGGGACTCGCCCGACAGTGTCGTCGGTCGACCGAGCCCTGTGTCTCGGTCGACCGAGGACACTGCAGGGCCCCTGGACAGTTTTTGAACTGTTTCAAGCCAACGGTCAGAAATATGACCGTTGTGCTTTCTCGGTCGACCGAGACCTGTGTCTAGGTCGACCGAGGACTAGCCGTTGGACACTTTTTGGCTATAAAGTCCATTCTTTTCCAACCTTTTTCAAGGCTTGAAACTTGAACTTTTGAGAGGATTTTGGAGCCAAAGAAAGGGGAAGAAGTTGGAAAAGCTAGAGGGCTATTTGGAAATCAATCTCATGAGTTTTTAAAAGGTACATCTTCTAAGTTATTTTGATTTCCATTCAAATGAAATTCATGCATGTTCAAATCCTTTGTATTTTCATTTATGCATGATTTCAAGCCCTTAAAGAGTTGTTTTGCAAACTCAATATCTTTCTTGGTAAATTAGATTAGTTTGCACACACTCTTATCCTAATCACATATGTTCTTAGACTTTAACTTTCACTCAACTTGTTTATCTTAATTCTTCAAAGTTGTTTGAATCTTTTATGTGATTAGTTTTCTCTTCAATCATCTTTTTATAAACCTTGATTTTAAAATGCATCATGCATTCATTTAAAAGCTTCATTGTTAAAATTGATTGAAGAAACTCATACATACACTTTGTGCACACACTTTAGTTTATTTTAGTGTATGTTTGTTATTAGTTTTAAACTTTCATATTAGCCTATTCAAGAGGCAAATTCATTTGAGCTTAAATTGTAATCTCTTAGAGTGATCTTTTGTAAAGACACCTTCTTAGAGAAAAGCTTTGTGTAAGGTTATTGCTTAGCCTAAGAAAAGCATCTTGTAAGGTTATTGCTTAGCCTAAGAAAAGCATTTTGTAAAGGTTATTGCTTAGCCTATAAAAGCACATTGAGAGGTTGTTGTTTAGCCTAGAAAAACAACATTGTAAGGGTTATTGCTTAGCCTAGTTAAAAGCATAAATAGTGGAAATCCGGTGGGGTGTTGGATTCACAAGCCGGTAGTGGATGTAGGCATTGAGGCCGAACCACTATAAATATTGTGTTGTGGTGATTGCTTGTGTGGTGATTGTTTATTAGCTTCCGCATATTGATTGTTTAATCATCACATGTGACTAGTTTATTTTAAAGAAGTTAAAATTGGTTTAAATTGGTCATAGTTGTAGCACACCCTATTCACCCCCCCCCCTCTAGGGTTAGGATCCTCGTGGACTTTCAATTGGTATCAGAGACTCGTGCTCTATCTTATAGGATCAAGTGTTTGGAACTCTTGATTAGGTGTAAAAACCTAGAGTTAAAACCCTAGAGTTGTCCTTCGCATGAAAATCATTAGAATGGACTCCACTATGATAGACTTTGTAGATTCTTCTAGACCCCTCATTCTTCCTTCTATTGGAGATTCAAACTCTAAATTAAATGAATCTCAATGTGACATAAAAGAGGAAGAAAATGATTATGATGAAGATGATCTTCAACAAGCCTATAATGAATTATATACATTATCTTCCAAGCTTGATAAAAGAAATAGAAGTTTAAGAGAAGAATCTATGAAACTAAACAAAGAGCTAGTCTCTTCAAAAGATGAGCTTAGAGAGAAAGAAGAAGTCATAAATTGTTTAGAATCTAAGTTCATGATCTCTTTAAATAATCTATCTAACATTCAAGATGAGGTAAAAGAATTAAAGATGGATTATGATAATGTCAATAAGGAAAATTTAAAACTAAGAGATCAATTACAAAGGCAAGATAAAGACTTTAACAATCTTGAATCTAAATTGACTATCTCTAAGGAAAATTTATCTAATGCTCAAGATGAATTAAATGAGATTAAGATAAATTGTGATGAGCTTAAAAATGAAAATTTGAACCTAAGAGATACAATTAAAAGACAAGATGAAAACATTAACTATTTAAATTCCAAGTTGACAATTTCCAATGAAAATTTGTCTAATGCTAAAAGTAATTTAAAAACTTTAGAACTTGGATCTAATGTTGTTAATGAGCTTAAATCTAAGTTAAAACTTGCCCATGAAGAGCTAAACAATTTTAAGGGAATTGAAAATGAACTAACTAAAGTTAAAAATGAAAATTCAACCCTTAAAACCCAAGTCACTCAACTTGAAAGTTATAAACAAAAGTATGAGTGCAAGTTTACCCAAAGTGAAGAAAGACTTGAAAAATTATTTAAATTGGGTAAATCTCATGGAGATAGGACGGGTCTTGGATTTAATAGGAATATGTCACATGACCCTAAATTCACCAACACTTTTGTGAAAGGTGAGTCCTCATTCTCTAGCACTCTCTCTCAAATGTCCAAAATTAAATGTCATTATTGTGGTAAAGAAGGACATCTAAAATTTGAGTGCAAACTAAGAAAAAGAAGCTATGTGTCTAAGCCCATCTTTGAACTAAAGAATGGAGAATCAAAACCTATGAAGGGTAAGACACTAAAAATGAAGAAAGACTCCAAAAAGACTAAACAAGTTAAATCTATTAAAATGGAGTCTCCTAAGATAGATTCTAAGAAGTTTAAACAAGTTAAACCAAGCTTAAAAGAATCTATGAATAAAAAGCTTCTCAACCTATCTCCCTTATATCAACCCATGAAAGAACTTTTGAAGAAAGTTACTAAGTTAAATCTAAATTTCAAAAGTCAAGTAAAGGGAGAAAATAACAAGAAAAGAAAAGTGAAGCAATCCCCTAAGAAGAAAACTCACCAACATCAAAAGACTAATCACCATTCTAAGCCAAATTTAGTAAAATCTAAATATCATGGTGATAAGTTCAAATTGAAAATTTATCAAGTTAAATCTCCTATAGTTGGTGAGAATTCTAAAATAGACCTCAAAGTTCAACCATCTCAAGACCTTAGGTGGATTCCAAAAGTTAGATACTTAGACAAACCTTAAGGCCTTGAACCTCTTTGACCAACCTATGCTTTTTAAGTTAAACCTTTTGTTGGTCATGATTGCATTTGCATTTTGTTCTTTCATAGTTACATCTTTTAAAATGCAATGTTTCTTTATGATCATTTGATTTTGTTTTCATGCACCTTTCTAAGTTACATATCATGGTTTTCAAAATCATTTGATTATAATCTCATCATGTTTGATTTGCTTTTTGCACACATTTAGTTTTATGTCTTGCATTGCATTTCTACATGATTAATTGATTGTGATTTTAAAAGCTTTCATAGCTAATTTATTCATGATCAATTGTTGTTGAATCTTTTGTGTAGATGTCTTAGTAAGATTTTTTGAACAAATGATTTGAATCAATTCAAGTTTTTCCATGGACTTCTAAGTTATACTTTTATATGGAAAATCATTGTTTTGTAAAATCAACTTGTATGTATTTCAATTAAGTTATATCTTTTAAAATACAATGTTGAAAATTGATCTTCAAAAATCATTCTTTTTATGCTCATTGTTGGATTTTGTTCATTGAAATGATTTGAAGATTGTATGATTGGAAATGCTTTATAACATCATTAGTTATAATCTTTTAAGCATGTTCCATCTTCTCATTTCCTTTTTCTTTTGGTTTCATTATCTTAGAAATGGAAATGTATGTTGTTTGCATCTTTGCTTGTTTGTTACATTCCTTGCATATGCAAATGACTATTGGTTCCATGTATGGTTGTGTTCTTCGTTACATTTGTAGAATCCATACTAGAACCCAAATCCATCCTCTTTGCCTTATAGTCATTTCTTTTTGGATGGTTATGATGTTGATTCATGTAGATTCTCTTGGTGTCATCCTTATACATGTTTTAACTTCATAAGTAGTGATCTTAACCATATGAATCTCTTTGAAATCCATTTCTTGCATTTATGTTGGTTGATGGATATCTTAGTAGTTGAATTCATATGATTTGGACACATTGAGAATTGCATGCTTTACCTAGTCATATCTTTTTGCATTGCAATTTCTCTTATTCATCACTATGCTTAATAGTCATATCTTTAAAAGTGATGAATATGCATTTATGATGCTTGATGGAATTTTGAGTTTGTCACATCCTTGTTTTTAATCATGTTGTCATATTCAATTGGTTTCATTTGGTATAACGTTCCATTGATTTCATATCCAATTGATATCTTATCTTGTGTATGTGATAGACCTTGTGTACATTGGACTAAACTTGATAAGTAATATGATCATTCCATGTCACACACCATTAGCATCATAATGCTCATGATTGCCTCCTCTTTTGTTCTTATAGTTATATCTCATGACCACCATGTTTATGTGTTCATAATAATGGTTGGTTATTAGTTGAGGTTGGCTTCATGTTTGAATTTCATTTCATTCATTCTTGCACTTTAATAAGTCATATTTATTGATTGAATGAAATGATTTTCAAAATCTTACATAGCATATGATTTTCATAAGTTATATTGATTGATGCTATGTTTGAGTAAACCCCATATCATGGATAGCTCTAATTTGGATTTTTCCTAATAAGTAAAATTCTTGAATCCATTTTAGAGTGATTGTGTTAATAGTCATATCCTTTAATCTCATTTGATATGTTTGTTTCAATTGATATCCATGATTGCTTCTCCCATTAGACCTAGCTCTCTTTTGGTAATTTGATCATATTGTGCTTAATAGTTAAATGAATCTAATCCTTTCCTTGAAGTTAACCCTCACTTGGTTAAACCATCTACTTCTTGAATCTAATAGTTATATCTTGTCAAAAGCTTGACAAAAGAAGAGAATGGATTGAGGGGGAGTGTAAACCTTCATAGGAAGAATTAGTTTTGATCAAATTCACCCTTGGGATGCTAATGAGCCCTTAGAGATAACTTCCATACATGATAGCCTGTTATGTATTTCATTTTCGATTTCATTTGTTAACAGGTGCTACTAAAGGTATTTTCCTTGTTTCATGTGTGTAGGTACCTTTGCAATTTAATGTCAAAGGGGGAGAGAGTTTAAGTACTCAAAGATCTCCTACTCATCAAAGGGGGAGAGAGTTCGAGAGTTCAAGTACTCGAAGATCTCCTATCCATCAAAGGGGGAGAAAGCCTTCAAGTTCTCACGAGGAAGAGAGAGGCATGGTCAAAGGGGGAGAGCAAATAGAAGAAAGAAAGCTTGGAGCTAAAGAAGATGCTTGGCCAAAGAGAGGAAGATGAGAAGAAAGCTTGAAGAATGATCAAGCACCAAGCATCAAGAAGATTGAAGAAAAGAGCCCAAGAGCCCAAGCTAAGAGAAGAAGCATCCAACAAGATTTCAAGACTTGTCAAGCTAAGGGGGAGCTAAAGACTTTGTGTGAAAATTCTATGATGAGTAAGTTGCCATCAAATTGCAAAGGGGGAGATTGTTAGGTCTTTTGTATTTGCAATTTGATGGATGCATTTGCATATTGGCATCATTTGAATTCACACACATGCATTGATTTAAAATATCTTGAAATCTAGTTTTACCCATGCATAGCTTTTAAGATTTGGAAAAGCTTTTGTTTTATGCATGTTTTGGTTTTAAACTTGGATGCATTGGTTTTAGAACCCAAAACTCTTTTGAAAACCTATTTCCTTGTGCACTACATTTGGAAAATCATCTTGTGTATTTAGGTTTGAGTCTTGCATACATTCTTCACAAAAAGAATCATTTTGTATGCAATTTCATTTGAAAAGAGTTGTATTCAAATCAAGCTAGCCTTTGGTTTTAATCTTGTGAATCTCTTTAGGCTTTGTGTTTCTCATGTTTTTAAACATCTTAGAATGCCTTAAAACATGTTATTTAAGCTTGATTTAGTGGCCAAAAGATCCACCAAAGAAAAACTTTGAAAATTGGAAAAGTTGGAATTTTGGCCCAGGGACTCGCCCGACAGTGTCGTCGGTCGACCGAGCCCTGTGTCTCGGTCGACCGAGGACACTGCAGGGCCCCTGGACAGTTTTTGAACTGTTTCAAGCCAACGGTCAGAAATATGACCGTTGTGCTTTCTCGGTCGACCGAGACCTGTGTCTAGGTCGACCGAGGACTAGCCGTTGGACACTTTTTGGCTATAAAGTCCATTCTTTTCCAACCTTTTTCAAGGCTTGAAACTTGAACTTTTGAGAGGATTTTGGAGCCAAAGAAAGGGGAAGAAGTTGGAAAAGCTAGAGGGCTATTTGGAAATCAATCTCATGAGTTTTTAAAAGGTACATCTTCTAAGTTATTTTGATTTCCATTCAAATGAAATTCATGCATGTTCAAATCCTTTGTATTTTCATTTATGCATGATTTCAAGCCCTTAAAGAGTTGTTTTGCAAACTCAATATCTTTCTTGGTAAATTAGATTAGTTTGCACACACTCTTATCCTAATCACATATGTTCTTAGACTTTAACTTTCACTCAACTTGTTTATCTTAATTCTTCAAAGTTGTTTGAATCTTTTATGTGATTAGTTTTCTCTTCAATCATCTTTTTATAAACCTTGATTTTAAAATGCATCATGCATTCATTTAAAAGCTTCATTGTTAAAATTGATTGAAGAAACTCATACATACACTTTGTGCACACACTTTAGTTTATTTTAGTGTATGTTTGTTATTAGTTTTAAACTTTCATATTAGCCTATTCAAGAGGCAAATTCATTTGAGCTTAAATTGTAATCTCTTAGAGTGATCTTTTGTAAAGACACCTTCTTAGAGAAAAGCTTTGTGTAAGGTTATTGCTTAGCCTAAGAAAAGCATCTTGTAAGGTTATTGCTTAGCCTAAGAAAAGCATTTTGTAAAGGTTATTGCTTAGCCTATAAAAGCACATTGAGAGGTTGTTGTTTAGCCTAGAAAAACAACATTGTAAGGGTTATTGCTTAGCCTAGTTAAAAGCATAAATAGTGGAAATCCGGTGGGGTGTTGGATTCACAAGCCGGTAGTGGATGTAGGCATTGAGGCCGAACCACTATAAATATTGTGTTGTGGTGATTGCTTGTGTGGTGATTGTTTATTAGCTTCCGCATATTGATTGTTTAATCATCACATGTGACTAGTTTATTTTAAAGAAGTTAAAATTGGTTTAAATTGGTCATAGTTGTAGCACACCCTATTCACCCCCCCCCCCCTCTAGGGTTAGGATCCTCGTGGACTTTCAATTGGTATCAGAGACTCGTGCTCTATCTTATAGGATCAAGTGTTTGGAACTCTTGATTAGGTGTAAAAACCTAGAGTTAAAACCCTAGAGTTGTCCTTCGCATGAAAATCATTAGAATGGACTCCACTATGATAGACTTTGTAGATTCTTCTAGACCCCTCATTCTTCCTTCTATTGGAGATTCAAACTCTAAATTAAATGAATCTCAATGTGACATAAAAGAGGAAGAAAATGATTATGATGAAGATGATCTTCAACAAGCCTATAATGAATTATATACATTATCTTCCAAGCTTGATAAAAGAAATAGAAGTTTAAGAGAAGAATCTATGAAACTAAACAAAGAGCTAGTCTCTTCAAAAGATGAGCTTAGAGAGAAAGAAGAAGTCATAAATTGTTTAGAATCTAAGTTCATGATCTCTTTAAATAATCTATCTAACATTCAAGATGAGGTAAAAGAATTAAAGATGGATTATGATAATGTCAATAAGGAAAATTTAAAACTAAGAGATCAATTACAAAGGCAAGATAAAGACTTTAACAATCTTGAATCTAAATTGACTATCTCTAAGGAAAATTTATCTAATGCTCAAGATGAATTAAATGAGATTAAGATAAATTGTGATGAGCTTAAAAATGAAAATTTGAACCTAAGAGATACAATTAAAAGACAAGATGAAAACATTAACTATTTAAATTCCAAGTTGACAATTTCCAATGAAAATTTGTCTAATGCTAAAAGTAATTTAAAAACTTTAGAACTTGGATCTAATGTTGTTAATGAGCTTAAATCTAAGTTAAAACTTGCCCATGAAGAGCTAAACAATTTTAAGGGAATTGAAAATGAACTAACTAAAGTTAAAAATGAAAATTCAACCCTTAAAACCCAAGTCACTCAACTTGAAAGTTATAAACAAAAGTATGAGTGCAAGTTTACCCAAAGTGAAGAAAGACTTGAAAAATTATTTAAATTGGGTAAATCTCATGGAGATAGGACGGGTCTTGGATTTAATAGGAATATGTCACATGACCCTAAATTCACCAACACTTTTGTGAAAGGTGAGTCCTCATTCTCTAGCACTCTCTCTCAAATGTCCAAAATTAAATGTCATTATTGTGGTAAAGAAGGACATCTAAAATTTGAGTGCAAACTAAGAAAAAGAAGCTATGTGTCTAAGCCCATCTTTGAACTAAAGAATGGAGAATCAAAACCTATGAAGGGTAAGACACTAAAAATGAAGAAAGACTCCAAAAAGACTAAACAAGTTAAATCTATTAAAATGGAGTCTCCTAAGATAGATTCTAAGAAGTTTAAACAAGTTAAACCAAGCTTAAAAGAATCTATGAATAAAAAGCTTCTCAACCTATCTCCCTTATATCAACCCATGAAAGAACTTTTGAAGAAAGTTACTAAGTTAAATCTAAATTTCAAAAGTCAAGTAAAGGGAGAAAATAACAAGAAAAGAAAAGTGAAGCAATCCCCTAAGAAGAAAACTCACCAACATCAAAAGACTAATCACCATTCTAAGCCAAATTTAGTAAAATCTAAATATCATGGTGATAAGTTCAAATTGAAAATTTATCAAGTTAAATCTCCTATAGTTGGTGAGAATTCTAAAATAGACCTCAAAGTTCAACCATCTCAAGACCTTAGGTGGATTCCAAAAGTTAGATACTTAGACAAACCTTAAGGCCTTGAACCTCTTTGACCAACCTATGCTTTTTAAGTTAAACCTTTTGTTGGTCATGATTGCATTTGCATTTTGTTCTTTCATAGTTACATCTTTTAAAATGCAATGTTTCTTTATGATCATTTGATTTTGTTTTCATGCACCTTTCTAAGTTACATATCATGGTTTTCAAAATCATTTGATTATAATCTCATCATGTTTGATTTGCTTTTTGCACACATTTAGTTTTATGTCTTGCATTGCATTTCTACATGATTAATTGATTGTGATTTTAAAAGCTTTCATAGCTAATTTATTCATGATCAATTGTTGTTGAATCTTTTGTGTAGATGTCTTAGTAAGATTTTTTGAACAAATGATTTGAATCAATTCAAGTTTTTCCATGGACTTCTAAGTTATACTTTTATATGGAAAATCATTGTTTTGTAAAATCAACTTGTATGTATTTCAATTAAGTTATATCTTTTAAAATACAATGTTGAAAATTGATCTTCAAAAATCATTCTTTTTATGCTCATTGTTGGATTTTGTTCATTGAAATGATTTGAAGATTGTATGATTGGAAATGCTTTATAACATCATTAGTTATAATCTTTTAAGCATGTTCCATCTTCTCATTTCCTTTTTCTTTTGGTTTCATTATCTTAGAAATGGAAATGTATGTTGTTTGCATCTTTGCTTGTTTGTTACATTCCTTGCATATGCAAATGACTATTGGTTCCATGTATGGTTGTGTTCTTCGTTACATTTGTAGAATCCATACTAGAACCCAAATCCATCCTCTTTGCCTTATAGTCATTTCTTTTTGGATGGTTATGATGTTGATTCATGTAGATTCTCTTGGTGTCATCCTTATACATGTTTCAACTTCATAAGTAGTGATCTTAACCATATGAATCTCTTTGAAATCCATTTCTTGCATTTATGTTGGTTGATGGATATCTTAGTAGTTGAATTCATATGATTTGGACACATTGAGAATTGCATGCTTTACCTAGTCATATCTTTTTGCATTGCAATTTCTCTTATTCATCACTATGCTTAATAGTCATATCTTTAAAAGTGATGAATATGCATTTATGATGCTTGATGGAATTTTGAGTTTGTCACATCCTTGTTTTTAATCATGTTGTCATATTCAATTGGTTTCATTTGGTATAACGTTCCATTGATTTCATATCCAATTGATATCTTATCTTGTGTATGTGATAGACCTTGTGTACATTGGACTAAACTTGATAAGTAATATGATCATTCCATGTCACACACCATTAGCATCATAATGCTCATGATTGCCTCCTCTTTTGTTCTTATAGTTATATCTCATGACCACCATGTTTATGTGTTCATAATAATGGTTGGTTATTAGTTGAGGTTGGCTTCATGTTTGAATTTCATTTCATTCATTCTTGCACTTTAATAAGTCATATTTATTGATTGAATGAAATGATTTTCAAAATCTTACATAGCATATGATTTTCATAAGTTATATTGATTGATGCTATGTTTGAGTAAACCCCATATCATGGATAGCTCTAATTTGGATTTTTCCTAATAAGTAAAATTCTTGAATCCATTTTAGAGTGATTGTGTTAATAGTCATATCCTTTAATCTCATTTGATATGTTTGTTTCAATTGATATCCATGATTGCTTCTCCCATTAGACCTAGCTCTCTTTTGGTAATTTGATCATATTGTGCTTAATAGTTAAATGAATCTAATCCTTTCCTTGAAGTTAACCCTCACTTGGTTAAACCATCTACTTCTTGAATCTAATAGTTATATCTTGTCAAAAGCTTGACAAAAGAAGAGAATGGATTGAGGGGGAGTGTAAACCTTCATAGGAAGAATTAGTTTTGATCAAATTCACCCTTGGGATGCTAATGAGCCCTTAGAGATAACTTCCATACATGATAGCCTGTTATGTATTTCATTTTCGATTTCATTTGTTAACAGGTGCTACTAAAGGTATTTTCCTTGTTTCATGTGTGTAGGTACCTTTGCAATTTAATGTCAAAGGGGGAGAGAGTTTAAGTACTCAAAGATCTCCTACTCATCAAAGGGGGAGAGAGTTCGAGAGTTCAAGTACTCGAAGATCTCCTATCCATCAAAGGGGGAGAAAGCCTTCAAGTTCTCACGAGGAAGAGAGAGGCATGGTCAAAGGGGGAGAGCAAATAGAAGAAAGAAAGCTTGGAGCTAAAGAAGATGCTTGGCCAAAGAGAGGAAGATGAGAAGAAAGCTTGAAGAATGATCAAGCACCAAGCATCAAGAAGATTGAAGAAAAGAGCCCAAGAGCCCAAGCTAAGAGAAGAAGCATCCAACAAGATTTCAAGACTTGTCAAGCTAAGGGGGAGCTAAAGACTTTGTGTGAAAATTCTATGATGAGTAAGTTGCCATCAAATTGCAAAGGGGGAGATTGTTAGGTCTTTTGTATTTGCAATTTGATGGATGCATTTGCATATTGGCATCATTTGAATTCACACACATGCATTGATTTAAAATATCTTGAAATCTAGTTTTACCCATGCATAGCTTTTAAGATTTGGAAAAGCTTTTGTTTTATGCATGTTTTGGTTTTAAACTTGGATGCATTGGTTTTAGAACCCAAAACTCTTTTGAAAACCTATTTCCTTGTGCACTACATTTGGAAAATCATCTTGTGTATTTAGGTTTGAGTCTTGCATACATTCTTCACAAAAAGAATCATTTTGTATGCAATTTCATTTGAAAAGAGTTGTATTCAAATCAAGCTAGCCTTTGGTTTTAATCTTGTGAATCTCTTTAGGCTTTGTGTTTCTCATGTTTTTAAACATCTTAGAATGCCTTAAAACATGTTATTTAAGCTTGATTTAGTGGCCAAAAGATCCACCAAAGAAAAACTTTGAAAATTGGAAAAGTTGGAATTTTGGCCCAGGGACTCGCCCGACAGTGTCGTCGGTCGACCGAGCCCTGTGTCTCGGTCGACCGAGGA
Source organism: Cinnamomum chago (assembly GCA_038049695.1). Classification (NCBI taxonomy): domain Eukaryota; kingdom Viridiplantae; phylum Streptophyta; class Magnoliopsida; order Laurales; family Lauraceae; genus Cinnamomum; species Cinnamomum chago. Next base: position 49,065,261 of record CP142456.1, read on the forward strand.
CACTGCAGGGCCCCTGGACAGTTTTTGAACTGTTTCAAGCCAACGGTCAGAAATATGACCGTTGTGCTTTCTCGGTCGACCGAGACCTGTGTCTAGGTCGACCGAGGACTAGCCGTTGGACACTTTTTGGCTATAAAGTCCATTCTTTTCCAACCTTTTTCAAGGCTTGAAACTTGAACTTTTGAGAGGATTTTGGAGCCAAAGAAAGGGGAAGAAGTTGGAAAAGCTAGAGGGCTATTTGGAAATCAATCTCATGAGTTTTTAAAAGGTACATCTTCTAAGTTATTTTGATTTCCATTCAAATGAAATTCATGCATGTTCAAATCCTTTGTATTTTCATTTATGCATGATTTCAAGCCCTTAAAGAGTTGTTTTGCAAACTCAATATCTTTCTTGGTAAATTAGATTAGTTTGCACACACTCTTATCCTAATCACATATGTTCTTAGACTTTAACTTTCACTCAACTTGTTTATCTTAATTCTTCAAAGTTGTTTGAATCTTTTATGTGATTAGTTTTCTCTTCAATCATCTTTTTATAAACCTTGATTTTAAAATGCATCATGCATTCATTTAAAAGCTTCATTGTTAAAATTGATTGAAGAAACTCATACATACACTTTGTGCACACACTTTAGTTTATTTTAGTGTATGTTTGTTATTAGTTTTAAACTTTCATATTAGCCTATTCAAGAGGCAAATTCATTTGAGCTTAAATTGTAATCTCTTAGAGTGATCTTTTGTAAAGACACCTTCTTAGAGAAAAGCTTTGTGTAAGGTTATTGCTTAGCCTAAGAAAAGCATCTTGTAAGGTTATTGCTTAGCCTAAGAAAAGCATTTTGTAAAGGTTATTGCTTAGCCTATAAAAGCACATTGAGAGGTTGTTGTTTAGCCTAGAAAAACAACATTGTAAGGGTTATTGCTTAGCCTAGTTAAAAGCATAAATAATGGAAATCCGGTGGGGTGTTGGATTCACAAGCCGGTAGTGGATGTAGGCATTGAGGCCGAACCACTATAAATATTGTGTTGTGGTGATTGCTTGTGTGGTGATTGTTTATTAGCTTCCGCATATTGATTGTTTAATCATCACATGTGACTAGTTTATTTTAAAGAAGTTAAAATTGGTTTAAATTGGTCATAGTTGTAGCACACCCTATTCACCCCCCCCCCCCCTCTAGGGTTAGGATCCTCGTGGACTTTCACTCCTCACTTGCTACAATAGGAGACCCTTTCCTTCCATTTTCATTTTCCAGCACAAGAGAGAGAACTAGGGCTTTGTGAGCAACCACTTCTTCTTCTTGCTTTCCATCACTCAATCCACTCCCAAACTTGCACCAAGAGGAGATTGGAGGCCATCATCTTCTTCATCTCCTTGAGAGCTTTCTTTCCATAGCTTTTGTAGAGCACCCCAACCATTACAAGATTTCCTTTGAGCTTACCATTGCCATTAGAAGACCTTACAACTTGGACCATTGTCTTTGGAGACTTGTTAGAGCTTGATTTACTTGATTTGAAGACATAAGGCAAGTGGATGAATGGTTTCCTAAGTTTTCATTGATTTTGGTTACTTTCCATTAATGCACATTTATTGCTTTGTTTTGAAATGAATGTCCATGAGAGAGTATTAATGTCACATTTATGATCATAGAGAAATGGTAGTTCATAGCATTGAATGTCTTCTTGTTTTGCTTCAAATGTATATGTTGTGAGATGGTTTCCTTCTCCCTTTTTCCTTGTTTTGAATGTATGGTTGATGGAGGAGAATGGGATGGATATGGTTGGAGATTTGAAGTAGATGGAATGGGGTTTTAGACTCCTCATTTGATGTGTAAGAAGGGCTAAAATGATGTTGTAAAAAGGAGAAATAGGGAGGAACTGAACTGGTCCGGAATCTGTTCCTGGACAGTTCGCTCGAGCGACCTGTCCAGAAATGGTTCGGAGCATTCCAGTAGCTGGGTCGCTCGAGCGGACCCTTGGTCGTTCGAGCGGTAATCACAGAACTAATTCCAGTGAGTTGTTCGCTCGAACGCATTTAAATAACCGCTCGACCCAATGAGTTCGCTCGAGCGAACTCACCCAGACAACCTTCCCAGCGAGCGACTCGCTCGAGCGAACCCTACAATCCGCTCGAGCGATGAGGTCGTCTGGCCTAGGTTATGTTTGGGGACAACGTTCGACTGTTTCAATGCATTGGGGTTATTCTTTGGGAACCCCTCCATATCAAGGAGATTTATTAGGCATTGTGTGAGGCTATTTGAGGAAGAAACCATATCACAAGGATTTCATTCATAGTTTTGAAAAGATCGAAGTGTATAAGGAGCCCGGAATGTCCCCAAACTCAAAGAGTACCAAATTGTTATGTGATCGACATACGGGGTCCCTATCCATTTCAAATAGATATTTTCTCGAAAATGTCAATTGCTTACAGTACTTTACTGATTCCGAGATTTGCACTACTTGTCTTGTTTTCCCGAAAGTATTGTTATACACTTGGAACGGTTACTTGACCCGAAGTGCATTGCACCATTTGATATGATAGTGTGCCCTTGAGCACCCCCGTCTTGCCCGCTTGATTACTTATGGTACTTGATTTAATTGCATGTGTCTCGATTGTATTTGACCTATGAGTTGGCACCACTAAGCTTGGATAACCCTGTTGGTCTGATCCACCGACTTGGAGATCCCCCTCTTGTCCCGCCAGCTGCAGTTTGGATCCCGCTACCCGGTCATTACCGTGGTCTTGTCCCGATGCCGCAGATTGCTACTGTGGTCCCCGATGCCCGGCTCGCTACCGTGGTCATGTATAGTATTGTATATGTATATGTATGTATATGAGATCCCCTGTTTCTCCTCACCTCGAGTGACTGAGATCGGGGCCTAGTTATTGCTCTATCACCGTAGCGATAGAGGACTTAGCTTCGTGTGGTTGCCATCTTGATCGTTTCCCATTTCCTTGGTCACCTTACATGTTTTACATTGCATCCTTGTATTTGAATAAATGTTTTAACTTGTTTAGAGGAATTGTTATTTAAACAGGTTTTCATGTTTTGAAGGTAAATTCATGTATTCCCTTATTGTCTTTATATTTCCTCCATTTGCCAAACCGTCGTGTTTGACCTACTCTTTGGTACTCAGGTCCCGTCGTCGGTTATCCTGAGGAGGAGCGTGAGGAGGCGGTCGTAGAACCGCAGCAGTTGGTTGAGTGGCGTGCCGATGACGTCATGTAGACGTTGGTTGGTTGTGAGAGACTTATCATTTTGGGAAATGTTCAACCATTCTTTTGAATTGGTATTTTGTATAGTGGCCTTTGTCGGCCTCTATTTTTGAGAAATGTAACTAAAAGATATTTGTATAAACTTTAACTTACTTTGGGTAACATGCTTTAGATCATTGCTCATTCTGATACAGTGTTTAGACTTGTGTGGTTGTCTTGATGAGCAAGGATGAATTGACTATTTGATTTGCTACACGCTTCCGCACTTAAAAGAAATATTCATTGATGGTTGTGATATCCTCACCGCGGACACCTGTGGGAAATTAAATAAGTTGTATCTTTCATTAATCATTGTTCACTAATGTCCCGATCCCGGATTAGGATTTCCGGTCCGGGGTCGCGACAGTAACTGTTGAAGTCAATGTGCCTCGAAGAGAACTTTGAAGGAGAACTTCTGACTTGACCAAGAGTCTTTGAGCAGTTTTCCTTTTCGTAGGGTAGCCTTTTGAGTTTCCAAGGGGATTTTATGATAGTGAAAGGGATCACAAACCGTCTTAAGGAAAAGCTTTGAAGATGACATGAAGGTTTTGGATTTGGGTTTTGGATTTTGATTTTTCCTTTTGACCTTGTGAACCTAAGTGCTTTATGTGGCGGATCAGGTGGTCAAGAAGGGTTTTTTTTTTTTTTTAAACCTTGTGACCTAACAAGCTGTATGTGGCAGGTTTGGGGGTCGGGGTTTCATTTTTTGATTTCGACCTTGTGACCCAACAAGCTGTATGTGGCAAGTTGGGGGTCAGATTTGGTTTTGACCTTGTGACCTAACAAGATGTATGTGGCAAGCTAGGGGGTCAGGTTTGGATTTTTGTGGAATGCCAATTTCAAGATTTTGGCTAAATTTGGTATATGAGGTGAGACGGTTTAAATTTTGGAAGCTCATGAGGCTTGGATTTTCTTTTGTGTGGTCCAATCAACTCAAAAGAGGCATGGAACCATTTTGTATGCTCTTGGTAAGAGGGATTTTTTATAGGAAGTCCCTTTTAGTGCCTAGGTGGTCGAACCTGGCTCATGTGGGCTAGTCCATGGGACCTTAAGCTTTATAGATGGCTTAGATCTCACATGGTGTCATTTTGTAAAGAATATCTAAAAATACCTACTTTGGATAGAGAATATCTAAAAATATCCTTACTTGAAGAGAATCTCTCAAATCTCCTTTCTTTTTAGAGAGAATTTCTCAAGGAATCCTTCTTTTTAGGAGAGAATATATCAAATCTCCTTTCTTTTGGGAAAGTTGCTAATTTTTAGCACTTACCTCCTAGCTTTTTTCCTTGTTTCCTCTTTTGGTTTGCTCTCTTTTATAAAAGCAAGGGGAGGTTGGCTCTCTTGCTTCATTGCTTTCTTTTGCAAACATCTTCAAGAGTGCTTCAAGACCAAGAGACTTTTTCCTTCAAAGATCTTCAAGCTTTTCTTCTTCTTCATTAATGGCTTCAAGTAAGTCTTCTTTTGCAAGAAAACTCCATGTAGAAGTAGGATGAATAAAAAGAATTCTTCTCTTTTCTCTTTTTTTTCTTCTATTTCCACGTGTTTTGCTCTTTCTTTTTTTTTTCTCACAAGTTTTTTTTTCTTTCTTTTCACGTGTTTCTTTTCTCTCTTTTTTTTAAATATTTTTTTATTCTTATTTTTGTACGGATCTGTCAGTACGGCCACGTGGCAGTGGGCCACGGCCTATGGGCCAGTTCATTTTTTTTTTCTTCTTCTTTTTTTCTTCTCCTCCCCTTTTTTTGAGGAGTTTTCTTTCCTTCTGTCTTTTTCTATTTTTTTTTTTGCACACCATGAGAATACGATTTATGGCAATCAAGATGTTCATGCATTTTTTTTATGCATTAAATAAAAGACTAGGGTTTCTATGTCAAGTTAACATGAATTTTGACTTGGACAAAGTTTGATTGGTTTTGACCAAGTTGGTTTGGAATTGATCAAACTTTGGTCAAGGGTTTCCTAGTATCTAATGCATGACAGCTTTCCTTCTATGCATGATTTTTGGTAAGTTGGATTGGAAACATGATAATGCACAACTGAAAGTCTTCTTTAAGTTTTGGGATTTGGAGCTCGCAGCAATGTTGAGCCCTTTTTCATTCTTGCGGAGATTTGAGAAGACTGGCTTGATCTCGCAGCAATGTTTGAGTTCGAGTCTTCTTTGAGAATGCTCCATTGACTATGAGCTCGCAGTGATGTTGAGCTCATCTTCAAGCTTCCTATCTATTTCGGGATGTTTCCCTTTTCTTCGGAATTGTCTCGGAATCATACCAAAATTTCACTAGAAATTTTTTAACAAAATTCTGTCATTTTGATGATTGATTGATTTCTGTTTTTTTTTTCTTTTCCATCCTTTGCAGGTAGTTCCTCCAGAATGAACAAGGGTAAGGGGTCTGTTACTGACACACCTCGCCGGTCTGCCAGATCTCCTAATGCGGCCGTACAGCAGCCCTGGGAGAGGGTCCAGTATGTTGAGAGGAACTTAGAAGAGTGCGACTCCCTCAATCGTGATGAGATGAGACTGCGATTGATCGCTCTCAAGAATGAGAAATTTTACAAGATTGTGGTAAGTAGCCGTCCTTGGGTCACGGACGATTAGAGCATTGTGCCCAAGCCTACCTTCTTCTTTGGTGATGCAATCCCTGATGACTTGACATACCAAATAAGATGTTTTCAGTTCTCTTACAAGGCAAATGGTGAGGAGAGAACTATTTATACCCGGTCGACCTTCGATCGCACCATCTCTATGAGCCTTTCTCCTACATGCCCTAAGAGGGAAGATCCTCAAAGCTGGGTGAAGAGGACTAATGTGATCAAGACCGGGGTTTTTATTGGCGGCCCTTCTGGATATGTAGAGAAGTCGCATGTCCGTATGGACATGTTGATGCCGGCCAGCGGCTACCAAGGTTTTGATCATCCGTCGGTCAATTTGAGACCGGTGGGCCTTGGCATTTTCCGGGGTGACGACAGCAATTGGGTGAAGCCTTTTCGACTTCGAGGCATTTCAGTACTGACTCAAGTTGGGAATCATGGACTAATCACATCCTGCAGGTTGGTGGGGCCATTCTGAAGGAGGCTGATATCTTTGACGCAGTTCACACTTTTCGGCAAAACCGTGGTTTTCTCCGATGAAGCCTTCATGGCCATGTTGGAGTCATTCCTTCCACATACCAACACCTTCATTGTTACGAATGGTGAGATTGGTTTTTCTTTGAAGGAACTGAGTGCCATCATCGGGCTGCCTGTCCTCGGTAAACCCTATGAGGAGATCATGCCTATTGACAGCGTCCTTGAGGAGCAGTCTGAGGAGTTCAGGCATTTGTACTTTCATCTTGCCGCCTTCTACGATTTTTTGAAGGAGAAGGAGGGCTCGAAAGTTAGGTGCAGCAGTTGGAAGAGTTGTAGCTCTTTGTTCCCCAACTTCTTTGACAGCGGGAAGTCTTCGGATAGTATGGCCCAGGATGCTAGGGCTAAAAACCTGGGTTTAAAGAAGATCTCCATCATGCGAGAAAAATTGAAGAAATTCTTCGTAAGCATAGACGCCATTTATTCTGACTTTGCGCTGCGGAGGGATCTCGCTATTTACCTCACTTACTGGCTGGGAGAGGCTATCTTTGCTAGAGGAGACGGAACGTACATCAGGCTGCATTGTATCGTTCCAGCTTGTCAGATGACATTCGGAGAGCGGCTAGCTTTGGTGCCTTCTATTTACTCTTATTTGTGTACCGAACTGCAGGCTACTGCTTTTTTGGTTCGACTTAGGCTCCCCATGAATAAGGTCTTTTCAGCCCATATATTTGGTTCGTGGTATGTGTACCACTGTCTCGGCTTCCATCGATTGGGAGTTGCACAGGATGATGGCCCTTTTATGTTTCGATTGGCTAGATGGACAGCCATTTCTGAATCTCTTTTGTCTGCACGTTTGAGGATTCGACGGTTTAGGGACGTCAAGATTGAGCAGTCTTCAGTGAAGTATTCTCTGGATTTGCGGAAGAAGGCTTTTGACTTTGGTGTCTCTCGTGATTCCACCAGGGCAGGGTCAGGAAATCACTATTCTCTGGCGAACGAAGAAAAGATGTGGCTTTTCAACATACATGTTGGTACGATGGTGTATCATAGACATCTTTTCGTTGACATCCAACCGTATGTCCCCTCGCATTTTGCGCTGTAGTTGGGCTTCTCTCAAGGCGTTGTTGGGGCGCCTTTGAGCATGGTGAAGCGTTTTGGAGGTTTGCAGGATAGAAGAAATGCATGGGCCTTTTACAATGCGGAGGACACTACCGCCATGATTTCCTATCTTGAGTTGCCCACTTTTCGGACTGTTGGCTTTACGAAATGGTTCATGGAGAACTTTTCGGTGTACCGGGGGCTTTCTAAGAAAGAGTTCGATGTCAAGCAATCTCCTGGGAAGGGTCTTGGCAGATCAGATGGCGTCTGACGAGAGGAAGTTCTGGCCATTCTTTCTAGAGAGAAGCTTAAGATAGGCTTTCTCGGTGAACAGGACATCATAAGATCAGGAGCTGTATAAGAGATACCTGGTGAGGTCTTGAAACAGCTAGAGGAGGAGGAGGCCGAGATCGACGCTTGGATGCAAGCCAAACGAACGAAGGCTTCCATGGAGTCCACTAGGAAAAGCAGACCCTCCAGTGAGAAGTCAAGTGGAAGTCCTGACTTTGACTTCAAGGAAACTGACCGATAGAAGCAAGAGGAAGAAAGGGTAGCGTCGTAATAAAAGACGGAACGAAGACTCTCTTGATCTGGAAGTCCCTTTCACCGTTGCTGAAGATGGGTCGCGGCATTCTGCCGCGTTTTATGGAAAGATTTTGAAGAAGCGTGTCCTGGAAGCTTTGGAGGCTAAGGCCAAGAGTCTGCTTCAGGAGTTGAATCTTTGGTTGAACACCATGTTAGACTGAGCTCCTGATTTTTTGTAACAAACTCTTTTCTTCTTTTCTTTAGTACCTCCATGTAAAAACATTTTTGGTACTCCATGTACCCTTTACTTAAATTCTTTTTTATGAAAATAAGCAAAAGTTGGATGAGAATGTTTGTTTGAAAACTTGATCAAAAGTTTGTCTTTTTTTTAAAATCTTTTGTCGAAGGATTGTTTTGGCATGAAACCCAGATTTTGTGGCAAAAAGCCCCTTTTTTTATGGCTTGAAAGCCGAATTTTGAGATGGCATGAAAGCCGAATTTCATGGTGTAAAAAGACAAAATTTGGGTTTATGGCATGAGAACCAAATTTGGGATGGCATAAAAGCTGAATTTTGTGATGGCATGAAAGCCAAATTTGGGTTTACGGCATGAAAGCCAAAATTTTGTGGCATAGAAGCTGGTTTTGTTTGTGGCATGGGAGCCCAAATTTGTTTTGTGCATTGTTAGACCTCGATCCAGACTAGCCCGATTAGTGTGTGCTTAGTCTTAAGTGGGTTTAGTTACCTCTGGGTTTGAATATAATTAGTTTTAGTCATGGACATAACTTTGGGAATTTTGAGAGGATTTAATGTTGTCTGACACACTCAGGGAGGCCTGAGTGTACGTGTAAGCATGGGAGGATCGCTTTGATTTCCGTTTAAATTGTGATTTTGATTTCCTTTGAATGATTTTATTATTCTTTACAACTTTCTTTTTCAGTCTGTTTGTGTTTGAAGCCCAAAAACCCAAGTTTTGGCCCAAAAGGGGTAAAATTGTCTTTTCACATCCAAATCTGGACACAAATTTTGAAATCTCAAAACGATGTCAAAATTGTACTTTTTGGGAACTAGATTTTTTTAGGATCATTTTATCCTTCTTCGTCGAGTTCATTCGGGGCCCGCAAGATCATGTTTTTGTCGACGCAAGAATTAGACCTAATGGGCCCCATTTGTAAAGTACTTAAGTCACACACTCCTCTCTCTTTTTCATTCTCATTTCCTACAACTCTAGAGAACCAAAGCTACAGGAGAAAACCCTCTTTTCTTCTACCTTTCCCCATCTTGCATACCCTAGATATGAGTTTCCAAATGAAATTTTAAGACCACCATTCTCTTCCTCTTATTCCAAGCTTTCTAATGATGCTATTTTCTTGAAAATTATAGTTGGGCAAGATCTCCATTTTCTTCATCTCTAGGTGAGGGCTTTAACCCATCTCTTCAATGTAGTATTTTTAGCTCCTAAAGAACTTATTTTTCTAGCATACAACACCCATTTCGAAATGGGTTTCTTGTTTTCAAATTAGGTTGAGTTTTGAATGGATTTTCTTGGGGTTTTTGTAGTGTTTGGCTTAGCTCTTGAGTAGGAGTGCTTGAAGAGGATTTGTTTGGCATTTGGGCTAAGGCAAGTAATCTCTATAGGTTGAATGTTGCATGTGTGTTTGTGGATTGCATTATTACTCTTGAAATTTGCATATAACTTGTTATTAATCTTCATTGTAATATTTTCTTTAGATTCTTCTTTTGTGATTTCCATTCAAGTATATGTATTAATGTCAAGTGCTTTTCCAAACTTCTAGATCTCTATTTGATTGCAAGCCCTTGTTTCATTAGGAAATTTGGATTTGTTTTGATAGAGAATGGAGATTGAATGTTTAGATTGTGGATTGAATGGTATGGATATGTGAAATTGACCCCTTGGAGAGCATGGAGGCTCAGGGGAATTCAGGTGGTCTAAGGATGTGAAAAGGGGAAAAAGGATTTTAGAAATGTGTACAAGGGAGTGCATTTTCTGCACCCAGCGAGCACAGACAGAAGCCTGTTCGCTCGAGCAACCAGGCCACTGCCTAGGGCGGAGCAGCGCTCGAGCGAACAGTCATCTGTTTGGCCTGGTTCAGGACAGAGACCTGTCTGCTTGAGCAACCCTTATGGTCTGCTCGAGCGAACAGTCTCGCTCGAGCGAAGTGTCAAAACCGCTCGAGCGAACTTGCCAGATTTCAGGACCGAGTTATGTTATTCATTCATGTATTTTTGGGGATTGCAAAACTAGTCTATGTTGAGGGTTTTCAGTTGACATTGTGCCATTGGGAATTTGGAATGTATTCTAACTTTGGGGACAACAATTCATGTTTATTTCTGACATTTGGGTCCCAATTATACGAAGGTCAATGAATAGCCTCAACATATGCTTGACAGACTTCGCGTTCAAACTTCAGTTTTGGTACGATAAGTACCATCGTGTACTTGTTTTAGATTTCAAGTATAAGCTAGCTCGTTTGAAGACTTGCACTAAGATCAAGGGGATCACTTCCTAAGCTTGTTATGCATATAAATTATGCCTTTTTGCTAGTCGTGTCTTGTCTCGTTTCAAAAGGTGATTTTCCCCTTTTATTTCAACTTGTTTAGAACGTGTTTCGCCGTGTTTTGTGCATTCATGAATTCAAGTGAACACCACTGAGCTTGGACCGCCCTTTCAATCTGATCCATTGTCTGGGGGTCCTTAAACATGTGGACTATCTACATATTAGTCGTGTATTTTATTACACTTCGTGCGTGTCCGGTTCCACGGCCGGAAATCCCTGTCTCCCTCAGTGTGACGTGGGAATCGTGTTTTGTTTATCGTGCTTATCGTGCGTGCTTGCTCTTTTCATTATATATGATAGAGAAAGGATGAGCTCTTTGTGGATTTACTATTCATGATACATTATAAGTATTCATGCTAGTTTTGTTTTCGTATATTTTTGAAATGTACCTCAGTCAAGTAATTATTTCAAGTTCGGTAAATTGTTTTTAATATGTTTTCTTTAAAAACAATTATTGTTCCATGCTCATACCTAAATTCATTACCTGCCAAACCATCGTGTTTGACCCTTGTATTTTGGTGACCAGGTGCAGGTGACGTTGCCCTTGAGGAGGAGCGTCAAGAGGCGGCTGTTGAGCCACCCCAGCTCGTGAGTGGCAGCCCGACGACGTCAACTAGACGCCGGGTGGGATCTTGAGTTTCGCTCCATTATGTCTTGGGTTCTTTTGTCATATTTTGGGAATTGTATTGGCCTTTGTTGGCCTCTTGGGATGTGTCAAAACTTAACTTACTTTTGTGTTAACTTTATAACTTGAATTATGATGGGAATGTCATGTTATAACTCCTTCTTCTGATATCTTGGTCTTGATGCTATTTTACTCATGCATTTGAGAATCTTATTCATGTTTTGTCGAGATGTGACTTGCTACACGCTTCCACAAACTTGATTGTGTGAGTTAGTCTCCCGTGTCTCAAGATCCTCACCGCGGGAACCTGTGGGAAATTCCAAATTAACTCCAAACCAACCGACACGTCACGGGCCCGGGCCCAGTTCTCGGTCCGGTGTCACGATAGGCATGGAAGCCGAAATTTGTTTGTGGCATAGGAGCTGAAATTTATTTGTGGCATAGGAGCCAAAATTTGTTTGTGGCATAGGAACCAAAATTTGTTTGTGGCGTAGGAGCCGAAAATAGTTTTTGGCATAGGAGCCAAAATTTGTTTGTGGCATAGGAACATAAATTTGTTTTTGGCATAGGAGCCAAAAAAAATTTGTGGCATAGGAGCCGGAATTTAATTTTGGCATGGAAGCCGTATTTTTTTTGAAAACCAAGTTTTGTTTTGTTGGCGTGAAAGCCAATTTTTTGGATTTTTGGCGTAAAAGCCGGGTTTTTGATTTTTTTTGGCGTGAAGTAAGACCCCGACCCGAGTGAACCCGATTAGTGCTAATTAAATTGGGTGTTACTGCTAAGCTTGATTAGTGATTTTGGCTAAGTTGGGTTTTGAATAGCTTTGGTTCTAGTTTTGGGAAAATTTGAGTGCTTTGGTAATTAGTGGGGCCCTTTGGGGGTCCCCTCATGACTTTGCATTTACTTAGGGGATTTTCCGGAATCGTTTTGAATTTGCATTCTTATCTTGTTTCATTAATCTTATTGATCCCTACAACTTCCATGTTGATCCCGTTTTCATTCGAGGCCCCGAAACTCGATTTACAAGCCTTGAGCGGCAAACAGTCCTTTTACACTAAACCTGTACCCAAAACTTGATATCCCCGAAACCCGCAAAACATATACTTTTTGGAAACTAGATATTTCGACGATCATTTCTTACTTCTTCGTCGAATTCATCCGAGATCCCGAAAGAGATGATTTCAGTCAAACAAGCTTCTTTAGTTATGGGACCCAACTCCATTTGTTAACAAAGGGAAACCCACTCTTCATTTCATTTCATTCTTCATTGTTCCCGCACAAACCAGCAACCTAGGGTTTTCTTGCAACTTCTTCCTCTTCTTCTTGCTCTCTCCATCTCCAATCCATACCAAACTTGCACCAATCAAGAAATGAAGGTCACCACTCTCTTCCTCATCTTGCAAGCTTCCTTCTAATACCATTTGTGGAGAAATCTTCCAACTTTGAGACTCCCCTTGAGCTAGTTCTTGCCATTTGAAGGTCATCCAAGTGAGTAATCCTTCCCATCTTCTAGATTAGTCTTCTTCTAACCTTAGGGAAGCTTCATTTTCGTTATTGAAAGTTCTATCATTCTCATTCTTTGTGTAACCCATTTTAGGGTTTGTTTTGGGGGGTTTTTTATTGTAGCTTGGAATTGAGCTTAAGAGGTGATTAGAAGCTTGGTACTGCTAGCTTGGACTTGAGGCAAGTGAATGATTGGGTGTTTTGAGTTTTAAATGGTTTGGTGAAACATTAATGGATTTTCATGCTTTTATTGATTTACATTGTTGAAATAAATGCTTTTAATGCATCTTGCTAGCTTCATTTAATATCTTGGAAACATGAGTTTAAAGTCTTCTTGTCTCTAGACTTGTGTGTTTGTTTATGTGTTGGAAGGAGGGAAAAAGAGGAGGACCAAGGCCAGTGCAGAACAGAACCTGGGTTCTATTCCACAGTGTGCCCGGTCGACCGGGCAAGGGCCAAGTCGACCTGGGACACACTGACCAAAACACAATTTGGCCTTTTAAGTTACAACTCCCGGTCGACCTGGCCCATGGCCAGTCGACTGGGTACACAGGGACCAGGTCGACCTGGCCAACTGGGAAACCCCTGCTGAAATGAATTTTTACCCTGATTTCGAATGGTCTTAGGTGGGACCTTGGCTACCCTGTTTGGACTCATTGGACTATATACGAGGATGTCTTGAGTCGACACTCCTCACGGTTGGTCCGGTTGCATCGGAGTCCAATCCATTTCAATCTTGAACGGTATGGGACGATGCGATATCCTCCTTATATCTATACATGAAGTCTATTTCTTTGGATATCGCGAATCCTATCCCTTTCGGTGACTGAATAGGTTGCCCGATGCTGCCGGATTAATATCATACTTAGGATGGACTGTTTATAGTCTTGATTTTTTCTATCGTAGCATCTAGTACTATCCATAAGCTCATTTTAAGTTTTGAAAATCGTGAAGTGCATAAGGAGCCCGGAATGTCTTCAAACTCAAAGAGTACCAAGTCTTTATTACAATCGACATACAGGACCCCTATTCACCTTAAATAACTCTTGAAACCAATATTTTCCCGAAATTGTAATAGTTCATTATATTCCTTCATTTCCAAGATTTACATTACATGATTTGTTTTCCCAAAAGCATGATAGTTACACTAGTAACATTGACTTGTCCCGAAGTGTATTGCCCGACATGAAATGAAAGTTATGCATTTGAGTATTCTCGCCCCGTTCATTTATTTACTTGAACTTGATGTAGTTTGCATATGTCTCGATTTGTTATTTAACCTATGAGTCGGCATCACTAAGCTTGGATAACCTTGTCGGTTTGATCCACCGACTTGGAGATCCCTCTCCCGTCCCGCTAGCTGCAGTTTGGATCCCGATACCCGGTTCGCTACCGTGGTCCCGTCCCGTATATTTATATTGTATATATGCATTGCGTTGAATCTCCTCACCTTGTGTGACTGAGACCAACGTCCCGTTATACTTTTGTCACTATGGTGATAGAGAACTTAGCTTTATGTGATTGCCACTTTGTTAGTTTCCTGATTCCTTGGACACCTACATGTTTTATCTTGTTTATTTGCTTTCTAGCAAATGATTTATCTTCTTTATGAGAGTTCAAGATATTTCATTATTGTATGTTGTTGTACCTTTTCACTCTCTTGCCAGACCATCGTGTCTGATCCTTTTTCTTTGGTACTCAGGTCCCGTTGCCGGTTACCTTGAGGAGGAGCCGGAGGAGGCGGTAGGTGAACCGCAACCCTTAGTTGAGTGGCGCGCAGACGATGTTATGTAAATGTCGGGTTGCTACGAGAGGCATAACATTTTGGGGGAAAACTATTTAACCATTCTTATGGATTACTGTGTTGTTATATTGGCCTTTGTTGGCCTCTAATTTTGGGGGAATGTAACCAATTGATCTCTTGTTTAAACTTTAACTACTTTTGGGAAACATGTTATAGATCATTGCTCATTCTGATACAGTATTTCATACTTATGTTATTGCCTTCATGACTAGGGATAGTCTGACTATTTGATTTGCTACATGCTTCCGTACTTAAAAGAAATATTCATTTATGATTGTGATATCCTCACTGCGGACACCTGTGGGAAATTAAATAAATGTATGGTGTGATATTAGTGTGGTACATCATTACATTACATTCATTGGTCCCGGTCCCGGATTAGTCCTTTGGGCCCGGTCCGGGGTCGTGACAGACTGATATCAGAACGAGACGTGTTTCAAGCAATTAAAAGAAACTAGAAATCCTAAGGACGTGGCGAGGATCCGATATATCTTTCGTTAGCTAGTATCGTGTGAGCAATGTGTGACCCTTTATTTGATTATTATGTGCTAACAACTTGTTTTGCAGCATCATGCCACCTCGTAAGAGACCAGTAAATGGCAACCCTACTGCAAGCAATAGTGATCATACAGGGCCACTTGAAGAGGATATGATTGATAATAACAACGTGCCAAATCAGTTTCAACAAATGATGCAGGCAATGCTTGACCAACAACGTCAGGCTAATGAGAATCAGGCGAGATTGCAAGAACAAATGCTCAAGAGAGAGGAAGATCATGCAAGAGAATTGGCAGAGATGCAGAGACAGTTGTTGGAAGTATTACAGAGAAGGCCCGAGCCAGTTCCACCTCAACCCGCCATTGTCATCAATCAGAGGCAACATGACCCGAACGCATTATTTGAGCGGTTTCAGAAGAGGGCTCCGAAAGAGTTTCTTAGGATAGAGGATCCATTAGCTGCAGATGATTGGCTAGAGCATACGGAGAACATATTTGAGATCGTCCAGTGCACCGGAGGAGGAGTAAAACTGGCCACATCTCTCTCTAGTGGTACAGCGGACAGGTGGTGGAAGACAGTTAGGGAGGAATACAGGACTATGCCTGATGCAGAGGTTTGGGTGAACTTCAAGAGGCAGTTTCATGTTAAGTATGTACCCGCTCACATCAAGAGACAGAAGGCAATAAAATTTCAGCAGTTGGTGCAAGGGAGTATGACAGTCTTAGAGTATCTCACCAAGTTTGAGAGAATGTCCAGATATGCTCCGGAGTTGGTGGATACAGTTGAGAAGAAGATTGCCAAGTTCTTTGAGGGACTTAACCCTTTCATTGAGAGGGATGCCACCGGAGTAGTGCCACCTGCTACTTTTGATGAAGCGGTCAAGAGGGCCTACAAGTTTGAGAACTTCCATAACAAGATCCTTAGAGTTCAAGGCAAGAGTCCAGCTCATCAGCAGAACTACCAACACCAGAGAAATCATCAGAACAAGAAGCAAAGGCCAGGACCAAATGTTCAGAATCCAGTAGTTTGCATCCATTGTGGTAAGAACCATGCCAGTGCTGAATGTCGTACCATTACGGGAGCATGCTTCAGGTGTGGTTCCATGGACCACCAAATGAGGGACTGTCCAAGACCAAATAGGCAGAATCAGCAGCAGCAGCAAGGACCACAACGTCCAGCACCACCACAGAATGCATTGGTTGTTCAAAACCAGGCAAGGCCACTCCAGCAACAAGGACCACAACAACAGCAACATAGACAGCAGTAACCACAACAGCAGGCCCGTTATTAGCAGGACAGAACCAAAATCAGCGTGCACCGCATCAGAATAGGAATGCACAACAAGGCAGGCCACAACAAGCTCAGAATAGGCCTCAACATCAAGGACAGATCTATGCGGTTAACAGAGCTGATGCAGAGGTAGCAGGCAATGTCGTGGAAGGTACACTCCTTGTTTGTGGGATTAAAGCTAAGATTTTATTCGACCCTGGCTCTACACATTCATTCGTATCCCATGAATTTTCTAAGTTGATTGATATGCATGCTAGAGAACTTGAGTTCATTTTGACTGTGGCAACCCCAGTAGGCAAACAAGTTATCTGTAGAACATATTACCCTAGTTGCACAGTCCAGATAGGAGACGTGGTTTTAACCGCAGATCTCATTTCTTTGGAGATGTTTGATTATGATGTCATCCTAGGGATGGATTGGCTGGCAGGGTACCATGCCACGATGGATTGTTTCCATAAGACCCTGACTTTCAAGTTAGTTGAGACACCAGAAGGAGTGTTGTTTCAGGGAGAGAGGAGGAGTCCTCGTACAGGGTTTGTCTCAACGTTGAAGGCTGATAGACTTTTGAGAAGTGGTTGTGAAGCCTATTTAGCGTTTATCGCGGAGGATAAATGGTCCCAAGGGGTGGAGGAGATCCCAATTGTTTGGGAATTCTCGAATGTTTTTCCGGAGGAGATTCCAGGTTTGCCACCCATCAGAGAGATTGATTTCACTATCGAGTTGCTACCAGGGACCGCTCCGATATCTATTGCACCATATATAATGGCTCCGGCAGAATTGGGAGAGTTGAAGACTCAGTTGCAATTATTGTTGGACAAAGGTTTTGTGAGACCGAGTATTTCACCATGTGGAGCTCCAATCTTGTTTGTTAAGAAGAAGGATGGTTCGATGAGAATGTGTATAGATTACAGAAGTTTGAATCAAGTGACCATCAAGAACAAGTATCCATTGCCAAGGATAGATGAATTGTTTGATCAATTGCAGGGTGTATCATACTTTTCAAAGATTGACTTGAGATCCGGTTACCATCAGCTGAGAGTCAGAGAATCAGATGTGTTGAAAACAGCTTTCCGGACAAGATATGGCCACTATGAGTTCCTAGTGATTCCATTTGGCTTGACTAATGCACTAGCAGTGTTCATGGCATTGATGAACAAGATTTTTACAGAGTATCTAGATCAGTTTGTGGTAGTATTTATTGATGACATTTTGGTGTACTCCAAGACCAAGGAAGAGCATGAGGAGCACTTGAGGATAGCACTACAACTCTTAAGAGAGAATCAGCTGTATGCGAAGCTCAACAAGTGTGAATTTTGGCTAGACCAAGTAGCATTTTTGGGGCACATTATCTCTAAAGAAGGATTGTCAGTAGATCCGTCCAAAGTTGAAGCAGTTATGAGTTGGGAAAGACCGAAGAATGCATCAGAAATCAGAAGTTTTCTGGGATTG
This sequence comes from Cinnamomum chago, assembly GCA_038049695.1. Classification (NCBI taxonomy): domain Eukaryota; kingdom Viridiplantae; phylum Streptophyta; class Magnoliopsida; order Laurales; family Lauraceae; genus Cinnamomum; species Cinnamomum chago. The sequence continues at coordinate 49,082,946 of CP142456.1, forward strand.
GCAGGCTATTATCAGAGGTTTGCGCAAGGTTTTTCATCGATTGAGTCACCATTGACGAAGTTGACAAGGAAGAATGCACCATATGTATGGACAGATCAGTGTGAAGAGAGTTTCCAAGAGCTAAAGAAGAGATTGACTACAGTACCAGTCCTTACTTTGCCATTCGGAAGCGGCGGTTTCACCATTTTTACCGATGCTTCGAATGTTGGACTTGGTTGTGTTTTGATGCAAGAAGGAAAAGTGGTTGCTTATGGATCACGACAGTTGAATGACCACGAGAAGAACTATGCCACCCATGATCTTGAGTTAGCAGCGGTTGTTTTCGCGTTGAAAATGTGGAGACATTACCTCTATGGAGAGAAGTTCGAAGTCCACTCCGACCACCGCAGCTTACAATACTTGTTATCTCAGAAAGAATTGAACATGAGGCAAAGAAGATGGATTGAATATATAAAGGACTATGATTTTCCAATCCAGTATCACCCGGGGAAGGCTAATGTAGTTGCCAATGCCTTGAGCAGAAAATCAGTAGGCTTGGCAAATCTAAGTGGCACTTGTATCTTTGAGCAATTTGAAGAGTTGAGTATAGACCTGCAGCCACTAAGGAAGGGTGTTTTGTTAGCTAACATGACAGTGTCAGAACCTTCTTTCATTCAGAAGATCAAGGATAGTCAGTTGCAAGATCCAGAGTTGTCCAAGATTTCAGAGCATATAGCAGAATGTCCTGACTTTCGTGTGGTTGATGGAGTTTTGTACTACCGTGACCGTCTGTGTGTGCCTAACATCGAAGATTTGAGAAATGACATCATGACTGAGGCTCACAGTACGAAGTACTCTATGCATCCAAGCAGCACAAAGATGTATCAGAATTTGAAGGGCAGATTTTAGTGGAACAATATGAAGAGAGAGATTGCAGCGTTTGTCTCCCATTGCATGACCTGTCAGTTGATTACGGCAGAACATCAGAGGCCTCCAGGGTTGTTGCAACCGTTAGAGAACCCGTAATGGAAATGGGAACACATCACCATGGACTTTATTTCGGGACTACCGAGGACTAGCAGAGGCAACGATGCGATATGGGTCATTGTGGACCGTCTCACCAAGTCAGCGCATTTCCTTGCTATGAAGACTGGGAAGAAGATGCACATGCTACCTTTGGCAGAGTTGTTTGTCAACGAGATTGTCAGTCGTCATGGGCAGCCAGTTTCTATCACTTCTGACAGAGACAGCAGATTCGTCTCGAGGTTCTGGAAGACGCTACATGAGTCTATGGGTACGAGATTACAGTTCAACACGGCTTATCACCCTCAGACAGATGGCCAGTCAGAGAGAACAATTTAGACTCTTGAGGATATGCTCCGTGCTTGTGTGTTAGACTTCAAGACTCAATGGGATGAGACTCTACCGTTGTGTGAGTTTGCTTATAACAACAGTTACCACTCGAGCATTGGAATGACTCCTTTTGAGGCCTTGTATGGTAGAAGGTGTAGGACACCTGTATGTTGGGAAGAAGTCGGCACTCGTAGTTTCCATGGACCGACTATAGTGAGTGAGACCAGCGACAAAATCAAGTTGATTCAGGAACATCTAAAAGTGTCCAGGAGTAGACAGAAGAGCTATGCAGACTCCCACCGCAGAGATTTACAGTTCAAGGAGGGAGACAAGGTCTTCTTGAAAGTGTCACCTACAAGGGAAACATTGAGATTTAGACAGAAGGGCAAGCTATCACGGAGGTCATCGGACCCTACGACATTATGAGTAAGATCGGTGACGTGGCTTATAGATTAGCCTTACCACCCGAGCTATCCGGCGTACACAACGTCTTCCATGTGTCTATGTTGAAGAAGTATGTCCACGATCCGTCCCATGTGCTCCAGCATGAGCCATTGGAGATTCGAGAGGATGCTACCTACGTTGAGAAGCCCGTTGAGATCATCGATACAAAGGAACATGAGTTGAGGACACGAACGATTCAGTGGGTAAAGGTACTATGGGAGAACCATGGACCGGAAGAGGCAACATGGGAATTACGAGATCATGTGCAGAAGAAGTACCCACATCTACTACCTAAGGTGAGTTTTATGTTTCATTTGGAGGACCAAATGCCCTAAGGGGTGGAGGATGTAAGACCCTGACCCGAGTGAACCCGATTAGTGCTAATTAAGTTGGGTATTGTGCTAAGCTTGACTAGTGATTTTGGCTAAGTTGGGTTTTGAATAGCTTTGGTTCTAGTTTTGGGCAAATTTGAGTGCTTTGGTAATTAGTGGGGCCCTTTGGGGGGTTCCCCACATGACTTTGCATTTACTTAGGGGATTTTCCGGAATCGTTTTGAATTTGTATTCTTATCCCGTTTCATTTATCTTATTGATCCCTACAACTTTAATGTTGGTCTCGTTTTCATTCGAGGCCCTGAAACCCGATTTACAAGCCTCGAGGGGCAAAACAGTCCTTTTACACTAAACCTATACCCAAAACTTGATATCCCCGAAACCCGCGAAACATATACTTTTTGGAAACTAGATATTTCGACGATCATTTCTTCCTTTTTCGTCGAATTCATCCGAGATCCCGAAAGAGATGATTTCAGTCAAACAAGCTTCTTTAGTTATGGGACCCAACTCCATTTGTTAACAAAGGGAAACCCACTCTTCATTTCATTTCATTCTTCATTGTTCCCGCACAAACCAGCAACCTAGGGTTTTCTTGCAACTTCTTCCTCTTCTTCTTGCTCTCTCCATCTCCAATCCATACCAAACTTGCACCAATCAAGAAATGAAGGTCACCACTCTCTTCCTCATCTTGCAAGCTTCCTTCTAATACCATTTGTGGAGAAATCTTCCAACTTTGAGACTCCCCTTGAGCTAGTTCTTGCCATTTGAAGGTCATCCAAGTGAGTAATCCTTCCCATCTTCTAGATTAGTCTTCTTCTAACCTTAGGGAAGCTTCATTTTCATTATTGAAAGTTCTATCATTCTCATTCTTTGCGTAACCCATTTTAGGGTTTGTTTTGGGGTTTTTTTTATTGTAGCTTGGAATTGAGCTTAAGAGGTGATTAGAAGCTTGGTACTGCTAGCTTGGACTTGAGGCAAGTGAATGATTGGGTGTTTTGAGTTTTAAATGGTTTGGTGAAACATTAATGGATTTTCATGCTTTTATTGATTTACATTGTTGAAATAAATGCTTTTAATGCATCTTGCTAGCTTCATTTAATATCTTGGAAACATGAGTTTAAAGTCTTCCTGTCTCTAGACTTGTGTGTTTGTTTATGTGTTGGAAGGAGGGAAAAAGAGGAGGACCAAGGCCAGTGCATAACAGAACCTAGGTTATGTTCCGCAGTGTGCCCGGTCGACCTGGTAGGGGCCAGGTCGACCTGGGACACACTGACCAAAACACAATTTGGCCTTTTAAGTTACAACTCCCGGTCGACCTGGCCCATGGCCAGTCGACTGGGTACACAGGGACCAGGTCGACCTGGCCAACTGGGAAACCCCTGCTGAAATGAATTTTTACCCTGATTTCGAATGGTCTTAGGTGGGACCTTGGCTACCCTATTTGGACTCATTGGACTATATACGAGGATGTCTTGAGCCGACACTCCTCACGGTTCGTTCGGTTGCATCGGAGTCCAATCCATTTCAATCTTGAACGGTATGGGACGATGCGATATCCTCCTTATATCTATACATGAAGTCTATTTCTTTGGATATCGCGAATCCTATCCCTTTCGGTGACTGAGTAGGTTGCCCGATGCTGCCGGATTAATATCATACTTAGGATGGACTGTTTATAGTCTTGATTTTTTCTATCGTAGCATCTAGTACTATCCATAAGCTCATTTTAAGTTTTGAAAATCGTAAAGTGCATAAGGAGCCCGGAATGTCTTCAAACTCAAAGAGTACCAAGTCTTTATTACAATCGACATACGGGACCCCTATTCACCTTAAATAACTCTTGAAACCAATATTTTCCCGAAATTGTAATAGTTCATTATATTCCTTCATTTCCAAGATTTACATTACATGATTTGTTTTCCCAAAAGCATGATAGTTACACTAGTAACATTGACTTGTCCCGAAGTGTATTGCCCGACATGAAATGAAAGTTATGCATTTGAGTATTCTCGCCCCGTTCATTTATTTACTTGAACTTGATGTAGTTTGCATATGTCTCGATTTGTTATTTAACCTATGAGTCGGCATCACTAAGCTTGGATAACCTTGTCGGTTTGATCCACCGACTTGGAGATCCCTCTCCCGTCCCGCCAGCTGCAGTTTGGATCCCGATACCCGGTTCGCTACCGTGGTCCCGTCCCGTATATTTATATTGTATTTATGCATTGCGTTGAATCTCCTCACCTTGTGTGACTGAGACCAACGTCACGTTATACTTTTGTCACTATGGTGATAGAGAACTTAGCTTTATGTGATTGCCACTTTGTTAGTTTCCCGATTCCTTGGACACCTACATGTTTTATCTTGTTTATTTGCTTTCTAGCAAATGATTTATCTTCTTTATGAGATTTCTTGCTTAAACAGATTTCTATGCTCTTCAAGATATTTCATTATTGTATGTTGTTGTACCTTTTCACTCTCTTGCCAGACCATCGTGTCTGATCCTTTTTCTTTGGTACTCAGGTCCCGTTGCCGGTTACCTTGAGGAGGAGCCGGAGGAGGCGGTAGGTGAACCGCAACCCTTAGTTGAGTGGCGTGCTGACGATGTCATGTAGATGTCGGGTTGCTACGAGAGGCGTAACATTTTGGGGGAAAAACTATTTAACCATTCTTATGGATTACTGTGTTGTTATATTGGCCTTTGTTGGCCTCTAATTTTGGAGGAATGTAACCAATTGATCTCTTGTTTAAACTTTAACTACTTTTGGGAAACATGTTATAGATCATTATTCATTCTGATACAGTATTTCATACTTATGTTATTGCCTTCATGACTAGGGATAGTCTGACTATTTGATTTGCTACATGCTTCCGTACTTAAAAGAAATATTCATTTATGATTGTGATATCCTCACTGCGGACACCTGTGGGAAATTAAATAAATGTATGGTGTGATATTAATGTGGTACATCATTACATTACATTCATTGGTCCCAATCCCGGATTAGTCCTTCGGGCCAGGTCCGGGGTCGTGACAGACTGATATCAGAGCGAGACGTGTTTCAAGCAATTAAAAGAAACTAGAAATCCTAAGGACGTGGCGAGGATCCGATATATCTTTCGTTAGCTAGTATCGTGTGAGCAATGTGTGACCCTTTATTTGATTATTATGTGCTAACAACTTGTTTTGCAGCATCATGCCACCTCGTAAGAGACCAGTAAATTGTTTGCGATTTTCCGCAAGTATATGATTTTCTCAAGTAATATAGACTATGAAAGTCCGAATATTGTTCCCACGAGGATCGTTACAAGAGAAATAACAATGATTAATGAAAAGAAATATCAACTCAAATATAGCTAACAAATGCAAATGGAGATAACAAAAGCAAGAAACAAGATAATAACAAAGGAAATAAATTAAAAAATGCAAACTAAAAGAAAACAAGAAACTAGATAACAAAGAGATGTAAGTAGAAATAGAAGAACTTAAGTGAGAACAAGGTTAGTAACAAAGTTAATATCAAAAGAAAAATAACAAGGTTAATTATAACAAGAACAAATGAACAATGTTAGATAGATCAAATGAGTAAGTGTGTGAAAATAAGTGAAAGATCAAGATAGAAATAAGCTAAAAGCATCCATGAAAACTAACTAATAAGGAGAACAAGATAGAAAATGAGTGCATGGAGATAAAAAAAAATGTGCTAAAAGTGTAAAATCAAAGGAGGAATAAAAACAAACACATAGAAGGTATGAACAAATAAGCTATTGGATATGATGGTGTGGATAGAGAAATGGAGTGTGAGAATTAAAACAAGAGAATAAGTGTGTGGGAATGTGAATACAATCAAGCTAAAGTAATTAAAATAAGCAACAAGCAATACTAATGGATAGATTGAATCATCTAGAATCCACTAAGTGACACTAATCCAATGCTAATGCTCTTCTATTTTTCCAAACAAATACTCAAATCTAATGACAAATCAATGCTTAGACTTGGAAAATATAACTTTAAAGCTCTAAGATAGAAATTAACAATCTAATAGCCAAGATTTTCTTCCCTTCATAAAAGAAAAGATTCCTAATAACTATCTATCAAAAGTAAGCATAAACCATCAAAAGATATTTACTCCTAAGCATGATTTATCAAACCTAAGCATAGATAGTAAAAAGAATGCTAAGATAAAAAAAAATAAGTATGAAAGGTTGCACAATGCAATGAAGACAAATCTATTCTAACATAAACAAGGGAATTAAAATAAAGAGCATAAGCAAAATGAATAGGATAAACTTAGCTTCATCTAGAAGATCCAATCAAAGGGATTAGCCACCCATTGGAGAAGACAAAGCTTTCATTACAAATCTTCAAATTTTACAAAGCTTTCCTCACTTTCTCCCTACAATTGCTCTCAATTTACATCAATAGCTTAAGTAAAGAGGAGGAGGCTCTCATTACTTGTGTATCTAATGCCTAGAGCTCCCTTCCTTATATAGAGACATTTGCCTTGCTCTTTTTGGTTTCTTTCCAATGTGGGACTTCACAAGAATGGAAATATGAACATATGAATGTAATTCTCGTGTTATAAAACAGTCCCCAGATTGATGTGCGATTTTGACCCTCGAAACGTCCGAATTGGGAAAAATGTTGTGAAATATGATTTGTAGATCATAGAACAGGATTTCCAATGCTTCTTAGATCACCTCAATCGGACATGCGAGTGAAATGATAAAGTCAAAATACCAACCCAGGTCTTTCATTTTTCTTCTTATTGTTGGCCTATCTTTGTCATTTCTTCACCCAATTGTCTTCCAAACTTATCCTTACTCTCTTTAACTCTTGAATCTCAACTTTAATCTTCAATTAATACCTACAAAGAGAAATTAACATAATTGAGAGTATTTTTTAACATATTTTGTATGGAGGCCATTGGAACTCATATAAATGCATACAAATGGCTATCTATAATGGAAAGATATGAGCAAAGCATGATGGGGAGGAAATTTATTATTTTTATCCTAAAAATAGTGTTTTGAGTTCTTTTATCTTTGAATCCTCATAAAATAATGCTATGAAAGTGTATTTTTTGTGAACTCATCACACCCCCAAACCTACATTTTGCTAGTCCCGAGCAAAATAAAAGAAAACTAACTATATGCAGAAAAGGATAAAAAAAAATCCTAACTCACTTTCACAGGAATCACGGCTGCACTTAGCTCGTGCAACAAGCCATTTAAACCCCTAAGTTTCCCTTAGTGGACGAGTTTTGTCACGTGAGGGTTTTCAGCGAATAAATCCCACAAAATTCTTTTTATTTATATCCTCGGGTTTTTAACAAGCTAATAAAAATGAGAGCAAGTTTAGAACACTATCCAATTGCTAAAAATCTTTCAAGGATGCTCAAGTCCCGGAGTGTATTTGAGTGAGTTTAGCCAACACTTGTGCGGTTTTGGGTTCTAAGAAAACACAAATTTGATCACCTTCTAAATCCATTCGTTTTGACTTCAGCCTCACAGTCATACTCTCGGAAATAAAATCGCTTAGATTTTCTGACTTATCACTCTATATGTGAGTATTGGTAAGGCAAAAGGACTCACATATCTTTTGAGAATGAAGAATTTTTGGTGAAGTTATCTCATGGAAAGAACAACCATTTAATTGAGGGTAAAAATGCTCACTCAACTTCTCACTTGTTTAACATCCTAACTTTTCCTGAAATCCAATAGGTTTTTTATTGGTTGTAATGGGGTTAGGGGAAAGGGTTTGGTAAAAAAAATGGAAAATGAGGTTTTAGGGTTTCTGAGAAGGTAAGATCTTGAGTTTTCTTTGAAGGAATTTTCTTCGATTCTACTTCACTTTTTCTTTTTCTTTCTTTTTTTTTTTCTCTCTCTCTGTTTTTTTTTCAACTATGCTCTCTTTTCTTTTTTTTTTTTCGAGAAGACTTTTTCCTTGGATAGATCATGTGAAGTATCAACAATACACACTTCCTTCTTTCTTTATCTTTTCCTTCCACTTCTCAAAAACAACCAGTTGAAGGCTTTTTATTTGGGTGGAGAGACTTTAGGAATTTTTAAGGAAAAATGTACAAAGGATAATGGCTCAAAAGAGTTACTATGGAAATGTTTTTATGGGTAGGTTTTTAATGGCCATGAGGTTTTAATTTTATATTGCCTATCATCACTTTACCAGGTCTAGAAAGGTGCTCACAAGCTACAAGTCAAGGTTAGTTCGCAATTTTGATGACACCCTCAATGGTTGGAAAGAAATAGGCACTAATGAGATGAAAAGAAATGTGCCAAAAACTACGAGTTTGAGTAGCTCTTCATTCTACTCGGAATTAGCGCAGAAGAGTCCTTACCCTGAAGGAATAGAAAGGCTCTACACTCAATTGGTTTAGTCTCCACTAGTAATTTGTCAGGGTCACTCATATGTGCTCACTCTTCACTTGGACTACACTCATGTGGCTAAATGTGCAAGAATTTTTCCAAGACTTGATTTTGTGACATTCTTTTTAGGATTTGGATAGTATGGTAAACTAAGATTCCGAAACTTATTAACAAGCTAAAATCCCACGATTTTTCTTTTTTGAAAAAAAATAAATTTTTTTATTTACAGGCAAATGCATGTATGCAATGCAGTACATACCACACCCCCAAACCTAAATAAAACATTGTCCTCAATGATATGCAATGCGAAATGATAAATGGACAAGGGAGAAAGAAAAAAAATTGGAACGCCTTACCATGGGTTGATGCAAAAAAAATGAATATTGGGTTGCCTGCCAACCAGCACTAAGTTTCACTTTGTCAGCCCGACGTGACCCTGAAAATTACTTATGCAACAGACACAGGGTTCTGAACAAGGGTTTCTTCGACATCCTTGTTCTTAAGCTCCAGAAAAGGCTTCAACCTCTGACCATTGACTTTAAAAACATCCCCATTCTTGGGGTTCTCAATCTCAACTGCCCCATGAAAATAGACAGTGCGCACAATGAAGGGTCCAGTCCAGTGGGATCTTAGTTTTCCTGGAAAAAGATGCAGGCGAGAATTATACAGAAGAACTTTCATGCCCGGTTCAAAGGATTTCCTTAAGATAGATTGATCATGGTTTCTCTTCATCCGATCCTTATAAATCTTGGCATTCTCATAGGCGTCATTTCTAAGTTCCTCCAGCTCATTGAGATGCAACTTGCGTAGGTCACCGGCTTTAGTTAAATCAAAATTGAACATTTTGATTGCCCAGTAAGCATTATGCTCCAATTCTACCGGCAGGTGACATGCTTTCCCAAAGACCAATCGATATGGGGACATGCCGATCGGGGTCTTATAAGCAGTGCGATAAGCCCATAAAGCGTCTATCAATCTTAAAGACCAATCTTTCCGGGTAGGATTGATTATCTTTTCCAAAATTTGCTTTATTTGCCTATTAGACACTTCCACCTGTCCGCTAGTTTGTGGGTGATACGGAGTAACAACTTTTTGAGTGATAGAATATTTTTTCATCAGATTCTCGAAGGTGCTATTACAAAAATGACTCCCACCATCAATGATAATCGCCCTGGGGGTACCAAATCTAGAAAAGATGTTTTCTTTAATAAATTTGATAACCACGTGACGATCATTTGTTTTGGTTGGAATCGCCTCTATCCATTTGGAGACATAATCTACAGCAAGCAAAATGTATAAGTTGTCGAAGGAACTCGGAAAGGGACCCATGAAGTCTATGCCCCAAACATCAAAAATTTCCACAATAAGCATCGGATTTAAAAGCATCATGTTCCTCCGCATAATTCTGCCTAATTTCTGACAACGTTCACAGTGCAAACAAAATGTGTGACAATCCTTGAAAAGGGAGGGCTAGTAAAATCCGCATTGCAACACCTTTGCTGCGGTCTTTCTATAACTTCATGCTCGAGGTCTGAAGGTAATCGGGAGAGATGGTCAGCTACAACATTTTCAGAACCTTTCTTGTCCCGAATCTCAAGGTCAAATTCTTGTAACAAGAGAATCCACCTAATCAGACGGGCTTTCGCATCTTTTTTCATCAACAGGTACCTAAGGGCCGAATGATCGGTGTAAACTATGACCTTTGACCCAATCAGGTAGGGTCTAAACTTCTCCAGGGCAAAGACGACAGCTAACAGCTCTTTCTCTATGGTTGTGTAATTTAGTTGAGCATCATTCAAGGTCCTACTGGCATAATATATGACATGGGGCGATTTGTTCACTCTCTGTCCTAGCACAGCCCCAAGAGCATGGTCAGAAGCATCACGCATGAGTTCGAAGGGAATCGTCCAATCAGGTGGCTTTATTATTGGGGTAGAGGTTAACTCCTTTTTCAATTGTTCAAATGCTTATAGGCAGGGTTCATTGAAGACAAAAGGCATATCCTTAGATAACAGATTACACAAGGGTGCAGCTATCTTGCTAAAATTCTTAATGAACCGTGTATAAAAACCTGCATGGCCCAAGAAAGATCTGATATTCTTCACCATTTTTGGCGGTGGCAGGTTGGAAATGAGTTCAATTTTTGCCTTGTCAACCTCAATGCCATTCTCAGAAATAACATGGCCCAAGACAATTCCTCTTTTCACCATGAAATGACACTTCTCTCAATTCAAAACAAGATTCTTCTCTTGACATCTCACTAAAACAAGGTTCAGTTGATGCAAACATTCTTGGAAACTACTCCCATGGACCGAAAAATCGTCCATAAACACCTCTAAGAATCATTCGACCATGTCCGAAAATATGCTGATCATACACCTTTGAAATGTCGCAGGTGCATTGCACAACCCAAAAGGCATGCGCTGATAGGCAAATGTACCGAAAGGGCATGTAAAAGTTGTCTTGTCCTGGTCCTCGGGTGCTATGGGTATCTGATTATAGCCGAAGTATCCATCAAGGAAACAATAAATGGCATGACCGGCTAGTCTCTCAAGCATCTGGTCAATAAATGGGAGGGGAAAATGGTCTTTACGGGTGGCCGAATTCAACTTTCTATAGTCAATGCACACTCGCCAGCCCGTCTGGGTCCTTGTAGGCACTAACTCGTTCCCCTCATTCTTTACAACAGTTATCCCAGACTTTTTTGGCACAACATGGACTGGGCTCACCCATGAGCTGTCCGAAATAAGGTAAATGATACATGAATCCAACAGTTTCAGAACCTCCACTCTTACGACATCCTTCATTGATGGATTAAGACACCTCTGTGGTTCTTTAGAAGTTTTTGCATTTTCTTCCAATTGGATCCGATGTTGAACCACAGATGGACTTATTCCTTTTATATCCGCAATTGTCCAGCCTATAGCCTCTTTGTGATCCTTCAAGATTTCAATCAATTGTTTTTCTTGGACTTCTTCCAGGTCCGAGGCTATAATGACGGGGAGGGTCTCAGCTGGGCCCAAAAACACATACTTGAGGGTGTCAGGTAGTGGTTTTAGGTCGAGCTTGGGCGTTTCTTCAATTGATGGAATAGGTGGGGCAGCCGATGGAGTCAAGATCTCTGGCTTGGGTTGCCATTGACTCCTCTCAAAAGCAGGGGTAGAATCCAGTAACGCATTTACTTCTTTAATGCTTTTCTCAACATCAATATTACCTCCAAAATGTGCAAGACAAGCCTCTAGTGGGTCCTCACAAACTAATTGTGATCCAACACTCTCAATAAACTCCTCCAGGTAACTCACCTCACAAATTTCATAATCGCTCTCATCTCTGGGCTGCTTGCCAACATTAAAAATGTTTATTTGGATTGTCATATTCCCAAACGATAGGTGCATCACACCATTTCGACAATTAATCAGGGCATTGGAAGTGGCAAGGAATGGTCTCCCTAAAATTACTGGGATTTTCATAATATTTCTGATTGGTGGTCGGGTATCAAGGACTACAAAATCCACCGGGAAAACAAACTCACCTACCTTGATCAAAACATCCTCAACAACACCTTTGGGGTACCTAACTGAAGCATCAACTAGTTGTAAGGTCACCTTTGTCGGTTTCAGCTCCCCCAAACCTAACTCCTCGTATATCGAATACGGGAGCAGATTGACACTCGCACCCAAGTCCAGCAAAGCCTATTCTATGTGACGATCCCCTATTTGACAAGAAATTGTAGGACACCCAGTGTCCTTGTATTTTATTGGGGTCGAAGTGGTAATGATGGAACTGCATTGTTGGGCTAAAAAGGCCTTTTTGGGTACATTGGTTGCTCTCTTGAATGTGCATAAATCTTTAAGGACTTTGGCATAAGTCGGGATCTGTTGGATGACTTCTAACAGTGGGATGTTAATTCTCACTTGCTTGAACACTTCAAGGATTTTATCCAGCTGGACATTATTTTTCATTTGACCTAGCCTCTGAGGATATGGGGCATTAGGAACAAAGGTTTTAAGTGGGGGCTCACTCGGTGAGGCAGCTCCTATTGGTTTCTCAGGTTCCTTAGTAGGCTCTGGGTCCTTCTTTGGTTCCTCAAGTTCTTTTTCCAAAACTACATGCCCCCTCCTCACTTGTGTCCGTTCAGATTGCCTAGGGTCCTTTTCTGGTGTGTCAACCTCCTTTGCAGCCATTCTACGGGTGGTAACTGTCGCGACCCCGGAACGGATCCCCGGGCCCGCGACGTCGTTTTGATTTTCGATTACACTGTCTACTGTTTTCCCACAGGTTACCGCGGTGAGGATTCCCAAGGACACGCGGAATCTGACTCACACGTACAAGCCTTGCGGAAGCGTGTAGCAAAACACATCAAGCTGAGCACCAATGAAATATTTAAGTGCTATGACTAATACTAACAATACACCGTATCAAAGAAAGAAGCTAACATGGCATTCCCATTAGAATTCAAGTTACGAGACTAACACAAAAGTAAGTTAAGTTTTGTTACAACCCATAAGAGGCCAACAGAGGCCAATACACTTCTAAAAAATAATCAAAATAAACCCCAAGACAAGTGATGACGAGACTCAAGAACCCGCCCGACGTCTAGATGACATCGTCGGGCTGCCACTCTCTCACAGGGGTTGGCTCACAAGCCTCCTCCTGACGCTCCTCCTCAAAGGTAACGTCTCCTGCACCTGGGCACCAACAAACAAGGGTCAAACACGACGGTTTGGCAGGTAATCAATTTAGGTGCAAGCATGAAACAATAACGTTTAAGAAAACATATAAGCAAATCCTTGATTTGAAATACTATACTGGCTGAGATACTTTTGCAGAAATGTTTAACTGAGCTGAGGTACTAAAACAAACTAGCATGAGTACATAATATATCATGAATAGTTATCATCCACAAAGAGCCCATCCTTTCTCTATCATTTATATAATGAAAAGAGCAAGCACGATATACATAATATAAGCACGACACGATTTCCCACAAAGACGGGAATTCCGGCCGCAGAACCGGACACGCACGATGTGTAATAAATACACGACCAGTCTGCAGACAGTCCACATGTTTAAGGACCCCCAGACAGTGGATCAAACTGAAAGGGCAGTCCAAGCTCAGTGGTATTACTTAATTCATGAATGCACAAAACACGCGAAACACTATCAAAACATGTCGAGATAAAAATGGGGAAATCACTTATCAAACACGATGAACACGACTAGCAAGGGCATAATTAATATGCATAACACGCTTAGGAAGTGATCCCCTTTTTCTTGAAACACATCTTCAAAACGGGCTTGTACTTAAACTTCAAAACGAGTACACGATGATATTCATTATATCGAAACCAAAGTATGAATACAAAACCTATCAAGCTCATGCAAGGGCCTTTGGTTGATCATTGTGCAGCCGAAGCCCAGATGTTGGAATTAAAACAGAATTGGTGCCCCAGAAGTTCAAGGACATCTCGGGTTTCGAGTGCATAATATCAGGCTAAAGGCCACTTAACATGTTCTAGTTTTCATTCTTGCAAAGACTCTTCAAAACGAGAAAATCAGTCAATTTCGGTCACCTCGCGGTCAGGTGTCGGCTAGCCGAACTGAGGTCTAGCGGCTAGCCACCAGCTGACCGACGAGCTGACCGTTGGAAATCCAGGTCCAACACAGCCTTCAGGAAAAGGAACCGTACTTACAGCGGTTAGCTTACGGTTAGCCGAACTGAGACTTGGCGGTTAGCCGTAAGCTGACCGTAGGGCTGACCGCAGAATCCAGTTTGAAATGTAGCTCTCGGGAAAAGGAACCGACAGCGCGCGGTTGGCCAGCGGTTAGCCGACATGGGGTGTGGCGGCTAGCCGCTTGCTGACCGACAAGCTGACCGAGGACCACTGTCGAAAAGTCGGCTTCTGATAAGGGAACCGCCGAGCTCGGTCAGCTCGCGGTTAGCCGAAATGAGGATTTCGGCTAGCCGACCGACGGTTGACCGAACTGCACGGAAATATGCAGTCCAATTCAGATTTTTACATTTCTTCCTTCCTTTCTTCTTGTTCCTCATTCCACTTATACTCCCTGAGCCTACATGCTCTCCAAGGGACAAAACACACCTTTTTCTCAATTTCAAACATTCAATCCAAGGAAAATATGATCATGGAACTTATAAACGAATCAAATGCACAATTTCTAAAATAACAATGGAATCAAAATACACATGCACACAAAACCTATAAAAATTACTTGCCTTGACCAAAGCTAACAATCCTTCTCAAGCACTTCACTCAAGCTATCCAATGCTACAAGGAAAACCCAAGAAAACCACACAACTCACTCAAAATGGGAACAAGGGACCCATTTTAACAAAAGGGTTTGAAAACATGAAAAACATGATCTTAGAGAACTAAAAAGACTTCATGGAAAACAAGGGTTGAAACTCTTACCTAACAATGGCCAAACAAGAAGAGATGAAGAAGATGAAGAGCTTGTCTCAAAAGAACTTCAAGAAACTTGTATGGATAGAGAGCTTGCAAAGAGAGGAAGGAAATGGTAACCTTGGAATCTTCTTTGGAGTCTTCTAGGTAGATCATGCAAGATAAAGAGAATGGAAGAGAAGAAGAGCTTTCCTTGCCCTAGGTCAAGAGATTGCAGAGATTGGGGAAATGAATGAAAAGAGAGGGAGATGGGGCTTTAGTGAGGTTAGTGGGCCCCAACTAGCTGAATCTTGAAGTGACCAAAACACGATCTTGTGGGTCTCGGCTGACCTCGACGAAGAAGGATAAAACGATCGTCGAAAAATCTAGTTTCCAAAAAGTATATTTTTGACATGGTTTTGAGATCTCGAAATTTGTGTCCAGATTTGTGCATAAAAGACAATTTCACCCTCTTTGGGCCAAAACTTGGGTTTTTGGGCTTCAAACATGAATGGGCTTAAAACGAAAGTTGTAACACATAGAAAAAATCATTCAAATGAAATCAAAATCACAATCACATGGAAATCGATACGATCTTCTCAAGCTTACACGTGCACTCAGGCCTTCCTGAGCGTGTCTGACTAATATTAACGTTCTCAAAATTCCCCAAAGCTATGTCCAAGACTAAACTAATTACTTCTAAACCAACGCCAACTAAACCCGCTTAGGACTAAACACATACTAGTCGCACACTAATCGGCTTGGTCTGGGTCGGGGTCTAACATCCTCCACCCCTTAGGATATTTGGTCCACCAAATAAATCAAACAATTACCTCTGGTAAAAGCTGTGGATACTTCGTCTGCACTTGCTCTCTCAATTCCGAGGTGGCTTCCTCTGGCTCGTGATTTTTCCAAAGTACCTTGACCCAATGAATAGTCCGGTTTCTCAATTCTTGCTCCTTGGTGTCAATGATCTTGATCGGTCTTTCCACATACGAGGCATCTTCCCGAATCTCTAAAGGCTCATGCTGTAGAATGTGTGAAGGGCTAGAGACATATTTCTTGAGCATAGAAACATGAAAAACATTGTGTACCCCGGAGAATTCCGGCGGTAACACAAGTCTATAAGCAACATCTCCAATCTTGCTCAAAATCTCGTACGGACCAATAAACCTTCTAGAACATTTGCCCTTCTGCCCGAATCTCAAAGTTCCTCTAGTTGGTGAGATCTTCAAAAACACCTTGTCACCCACTTGAAACTGCAATTCTCTTCTGTGAGTATCTGCATAAGTCTTCTGCCTACTTCGGACGATCTTCAACCGTTCCTGAATCAACTTGACCTTGTCACTTGTCTCTCCAACTATCGTCGGTCCATGAAAACTGCGTTCACCGACTTCTTCCCAGCAAACCGGAGTTCTGCATCTTCTACCGTAAAGTGCCTCAAAAGGTGCCATACCGATGCTCGAATGGTAACTATTGTTATAAGCAAATTCACAAAGAGGTAAGCACTCATCCCACTGAATCTTGAAATCCAATACACAAGCACGCAACATGTCTTCGAGAGTCTGTATCGTCCTTTCTGACTGACCATCGGTCTGAGGATGATAAGCTGTGCTGAACTAGAGCTTGGTACCCATCGACTCATGAAGAGTTTTCCAAAACTTTGAAACAAACCTACTATCTCTGTCTGAAGTAATGGAGACGGGCTGGCCATGTTTACTAACAATCTCATCAACAAACAACTTCGCAAGTGGTGCCATATGCATCATATTCCCAATTTTCATCGGAATGAAGTGAGCAAACTTTGTCAGACGGTCTACAATGATCCAAATTGCATTATTTCCCTTCTTAGTATTCGGCAAACCGGAAACGAAATCCATGGTGATGTGCTTCCATTTCCACTCCGGGATTTCCAAAGACTGTAACAAACCTGGAGGCTTCTGATGCTCTGCCTTGATCAACTGACAAGTTAGACAACGAGACACAAAAGCTGCTATCTCTCTCTTCATGTTGTTCCACCAAAATCTATTCTTCAAATTGTGGTACATCTTCGTGCTACCCGGATGCATAGAATATCTCGTGCTGTGAGCTTCGTTCATTATCTCATTCTTCAAATCATCCACATTTGGCACACACAACCGATCATGAAAGTACAATATCCCATTCACCATCTTGAAATCTGGATGTTCCGTAATAACTTCTACTATCTTGGCCAAGTCTGGGTCTTGCAACTGATTTTCCTTGATCTTCTGGATGAAGGTAGGTTCTGATACTGTCATGTTCGCTAACATCGCACCCAATCTCAGGGTTTGTACTTATACACCCAACTCTTCAAACTGTTGTAAGACACCCATTCCTCTCAAGCTGGCCATAGCCACTGATTTCCTGCTCAAAGCATCTGCTACCACATTCACTTTGCCTGGATGGTACTTGATTGGGAAGTCATAATCTTTGATATACTCCATCCACCTTCTCTGCCTCATGTTCAAATCTTTCTGTGAGAACAAATATTGCAAACTTCTGTGATCTGAGTGGACCTCAAATTTTTCTCCATAGAGATAGTGTCTCCACATCTTCAATGCGAAAACAACTGAAGCCAACTCCAAGTCGTGAGTCGCATAATTCTTCTCATGGTCCTTCAACTGTCTCGAGCCATAAGCAATCACCTTGCCATCTTGCATCAATACACAACCCAGTCCCACATTCGAAGCATCTGTATAAACAATAAATCCGCCGTTGCTCGAGGGTAATGTAAGAATTGGGGCGGTGGTTAACCTTCCTTTTAACTCCTGAAAACTGGTCTCACACTGATCGGTCCAAACAAATGGGACATTCTTCCTAGTCAATTTTGTCAACGGGGCTGCAATAGACGAAAAACCTTGGATAAATCTTCGGTAGTAGCCTGCTAACCCCAAGAAGCTTCTAATTTCTGTCACACTGCTTGGCCTTGCCCAACTAACAACTGCCTCTATCTTGGCTGGATCAACTGCTAAACCTCTCTGGAGATGATATGGCCTAGAAAAGCAACTTGCTCTAACCAGAATTCGCACTTACTGAGTTTTACATATAACTGGTTGTCCCTCAAAAGCTGCAACGCTGTCCTCAAATGTTCTTCATGCTCCTTCTTACTCTTGGAATACACAAGGACATCATCAATAAACACTACTGTGGAGTGATCCAAATAAGGTGCAAAGACCTTGTTCATCAAAGCCATAGAGACTGCGGGTGCATTTTTCAAACCAAAGGGCATCAATAAGAACTCATAGTGCCCATATCTTGTTCTAAAGGTTGTCTTCTGAACATCTGAATCTCTAACTCTCAACTGATGGTACCCTAACCTCAAGTCTATCTTGGAAAAGTAGGCTGCTCCTTGCAATTGGTCAAACAATTCATCTATCCTTGGTAATGGATACTTGTTCTTCACGGTCACATGGTTCAACTTCCTGTAATCTATGCACATTCTCAAACTTCCATCCTTCTTTTTCACAAACAACACCGGTGCTCCCCACGGTGAAACACTTGGCCTAATAAAACCTTTGCTCAACAAATCCTGCAATTGGAGCTTTAGCTCACCCATTTCTGCTGGAGCCATCCTATATGGTGCAATCGAGATCGGAACTGTCCCTGGAAGGAGCTCAATCATGAACTCAACTTCTCTAATTGGTGGTAAACCCGGGATTTCTTCTGGAAAAACATCCGGAAATTCACACACAATGGGGATATCCTCCACCCCTTGGGACTGTTTATCCTCCGTGATAAACGCAATAAATGCCTGACACCCACTCTGAACTAATCTGCTTGCCTTCAAAACTGAAATAAACCCTGCCTGAGATTTTCTCATGTTCCCTTGAAATATCAATTCTGCCTGTGGCCCTTGGAATCTGAATGTGATGGTCTTGCTAAAACAATCCATGGTGGCATGATATGCTTCTAACCAATCCATGCCTAATATGACATCAAAATCATGCATGTCCAAAACTATGAGGTTGGCCGGTAAGTTAACATCTCCTAACAAAACTGTACAACTAGGGTAATGGCTTCTACACATAACTTGTTTCCCTACTGGAGTGGTCACTACTAAAATGTAATCCAACTCACTACATGGTGCATCAATCAACTTAGCAAAACTAGGGGATGCAAAGGAATATGTGGATCCAGGATCAAATAAAATCTGGGCTTCTACCCCACAGACAAGAAGTTTACCTTCTACCACGTCTTCTGCCGCTTCAGCATCTGCACGGTTGAGATAATACAAACGTCCATGCATCTGTAGTCTGTTCGGTACTTGGTTCTGCCTTCCTTGGCCTTGTCTGTTCTGCTGTGGAGGACGAGCATTCTGATTCTGTGCTGGTTGCCTAGCCTGCTGCTGCTGCTGAGGTGGTCTAATCTGATTCTACACTGGTGCTTGGTTCTGAGGAGCTACTTGCCTCTGCTGCTGGTTTCTGTTTCCTTGATTATGAAGTAATGGGCAATCTTTGATCGCATGGTTCATAGCCCCACACTTGAAACAGGCACCCATGGCCTTACGACATTCGTGTGTCTCATGATTCTTTCCACAATGGCCACAACCTTGCCTCACATGACCTTGTTCTTGCCTTGGCTTCTTGCTTTGTTGTTGTCTCTGATTATGCTGCTGATATTGCTGCTTCCTGTCCTGAACAATCATGTTGTTAATATCTTCAAAGGTATATGCCCGCTTGACTGCCTCGTCATAGGTAGCTGGTGGAACTACTCCTATTACATCTCTCATGATAATCGGGTTCAGCCCTTCCAAAAACTTTGTTATCTTCTTCCGTTCCGTATCAATCAGCTCAGTGGCATATCTAGCCAATCTTTCAAATTTGGTGACATAGTCTAGCACCGTCATGCCCGCTTGCTTAAGCTGCTGAAACTCAATAGCCTTCTGCCTCTTGACATGAGAGGGAATATATTTATCTTGGAACTGTATCTTGAACGCTGCCCATGCCTCTTCGTCAGCCATCACTGTATATGGGTCCTTGACTGTTTGCCACCACCTATCTGCGAGCCCATAGAATAATGAAGCTGTGAGGTTGACCTTCTGTATACCCGTGTACATGAAGACATCGAAGATCTTCTCGGTATTGACTAGCCAGTCAGCTGCCGTTAACGGGTCCTCATTGCCCGAAAATTCCTTCGGTGCCCTCTTCCTAAATTTCTCAAACAGTGCATTAGGGTCAGGATCCCTATTTTAAATAACAATCTGTGGACCCACGGGTGGTGCTACATTCCTGTTCTGAAGTACTTCTAACAACTGCCTTTGAACTTGTGACATCTCATCATCCTTTCTTGCCAATTGTTCTTGAAATCTGGCTTGGTTCTCATTAGCCTGCTTTTGTTGTGCTATCATTGCTTGCATAAGTTCCTGAAACTGTGTCGCTGTCGGTGTCTCAGATGCATCTGACTCATTTTGATTACTGCCGGAAGCATGACGGTTGGGAGCTTTTCTTGGAGGCATATTGCTGTAAAACAAAGAGTTACTATACAATAATCACGGTGCAAGGGTTTCTAAGGTCCTATACCAACGAATCTATCGAGCTCACAAATCCTCGCCACGTTCCTAAGACCTTTCTAGTTTCTTTTAAGTGC
This sequence comes from Cinnamomum chago, assembly GCA_038049695.1. Lineage (NCBI taxonomy): Eukaryota > Viridiplantae > Streptophyta > Magnoliopsida > Laurales > Lauraceae > Cinnamomum > Cinnamomum chago. The sequence continues at coordinate 49,103,449 of CP142456.1, forward strand.
CTGAAACATGTCTCGCTATGATACGAGTCATGTCGCGACCCCGGAACAGATCCCCGGGCCCGCTACGTCATTTTGATTTTCGATTACACTGTCTACTGTTTTCCCACAGGTTCCCGCGGTGAGGATTCCCAAGGACACGCGGAATCTGACTCACACGTACAAGCTTTGCGGAAGCGTGTAGCAAAACACATCAAGCTGAGCACCAATGAAATATTTAAGTGCTATGACAAATACTAACAAGACACCGTATCAAAGAAAGAAGCTAACATGGCATTCCCATTAGAATTCAAGTTACGAGACTAACACAAAAGTAAGTTAAGTTTTGTTACAACCCATAAGAGGCCAACAGAGGCCAATACACTTCTAAAAAATAATCAAAATAAACCCCAAGACAAGTGATGACGAGACTCAAGAACCCGCCCGACGTCTAGATGACATCGTCGGGCTGCCACTCTCTCACAGGGGTTGGCTCACAAGCCTCCTCCTGACGCTCCTCCTCAAAGGTAACGTCTCCTGCACCTGGGCACCAACAAACAAGGGTCAAACACGACGGTTTGGCAGGTAATCAATTTAGGTGCAAGCATGAAACAATAACGTTTAAGAAAACATATAAGCAAATCCTTGATTTGAAATACTATACTGGCTGAGATACTTTTGCAGAAATGTTTAACTGAGCTGAGGTACTAAAACAAACTAGCATGAGTACATAATATATCATGAATAGTTATCATCCACAAAGAGCCCATCCTTTCTCTATCATTTATATAATGAAAAGAGCAAGCACGATATACATAATATAAGCACGACACGATTTCCCACAAAGACGGGAATTCCGGCCGCAGAACCGGACACGCACGATGTGTAATAAATACACGACCAGTCTGCAGACAGTCCACATGTTTAAGGACCCCCAGACAGTGGATCAAACTGAAAGGGCAGTCCAAGCTCAGTGGTATTACTTAATTCATGAATGCACAAAACACGCGAAACACTATCAAAACATGTCGAGATAAAAAGGGGGAAATCACTTATCAAACACGATGAACACGACTAGCAAGGGCATAATTAATATGCATAACACGCTTAGGAAGTGATCCCCTTTTTCTTGAAACACATCTTCAAAACGGGCTTGTACTTAAACTTCAAAACGAGTACATGATGATATTCATTATATCGAAACCAAAGTATGAATACAAAACCTATCAAGCTCATGCAAGGGCCTTTGGTTGATCATTGTGCAGCCGAAGCCCAGATGTTGGAATTAAAACAGAATTGGTGCCCCAGAAGTTCAAGGACATCTCGGGTTTCGAGTGCATAATATATCAGGTTAAAGGCCACTTAACATGTTCTAGTTTTTATTCTTGCAAAGACTCTTCAAAATGGGAAAATCAGTCAATTTCGGTCACCTCGCGGTCAGGTGTCGGCTAGCTGAACTGAGGTCTAGCGGCTAGCCGCCAGCTGACCGACGAGCTGACCGCTGGAAATCCAGGTCCAACACAGCCCTCAGGAAAAGGAACCGTACTTACTGCGGTTAGCTTACAGTTAGCCGAACTGAGACTTGGCGGTTAGCCGTAGGGCTGACCGCAGAATCCAGTTTGAAATGTAGCTCTCGGGAAAAGGAACCGACAACGCGTGGTTGGCCAGCGGTTAGCCGACATGGGGTGTGGCGGCTAGCCGCTTGCTGACCGACAAGCTGACTGAGGACCACTGTCGAAAAGTCAGCTTCTGGAAACGGAACCGCCGAGCTCGGTCAGCTCGCGGTTAGCCGAAATGAGGATTTCGGCTAGCCGACCGACAGCTGACCGAACTGCACGGAAATATGCAGTCCAGTTCAGATTTTTACATTTCTTCCTTCCTTTCTTCTTGTTCCTCATTCCACTTATACTCCCTGAGCCTACATGCTCTCCAAGGGACAAAACACACCTTTTTCTCAATTTCAAACATTCAATCCAAGGAAAATATGATCATGGAACTTATAAACGAATCAAATGCACAATTTCTAAAATAACAATGGAATCAAAATACACATGCACACAAAACCTATAAAAATTACTTGCCTTGACCAAAGCTAACAATCCTTCTCAAGCACTTCACTCAAGCTATCCAATGCTACAAGGAAAACCCAAGAAAACCACACAACTCACTCAAAATGGGAACAAGGGACCCATTTTAACAAAAGGGTTTGAAAACATGAAAAACATGATCTTAGAGAACTAAAAAGACTTCATGGAAAACAAGGGTTGAAACTCTTACCTAACAATGGCCAAACAAGAAGAGATGAAGAAGATGAAGAGCTTGTCTCAAAAGAACTTCAAGAAACTTGTATGGATAGAGAGCTTGCAAAGAGAGGAAGGAAATGGTAACCTTGGAATCTTCTTTGGAGTCTTCTAGGTAGATCATGCAAGATAAAGAGAATGGAAGAGAAGAAGAGCTTTCCTTGCCCTAGGTCAAGAGATTGCAGAGATTGGGGAAATGAATGAAAAGAGAGGGAGATGGGGCTTTAGTGAGGTTAGTGGGCCCCAACTAGCTGAATCTTGAAGTGACCAAAACACGATCTTGTGGGTCTCGGCTGACCTCGACGAAGAAGGATAAAACGATCGTCGAAAAATCTAGTTTCCAAAAAGTATATTTTTGAAATGGTTTTGAGATCTTAAAATTTATGTCCAGATTTGTGCATAAAAGACAATTTCACCCTCTTTGGGCCAAAACTTGGGTTTTTGGGCTTCAAACATGAATGGGCTTAAAACGAAAGTTGTAACACATAGAAAAAATCATTCAAATGAAATCAAAATCACAATCACACGGAAATCGATACGATCTTCCCAAGCTTACACGTGCACTCAGGCCTTCCTGAGCGTGTCTGACTAATATTAACGTTCTCAAAATTCCCCAAAGCTATGTCCAAGACTAAACTAATTACTTCTAACCCAACACCAACTAAACCCGCTTAGGACTAAACACATACTAATCGCACACTAATCGACTTGGTCTAGGTCGGGGTCTAACAGTAACTGCATGCACTCCATTGACTTGCTCATGGACCTTGCCCTTGTCATCACGGACAACAAATTGGCCCGTTGAAGTTTGGCATTTAGGGTTGGCTTCGGGCTGACTTGGAAAGGTACCCTTGTCTCTTTGAGCTATTGACCTGGCCAACTGCCTGACAATGTATTCCAGCTTGGCAATGGACTGGGTATTGGCATTCAAATTCTGAGTAGTGCTTTGGTGGAATTGGAGGGTATTTTGGGCCAACATTTTCATTGTGTCCTCTAGAGAACTTATCTGCTGATTCTGGGAATTAAGATTTTGATAACCTTGGACCATGGGTGGTCCTTGTGACACTTGGGGTACTAGAGGCTTTTGGTATCCCGGAGGTGGCATATACTGGGCCATTGGCTGAGAAGGGTTTCCTCGGTGTTGTCCTTTGGTCCATGAAAAATTAGGATTATCCTTCCAACCAGGATTGTATGTATTAGAATACGGATCATACCTCGGCCGCTCATATCTAGTATTCTGATAAAGTGCACTCACCTCCTCCATACTCTCACTTTGACTTTGACCAAAGAATGCTCTACATTGGGATCCAGGATGGGTAAAATCTCCACAATTGGTGCAGGGTGGGGCAATAGGTCACTGGCTGCTTGGCTCATCTTTAATGATTCCAAGGTCTTTGGGGTGGTCTGCTGACAGGTTTGGTTCATTTCAAGGGCTTCTAATCTCATTGTCAGCGTGGCCAACTTGGCCTCGGCCTCGAATTTGGGTTCTGTAATGCCCCAATTCCGGATACCGATATAATCGTTCGAATACCCGAAGTTGGCGCGCTACTTCCCGGAAAATCCGAGAACTTCCAAGATCGTAGGCCGCAGTGAGGTCCAATTTAAAACTTTTTGAACCATATAATATTAACAGTGAAATTGCGGAAGCATAAGAAATAAGCGGAAGCAATAGGTATCGATATATATAAGTAAAGTGTGAGCAGAACTACAGTCTAATTAAAAAGGGTTCAATTGTTAATCAAAGTTAATACATAATTGAATTCTACCCAACTCACTACAAAATTTGCCTCTCAAACCCAAAATAAAGAGGACTCTCAAAACCCATGTAAGTCGTCTCCGCCCTCCGGCTCGACATCCTTGTCGGCCGAGCCCCACGCGAACTCTCCAGCTATCGGCGCCTCGACCAGCGCTAGTGCATCATCTGGGATCTCTGGGTCAAGGCCTAAGCACCAATGAAGGGTCAGATCTAAAAGATCTGGCAAGTCACAGCATAGTACTAACATAGAGCATATATATCAAATGAATAGAGACAAGTAGATAAATTAAAGAATGACAAGGTAAAGAACTAGGCAGTTGAGCAGTATAATCATAAGGAATCAGGATAATATAAAACATCTAATCTACTACAAAATGACACATTCACACGAGTTGGAATACCGCGGGATATTATGCCGCGGCCCTCCCATACTGAACATAGTTATGGCGGGGAAATCTCACCAGTGCTGGGAATTACTAATCCCGCAAACCACTCATCATCTCATCACACTCATCACTCAAGACCGGACACGGTATCACACCGTCCGTCTTAACCACATAGCTCATCTTGATAGCTTCTCAACTCTCAAATAGCTCCTACCGGGGATGATCAGTCCACAGGCTGAGCTTAAATCAACCGAGTGAATGTTCATGCCGACTCGAGAATACTTCTAAGGGTCTGTGTCTGTCTAGGCTTCGCCTTGCGTGAACAAGGTCTCTAAGAGGTTTGTACATCAATCAGTCTATGGATTATACTCTAAGTCGAAGCCCACTCGTTGGATCCATACCAAGGCCCATCAAATCCGTGGCCTGGTCTAAAATCGTCCAAACGAGGCATCATATCCATTTACTACTGATAAACAGTTCATCCTAATCCATCATGACTTAACAACCCAATATAAACCACCTCTTCCAACTAAAGGTACACATCCCACACTTAGGCCCAATATGGGCCCGCCTAGACACAGACACGGGTCAGTGATCTCCAAATCATACTCACAGGTCACCTCTAAGATACCCTAAGTTCAGGTCCTCCATTTATATTTAATTAATAGATGCAGCTACACTAAAGATTTAAGAGTGACAGCATATAAAAGAAGTGAAGTATGAACTCCAATAAGAGATTCAACAGGGAAATACAACGGTCCAATCCTAGGTAATGGGCCACGTTTAGGTTCAGGTCTATCTCCGGTAATTTGATCTCTAAACGAAGTCACTGATGCCATATGATACTGTGTTTGGCACTTAGGAGGTTACGGGCATCATTGACAACTCTTAGGGGTCAAATCATCTTAGATTAATAACCAAAACCCTAATCGGTGGTCCCCACGCGTCAAGGTCGAGCCACGCCATTGACTCGTGCTTGGCACATTGATGGAAGTTCATTTGGATGGTCAATGGGCCCCACAATCGATCAATCATAAAATAATGCTAAACTCACATCTTAGTGTTCACAGTGTGGCATGTCGACCTGGCAAGGGTCGGGTCGATCTGCTCCACTGGAATCAAAGTTGGGACTTGGTTTGGATTCTGGAATTTTCAGTGTACCCGATTGACCAGGTGGCCAGCCGGTCGATCTGGTACACAGGTGTACCTGAGTCAACAGACTCCAGGCCAAATCTCAACTTTTGCACTAAAGTCTGGGTCTGATGGAAAAGTCCAAGTCATACACAAACTATTCGAATTGAGTTCGTAAAATACTCAGGGCTTAATCAAATTATAAAATCTAATGAAGTTTCTAAAAGTATAAATCTAAAGGGTCCAAACTAATTTAAATTAATTAAAGACTAAGGGGTCTTTATTTCCAATTTTCTAAAATTAATAGGGTTCCATTATACCCATTAGAAACTAAATGTTTTATTTAATTAATAAAGCTAATGGGTTATGGATTAGTGGGCCCCACTGGGCCCAGCTCCAATTTGGTTCAATAAAAACTAAGGGGTTTATATTATCAACTTATGGAAATTAATGGTACTAATAGTATACATTAAAAACTAAGGGATTAATTTTAATTAGTAAAATTAGTGGGTTATTGGATCAGTGGGCCCCACTGGGCCCAAAGCCCTCCATCCAGAACCTAAGTCCACTTACAAAATTTGAAATGAAGTGAGGACCACCCTTTCCATGCACCCACAAGACATGACCACTCAACCCCCTTTTTCACATTCCACTCTTATCCCTCCACGTCATCATCCCCATCCTTTTCTTTCTCTCATCTTTCCAACTCAAGTTTTAAGTTACAGAACCCATTTTGAAATGGTTCAACGATGAAAGCCTTAGAGTCACATTGGTTAGTGGCCCATTGATCCAAGGTTCACGATCCGACCCTACCATCAAGGTCGCCCGGGCCCATACGGCCAGATGACCGGCCCAGATCCACGGTCCAATCATCCTGCAGGTCCCACAGCCAAATTGAATAGGAGAAAAGCTCTCCAAGTGACTCACGCCTGATACATGGAGAAGCAATGATCGTGGGCCCCACTGATCAAGGGCCCACGATCAGCCCTCATCAACTGGGTCGCCCAAGGTGGTCCTACCTGATGTGGGGTCCGGATCTCCAAGGGTGGGCCACCCGGACCCCACTGATCTCAATACAAAATAAACCAAAATCTCTCTGTAACAGGCACTGCAGCAGTAACAGTAACTGTTGCAAAGCCACTACAACAGTCGCCCTCTTCACCCGTTCCATCCAATTTCTAATCTATTAATTCTATGCAACTCCATTTATCAAATAACAAATAAAATTGCAAAAATCACATCAATGCCCAATCCATCCTAACACAACAACAGAGCTCAAGTGATTTCTAAGACTAAATCAACACATTACTGAACTGAAATTACTGAAATCAAGAAGGGAAATACATGTTCTAAGCTAGGAGTATGTGCACTTGCCTTTTGTAAAATGAGAGATGGTTTTGGTAGAGAGAGCAATAGAAGAGAAATCCCAGCTGAAATGAAGAAGAAGATGAAGAAGAAGATACAGCAGAGTAGCAGCAACTCCTAGAGAGAAATCTCAGCACTGAAATGGTCCTAGCTCAATCAAGGAAGAAGGAGAAGTAGTAACAGCAGCTACAGCTCCCAGGGAAAAACCCCAGCATAGTAGCTTAGCAAGAGAAAGAAGAGAGGCATGAAGAGTAGTGGCTGCAACAGTAGCAGTAGTGATTCTCCCAGCACAACCAGTTAGCTCAGGTGAAGAAATGAGAGGGGAAGAAGGTGAAGTAGCAGCTGCTGCTGTTAGGGAAAAATCCCAGCAGTAACAGAACCTCCTAGGTGAAGAAAAAAGAGAGGAAGAAGATGAAACGGTAGCTACTGCAGTTCCAAATTTCTCCCAGCACAGTGACGAGCAGTAACAGTAGCTCAATTAGAGGGAAATGAGGGAGAAGAAGAAGAGATGTAAGAAGCAGCAGCTCTTAAGACAATCCAGCACAACAGTAAACAGTCTCAGCTCAACGTAGGGGAGAATTGAGAGAGGAAAGGGGAGGCAATTGCAATGAACAGTGGTGGCTGGTTTAGGGTTCTTGGGATAAGAGCCTATTTATAGGTTAGGAATGGGTGGTTAATGACAGGATTAGCCCTTAGGGTTTCATGCAATTAGGGTTAGGGTTAGGGTTAATGAGGTCTTTGGGCTGGAATCTTCTAGAGGATGCACAATTGCAAGGACCCCCCTCTAATTAATTTAAAATCTATACTAAGGACCAATCTACACTAATTAGCCAAAAATTAACACAAACACCCCACTAACCCTAATACTAACTAAACCAAGCTAGTCTAACTATAACTTAGGAAAATCTAACTAATCACCCTGATTAACCCCTAATTAGAACAATTAACTAGTAATTAGCAATAATTAGTAATAATTAGCATTAATTAGTATAAATTCGTATTAATTAGTCTATAAAATAGCAATTAGAGGGCCCACAAAGGGTGGGGCCTCACAGGTTCTACTCTATGCATGCCCCTTCTTTCTACAACAATGGGTCTTTTGGAATCCTCTCTGATAGGTTCCCATTGGAGAGTGTTCTCAGCGACCTCCTCAAGGTATGTCCAAGCTTGGTTAGTTGTCTTTTGAGTGAATACTCCGTTGCAGAAAGACTCCACCATGGTTTTGGTGGGATAGTCCAGTCCTTCATAAAGGATTTGGACTAGCGGGATCTTTTCAAATCCGTGATGCGGGCATTGTAACAATGAGTCTTTGAACCTTTCCATGTACTCATACATGGTTTCTCCCTCCAGTTGGTGGAAGTTGTTCAAGGTATGTCTAATGAAGGCCGTTTTCTGTTTTGAATAAAACTTTTTATAAAAGGGCTCAACTAGTCCCTCCCATGTGTTTATGGAATTAGCATGTAAGGCGTAAAGCCATGCTTTCGCATTTTCCTTCAGCGAGAACGAGAACAACCTAAGCTTAAGGGCCTCTTCAGACATATGGTTATATTTCATGGTCCCACAGATTTCCTCAGACTCTCTCACATGCTGATATGGGTTCTCATTTTCCACCCCTCGAAAAATTGGTAACATCTGGATTAAGCCGGATTTCAGCTCGAATGAGGCATTTGTGGCGGGTATGACGATGCATGAGGGTTGGGTAGATCGGGTTGGGTACATGTACTCCTTAAGAGTCATGGGTTGGGTTTGTGGGTTTCCGTCAGCCATTTCCTCAATGGCAATGGGGCCCGCAAAGTTCTTAACAGGGATATCGAATAAATCAAAGCTCTCTAAACGACCCTGCACACGTAACCAATCGTGCATAAACTACCTCTCAACTTCGAAAGTGATGGTCCGCTCAAGTGATGATGAACGAGGATTAATGCTTAAACACGAACAAGAAAAACAAAATGATTTTGAAAACCAAACTAAACTATGCTCAACTAAGGCTACCTAAGATTAAACTAGACAGCTCCTAACTGTGAAGAGTACACCTAGGCCTCAAATCCGGTCCTATGAAACGTAATCGGCCAGGCAAGCCCCCAGGGGATTGGTGGGATCACAATGCGTGTGGCAAAGGTTCCGCTTAAATACCAAACTCCTAGAACAGATGAACTGTCTCCCTTAAAGGGACAAGGCTATTCTAGGCACCGATTTCCGTCAAGGAGCGCAAATGGTACAACCTTTGATGGTCTTCTCCTAATGAGCTCGTGTCCTATGGTCACGTTTCTACTCAAATTTTATTAAAGTTTAAGGATTCCTAAGTAGTGAGGAAAATGAGTTCCTATGGGCAAGGAAATGGTGATGAAATCCAATCCTTATCTTGTTGGGGGTATGATTGCCCTTACTAAGTGTGTGCTTTCCAAATTACTTTGTGTATTTTAAAATGATTAAGCACTACAAAGCAATTAAACAATCAAACAACCAACAAAATTGACCCACTAACAGGGGATGCGTGGGTGTATCGAAATACGCACCTCCCAAACTAAATTGGGGGAAGATCGGTCGAAGTCGACCCAAGCCACCGACATCAATTTCGGTGTACGAACTTGGGGGGCCGCGACGGTATCGTCCAACCGTCCTCCTTCCTTAATTATTACAATGCTTTGAAAACTTAAATAAACTTTAAAAAAAATTATTACAAACTTGAAATGAATCCTAATACAAGATTTTTCAAAGAAAGCAAATTAAATTCCAAAGTTAGAGTTCTTTGGTTGTTCTTTTCCTCTTTCCTTGCTCCAACCGCGGAATCTCTGAAAATACAAACAAAGAAAATGTATAGAATCCGCAATGAAAACTAAAAGAAAGAATAAAAATGCAACCAAGCTATATGACAGTTGAAAATCCTTAAAATCAAGGATTCATATGTACGCCGATCCCCGGCAACGGCGCCAAAAACTTGTTTGCGATTTTCCGCAAGTATACGGTTGTCTCAAGTAATATAGACTATGAATGTCCGAATATCGTTCCCACGAGGATCGTTACAAGAGAAATAACAATGATTAATGAAAAGAAATATCAACTCAAATATAGCTAACAAATGCAAATGGAGATAAGAAAAACAAGAAACAAGATAATAACAAAGGAAATAAAAAAAATGCAAACTAAAAGAAAACAAGAAACTAGATAACAAAGAGATGTAAGTAGAAATAGAAGAACTTAAGTGAGAAAGGTTAGTAACAAAGTTAATATCAAAAGAAAAATAACAAGGTTAATTATAACAAGAACAAATGAACAATGTTAGATAGATCAAATGAGTAAGCGTGTGAAAATAAGTGAAAGATCAAGATAGAAATAAGCTAAAAGCATCCATGAAAACTAACTAATAAGGAGAACAAGATAGAAAATGAGTGGATGGAGATAAAAAAAACATGTGCTAAAAGTGTAAAATCAAAGGAGGAATAAAAACAAACACATAGAAGGTATGAACAAATAAGCTAATGGATATGATGGTGTGGATAGAGAAATGGAGTGTGAGAATTAAAACAAGAGAATAAGTGTGTGGGAATGTGAATACAATCAAGCTAAAGTAATTAAAATAAGCAACAAGCAATACTAATGGATAGATTGAATCATCTAGAATCCACTAAGTGACACTAATCCAATGCTAATGCTCTTCTATTTTCCCAAACAAGTACTCAAATCTAATGACAAATCAATGCTTAGATTTGGAAAATATAACTTTAAAGCTCTATAAGATAGAAATTAACAATCTAATAGCCAAGATTTTCTTCCCTTCATAAAAGAAAAGATTCCTAATAACTATCTATCAAAAGTAAGCATAAACCATCAAAAGATATTTACATCTAAGCATGATTTATCGAACCTAAGCATAGATAGTAAAAAGAATGCTAAGATAAAAAAAAAATAAGCATGAAAGGTTGCACAATGCAATGAAGACAAATCTATTCTAACATAAACAAGGGAATTAAAATAAAGAGCATAAGCAAAAGGAATAGGATCAACTTAGCTTCATCTAGAAGATCCAATCAAAGGGATTAGCCACCCATTGGAGAAGACAAAGCTTTCATTACAAATCTTCAAATTTTACAAAGCTTTCCTCACTTTCTCTCTACAATTGCTCTCAATTTACATGAATAGCTTAAGTAAAGAGGAGGAGGCTCTCATTACTTGTGTATCTAATGCCTAGAGCTCCCTTCCTTATATAGAGACATTTGCCTTGCTCTTTTTGGTTTCTTTCCAATGTGGGACTTCACAAGAATGGAAATATGAACATATGAATGTAATTCTCGTGTTAGAAAATAGTCCCCAGATTGATGTACGATTTTGACCCCCGAAACGTCCGAATTGGGAAAAATGTTGTGAAATATGATTTGTAGATCTTAGAACAATCTTTCCAATGCTTCTTAGATAACCTCAATCGGACATCCGAGTGAAAAGATATGGTCAAAATACCAACCCAGGTCTTTCATTTTTCTTCTTATTGTTGGCCTATCTTTGTCATTTCTTCATCCAATTGTCTTCCAAACTTATCCTTACTCTCTTTTACTCTTGAATCTCAACTTTAATCTTCAAATTAATCTTCAATTAACACCTTCAAAGAGAAATTAACATAATTGAGAGTATTTTTTAACATATTTTGTATGGAGGCCATTGGAACTCATATAAATGCATACAAATGGCTATCTATAATGGAAAGATATGAGCAAAGCATGATGGGGAGGAAATTTATTATTTTTATCCTAAAAATAGTGTTTTGAGTTCTTTTATCTCTGAATCCTCATAAAATAATGCTATGAAAGTGTATTTTTTGTGAACTCATCACACCCCCAAACCTACATTTTGCTAGTCCCGAGCAAAATAAAAGAAAACTAACTATATGCAGAAAATGATAAAAAAAAAATCCTAACTCACTTTCGCAGGAATCACGGATGCACTTAGCTCGTGCAACAAGCCATTTAAACCCCTAAGTTTCCCTTAGTGGAGAAGTTTTGTCTCGTGAGGGTTTTCAGCGAATAAATCCTATAAAATTCTTTTTATTTATATCCTCGGGTTTTTAACAAGCTAATAAAAAAGAGAGTAAGTTTAGAACACTATCCAATTGCTAAAAATCTTTCAAGGATGCTCAAGTCCCAGAGTGTATTTGAGTGAGTTTAGCCAACACTTGTGCGGTTTTGGGTTCTGAGAAAACACAAATTTGATCACCTTCTAAATCCATTCGTTTTGACTTCAGCCTCACAGTCATACTCTCGGAAATAAAATCGCTTAGATTTTCTGACTTATCACTCTATTTGTGAGTATTGGCAAGGCAAAAGGACTCACATATCTTTTGAGAATGAAGAATTTTTGGTGAAGTTATCTCATGGAAAGAACAACCATTTAATTGAGGGTAAAAATGCTCACTCAACTTCTCACTTGTTTAACATCCTAACTTTTCCTGAAATCCAATAGGCCTTTTATTGGTTGTAATGGGGTTAGGGGAAAGGGTTTGGTAAAAAAAATGGAAAATGAGGTTTTAGGGTTTCTGAGAAGGTAAGATCTTGAGTTTTCTTTGAAGGAATTTTCTTCGATTCTACTTCACTTTTTCTTTTTCTTTCTTTTTTTTTGTTTTTTTTTTTCTCTCTCGTTTTTTATTTTTTTTCAACTATGCTCTTTGTTTTTTCGAGAAGACTTTTTCCTTGGATAGATCATGTGAAGTATCAACAATGCACACTTCCTTCTTTCTTTATCTTTTCCTTCCACTTCTCAAAAACAGTCGGTTGAAGGCTTTTTATTTGGGTGGAGAGACTTTAGGAATTTTTAAGGAAAAATGTACAAAGGATAATGGCTCAAAAGCGTTACTATGGAAATGTTTTTATGGGTAGGTTTTTAATGGCCATGAGGTTTTAATTTTATATTGCCTATCATCACTTTACCAGGTCTAGAAAGGTGCTCACAAGCTACAAGTCAAGGTTAGTTAGCAATTTTGAGGACACCCTCAATGGTTGGAAAGAAATAGGCACTAATGAGATAAAAGAAATGTGCCAAAAACTACGAGTTTGAGTAGCTCTTCATTCTACTCGGAATTAGCGCAGAAGAGTCCTTACCCTGAAGGAATAGAAAGGCTCTACACTCAATTGGTTTAGTCTCCACTAGTAATTTGTCAGGGTCACTCATATGTGCTCACTCTTCACTTGGACTACACTCATGTGGCTAAATGTGCAAGAATTTTTCCAAGACTTGATTTTGTGACATTCTTTTTAGGATTTGGATAGTATGGTAAACTAAGATTCCGAAACTTATTAACAATCTAAAATCCCACGATTTTTTTTTTTGTAAAAAAAAATAATTTTTTTATTTACACGCAAATGCATGTGTGCAATGCAGTACATACCACACCCCCAAACCTAAATAAAACATTGTCCTCAATGATATGCAATGCGAAATGATAAATGGACAAGGGAGAAAGAAAAAAAAATTGGAACGCCTTACCATGGGTTGATGCAAAAAAAATGAATATTGGGTTGCCTGCCAACCAGCACTAAGTTTCACTTTGTCAGCCCGATGTGACCCTGAAAATTACTTATGCAACATACACAGGGTTCTGAACACGGGTTTCTTCGACATCCATGTTCTTAAGCTCCAGAAAAGGCTTCAACCTCTGACCATTGACTTTAAAAACATCCCTATTCTTGGGGTTCTCAATCTCAACTGCCCCATGAAAATAGACAGTGCGCACAATGAAGGGTCCAGTCCAGCGGGATCTTAGTTTTCCTGGAAAAAGATGCAGGCGAGAATTATACAGAAGAACTTTCATGCCCGGTTCAAAGGATTTCCTCAAGATAGATTGATCATGGTTTCTCTTCATCCGATCCTTATAAATCTTGGCATTCTCATAGGCGTCATTTCTAAGTTCCTCCAGCTCATTGAGATGCAACTTGCGTAGGTCACCGGCTTTAGTTAAATCAAAATTGAACATTTTGATTGCCCAGTAAGCATTATGCTCCAATTCTACCGGCAGGTGACATGCTTTCCCAAAGACCAATCGATATGGAGACATGCCGATCGGGGTCTTATAAGCAGTCCGATAAGCCCATAAAGCGTCTATCAATCTTAAAGACCAATCTTTCCGGGTAGGATTGACTGTCTTTTCCAAAATTTGCTTTATTTGCCTATTAGACACTTCTACCTGTCCGTTAGTTTGTGGGTGATACGGAGTAACAACTTTTTGAGTGATAGAATATTTTTTTCGTCAGATTCTCGAAGGTGCTATTACAAAAATGACTCCCACCATCACTGATAATCGCCCTGGGGGTACCAAATCTAGAAAAGATGTTTTCTTTATTAAATTTGATAACCACGTGACGATCATTTGTTTTGGTTGGAATCGCCTCTATCCATTTGGAGACATAATCTACAGCAAGCAAAATGTATAAGTTGTCGAAGGAACTCGGAAATGGACCCATGAAGTCTATGCCCCAAACATCAAAAATTTCCACAATAAGCATCGGATTTAAAGGCATCATGTTCCTCCGCATAATTCTGCCTAATTTCTGACAACGTTCACAGTGCAAACAAAAGGTGTGACAATCCTTGAAAAGGGAGGGCCAGTAAAATCCGCATTGCAACACCTTTGCTGCGGTCTTTCTATAACTAAAATGCCCACCACAGGCGTGGTCATGGCTGAATGATATCACACTTAAATAGTCCTCTTCTGAAATGCATCTCCTAATGATCTGGTCTGGACAATACTTGAACAGGTATGGGTCATCAAAGAAGAAATGCTTAACCTTAGACAAAAACTTGGACCTATCCTGTTTGGACCAGTGATCGGGCATCTGTCCAGTGACCAGGTAGTTAACGATATCCGCAAACCAAAGGAAACGAGAGACACTCAGCAACTGTTCATCCGGGAAACTCTCACTCAATGAGATGACTTCATGCTCGAGGTCTGTAGGTAATCGGGAGAGATGGTCAGCTACAACATTTTCAGAACCTTTCTTGTCCCGAATCTCAAGGTCAAATTCTTGTAACAAGAGAATCCACCTAATCAGACGGGCTTTCGCATCTTTTTTCATTAACAGGTACCTAGGGTCGAATGATCGGTGTAAACTATGACCTTAGACCCAATCAGGTAGGGTATAAACTTCTCCAAGGCAAAGACGACAGCTAACAGCTTTTTCTCTGTGGTTGTGTAATTTAGCTGAGCATCATTCAAGGTCCTACTGGCATAATAAATGACATGGGGCGATTTGTTCACTCTCTGTCCTAGCACAGCCCCAAGAGCATGGTCAGAAGCATCACACATGAGTTCGAAGGGAATTGTCCAATCAGGTGGCTTTATTATTGGGGTAGAGGTTAACTCCTTTTTCAATTGTTCAAATGCTTGTAGGCAGGTTCATTGAAGACAAAAGGCATATCCTTAGATAGCAGATTGCAAAAGGGTGCAGCTATCTAGCTAAAATTCTTAATGAACCGTGTATAAAAACTTGCATGGCCCAAGAAAGATCTGATATTCTTCACCGTTTTTGGCAGTGGCAGGTTGGAAATGAGTTCACTTTTGGCCTTGTCAACCTTAATGCCATTCTCAGAAATAACATGGCCCAAGACAATTCCTTTTTTCACCATGAAATGACACTTCTCTCAATTCAAAACAAGATTCTTCTCTTGACATCTCACTAAAACAAGGTTCAGGTGATGCAAACTTTCTTGGAAACTACTCCCATGGACCGAAAAATCGTCCATAAACACCTCTAAGAATCGTTTGACCATGTCCGAAAATATTCTCATCATACACCTTTGAAATGTCGCAGGTGCATTGCACAACCCAAAAGGCATGCGCTGATAGGCAAATGTACCGAAAGGGCATGTAAAAGTTGTCTTGTCCTGGTCCTCGGGTGCTATGGGTATCTGATTATAGCCCGAGTATCCATCAAGGAAACAATAAAAGGCATGACCGGCTAGTCTCTCAAGCATCTGGTCCATAAATGGGAGGGGAAAATGGTCTTTACGGGTGGCCGAATTCAACTTTCTATAGTCAATGCACACTCGCCAGCCCGTCTGGGTCCTTGTAGGCACTAACTCGTTCCCCTCATTCTTTACAACAGTTATCCCAGACTTTTTTGGCACAACATGGACTGGGCTCACCCATGAGCTGTCCGAAATAAGGTAAATGATACCTGAATCCAACAGTTTCAGAACCTCCACTCTTACGACATCCTTCATTGATTGATTAAGATGCCTCTGTTGTTCTCTAGAAGTTTTTGCATTTTCTTCCAAATGGATCCGATGTTGAACCACAGATGGGCTTATTCCTTTTATATCTGCAACTGTCCAGCCTATAGCCTCTTTGAGATCCTTCAAGATTTCAATCAATTGTTGTTCTTGGACTTCTTCCAGGTCCGAGGCTATAATGACGGGGAGGGTCTCAGCTGGGCCCAAAAACACATACTTGAGGGTGTCAGGTAGTGGTTTTAGGTCGAGCTTGGGCGGTTCATCAATTGATGGAACAGGTGGGGCAGCCGATGGAGTCAAGATCTCTGGCTTGGGTTGCCATTGACTCCTCTCAAAAGCAGGGGTAGAATCCAGTAACGCATTTACTTCTTTAATGCTTTTCTCAACATCAATATTACCTCCAAAATGTGCAAGACAAGCCTCTAGTGGGTCCTCACAAACTAATTGTGATCCAACACTCTCAATAAACTCCTCCAGGTAACTCACCTCACAAATTTCATAATCGCTCTCATCTCTGGGCTGCTTGCCAACATTAAAAATGTTTATCTGGACTGTCATATTCCCAAACGATAGGGGCATCACACCATTTCGACAATTAATCAGGGCATTGGAAGTGGCAAGGAATGGTCTCCCTAAAATTACTGGGATTTTCACAATATTTCCGATTGGTGGTCGGGTATCAAAGACTACAAAATCCACCGGGAAAACAAACTCACCTACCTTGATCAAAACATCCTCAACAACACCTTTGGGGTACCTAACTGAAGCATCAACTAGTTGTAAGGTCACCTTTGTCGGTTTCAGCTCCCCCAAACCTAACTCCTCGTATATCGAATACGGGAGCAGATTCACACTCGCACCCAAGTCCAGCAAAGCATGTTCTATGTGATGATCCCCTATTTGACAAGAAATTGTAGGACACCCAGGGTCCTTGTATTTGATTGGGGTCGAAGTGGTAATGATGGAACTGCATTGTTGGGCTAAAAAGGCCTTTTTGGGTACATTGGTTGCTCTCATGAATGTGCATAAATCTTTAAGGACTTTGGCATAAGTCGGGATCTGTTGGATGGCTTCTAACAGTGGGATGTTAATTCTCACTTGCTTGAACACTTCAAGGATTTTATCCAGCTGGACATTATTTTTCATTTGACCTAGCATCTGAGGATATGGGACCTTGGGAACAAAGGTTTTAAGTGGGGGCTCACTAGGTGACGCAGCTCCGATTGGTTTCTCAGGTTCCTTAGTAGGCTCTGGGTCCTTCTTTGGTTCCTCAAGTTCTTTTTCCAAAACTACATGCCCCCTCCTCACTTGTGTCCGTTCAGATTGCCTAGGGTCCTCTTCTGGTGTGTCAACCTCCTTTGCAGCCATTCTACGGGTGGTAACTGCATGCACTGCATTGACTTGCTCATGGACCTTGCCCTTGTCATCACGGACAACAAATTGGCCCGTTGAAGTTTGGCATTTAGGGTTGGCTTCGGGCTGACTTGGAAAGGTACCCTTGTCTCTTTGAGCTATTGACCTGGCCAACTGGCTGACAGTGTATTCCAGCTTGGCAATGGACTGTGTATTGGCATTCAAATTCTGTGTAGTGCTTTGCTGGAATTGGAGGGTATTTTAGGCCAACATCTTCATTGTGTCCTCTAGAGAACTTATCTGCTGATTCTGGGAATTAAGATTTTGATAACCTTGGACCATGGGTGGTCCTTGTGACACTTGGGGTACTTGAGGCTTTTGGTATCCCGGAGGTGGCATATGCTGGGCCATTGGCTGAGAAGGGTTTCCTCGGTGTTGTCCTTTGGTCCATGAAAAATTAGGATTATCCTTCCAACCAGGATTGTATGTATTAGAATACGGATCATACCTCGGCCGCTCATATCTAGTATTCTGATAAAGTGTACTCACCTCCTCCATACTCTCACTCTGACTTTGACCAAAGAATGCTTTACATTGGGATCCAGGATGGGTAAAATCTCCACAATTGGTGCAGGGTGGGGCAATAGGGTCACTGACTGCTTGGCTCATCTTTACTGATTCCAAGGTCTTTGGGGTGGTCTGCTGACAGGTTTGGTTCATTTCAAGGGCTTCTAATCTCTTTGTCAGCGTGGCCAACTTGGCCTTGGCCTCGAATTTGGGTTCTACTCTATGCATGCCCCTTCTTTCTACAACAATGGGTCTTTTGGGATCCTCTCTGATAGGTTCCCATTGGAGAGTGTTCTCAGCGACCTCCTCAAGGTATGTCCAAGCTTGGTTAGCTGTCTTTTGAGTGAATACTCCGTTGCAGAAAGACTCCACCATGGTTTTGGTCGGATAGTCCAGTCCTTCATAAAGGATTTGGACTAGCCGGATCTTTTCAAATCCGTGATGCGGGCATTGTAAGAATGAGTCTTTGAACCTTTCCATGTACTCATACATGGTTTCTCCCTCCAGTTGGTGGAAGTTGTTCAGGGTATGTCTAATGAAGGCCGTTTTCTGTTTTGAATAAAACTTTTTATAAAAGGGCTCAACTAGTCCCTCCCATGTGTTTATGGAATTAGCATGTAAGGCGTAAAGCCATGCTTTCGCATTTTCCTTCAGCGAGAACGAGAACAACCTAAGCTTAAGGGCCTCTTCAGACATATGGTTATATTTCATGGTCCCACAGATTTCCTCAAACTCTCTCACATGCTGATATGGGTTCTCATTTTCCACCCCTCGAAAAACTGGTAACATCTGGATTAAGCCGGATTTCAGCTCAAATGAGGCATTTGTGGCGGGTATGACGATGCATGAGGGTTGGGTAGATCGGGTTGGGTACATGTACTCCTTAAGAGTCATGGGTTGGGTTTGTGGATTTCCGTCAGCCATTTCCTCAATGGCAATGGGGCCCGCAAAGTTCTCAACAGGGATATCGAATAAATCAAAGCTCTCTAAACGACCCTGCACACGTAACCAATTGTGCATAAACTACCTCTCAACTTCGAAAGTGATGGTCCCTCAAGTGATGATGAACGAGGATTAGTGCTTAAACACAAACAAGAAAAACAAAATGATTTTGAAAAACAAACTAAACTATGCTCAACTAAGGCTACCTAAGATTAAACTAGACAGCTCCTAACTGTGAAGAGTACACCTAGGCCTCCAATCCGGTCCTATGAAACGTAATCGGCCAGGCAAGCCCCCAAGGGATTGGTGGGATCACAATGCGCGTGGCAAAGGTTCTGCTTAAATACCAAACTCCTAGAACATATGAACTGTCTCCCTTAAAGGGACAAGGCTATTCTAGGCACTGATTTCCGTTAAGGAGCGCAAATGGTACAACCTTTGATGGTCTTCTCCTAATGAGCTCGTGTCCTATGGTCACGTTTCTACTCAAATTTTATTAAAGGTTAAGGATTCCTAAGTAGTAAGGAAAATGAGTTCCTATGGGCAAGGAAATGGTGATGAAATCCAATCCTTATCTTGTTGGGGGTGTTAGGATTTTTGTAGATTGCAATTTGATGGATGCATTTTCATTCAAGCATCATTTGATTTACACACATATGCATTGTTTTAAGAAATCTTGAAATCTTGTTTTATACATGCATTGGTTTTTAAGTCTTGAAGATATATTGATTTATGCTTGATTTGTTTTTAATCTTGGATGCATTTGTTTTTTAAAAGAGTTTTAGAAAATCAAGCTAGCCTATGAGTTTTAAATCTTTCAAAATGTTTTAGGCTTTTTATGGTTCATGTTTTAAAACCCTTAGAATGATTTAAAACATGTTTTTAAGCTTGATTAAATGGCCCAAAAAGCTCCCTCAAGAAATACTTTGAAAAATGGATTTTTGGGAATTTTTGGTCCCAGGTAGTCGACCAGCAGTGTGGCCGGTCGACTAGGGCAAAGAGCCGTTGCTCTTCCAATGGTCACTTTTTAGACCGTTTATAGCCAGGTCGACCGGGCCCTGTTACCAGGTCGACCGGGGACTAGCCGTTGGGCTGTTTTGGCTATAAATATGAGTTCTTTCCTTTGCCAAAAGTTGGGAATTTTAAGGCCCTCCTTGAGGGGTTTTGAGGCAAATCAAAGGGAAATGAACTAAGGGATGAAGGGGATCATTAGGAAAGCTAAAGCTTGGATTAATGAAGTTAAATCATCAAGTATGCTCTACTTTCCTTAATCATATGTTTTCATGCTTTGTTTTACTTTTGGTAAATCTTTTGTAGCATGATAAACTATGTGTGAAGTGTTGTGTCCTTAATATGTTTTATGTTTTGAGTTGATTTATTGTTTTGGATACAACACCATTTGATTCAATCCAAGTAGTACTTTATCTTTGGTAAATCTAAGTAGATCATGTTAATGAAAGAATCTTTGAAATTATATGTAACATGATTCATATACTTGGTTGAATCTTTGGTTGTTGTTTTCCATCATAAGAAAATCTCTTCAAATGTATCTTATGTTTTGGATTCAACAAACTTTACAAATCATATGTATTTTGTTTTAAAGTTTCACAACTTGTTTTGCATTGATTGGTATATCATATTCAAGTTGTATTTATAATTACATATGATTTGTCCCCTAATTTCAATCAAATCTATTTTTATGTTTTATGAGCTACATTGTTGATTTGATTGACATCCCTATGCATCACATGTTTAGAGCTAATTAATTTCATACAACTTGTAAATCTTTGATCTCATTAACAAGTTGTTACTTTTAACATGTGATTAGCATTTCCTCAATCATAAATGTTTTATGAGCTAAAACTTTCAAAAGCCTTAGGCATACATTTATGAGCTTTCATTTTCAAAATGATTGAGGACATCACACACACACATCATGAGCATACATCTTTGCATTCATTAAGTGTTTGTGTGAGTTAGTTTATCACTTCCATATCCGCCTATTTAAGAGGCATTGTAATGAGCTTAATTGAATCTCCATCAAGTGTATTATAGACACTAATTAGAGAGATAACCAACCTTGTGGTTGAAGAGGTTATTGCTTAGCCTATAAAAGCATAATGTATAGGTTGATGTTAAGCCTTGAAAAACATCATTGTAAAGTTTATTGCTTAGCCTTGAAAAGCATATTGTAAAGGTTATTGCTTAGCCTATTGAAAAGCATAAATAATGGAAAGCCGGTGGGGTGTTGGATCACAAGCCGGTAGTGGATGTAGGCATTGAGGCCGAACCACTATAAATCCTTGTGTGATGGTGCTTGCTTTGTGGTGATTGTTGTTATTAAGCTTCCACATTTTATTTGTAATCATCACTTGTGACTAGTTTGTTTTAATGAAGTTAAATTTAATTAAAATTGTTCATAAATGAAGCTCACCCTATTCACCCCCCCTCTACAGTTCGGATCCCCGGACTTTACAGGGGGTATGATTGCCCTTACTAAGTGTGTGCTTTCCAAATTACTTTGTGTATTTTAAAATGATTAAGCACTACAAAGCAATTAAACAATCAAACAACCAACAAAATTGACCCACTAACAGGGGATGCGTGGGTGTATCGAAATACGCACCTCCCAAACTAAATTGGGGGAAGATCGGTTGAAGTCGACCCAAGCCACCGAGACCAATTTCGGTGTACGAACTTGGGGGGCAGCGACGGTATCGTCCAACCGTCCACCTTCCTTAATTATTACAATGCTTTGAAAACTTAAATGAACTTTAAAAAAAATTATTACAAACTTGAAATGAATCCTAATACAAGATTTTTCAAAGAAAGCAAATTAAATTCCTAAGTTAGAGTTCTTTGGTTGCTCTTTTCCTCTTTCCTTGCTCCAACCGCGGAATCTCTGAAAATACAAACAAAGAAAATGTATAGAATCCGCAATGAAAACTAAAAGAAAGAATAAAAATGCAACCAAGCTATATGAGAGTTGAAAATCCTTAAAATCAAGGATTCCTATGTACGCCGATCCCTGGCAACAGCGCCAAAAACTTGTTTGTGATTTTCCGCAAGTATACGGTTGTCTCAAGTAATATAGACTATGAAAGTCCGAATATCGTTCCCACGAGGATCGTTACAAGAGAAATAACAATGATTAATGAAAAGAAATATCAACTCAAATATAGCTAACAAATGCAAATGGAGATAACAAAAACAAGAAACAAGATAATAACAAAGGAAATAAAAAAATGCAAACTAAAAGAAAACAAGAAACTAGATAACAAAGAGATGTAAGTAGAAATAGAAGAACTTAAGTGAGAACAAGGCTAGTAACAAAGTTAATATCAAAAGAAAAATAACAAGGTTAATTATAACAAGAATAAATGAACAATGTTAGATAGATCAAATGAGTAAGTGTGTGAAAATAAGTGAAAGATCAAGATAGAAATAAGCTAAAAGCATCCATGAAAACTAACTAATAAGGAGAACAAGATAGAAAATGAGTGGATGGAGATAAAAAAAAATGTGCTAAAAGTATAAAATCAAAGGAGGAATAAAAACAAACACATAGAAGGTATGAACAAATAAGCTAATGGATATGATGGTGTGGATAGAGAAATGGAGTGTGAGAATTAAAACAAGAGAATAAGTGTGTGGGAATGTGAATACAATCAAGCTAAAGTAATTAAAATAAGCAACAAGCAATACTAATGGATAGATTGAATCATCTAGAATCCACTAAGTGACACTAATCCAATGCTAATGCTCTTCTATTTTCCCAAACAAATACTCAAATCTAATGACAAATCAATGCTTAGATTTGGAAAATATAACTTTAAAGCTCTAAGATAGAAATTAACAATCTAATAGCCAAGATTTTCTTCCCTTCATAAAAGAAAAGATTCCTAATAACTATCTATCAAAAGTAAGCATAAACCATCAAAAGATATTTACTCCTAAGCATGATTTATCAAACCTAAGCATAGATAGTAAAAAGAAGAGTAATGCTACTTGGACAAACTTTTTGGCCAGAATTTTGGCCAACCCATATGGTTTCCATTGAATATCATAGTGATATTCAATGGAAACCATATGGGTTGGCCAAAATTCTGGCCAAAAAGTTTGTCCAAGTAGACTTTTTGTAAAAAGAATGCTAAGATAAAAAAAAATAAGCATGAAAGGTTGCACAATGCAATGAAGACAAATCTATTCTAACATATTAAGCACATAAACAAGGGAATTAAAATAAAGAGCATAAGCAAAAGGAATAGGATCAACTTAGCTTCATCTAGAAGATCCAATCAAAGGGATTAGCCACCCATTGGAAAAGACAAAGCTTTCATTACAAATCTTCAAATTTTACAAAGCTTTCCTCACTTTCTCTCTACAATTGCTCTCAATTTACATGAATAGCTTAAGTAAAGAGGAGGAGGCTCTCATTGCTTGTGTATCTAATGCCTAGAGCTCCCTTCCTTATATAGAGACATTTGCCTTGCTCTTTTTGGTTTTTTTTCAATGTGGGACTTCACAAGAATGGAAATATGAACATATGAATGTAATTCTCGTGTTAGAAAACAGTCCCCAGATTGATGTGCGATTTTGACCCCCGAAACGTCCGAATTAGGAAAAATGTTGTGAAATTTGATTTGTAGATCCTAGAACAAGCTTTCCAATGCTTCTTAGATCACCTCAATTGCACATCCGAGTGAAAAGATATGGTCAAAATACCAACCCAGGTCTTTCATTTTTCTTCTTATTGTTGGCATATCTTTGTCTTTTCTTCATCCAATTGCCTTCCAAACTTATCCTTACTCTCTTTAACTCTTGAATCTCAACTTTAATCTTCAAATTAATCTTCAATTAACACCTACAAAGAGAAATTAACCTAATTGAGAGTATTTTTTAACATATTTTGTATGGATGTCATTGGAACTCATATAAATGCATACAAATGGCTGTCTATAATGGAAAGATATGAGCAAAGCATGATGGGGAGGAAATTTATTATTTTTATCCTAAAAATAGTGTTTTGAGTTCTTTTATCTTTGAATCCTCATAAAATAATGCTATGAAAGTGTATTTTTTGTGAACTCAACACCCCCAAACCTACATTTTGCTAGTCCCGAGCAAAATAAAAGAAAACTAACTATATGCAGAAAATGATAAAAAAAAAATCCTAACTCATTTTCGCAGGAATCACGGCTGCACTTAGCTCGTGCAACAAGCCATTTAAACCCCTAAGTTTCCCTTAGTGGACAAGTTTTGTCTCGTGAGGGTTTTCAGCGAATAAATCTTATAAAATTCTTTTTATTTATATCCTCGGGTTTTTAACAAGCTAATAAAAATGAGAGTAAGTTTAGAACACTATCCAATTGCTAAAAATCTTTCAAGGATGCTCAAGTCCCGGAATGTATTTGAGTGAGTTTAGCCAACACTTGTGCGGTTTTGGGTTCTGAGAAAACACAAATTTGATCACCTTCTAAATCCATTCGTTTTGACTTCAGCCTCACAGTCATACTCTCGGAAATAAAATCGCTTAGATTTTCTGACTTATCACTCTATTTGTGAGAATTGGCAAGGCAAAAGGACTCACATATCTTTTGAGAATGAAGAATTTTTGGTGAAGTTATCTCATGGAAAGAACAACCATTTAATTGAGGGTAAAAATGCTCACTCAACTTCTCACTTGTTTAACATCCTAACTTTTCCTGAAATCCAATAGGTCTTTTATTGGTTGTAATGGGGTTAGGGGAAAGGCTTTGGTAAAAAAAATGGAAAATGAGGTTTTAGGGTTTCTGAGAAGGTAAGATCTTGAGTTTTCTTTGAAGGAATTTTCTTCGATTCTACTTCACTTTTTCTTTTTCTTTCTTTTTTTTTTGTTTTTTTTTTCTATCTCTTTTTTTTTTCCAACTATGCTCTTTTTTTTTTTCGAGAAGACTTTTTCCTTGGATAGATCATGTGAAGTATCAACAATGCACACATCCTTCTTTCTTTATCTTTTCCTTCCACTTCTCAAAAACAATCGGTTGAAGGCTTTTTCTTTGGGTGGAGAGACTTTAGGAATTTTTAAGGAAAAATGTATAAAGGATAATGGCTCAAAAGGGTTACTATGGAAATGTTTTTATGGGTAGGTTTTTAATGGCCATGAGGTTTTAATTTTCGATTGCCTATCATCACTTTATCAGGTCTAGAAAGGTGCTCACAAGCTACAAGTCAAGGTTAGTTCGCAATTTTGATGACACCCTCAATGGTTGGAAAGAAATAGGCACTAATGAGATGAAAAGAAATGTGCCAAAAACTATGAGTTTGAGTAGCTCTTCATTCTACTCGGAATTAGCGCAGAAGAGTCCTTACCCTGAAGGAATAAAAAGGCTCTACACTCAATTGGTTTAGTCTCCACTAGTAATTTGTCAGGGTCACTCATATGTGCTCACTCTTCACTTGGACTACACTCATGTGGCTAAATGTGCAAGAATTTTTCCAAGACTTGATTTTGTGACATTCTTTTTAGGATTTGGATAGTATGGTAAACTAAGATTCCAAAACCTATTAACAAGCTAAAATCCCACGGTTTTTTTTTTTTGAAAAAAAATAAATTTTTTTATTTACAGGCAAATGCATGTGTGCAATGCAGTACATACCACACCCCCAAACCTAAATCAAACATTGTCCTCAATGATATGCAATGCGAAATAATAAATGGACAAGGGAGAAAGAAAACAAATTGGAACGCCTTACCATGGGTTGATGCAAAAAAAATGAATATTGGGTTACCTGCCAACCAGCACTAAGTTTCACTTTGTCAGCCCGACGTGACCCTGAAAATTACTTATGCAACATACACAGGGTTCTGAACAAGGGTTTCTTCGACATCCATGTTCTTAAGCTCCAGAAAAGGCTTCAACCTCTGACAATTGACTTTAAAAACATCCCTATTCTTGGGGTTCTCAATCTCAACTGCCCCATGAAAATAGACAGTGCGCACAATGAAGGGTCCAGTCCAGCGGGATCTTAGTTTTCCTGGAAAAAGATGCAGGCGAGAATTATACAGAAGAACTTTCATGCCCGGTTCAAAGGATTTCCTCAAGATAGATTGATCATGGTTTCTCTTCATCCGATCCTTATAAATCTTGGCATTCTCATAGGCGTCATTTCTAAGTTCCTCCAGCTCATTGAGATGCAACTTGCGTAGGTCACCGGCTTTAGTTAAATCAAAATTGAACATTTTGATTGCCCAGTAAGCATTATGCTCCAATTCTACCGGCAGGTGACATGCTTTCCCAAAGACCAATCGATATGGAGACATGCCGATCGGGGTCTTATAAGCAGTCCGATAAGCCCATAAAGCCTCTATCAATCTTAAAGACCAATCTTTCTGGGTAGGATTGACTGTCTTTTCCAAAATTTGCTTTATTTGCCTATTAGAAACTTCTACCTGTCCGTTAGTTTGTGGGTGATACGGAGTAGTAACTTTTTGAGTGATAGAATATTTTTTCATCAGATTCTCGAAGGTGCTATTACAAAAATGACTCCCACCATCACTGATAATCGCCCTGGGGGTACCAAATCTAGAAAAGATGTTTTCTTTAATAAATTTGATAACCACGTGACGATCATTTGTTTTGGTTGGAATCGCCTCTATCCATTTGGAGACATAATCTACAGCAAGCAAAATGTATAAGTTGTCGAAGGAACTCGGAAATGGACCCATGAAGTCTATGCCCCAAACATCAAAAATTTCCACAATAAGCATCGGATTTAAAGGCATCATGTTCCTCCGCATAATTCTGCCTAATTTCTGACAACGTTCACAGTGCAAACAAAAGGTGTGACAATCCTTGAAAAAGGAGGGCCAGTAAAATCCGCATTGCAACACCTTTGCTGCAGTCTTTCTATAACTAAAATGCCCACCACAGGCGTGGTCATGGCTGAATGATATCACACTTAAATAGTCCTCTTCTGAAATGCATCTCCTAATGATCTGGTCTGGACAATACTTGAACAGGTATGGGTCATCAAAGAAGAAATGCTTAACCTTAGACAAAAACTTGGACCTATCCTGTTTGGACCAGTGATCGGGCATCTGTCCAGTGACCAGGTAGTTAACGATATCCGCAAACCAAGGGAAACGAGAGACACTCAGCAATTGTTCATCCGGGAAACTCTCACTCAATGAGATGACTTCATGCTCGAGGTCTGAAGGTAATCGGGAGAGATGGTCAGCTACAATATTTTCAGAACCTTTCTTGTCCCGAATCTCAAGGTCAAATTCTTGTAACAAGAGAATCCACCTAATCAGACGGGCTTTCACATCTTTTTTCATCAACAGGTACCTAAGGGCCGAATGATCGGTGTAAACTATGACCTTAGACCCAATCAGGTAGGGTATAAACTCCTCCAGGGCAAAGACGACAGCTAACAACTCTTTCTCTATGGTTGTGTAATTTAGTTGAGCATCATTCAAGGTCCTACTGGCATAATATATGACATGGGGCGATTTGTTCACTCTCTGTCCTAGCACAGCCCCAAGAGCATGGTCAGAAGCATCACACATGAGTTCGAAGGGAATTGTACCATCAGGAGGCTTTATTATTGGGGTAGAGGTTAACTCCCTTTTCAATTGTTCAAATGCTTGTAGGCAGGGTTCATTGAAGACGAAAGGCGTATCCTTAGATAGCAGATTGCAAAAGGGTGCAGCTATCTAGCTAAAATTCTTAATGAACCGTGTATAAAAACTTGCATGGCCCAAGAAAGATCTGATATTCTTCACCGTTTTTGGCAGTGGCAGGTTGGAAATGAGTTCACTTTTGGCCTTGTCAACCTTAATGCCATTCTCAGAAATAACATGGCCCAAGACAATTCCTTTTTTCACCATGAAATGACACTTCTCTCAATTCAAAACAAGATTCTTCTCTTGACATCTCACTAAAACAAGGTTCAGGTGATGCAAACTTTCTTGGAAACTACTCCCATGGACCGAAAAATCGTCCATAAACACCTCTAAGAATCGTTTGACCATGTCCGAAAATATTCTCATCATACACCTTTGAAATGTCGCAGGTGCATTGCACAACCCAAAAGGCATGCGCTGATAGGCAAATGTACCGAAAGGGCATGTAAAAGTTGTCTTGTCCTGGTCCTCGGGTGCTATGGGTATCTGATTATAGCCCGAGTATCCATCAAGGAAACAATAAAAGGCATGACCGGCTAGTCTCTCAAGCATCTGGTCCATAAATGGGAGGGGAAAATGGTCTTTACGGGTGGCCGAATTCAACTTTCTATAGTCAATGCACACTCGCCAGCCCGTCTGGGTCCTTGTAGGCACTAACTCGTTCCCCTCATTCTTTACAACAGTTATCCCAGACTTTTTTGGCACAACATGGACTGGGCTCACCCATGAGCTGTCCGAAATAGGGTAAATGATACCTGAATCCAACAGTTTCAGAACCTCCACTCTTACGACATCCTTCATTGATTGATTAAGACGCCTCTGTGGTTCTCTAGAAGTTTTTGTATTTTCTTCCAAATGGATCCGATGTTGAACCACAGATGGGCTTATTCCTTTTATATCTGCAACTGTCCAGCCTATAGCCTCTTTGAGATCCTTCAAGATTTCAATCAATTGCTGTTCTTGGACTTCTTCCAGGTCCGAGGCTATAATGACGGGGAGGGTCTCAGCTGGGCCCAAAAACACATACTTGAGGGTGTCAGGTAGTGGTTTTAGGTCGAGCTTGGGCGGTTCTTCAATTGATGGAACAGGTGGGACAGCCGATGGAGTCAAGATCTCTGGCTTGGGTTGCCATTGACTCCTCTCAAAAGCAGGGGTAGAATCCAGTAACGCATTTACTTCTTTAATGCTTTTCTCAACATCAATATTACCTCCAAAATGTGCAAGACAAGCCTCTAGTGGGTCCTCACAAACTAATTGTGATCCAACACTCTCAATAAACTCCTCCAGGTAACTCACCTCACAAATTTCATAATCGCTCTCATCTCTAGGCTGCTTGCCAACATTAAAAATGTTTATCTGGACTGTCATATTCCCAAACGATAGGTGCATCATACCATTTCGACAATTAATCAAGGCATTGGAAGTGGCAAGGAATGGTCTCCCTAAAATTACTGGGATTTTCACAATATTTCCGATTGGTGGTCGGGTATCAAGGACTACAAAATCCACCGGGAAAACAAACTCACCTACTTGATCAAAACATCCTCAACAACACCTTTGGGGTACCTAACTGAAGCATCAACTAGTTGTAAGGTCACCTTTGTCGGTTTCAGCTCCCCCAAACCTAACTCCTCGTATATCGAATACGGGAGCAGATTCACACTCGCACCCAAGTCCAGCAAAGCATGTTCTATGTGATGATCCCCTATTTGACAAGAAATTGTAGGACACCCAGGGTCCTTGTATTTGATTGGGGTCGAAGTGGTAATGATGGAACTGCATTGTTGGGCTAAAAAGGCCTTTTTGGGTACATTGGTTGCTCTCTTGAATGTGCATAAATCCTTAAGGACTTTGGCATAAGTCAGGATCTGTTGGATGGCTTCTAACAGTGGGATGTTAATTCTCACTTGCTTGAACACATCAAGGATTTTATCCAGCTGGACATTATTTTTCATTTGACCTAGCCTCTGAGGATATGGGGCCTTGGGAACAAAGGTTTTAAGTGGGGGCTCACTCGGTGAGGCAGCTCCTATTGGTTTCTCAGGTTCCTTAGTAGGCTCTGGGTCCTTCGAAGGTATGAACAAATAAGCTAATGGATATGATGGTGTGGATAGAGAAATGGAGTGTGAGAATTAAAACAAGAGAATAAGTGTGTGGGAATGTGAATACAATCAAGCTAAAGTAATTAAAATAAGCAACAAGCAATACTAATGGATAGATTGAGTCATCTAGAATCCACTAAGTGACACTAATCCAATGCTAATGCTCTTCTATGTTCCCAAAAAAATAAGCAAATCTAATGACAAATCAATGCTTAGATTTGGAAAATATAACTTTAAAGCTCTAAGATAGAAATTAACAATCTAATAGCCAAGATTTTCTTCCCTTCATAAAAGAAAAGATTCCTAATAACTATCTATCAAAAGTAAGCATAAACCATCAAAAGATATTTACTCCTAAGCATGATTTATCAAACCTAAGCATAGATAGTAAAAAGAATGCTAAGATAAAAAAAATAAGCATGAAAGGTTGCACAATGCAATGAAGACAAATCTATTCTAACATATTAAGCACATAAACAAGGGAATTAAAATAAAGAGCATAAGCAAAAGGAATAGGATGAACTTAGCTTCATCTAGAAGATCCAATCAAAGGGATTAGCCACCCATTGGAAAAGACAAAGCTTTCATTACAAATCTTCAAATTTTACAAAGCTTTCCTCACTTTCTCTCTACAATTGCTCTCAATTTACATGAATAGCTTAAGTAAAGAGGAGGAGGCTCTCATTGCTTGTGTATCTAATGCCTAGAGCTCCCTTCCTTATATAGAGACATTTGCCTTGCTCTTTTTGGTTTCTTTCCAATGTGGGACTTCACAAGAATGGAAATATGAACATATGAATGTAATTCTCGTGTTAGAAAACAGTCCCCAGATTGATGTGCGATTTTGACCCCCGAAACGTCCGAATTGGGAAAAATGTTGTGAAATATGATTTGTAGATCCTAGAACAAGCTTTCCAATGCTTCTTAGATCACCTCAATTGCACATCCGAGTGAAAAGATATGGTCAAAAT
Source organism: Cinnamomum chago (assembly GCA_038049695.1). Lineage (NCBI taxonomy): Eukaryota > Viridiplantae > Streptophyta > Magnoliopsida > Laurales > Lauraceae > Cinnamomum > Cinnamomum chago. Next base: position 49,134,179 of record CP142456.1, read on the forward strand.
ACCAACCCAGGTCTTTCATTTTTCTTCTTATTGTTGGCATATCTTTGTCTTTTCTTCATCCAATTGCCTTCCAAACTTATCCTTACTCTCTTTAACTCTTGAAACTCAACTTTAATCTTCAAATTAATCTTCAATTAACACCTACAAAGAGAAATTAACCTAATTGAGAGTATTTTTTAACATATTTTGTATGGATGTCATTGGAACTCATATAAATGCATACAAATGGCTGTCTATAATGGAAAGATATGAGCAAAGCATGATGGGGAGGAAATTTATTATTTTTATCCTAAAAATAGTGTTTTGAGTTCTTTTATCTTTGAATCCTCATAAAATAATGCTATGAAAGTGTATTTTTTGTGAACTCATCATAAATGACAACGCTACTGCAAGCAATAGTGACATACAGGGCCACTTGAAGAGGATATGGTTGATAATAACAACGCGCCAAATCAGTTTCAACAAAGCCTGTCTTAAGGACAACTTCCCACTCCCGAAGATCGACCAGATGATCAACGCCACTGTGGGTCATGATAGAATGAGTTTCCTCGATGCCACCGAGGTTACCATCAAATTCCGATACACGGGCCTGACGAAGAAAAAACCGCATTCATAATACCTAGAGGCATCTACTGTTACAAAGTAATGCCCTTTGGGTTAAAAAATGTCGGGGCAACTTACCAGAGGCTGGTAACAAAAATGTTTCAGGCCCAGCTCGGGAAAACAGTGGAGGTCTACATTGACGACATGGTTGTCAAGTCTAAAAGGTCATAGGACCACTTGACAGACTTGCGTCAAACATTCGTCATCCTCAAAGAATTCCAGCTCAAGCTGAACGCTTCCAAGTGTGCATTCGGTGTCGGCTCCGAAAAATTCTTGGGAAGCTTGGTCACCCGAAGAGGGATCGAAGCCAACCCGGAGCAGATCTCAGCGATCCAGGTGATCCAGAGTCCAACCTTGGCGAAACAAGTTCAAAGGCTCACAGGAATGACCGCTGCGCTGAACCGTTTTATAAGCCGAGCCTCGAACAAATGTCGCCCTTTCTTCCAGCTTCTGAAGAAAAGCTCAAAGTTCCAGTGGACTCAGGAGTGCGACAGAGCTTGCAGGAACTCAAAGCCTACTTATCTTCGCCACCCCTGTTGTCTACACCGAAACAGGGCGAGGTACTCTTCCTCTACTTGGTCGTCTCAGATCATGCAGTGAGCTCGGTACTAATCAAAGAAGAAGGGAAGCACCAGCAGCCTATATACTATACGAGCAAGATCCTGCTCGACGCCGAGACCAGGTACCTTCCACTTGAGAAAATTGCATTGGCGCTCGTCAGCGCCTCCCGCAAACTCTCTCATTACTTCCAGACATACACAATAGTGGTTGTTACAGAACATCCGCTTAAGTCCATTTTCAGAAAAGCGGACTTCTCTGGAAGAATTTCAAGATGGGCCGTCGAACTGGGCCAGTACGATATCCAATATCAACCCAGAACGACGATCAAAGCCCAAATTTTGGCAGATTTCATTGTAGAATTCACCTCTCCTAGTTTAGAACCGACACCACTCGATACCGAACTGGGGGGCAATAAGGATGATGAGGCTACCGAGACAGAACAAGATTGGTCTTGGAAGTAGTTCCTTGATTCAGCATGGAAAGTCTTCTTCGACAGATCCTCAACCTCCAAGAGAGCTGGCGCCGGCATTGTATTGCAATCTCCAGAAGGCCTTGTCATCGAGCAAGCCTTGACACTCGACTTCAAAGCATCTAATAACGAGGCCGAATACGAAGCATTGATCGCAGGGCTCAGCAGCGCCAAAATACTAGGGGCACAGCAACTGGTGGTCTTCAGTGACTCTTAGCTAGTGACGAACCAGCTGAGCGGAGACTACCAAGCCTGAGATAAAAGGATGGCAGCCTACTTGGCACACGCAAAGCAGCTCCTCTCCCAATTTCAGAAAGCCGAAGTCAAACAGATCGGCAGGGAATCTAACTCCCATGTTGATGCTCTTGCTAACCTAGCCTCTGCTGTCGAGGCCGGAAAGAAAAGAACTGTTGAGGTGGAAACACTAGAAAAACCAAGTATAGAGCTTCAACCACCTCGGCAGGTCTTGTGTGCTAACCTCGGCCCAAGCTGGATGGATCCAGTCATAGCATATCTAAAATATAACCAGCTCCCTGAAGACAGAAATGAAGCTCACAAGATCAGGCTGAGAGCAACTCGGTTTTGGTTATCTCTGGATGGGAAACTTTACAGAAAATCCTTCATCGGACCTTACCTCCAGTGCGTTCACCCCAGCAAAGTTAAAGATTTCCTCTATGAAATCCATGAAGGAATCTGCGGAAGCCACATCTGAGGTCGGTCATTTGCCCACTGAGCTATCAGCTAAGGCCATTGGTGGCCATACATGCAGAAAGACGCTCATCTCTATGCCAGGAAGTGTGAAAAATGTCAAAAGTTCTCTCATTCTCTCCACCAACTAGCACAAGACCTGAGCCCACTCTTCAGCCCGTGGCCCTTCGCTCAATGGGGCCTCGACATCGTCGGACCACTCCACCGAGCTCCAAGGAATAAAATGTGGCTGATAGTAGCTACTGACTATTTCACCAAATGGATAGAAGTAGAAGGATTATCTTCCATCACTGAGCACGATACAAGGAACTTCATATGGAGCAATATCATCATAAGATTCGGAGTACCGCGTGCCCTAGTCTCGGACAATGGAATGCAGTTCAACTCCAACTTCTTCAAGAACTTCTGTCAAGAGCTCGGCATCAGGAACTACTACTCGACTCCTACCTACCCATAAAGCAACGATCAGGCGAAGATCTCGAACAAAGTGGTGCTCGATGGACTAAAAAAGAGACTCGACCGGGCCAAGGGGAGATGGGTGGAAGAACTTCCTAGCGTCCTTTGGGTGTATAGGACTACTCCAAGGCGTTCTACTTCGGCAACCCCCTTCTCCCTCGCCTATGGAATGGAAGCTGTGATCCCCCTCGAGGTTGGCCTTCCAACCCTGAGGTCGGAACTTTTCGACCAAGGTCAAAATGAGGTAAACCTAACTCAAGAGCTTGACCTGGCTGAAGAAAGAAGGGATGCAGCAGCTGTCCGTCTGGCTTCCTATCAGCAGCAGTTAGCTAGAGGATACAATCAAAGAGTCAAAGAGAGGAAGTTTTCAGTTGGAGAACTGGTCTTGAAGAAGACACTTTCAGCAGACAAAAATCCCAGTGAAGGCAAATTTGCACCGAACTGGCATGGACCATTCAAAGTGATCTCGGTAGCCGGGAAATCAACTTACAGGCTTGAAAGCATGGATGGTAAAGAGCTACCACGACCATGGAACGCCACGCATCTTAAGAAATACTACTTCTAGATTGTACTCAGTTTCTGGAATCAATAAAAGTAAATTCTTATAAAAAGATGTACTTCATTGTTTCAATCAGCACCCTGTTGCGGAACTCGGTGGCCATAGCTCGGTTATGAACCAGCTATCCAAATCGGCAAGTTATGGAGCTCGGTGTACATTTCACCTCGGTTATGGAACCAGCTCGCTAAGTTACAGAACTCGGCGTACATTTCAGCTCGGTTATGGAACCAGCTCGCTAAGTTATAGAACTCGGCATACATTTCAGCTCGGTTATGGAACCATCTCGCTAAGTTACAGAACTCGGCATACAATCTAGCTCGGTTATAGAACCAGCTATCCAAATCGCCAAGTTACGGAACTCGGCGTATGCACTAGCTCGGTTACGAAACCAGCTATTTTAAGTACCTTGTTGTAGAACTCGGTATCTTCGGCTCGGTTATGGAACCAACTGCACCAAATGCCAAGTTATGGAACTCGGCACCAACTCAAACTCGATGACTTCAGCTCGGTTATGGAACCAGCCATGCAAAATGCTGAGTTATGGAACCCAACAACTATCCTAGTTCGATTAAGCTAACTTCCTTTTGGTAACGGAACCAAGGTTGTGTGCCCAATGATTATTTAACGGTTCCGGTTATTGAACCGAATTCACATACTTGAGAATGAGATGTGAAAAGGTAATTGTATTCACTATTGTAAAAGTTACAGTTTATATTACATAGAAAAAGTGTAAAAAGAAATACATCAGTAGTTCAAAGGACAACCCCGACAACCCCGGTCTCAGTTTTCAACCTCGGCATTCTTTTTCTCAGCTTCGGACGCGGTCGACTCATGAGAGATTTCGGTCGACACAGGAGGAACTTCAGGTTCCGGCTCTAGGGGTTGAAACTTCGGTGGATTCTTGTATAAAGAATGATCTTCGGAGACTCCGGTTTCTTTCAGAGCGCCTCTCTACCCCAGTTCCCAAATCGTCTGGCTCAAATTCATGACTTGAACCTCATATGCACGAGAAGCCGCTTCCGCCCCCTCTTGATAAGCAGAATCAACCTTGGTCTCCAGTTTGGCATTGTAAGACCCCGACCCGAGTGAACCCGATTAGTACTAATTAAGTTGCGTGTTAGTGCTAAGCTTGATTAGTGATTTTGGCTAAGTTGGGTTGGAATAGCTTTGATTCTAGTTTTGGGGAGCTTTGAATGCTTTGGTAACTAGTTGGGCCCTTTGGGGGTTCCTTTTCATGACACTGCATTTGCTTGACGATTTATCGGAGATTTTTACATTCATGGTTTTAATCCCGTTTTATTGGTATTGTTACTCCCTACAACTTTCATGTTGATCCCGTGTCCATTTGAGATCCCGAAACCCGATTTCATAGCCTCGAGGGCAAAACAGTCATTGCACACAAAATCTGTACCCAAAACTTGATATTCCCGAAACCCGCGAAACATATACTTTTTGGAAACTAGATATTTCGACGATCATTTCTTCCTTCTTCGTCGAATCCATCCGAGGTCCCGAAAGAGATGATTTCTGCCACCCAAGTTCCTTTAGTAGTAGGACCCAATTCTTTGTTAACAAAGGGGAACTCAACCCTTCATTCATTCCATTTCTTGTTCCAGCACAACTTTTGAACCTAGGGTTTTCTCTTGCTTTTCTCTTCTTCTCCTTGCTTCTTCATCCTCAATCCACCCTCAAGCTTGCACCAAGAAGAGATTAGAGGCCATCATCTTCTTCACCTCATTAAAAGCTTTCTTACAATAGTTTTGTGGGGAAAAACCTCCATTTCCAAAACTTTTTTTGAGCTTATCATTGCCATTAGAGGACCTTGCAAGTAAGTAATCCCCTTCACCTTCTAGATTTGTATTCCTCTAGCCATAGAGAAGCTCCACCTTCATTATTGGAAGGTTTCCTGTTATTTCATTGTTTGATCATTTTAGGGTTTTATTTTGGGATCTTCCTTGTAGCTTGGACCTTTATTTTGAGAAGACTTGTTAGAGCTTGAGCTATTTGATTTGAAGACCTAAGGCAAGTGAATGATTGGAGTGTTTTGGATTTTGAATGGGTTGGTGAAGCATTTATGGATTTTTATGCTTTCATTAATGTGTTTATTGTTGAAATAAATGTTCTTGGTGGAGTATTAAAGAATGCATTTATGATCATATAGATGTGTTAGCTCATGGCAATTAATGTTTTCTTGTTTTGCCTTGAATATGTATATTGTGTGAAATGGTTTCCTTCTCCTCTTTGCTTGTATGGAATGTGATATGGATGGAGGAAAATGTGATGGATGTGGTTGGGGATTTGAGGTTATTTGAATGGAGATTTATACTCCTCAATTGATGTATGAAAGTGGTTAAGAAGGGGTGGTAAAAAGGAAGAGTGATTGTGGAACTGAACTGGTCCAAACTCAGGTTCTGGACAGTTCGCTCGAGCGACCATGACACTTCGCTCGAGCGACCTGTCCAGGAAAGGGTTCGGAGCATTCCAGTAGCTTGTTCGCTCGAATGGACCCCTGGTCGCTCGAGCGGACATCCCAGAACTCATTCCAGAGAGTTGTTCGTTCGAACGCATTCAAATATTCGCTCGACCCAATGAGTTCGTTCGAGCGACCTCCACTTCGCTCAAGCGAACCCACCCAGACCACCATTCCAGCGAGCGACTCGCTCGAGCGAATCCTCCAGTCCGCTCGAGCGATGCGGTTCGTCTGGTATAGGCTATGTTTGGGACAATGTTCAATTGTTTCAATGGTTGGGTCTATTCTCTGGGAACCCCTCTATGTCAAGGAGATTTATTAAGCATTGTATGAGGCCATTTGAGGAAGAAACCATGTCACAAAGATTTCATTCGAAGTTTTGAAACTTCAAGGTGCATAAGGAGCCCGGAATGTCTTCAAATTCGAAGAGTACCAAGTCTTTATTATAATCGACATACGGGACCCCTATTCACCTAAATAGATCTTGAAACCAGTATTTTACCCGAGATTGTTATAGTTCAGTGTTTTACTTCATTCCAAGATTTTACTATATGATTTGTTTTCCCGAAAGTATGATAGTTACACTAGTAACAGTTATTTTTCCCGAAATGTATTGCCCGACATGAAATGACAGTGTGCCCTTGAGCACCCCCGTCTTGCTCGTTTAATTATTGTACTTGATTTACTTGCATATGTCTCGATTTGTTATTTGACCTATGAGTCGGCATCACTAAGCTTGGATACCTTGTCGGTATGATCCACCGACTTGGAGATCCCTCTCCCGTCCCGCCAGCTGCAGTTTGGATCCCGATACCCGGTTTATTACAGTGGTCCCGTCCCGATACCCGGTTCGCTACCGTGGTCCCGTCCCGTATATTTATACTGTATATATGATTTGCGTTGAATCTCCTCATCTCGTATGACTGAGATCAACGTCCCGTTATATTGTTGTCACTTTAGTGACAGAGGACTTAGCTTCATGTGATTGCCATCTTGATAGTTCCCGATTCCTTGGTTACCTCATATGTTATATCTTGTTTACTTGTTTTCTAGCAAATGATTTATCTATTTTATGAGAGTTCTTGTTTAAACAGATTTCTATGCGTTTCAAGATATTTCATCTATTACATGTTGTTGTATCTTTTCACTCTCTTGCCAGATCGCCGTGTCTGACCCATTTGCTTTGGTACTCAGGTCCCGTTGCCGGTTTCCTTGAGGAGGAGCCGGAGGAGGCGGTAGGTGAGCCGCAACCTTTAGTCGAGTGGCGTGCTGACAATGTCATGTAGACATCGGGTTGCTACGAGAGGCGTACATTTTGAGGAGAACTAGTTAACCATTCATCGGGTTGTTATTTTGTTATATTGGCCTTTGTTGGCCTCTAATTTTGGGAATTGTAATTAAATGATCTTTTGTTAACCTTAATTACTTTTGGGAATCATATTATTGATCATTGCTCATTCTGATACAGTTTTGATACTTGATGTTAATGCTTTCATGACTAGAGATAGTCTGACTAATTGATTTGCTACATGCTTCCGCACTTAAAAGAAATATTCATTGATGGTTGTGATATCCTCACCGCGGACACCTGTGGGAAATTAAATAAAGTGTATGTTGCTATTAAACCGATATGGATCATATTATCATTTAGTGTCCCGATCCCGGACTAGCCCTTCGGATCCCAGGTCCGGGGTCGCGACAGGCATTGGCATCCTCCTTTTGCTTCTTGAGCTTTGTAGTAAGCTGTTTATACTCCTCAGCCTCAGCCTTTGCCATCTCAAGCTTGGTTATGATAGTCCTGACGGTCGCCTCCCGCTCCTCCTCCCTCCGTTTATTCTCCTCCAGAGCTGCTTGGAGGGCCCGCTTCTCCTCCTCCAGCCTCGCAATCTGAGTCCCGGCCTGCCGAGACCTTTCGAGATGGACTTTGGTTCTTTGCAGTACCTACAAGGTAGACAGATTGTCAAGACACGACTACCAAGATGAAGTGGAAGAGCTCATGAAACACTTAGTCTTACCGGAAGAGCTGACAGCATATTCCAAGCCGCCAGCTGAACGTCTTCGATCTCCTTGTGCATCGCCATATCCCTTGGCAAAGCGCATGCGTGGGCTAGAGCCGTAATCACGTCCGGATTCCCCCACATCCGGTCCTCCACCATCACTGACCTCCCGGCCTCTATCATGAAGCTCGACCTCCATGCTACCGGCACGGTGGGTTGCGGTGTCGAGGTGCTGCCGGGAGTTTCTCGAGGAAGGCTCTCGACCCTGATCCTTTTCTCCGGTCGGATCTTTCCTTGTTCCAGCTGACCCTGCTCCTCCTGCCGAACTTCTGAGGTCGGGACAGGATTCTCGATATTGGGAACCACGGTAGCAATCCTGGGTATCGGGACAAGACCATGGTAATAACCGGATAGCGGGATCCATACTGTAGCTGGCGGGACGGGAGGGGGATCTCCAAGTCGGTAGATCAAACCGACAAGGTCATCCAAGCTTAGTGGTGCCGACTCATAGGTCAAAATAACAGAAATCATGACATGTATAAAAATGCATCAAGTACAAGTATGTAACCGGGCGGGATGGGGGTGCTCAGGGCACAAGTATCCTTTCAATTCGGGCAATGTATAACCGGGCTAGCAAAATGCTAAAATACAATTTCAATACTTTCGGGAATGATAAATCATAATACATGAATTTCGGGAGTGTATATCAAAATTCGGGAACAATGAAATACAATTAAACTTTCAAAATTCCGGGACAAGTATCGGGATTCAAGATTAGTTCAAGGTGGATAGGGGTCCCGTATGTCGATTTCAATATAGACTTGGTACTCTTTGAATTTGAAGACATTCCGGGCTCCTTATACACTTTCGTGAATTCAAAACTTCAATGAATCTTTGTGACATGACTTCTTTCTCAAACGGGCTTCACACATATTTCCAGGTGAACAGTCCCCATCATTCTCTAAACGGGTGCATGAATGATTGGGATAGAAACCCCTTCCATTTCTCGTCATTTCTCTTCATTTCAGGGTTTCTGGGTGATTTCAGTCACCTAGCGGTCAGCGGGCGGTTAGCCGCCGCTGGGTTCGGCTGTTAGCCGCTGGCTGACCGCGGTGGGTCTGACAGACTACAAGTTACTGGAAAAATAACCGAAATGGTTCGGTTGGCTGGCGGTTAGCTACCGATGGGTTCGGCGGTTAGTCGCTGGTTAACTGTGAGGCTAACCGCGTCTTAAGGAAGAAAAGAATGCTCTCTGGAATTTTAACCGCGACGATTCGGCTAACCGCCAGTCACCAGGCGACTAGCCGATATGTGACCGTTAGCTGACCGCCAGGTGTGGGAAACTCCCACTGTGTTCAGATTTGAGATCTTTTCCTCCTTAAAACCATTCTCCCTACTTCCCATTCATTTCTTGTAATAAAAATGAGCTCAAAAGCTCCTCCAAATACATCATTCAACACTTCCATTCTCATCATTTCACATTTCTCCCTTCACTTCCTTTCCATTCACATTCAATCACATGGTAGGGAAAAACCCATTTATATGAAAAACCATTTGCAACTTTGACAACATAATGCATGCATTTCCAAGATATGAACAAGAGAGAAATAAACTCATCAATATGCATTTTTAAGAGCAATAGAAACCATTGCAAAAAGAATATATAAAGCACATTAAGAATCATTAGTGAAAAATCAAGATTTCTCCATAAAACATGTAAATGTTCAAAACAATCCATTCATCCACTTGCCTTGGGTCCAAGCTAGCAAATCAAGCTTCTAATCACACTCTCAAGCTCAAGATCAACGATCTCTACAAAAACCCCCAAAATAAACCATTACAAACCCTAAAATGGAAAATCAAGAAAATAAGGAATGAGTCCAAACCAAACTAGGAAATAGAACCTAAGGGAAAGCCATAGCTCATCAATAGAAGATGGAAAGAAGTCATTACCTCTAGGGCCATTAATCAACAAGAACGAGCATGAAATAGGGGCTGCCTAGCTGAGATTTGTACAATAATGGTGTACATGGGAAGCTAGAAGGATGGAGAAGAAGAAGTTGAGCTCCAATCTCCATTTCTGCAAGGTTTGGAGGTGGATTTTGTGAGAGGAAACAAGAAGAAGAAAACGAAAAGGGAAAAAGCCCTAAGGAGCTGAAGCTCCTCCCCCCTCAAGTGTGCTGGAACGAATGGGAGAGGAAGAGAGGGGCTGATCCCTTTTATAAAAGGGTGGGTGTGGGCCCCACCATCACTTAAACTTGTCGGGATTAAAACATCAATTTCTGGGCCTCGGATGCGATCGGTGAAGAAGAGAAAAATGTTTCTCATAAAATCTAGTTTTCAAAAAGTATAATTTTGGCATGGTTCTAAGATCTCAAAATTTGGGTCCAGATTTGGTGTGAAAAGACTGTTTTGCTCCTACCATTAGGAAAGTAGGGTTTCGGGGTCTCGAACGGGGACGAAGTCAACACGAAAGTTGTAGAGATTAACAAAATAAGTCAAACGAAGTTAAAAAAAAGAATTATCAGAAATTTCAAATGATCTCTCAATCACGCGCAAAGTCACTAAAAGAACCCCCAAAGGGTCCCACTAATCACAAAGGCACTCAAAATTTCCCAAAACTAGTGAAAAACCATTCTAGCTCACAAACTCAATCAAATAACACTAATCCCACTTAAAGAAACTAGTCCACAAATAAAACAACACTAATCCATAGGAATCCTCGATGTCATGGACACCGAGATTGATATCTAGAATTTCGTTCAGCTTGGCTAATCCCATCTTGATTTTGAAGCTGTTCGGCATCAATTGGCAAGGGCAGAGACTCCACTTGCTTAGGCAGATCCTAAGGCGCAGATCCTAAGGAGGGGGTGCACAGGAAACCTGACTCCACCCTCGACTATTGACACTAATGGAAACGGCATCCAGCCGTCCCGAAAGGAAAGCCCATCAAAGGGGTCATTTGGGTTGTTTACCCTAATCCTTACGTCATCCGAAACCTCGTACTTTGCCCTAAACTCCATTACAGCGACTGGAGTATCTACCCAGCTCCTATAGATCCCCATATTTGAATATGAGAAGACTTGGGGAAAAAAGGGCAGAAGATCAAGAAGGCACAGAAAACCCTAAACGGAATAGGGCAGAGGAGAACCTAGAAAGGTCTCGGCAAAGAAAAAAGAAGGACAGGCGAAGACTTACAACAGCGAGGAGGAATCCTAAAGACGCCGGACTCTGATCAGATAAAGCTAACAACAAGCTCTTTCTCTACGAAAAACTCTTCTGAACGAATGCAAGGCGAAAGTGAGAAGAAGGAAGGGACTGAAAGTGCAGGCTAGGGCCAATGACTAAGTCCTAGAGGGGGGGGGGTGAATAGGACTAAGGGTAATCAATTACCAATTTTTAACTTTTTAAGGTGATTTTAAAATAACCAGAACATAGAACAGAACAAATACAATAAAGAGAATGACTTAAGTGGAATATGTGTTCATCAAGACAGTACTTAAACAATAAAGAAGAGATAGAATTAGATGTGAGTTGATAAGCACAATTGTGTGTGTCTATTGAGCCTAGTGATGACATATCATACACAACAATTTCCACAATATATATATATATATATAGAAATGTAAATCATGCCATAAGGAATAGACATAGGAAAATTATAGTGGTTCGGTCACATAGACCTACATGCACTCTCAAAGGTCACACAGTCCCTTGGTTCCATTAAGAAGAATCAAACTACACAAGTACTGATTCAACTTCAGTTTTGTTATTGAGGTTCGATCACTCAGATCTACTCCTCCTCACACAATTACAAAGTGATTTAGTCACACATATCTGAATCACCATCACAGATTGTAGAAGTTTAAAGAAGGGTGAACACTTGCCTTTGATGAAAACGGAAAGAGTTCTAAAGAGCTTTGACAGTAGTCGAAGCTTTCACCTCTTGACAACGCCTTGGAGTTGAGAAGGAAGCTTCCATCGTGTAGCACAACCAAGGTTCAGAGGTCTGGTCTTCTAGGATAACATGGATAAGGCTTTTATACAATAGGGATCCTAGAAGAAGCTCTTCTCACACAACACACTCATCTGGGAGCTAATGAAGCTCTTGGATTTTCCTAAATCTAAGACATGAGTGTTTGGAAGAAGATATGAGAGCTTAGGTTTGTTGGGAAGAAAATAGGATACAAAGCTCTCTCAGAAAGTCCTCACAGAAGAGAGAAACAAGTTCTAGATTTATAGAAAAAATCCAACGGCTATATTGGCGGCTATCCCCTTTCCAATTTCTCAGAACTAATGGTCAGAAATTTCAAATAAGGTTGGCTCACGGCTAGCCGCAGGAAGTGTTGGAGGCTAGTCGTGAGGCAACTGCTGGGGAGACCATAAGGAGGTTCAGAAAATAAGTGCTCTCTAGAAAACAAATCGTAACTCACGGTTAGCACTGCGGTTAGCCGTAGGGGAGCCGAACTCCATCCTGATGGAAAAAAAGGCTTTCTGCAAGGGGGCTAGCCGCCAGGTGACCGAAAGGTCACCGAACCCTTTTTAGAAAGACTTTTTACGCTGAGATAAAGAGATAGAAAACAGGATTTAAAACTCAACTTTTTCCCAGGGTTCTAAGGTTTTGGTCTGGGTATAAAATACCTGAAAAGGTTGTCAAACACAAGTGGAGACCTTCTTTGATGAATCTAGACTTTCCCACAGCTTGATAAACCCTCTGAATTAGATCTTCCTTGAGGCACTTTGGGAGGCAAGGCCTTTGGAACACATTGGCACGGAATTGACAAAACAAACTCAGTGCTCACAGACTCATGACACTAACAATCTTCCCCTTTGTCAATTTCGTGACAAAACCAATTAGCTAATATAAGATTACAAGAGATATCCAATAAATCCCAAAGAACAACCATACACAAAGTACAAGACCTTTTACAACTGAAAAACGAATACAAGAACAAAAAGGAATCAAGACTAGTACACATAGCTCTTCATATGAGATTGAGAAGATGAACCTGTAGAAGCACAACACTAACAAACATAGATTAAAAGCATGGGAAATGGAGATAGATTCTCCGAATCTCCCCCTGAGATAAATCCTCCCCCTCAATTTGTACCTGCAAATTTAAACCTCACTCCCCCTTTTTGTCACAAATTGATAAAGATATAGCAACCAAGGACGAATAGAAGATAGACAATAATGCAATAGAGAATAGACAATGAAAGTATAAAAGCATTTAATCAACAATACCATAGAAACATCCATATCAAGTTAGAGTGAACATCCATAGATAGTAAACATCATAAGTTTAAACAAAAAAAACATAGGAGGGGCATCCACAAGCCAGAACAACACCACCAAAATGAGTACAACCAATAGAAACACATGTGGCTTAGAATCCCCAAAAGAGCTAATCAGATGGAGGTGAAGGAGATGGAGGCATGATAGAAGCATCTTGGGTACGGCAAGCCTTTGACAGTCCACTGAGATATTTGAGAGTCTTCTTTAGAAGCTTCTCGGTTTTGGACTGATGGCGCTCGAAAGCATCCAACCGTTCTTCAACACTCCTGGGAACAGATGAAGGAGGAGCCTGTCGATGTGAAGAAAAAGGAGCGAGCCCTGTAGGGTCCTGCTGTTGTGGAGCTAAAGGGACTTGGTGTTGAGGTTGAGGAATCTTTGCATCAGGGGGTACATCCCCTGCTTCTTCATTTGGAAAGAGGTTCATCTGAATAAGATTTGCATGGCCAAAAGGTGCATGGGAAATAGGAGGCTCATTTGGGCGGAGAACACCAAGAGAACGAGCTATTTGAGAAATGAGGAAGCCAAAGGGGACTGCTGTCTTAGAGGCATTGGACAGGTGAAAGCGAATAATGGTTTTACAGATAAGAGAAGGGAGACACATTTATACACCTGTAACCACTTTGGAAAGGACATTTACCATATAAGTAGTTAATTCAGTCCGATTTCCTTTACGAGGATAAACATTGAAAGTGAAGAGGTGGTGCAACAACCTGTATTTGGGAATCAAGGCTCCTAAAGGAAGGAAGTTCTTGCGATCCCATGGAGCAGGATGACCGCAGAGAACTAGAGTAGCTTGAGCCTTTTCAGCTTCAGTAAGGGTGTCAGAAACCATGGATAGGCCATCAGGGTTCACGGGAATGTTCATGATTGACGAGATAAGATTTGGGTCAATCACAACTTCTTTGTTTCGAAGGGCAATAGTGAAGGAGCAGGAGTCAACTGAGGATACTGCACTAGTGATTGAAGCATACATGCCAAAAACAAGAGAAGGATAGGCTTTGTCCCCCAAGTCCAAGATGTGGTCCCATCCAATCGGAGCAAGAATGGTTCTTGTCTCATGGGGATTTACTACATTGTGCAAAGTGCGTCTTTCAACCATAATTAATCTAGGTTTCAAAGCAGCCAGCATTTTGGCATTGGTTTTTAGAACAGTAGAGCCCGGATATGGTGGAGGAGAGGAAGGAGGGGTAAGAGTAGGTGAGGTGGACTGAGAGGCTGAAGGAGACCTTTCTTTACGAGAAGAAGAGGCGGGAGTAGATTGTCCTCGCTTAGCAGGGCGATTCACAGCTGTTTTCATTCATGGAGGCATTTCTACAAACACTTAGAGTGCACAAGAAAATACTAGGAAGAAGAAAACACAACACAGATGCAAAAGGCACGATTTGGAAGATACAAGGAAGAGAGAATGACAAGATAATTAGTAATAGGTAAGAAAGAAACTAATGGAAGAGGTTGGAAAGCCCTAAGAAGGGAAGACAGGAAAACACAAAACGAAAACAAAATAAAACTCACTGTTAATGAAAAGAGAAAATAAATTTTAAAGAACTGAAATGAAGAGAAAAGGAGAGAAGATACCTTGAGGGAAGAGAGGAGATGAAAACCAGGGAACCAACGATGAAGAGAAACAAATGGAAGAGGAGACAGAGACAAACGACGGAAGACAGGGAAGTGAAATAAAACCAATATAAGGGCGCAGGCCCATGAAGGCGGTTAGCCGCCAGGATAGCCACTGCTAATTGAAATCCTTTTTTTTTTATAAAGAAAAGAACTACTATACTAAGAACAATCATGCAAGGAGAAATCATCCAATATCACAAACACCAAGGGATTTTCGCATATTTTCAAATTTGGAAACATCCAAGGGTTTTGTTAAAATGTCTGCAAGTTGTTTTTCTGTAGGAATATGCTCCAAAACGATGACTCCTTCTTCAACCAATTCTCTAATGAAATGATGTCTAATATCGATATGTTTGGTTCTAGAGTGTTGGACGGGATTTTTGGAGATATTGATAGCACTAGTGTTATCACAGTACAAGTTCATGCTACACTGTTCAATACCATAGTCTTTGAGCATTTGTCTCATCCACAGCATTTGAGTGCAACCACTACCAGCTGCTATATATTCTGTTTCCGGTGTAGATAAGGAGATGGATGATTGTTTCTTGCTATGCCATGCAACAAGACAGTTTCCTAGGTAAAAACACCCACCGCTTGTAGATTTTCTATCATCCACATTTCCAGCCCAATCGGCGTCTGAATATCCAGCAATGCAGGTAGATGAGTCATATGGATACCATAAGCCATATCCTGAAGTCCCTGAAACATATCTAATGATTCTTTTAACAACTTTCAAAAGAATTTCTTTGGGATAGGTTTGATATCAGGCGCAGGCACCTGCACTGAATGCAATATCAGGTCTACTGGCTGTAAGATATAATAAGCTGCCTATCATGCTCCTATACAGACTAGAATCAACACTCTTACCATTCGACTCCCTAGGTAATTTGAGTGTTGTGCTCATGGGTGTGTTCATGTGCTTGGCTGAATCTAATCCAAACCTTTTGATTAATTCTTTAGCATATTTGGTTTGGGAAATAAACATTCCATTAGACAATTGTTTAACTTGTAATCCTAGAAAGAAATTAAGTTCACCAACCATGCTCATTTCAAATTCAGATTTCATAAGATTAGCAAACTTTTCTGTGAGATCATTACAAGTAGATCCAAACACTATATCGTCAACATAAATTTGAGCAATCAAAATGTTATCATTGTTTGTTTGAATAAAGAGAGTTTTATCCACACTACCCCTTTCAAAGCTTTCATCAATTAAGAATTGAGTGAGCGTTTCATGCCAAGCTCTAGGGACTTGTTTGAGACCATAGAGAGCCTTTTTAAGATGATACACATGGTTAGGCTTCTTAGGGTCTTCATACCCTTTGGGTTGCTCAACATAAACTTTTTCTTCCAAAAGACCATTTAGAAAAGCACTTTTGACATCCATTTGGTATAGTTTAAATTTTAAAGAACAAGCAATGGCAAGAAGGATTCTAATGGATTCAAGTCTAGCAACGGGAGCAAAAGTTTCTTCAAAATCTATTCCTTCAATTTGAGAGTACCCTTGAGCAACCAGCCTGGCCTTGTTTCTAACAATGGTACCATTTTCATCAAACTTATTTTTGTAAATCCACTTGGTACCTACAACATTTTTGTCATCAGGTCTAGGCACTAGATCCCAAACTTCATTTCTAGCAAATTGATTTAACTCTTCTTGCATGGCATTTATCCAATTATCATCAGAACAAGCTTCATCAATATTTTTAGGTTCAAAAGTAGAAGTAAAGCAAAGATAGCTAACAATGTTTTCTAATTGTCTTCTAGTCTTGACACCAGCCAAAGAATCTCCAAGAATTTGGTACATAGAATGATGTTTCACATTTACCAAATCCTTAGAGATTGGAGACTCATCCAGTTTTTCAGTTGGGACATTTATCTCATCATTATCAGGGTTTTCTTGATGACTGAAATCATTTAGTTTGTCATCAATGACTACATTTATGGATTCTTGTATGTCTCCAGTGTTTATATTCAACACTCTGTAGGCACGACTGTTTTGAGAATAGCCAATGAAGATGCCTTCATCACTTTTAGAATCAAATTTTCTCAAGTGTTCTCTGTCCTTGAGTATATAGCACTTGCTACCAAAAATTTTAAAGTAGCTAATGTTAGGCCTTTTCCCATGCCATAATTCATAAGCAGTTTTATCCAAGCCAGTTCTCAAGTATACCTTGTTTATGATGTGACATGTTGTACTAACTGCTTCAGCCCATAGATCTCTAGGAACATTCTTTCCATGAAGCATAACAGTGGCCATTTCTTGTAAGACCCGATTCTTTCTTTCAGCAATACCATTTTGTTGAGGAGTTTTTGGGGCAGAAAATTCATGGTGAATTCCATACGTATCACAATATTTTTCAAACTTAGTATTTTCAAATTCACCACCATGATCACTTCTTATTCAAGCAACTGCTCTTCCTTTTTCAACTTGGATCATTTTCATAATCTTTTTAAATTCAGCATAAGCATCAGATTTCTCTCTTAGAAATGCAACCCAAGTGAATCTGGAATAATCATCAACAATAACCAAAAAGTATCTTTTGCCCCCCTTACTCTCTTTCTTTGTTGGACCAACCAGGTCCATATGGAGAAGCTCTAGAGGTCTAGAGGTCTTTAGAGACTTGGTCTTTTTGTGAGAGTTTCTGATTTGTTTACCTTTTTGACATTCTCCACAGACTGTTTTTGACTCTTTGCTGATTTTTGGAAGACCCTTAACATATTTGTTCAATTTGGACAGGTCTCTAAAGTTCACATGACCAAGTCTTTTATGCCATAGTTGAGTTTCATCAAGATGAGCAATGTGACAGGCTGAACTGGATGATTCTTTGTGGTTACTAATAACATAACAGTTGTCATTGGTTCTAAGACCTCTTAGAATAACCTTTCCATTTTTGGAGATCTCACAACTATGACTACTAAAGTTAACAACATGATCTTTATCACATATTTGAGAAATGCTTAGCAAGTTATGTTTCAAACCAACAACATATAAAACATTTTCAATAACAGGCATGTTGGGAACATTCAATGTACCCTTACCAACAACTTTGGCAACATTTCCATCACCAAAAGTGACAGTTCCACCCTCATTCAATTAAAGATGAGAAATGTGCTCTATCCCCAGTCATGTGTCTAGAGCATCCACTATCTAGGTACCACAGGGTTTGGTCAATAGCCTTAAGCGCTGTGTGAACTACTAGGCCTTTGTTCTTGGGAACCCATATGAATCTTTGGATGACAAGGATTTTACTAGGACCTTGAGATCTAGCTTTGTTAGGATTTTGTTGATGAAAAGATTTCTTGGAGTAGTTTTCAGTTGATTTAACAGTTCTTGTATGATTATGGAATTGCAACTTTAGACGACCAATTTGTTTCATCAACACATTTAATTATTGAGAGAATGAGTGATTGATAGAATTGTATTGAGAGGATATTTTAGTCTGTTTATCTTTATGGGGGTTGACACAAGTTTTGGTGGATTGTCTTTTAATTTGTTTCATTTTACACTCATACTTGTCATGTCCTTTGCTCCCACATGAATAACATGTAATTTCAGAATTGTTTTGACTACTAGAGGAAGCTTCTCCTTTCACAAACACAGTAGAGGCATTAGGATTAGGTTTGTCTTCTTTGTTGAATCCTAATCCAGTTTTGTCTCTATGATATTTTCCCATTTTAAAGAGTCTTTCAAATTTTTCTTCTCAATGGGTAAATGAATATTCATATTTCTCTTTAAACCATTTCAGACGAGTGACTTCATCCCTTAATTGTGTGTTTACTTCTTTTAGAGTTTCAGCTTCTTTTTCATCTCTCTTGAACTTGATTAATTTTTCATTAGCAATTTGAAATTTAGAATTAACTTCTTTTAGTTCAATTGCTAAGATTTTCTTTTCATCAGTTAAGGTTTCAACTTTGTCTTTTAAGACTTTGTTCTTGGATTTTTGTTTGCTCATGGCATCAATCAATTTGCAGCTTTCCTCATAAAGTCTATCATATGTAACTTGAGGATCTTCATCTTCTTTTTCATTATCTGAGCTATCATAATCAGATTCAGACTCATTCCCAGATTTCTCAACATCAGTTGTTCCAGAATTTTCAGATATCTTAAGAGATGGATCACACACTGTTCTGGCCATTAGTATAGTGTAATTTTTTGTCTGATCTTTGTGTGATTCATCTGAGTCTGATTCAGCTTCAGAGGAGTCATCCCATGTAGCCACAAGAATCTTTTTCTTATATTTCCTTTCCATTGGACACTCAGTTGATATGTGTCCAAAATTTTGATAGGTATAGCATTTTACATTTCTGGATTGATACTTAGAGGAGGAGCTGGTTTTGTTTTTTCTTTTATCAAATGGTTTCTCTTTTCTATTAAACTTTGAAGTCTTGTTCTTAAATTGTCTTAAGAATCTTTTAGTAAGTAAATCAACATCTTCATCATACTTTCATTTTCATTTCCTGATTCTTCTTTAGAAGGAGATGGTTGAGAAGCCTTTAAAGCTATAGATTTCTTCTCTTTGGATTTATTAGAAGCATTATTCATTTTCATCTCAAAAGTTCTAATGTTACCCGACAATTCTTCTACTTTCATAGTTTCAGGGTCATTGTACTCTTCTATAGAAGTCACTTTGGGGTGAAATCTTTCAAGTAGAGACCTAAGGATTTTGCTACAAACCTTGCCTTCAGGGATTTGCTCACCGAGTGACCACATCTCATTCACGATTACCATTAGCTTTGTTCGAAAATCATCAAACATTTCATCTTCTCTCATTCTTAGAGATTCGAATTGGGAAGTTATCATTTGGAGCGTGGCTCTCTTAACAATGGTTGTTCCCTCATAATTTGTTTCCAACAGCTCCCAAGCTTGTTTAGATGTGGTACATGTCATAATCTTTTTGAATTTTTTAGCATTCATGGCACAGGTTATGGCATTCAAAGCCTTAGCATCATATTCTCTCAAAGCTTTTTGACTAGCTATCCACCTGACCTTTGGAAGAGGCTTGACAGTGCCATCTTCAGCTGTGAAAGTAGGATGAGACCATCCATCGTCCACAGCATCCCATACTTCTCCACAAATCGATTTGAGAAACACAGTCATTCGGGCTTTCCAAAAGGCATAGTTAGTACTATCAAACAATGGTGGTATGTTTACTGCACTACCTTCTGGATTAGACATTGGCACAATAGAAAATGAGATAGATCAACTCCGGGTTGCAAAACCACAAGGGAGTAACCTGCTATGATACCAATTGAAAGTGCAGGCTAGGGCCAATGACTAAGTCCTAGAGGGGGGCTGAATAGGACTAAGGGTAATCAATTACCAATTTTAAACTTTTTAAGGTGATTTTAAAATAACCAGAACATAGAACAGAACAAACACAATAAAGAGAATGACTTAAGTGGAATATGTGTTCATCAAGACAATACTTAAACAATATAGAAGAGATATAATTAGATGTGAGTTGATAAGCATAAGTGTGTGTGTGTCTATTGAGCTTAGTGATGACATATCATACACAACAATTTCCATAATATATATATAGAAATGTAAATCATGCCATAAGGAATAGACACAGGAAAATTATAGTGGTTCGGTCACATAGACCTACATCCACTCTCAAAGGTCACACAGTCCCTTGGTTCCATTAAGAAGAATCAAACTACACAAGTACTGATTCAACTTCAGTTTTGTTATCGAGGTTCGATCACTCAAATCTACTCCTCCTCACACAATTACAAAGTGATTTAGTCACACAGATCTGAATCACCATCACAGATTGTAGAAGTTTAAAGAAGGGTGAACACTTGCCTTTGATGAAGACGGAAAGAGTTCTAAAGAGCTTTGACAGTAGTCGAAGCTTTCACCTCTTGACGACGCCTTAGAGTTGAGAAGGAAGCTTCCATCGTGTAGCACAACCAAGGGTCAGAGGTCTGGTCTTCTAGGATAACATGGATAAGGCTTTCATACAATAAGGGATCTTAGAAAAAGCTCTTCTCACACAACACACTCATCTGGGAGCTAATGAAGCTCTTGGATTTTCCTAAATCTAAGACATGAGTGTTTGGAAGAAGATTTGAGAGCTTAGGTTTGTTGGGAAGAAAATAGGATACAAAGCTCTCTCAAAAAGTCCTCACAGAAAAGAGAAACAAGTTCCAGATTTATAGAAAAAATCCAACGGCTATATTGGCGGCTAGCCCCTTCAGACCAACGGCTAGCCCCTTTCCAATTTCTCAGAACTAACGGTCAGAAATTTCAAATAAGGTTGGCTCACGGTTAGCCGCAGAAAGTGTTGGAGGTTAGCCGTGAGGCAACCGCTGGGGAGACCGTAAGGAGGTTCAGAAAATAAGTGCTCTCTGGAAAACAAACTGTAACTCACGGTTAGCACTGCGGTTAGCCGCAGGTGTACATGGCGGTTAGCCGCAGGGGAGCCGAACTCCATCCTGATGGAAAAAAAGGCTTTCTGGAAAACAGACCGTGGGTCTGGCGGTTAGCCGCCCTTTGCAAGAGGGCTAGCCGCCAGGTGACCGTAAGGTCACCGAACCCTTTTTAGAAAGACTTTTTAAGTGAGATAAAGAGATGGAAAATAGGATTTAAAGCTCAACTTTTTCCCAGGGTTCTAAGGCTTTGGTCTGGGTATAAAATACCTGAAAAGGTTGTGAAACACAAGTGGAGACCTTCTTTGATGAATCCAAACTTTCCCACAGCTTGATAAACCCTCTGAATTAGATCTTTCGTGAGGCACTTTGGGAGGCAAGGCCTTTGGAACACATTGGCACGGAATTGACAAAACAAACTCAGTGCTTACAGACACGTGACACTAACAGGGACACCCCTATTTATAGAAGATAAGGCGCCCTTTTCAAATTTTGAAAGTCGCGTGTGCCAAGCGTCGCCTCGGAAGTTGTATGCATCACTTCAAATTAATTGGGCAACCAGCCAAATGATGACACGTGGTGCTGCCAGTTCATCTCCTGCAATGATTCAAAACATCCTATTAATTACCTCGGGCAGATGAGGCGACGACGCGTGCTATCGATTACCTCGGGCAAGGAACCTACATTAAAGATGGGGTGCGCATTAAATTCCCAGGACTCTTCAGTCACATCACTTAACTCCCGACCTCAAAGAGTTGGAGAACTCTACAAGGTCAAGAGCTAGGGGCAATTGTGTGGGGGCTTCCCCTAAGAATAGGATTACGTTAATCTCGGTGACGTTACCAACTTGGCTTATCTCGGTCTTGGTATCCAAGCTCGGCAAGAGTACCAGATATATTCAACTCGGCAGCGGTGCCAGCTGGCATCCAACTTGAGCTAGCTTCGGTAAAGGTACCTGCTAGCCTCATCTCGGTCTCGACAAGCAGTGCCATGACACTCCCATCTCGGCATCATCCTCAGCTTGGCATCGCCAACTAGGATGAGTACAAGGTCATAATTGTACCCCATAACGCTACAGCTACGTTGCAGAACGTACTGACAGACAAGATGGTCACCGGACTTTGAAAAGAGACCAGCCTTATCAGGCGATCACCTCCACATTAATACGAGGACTCGACGCATGATCCGATGGGACGTTTCCCCACCTACCGCCATTTAGGAAGCATGGTATGGGGCAACGGGACAGTGCCTCTACCTACCTCCATGGAAGGAGCCTTCCTCTATATTTATATGCATGAGGTAAACCCACAGGAGAGAGGATCACATATACCCTTACTCTGCATTCTCTTCTTCCTTACTCACCCATCCTTTGTCTTTTGACTGCACTATCTTAGGCTTCGGAGTGTTTCCGGCTGATAGTAGCCCAGGCCTCTGACCCTACTATTCCTATTTCCTTTTCAGGTCCCAGGCGGTTAATCTTTCCCGAAGAAGCTTTATAGCACCATCTTAAACTAAACCTCCATTTATCCAAGTCCGTAATATTTAGGCACTTATAGAAGCGATTGCGCCTTGTAGTAGTAAGGCAACAAATCGGGCATCCTGACTTCAAATTTCTGATTCATCTAGTTGACGATTAGTTGAGAGTCCCCAAAAGCTTTCAGCACGATGATGCTGGATTCGAGGGCAAGTTCCAATCCTATAATCAGTGCTTGGTATTTAGCTGCATTGTTTGAATATGGTTCCAGTAGCGAGAAAGCGTGTGGAATCATGTATTTTTCAAGACTAACAAACAGAATGCCAATTCCTGATATTTGCTTTCCTTTTTCATTTGTCCTGGTTGTGCCGTCGAAGTACATATCCCAGGAAACATTTGATGAGAAAATCTCCACAGTGTAGACAGGTTCGTCTGGGAGATCATCCCTGAGTGGAGAATCTTTAGGCAATGGATGTTCTGCAAGAAAGTCTGCTAGATCTTGACCTTTGATTGCCTTTTATGGTACATACATAATATCAACTTGTGATAAAAGGATGGACCATTTTCCCAGTCGAGCATTGAGAGAACCTGCTTTTCTGACAAGGACCTTTAAGAGATTGATCCTCGAAATCAGGTAGACTGTGTTGGACAGCAGGTAGTGACATAGCTTTTGTACGGCGAACATCACTGCAAGGCATTTTTTTTTACTAAAGAGTAGCGATGCTCTGCACCTACTAACAAGCGACTGAGGTAATATAGAGTAGCTTATTTTCCTTTGTCGTTTTCTTGTGCGAGTAGAGCGCCCAACAAATAATCGAGAGCTCTTGTGTACAAGATGAATGGTTTTCCAGTTGTGGGGACAACCAACACTGGAGGTTTGGTCAGGTATGTTTTGATGTCTTGAACTGCAGCTTCACATTTAGAATCCCAAACAAAGTCCACACCTTTCTTCATCAAGCGAGAGAATGGACGACACTTCCCTGACAGATTGGAGATGAACCGTCGGATGTATGCCAATATTTCTTAAAGCCCTTTTAGTTCTCTTAGGGTCCTTGGAGATGACATTTCTAGGATAGCCCTGACTTTGGTGGGGTCAAGTTCTATTCCGGCTTTCCGAACTATGAATCCGAGAAATTTACCCGATGAGACACCAAAGAAGAATTTTAGTGGATTCATCTGCAGTTTGTGTTTGCGAAGTTGGAGGAAGACTTCTTGAAGATCTTTGAGATGGTCTTCTTTTCTTTGGCTTTTGACGGCGAGGTCATCAACGTAACATTCGACCGTCTTGTGCTGCATATCTTGGAATATTTTCATCATAGCCCTCTGATATGTTGCACCAGCATTTTTTAGGCCAAATGACATGACAGTGTAGCAATACATGCCAAACGGGGTTCGAAATGATGTATGCTTTTCATCTTCAGAATGCATCTTTATCTGATTGTAGCCAGAGAAGCCATCCATGAATGTCATTCGATCAAACCCACAGGTGTTGTCAATCATCACCTCTGGTATGGGGAGCGGGAATTCATCTTTAGGACACGCATTATTTAGTTCTCTATAGTCAATGCAGACCCTGATCTGCCCGTTTTTCTTTGTCAAGGGGACGATGTTGGCTAACCATTCAGGATGTTGTTCTTCGCGAATGAAGCCAACGCTTTTCAGTTTCTGAACTTCTTGTTCAATTTTGTCCATCACATCAGGACGGAATCTTCTTTGGCCTTGTTTGACATGCTTGATATCTTTTTTCAAATTGAGTTTGTTGACTGCTATTTTGGGGTCTAAGCCAAGCATTTCAGCATAAGACCATGCAAAACAATCAACGAACTCACGAAGAAAAGAGATATACTCGGGTAGCTCATCATCCTTTATATTCTTACTTATGAATACAGGACGTGGGTTATCAGGTGTCCCCAAATCTATCTTTTGAACAAGATCTTCTGTTGGAAGGTTCGAAGGTGGTTCCTCCATAATTTTCTTTCGGAGGTTTCATGGGTATGCCAGATTTTCTATTCTAATTGGAATTTAGAAATGATGATCCGGAGATCCACCTTCACAAATTGATAAGGAAATCAACTTTTTTCCTAAATTTCCAGTGCACATATATTTAGGAAAAGAGACAAGGTTTTAGGATGCCGTAAGAGGCGATTTTATTTGTTTGTCGTGAAAGGCGGTTTTGCCATAAAAGGCGATGTACAAATCTCATCAATAATGGAAGACAAGAATTATGATTTTTTTTGTGTCTCTTTAGAAAAAATACAAAATACAATAGAAAACTAAGAAAAGGAATTCTGACTTCTGAGGAGATTGCGAGGACTCGTTCAGATCGACGGTCGCAAGTCATGTATGGACTTTTCCATCTTCCTTCAGATGAGAACATATGATGCTTTGATTCTTTTGGCTTGGCTTGGACTTCAGATTTTTAGAGGATAAGGACCAAGGGGAGGTCCTATATCCAATAAAAAAAATTAAGTAAACGGGTTGAAAAACCGCGTCTAGTCCATGTCGGATAGAAAGAGAGGGCCTTCGGGGGGGGGGGGGTGGCCCCGCAAGAGACTTCAATCACCTTGTGGTGTTTGTTGCAATAGAGTTTCTTCAAAGTAGCAGAGCTTCTTTTGCAGTGTCTGGACTTTGGATCTCTATGTGTGTATATGTGGATCTTTCTTCGTTCTTCCTGGAATGACCCCCCTTTTATAGGCTTTTGGTAGCCATTAGGTGGGTTTATGGGCATTGATGGCATTGATGCTCCATGATGGGAGGAGTTACAAGTTTTTATTTCATAATTTTGTAACTCCTTTTTCTTGTCTTTTGATTGGCCGATGGAGAATGATGGGCATTTAATCGCCTTTAAACTCCGTGATGAGAGGAGTTTCATGATTTATTGTCATGATTGCTTAGGCTTGTAACTCCTTTCTGCTCACTTCTGATCGGGCCGTCCAAAATAATGAGTTAATGAATGCAATAAATTGTCATAAAACAGGTCATTTAACTACATTAAGTGGTTGCCAGGGCGCTCGAAGAGTTGCGGGCCGTACCACGTCTTTTGGAATTATTCTTGCGATGATCGCCGAGGGATCTACATGTTGTTTGATGTTGGATGGCGATGCGACTTCAGACATTGATTGCTATTAGTGGGCCGGTATCATTTGTCTTGTCGATATCTCGATCGCTCAGATAGAAAGTATACTTTCTTGGTTGGCCGTTTGGCGATTTTGAAGCGTGCAATGATGATCACATGCTCTTGTTGGTAGATCCAAGATGTTGGTGAAGATCAACTAATTCCGAGCACCAAAAATCAGATTTTCAGAAAACCACCGGGGCTGGGATTCTCGAAACCCAAAAAGGGTCGGAAAATGGCCCTTTCAGCGGAAATCTGGCGACCCGGATTTCCAGGGTGCATGGTCGCCGGCGACCATGGGGATTTTTCCCTTTTTGGTCGGCCTTTTTCGGCAATTTCTTGGACTTTTCTGATTCTTTTTTCTCCTATATTTTTCTTGATATTTCCCCCATTTATTGGCTTGATTCTCCTGAAGAAAACCTGACGAGAAGCCGTGCAAATCGGAGCACAAAGTTTCTTATTTTCTGGAAAGGTCGAAGACTTTGTCGCCGATTTTCTGTCAGAAGTCAAAACTAGGTCAAACGATGTCGGAATGACCTGAAATTTGACGTGTAACCTGTTGAGCAATAGATAAAACTAACCATAGGCTTTTATTTGAGTTTTTAAGCTGTTTGGGGTCACGTCGCAAGTAGACTTGATTTTTTCGCGAGGAAGATGTTGCGCTGATGTATGGTCAATCGATGTCCGATTGACCTGAAATTTGACAGGAAGCTTGTTGGAGTCATTTTGAGATGATTCATTAGGTCCGATTTAGAAATCATGGTCCCGGGGAGCTCCACCGATGGGAGGCCTGATTTGGCTTCCGAGAGTCAAAGTCCGGTCAAATGTTGTCGAAATGACCTGAAATTTGACATGTAGCCCTTTGGAAGCCTTTTGAAGTCACCCATGTGCTCTGTTTGATGAGTGATGGCCTCGGTGGTTCTCGCTGCTGAGAGGATTGATTTTGTTGTTCAAGGGTTGATGTGGGGTAAAACATCGTTGGTTTGACTTAAAACTTGAACTAGAGCCTTTTGAAGGTATTTTGAGACCATCCATAGGCTCGGATTGAAGATCTGACATCTTCAACGCTGCCGCCGCCAGGGGCACCTGTTTGGCTGCCGGAGGAGTGAAGTTAGGCCAAATGATTCTGGGATGGCCCAAAACTTGATGTAGAGCCTCCTTGTAGCATTTTAAGGCCAGTTGTGTGCTCTATTTTGTGTGTCGAGGTCTTTGGCTTCGCCACCGCCGGTAGCTCCTGCTTAGCTGCTGGAGGAGTGAAGTTAGGCCAAATGATGTTGAAATGGCCCGAAACTTCAGGTGTACCCCTCTTTTGGCTGTTTTGAAGAATCTTGTAGTTTTTGTTGTATTCTGACAAAATTTGATGCTTGAAGTAGCATTGCTTGTTTGTGGAGGATGCTGCTTCATGTAGCTTCTTGATGTTGAAGAGGCAAAGTGACATTTTTTGTGTCAATAGAAACTCTCATCCGCTCAAGCGGACATGGCGGCAGAGTCACTGGAAAACTAGAAACTGCTTTTCTAATTGTGCCCAAACTACTTGTTTTAGCTCTACTCATCTTAGGCAACCTTAAGCATGACCTAAGGGCTATTTAAAGGACTCAAGAGCTATTCCAAAGAGAGACACCTCACCTCTCAAAGTTCTGAGTTAGAGATTATCACTGAAAGAATTCTTCTCTAGAGATTTATTAGGAGTTGTGCTGACAAGTTCTCTAGAGTCAGTTCTTCTGCATCATTTGTAGAAGATTATCTTCTTGCGAAAAGACTTGAGGAGTCAAGCGCTGGATTGAATTTGTTGCAATCAATAGTGTGAAGTCGTTGAAGTGTGAAGCGACACGAGGTAACTTCAGTCCTTGGGTAGGGGATATTCGGATAAGAGATCTGAGTTTTTTGTAATTGCGAGATTCATAGTGTTTGATTTGATCCAGTTCGGATTGGTGGTTTTTCACCCGGTTTGGGTTTTCCAGCTTAAATTTTGGT
This sequence comes from Cinnamomum chago, assembly GCA_038049695.1. Classification (NCBI taxonomy): domain Eukaryota; kingdom Viridiplantae; phylum Streptophyta; class Magnoliopsida; order Laurales; family Lauraceae; genus Cinnamomum; species Cinnamomum chago. Next base: position 49,161,853 of record CP142456.1, read on the forward strand.
GTCCTTGTGGTCTGTGTGCTTGTTTATTTTATTTCCGCTACATATTATTTTATTTCTGCACACTTTTGGGTTGATTGTTTGAGTAGACCAATCTATAGATTGCGGACCCTTAAATCCCTTTCAATTGGTATCAGAGCGGGTTGTACTATCTTGTTGTGTTTGATCCTATAAGATTTCTAGAATGGTGCTCAATAGAGAAGGGACATCAACTTTCAAGCCTCCTTTGTTTGATGGTTCTAACTATGTATATTGGAAGCAAAGGATGATTGGGTTCCTTAAGTCCATTGATGATGATGTTTGGGATATTGTTGAAGTGGGCTACTCCATACCTACAATTGTGGTTAATGGACAAACTGTTCCTAAACCTAAAGCCCAATGGACTAACGATGAGAAGCATACATCCAATTGTAATAACAAGGCTGTGAATAGCATATACAATGGTTTGTCTGCTGATGAGTTTCATAGGACTTCCACCTACAAAATTGCAAAAGAAGCATGGGAAGTCTTACAGACGGTGTACGAGGGTACAAACACGGTGAAGTAAGCAAAATTTCAAAAGCTGACTAAAGATTTTGAAACCATCGTGATGGAAGAAGATGAGACCTTTGATCAATTTAATACAAAGATGAATGAGATTGTCAATTCTGTTTTCATTCTTGGGGAAGAAATACCAGAACACAAGATTGTCAAGAAAATTCTAAGGTCTCTACCTTTAAGGTTCGATTCTAAAGTTGATGCTATTGAAGAAAATAAGAATCTCGATACCCTCAAGGTAAATGAACTGGCTGGGAATCTTCAGACGTTTGAAGCAAACCGTTTGAATAAAGGAAAATCAAAAGAGAAGGACATTGCTTTAAAATCCATCTCAGAATCAAGAAAGAAGCCTGCATGGAAAATTGACTCAGATTCTGAATCTGAGCCTGAAGATGATATGGCTGAGTTTATGAAGTGTTTCAAGAAATACACGAAGACAAAACGAGCCAATAGAAAGAATTTCAAATCTGAGAAGAAAGATCCTGCAAAAGGGACAAAGTATTTTGAGTGCCAAGGCTATGGTCACTATGCTAATGAGTGTGCCAACAAGAAAAAGGGTACCAAGAAAAAGGCTCTCAACATAATTTGGGATGAAGAATCTTATGACGAAGAAAAGAAAGAAGTAAAAGATCCTGAGGATGATCCTTCAGATAATGTGAATGGCAAGTTCGTGGTGTTCTTGGCCGAGTCTGTGTCTAACAATGATACTGATGAAGATAATATTGATGATATGTCAAATCAAGAGATAGATTGGGAAGAGTTGTACCATGCTACCTATGTTGATTATGTCAAGATGACCAAGTATGGTAACAAGATCACTATCAAGTACAAAGCTGCTCAAGAAGAAAATTCTGCACTGAAGCTTGAATTAGAGCATGCGCTTAAACAGGTTCATCTCTTGAAAAATCAAAGAAACTGTTTGGTTGAAAATTTGACTACTGATGGTCAAAAACTTAAGAAGGCTGAAAAAGTAATTGAAAATATGAAAAAGGAGATAGTGATTGTGAAAGCTGAAAATCAAGACCTACAAGGAAGACTGAAGATCACTCTGTCTGAGCTTGAAATCAAGCAAGCTTCACTAAACAAGATGAACACTGGTTCGAAGACTCTTACACACATCTTGTGCAATCAGAAGCCTCCTTTTGACAGAAGCGGTCTCAGTTTTTATCATGGTGCATCCACTTCAAATACTAAAGGTAAAATAATTTTTGTTTCAAGTGTTGCACATGCTACTCCACATACTTCACTTTCAAATAATGTGTCGAGAAGTTTCAAGAAAAAGAATGTGTCATGTGTTGCACGCACATCCACTTGTCATCATTGTTGATTAAAAGGACACATTCTTCCCCATTGTGAGAAGTTACAAAGTTTACCTAAGTCCAAGCAACGGCGGAAGAGTTTTTCTCCACCCAAAATGGCTTAAATTTGGGTTAGAAAATCTGATTTGCCTAAGGAATTTACTCACACTCTGCTGAAAGATCAAACTACACAAGTGTTGGTGGCTACATGTAACAAGCCCTGATCAAGGAGATCAAGCTCCCACCCAGCACTGCTACGAAGATACATTCAGGGGGAGTTTCTATTGAGGGGGAGTTATTGATCCTAATTGACAAAAAGTTGCATGTTATTATCTTTAGCTTTGTCATTTATAGACAAAAAGGGAGAGAAAGGTGACATATCAAGGGGAAGAACAAGAAGTTCAAAAAAAGTTAGAGATACCGCAGATCTACACTTGTTGATTGCCTATTTTTTGTACTGATTGCCAATTTCAATTTTTTTTTAAAATTAAATGTATTTTGGGTTTCTTTTTGGTAGATCAAATTGTATTGTCTTGGGGAGTTTTGTCCATGAATTGCCAAAGGGGGAGATTGTTTGGATTTTTAGTGTTGGCTAAATTCATGGGTTGGACAAAACTCTGGGTCTTTTGAGTTGTAATTATTTTTTAGAAAAGGACTATGAAGATAGAAGATTGGAAGGACTCAGAAGAAGAAAGTCTGAAAGAATTAGAAGAAGAAAGTTGGAAGAATTGTGTTGAACTTCCGGATCAACCAGAATGGGGTCCGCTCAAGTGACCACATCATCCACTCGAGCGGACAGAGTCAGAATAGCCAAACGCTAAAACAGAACCTCATCCACTCGAGCCAATGGTGGGTCCGCTCGAGCGAACATGGCGGCAGAGTCCCAGGAAAATTAGAAACTGCTTTTCTAATTTGTCCAAACTGCTTGTTTTAGTTCTAATCATCTTAGGCAACCTTAAGCATGACCTAAGGGCTATTTAAAGGACTCAAGAGCTATTCCAAAGAGAGACATCTCACCTCTCAAAGTTCTGAGTTATAGATTATCATTGAGAGAATTCTTCTCTAGAGATTTATTAAGTTCTTGTGCTGATAAGTTCTCTAGAGCTAGTTCTTATGCATCATTTGTAGAAGATTATCTTCTTGCGAAAAGACTTGAGGAGTCAAGCGCTGGATTGAATCTGTTGCAATCAATGGTGTGAAGTCGTTGAAGTGTGAAGCGACACGAGGTAACTTCAGTCCTTGGGTAGGGGATATCTGGGGAAGTGATCTGAGTTTCTTGTAATTACGAGATTCATAGTGTTTGATTTGATCCAGTTCAGATTGGTGATTTTTCACCCGGTTAGGGTTTTCCACCTTAAATTTTGGTGTCCTTGTGGTGTGTGCTTGTTTATTTTATTTCCACTGCATATTATTTTATTTCTGCACACTTTTGGGTTGATTGTTTGAGTAAACCAATCTAGAGATCGCGGACCCTTTAATCCATTTCAAGAAGAGCATTAAAAGAATTGGTTCAAAGATATATATTTGTATGGGGACAACTCTATAAACGTTCATTTCAAGGAATTCTTCTACGCTGTGTTAATGCGAAAGAAGCAGCTCATATCATTTATGAGGCACATTCTGGAGTATCTGGTGGTCATGTAAATGGTCAAATGCTCTCAAAGAAGATTCTTAGGCAATGGTACTACTGGCCTACTTTGGAATGCGACTCGACCAATTACGTCAGAATGTACAAAGAGTGCCAACTTCATGCGGATCTGATTCATGCACCGGCATCCACTCTCCGCCCCACCACGGCCCCTTGGTCATTCTCTACATGGGCTTTTGACATAATTGGGCCTCTCACCCAAACCCTTGAAAAATACTCACAATCATGCATTCATTTTGACCGCCACTGAGTATTACACAAAATGGGCCGAAGCAGAGTCATTTGTATATATTACGGCCAATACTGTCATCCATTTTATCATGAAAAATATTATTGCCCGATTTGGAGTTCTTAAGGTCTTTGTCACTGACAACAGTCCACAATTCACCTCACAAAAGATGTATGATTTATGTAACAAGTTTAACATCGAGTTGCGCCAATTTAGTCCATACTATCCATAGGGAAACGGCCAAGTTGAAGTAACCAACAAGACTCTCATCAAGATCATCAAGAAGACACTTGAAACTTCGAAGGGAACAAATTGGCCACACAGATTGGTTGAGGAACTTTGGGCCTACCGAATTTCCATTAGGACACTAACCGGAGAAACACCATTTTCTTTAACTTATGGGATGGAGGTCGTCCTTCCGTATGAGGTCCAGATACCCTCACTTAGGGTCCAGCTCGATAAGGACATGACCGTGGATCAACGACGAGAAGCTCTACTCATGCAACTGGAACTATTAGATGAGAAGAGGTTGAAAGTAACGGAACATGCACAAGTCTACCAAAGGAGAATATCAAGAGCCTACAACAAATAAGTACTTGAAAGAAAATTTAAAGTAGGTGATGTGGTAACAAAGAAAATTGTGCAATCTCAGCTCCTACACATCAGAGGTAAGCTTCGATCAAATTGGGAAGGCCCCTATGTCATAAAGGAGGTATACCCGGGAAACGCATACAAGTTAGTCAATTCAGAAGGGGAGGAACTCCCTATTCCTTGGAATGCCATGTACTTGCAAAAGTATGTGGTATAATTTATTCACAATTTTGATACACATGCCAATCTGTTTACTTGTTTTACAATGACAATTATTTCCTTAAGGTCTATTTTAATTCAATCAATGACTTAGCACTCAAGATCCCACACACTTCTACTTCATACACAAAAATGGGAGAAATGACTGTCATACACAAAATTTAGCACGACCAAAGGTTACCCAAAAAAAAAAAAAAAGCGAAAGAGAAACAAAAAAAGGAAAGAAAAATAATATATCCATCTAGGAGTTGGTGGAGTTGCAAATGTGCGGGTCTGCTCCCCATATCTTGTGCTTCAGAACCTACTCTTAGATTTGCCCATCCAAATATACCCATCTAGGAGTTGGTGGAGTTGCATAAAGCGCGGGTCTACTCCCCATGTCTTTTGCTTCATAACCTACTTTTAGATTTTTCCCATCCAAATATACCCATCTAGGAGTTGGTGAAGTTGGGTCTGCTCCCCATGTCTTGTGCTTCAAAGCCTGCTTTTAGATTTGCCGATCCAAATGTACCCAACGGGGGTTGGTGAAGTCGCATGAGGTGTGAGTTTGCTCCTTGTATCTTGTGCTTCAGAGCTCACTCCTAATTTACCCAACCAAAAATAAAAATAAAAAAAGTCCTTATCCTTTAATAAGCCTAGACTCAGATGATATAGACTACTGTAAAGTGAGCCAAGTGAAGGATAGCCTAAAGTCAGAACACTCAATGCATGATAGTCAATATTCTGTTGCACACAACAACACATCTTTTGCACCAAGATAATGAGTTGCAAAGTCAAAGAAAAAGATTATGCTAGACTGAGGAGGTAATTGGAAACATGAGACAGTTGTCATGGTGGCAATGGAATCAGAAATCAGAAATGAGGGATACAACTTTCATTGCATCCATCGGATTTAGGAGTTACTTTCTAACCAAGTTACGTTCACTCATATTTTTTCCGGCATATATTTGTTAGTTTTATGGTCTCAATACCAGTATATGATGAATAAATTGATTAATTTCTTTATTTATCAATTATATTATTGCTTTCCTTTCATGAGATGAATGATGTTTTATTACTTGTTTGCACATAACTAATACGAATGACATAATGGTTCATGAGATGAACCGGAGTCCACAAGTATACTAGATGTAATACATGTGTATGGATGAGATCCACATACAGGAGACATATATTGCAAATCTTATACTTAAATATTGTCGCGACCCCGGAACGGATCCCCGGGCCCGCGACGCAATTGATATTGATTACTACTATTGAAGCTTTTGCTTTCCCACAGGTTCCCGCGGTGAGGATTCCCAAAGACAAGCGGAATCTGACTCACACGATCAAGTATGCGGAAGCGTGTAGCAAAACACATCAAGATGAGCACCAATAAAATATTTAGGTGCTATCACAATAATAAACAAGACATAGTAGCAAAGAAAGAAGCTAACATGGCATTCCCATTAATATTCCAGTTATGAGACTAATTCAAAAGTACTTTAAGTTTTGTTATAATTCCATAAGAGGCCAACAGAGGCCAATACACTTCTCCAAAATATAACCAAAAGAAACCCCATGACAAAAAAGTGACGAGACTCAAGAACCCGCCCGACGTCTAGATGACATCGTCGGGCTGCCACTCTCTCACAGGGGTTGGCTCACAAGCCTCCTCCTGACGCTCCTCCTCAAAGGTAACGTCTCCTGCACCTGGGCACCAACAAACAAGGGTCAAACACGACGGTTTGGCAGGTAATCAATTTAGGCATGAACATGAACAATAACATTTAGAGAAAACATGTAAGCAAATCTTTGATATGAAATAATATCAAAACTGAGGTACATTTTCAAGAATGCGAACAAAGCTGAGATACCGAAACAAACTAGCATGAATACATAATATATCATGAACAGTTACAATCCACAAAGAGCCCATCATTTCTCTATCATTTATATAATGGAAAGAGCAAGCACGCACGACAAGCACGATATACATAATATAAGCACGACACGATTTCCCACAAAGACGGGAATTCCGGTCGCGGAACCGGACACGCACGATGTGTAATAAATACACGATCAGTCTGCAGACAGTCCACATGTTTAAAGACCCCCAGACAGTGGATCAAACTGAAAGGGCAGTCTAAGCTCAGTGGTGTTTACTTAATTCATGAATGCACAAAACACGCGAGATATTAACAAAACTTGTCGAGATAAAAAGGGGGAAATCACTTATCAAAACACGATGAACACGACTAGCAAGGGCATAATTAATATGCATAACACGCTTAGGAAGTGATCCCCTTTTTCTTGAAACACATCTTCAAAACTAGCTTGTACTTGACTTCAAAACGAGTACACGATGATATTCATCATAACAAAAACCAAAGTACGAATACAAAGCCTATCAAGTTCATGCAAGGACCTTTGGTTGATCGTTGTGCAGCCGAAGCCCAGATGTTGGAATTAAAACAGAATTGGTGCCCCAGAAGTTCAAGGGCATCTCGGGTTTCGAGTGCATAATATCCGGCTAAAGGCCCCTAAACATGTTCTAGTTTTCATTCTTGCAAAAACTCTTCAAAACAAGCAAATGTGTCAATTTCGGTCAGCTCGCGGTCAGCTGTCGGCTAGCCGAAATGGGAACTGGCGGCTAGCCGCAAGCTAACCGACAGGGTGACCGCAGGAAACCCAGGTCTGAAACAGTTCTCTGGAAAAGGAACCGAAATGCCCGCGGTTGGCTTACGGTTAGCCGTAAAGGAAGCTGGCGGTTAACCGCGAGCTGACCGCAGGGCTGACCGCCGAACCCTGATGCAAAAGCCAGCTACTGGAAAAGTAACCGCCGAGTTCGGTTAGCCTGCGGTTAGCCGAAGTGGAGACTGGCGGCTAGCCGCAAGCTGACCGCCAATGCACGGGACGCGCGGTTCAGTGCAGGTTTTTCACATCTTTCTTCTACCCTTCTTATTCTCATTCTACCTGCATTCCCTTGAGCCTACATGCTCTCCAAGGGTAAAACACACATATTTGTATGCAAAATTTCCAAAACAACAATGTAGCTTAAAATACACATGCACAAAGATCCTATAGGGATTACTTGCCTTACCCAAATGCTAATAATCCTCTCCAAGCACTTCACTCAAAAGCTAAGCCAACACTACAAGAAAACCCAAGAGAAACCACACAACGTACTCAAAAATGGAACCAAGGAACCCATTTTAACAAAAGGGTTTGCAAACATGAAAAACATGATCTTGAGGAACTAAAATAACTCCATGAAAGATATGAGTGGAAGCTCTTACCTAGAGAAGGTCAAACAAGAGAGGAGGAAGAAAATGTAGAGCTTGTCCCCCAAGAAACTCCAATAAACTTGTATCAATGGAAAGCTTGCAAAGAGATGAAGAAGATGATGTTCTTAGAATTTTCTTTGGAGATCTATAGCTAGAGCATGCAAGAGGAAATGAAGAGGAAAAGAGAAAGGTTTTCCTTGCCCTAGGTTCAAAAATTGCAGAGATTGGTAAAGTGAATGAAAAGAGAGGGAGAATGGGCTTTAGTGATGGAAATGGGCCCCAAACCACCTGAATCTTGAAGTGACCAAAACACGATCTTGTCGGCCTCGGATGACTTCGACGAAGAAGGATAAAACGATCGTCGAAAAATCTAGTTTCCAAAAAGTATATTTTTGACATGGTTTTGAGATCTCGAAAATTGTGTCCAGATTTGTGCATAAAAGACAATTTTACCCTCTTTGGGCCAAAACATGGGTTTTTAGGCTTCAAACATGAATGGGCTTAAAACGAAAGTTGTAACACATAGAAAAATCATTCAAATGAAACCAAGATCACAATCACACGGAAATCGATACGATCTTCCCAAGCTCACACGTGCACTCAGGCCTGCCTGAGTGTGTCTGACTAATATTAAACGTCCTCAAAATTTCCCAAAGCTATGTCCAAGACTAAAACTAATTACTTCTAATCCCAACGATAACTAAACCCACTTAGAACTAAACACATACTAATCGCACACTAATCGACTTGGTCTGGGTCGGGGTCTAACAAGTATCTTCACAACCAGTGATGAGATTGGGCATCTCATCTGACAAGGTTGCAGCACTTTGATCACTATGAGATAGTGTGATTTGTCTCGATCATCGGAATGTAAGATTCTGGATCATGGTGCTGGTACATTGGATGTATTGAAGGACCATGAGAAGTACCTTATGTACACTGTCTTTACTTTAAGGTCTGCTCTCATAATTCGCTAGCAATAGGCTTATAATCCTGAGACATTAATGAACTCAAGTTTCTATCTATTCATTTGCTTTGAGTCACCAATGAGTGAGGCCAAATGTAGGTCAACACCTCGGTGATTTGGGTACGCGGTAGTATAGTTGTGGGAACATTCAATGGTCAAGATGGAATCTATCTTTAATATCCCCTTGTGCCAATTAATGGATTTATCATTGGTAAGTGCGCACCCCTTCCAATTAAGAGTTAATTGGATCGGTACCAAATGATCATTATAATTAATTAGGGCTCAAGGATTATAAGATATGGATCTAATTTGGTGGACAGGTCCAATTGATCCATGGATATATATGGAGGGGCCTATTTGTGGTACTGAGGAAGTTTAGGGTCTTCATTGTAATATATTCCTAACACTGGAGTGCAATTGCATTTATATAGTGGAGTTATTTGCAATTAACTGTGGGCCCGGATTGCACATGAGATGTGGGGTCGCGTGTCCCAGTTTGAGCCAGCTTTCTAAGGAATCCCTAGTGGTCCCCAGGCTAGCCCAAATTATTAGAAAGATACTAATTCTATTTGAACTCTAATAGGAAGGAATTGGAAGGTTACTATTTCTATTTGAAGTGAGACTTCTAATTGTGGAAATAGTAAGTTACTAATTATTAATGGAAGTAGAACTTCTGTTTTAATTAGAAAGGAGAAAGCTACTAATTGTTGTGGAAGTAAGACTTCTATGGAAACTAGCAAGGGAGAAGGTTACTATTTTGTAATGGGAGTTAAACTTCTATTTCAAATAGGTAAAGAGGTGGAATGGAGGACTACAAATAGGGGATATATCCCCTCTTGGACGTCCATAACAAAGAGAGCAATTCCAGCCCCTTTGTGCAAGTGTTGCACAACTTCTCTTCCTCTCTAAGTTCTCCTCTCTTTCTCCTCTAGTTCCTTGGAGTTACTAGTTGGGTTTTCTCTTGAAGTTTCCACCAATCTTCTTGAGAAAAGAGATCTAATACGGGTCATAGCGTGGAAGATCAAAAGGTGTTGGAGATTCTGATTTGATTAGTGAAGGTGTTCATCATCAAAGAAAGAAATCAATTTCTCCATTAGAACACTACAAAGCTCCAAAGGTATAATCTACATCCTTGTATGTTGTAGATTTCGTGGTTGCATGTTTAGGTGTTGTTTTCTATCTTCTAGATAGTATATATTGCTGTACATGATTTATGAGTTTGAGGGATTGCATCCTGGATTGGGTTCGTTGCCTTCTAGATAGTTGATCCCTGCATCAAGTGGGTCAAAATTTTGAAACCCATCTTGAGAATGGCCCACCTATATTCCAACAATTGGTATTAGAGCCATACTCCATCTCTAATCATGTTAGACCAGTAAGCTTGCTCTAATCTTTGCTTGAGATGCGAGGAAGATGAAGCAAGGGCTATGAAAGGATCAGTTTTGATGAATTTACTTGGTTTGATAGTAGATTCATGTTTGGATAGTCATAAAAGGGTTTAATAATGATGGAAGGATGGTAGGAAGCCATTGGAACACTTTGGAAGTGATTTGGTGAAGAATGGACACGAAACAGAAAAACCCAAGTTGCAGGTTTTCGTCAGTCCGGTCGACCTGGCCCCATGCTCGGTTGACCAGGTGACTTACAGGTCGGTCGACCGAGCCCCCTGGCCGGTCAACCGAGCATACTGCACAACATGTTGCAGAAATTGGTTTTTTCAGTTTCGGATCTTCTTTTACATCCTATTTTTCCAACATTATTTGACAGCCTATTTTTGTGATTTGTATGGTTGTATGAGATACTAACTTGCAAATGATCATGTCCTCTCCATATGGCCCACAAGTCTTTTGCTTTCAATTTTTGGTTATTGGTTTATTTACGGCTAAATGTAAAGGGCGTCATGGTTTCCTTGGTTTCCCGTGAAAGGGCAAGGCATGATGAATTTCCTTATAGCCATCTTATTTCCATGTTTAGATTACCATGTAAGTCTCATAATCGAGGCATAGGAATTTATGTAATTTTTCTAAATTTGTAAATTCTGGCGATGTCTGAGGCGAAGAAGCAAAGTGATGTTGGACTCCTAAACAAAGAGCTTGACGATTATCGAAAGTGTTTTGGAGTTGCCCAAAGAATTTGAGGAATTTCAAAGTTTTGGAAAGTCTATAAGTCCAAGAAGTCTATTCCGCTAGGGCCATGTGGAGGAGAGGACTAGTTTCTAATTTTAGCACTTTCTATTTATGGATGAATGCTTAATTTAGAATATTTCCAAATCTGATCCAAACATAGCAAGTTACTAAAATTAGTCAAATCAAATTAATTTTTGGCAAGAGTTCTAATTAGTGTTGATGACCCATGAGATGGACACATTGGTAACACTAATTTAAGAAACTGAACTTTCCTAAAAATAACTTGACTTGGAACCAATCTTTGATCATATCATGAGATGATTTGATGTTCATATATATATATATATATATATATATATATATATATGTGGGCCCTAATACCTTACAAGGAAATCCTCAATTCTAAAATATTAAGTAGGAGCGGGGCATTTATATTTAGAAATCCCCATGGTTTTCCACCATAGGTCCATTGTAAGGAAAGTATTAGCCTTGCGCCATCTTGAGAATGGTCGTTCCCCAAGGTGGGCTTTTACTTGTCTGGTTACTAGATATGGATCTCCTATGGATAGTGTTGGTGAGACGGGGCGGGGGCCCACTCCCCAAGGAGGAGCTGCTCGCAACGGTTGTCATGCAATGCTAGTTGGTGGGTCACACTTAACTAAAATAATGATGTGACATCCCCAAGGACTTGCCTCATTCATTTTAGAAACCGAAGCTAATCGGGAGTCATTCATTATTTGGTATGAGATACCTAGATAATAATGAATAAAGGAGATCATGGAAAGTTAGTCTTAATCCTAATTTTGACCAACTTTGATCCGCACCAATCTAGGTGGTATTCGCACTCCCCAAGGAGGCATACCCCGGAGATTGGGTTTCCGATATATTCTGAATTTAGTGATTATGAGGATTCCATATAAATTTGGTAGAATACTAAAACCCTAATGTCATATAAATTCATTAAATTGAATGTATGGTTATGTGCTACAGTATTTCAAGTATGAATTCAAATACTTTCAATCCACTTACGACCATCCTCAACCAGAATAAATTGGTGGGATCCAACTATGTAGACTGGAAACAGAACCTGGATATAGTCCTGACAGTTTCAGGATATAAAAATGTCCTTACCAAAACCCCCCTTGATGAGTCAGTGCCAGAAGCATCACAGGAAGAAAAGGAACTTTACACCAAGTGGGCCAAAGACGATGAGATGACCAGATGTTATATACAGGCATCCATTTCTAGTGTTTTGCAACACCAACATCAATACTATAAGACTGCACATGATATTATATCAAACTTAAAGGAGATGTTTGCGGAACAGGGCAGGCCTGCTAGACAGGCTGCTATGAGGGTGCTTATAAGCACCAAGATGGCTGAAGGCACACCAGTACAGGACCACATGTGAAAATGATGGACTCATTGAATGAGTTAGATGTACTGGGGGCTGCAATTGATGCAGAATCGCAGATTGACATAATCCTTGAGTCACTACCAAGTCATTCAACAATTTCAAGGTCAATTATAATATGAATAAAATGAATTTGACTCTAGCTGAGCTTTCTAGCCAGCTGGTGGTGATTGAAGGGATTATGAAGAAGAACCCAACTGCCCTGATGACAGAAAAGTCATTTGCCAAGTCCAACCCGAAAGGCAAAGGGCGGAAAGGCAAGAAGAAATCAGTTCCGAAGGGTCCTAAGGTGAATGGTCCTAATGGTGGTGTTGGCAAGACTAAGGGGTCGGGGACAAAAGGAAAGTGTTTCCATTGTGGTATGACAGGACATTGGAAAAGGAATTGTCCAGATTATCTGTCTAAGAAGAAGACCTGAGGTATGATTGAGTCACTTGTTTCTGAAGTTAGTTTTGCGACTGGTACTTCAAAATCTTGGTGTGTGGACTCCGGGGCAACTAATCACATATGTAATTCGTTGCAGGGGTTCCGGGAAACCAGGAGACTCAGTGACGGCGAAATCATTGTCAACCTAGGATCCGATGCTAACGCGGATGCGGTCTCAGTAGGAGTTATTACTTTATGTTTTCAAGATAATAAGTTGGTTTTGTCAGACACTCTATATGTACCGTCTTTAAGACTGAGTTTAATTTCAGTTTCTAGTTTGGTGAATAAAAGTTATTCTATTACTTTTGGTACTGAAGTTTTCATAAAGAGGAACGGTACTTTTATATGTTCCGGCAAGGTAACTAATGGGCTTTATCTATTAACTCCCACAATGTATGAGATACATGATACCGAAATAATTAATAGGTCATCATTAAAGAGAAGGTCACCTTCATCTAATCCAACAAAACTTTGGCACTTGAGGCTAGGTCATATAAACCTAAATAGGATTGACAGGCTAGTGAAAGATGGTATCTTGCCTTCATTGGTTGTAAAACCAATGCCTGTCTGTAGTCCTGTCTGGAAGGCAAAATGACCAAAAGACCCTTTTCATCTAAGGGAAATAGGGCCAAAGATATATTGGAATTAGTGCATACTGATGTGTGTGGACCCATTAATGTCAGGGCCAGAGGAGGATATGAATACTTCATCACTTTCACAGATGATTATTCAAGATATGGATACATATACCTTATGCACCGCAAGTCCGAAGCTTTTGAAAGTTCAAAGAGTTTCGAGCGGAAGCGGAAAAACAATTAGGTAAAAGTATCAAGACTCTTCGATCAGATCGAGGAGGGGAATATCTCTCTGGTGATTTTATGGCACACTTATCAGAAAATGGGATTCTATCCCAGTTGTCTGCTCCTGGTATGCCTCAACAGAATGGAGTAGCGGAAAGAAGGAACCTGGCTCTTTTAGATATGATCAGGTCTATGCTGAGTTTCTCAGGATTACCTATATCCTTTTGGGGATACGCCTTGGATACTGCGATGTACATACTAAACCTCGTACCATCTAAGTCTGTACCTAAGACTCCCCGGGAGTTATGGTTTGGGCGAAAGCCTAGTCTACAACATTTACACATTTGGGGTTGTCCGGCACACGTGCTAAAGGTAAAGACGGATAAGTTAGAAACGAAGTCGGAAGTATGCACGTTTGTAGGATATCCTAAAGGAACTAAAGGCTGGTTATTCTATAATCCTAGAGAGCAAAACGTGCTGGTAAGCACCAATGCGGTTTTTCTGGAGGAAGATGATATGATGGACCGGAAATCTTTAGAAAAGGTGATCTTGGAAGAGATTCAAAAACAATCAATTCCAAATCCAAGTATGACCGAACTTGAGGAAGAACCGCCCCTACCAGACCCAGTAGTTACACCAGTGCTTCGTCGTAGTGGGAGAATAGTCAGGCACCCTGATAGGTTCTCGTTCTTGGGAGAGTCTTACGAGGCAATCCCGGAAGAACTGGAACAGGATCCCTGTAACTATGATGAAGCAATCAATGACATAGATTCGGGACATTGGCAAGATGCTATGAAAGCTGAGATGGAGTCTATGTACTCTAATCAGGTCTGGACACTTGTGGACTTGCCTGCCAATATCAAACCTATTGGGTGCAAGTAAGTCTACAAGAGAAAGAGAGGACCAGATGGAAGAGTTGAGACCTTTAAGGTCAGGCTTGTTGCAAAAGGATATACTCAGAAAGAAGATAACGATTATGAGGAAACCTTCTTGCCGATAGCCACGCTCAAGTCTATCCGGATACTCTTATCCATTGCGGCTCATCTCAATTACGAGATTAGGCAAATGGATGTCAAAACGGCGTTTCTGAGCAGCCATCTTGACGAAGACATCTATAGGATGCAGCCAGACGGTTTTATAGCTAAACAACCAAGAGCAAAGAGTTTGCAACATGCAGATGTCCATTTATGGACTGAAGCAAGCATCCCGAACCTAGAACATTCGTTTTGACTAAGCAATCAAGTCAGTTGATTTTTGTCAAAATCCGGATGAGTCATGAGTGTACATAAAAAGTGAAGGAGGTGGGGTAATTTTTCTAGTCAACAACATCCTTCTCCTAGAGAGTGGTATATGGATGTTGTCAACAGTAAAAGGTTCAGTTGGCTAAGACTTTTGATATGAAGGACTTGGGAGAAGCCAGCCACATCCTAGGGATCAAACTCCATTGAGACCGGATAAATAGGATGATAGGCTTATCCCAATATGTGTACATAGATAAGATGCTGGTACGGTTTGCTATGCAAAACTCCAAGAAGGGTATTACACCTTTCAGGCATGGAGTACACCTTTCTAAGGATCAGTGTCCCAAGACACCTGAGGAAAAAGAGTAGATGAGGTTGATACCATACGCTTCGGGTGTTGGTAGCCTCATGTATGCTATGCAATATACTAGACCGGATATCTGTCATGCATTGGGCTTAGTCAGCAGATATCAGTCTAACCCAGGTCCTAACCATTGGACTGCTGTAAGATGTGTTCTCAAATCCTTGAGACGGACTAAATATCACATGTTGATTTACGGCAGTAATGAGTCGGTTTGATAGATACTGACTTCCAGTCAGATAAGGATTCCAAGAAATCAACTTCTGGGTATGTGATTATGCTGTAGATGCTTGAGAAGCAGCCAAAGAAGTAGATTGGCTCAATAGATTCCTTATGGAACTTGGAGTGGTACTTTTGGCAGGACAGCTGCTCACATTTTACTGTGATAACAGCAGGGCAGTCGATAAGTCCAAGGAACCCAGGAGCCAAAAGCATGTACAAAGGTTATAACAAATGGTCAGAGAGATTGGGCAGAGAGGTGATACTGCTATCACCTAGATAGACTCTGCAGACAATCTGGGAGATCCCTTTACTAAGCCTTTGAGTACCAAAGTCTTTAGGCAGTAAGTAGATGGGATCTGCATGAGATGCAACCCTTACTGGCATTGAGACCAAGTGG
The DNA here is from genome assembly GCA_038049695.1 of Cinnamomum chago. Lineage (NCBI taxonomy): Eukaryota > Viridiplantae > Streptophyta > Magnoliopsida > Laurales > Lauraceae > Cinnamomum > Cinnamomum chago. Next base: position 49,177,592 of record CP142456.1, read on the forward strand.
GAGAATGTTAGTTTTATGGTCTCAATACCAGTATATGATGAATAAATTGATTAATTTCTTTATTTATCAATTATATTATTGATTTCCTTTCATGAGATGAATGGTGTTTTATTACTTGTTTGCACATAACTAATACGAATGACATAATGGTTCATGAGATGAACCGGAGTTTACAAGTATACTAGATGTAATACATGTGTATGGATGAGATCCACATACAGGAGACATATATTGCAAATCTTATACTTAAATATCTTCACAACCAGTGATGAGATTGGGCATCTCATCTGACAAGGTTGCAGCACTTTGATCACTATGAGATAGTGTGATTTGTCTCGATCATCGGAATGTAAGATTCTGGATCATGGTGCTGGTACATTGGATGTATTGAAGGACCATGAGAAGTACCTTATGTACACTGTCTTTACTTTAAGGTCTGCTCTCATAATTCGCTAGCAATAGGCTTATAATCCTGAGACATTAATGAACTCAAGTTTCTATCTATTCATTTGCTTTGAGTCACCAATGAGTGAGGCCAAATGTAGGTCAACACCTCGGTGATTTGGGTACGTGGTAGTATAGTTGTGGGAACATTCAATGGTCAAGATGGAATCTATCTTTAATATCCCCTTGTGCCAATTAATGGATTTATCATTGGTAAGTGCGCACCCCTTCCAATTAAGAGTTAATTGGATCGGTACCAAATGATCATTATAATTAATTGGGGCTCAAGGATGATAAGATATGGATCTAATTTGGTGGACAGGTCCAATTGATCCATGGATATATATGGAGGGGCCTATTTGTGGTACTGAGGAAGTTTAGGGTCTTCATTGTAATATATTCCTAACACTGGAGTGCAATTGCATTTATATAGTGGAGTTATTTGCAATTAACTGTGGGCCCGGATTGCACATGAGATGTGGGGTCGCGTGTCCCAGTTTGAGCCAGCTTTCTAAGGAATCCCTAGTGGTCCCCAGGCTAGCCCAAATTATTAGAAAGATACTAATTCTATTTGAACTCTAATAGGAAGGAATTGGAAGGTTACTATTTCTATTTGAAGTGAGACTTCTAATTGTGGAAATAGTAAGTTACTAATTATTAATGGAAGTAGAGCTTCTATTTTAATTAGAAAGGAGAAAGCTACTAATTGTTGTGGAAGTAAGACTTCTATGGAAACTATCAAGGGAGAAGGTTACTATTTTGTAATGGGAGTTAAACTTCTATTTCAAATAGGTAAAGAGGTGGAATGGAGGACTACAAATAGGGGATATATCCCCTCTTGGACGTCCATAACAAAGAGAGCAATTCCAGCCCCTTTGTGCAAGTGTTGCACAACTTCTCTTCCTCTCTAAGTTCTCCTCTCTTTCTCCTCTAGTTCCTTGGAGTTACTAGTTGGGTTTTCTCTTGAAGTTTCCACCAATCTTCTTGAGAAAAGAGATCTAATACGGGTCATAGCGTGGAAGATCAAAAGGTGTTGGAGATTCTGATTTGATTAGTGAAGGTGTTCATCATCAAAGAAAGAAATCAATTTCTCCATTAGAACACTACAAAGCTCCAAAGGTATAATCTACATCCTTGTATGTTGTAGATTTCGTGGTTGCATGTTTAGGTGTTGTTTTCTATCTTCTAGATAGTATATATTGCTGTACATGATTTATGAGTTTGAGGGATTGCATCCTGGATTGGGTTTGTTGCCTTCTAGATAGTTGATCCCTGCATCAAGTGGGTCAAAAGTTTGAAACCCATCTTGAGAATGGCCCACCTATATTCCAACAATATTTCCTTAAATAATGTTGGGGAATTTTTTTAAAAATTACATAAACTTTCCTAATTCATGGTCAAAGGATTCAATGCATGCATTCTACTGACTTTGAAACACTCATTGCACACACTAACACATCATACATTCGTGCACACACTCATGTACACCTCATGCATTTTCTTAGTACTAACAGTTTGTTCATTTGGCTATTTTTCTTTCTTTCCCTTAGGTTTAAAAAAATATAAACAAAAAAAAACTTTTTTTCTTGATTATGATGACCCCCATGACACTTTTACTGAGAAAGTGGATAATTCATCTTTGCACAATTGTGCAAGGGGCCAAAAAAAAAAGATGTTGCACTGATCTTGCGTTTCAGTTTTGCAGGTCATATGGTTACGGGACTAAGATTGGATTGGGAGCCCACACTTGGGCATTTATTTTTTGTTAGCGAACACTCACTTTTGCATTTCTTGTAAATCTCTACATTTTTTAGCATTTCTACATTTAATGCATTCTATCTTCTGTTATGCATTGTTGACGTTTCTCACCTGAGTTTTGTAGGTACCGCGCGAAACTGAAGAGGCGAGGATTCGTCCAACCAAGTTCGGAAAAGCTCAAGAAAGCCAGGTGAGTAGTGTCATCCTTTTAATTTTCTTGATTTTCGTCACGTGTTCGAGTCGCCGTAGGCCTCCCTTAAGCGCCGACAATCGGTATGGCGATCATAATACCGTTTCAAGCGAATTGTGGTGTCCGCCGACTTAGATCGTGATGCCTTGGAGTTGCTAACCTCGGGTTCAAAACTCCCCTCGGGAATGTAGATCACCTTGGAAGGCTCCCTTTATCCTCATTTCCACCTTGCATAGCCCCTTTTCAAAATTGCAATCATTTTAGTATTATGTCTACCATTTGCATCATAAGCCATACCATTCATTTAGGTTCCACTCATATTGTCCCACTAGGGTGTGAGATTCACATCGTCTTCGATTTGGATTGTCCTTGGGCATCCCAACATGATTTCAATTTAATATATTCAAAGTGTCTATATGAGGCAAAAGTCTTCCAAAAAAAAATCCAAAAAAAGTCTATATGAGGCAAAAGTCCCCCTCCCGTCCCGCCAATTGCAATTTGGATCCCAAAGCCCGGTTTATTACCGTGGTCCTGTCCCAATACCCGGCTCGCTACCGTGGTTGCCGATACCCAGCTCGCCACCGTGGTTCCCGATACCCGGCTCGCTAACGTGGTCTCATCCTGTATAGTTATATGTATATGTATATTTTGTTGAAGCTCTTCACTTCGTGTGATAGAGATCAACGCCCTGATATGCTCTTGTCACTTCGGTGATAGAAGACTTAGCTTCGTGTGGTTGCTATCTTGCTTGTTTCCCGTTCCTTGGTACACTTACATGCTTTTACATTGTATATATGTTTTTGAATAAATGATTTACTCCTTTCATGGAAATTATTGTTTAAACAAGTTTAAATATTTTCCAAGGTAAATTCATTTATCATTGTATTATTTTATCAATCCACCCACCTGCCAGACCATTGTGTTTGACCCACTCCTTTGGTACTCAGGTCCAGATGTTGGTTACCTTGAGGAGGAGTTTGCGGAGGCGGTCGGTGAGCCACATCGAATAGGTGAATGGCAAGCCGATGATGTCGTTTAGACATTTGGTTGCTTAAGAGACGTGACATTTTGGAGTTGTGATTAACTCATTCTTTTGGGTTATTGTTTTGGGTTGTACTGGCCTTTGTTGGCCTTTGTTTTTGGGAATGATAATTAAATGATCTTTTGTATAAACTTTAATATTACTTTGGGAAAATGCTAGTGATCATTGCTCACTCTGACATCTAGTTGATCATATGTTTGTCATTCTTCTTATTATGGGATGAATTCATGAAATTGATTTGCTACACGCTTCTGCACTTAAACAAAATATTTATGTTGATGTGAAATCCTCACCGCGGACACTTGTGGGAAATCGCGTACACGGGTGATATCATAATTTTGTTGACTCATCTACGTAATGGCCAAAATAAATATATATGTTTTATGGCATTATCATCTATCATTCCAACCTTAGACCCGATCCTGGTTTGGGTCGGTAATCCGGTCCGGGGTCACGACAAGGCAATCCAAAATCCACTAAGTATGTAATTAATTCAATCAATGCATGTTCTAATTCAACTCCCAAATCTACAATCCAATTATCAATCTCTTGCCTAATTGGATTGGATGATATAACAATGAGGATCAAAGTAAAGAAAATCAAAAGCCAATATTCTAAATCATAACCTACTTTCTCTAACAATTAATCATCAAAATCAAGCTACAAAAGATCAAAGATAAGGGCTCTAGAGCATGCTATATGAGAGAACTTATCCAGGCATCAAGTGTATAGATAGAGCATGAGAAATGAGAGAGATTAGCATAATTAGATCTAAAATCTACTAATCAATCAAGGCACAGGTAGGGAACTTAAACTAAAACATGCATGTAATTGAACTAATCACATTACTTAGCTTCAAAAGGAGAGCCTAATCTAAGAGCTTTAGCCACTAATCATCAAGAAAGAGCTTCAAATCTTCATTAATGATCTTCAATTACACACACTCTCTAGATTAGTTATAAAGAAGCTCCTAATTACAATCTAAAAGTAAAAATAAAATTACAAAAAACACTAACTTGCCAAAATATATTTTTTGCCAAAAGATTTTTTCTCTCTACAAAACATTTGAATTTCCTTTCACAATGATTGCTTCCATTTGATTGGTTGCAACTTGAACGCTTTTGATTGGCTCATTTGCTTTCACATGGATTGCTTCAATTTGATTTGTTTCAATGAGGTGAGTTGGATGAAATATTTTATATATAAAAAAAATAATATGCAATTGTTAAGATTTGAACCCATAACCTATTTCATTCCAACCCAAGCTCTAACTAATACACCAACCAGTCCTTTGTGTTAGAAAATAACTTCTTTTATCCTTAAAGTCTTCTCCTCTTATTTTGGAATTATTTAACTCTTTTTAAGATTTCTTCATATAACTTCTTTATTAAAATCTCTTTTTGATGCCTTGGGACACTAGCCGAAAGGTTGGGGTAGTCGCGGGGTCCACCTACACAAGAGAAATTACATAAAAATGCGCTATAAATAATCGAATTTATGCATGATAATTCGATAATCTGTTAATGTGATAAAAGGATAAAATCTCCGTGTAAAGCAAATGATATGCTGATAAAATTCGGACTAACGAGGGGTAAAATATGTAATATTTAACACTCATCACACCCCCAGACCTACATTTTGCTAGTCCCGAACAAAAACTATAAATAAAAACTAAATTATATGAAAGAAAATACAATAAAAATTGTAACTGACTTTCGCAGGAATTGTGGTTGCACTTAGCTCATGCAATAAGCCTATAAACCCCTAGGTTCCCCCTAGTGGACAGATTTTGCCTTATGAGGTTTTTTAGCGAATAAATCCCACAAAATTCTTTTTATTTTGGAAAGAAAATGTTTGTGTTGTCCAACAGTCTTTAGCAAGCCAATAAGAAGGAGTACTAAGTTAGAAATACTAACCAACTCCTGAAGATATGTCAGTCAATACCTAAGTCCCACTGTGTATGTGTGTGTTTTTAGCCAATAATCATGCATTCTTCAGGTCGAAGCTCACACAACCTTAATCCCCTTCGGAATACATTTTGCCTTGACTACAGCCTTACAAGTCATACTCTCAACAATGGAAGCACATAGATTTTACTGATTAACTCTCTGTATGTGAGTATGAACAAGGTTAAAAGGACTCGCATAATTGATGAAAAAAAGGAGCTTTTGTATAAAATGACTGATCTTAAAGAATAAGATATAACCAATAGGAAGGTGGAAATGCTTACTCAACTTCTCACTCATTCAACACCTAACCTTTCCTAGGATCCAATAGGTCTTTCATCAAGTTGTAATGAGGTTAGGGTTAGTAGGTAGGATAAGGGTATTATGTGGCTAAATGTTTTTTGAGAAGGTAAGGGTCTTCAAGTCTTCAGAGGAAAGTCTTCCACTGTCTTCACTTCTTCCTTTTGCTTTGTGTTCTTTATTCCACTCTATCTTTTTTTTTTCTTGCTTTTCTTTGGTTTCCCATATCTTTTTCTTCGGTTCTCATTTCTATTTTTTCTCTTTTTTTTTTCTTTCTGCTTTTCTCTTTGGTTTCTACTTTCAAATTCCTTTATGATAGGCTCAAGAGGGCTACCAAGGGTATAAAATGTAATAGGTGGATTCAAAATTTGGCCATTGGTTTCTTTTTTTTTTTTTTTTTTAGAATGCTATCATCTTCCCCTAAGTTCGGAAAAATGCATCATAAGCTACAAGTCAAGATTTCTTCGCATTTTGATGTCACCTCTATGGTTAAAACAAGGAATAGCACTTATGAGATCGGAAGTGATGGACTAAGAAGCTTTAGGAGCTCTTCATTCTACTCAGGAATAGTGCAAAAGAGTCCTCACCCAAGCAGATATAGATAGGTTCAATCGCTCAATGGGTTCTAGTCTCCACTAATGATTCTTTCGGGTCTCTCTGAAGTGCTTTGCTCTTCTATTAGACTACACTCATGTGGCTAAATGTGTAAAAAAGTTATAGGACTTGTATCTATGACAACTCTTCCAACTAAAATCCATGGACGATTTTTGAAAGTTCTTCAAATTTTTAGTGATTTTAAAATGTCTTGACTTTTTAAGGTTTTTGGTATAGAAGGAAAACAAAACAACTTACATACATACAAAATGTAATGAAATGCAATGCCTCACCGCCAAACCTATTCTAAACATTGTCCCCAGTGTTTATGCAGAACATAAATAAAACAGGACAAGGAAGATAAATTGGAATTTCTCACCATGGAGTGCCAACACACGGGCATATTGGGTTGCCTCCCAACAAGCGCTAAGTTTGACGTCTTCAGCTAGACACAATTAACAGTGTATGAGGCCAATCTATCATGGGTCCACAAGAAGGACCTTCTCAGCAACATTCTCAGGATCCATAAACTCAAGATACACTTTTAATCTGTGCCCATTTACTTGAAAGGTGCCACCATCTCTAGGATTCAAAAGTTCAACTGCATCGTGGGAATGGACTGAAGGTTCACGAGATCGTTTGGCATCTTCTTCCAGATGAATCTGGTGCATAACTATAGAGGGACTGATTCCATTAATGTCCGAGATGGTCAAACCTAGGGTGATGGCCTTTCAGCATGTCTAGTAATTTATTTTCCTGCTCTTCCTCAAGGCCCGAGGCAATAATTATTGGGTTGCTAGCAGAGGGCCCCAAGTAGGCATACTTTAAATTCTCGAGTAATGGTTTCAATTCTAACTTGGAAGGCTAAAAAATAACTGATTCTTTTTCAACCTTAGATTCAAAGGTGGATGTAAAGATAGGATCAATTTTCTGCTTCCATTGGCCAACATCCATCAGCTGGGGCGAATCCAATAATGCATTAACTTCGCATATGGACCCGTCAATGTTTATGTCAGCATTGAAGTGAGCCAGATATTCCTCCAGCGGATCTGTGTAACATGATAGTCGAGTTGTTTGATCAACTAATGTGTCAATCATGTTCACTTCCGAATCTTCATCTAGGTCTGATCCATGGAATTTTGGTAACATGTTGATGGTGGCAGGCCAGATCTCAAATTGGTCCGCATTATTCTTTGGCATAACTATACAACTAGGTGAAGTGGATGAAAATGGTGCAAATAGTTCATTAAGGGTCCTTTGCTGAGGGTTTTGGGCAGCCATTGTGGGTATTATGGGTGGGGTAGGTAAAGCAAGGTAATCAAGCCTCACTAATCGGCCTTGATCACATATCCACACTTGCATACAACTGTGACTAACCTAGCAATGCAATGGTCCGCTCAATGAAATGAATACAACATAACAAAAATTTTGAAAACTAAATGAAAAGCTAATCTAAACTAAGGTTACTTAAAAGAATTCTAGACAACTCCTAGCTATGAAGAGGACACTCTGGCCTCTAACCTGGACCTATGAAACATAAATTCTGGCCAGTTAACCCCCAGTAGGCGAAGGTTCTTCTTAAAAATCAACTCCTCGAACAACAAAGTTGACTCCCTATTTGGCAAGATGGTGCCAAGGGACAAGGTTTGCTTAGGGACCAGAAATCCACCAAGACACACAATTGGCACACCACGGTGGTCTTCCCTAGTGAGCTCGTAACCTAAGGTCACATTTCTACTCAATTTTATTATGGTTTATTGGTTATAAGATAAGTGAGAATTAAGATGAAACCCTAAGGGCAAGGAAACGGTGATCAAACCCAAATCCTTATCTTGTTGGGGTAATTTGCCCTTTACTAGTAGTGCACCAAATTATGTGTATTTGGAAGAATTACACTATAAAGCAAGGAACAACCAACAAAGTAAACCCGCTTGCAAAGGATTCACAGGAGTTAGGAAATGCAAACCTCTCAATTTATTTCGGGGGACGAATTAGTTGTCGTCAACTCACACCATGGACACCAATTTCCGTGTACGAATGCAACGATATAGTCCAACCGTCCTCCTTTCCTACAAGCAATTTATTAAATTCTACTAAACAACTAACTACTTTAAGAAAGTAAATGGGTCACGGGCCGACCTGCAACCAAAATTATTACAACTTTGATAATAAATACCTAATACAACCAAATAAAAGCAAATAAATATCTAAACTAATCCTAAACTAAGCAGCAAATAAGATCTTCAAGTTCTCCAATGCACTTTTCCACTTTCCTTTGCTCCAAGCGAGGAATTCCTTACAAAACAAACACAAACAGTGTGTAGAATCAACAAGGAAAATAAAGGAAAGATAAGAAGTACACTAAGCTAAAAATGAGTTCAACTCTATGGAATTTCAAAGCTTTCCGATGCCTCTCCCTAGCAATGGCGCCAAGAACTTGATCAACACTTAGATGTGTAATGTAACCGCAAGACTACAGTTTCGACAAGTAGTAAAGGACTAACGAGTCTGGATTATCGATCCCACGGAGAGAGGATGGAAGAAGCAATGAATCCAATTTAAGTAGAATTAAACTAAGATATAGCTTATATAAACAATTGAAGTGAATAATTAAAACTAATAAACTATGCAATGTAAACAACTAATTAACAATCTAAAATATGAAATTAGTAAGATCTAAAAAACTACACTAAACTAGTGGATGAGTGGTGGTGGAAATGAAAGATTTAAGGTGAAGATGCGCTTTGAAATGTGTATGATTTTAAAATAAGTGGTGTAAAACGTGTATCTATTAATCTAGAAGTGAAAATAACAAATAAAATTAACAACAATCAAAATAAGAGATTAGGCAATCCAAAATCCACTAAGTACGTAATTAATCCAATTAATGCATGTTCTAATTCAACTTCCAAATCTACAATCCAATTAGCAATCTCTTGCCTAATTGGACTGGATGATATACTAATGAAGATCAAAGTAAAGAAAATCAAAAGCAAAGATCCTAGATCATAACCTACCTCCCCTAACAATTAATCATCAAAATCAAGCTATAAAAGATCAAATATAAGGGCTCTAGAGCATGCTATATGAGAGAACTTAATCAAACTACAAAGCATCAATTGAGATTATCCAAGCATCAAGTGTAGAGATAAAGCATGAGAAATGAGAGAGATTAGCATAATTAGATGTATAATCTACTAATCAATCAAGGCACAGTAGGGAATTTAAACTAAAACATGCAAGTAATTGAACTAATCACATTACTTAGCTTCAAAAGGAGAGCCTAATCTAAGAGCTTTAGCCACTAACCATCGAGAAAGAGCTCCAAATCTTCATTAATGATCTTCAATTACATACACTCTCTCTAGATTAGTTACAAAGAAGCTCCTAATTACAATCTAAAAGTAAAAATAAAATTTCAAAAAACACTAACTTGCCAAAAGATATTTTTTGCCAAAAGATTTTTTCTCTCTACAAAATGTTCCAATTTATAGAAACATTGAAGAATTGGCTCATTTGCTTTCACATGGATTTGTGCCATGGCAAGCTTTGATTGGTGGAGGGGTGTGTTGGATGAAATATTTTATATGTAAAAAAAAATAATATGCAATTATTAGGATTTGAACCCATAACCTATTTGATACCAACCCAAGCTCTAACCAATACACCAACCAATCCTTTGTGTTAGAAAATGTCTTCTTTTATCCTTAAAGTCTTCTTTTATTTTGGAATTCTTCAACTCTTCATAAGATTTCTTCATATAACTTCTGTATTGAAATCTCTTTTTGATGCCTTGGGATACTAGCCGGAAGGTTGGGGTAGTCGCGAGGTCCACCTACACAAGAGAAATTATATAAAAATGCATTATAAATAATCAAATTTATGTATAATAATCCGATAATTCGTTAATGTGATAAAAGGATAAAATCTCCGTGTAAAACAAATGATATGCCTATGAGATGCTGATAAAATCCGGATTAATGAGGGGTAAAATATGTAATACTTAACACCCATCACCCCCCTTGAGGAGCCAGGGCCAGAACAGGACCAGAAATACCTTTACGCCAAATGGACCAAAGACGATGAGATGGCCAAATATTATTTACACCCATCCATGTCTAGTGTTTTGTAACACCAACATCAATCCTTTAAGACTGCATACGATATTATATCAAACTTAAAGTAGATATTTACAGACCAGGGCTGGCTGCTATGAGGGTGCTTATAAGCACTAAGATGGCTGAGTGAACACCAGTACAGGACCACATGCTGAAGATGATGGACTCATTAAATGAGTTAGATGTATTGGGTTCTGCGATTGATGCAGAATCGCAGGTTGACATAATCCTCGAGTCGCTACCGGATTCATTCAACCATTTTAAGATCAATTATAATATGAATAAGATGAATTTGACTTTAGCTGAATTGTCTAGTCAGCTAGTAGTGACTGAGGGAATTATGAAAAAGAAGCCAACTACCTTGATGATAGAATAGAGTAGCGGAAAAAAGGAACCAGACTCTTTTTGATATGACCAAGTCTATGTTGAGTTTCTCATAGTTAACTATATCCTTTTGGGGATATGCTTTCGATACTGCAAAGTACATATTAAACCTCATACCATCTAAGTCTGTACCTAAGACTCCCCGGGAGTTGTGGTCTGGGCAAAAGCCTAGTCTACAATATTTACATATTTGGGGTTGTCTAGCACACGTGCTAAAGGTTAAGACAAATAAGTTGGAATCGAAGTTGGAAGTATGCACTTGTATAGGATATCTTAAAGGAACTAAATGTTGGTTATTCTATAATCCCAGAGAGCAGAAAGTGTTTGTCAGCACCAATGCAATTTTTCTGGAGGAAGATTATATGATTGACTGGAAATCTTTAGAAAATGTGATCTTAGAAGAGATTCAAGAGCAATCAATTCCAAATCCAAGTATAACCAAACTTGAAGAAAATCTACTCATACCTAAACCAGTAGTTACACTAGTGCCTCGTCGTAGTGGGAGATTTGTCAGGCCCCCTGACAGGTTCTTGTTTTTTGGAGTCTTACGAGGCAATCCCGAAAGAACCGGAACAAGATCCCTATAACTATGATGAAGCAATCAATGACATTGAATCGGGACGTTGGCAAGATGCTATGAAAGTTGAGATGGAGTCTACATACTCCAATCAGGTCTGGACACTTGTGGACTTGCCTGCCAATATTAAACCTATTGGGTGCAAGTGGGTCTACAAGAGAAAAAAGAGGACCTGATGGAAGAGTGGAGACCTTTAAGGTCAGGCTTGTTGCGAAAGGGTATACTCAGAAAGAAGGTATCGATTATGAAGAAACCTTCAAGTCCATCCTGATACTCTTATCCATTGCGGCTCATCTCGATTACGAGATTTGACAAATGGATCTCAAGACGGCGTTTCTCAACGGCCATCTTGAGGAAGACATCTATATGATGCAGCCAAACGATTTTGTAGCTAATAACCAAGAGCAAATAGTTTGCAAGCTGCAGAAGTCCATTTATGGACTGAAGTAGGCATCCCAGAACTGGAACATCCGTTTTGACCACACAATCAAGTCATTTGGTTTTTGTCAGAATCCAGATGAGTCATGTGTGTACATGAAAAATGAAGGAGGCGGGGTAGTTTTTCTGGTATTATATGTCAGTGACATCCTTCTCCTAGGGAGTTATATAGGAGTGTCGTCAACAGTAAAAGTTTGGTTGGCTAAGACTTTTGATATGAAGGACTTGAGCAAAGCTACTTACATCATAGGGATCAAACTCCATCAAGACCGGAAGAATATGATCATAGGCTTATCCCAGGCTGCTTACATAGATAAGGTACTAGTATGGTTTTCTATGCAAGGCTCCAAGAAGGGTATCCACCTTTTAGGCATAGAGTGCGGTTTTCCAAGGATCAGTCTCCTAAGACACCAGAGGAAAAGGAGCAAATGAGAGAGATTCCATACGCTTCGGCAGCTGGTAGCCTCATGTATGCTATGCTTTGTACTAGACCGGATATCTGTCATGCAGTGAGCTTAGTCAGTAGATATTAGTCTAACCCAGGTCCTAACCATTGGACTACTGTAAAGTGTATTCTTAAATACTTGAGAAGGACTAGAGATTACATGATTTATGACAGTGAAGAGTTGATTCCAGTCGGTTACACAGATTCTAACTTCATGTCAGATAAGGATTCCAGGAAATCAATATATGGTTGTGTTTATGCATGATAGAGGAGCTATTAGCTGGATGAGTAATGAAAATGAATGTACCGTTGATTCCACCTTAGAGGCCGAATATGTAGCAGCTTGTGAAGTAGCTAAGGAAGCAGTATGGCTCAAAAGATTCATTCTAGAACTTGGAGTGGTACCTTTGGTGCGACAGCCGCTCACAGTTTACTGTGACAGCAGCAGGGCAGTTGCTCAGTCTAAGGAACCTAGGAGCCATAAGAGCCAAAAGCTCGTACAGAAGAAGTATCACTTGGTCAGAGAGATTGTGCAAAGAGGTGATATTGCAATCACCAAGATAGCCTCCACGGACAATCTGGCAGATCCCTTTACTAAGCCTTTGACCACCAAAGTCTTGAGCAGCATGTAAACGGGATGGGCATGAGATGCGACCCTGACTGGCATTGAGCCAAAGTGAGAGATTGTTAGATTATATGGTCTCAATCCATTAGATGATGTGATCAATTGATTTATTACTTTATTTATCAATAAAATTGATTTATTCCTTTATTTATCAATATAATCGTGCTTTCCTTTCATGAGATGAATGGTGTTTTATTACTTACTTGCACATAACCAATACGAATGACATGATGGTTCGTGAGATGAACCGGAGTCCACAAGTATACTAGATGTAAAACATGTGTATGGATGAGATCCACATACAGGAGACATGTGTCACAAATCTTACACTTAAATATCTTCACAACCAGTGATGAGATTGGGCATCTCATCTGACGTGGTAGTAGCATTATGATCACTATGAGATAGTGTGATTTGTCTGAATCATCAGAGTGTAAGACTCAAGATCATCATGCTGGTACATTGGATGTATTGAAGGACCATGAGAAGCACCTTATGAAACATTGTCTTTACTTTGTCCGCTCTCATAATTCCTTAACAATAGGCTCATAATCCTGAGACATTAATGAACTCAAGTTTCTATCTATTCATTTGCTTTGAGTCACCAATGAGTGAGGTCAATTATAGGTCAACACCTCGTTGTCTTGGGTACATGGTAGTTGGACTGTGAGAACATTCAATAGTTAAGATGGAATTTATCCTCATTATCCCCTTGTGCCAATTAATGGATTTAATCATTGGTATGTGCACACCCATCCCAATGAAGAGTTAATTGGGTAGGTACAGATGATCACTATAATTAATTGGATCTCAAGGATAATAAGATATGGATTCAATTTGGTGGACAGGACCAATTGATCTATAGATATAAATGGAAGGGCCTACTTGTGATCATAGGGAAGTTTAGGGTCTTCTTGTAATTTATTCCTAAGACTGGAGTGCAATTGCATTTATATAGTTGAGTTATTTGCAATTAACTGTGGGCTCATATTGCACATGAGATGTAGGGCCGCGGTGTCCCAATTGGAGCCAGCTTTCTATGGAATCCCTAGTGGTCCCCATGCTAGCCCAATAATTAGATCATTACTAATTCTACTTGAACTCAAAAGAAAAAAGAATTAGAATGTTACTAATTCTATTAGAAGTAAGACTTCTAGTTGTGGTAAAAGAAAGAAAAGAAAGTTCCTAATTATTATTGAAGTTGGACTTCTATTTTAATTAGTAAGTGAGAGGTTGCTTTGAGGCTATAAATAGGGGAGCCACCCCATGGAGGACCAAAACCTTGGAATTCACGCCCATAGTGCAAGTGTTGCACTTCCTCTCTTCTTCCTCTTCTAGTATCTTTTTTGGTTTTCCTTAGAGTTTCTAGTTGGTTTCTTTTGAAGATCCCACCCATCTCCTTATGAAAAGAGATTTGATAAAGGACATAACGTGGAAGACAATTGGGTCTTGGAGATTTTGATTTGCTTTGTGAAAGAGTTCTTCATTGAAAAAAGAGATCAGCTTCTCCATTAGAGCTCTACCAAGCTCCAAAGGTATAATCTACTTCCTTGTATGTTGTAGATTTCGTGGTTGCTTGTTAGGTGTTGTTTCTATCTTCTAGTTAGAGTTTATTACTGTTCATGGTTGATGAGTTGATCCCTACATCAAGTGGGTCAAAAGTTTTTGAAACCTATCAACGAAGCCCACCTACTTCCAACACAAGTAGCTTTCTTGGGGCATATTATCACTCGAGATGGCCTAAGGGTGGATCCAGCCAAGAAAGAAGCAGTTATAAATTAGCATAGTCCGAGGATAGTGGCAGAAATTTGGAGTTTCCTATGTCTCGCAGGGTACTATCGCAGATTTGTTAAAAAAAATCCAAGATCTCAGCCCCATTGACAAAGTTGACTTAGAAAGATGTACCTTTCATATGGACTAAGGAATGTGAAGCCAGTTTTCAAACTCTAAAAGAGAAATTGACAACCGCCCCAATCTTATCTTCACCTAAGGGTATAGGAGGTTTTGTAGTATACTTAGATCCATCCAGAGTTGGCTTAGGGTGTGTACTTATGCACAATGGCAAGGTTATAGCCTATGGATCAAGGCAATTGAAAAACTATGAAAAGAATTATGCCACCCACGATCTTGAGTTAATCGTTTTTGTGTTTGCACTAAAGCTTTGGAGACACTATTTGTATGGGGAACAGTTTGAAGTACACTCAGATCATTGCAATTTACAATTTCTAATCTCTCAACAAGATATCAACATGAGATAGAGGCGGTGGTTAGAATTCATAAAGGACTATGATTTTCCAATCAAATACATTTCGGGAAAAGCAAATGTTGTGGCTGATGCTTTGAGTAGGAAGTCTTCCCTAGTTGCAACTATGAGTGCTTAATGGTTCAAGTTAGATGCTTTCAAGGAGCTAGATGTGGAGGTTCAATTGGTTAGTGACTCTGTGATGTTAGCTGCCATGTCAGCGTACGAATTTGTACTAATGAATCGAATTAAAGATGAACAGTTCGAGGATCCTAATCTGGCAAAGATAAGAGATCATATTGTTGATAAACTTGACTTTCAATTAATAGATGTGGTTTTGTATTTCAGGGATTGGTTGTGTGTACCAAAAACTCAACAGCTGATAGACCCAATTATGATAGAAGCACACAATGCCAGATATGCTATGCACCCTAGAGCACAAAAATGTATAGAGATCTCAAGAGACAATTTTGGTGGAATAACATGAAGAGGAAAATTACAGAATTTGTGTCCAAGTGTTATACTTGTCAGCGTGTGAAGTTTGAACATAGAAAGCCTCCGGGTTTATTACATCCTTTGTTTATCTATAGTGACCCCGGACCGGGCCCACGGGCCTAATCCGGGATCGGGACTAAGTAATGTGTCAAAGTGTGGTAATAAGATGCACACATTTATTTAATTTCCCACAGGTGTCCGCGGTGAAGATATCACACCAACATAATAATTTCATTCAAGTGCGGAAGCGTGTAGCAAATCAAATTAATAATTCATTTCAAAATCACAAGACTGATAACATGTGAATACAACTTGATGTCAGAGTGAGCAATGCTCATTAGCATGTTCCCAAAAGTAAATGCTAAAGTTTATACAAAGATCAGTTAATTAGTCACTCCCCAAAAATAAAGGCCAACAAAGGCCAGTGCAACCAAAAGAATGGGTTAAACGCAATCCCTAAAATGTTACAAGTCTCAAGGCTTAATCGACTATCTAGACGACATTATCAGCCTGCCACTCTCCTACTCGTTGCGGCTCTCTGGCCACCTCTTGTGGCTCCTCCTCAAGGAAGGGGGCATCTAGACCTGAGTACCAAAGTAGTGGTTCAGATACGACGATCTGGCAGGTAGGTGAAAGATAAAGCAGCATAATAATATTTAAATTTACCTTGGGAAAACATTAAGACCTGCTAAAATAGTGATTTTCATGAAACACAGTGGATAACTTATTTGAAATCACAATTGTAATATGAAACATGTAAAGGTACCAAGGAAAAAGAAACTAGCAAGATGGCAACCACGCTAGGGGCGTTGGTCTCAGACACTCGAGGTGACAAGAACCAACTAAATATATAAATACATGTAGCTAGACAAGACCACGGCTGCGGAACCAGGTAATGGGACAAGCATGATCTAGACTGCAGCTGGCAAGAACAAGATGGGGACGCCAAGTCGGTGGATCAAACCGACAAGGTCGTCCAAGCTTAGTGGTGCCAACTTATAGGTTACAAGCAAGAAGTCGAGACATATACATAAATATATAGGAAGGTGTGTAACACCTTAGCAGGCGGCATAGGGTGCACATAGGCACATAAATCACTTTCATGTCTGGTCAAGCATATACGGGCTAGCAAGACACTTAAAGTGTACAGGTCAGTATTTCTGGAGTAGGACTAGTGATTTCACATGAAAACAGGCGAGTATATGTGAAATCTAGATACACGAAAACACAAAAAGGATTTCCACAAGATACCGGACCATGAATTGAGGATTTAAGATTTAAATCAAGGTGTATAAGGGTCCCGTATGTCAGTTTTGTCAATGACTTGGTACTCAATAAAAGGACATTTCAAGCATCCCATACACATTGATAATTCAAGAGTCCTCAACGTATTTCCGGCGTGAGATTTTTCTCCCTTAAATTCCCAAATAGTCCTTCCTACCCATTTCATGAACATATGGTTCAAAACAGTTCTTTTCTTCCTTCTCAATTCCTAAAAAATTCTGGGAGGTCGGTCACCTGGAGGTTAGCAGGCGGCTAGCCGCCGATGGGATTGGCGGTTAGTCGCTGGCTGACCGTGGGTTGCCTGACAAGATGCAACATACTGGAATTGTAACCGCCATAATTCAGTCAGTTGGCGGTCACTGGTCGGCTAGCCGACTAGGTGACCACTAGCTAACCGCCTCCTTCATAACAGAAAACAACTCTCTAGAAAAGTAACCGAACTAGTTCGGTTAGCATCAATGGAGAGCTTGTAGAGTGAGGAAGAAGAAGGTGAAGTTCATTTCTTGATTGGTGCAAGATTGGTGGTGATTTGGAGATGGAAGAGTAAGAAGAAAAAGGAGAGATTGCAAGAAGAAACCCTAGGCAGCCTTCAATGAGAATGAGCTAGAAAGAGTAAAGTGAAAAAGGGCTCTCTTTTTTATAAGAAGTGGAGTTGGGACCCACATTTAACAATACTTGTCGGGCTAAAAACATGGGTTTTGGGACCTTGGACGAGTTCAATGAAGAAGGGAAAAGTGATCACCAAGATTTCTAGTTTCTAAAAAGTATATATTTTGCAGGTTTCGAAGACATTGAAAATAGTGTCCAGATTTTGATGTAAAAAGATTGTTTTGCCCCTAACATTAGAGAACTAGGGTTTCGGGGTCTCGAACGGGGATGGGATCAACACGAAAGTTCTAGAGATTAACGAGATAAGTAAAACGAGACTAAAACAAGAATTATTAGAAACTCGAATAATCCCCCCAATCACATGTAAAGTCACAAAAAGAACCCCCAAAGGGTCCCATTAAATCAAGAAGGCACTCAAAACTCCCCAAAGCTATTCTAATCCCAACTTGACCAAAATCCACCAATCTCACGTAGAGCTAAAACATGACTTAATTAGCACTAATCAAGATCACTCTGGTCGGGGTCTTACATACTCCACCCCTTAGGGCATTTGGTCCTCCAAATGAAACATACGACTCACCTCGGTAGTAGATGTGGATACTTCTTCTGGACTTGATCTTGTAATTCCCACGTTGCTTCTTCCGGTCCATGGTTTTCCCAAAGAACTTTCACCCAATGAATATTCTATGTCCTCAACTCTTGTTCCTTCGTATCAATGATGTGAACAGGCTTCTCTACATATGTAACATCTTCTCGGATTTCCAAGGGTTCATGCCGGAGTACATGTAATGGATCGGGGATGTACTTCTTCAACATTGACACATGGAAGACATTGTGTACGCCGGAAAGTTTGTGGGTAAGGCTAATCTATAAGCCACTTCACTAATCTTGCTCACAATGTCATACAGCCCAATGTATCTCCATGATAGCTTGCCTTGCTGCCCAGATCTCAATGTTCCCCTCGTAGGTGACAATTTCAAGAAAACCTTGTCTCCTTCTTTGAACTGTAAATTCCTTCGGTGAGAGTCTGCATAACTTTTCTGTCTACTCCAGGCTACCGGTTAGTCCATGGAAACTGCGAATGCCAACTTCTTCCCAACATACAGGTGTTCTACACCTTCTGCCATACAAAGCCTCGAAAGGCGTCGTTCCAATGCTCGAACGGTAACTGTTGTTGTAAGCAAACTCGCATAACGGTAATGTCTCATCCCATTGAGTCTGGAAATCTAACACACAAGCATGGAGCATATCCTCAAGGGTCTCAATTGTTCTCTCTGACTGGCCATCTGTTTGTGGGTGATAAGTCGTGCTGAACTGTAGCTTCGTACCCATGGATTCATGTAATGTCTTCGTTTCGGCAGTCGTTTCAGCAGTCCATGGGCACCAAACTCAGGTTTAGCACCGCATATCACCCACAAACAGATGGACAGTCCGAACGCACCATACAGACCTTGGAAGACATGGTTCGAGCTAGCGTCCTTGATTTTGGTGGTGAGTGGGATAAACATTTAGCCTTACCAGAGTTTGCATATAACACTAGTTTTCACTCAACTATTGGGATGCCACCGTTTGAAGCTCTTTATGGTCGTAGTTGCAGAACACCCATGTGTTGGGAAGAAGTCAAAACAAGGAGTTTTCATGGTCCTACTATCATCGCAGACACAACAGAGAAGGTTCTTCAAGTCAGAGAAAGGTTGAAGACTGCTCAATCAAGATAGAAAAGTTATGCAGATAACAGAATAAAGAAACTTGAGTTTCAAGTTGGGGACTGGGTCTTTTTTAAAACCTCTCCGATGAAAGGCACAATTCGGTTTGGGCAAAAATGAAAACCCTCACTGAGATATATGGGACTGTTCGAGATTAAGAGCCAAATAGGTGATGTAGCCGTCTGAATTTTTAGGAGTACATGATGTATTTCATGTTTCGATGCTTCGTAAGTACGTTCAAAATCCATCACATTTCATTCAGTACGACGCAATCCAGATCAGACCTTCCTCAACACACGTTGAGCGTCCACTCCGTATCATCGATGAGAAAGAACAAGTGTTGTGGACGAAGACCATTCGTTGGGTGAAACTTCTTTGGGTCATCATGGACCAGAAGTAGCCATGTGGGAACTCGAGGAACAAGTTGCACGACATTATCCTGAGCTTTTTACTCAGGTATGTTCATTCGGGGGACCAAATGATTCCTAGAGGGGGAGAAATGTTACGCCCCGACCGAATTAATCTTGTTTAGCACTAATTAATTATGTTTTAGTTAATTTAATTATACTTAGTTACTAATTATGGTAGTCAGTGTTAATTAGTCCTTATAGGTTGAGTTAGTTGAGTTTTGAGTCTTAGATAGGTGAGTTGAAACCGATTTGACTCGGTTTGGTTGAGTCAAGGACCTTTCAGTAATTATCGATTTTCTCATTTTGCATCATTTACACGTTGTCTTGGCGTCATCGAGTGTATCTCATCGAGCACGTCGATCTCAGCCTGGTGACCGGCGGCTAACCGACCTAGGTTCGGTTACAATTCCAGAGAGCTACTTTTCTCTTCTGAAGGCGCGGTCAGCCTCACGGTTAGCCAGCAGCTAACCGCCGAACTCATCGGCGGCTAACCGCTAGTTAACCGAACCTATTCACGGTTACAATTCCAGTAAGCTGCATTTTGTCAGAGCAACCGCGGTCAGCCGCAGAACCCATCGGCGGCTAACCGCCATCTAACCTCCAGGTGACCGACCCTACCCAGGAATTTTGAAATGAAGAGAAATGTAGAGGGTTTCTGTCCCAATCATTTGTGAACCCTTAAAGAGAATGATGGGGACTGTTCATCTGGAAATATGTATAAAGCTCATTCGAGGAAGAAATCACATCACGAAGATCCATTAAATGTTTTGAAATTATCAAGGTGTTTAAGGAGCCCGAAATGTCTCCAAGCTCAAGAGTACCAAGATGTTATTAAATCGACATACGGGACCCCTATTCACCTTGGACAAATCTTGACCCCGACATTTTTTCCGAAACTTCAATATTTCATTGTATTTCCTTGCTCCCGAGATTTATACTACATGACTTGTTATTCCCAAAATGCATTGCCCGACATGAGATGACAGTTGTTCCTTTGAACACCTCACCCCGCTCGTTTACATACTTGCACTTGGTGTATTTTATACATGTCTTGGTTTCTGTTATTTGACATATGAGTCGGCATCATTAAGCTTGAATAACCTTGTCGGTTTGATCCACCGACTTGGAGATCTCCCTCCCGTCCCGCCAGCTACAGTTTGGATCCCGATGCCCGGTTTATTGTCGTGGTCCCGTCCCGATACCAAGTTCGCTACCGTGGTCCCGCCCTGTATATTTATATTGTATATGTATATTTCGTTGAATCTCCTCACCTCGTGTGACTGAGACCAACGCCCCGATATACTCTTGTCACTTCGGTGATAGAGGACTTAGCTTCGTGTGATTGCCATCTTGCTAGTTCCCGATTCCTTGGATACCTTACATGTTTTATATTGCTTATTTGTTTTCCAGTAAATAATTCATTTCTTTTATGAAAGTTATTGTGTAAACAGGTGTTAATGTTTTCCGAAGTATTCCATTTATTAGATATTGTTATATCTTTTCACCTGCCTACCAGACCGTCGTGTCTGATCCTTTCTCATTGGTACTCAGGTCCAGACGTTATTTATCCCGAGACGGAGCTTAAGGAGGCGGTCGGCGAACCACAACGTTTAGTTGAGTGGCATGCCGATGATGTCCTTTAGACATTCGGTTGCCATGAGAGAGGCAACATTTTGGGAATTGTTTAACTCATTCTTTGAGGGATTATCTTGGATTGTACTAGCCTTTGTTGGCCTTTATTTTTTGGGAGTGATTAATTAACTGATCTTTTGTATAAACATTTAACTTTACTTTTGGGAAAATGTTACAATGATCATTGCTCACTCTGAAATCAAGTTATATAGATATGTTATTAATCATGTGATTTGATTTACTACACGCTTCCGCACTTAAAGAAAAATATATTATGTTGTTGTGATATCCTCACCGCGGACACCTGTGGGAAATTATATAAATGTGTACACCTTACTACACTACATTAAACAGTCCCGATCCCGGATTGGACCCGCGGGCCCGGTCCGGGGTCGCGACACTTTGATTTAGACATGAATATGAAATGGGTTTGATTTTCTTTTATAAGGTGGATTAGGAGGATTGTGGATGAATGAATGGGTTCTGAGAAGGAAAGCATATAGGCACTATTTCTCCTGCAAGTTGTGATGTTAGAAGAAGAGTGAGAAAGGAAGGAGAGGATAAACACTTGGGATTCCGAAATCAGAAATTCTAAAGTGTCCGCTCGAGCTGTCTGAACTGCTCTCTGGAAGGGTCCGCTCGAGCGGATATGGAACCACTCAAGCGACCACACCTCTGGAAGGATCCGTTCGAGCGAACCTGAAGCTGTAGGCTGGGGTCCTTTTGGCCCTATATAAGGAGTGAGATATCACTCCTACCCTATGATAACCTCCATAATTCTCTCTAATAGGTAATCATGGTGCACACCCTTGTTCCATAGGCGATTTAAGACTTCAAAGACATTTATGAACTTAAAATGGAACCTTTAACCTTTTCATTGTCTAATGGAATATCCTTAGTCTAACACTTTGCCATGGTGGTTAGTTTAGAGACTCAACGTATTCTTCCTATAATAAGTGACACTGAAAAGAGAAGGTAGTACATTGACTACTCTAAAACTATCTTGTATTGGACGGTGAGAGATTATGGGTAATATATTAGAGTTGGCTAGTAATATACCTTGGATTCTCTAAATCTATTGCATTTCATATTGAAATCATCTTCTCCACTGATATGAATTATGTTTAATTAATTAGTTGCTTCATTAGTATCAATTGTGATTGGGTCATTCATTCTCAATTTGTGTTATTAAATTGTCTTACAACTATTTCAGTATTCGATGGAGATTTGAATTGAGTAAGTAGCTATATATATGTGATTACTATTCGATTCGATTTTGAACAATTCCAGTTAAACTTATTCAAATTCGGTTATTATTCGATTCGATGGAGTCGGCACTACTTAACTTCGAACTTGTGAGACCCGACGGGGTTAAACTTGATTTAGTTATTCAAGACTACTGCAGTAAGTCATTTGGAGCATCGAAACTCCAGAACCAGGTAGCCAGCTAGTCTTTAGTCGGGTCGCTGGTGACATCCCAACTAGAATCGTTCTCTTTTGAAAGGATGAGCTCAATGTAGTAGCCAAATTAGTATGTTTTATCCCCCTTTGATTCGTAAAGCATAAATTATTCGATTTTGCACAATTGCCTAGTTATCACTTGATATTGACATCTGTTAATCAATTGTCATTTAATTCGATTTGAAACATTATGTATTTCCTTATTAATACCTATACTTGCTAAATCGTCATATCAAGATACTATTCTTGGTGTCTTAGATGCAGGTATAGCTCCCGGTCCTGAGGAGGCCCGGGAGGGAGAGGAGGAGACTGAAGAGGTTCCTTTAGGATTAAAGGAGTGGCCGGACAATGGGCCAATGTAGATACTCCTCCTCCGGAGAGCGTTGTGTACATTTTGAGAGCTCTATAGGTAGAGTGTGACTATCCTCTTTTCATGTGGGTCACACTTAGCTTTTCAGTCAATACTTTTTATTATACTTTTGGTATAGTGGTGCAGGGTACTTTTATAAACCCTCTTGTGTAAATCAATGTATATCCTTGTGTAATTCTTTTGTATAAACTTGAACGTTTAATTGAACTAAAATGGAAATGATACCTTGATGTATATGTAATTATAGCTCCCGTTATTTTTAAATATTATTGACTAGTTCTAGTGATCTAGACTCACGAGTAGAAAAAGTTGTTTTTCTCCTTCTTGTGTTGTATTTTACTCGAGACAGGTACAATATCACGGGAGTACGTCTGTCTCACCGAGTGGCCGTTAGCAATAGGGCTGGCCGCTAGGATTCTGAGTAACAGGTGGCCGTTGAAAATGAAGAAGAAAAAGAAGAGATGGTTGTGGATTGTTGCAATGAGAGGGAGTGGCCGCTGGACTGGGAATGGTAGCAGGTTCGGGTGGAGTGGCCAAGAGCAGATGCAGGGGAATTATTGACCGGGTTGAATGCAAGGAAGAGGAATGGTCGGAACTGAATTCCGGAACTAATCAGAGGCATGATGGCCGGGAGCTGAGCAGTGAAGAGAACTGGCCGAGAGCTATATGGAGGAGGGATGGCCGTTGGGCGCAGGGAATGACCGGTAGCAGCAGATGGCTGCTAACAGTGGGCTGGAAAAATGGCATGCAGGTCTTGTGAGTCTATGCAGGGGGGAAATAGAGTGGCTGGGCAAAGGGGAGAAATGAAGTGGCTACTATGTGCAGTAGCCGAGACAAGGAGAAACGAAGAAAGAAAAGCCAATGGCCTTTGGGCTTGATGGCCAAAGGGGCTGAGGTGCAAGCCCAATTCTGACCTAAATCAAAGGTGGCAAGGGCCCCGGGTGGGCTCCACAAATGGGGGTAACCTCTTCCAATGAGGTCCCACTATAAAAATTGGGTAAGGGCTGGCTTCACAAAGCTAAGGAAAAATCTTTTTTTCCATTAAAGAACCCATAAAACAAATTTAATCTAAACCATTAGAAATCAGATTTTTCCCAAACAATTCCAATCACAGCAGGGGCAAACAAAAACAGATTTATTTCCTTAAATAGGATTAACATTTCAAGGTCAAGTCAAATTAAGATAAACCATTTAAAGTATGCAGTTTAAATTAAATATTTTCCTCTAATCGGAAAGTTAATCCTAAACCTCAAACCTTGGTCAAGCCAACCTCCAACCGGATGCTATCTCTCTAGAAATAATCTCCAAAATCCATCCTAAAAAGAAAAACCCACTCACAGAGTCAAAAACCAAACTCAAAAACAGAAAACACAAAGAAGAAGAAGAAGATGGGTCCTAGCCAAGGAGAAAGAGGGCCTACCTCTTTGAACATCAAGGAAGAATAGGGTTGCATGAGGGGGCTGCCGCAGTCGGATTCGAACCAAAACAAAGTATGATGCGAAGGAGATGCTAGAGTTGATTGGCGGGGTTGGATTGGACAAGAAAAGCCTCCAAGAAGATGTTCTCTGTCACGCCACGAGCCCAAGATTTAAGCTCATCTCGAAGCATGACGTATGCCCGTGTGGAAATTCAAACCAACATGAATTTTACGAACGGGTTTTCCCACAGGATATCACGTGTGAGATAAAATTTCCTTAACCTGTATAGTTCAATCATAACTTGTCCATACAAATAAACATCCATCAAATATATAATCACAATAAAGAGCATAATCTAGTCCACAAGCATATTTAACATTTTAAGTTTCAAAGTTAGCAAGTAGAAAGAAATACTAAAGTGTAGCGGAAGCAAGTATTCATTAGGTTTATGATCCCAAATAAAAGTCTAAATCAACTCTAAGTCAATGGCAATCCATGCCATGGTCAAGGGAAATGGCGACGCGTGAACACTCAACGCATAAATGTCTAAAAGACATCCTCTGGGGCCCACTCTGCTAGTTGTTGAGGAGTCTCCTCCCCAACCTCCATGATCTCTTGGGCAATGGCGTCGACGTGGTCCTCCCCTGTAACGCCAAGTGCAGCACCATTAGACTACGCTAAGCAAGGTAAACAAGAATAAAATATAGCATGCATATCAAACAAGTAAGATTGACAAGATAGATTATATGAGGTCAAGTAAGGAAATCTAGGCATACATGATGCGTGAGTAAGCATGATACGTAAGGAATCAAAGATGACAAGTGTATAGACATACATATCATAACTAGATGGCAAAATCACATGAGCTATATTCTCCCACATAAACATGTAAACATAGTCACATGAGAGCATGGCATAACATAACATAAACATGAGGTACCACTAGGAGGCATAGGGCCTGGATACTCCATCGTGGACCTGAGGTACCGGTAACCCCCCATAGAAATGTTAGGAATTTTGTTTTTGCAATTTGATGGATGCATTTGCACTTTAGCATCATTTGAATTCTCACACTTGCATTGTTTTAGAAAACCTTGAAATCCGGTTTTATACATGCATAGCTTTTAAGATTTGGAAAAGCTTTTGTTTTATGCATGTTTTGGTTTTAAACTTGGATGCATTGGTTTTGAAACCCAAACTCTTTTGAAAACCTAATTCCTTGTGCATTATATTTGGAAAATCATCTTGTGAATTTAGGTTTAAGCTTTGCATACATTCTTCTCAAAAAGATTCATTTTTGTATGCATTTTCATTTGAAAAGAGTTTTATCCAATCAAGCTAGCCTTTGGTTTTAAACTTTTGAATCATCTTAGGCTTTGTGTGTTCATGTTTTTAAACATCTTAGAATGTCTTAAAACATGTTTTCCAAGCTTGATTTAGTGGCCAAAAGGTCCCCCAAAGAAATACCTTTGAAATGGCAAAAGTTGCATTTTTTGCAAAAAGGGGGTGTCCCGGCAGTGTCGCCGGTCGACCGAGACACAGGTCTCGGTCGACCGAGACAACTGGAAGTCATTTTTTCCAGAACCTGTTCTGTAGCTCCAACGGTCAGAAATTTGACCGTTGTGCTTTCTCGGTCGACCGAGACCTGTTTGCCGGTCGACCGAGGACTAGCCGTTGGCAACTTTTTGGCTATAAAGTCCATTCATTTCCAACCTTTTTCAAGGCTTGAACAATGAACCTTTGAGACCATTTTGGAGCCAAAGAAAGGGGAAGAAGTTGGAAAGGCTAGAGGGCCATTTGGAAATCAAATGCTTGACTTTTCATAAGGTACACATTACTAGTATTTTGATTTCCATTAAAATGAAATCCATGCATGCCTAATTCTTTGTAATTTCACTTATGCATGATTTCTAGAGATGTTTAGCAAACTCAAAATCATCCTTGGTAAATTAGATTGGTTTGCAAACTCTCCTAACTAAATCACATGCATTCTTAGACTTTAACATTCATACAATTTGTTTAAGTTCATTTCTTAAAGTTGTTTGAATTTCTCATGTGATTAGTTTTCTCTTCAATCACCATTTTATAAGCTTTGATTTTAAAATGCATCATGCATTCATTTAAGAGCTTCATTGTTAAAATAGATTGAAGTAGAGCATTCATACACTTGTGCACACACTTTAACTTAATTGAGTGTATGTTTGTTATTTGTATTAAACCTTCATATTAGCCTAGTCAAGAGGCAATTTCATATGAGCTTAAATTGTAATCTCTTAGAGTGATCTTTTGTAAAGACACTTTCTTAGAGAAAGCTTTATTTGTTAAGGTTATTGCTTAGCCTAAGAAAAGCATATTGTAAGGTTATTGCTTAGCCTAAGAAAAGCATCTTGTAAGGTTGTTGTTTAGCCTTTGAAAAGCAACATTGTAGAGGTTATTGCTTAGCCTTTGAAAAAGCATAAATAGTGGAAATCCGGTGGGGTGATTGGATCACAAGCCGGTAGTGGATGTAGGCACGTTGGCCGAACCACTATAAATATTGTGTTGTGGTGATTGCTATGTGGTGATTGATTTTGTTTAGCTTCCGCATATTGATTGATCATTCATCACATGTGACTAGTTTTGTTTAAGAAATTAAAATTGGTCTAAATTGGTCACAATTGTAGCTCACCCTATTCACCCCCCCTCTAGGGTTAGGATCCTCGTGGACTTTCAAGAAATACCATCTGCTGAGGTCCATAAAAATTAACTAAACCCGCACACAGCCGAATCCAACTAGGCTAAGGTCGAAGCTAAGTGGTGCCGACTCAAGGGTCGAAACATGGTGTGACATAGCGTGAGCATAGACATATACAAATGTAAACATGGACAAGTACATGACAATAATCATAAGTGCTTAACATGACATATCATATCAACATACATAGATACATAATGCATAAGGAAATACATGACGTAAAACAACAAGGGCACATGAGCTAAGCAAATAGATACAAGATAGCATATACATATCATGCAAGAGAACTAGAAACGGAAATGAAATGCATGCATAAGGATTATATACGGAATCAAGGATGCATGACAAGCCAATCCTAAGGTTTTGGAGTACTCGTGGGCTTCACCGTCCAACAATGTGTAGGCTTAAGATTTTCGACATCATTGGGCTACAAAAGAACCCTTGCCGTTACATAATTTGGGATACCAAATAGCTTAAGATAACACATTTGGTTCGGGGGTAAAAGAAGACCAAGAACGAGTTTTCATGAGAGTGCATGTGTGCTCAAACAACACCCTCTAACATTAGAAATCTATTTGGGATTAAATTAAGGTTCGAGGATCCAATACTAAGGTCCAAAACTAGGTCCATAACCACCTAAAAATCCTAATAAGTTGAATCCAACAAAATCACACTTGGTTCACCTAGGTACAATGTGGGTAGCATGAGTTATGGGATAAATTCATTGGTTTGAATATCCCCTAGCTTTTCTAACCTTTGATCATAAATTGTATGGACCAATGAATTCTACATTCCAAGAGCTTTCCATCGATATGTAGGACTCCAAAATTGGACATATGGATCAAAAGTTATCGCCTTTCGAAGATTTGTAAATTCGGTGAAGAATCTGCCCAATTTCGGTTGGCCAAATTCTTGACTGAATTTATGACCTAAAATTAGGCATAAACCATGAATTCTATGATTGAAACTCTATCTTTGGAGTGGACTCCTTCCCCAACTTCTCATAGCTTTTCAAACCCATTTCGTATGCACAAAAAGAGTCTCCAATACCCACTCCAAACCATCAAACACATTCCCAATCAAAATAAAACCCAAAAGAAATAACAAGTTATTACTACACCCATTTACAAATTTAAATCAAATTAGAACGATAGATAACATCAGCTGAAATTGGGCAATCTAACATGAGATTCATTACAAGAATCATAAATAGAGAAAAACATGCACATTTTATAAATGTTTACTTGCCTTAGGTACTTGCAACACAAATTAATAGAAATCCAAGTTATACCCACTCAATACCAAGCTCTAAGCAAAAACCCCCAAAATGGAACCTCAACCAAGCTCCTACAATGGTGAAAATTGAAGAAAGAACTACAAAATCAACACATATTTACTACTAAAAACCTTTGATCATTGCTTTGAACAATAAGGAGTGATTTGGGAAAAGTTTTGCTTACCTATAGAGTGGAATAGAAGAAGAAGAACAAATGAGAGCTTGAAGAAGATGAAACTTGTAGAAAATGGATTCTTGCTTGAGGAAGATGAAGGAAAACACTCTCAAACCTCTCTATTTGGTGTTTGGTAGCAAGGAAAATGATGAAGAATGGGTAGGAAATGGAACCCTAGGTGCCTCTTGTTAATGGAGATGGAATGAAATGAAAGAGATGGGGTTTAGGGTTTTAGCTAATCCTTTATACCATGAAGTTCTAGTACTTGAAGGAAAGTCCAAAAATATAATGGAGATTTATAATTAAGGGCTTTTTTTTGCTTCTAAATGGGTCTAAATGAGCTCAAATGAGTTGGGTCAAAATATAAAAAATGAAAAATGACTCATGAACTATGAGATGCACCCAAAATCCTTGGAAAAATAGAAAACACACATGCGGGGCCCAATAAACCCAAAATACCTAATAGTCATAATGCTACTTAGTCAATGGTCAAACCCCATTCTAATCTACCTAATCAAGCCCAAATACATTCAAAACATACCTTAGGCATTTAATTAAGATTAATTAGATGCTAAACATGATTATGGTAGGATCAAGATCTTACATCCTCCCCCCCTTAGGACATTTGGTCGTCCAAATGTAAATCGTATATCAGATAGGAGATGAGGATGTTTCCTCAACACTTGCTCCTCTAGCTCCCACGTAGCCTCTTCCGGTCTATGGTTCTCCCACAAAATCTTCACCCAATGAATTGTCCGGGTACGCAAAACCTGCTCCTTGACATCTATTACACGCAATGGTCTCTCATCATAGGTCACGTCGGATCTAATTTCCAAAGGCTCATACTCAATGACGTGTGATAGATCCGGAACATATTTTCTCAACATAGACACGTGGAACACATCATGGACAACTGCAAAGTTTGGAGAAAGAATCAATCTGTAGGCTAAATCTCCAACTCTACTATGAATCTCGAATGGTCCAACATAATGAGGTGACAACTTGCCCTTCTATCGGAATTGAATGGTGCCCTTCATAGGGGAAACTTTCAAGAAAACCATTTCTCCAATCTGGAACTCGAGATCTCTGCGTCGGTTGACTGCAGAGCTTTTCTACCTACTCTGAGTTGTCTTCAACGTCTCGTACGCAAGCTTGACCTTGGCACTGGTCTCACCGATGATTGTCAGTCCATGGAAACTTCTAACACCAACTTCTTCCCAACAGATCAGTGTCCTGCACTTCCTACCACAGAGAGCCTCGAACAGTGCCATCCCGATACTCGCGTGGAAGTTGCTGTTATATGCGAACTCACACAGAGCTAAATCTCGATCCCATTCTGCCTTAAAGTCCAACACACATGCTCTAAAGCATGTCTTCAAGAGTCTAGATCATCCTCTCTGACTGACCGTCAGTCTATGGATGATACACTGTACTAAACGTTAACTGCGTACCCATAGCTTGCTGGAAAGAACCCCAAAATCGAGATATAAAACGACTATCTCTGTCTGAAACTATGGAAGCTGGAATTCCATGCAACCTCACGGTCTGCCAGCCATCACATGCATCTTGGTACTTGTCTTGAAAGGTACGAAATGTACAGACTTAGTCAATCTATCAATGATCACCCAAATGGCATTATTGTGCTTTGATGTCTCTAGTAAACCGGATACGAAATCCATCGTAATATGCTCCCACTTCCACTTAGGTCTCTTCAAGGGCTTCAACAATCCTGGAGGCTTCTTATGTTTAGCTTTCACCTTTTGACAAGTCAAACACCTTGCTACAAAACCCGCAACTTCTCTCTTCATATTGTTCCACCAAAATCATCTCCGTAAATTTTGGTACATCTTAGTGCCACCAGGATGTATAAAGTATCGCGTATGATGCGCCTCTGTCATGATCTGATTCTTGAAATCCCCAACATTAGGCACACACAATCTGTCTCGAAAATATAAAATCCCATCCTCAACCTTGAAATCTGGCCTATTTGCAACCATGTCTCGAATTCTAACCAACTTGGGATCTTGAAATTGGTTGTCTTTAATCTACTGAATCAATTTTGGCTCAAACACTGACATAGCAGCCATCATCACCCTGTCACTTACTAACTCAATCTCAACATCTAAGTCTCGAAACTGCTCAACTAACTCCCACTCACCACACATGCTAGCCAAAGTAACTGACTTCCGACTCAACGCATATGCCACTACATTACCCTTGCCTGGGAAATACCGGATTTGAAAGTCGTAATCCGCCATCAACTCCAACCAACGACATTGCCTCATAATCAAATCCTGTTGCGAGAAGAGGTACTGCAAACTCCTATGATCGGAATGAACCTCAAACCTCTCTCCAAAGAGATAGTGTCTCCAAAGCTTTAAGGCAAAGACTACTGTCGCTAACTCCAAGTCATGAGTGGCATAATTCTTTTCATGATCTCTCAACTGTCTAGACCCATAAGCCACTACCTTCCCGTTCTGCATCAAAACACAACCTAACCCAACGTACAAACTACAAATCCTCCGTTCTCGGTCGGTAAGGTTAACACTGGGGCTGTAGTAAGCTTCTCCTTAAGTAACTGAAAATTATCTTCACATTCTTTTGTCCAAATAAAAGGAATATTCTTCCTCGTCAACTTAGTCAACGGAGTTGAAATCTTCGAGAATCCTTCAACAAATCTCCTATAGTAACCTGTCAAACCTAGGAAACTCCTGATTTATGCTACCATGTATGGGTCCTTAACTGTTTGCCACCACCTATCAGCAAGTCCATAGAATAGTGAAGCTGTGAGGTTGACCTTCTATCTACCCGTGCACGTAAAGACATCGAAGATTTTCTCGGTATTAGCTAGCCAGTCGTCTGCGACTAACGGGTCCTCATTGCCCGAAAATTCTTTCGGTGCTCTCTTCCTGAACTTTTCAAATAACGCATTAGGGTCATGATCCCTATTGTGGATGACAATCTGTGGACCCAAAGGCTGTGGAGCTACGTTCCTGTTCTGAAGAACTTCCAAGAGTTGCCTCTGGACTTGAGCCATTTCTTCATCTTTCTTTGTTAACTGTTCTTGAAATCTTGCTTGGTTTTCATTAGCCTGCCTTTGTTGCGCTATCATAGCTTGCATAAGTTCTTGGAACTGTGTAGCGGTTGGCGTATTAGATGTGTCTGACTCATTCTGATTACTGCCTGAAGCATGATTGTTTGGAGCTTTTCTTGGAGGCATAGTGTTGTAACACAAGGAGTTAGTACACAATAAACATGGTATGAGGGTTTCTAAGGTCCTATACCAACAAATCTATCGAACTCACGAATCCTCGCCACGTTCCTAGGACCTTTCTAGTTTCTTTTAAGTACCTGAAACATGTCCCGCTCTGATACCAGTCCTGTCGCGACCCCGGAACGGACCCCGGGCCCGCGACGAGTTGTATTGATGATTGTTATGTTTTCCCACAGGTTCCCGCGGTGAGGATTCCCGAAACACGTGGAATCTGTCTCACACGATCAAGTTTTTGCGGAAGCGTGTAGCAAATCACATCAGGATAAGCACTAATAAATTTTTAAGTGCTAGGACAAATAATAACAAGACATAGTATCAAAAGAAAGGAGTTAACATGGCATTCCCATCATAATTCAAGTTATGAGACTACACAAAGTAAGTTAAGTTTAGTTACATCCCATAAGAGGCCAACACAGGCCAATACAATTCTCAAAATAATAAAAGAACCCCATGACAAAAATGGCGAAACTCAAGAACCCGCCCGACGTCTAGTTGACGTCGTTGGGTTGCCACTCTCTAACTGGGGTTGGCTCAAGAGCCTCCTCCGGATGCTCCTCCTCAAAGGTAACGTCACCTGCACCTGAGCACCAACATACAAGGGTCAAACACAACGGTTTGGCAGGTAATCAATTTAGGCATGAGCATAAAGTAGTAAACATTTAAAGAAACATATAAAGACATTTTGCTGGATTGTAAACAGCTACAAGACTAAGGTACATTTCAAAATACGAACGAAACTAACATGCATACTTATTATATCATGAATAGTTACATTCCAGAAGAACCCATCCTTTCTCTATCATATATAATGAAAAGAGCAAGCACGGACGACAAGCACTATATACATATTATAATCACGACACGATTCCCACTTATACGGGGACTCTGGCCGCGGAACCAGACACGCACGATGTGTAATAAATACACGACTAGTTTGCAGACAGCCCACATGTTTAAGGACCCCCAGACAGTGGATCAAACTGAAAGGGCAGTCCAAGCTCAGTGGTGTTCACTTAAATTCATGAATGCACAAAACACACAAAATATTGTCTAAACATGTCGAGATAAAAAGGGGAAATCACTTATCAAAACACGACAAGCACGACTAGCAAAAGGCATAATTAATATGCATAACACGCTTAGGAAGTGACCCCTTTTTCTTGAAACAAGTCTTCAAAACGAGCTTGTACTTAAACTTCAAAACGAGTACACGATGATATTCATTGCAACAAAGCCAAAGTACGAATACAAAGCCTAACAAGCACATATAAGGACCTTTGATTGATCCTTGTGTAATTGAACCCAATTGTTGGAATTTAAAAGAGAATCGGTGCCCCGGAAGTTAAAAGACATCTTAGGTTCGAGTGTACAATATCAGGCTAAAGGTCACTTAACATGTTCTAGTTTTCATTCTTACAAACACTCTTCAAAATGGCAATGGTGTCAGTTTCGGTCAGCTCGCGGTCAGGTGTCGGCTAGCTGAACTAGGATCTGGCGGCTAGCCGCCAGCTGACGGACAGGCTGACCGCTGGAACCCAGGTCTGAAACTTAGCTCTCTGGAAAAGGAGCCGAAAACGTTCGGTTGGCCAGCGGTTAGCCGAAATGGGGTATGGCGGCTAGCCACTAGCTAACCGTCAAGCTGACCGAAACCCAGTGTCGAAATGCAAGCTTCTGGAAAGGGCACCGCCGAGCTCGGTCAACTCGCGGTTAACAGAAATGGGGATTTCGGCTAGCCGCTAGCTGACCCGCGGCTGACCGAAACTGCACGGGAAATGCAACTGAGTTCAGATTTTTCACATTTTCTTCTTCCCTTCTTCTTGTTTCTCATTCCACCTGCACTCCCTGAGCCTCCATGCTCTCCAAGGGTAAAATACACATTTCAAGACACAAAATGAGACATTCTAATCCCATTTCCCAATCAAAACAAAATCCCCCAAATTTTTTTTTCAATGAATGAGGAGAGTGCAAGGAAAACAAATGAAATGCACACATGCTAACATCCATCCTAGATTGGTTACTTGCCTTAGTTCAAGATGCCACAAACTTCTCCAAGAACTTCACTCAAGCTAATCCCAAGAACTACAAAATCCATGAAAACCACACAAAAACTCACTCAATCTTGAAAACAAGAAACCCATTTTCACCAAAGGGTTTGTAACATGAAAAACAAGATTTTAAGGGACTAAAAAGACTTCATTAAGGAGATGGGTTGGAGTTCTTACCTAGAAAAGGTCAAACAAGAGAGGAGAAAGAAAATGGAGCTCTTGCCCAACTTGGAACTTCAAGAAATTTGCATCAATGGAAAGCTTAGGATGAGAGGAAGAAGGTGATGGTCTTGGAATCTTCTTTGGTGTCTTCTAGCTTGATCATTCAAGAGAACAAAGTGGAAGGAAAAGGCTTTCTCTCCTTTGGCTGCTCTAGGGTTAGGGTTTGAGAATGAGAAGAGTGAAGGAGAAAGAGAGTAGTTGACTTAAAACACTTGCAATGGGGCCCACATGGCCGAATCTTGTATCATTGAAAACATAATCTTACGGGCCTCGAATGAACTCGACGAAGAAGGATAAAACGGTCCTCGAAATATCTAGTTTCCAAAAAGTATATTTTTGACATGGTTTTGAGATCTCGAAATTTGTATCCAGATTTGTGTATAAAAGACAACTTTACCCTTTCTTGGTCAGAACTTGGGTTTTTGGGCTTCAAACATGAATGGGCTGAAAATGAAAGTTGTAACACATAGTAAAATCATTCAAATGCAATCAAAATCACAATTACACGGAAACCGATACGATCCTCCCACGTGCACTCAGGCCTTCCTGAGTGTGCCTGACAAATACTAAATGTTCTCAAAATTCCCAAAGCTATGTCCAAGACTAAAACTAATTATTTCTAACCCAACAATTACTAAACCCACTTAGGACTAAACACACACTAATCGTATACTAATCAAATTAGTCTGGGTCAGGGTCTAACACCAAGTATGGAGCAAAGATCATGTTCATCAAAGACATAAAAACTCCCGGAGCATTAGTCAATCCAAATGGCATCACTAAAAACTCATAATGCCCATATCTCGTCCGAAAAGCTATCTTGGCTACATCTTGCTCGCTAACCCTCAACTAGTGGTATCTAGATCTAAGATCGATCTTTGAGAAATGAGCTGCACCTTGCAATTGATCAAATAGTTCATCAATCCTAGGCAGTGGATATTTGTTCTTCACTGTCACTTGATTAAGCTGCCTATAGTCAATACACATCCTTAAGGTGCCATCTTTCTTCTTCACAAACAACACGGGTGCTCCCCAAGGGGAAATACTAGAGCAAATAAAACCCTTGTCAAGCAGCTCTTGCAACTGAACCTTCAGTTCTCTTAGCTCTGTAGGTGTCATTCTAGAAGGAGCTCTAGAAATTGGGGTTGTCCCCGGCATCAACTCTATGGTGAAATCTATCTCTCTAATAGGTGGTAAACCTGGCACTTCGTTTGGAAAAACATCTGGAAACTCACAAGCTACTAGGATGTCTTCTAACTTCTTAGGCTAGTTATCCTCTATAATAAAAGCTATGAAACCTTCACAACCACTACTGACTAGCCTCTCCACCTTAAGAGCTGAAACTAATCTGGTATCCAACCTCTTCTTAGACCCTTTAAAGATCACACTTGCACTAAACTCATCTATCTTTAAGGTCACTGTCTTGTGGAAACAATCCATACAAGCATGATACTTTGCCAACCAATCCATCCCTAATATCACATCAAAATCGCGCATCGCTAACACTAGAGATCTGCATGCATCACAAACTCATCTACCTGAACTCTACACAACAGGTAAAAGATATCACACAACACCTTTCCACCTACCGGAGTAGTAACTGCAAGAATTACCTGTAACTGCTCGGGTCTACCTCCGATAACAATAGCAAAGTGCGGTGCAATAAATGAGTGTGTGGATCTAGGGTCAAACAATGCTCTAGGCTCATGATCACAAACAATCAACTTACCTTCCACCACATTGCATGCTGCTTTGGCCTCTTCATGATCCAACGCATACACACATCCTGCTGCCTGAGGACGGTGCTGCTACTGCCTTAGTGGACCTTGTCTCTACTGAGGTGGTGCCTGTTGCCTAGGCCTTTGTCGGCCTTGCATCTGTCTCTGTTGTTGCTGCTGTTGTTGTCTCGAGGCTGCTGGCAACGCCTGTTTCAAGGGCTATGCCTGAATAGGTGGACGTGCTGGTTATTGTTGCTGAGGGTACTGCACCCTCCCCACGTCATGGTTGTAAGGACAGCCCTTCACTACATGCTCCATCGAACCACAACCAAAACAAGTACCAAGTTTTTGTCTGCACTAGCTCGAATCATGACTCTTGCCACAGTGAACACATGAGACTGCCTTCTGGGAACTACCTCTAGTCCTAAATTTCTTGCCTTGCAGTTGTTGTTACGAACCCTTGCTTGAAGGAGTGAAGTTGCACTTAGGCTCATACAGAAGAATATTCTGTTGTTGCTGCTTTGCGTAGTATGCTCTATCAACCGTATCATCAAAAGTAGTGGGCCTTTGACACATGGTAACATCCCGCTGAATAGACGGCCTCAACCCTTCTAGAAAGCACTCAACCTTCTTCTCTTCAGTATCAACAGAATCTGGAGCAAACCGAGATAGACGAGTAAACTCGTGGATGTACTCACCCACAGTCATCAACTCTTGCTTCAAGCTATGAAATTCAGCTTTCTTCTGTCTGGTTACATGATCAAGAATAAGGTTGTCAAAAGGTTGTCGTGGATGTACTCACCTCCGGAATTGCCTATCAAAATCCGCTCAAGCATCCTCATCTACCATGACTCGGTAAGGCTGTCGAACACTCTTCCACCAAGTGTTCAAATATCCCTGAACATCGAAGCTACCAATGCCACTTTCTGCCTTCCCGTGCACTCCATAGTCTCATATATATTCTTTGTGTGCACCAACCACTCATCTGCCTGTAAGGGATCCTCCAAACCAGTAAACTCAATAGCATCTCCCTTCTTGAGATTCTCATAAAGTGAATTGGGATCACCCTCCCTTTGTGGCCTTTGCATGAGATGCATGATCTGCTCATTTTGTCTTACCAATTGTGTGGCCATAGTCTGCAGTATATCCTAGAGTCCAGCGTCTCCTCCTGGAGGCGGTGGAGGTGGAGATGGTAACTCATCCTCTTGGTTATCAACTGGATCTCCTCCAAGATGTTCGACAACGAGTGGGTCCTCATGTTCTAGTCTACTACCCGAAGCATTCCTAGGATTAGGCATCTTTCGTGCAGGCATTTTCTGTAAAACAATTTCAGGTTAGTACATAAGCACGTAAATAATCCTAGAAATCCCAAGGATAGCTCACATTCCCAATATCCTAACGTATCCTCACAACGTGCCCAAAAGTTCAAAGTCTTTTAAATTTTTAGAACTATTCATGCTATAATACCAACTTACGTATGTCACGCCCAAAGCCCGAGATTTAAGCTCATATCGAAGCATGACGTACGCCCGCGTGGAAATTCAAACCAACATGAATTTCACGAACGGGTCTTCTCACAGGATATCACGTGTGAGATAAAATTTCCTTAACCTGTATAGCTCAATCATAACTTGTCCATACATATAAACATACATCAAATATATAATCACGATAAAAGAGCATAATCTAGTCCTCAAGCATAGTTA
This sequence comes from Cinnamomum chago, assembly GCA_038049695.1. Taxonomy (NCBI): domain Eukaryota; kingdom Viridiplantae; phylum Streptophyta; class Magnoliopsida; order Laurales; family Lauraceae; genus Cinnamomum; species Cinnamomum chago. The sequence continues at coordinate 49,215,230 of CP142456.1, forward strand.
AGAGTTTAAGTTTCAAAGTTAGCAAGTAAGAAAGAAATACTAAAGTATAGCGGAAGCAAGTATTAATAAGGTTTCTAATCCCAAATAAAAGTCTAAATCAACTCTAAGTCAATGGCAATCCATGCCATGGTCAAGGGAAATGGTGACGCGTGAACACTCAGCGCATAAATGTCTAAAAGACATCCTCTGGGGCCCACTCTGCTAGTTGTTGAGGAGTCTCCTCCCCAACCTCATTGATCTCTTGGGCAATGGTGTTGACGTGGTCCTCCCCTATAACGCCAAGTGTAGCACCATTAGACTACGCTAAGGAAGGTAAACAAGAATAAAAAAAATAGCATGCATATCAAATGAGTAAGATTGACAAGATAGATTATATGAGGTCAAGTAAGGAAATCTAGGCATACATGATGCGTGAGTAAGCATGATACGTAAGGAATCAAAGATGACAAGTGTATAGACATACATATCATAACTAGATGGCAAAACCACATGAGCTATATTCTCCCACATAAACATGTAAACATAGTCACATGAGAGCATGGCTTAACATAACATAAACATGAGGTACCACTAGGAGGAATAGGAACATAACATAAACATGAGGTACCACTAGGAGGCATAGGAACATAACATAAACATGAGGTACCACTAGGAGGCATAGGGCCCGGATCCTCCATCGTGGACCTGAGGAACCGGTCAACCCCCTATAGAAATACCATTTGCTGAGGTCCATAAAAATTAACTAAACCTGCACCCAGCCGGATCCAAATGGGCTAAGGTCGAAGCTAAGTGATGCCGACTCAAGGGATAGAGTGTACATCAAATATCATGGTGTGACATAGCGTGAGCATAAACATATACAAATGTAAACATGGACAAGTACATGACAATAATCATAAGTGCTTAACATGACATATCATATGAACATACATAGATACATAATACATAAGGAAACATATGACGTAAAACAACAAGGGCACATGAGCTAATAAAATAGACACAAGATAACATATACATATCATGCAAGAGAACTAGAAACGGAAATGAAATGCATGCATAAGGATTATATACGGAATCAATGATGCATGACAAGCCAATCCTAAGGTTTTATAGTACTCGTCGGCTTCACCGTCTAACGAAGTGTAGGCTTAAGATTTTCGACATCATTGGGCTACAAAAGAACCCATGGCGTTACATAATTTGGGATGCCAAATACCTTCATATAACACATATTGTTCGGGGTAAAAGAAGACCATGAACTAGTTTCCATGATAGTGTATGTGTGCTCAAACAACACCCTCTAACATTAGAAACCCATTTGGGCTTAAATTAAGGTTCAAGGATCCAATGCTAAGGTCCAAAACTAGGTCCATAACCACCTAAAAATCCTAATAAGTTGAATCCAACAAAACCACACTTCTTTCACCTAGGTACAATGTGGGTAGCATGAGTTATGGGCTAGATTCATTGGTTTGAATATCACCTAACTTTTCTAACCTCTGATCATAAAATTGTATGGACGAATGAATTCTACATTCTAAGAGCTTTCCATCGATATGTAGGACTCCAAAATTGGACATGCGGATCAAAAGTTATGGCCTTTCAAAGATTTGTAAATTCGGTGAAGAATCTGCCCGATTTTGGTTGGCCAAATTCTTGACTGAATTTATGACCTAAAATTTGGCATAAACCATGAATTCTATTATTGAAACTCTATCTTTGGAGTGGGCTCCTTCCCCAACTTCTCACAGCTTTTCAAACCCATTTCGTATGCACAAAAGGAGTCTCCAATACCCACTCCAAATCATCAAACACATTCCCAATCAAAATAAAACCCAAAAGAAATAACAAGTTATTACTACACCCATTTACAAATTTAAATCAAATTAGAACAATAGATAACATCAGCTGAAATTGGGCAATCTAACATGAGATTCATTACAAGAATCATAAATAGAGAAAAACAAGGACATTTTATAAATGTTTACTTGCCTTAGGTGCTTACAACACAAATTAATAGAAATCCAAGCTATACCCACTCAATACCAAGCTCTAAGCAAAAACCTCCAAAATGGAACCTCAATCAAGCTCCTACAATGGTGAAAATTGAAGAAAGAACTACAAAATCAACAAGTATTCACTACTAAAAACCTTTAATTATTGCTTTGAACAATAAGGAGTGATTTGGGAAAAGTTTTACTTACCTATAGAGTGGAATAGAAGAAGAAGAACACATGAGAGCTTGAAGAAGATGAAACTTGTAGAAAATGGGTTCTTGCTTGAGGAAGATGAAGGAAAACACTCTCAAACCTCTCTATTTGGTGTTTGGTAGCAAGGAAAATGATGAAGAATGGGTAGGAAATGGAACCCTAGGTGCCTCTTGTTAATGGAGACGGAATGAAATGAAAGAGATGGGGTTTAGGGTTTTAGCTAATCCTTTATACCATGAAGTTCTAGTATTTGAAGGAAAGTCTAAAAATATAATGAAGATTTATAATATAGGGCTTTAGGCTTCTAAATGGGTCTAAATGAGCTCAAATGAGTTGGGTCAAAATATAAAAAATGAAAAATGACTCATGAACTATGAGATGCACCCAAAATCCTTGGAAAAATATAAAACACACACGCGGGGCCCAATAAATCCAGAATACCTAATAGTCATAATGATACTTAGTCAATGGTCAAACCCCATTCTAATCTACCTAATCAAGCCCAAATACATTCAAAACATACCTTAGGCATTTAATTAAGATTAATTAGACGCTAAACAAGATTAGGGTAGGATCAAGATATTACATTGTCCAACAAGCCATGGAATGAGAGGAGAAGGAAAGGAAAGAGAGAAATCTCTCATGTCACTGTGGCCAGTTGCAAATGAGTTGGGAATAAAAGTTGTATAGTTTAGTAGTGGTGGTAGGTGGCATTCAATGTAGTAGGTGGTGGTAGGTGGGATATTTGCACAAGGATTTATGGTGTGAGATTGCTACCACCTAGCCGAGCTTGGAGCGAGTTAACAAAGGTCTTCGGGGCCTCAAACGGATCAAGTTAAAGAAGAAGAATTACAGGTCTGGAGAAGAGCTTTCCAAGAAGCCAAGAATCTTAATTTTTTGAGATTAGGGACAGAATCTGTCATTTTCCAAACTGTAGTATTTGCCTCAAAAAGAGTGTCGAGGGTGAAATTGGGCTTTCTGGGCCTCGGATGAGTTTGAACATAAAAGGTGCTAGGCAGGTCGAGACCTAGATTTTGAGCTCAAGAGTTACTCAATTTAGAATTCCAATGAAAAGTCAGATGTCGGGTCAAAGCCTATCAATTTATGATAGAAATTGTAAAACGATGGGTTTCAGGTCTCAAATTGATTCGAGTTGAATACAAGGGTTGTTTGGAATGATTATCTCAATCAAATAAGATAATATTTTGTCAGAATTCAAGAATACCTCTCCAAGTCTTAATCGAAAAACAGACTAGTTCAAAAGGGGGTCAAACTAGACTCAGAGACTCTCAAAACTCCTCAAGGCTGATCAAGGACTATCCGAACACAGAGACCACCACAAATGGCCTCTAAACCCACTTAGCAACCTAACCAAAAAATTACAAGCGCTAACCCTAGGGTTAAGGAATCGAGTCCTTACAATGTTCACCTAATTTCAATTAAGAAAAATTATGGGGAGACCTTTTAGGGCTATCATTTGGCACCTCGACCCCTTTAAGTTTGACGGAAACCTTTAAGAGCATGAGATATCTCGAGGGGCTGGGATAAACTCATGTTTTCTATCCGGTATTTATCACCATGCCATGGGTGTTAGTTTGGTGAATCTAATGTCTTTATTTATACAATGTGGCACCGATTATGATAGTAATACATAGATTTGCTAAACTTACATCGAATTGGATAGTGAGGGACAATGGGTAGTTAGATTAGTACTTGCTAGTAAATTTCTTGATTCCTTAAATTCAGTTGCATTTCATATTGAGATTGAATATTATCATTGACTTCTAATTGTTTTCTCAATGCATATATATTGGTGCACTTTAACTCGATTATTATTCGGAGTTGATTTCTTTTGAACAACTATGAATGTGAACAATTACTATTCGATTCGATTTGAGATTATGTATGGAAACTTTATTCACATTCATTTATTATTCGATTCGATTGAGTCGGCACTATACTTAGCTTCGACCTTGTGATACCTGATGGGAACCTGGTTTAATATTCGAGACTACTGTAGTAAGTCATCTGGAGTACCGGAACTCCAGACTCGAGTAGCCAGCTAGTCTTTGGCTAGGCCGCTGGTGACATCCTAACTAGATTCGCTCTCTTTGAGAAGATGAGCTCAATGTAGTAGCCAAATTAGTATGTTTCATTCTCCATTTGATTCGTAAAGCATGAATTATTCAATTTTGGCATAATTGCCTAGTTTTTACTTGATATTGACATCTTTTAATCAATTGCCATTTAAATACGATTTGAAACATTATGAATTTCCTTATTAATGCCTATACTTGCTAAATTGCCGTACTTGAGATACTATTCTTGGTGTCACAGAAGCAGGTGCAGCTCCCGATCCTGAGGAGGCCTAGGAGGGAAAGGAGGAGACTGAAAAGGTTCCTCCAGGACTAGAGGAGTGGCCGGGTAATGGCCCTACGTAGTTGTCCACCGCAGTGCGATGTGGATACATCTTTTTGAGAACTTACTTGAAAGTGTGACTGTCTCCTTTTAATGTGGGTCACACTAGTTAGATTTAGAAGTTAGTGTGGATATCATTTTGTAATAGAAGGTAGGGTGATTTTTTGTAATCCCTACTTTAGTTCTAATGTGTAAATATGTTTTGTGTAAACTTGGTACTTTAACTTTAGATAGGATTGTTCAATGAAATGGTACCTAGTGGCATATTATTTGAGATGCTTCCGCCATTAAATGTTATTGACAGGTGTTTGTGAGCTAGACTCGCAAGTGTGAAAAGAGGAATTTTCTCCTTCGTGATGTTGTACTTGACCCGAGACGGGTATAATATTAAGGGAGTACGCATGTCACACCTCGAGGATTACCCTAGGCTAGGGTGATTCGGGACCGGGATGTGACAATCACTCACGCAGAGCCCGCCATCTCCACCTCCCTTCCATCACGGCCTCCTGCACAGTAGCCACCCACTCAGCAGCCCGCATCTCTTCATCCTCATTGCTGCCCCACTCCATCTCACCATGTACTACGCCCAGTCCCAGCGCCATCAACTTCGACAACCCATCTCCCTAGACCTTTCTCCATCTCTTCAATCAGCCCTCACAGAAACTAATCTGATTTGTAACGAGGTTCGGCATGCCGAGGAACTTGGTCATCATCGTGGCATCAAGAGGAAAGTTACACAAACGAGGTTTCGACTTTCAGATTTGGGATTCAATCAGTGAGATTGTCCCATCCTTTTGTTTCATACTTTTTTTTTTCATATCACACACTCCACTTTGTTCAACATGCCAACAAGTGTTTAGTTCAGATCATCATGTTCATGCATATTCAATTCATCCTATCACTTAGCATATAGTTTAATTCTTTATTCTTGCATTATTCTTTAGTTTACATTTAGATTAAATCTTTTGCATTAAGATCATCCATTTAACATGCACATGCATCTTTTTAACCTCCATTTGTTCATGCTATTGCTTAAGTTAGTGGATTGAATCATCCTTATTATATATATATATAAGGCTCTCCTAAGCTCAAGCTTAGGAGGAAATCCCGTAAGCTTACGCTTGTGGGGCCCACCCTTGGTCCATCCAAATGGACCAAACACATAACCCCCTTGAAGTGCACATGTCCACCAACTTTCGGTCAGATTCAAATTTATTGGATTGTTGGATCGACTGTGTACCGATCTGAATGGACTTTTGACCATTAAACTTTTGGGGCCCAGATGGAGATGATAATAATCACGGTTGGGGCCATTTTTTTTTTTGCAAAGAGGAGGGTATTACGGAGTCCTTGAAACCCTATATGGGCTGGGCCCTCCTAAGCTCAACCTTAGGATAAAATCTCGTAAGTTCTTGCTTGTGGGGCCCACTTTTGGTCCATCCACATGGACCAAACACATGTCCACCAACTTTCGATCAGATTCGAATTTACTAGACCGTTGGATCGACTATGTATCGATCCGAATGGACTATTGACTATTAAACTTTTGGACCCATGAGATGATAGAAATCATGGTTGTGGCTGATTTTTTGAGGAGAGGAAGATCCCAAGGAGTCCTTGAAATAGCCACCACACACTAGAGCTTATCTTGTCCTAAGCTTGAGCTTAAGAGAGTTGGCTCCTATATATATATATACAGTAGGGCTCTCCTAAGCTGAAGCTTACCTTATCCTAAGCTGGAATAGTGCTCGTCCTACAAATCAAAGTCGATTATCATTGTTTGCATGCTAATCGTCTCCATAATCAAGATAAATTCAATCATAACTGGATTTTCCAGTTCCATCATGCAAAAAACCGATATAATCAACTTTGATTTGTGGGACCGGCACTATTCCAGCTTAGGAGAAGGTAAACTTCAGGTTAGGAGAGCCCTGCTTTATATATAATCTATGTTCATCATTGTCATTCATCATAGAATTTATTATAGAGTCCATCCGTCTACACCCCCCTTTCATTAATTTAGATCCTTAGGAGACTAGGAGAGCGGCGGTAGACGGGCAGGCCCTTTCATGGGGTCACCCCATCTATGTGCTCCAATGTAAAAAGATATGAACGGTTAGATTATGTTTCATGCATACCCTTAGTTAGGCCCTTCTAGCCATTTATTACAAAAAAAAAAAAAAAAATCCAAAAAAATTAGAAAACCCCAAAAATCAATAAAACCATATTACATTTCTTTTCTTCATTGAACCTCTGCCAATTTTCACCATTGAGCTTCATGCTATTAGGATAGGCTATACTTGATACATGAATTTATTGATATTTAAAAAGGAATTTTCAGCACATGCTATATTTTCAAAACCATCTTCCACCCATGCTTAACTCTACTAATATAGTCAAGTCAAGTAAAGTTGATTTTGAAGAAAGAATAAACTATGAGTGGGTTATGATGGTATTTTATTTTTAGTTGTTTGTTATGGAATCTTTTTGACTTTTTGCATGGAAAAGTGGAGTTTTTTTTTGTATTTTAGTGGATAAAAGTAGTTCCTTTTTTACTTTTTGTATGAAAAAGATGGGAGGAGTTTTGAATAAAGTGCATTTGATGTGACATTTTGTCTGGAAAATGGAGGCTTTACTTGACTTTGATTGTATTAGTAAAGTGCCAAACGGGCCCAAATGCACCAAGTAACACTGACCCTTAAGGTGTTAGTGAGTATGACACCGTCCACCTTTCTATCCGACTCCCTGGCCTTACGGCGATAGCCTCCTATCGAACTCCTTATAAATTGACTAATTGACAGTGGCACACGGGTCCCTCACTCTCTCCTAAGTTAGGTTAGCTTAGTGTGTATCCATCCCCAACGTGTCGTAAGCGATTGTTGGTTTTAAGATGGGCATGAAGGGCGATAGTCCACTTCTCTAGGTGATCTTTCCCTAGATTGACCGGGCGCTTTAGTCGTCCCATCTTTAGACCAACGTTGTAGTGGGCACCTAGGCTTTCATTTTGAGCATCATGTCGCATGTGCTTTTGACCCCTTTTCAAGCATCATTACATGCATGTTTTCAAATAAAGCCTACCCTTTCCCCGCCAAGGAACTCGAGGAGGGTATCTGGTGAACGGAGTTGATCCCCCTCAATGATTATTGGCACCCAACCACCTTTTTTATTTTATTTATTTTTCATTATTTTTAGTACTTTTTTTAGCTGAATGAAATAGATAAGCAATACTTGAATTTTTTTTTTTTGGGTTGCAAATCGATGGATTGGGAATGAGCTAGAGCTTCTCGCTGTTGATTACACCTTTAATCACACATACGCCCAATTTGGAGTATTTGCTTTTTTTGCCGGGGGGGGGGGGGGGGGGGGGGACTCAAGATTATGTTGGAACCGTATATGAATGGGATGCAAAAAAAGAAAAATGTCGTTGCACATTAGAATTTGAGTTCTATATTCTTTGAGATCACCGTTTGTTTATTTGCATGAAATCATCTTTTCAATGTAGCTTACCACATACCAAAGTGATTTTCCTATGAAAAGTTATTGCATTTTCTATAAAAAAAAAAGTTTTTTTTTTTTTTTATGATATGAAGATGCACAGTATAAACATAGTTTTCTGCATTCTTGGTCCGCGGTAGAATTTTTCTAAATGAATACATCAATGAGCTTTCATAAGGACCTAAAATCACAGCCATCTGATCTTTGTGCTATTTATTAGAAATTTTTTTATAGTGGACCAAATCGTGCATCAAATCTGGCGCGACTGAATTTCTGTTGTATATGAATTTCAGGATCTTCCATTGTTTTCATGGTTGGATGTCATTATGTTTCAGACCAAATCACGCCATGCTAATTTTCTTACTCATGTATATCTGAATCACCTTTCCAATAAGTCCAAAATGGTGAAGTTTTGGTCTAAAATGGATTTTCTTAAAATTCTGAACTCGACTGGTCAAAACCTGCACACTGCACTATGGTAGGTTTTCAAAACCTGTCCACTGACTCCAGAGCGATGTTTCAATGCCTTTTCGGTTGAATTAAATTTCACTGATCTTTTTTTAATACTCTCATATCAGTTTTATTTCATTGAGATTTGTTTTCAACTGATTTCTGTTTTCTAAAAATTATTAAAAATCGGACAGTAGACCTGTGTCGTGGGTCAAATTCCGCAGTCCAAAAATTGTCTTTTTTCTTCAGATTTGTCTGCATTGCCTTATAAGGTTCCAGTGATCATAAAAATCCAGAATTGAATATGGGACTTTATCTGCATATAAACTGGATTCCCATGGAATCTTAGACCAATTCGATGACTGGCGATCACAGTTTTTCACCGTTCTGAGGGTTAGTTGGGAATCCTCGAAATCAGTTGGTACTTTCGAGTATTGCTCCATATAACAATGTGTTTCCACCCCTTTCATCGGGTCAAGAAATCATGTCCAACACGATTGTGGTTTCTGCAATGATGGTCGGCAGACGAGTTGTTGTTGCGGTCAGGCGAGGGTTTGATACGTGAAGAAGAAGGAGAAGAGATTCTTTTGGGTAGCAGAGATCGAGAAGGAGAATGTAAAATTTAAATTTTTAAATTAAAAAATTTTATGCCTAAAATAGTTGAAAGGGCAAATCTGTAATGAAAATATCTGATGTGGCGTATCTAGGGACTTCTCGCTAAGGCGGTGTTGAGAGACTTTTGGCTAATTATCCCTTGATATTAATTACATTGTGATCTCGGGTCTTATTATTATGGGGACACTCTTGATTAGGATAACCGAGTTATTTAATTTCAGTAATGATGAATCTGGACCGTTGATTTACAGACATCAACTCACTGTGGAAATAATTTAATGGTGAATTGGTTATATTATACATGCACAGTATTAAGGATAAAATATTGCACTGTGGATTGGCATGCTCCTTATGTGACTCGGACAGTTGATGGAGTCACAAGAAGGATTCCCATGTGAAACACGCGCATCACAGCAAATAGCGTGGGGTTTTACGGATAAACATTGCTAAATTGGGTATTAACTAATCATACACACTTGTACAAAAAAAAAAATTTGATCCTACACAACACAAACCTTTTTTTTTTTCACTAGAGATAAAAATTTGGGTGGGCGGCACGGCCACTACGCAAAAAACCATGCTTGGCTGCTCCTTCGCCGTTGGCCAAATCAAGGTGCCAGCCAGTTATTTCCACTGTCCTACTGGCCAGGGAGCCTATGCCGATGCAAGGCACGGAATGGCCTGGGCCATATTTATATATATATATATATATATATATATATATTTATATATATATATGGATATGGGGGACATTCATGTGCATCCATCCCTCATCATAGGAATATGCATAAAAGGAATATTTAAAATTTAAGGGCGGTGTAGAAGTACTATTTTGTCATATGCATATGTGAGTGCCTAAATATTTACGGGCTTGATTATAAGGATACAGAACTTCTTAGGAATGATCAGATGCCTGAGACCTGAAAAGGAAAGAAAAGCAAAGGCCAGAGACCCTAGCTGTAGTCAGCCGAAGGCACTCCGATGCCTTAGTTAGTTCAGTAACTAGACAAGGAAAGAGTGAGTGGAGAAGAAGGAAGCTTAGAGTATGGATATTAGTGTTGGCCTACCTTTTCTGGAGTTGCTCCCTGTATATATAGACCAAGAGTTGACTCTTGGGGGTTGAGTCCTATCAGACCCTACTCTGATGTCAGGGGAATAGAGTCCAATTGGATCTGACCCGAGTTGACTTTAGAGGCAGGGTCCCATCTGACTTAATCTGGATGTAGACATGGCAGCCGGATAATGATAACTTCTTGTCCTGATCCGAGGCATGTCACCAACATTCAACACGTTCTGTAATGTAGTTGAATCTCCTCTATAGGAGTACAGTCACAATTGACTAAGAGTCAATGCTTGTCTCGGCTATCCGAAACCGAACTGGAGATGTTACCGAGGCCAGGCATGACCTCGGTATTGGAAGCGTTCTGACACTATTACCGAGATGGAAAAAAGGGCCGAGATCTTATATGCCTAGTTGGTACTCTTACCGAAACCAGCATAATCTCGGTATTAGGAAAATATCCCACACAATTGCCCCTAGCTCCCGACTTCTTATTGTTCTGTAACTCTTTGAGGTTGGGAGCTAAGCAGTATGACGGGAGAATCTTCTGGGTATTGGACTTTGAAGCCCGCATTGTATTGCATCTCGGTGTCGGCTGATGACATCTAATCTTTGTCATGATGTCGCTTCATCTGCCCGAGATAATTAATAGTATGTCGATGTCGCGTCGCCTGCCCGAGGCTATTAATAGTACGTCGGTGTCGCTTCGCCTGCCCGAGGCTATTAATAGCACGTCGGTGTCCGTTCGTCTGCCCGAGGTGATTAATAGTGCCTCGATCGATGCAGGAGGTGTACTGGGGGTAACACGTGTCAATGCCTAATTGGTCGTCCAATCGTTTCGAAGAGACGTGCCCAGTACTCAAAACTACGCACGTCCTTGAAATTCGAAACGGCGCCTCTTGCCTTTATAAATAGGAGTACCCCTCCCTCATTCTCCATTTTTACGTTTGGAAAAGAAAGGGAGTTTGTTGCAGAAGAGAGTTCCTCGCCGAGGTCGAAAAACACCCTGCAAGTTAAACCTCCGTCCTTTGTAAGTTTTCCGTCCTCCGTCTTTTGTAAGTTTTCCGTCCTCTGTCTAGGGTTTCTTCCCTTTTTCTTCTTTTCGCCTTTCTAGATTCTTCAGACCATTGGAATGGGAATCTATAGGTATTGGTTAGAGACACCAGCGGCCACGACCAAATTTAGGGCTAGATATGGGGTGCCTGATGATGTTCAGGTTAGGTTAGATAACCCCGAGGACCCCTTCAACGGTCATACCTTCACCAACGGCCGGATGTCGATCCCATTAGTAATCATAATGGAGGGCGGGGTCCGGTTTCACCTGCACCCTCTTCTTAGGATTTGTCTGAGTAAGTGGCACCTTTGCCCCTGCCAACTGATGCCAAATGGCTTCAAAATTATCATGAGGGTTGCCGAGCTGAATAGAATTCTCGGTATTAACCTCGGTGTCCATGACATCGAGGATGTCTATGACCTATGTAAGTCCGGAGGTGATAACACCTATTACCTCCGGGTGAAGGCGAAGCGAGAGTGCCTCACCAACGCTTTAGAGGACTCCAATAAATATGCCGGGGACGATCGCCTTTTCGCCTCGTGTAAATGGCAGTTCGAAGCATCTGATACCGAACTGGAGAGGGAATACAAAGTTCCCCGCGGCTTCGGGAACCCTTCGATAAATACTCATCCCCTTTTGTCTTTTCTCTTGCATCTTTCTTTTCCTTTTACTGCCAAACTGAAGTTTTCTGTTTGCTATAAAGATATTCGTCAGAGAAGGCAGGAGGCCAGGCGGGTCGGCTGGTCAAGAAAGGACAATTGGTTTCGAGCATTGTACCGATACCGAGGTCATTCGGGCCGCGCCGCGTATCTCCTGCTAAACTATGAGCCGAGGTACCAGTCTTTCATCAAGAGGAGGACCGGAGAACCTCAGGCTAGAGAAAAAGACCAGGCCGAAGAAGAACAGCCTGAAGCCGAAGTCCGGGTCGCTCTAGAGAGCACTTATGCTTTTGTGAGCTCTCCGAGGTCCGAGTCCGCCTAGACCGAGACCTCAAGTACTTATCCCAACACTTCCACCTCCTCTAGCTTAGACATGGAGCGGCGTCGTCGTCCAGTGGCGGTTAAGGACTTGGGGGCCCTGGCATTCGGAGGCCAAGCTCCTCGGGCCCCTTCGGCCCCCTCGACCTCAGCAGAAGCCTCCACCCCCGCCCCCGCTTTTCCTCCAAGTAAGGAAGTTCGGCAGCGCCCTGCCGAAGCCGAGCAGGAGGAGGTTCGGGCCGAAAAAAGGGCCAGAATAAAGGTCCCGGTCGAGCGGGGCCCTGAAGATGCTATGGCACCCCAACCCACCGTGCCGGCTCCCTGGAGACCGAGCCTCTCACTTAGGCTTGGGAGGCTGCTGAATGTGAAGGATCGGGTCTCGGGAAATGCCCTCGTGATCGCAGTGCTCGAGCATGCCTGCGCCCTTCCTCGAGACATGGCGAGGAATAGAGAGGCCAACGACGTGAGCCTGCTGGCGTCGACGATGTAGGCGGCCATCTCGGTGAGTCTTCTTTTCCAGGAATTTTCACCAAGTGTTTGATTTCGGACATTTTTTTTCTGACATCCGTTTCTTCTACAGATACTGCAAAGGAGCCAAGTCTCGATTGAGAGGGTCCAGTAGAACAATGCCAAGGTCATGGGGTTGGAGACTGAGAATAAAGACCTCAAGATCACTTTGGAGGGGAGTAAGAAGAAGGCAAAGGAGCAAGAAGAGATGATCCGAGGCCTCGGTATCAAGCTAGAGTCGGCGAAGGCCGAAATCAAAACGCTAAGGAAGAGGGCGGCCGAGCTCGAGAAAGAAAAAAAGGACGCCGAAGCCAAGATCCAGTCGGAGGCTGACGCTGCCTTCGGTGAAGGAGTGGCGAAGGTGACGATCCTTTACGAGGCTCAGGTCCTGAAGGTCATGGACCAAGCCTGGGAGCTTGGCTGGTTGGCGGCGCTAAAGGAGGCTAGGGTCCCCGAGGACCATCCGGCTTATAAGAATCCAGCTAAGTTCCCGGGCTCAGATCCGGAATCGATCCCTGCCCCTTCCTCCGAGGATCCCCTCGAAGTGGTTGCGACCGAGGCTGGCGATGCCGAGGTTGAAGCCGAATAAAATATCTCTGATGTATTTTTTCTTTTTGTAATGACTTTCTTGTAAATAATGTACTTCCTTCTTCAATGAATAAAATTTCATTTTCTTCCTTTCTCATGTTTGCCTTCAAACATTCCTTTCCATGTGTTTGACCTCAGTTCTTTAACCGAACCCCTTACATGCTTTAGGAAGTCGCGTGTTTGACCTCGGTTCTTTAACTGAACCCCTTACATGCTTTAGGAAGTCGTGATTTTGTTTAAGTATCTGAGTTCGGTTCAACAACTGAGACTGTGTTTACTCTCAAGTTCCGTAACCCAAGAGACTTGTATCTGCATACAAAAAGTTGTCCGTAGCGTAGCTTGGTTCATTAACCGAGCCGATGGATCAAATTGTATTGCAAGTTTTTTTATCTCAGTGATAGAACATTTGGTTCCGGTTCCGTAACCGAACACACCTAAATTTTGAACACCGAAGTAACCACCGAGTTCTCTAACTCGGTGTTGCGCCCTAACCATTTAAGGCTTCTCTTCATTTCCCTAATGCTCTATAGCAGTTAGGTAGGTAGTTGCCGAGTTCAAAAACTTGGCGAAAACTGAAAAATAAAGATTGCTTGCCGAGTTCAGTAACTTGTCGAAAATTGAGAACAATAAAGATTGCTTGTATTGATCTCGGCATTGGGATACAGTTCAAAAATAATACTTCTTGAGGTGTGTAGCATTCCATGGTCGTGGTAACTCTTTACCAGAATGTCCTCAAGCCTATATGCTGATTGTCTGGCAACCAAGATCACTTTGAATGGCCCATGCCAGTTCGGTGTCAGCTTGCGTTCATTGGGATTTTTTATCCCCGGGAAGTGTCTTCTTTAAGACCAACTCTCTAACTGAGAACTTCCTTTCTCTGACCTTCTGGTTGTCGCCCCTAGCCAATCGTTGCTGGTAGGCAGCTAGGCAGATAGTTGCTGCATCTCTTCACTCTTCGGCTAGGTCTAGCTCTCGGGACAGATTCACCTCATTTTGGCCCTGATCAAAGAGTTTTAACCTCAAAGTCGGGAGACTGACCTCTAGTAGGATCACGGCTTCCATCCTAAAGGCCAAAGAGAAAGGTGTTGCCGAAGTGGAGCGTCTTGGAGTAGTCCTATATGCCCATAGGACACTCGGAAGTTCTTCCACCCATCTTCCCTTAGCTCTATTGAGCCTCTTCTTAAGTCCATCGAGAACCACTTTGTTCGAGATCTCGGCTTGACCATTGTTTTGTGGTTAGGCTGGAGTGGAATAGTAGTTTCTGATGCCGAGCTCCTGACAAAAGTTTCTGAAGAGGTTGGAGTCGAACTGAGTCCCGTTGTCCGAGACCAAAGCTCGTGGGACACCAAACCTTGTCATGATGTTCTTCCACACGAAATTCTTCGAGTCTTGCTCGGTGATGGAAGACAGCGGTTCGACAGCTATCCATTTGGTGAAATAATCGGCGGCTACTATTAGCCACATCTTATTCCTTGGAGCTCGGTGGAGTGGTCCCACAATATCCAAGCCCCTTGGGCAAAGGGCCATGGGCTGGAGAGTGGGCTTAGATCTTGCGTCAGGCGGTGAATGGAGTGAAAGAACTTCTAGCACTTATCGCACTTCTTGGCATATAGTTGAGCATCCTTTTGCATGTAAGGCCACCAATAGCCTCGGCTGATAGCTCGGTATGCCAGTGACCGACCTCCAATGTGGCTTCTGCATATTCCTTCATGAATTTCATAAAGGAAGTCATCGACCTTGCTTGGGTGAATACACTGGAGGTAAGGGCCAGTAAAGAACTTCATGTAAAGTTTACCATCTGGAGAACCAAAACCGAGCTGTTTTCAGCCTGATTTTGTGAGCTTCATTCTTGTTTTCAGGAAGTTGATCGTCTCTGAGATAAGAGACGATTGGGTCCATCCAGCTTGGACCAAGATCAACACACAGAACATGCTGAGGTGGCTGAAGCTCTATGCTAGGTTTCTCTAACGTTTCCACCTCAACAGTCCCTTTTCTCCCAGCCTCGATAGCAAAGGACAGGTTGGCTAGAGCGTCGGCATGAGAATTAGAATCTCTACCGACCTGCTTGACTTCGACTCTCTCGAACTAAGAAAGGAGTTGCTTTGCATGAGCTAGGTAGGCTGCCATCCTTTCGTCGCGATCTTGGTAGTCTCCGTTCAGCTGGTTCGTTACTAACTGGGAGTCACTGAAGACCACCAACTACCTTGCCCCCAGGATTTTAGCGTTGTTGAGCCCTGCAATGAGTGTTTCGTACTCAGCTTCATTATTGGACGCCTTGAAGCCAAGTGTGAGGGCTTGTTCGATGACTAGGCCCTCTGGAGATTGGAGGACTATGCCGGCGCCAGCCCTTTTGGAGGTCGAGGATCCGTCGACGAAGACCTTCCACGCTGAATCAAGGAACTGCTTCCAAGATTGCTTCTTTTTTGTCTCGGCGACTTCTGTAAGACCCCGACCCGAGTGAACCCGATTAGTGCTAATTAAGTTGCGTTTTAGTGCTAAGCTTGATTAGTGTTTTTGGTCTAGTTGGGTTTGGAATAGCCTTGATTCTAGTTTTGGGCCTTTTGGAGTGATTGATAGCTTGTGGGGCCCTTTGGGGGTTCCCTTTTCGGCTTTGCTTTTCTTGTGAAATTTTTCCGACGTGTTTTAAATTGTGTTTTTGGCCCGTTGCATTCATCTTGTGGATTCTTACAACTTTCATGTTGATCCCGTGTCCATTCGAGGCCCCGAAACCCGATTTCATAGCCTTGAGGGTAAAACAGTCATTTCACACCAAATCTGTACCCAAAACTTAATATTCTCGAAACCCGTGAAACATACACTTTTTGGAAACTAGATATTTCGACGAACATTTCTTCCTTCTTCGTCGAATTCATCCGAGGACCCGAGAGAGATGATTTCAGCCAAATAGCTTCTTTAAGTTGTGGGACCCAACCACCCAAGTGTTAACAAAGAGGAACCCTTCTCTTCCTTCTCCATTTTCATGTTCCAGCTCAACTATGAGTCTAGGGTTTTTCTAGCAAGTTTCTTCTTCTTCTTCTTGCTTCTCCATCTCCAAGCCTCACCAAGAGCTCATCAATCAAGGAATGGAGATTACCAATCTCTTCCTCATCTCTCAAGCTTCCTCTTGATACTATTTTTAGAAGAATCCATCAACTTTGAGACTTCCCTTGAGCTTACCTTGGCCATTAGGGGACCTTGCAAGTAAGTGATCTTATTCATCTCCTAGATTAGTGATCTTCTAGCCTTAGGGAAGCTACATTTGCATTATTGGAAGTTCTTTCATTTTCATTTTGTGTTACCCATTTTAGGGTTGTTTTGGGGGTTTTTTTATTGTAGCTTGGCTTTGAGCTATTGAAGTGATTTGAGGCTTGTTTTGGCTAGCTTGGACTTGAGGCAAGTGAATGTTTGGATGTTTTTAAGTTTGAAATGGTTTGGTGATGCATTTATGGTTTTCATGTTTTCATTGATTACTTTCATTGATTTTTCTATGGTTGAAATAAATGATCTCTACACATCTTGATAGCCTCATTTAATGTCTTGGAATCATGTGTTTAAGTCTCCTTGTTCATAGTTAATTGTGGTTGTTGAGGTGTTGGAAGGAAAGGAAACAAGAAGGAGAAAAATCAAGTTCCCGGGCATGCTTCACGCCCAGTGCCGATCGATCGGACCTACAGGCCGATCGATCGGTCTGACTTTTAACTGTAAGGCTTTTTGGACCGATCGATCAGTTTGAGTCCAGTGGGTTTTGAAATTTATTTTTTTTGTGGACCTTGGCTACCCCCCTTGGACTCATTTGACCATATGTGAGAGTGTCTTGAGCCGATGCTCTTCACGGTTTGTTCGGAGGCATCGAAGTTCAACCTATTTCAATCTTGAACGAGATGGAACAACACGATACCTTCTTCATACCTAAATGCAAAGTTATTTCCTTGGGTATCGCGAATTCTATTCCTTTCGGTGACTGAGTAGATTGCTCGATGGTTCCGGGTTGACATCCTACTTAGGATGGACCGTTTATAGTCTTGTTTTCCTATCATAATATCTAGTTATAACCATAAGCTCAATTTAAGTTTTAAAAGTCGTAAAAGTGCATAAGGAGCCCGGAATGTCTTCAAACTCAAGGAGTACCAAGTAATGTCTATAATTGACATACGGGACCCCTATTCACTTAAATAGATCTTGAAATCGACATTTCCCGGAATTGTAATAGTTCATTTTATTTCTTCATTTCCAAGATTTCTTTACATGGCTTGTCTTTCTCGAAAGCATTGTCGTACACTTGAAATGGTTACTTGACCCGAAGTGCATTGCACCACTTGATATGTCAGTGTGCCCTTGAGCACCCCCGTCTTGCCCGTTTGATTATATACTTGTACTTGATTTACTTGCATTGTCTCGATTGTATTTGACCTATGAGTCGGCACCACTAAGCTTGGATAACCTCGTTGGTTTGATCCACCGACTTGGAGATCCCCCTCTTGTCCCACCAGCTGCAGTTTAGATCCCGCTACCCGGTCATTACCGTGGTCTTGTCCCGATACCGCAGATTGCTACTGTGGTCCCCGATGCCCGGCTCGCTACCGTGGTCATGTATAGTATTGTATATGCATATGTATTTATATGAGATCCCCTGTTTCTCCTCACCTCGAGTGACTGAGACCAGGGCCTAGTTATTACTCTATCACCTTAGTGATAGAGGACTTAGCTTCGTGTGGTCGCCATCTTGCTTGTTCCTGATTCCTTGGATACCCTATGAGTTTTATCTTGTTTACATGTTTTTCTAACAAATGATTTATCTATTTTATGAGAGTTCTTGCTTTAACAGATTTTCTTGCTTTTCGAGATATTTCATCTATTGCATGTTGTTGTATCTTCTCACTCTCTTGCCAGACCGTCGTGTCTGATCCTTTGCTTTGGTACTCAGGTCCCGTTGCCGGTTTCCTTGAGGAGGAGCCGGAGGAGGCGGTAGGTGAGCTGCAGCCTCTAGTTGAGTGGCGTGCTGACGATGTCATGTAGACATCGGGTTGCTACCAGAGGCGAAACTGTCGCGACCCCGGACCGGGAATCCTAATCCGGGATCGGGACATTAGTGTGTGTCGTGAACCAACAACACACACGTTTTTGTTTAATTTCCCACAGGTGTCCGCGGTGAGGATATCACAAACATCAATGAACATTTCTTTTTGGAGTGCGGAAGCGTGTAACAAATCAAATAGTCCAACTATCATTAGTCATGAAGATCATAACAATAACATGAGTATGAAAGACTGTATCAAAATGAGCAATGATATATAGCAATGTTTCCCAAAAGTTGTTAAAGTTAGACAAGTTATCATTTAGTTACAATCCCCAAAAAGAGAGGCCAACAAAGGCCAATATGAACAAAATAATAACCCAAAAGAATGGTTAAAGTAAAGCTCCCAAAATGTGCGTCTCTCGTAGCAACCCGATGTCTACATGACATCGTCAGCACGCCACTCAACTAGAGGTTGCGGCCCTCCTACCGCCTCCTCTGGCTCCTCCTCAAAGAAGCCGGCAACGGGACCTGAGTACCAAAGCAAAGGATCAGACGCGACGGTCTGGCAAGAGAAAGCAAGGATACAACAACATATAATAGGGGAAAATACCTTGAAAAGCATATAAATCTGTTTAAGCAAGAACTCTTATAAAACAGATAAATCATTTGCTATAAAACAAGTAAACAAGATGAAACATAAGAGGTAACCAAGGAAATCGGGAATAACAAGGTGGCAATCACATAAAGCTAAGTCCTCTGTCACTAATGTGACAACAGTATCACGGGACGTTGATCTCAGTCACACAAGGTGAGGAGAAAACAACGTATACATATATACAATATAATAATACGGGAACGGGACCACGGTAGCGAACCGGGTATCGGGACGGGGCCACGGTGATAAACCGGGCATCGGGATCCAAACTGCAGCTGGCGGGACGGGAGAGGGATATCCAAGTCAGTGGATCAGACTGACAAGGTATCCAAGCTTAGTGATGCCGACTCATAGGATAAAACCAATCAAGACATATACAAGTAAATCAAGTACAGTAAATAGACGGGGAAAACGGGGGTGCTCAAGGCACACTGTCATCTCATGTCGGGCAATACATATCTGGACAAGTCAATACTACTATCATGCTTTCGGGAAAACGATTCATGTCAAGTAATGCTTGGAAATAGAGAAATATGATGAACTATACCAATTCGGGAAAGAAGATGATTTAAAGATCTATTTGAGTGGATAGGGGTCCCGTATGTCGATTATAGAGATAACTTGGTACTCCTTGAGTTTGAAGACATTCCGGGCTCCTTATGCACTCTTACGATTTTCGAAACTTAAAATGAGCTTATGGTTATAACTAGATTTCATACCAGAAAAATCAAGGTTATAGACGGTCCATCCTAGGCATGACGTTAATTCGGAAACATCGACCAACCTATTCAGTCATCGAAAGGAATGGAATTCGCGATAACCAAGGCAAAAGACTTATATTTGGATATGAAGAAGTTATCGCGTCATTCCATCCCGTTCAAGATTGAAACGGATTGAACTTCGATGCCACCAAGCTAACCGTGAGAAGCGTCGGCTCAAGACATCTCACCCATAGTCCAATTAGTCCAAAAAGGGTAGCCAAGGTCCCACCTAGCACTAAGGAAAAAATAAAAATCTCAAAATCCACCGGACTCAAACTGAGTCCACCGATCGATCGGACCGAAGGTCCGATCGATCGGCCAAAATTTTCTGAACAGGGTCCGATCGATCGGCCGAAATTTCTGCACAGAGTCCGATCGATCGGCCCAAAAACCCTTACTGTTAAAAATCAGTCCGATCGATCGGTCTGCACGTCCGATCGATCGGACCTGGGCGCAGTGCAGGTCCGGGAACTTTGATTTTTCTCCCTTTTTCCTTTCCTTCCAACACATGATCAACCAAGGAAAACTATGAACAATATGACTTATTTACATACTTCCAAGACATTAAATGAGGCTATCAAGAGGTGTAAATATCATTTATTTCAACCATGAAAAACCAATAAATGCAATCAATGAAAGCATAAAAATCCATCAATGCTTCACCACATCATTTGAAACTTAAAAACCTCCAAACATTCACTTGCCTCAAGTCCAAGCTAGCAATAAACAAGCCTCTACTCACTTCTCAAGATCACTTCCAAGCTACAATCAAAAATCCCCAAAAACAACCCTAAAATGGGTCAAACCATGAAATGACAATGAAACTTTTCAAAAATGCAAATGTAGCTTCCCTAAGTCTAGAAGATTAACAATCTAGAAGATGAGAGGGATCACTTACTTGGATGACCTCCAAATGAGAAGAACTAGTTCAAAGAAGGTCTCAAGATGGGGAGATTGCTCCAAGAATAGTATCAAGGTGAAGCTTGCAAGGAGAGGAAGAAGATGATGAGTTCCCTTTTGAGTTTAGTGCAAGATTGGTGAGGATTTGAGATGAAGAAGCAAGAAGAAGGTGAGAAACCAAGAAAACCCTAGACTCCAATGGTTGTGCTGGAAAATGAAAGATGAAGTGAATGGAATGGCTTCTCTTGTTAGCTAAAGAGTTGGGTTGGATTGGGTCCCACAACTAATGAAACTAAATGGGCTGATATCATCTCTCTCGGGTCCTCGGATGAATTCGACGAAGGAGGAAGAAATGTTCGTCGAAATATCTACTTTCCGAAAAGTGTAAGTTTCGCGGGTTTCGAGAATATCAAGTTTTGGGTACAGATTTGGTGTGCAATGACTGTTTTGCCCTCCGGCTATGAAAATCGGGTTTCGGGGCCTCAAATGAACACGGGATCAACATGAAAGTTGTAAGAATCCACAAGATGAATGCAACGGGCCAAAAACACAATACGAAACAAATCGGGAAAAATCCACCAAGCAAAAGCAAAGCAGAAAAGGGAACCCCCAAAGGGCCCCACAAGCTACCAAAGCATTCAAAAGCCCAAAACTAGAATCAAAACTATTCCAAACCCAACTTAACCAAAAACACTAATCAAGCTTAGCACTAGCACGCAACTTAATTAGCACTAATCGGGATCACTCGGGTCGGGGTCTTACAGAAACATTTTGGGAAGAACTTATTAACCATTCTTTTGGGGTTATTATTTTGTAATATTGGCCTTTGTTGGCCTCTAATTTTGGGGAATGTAACTAAATGATATTTTATCTAACTTTAACAACTTTTGGGAAACATGCTATAGATCATTGCTCTTTCTGATACAGTTTGATATTGATGTTAATGCTTGCATGACTAGAGATAGTCTAACTATTTGATTTGCTACACGCTTCCGCATTAAAAAGAAACATTCATGCAAGGTTGTGATATCCTCACCGCGGACACCTGTGGGAAATTAAATAAATTGTATATTGTGGATGTAGGTAATCATCTTGATTAATCAATACACACACACTCATTAGTCCCGATCCCGAGTTGGGGGATTTCCCGGTCCGGGGTCGCGACAACTTCTGTCTTTGTGACTTCGGTCTCAGTGACTTCTGTCTTTGTGACTTCGGTCTCAGTGACTTCTGTCTCAGTAACTTCCGTCTTGGTAACTTCGTCTTCATCCCCTTTGCCCCAGTTCAGTATTGAGTCGGCTCGGTGCCGAACTAGGAGAGATAAATTCCACAATGAAGTCTGCCAAAATTTGGGCCTTTATGGCTGTTCGGGGTTGATACTGGATGTCATATTGCCCCAACTCGACGGCCCATTTTGAGATTCTTCCAGAAAAATCCGCCTTTCTGAAAAGGAACTTGAGTGGGTGTTCCGTAACAACCACTATAGTGAGAAAGTTTGCGAGAAGCGCTGACGAGTGCTAATGCAAGTTTCTCCAGTGGTAGGTAGCTGGTCTCGGCATCAAGAAGGATCTTGCTCGTGATGGGCTTCTGATGCCTGTCTTCCTCTCTGATGAGTACCGAGCTCACTGCATGATCCGAGACAGCCAGGT
This sequence comes from Cinnamomum chago, assembly GCA_038049695.1. NCBI lineage: Eukaryota > Viridiplantae > Streptophyta > Magnoliopsida > Laurales > Lauraceae > Cinnamomum > Cinnamomum chago. The sequence continues at coordinate 49,237,586 of CP142456.1, forward strand.
ATAAGTAGAGCACCTCTCTCTGGTTTGGCGTTACAAGCAAGGATGGCAAGGCCAGGTAGGCTTTGAGCTCCTGCAAAGCTCGGTCGCACTCTGGAGTCCATTGAAATTTCAAATTTTTCTTTAAAAGTTGAGAAAAGGGTCGGCACTTGTCTGAAGCTCAGCTGATGAAGTGATTGAGCGCGGCAGCCATGCCAGTGAGCCTCTGAACTTGTTACACCGTAGTTGGACTCTGTATTCCTTGAATTACTGAGATCTGGTCTGGATTTGCTTCAATTCCTCTTCTTATGACCAGGCTTCCCAAGAATTTGCCGGAGCCGACACCAAATGCACACTTGGATGCATTTAGCATGAGCTGGAACTCTTTGAGGATATCAAATGTTTGGCGTAGGTCTGTCAAGTGGTCCTGCGACCTTTTAAACTTGACAACCATATCGTCAATGTATACCTCCATTGTTTTTCCAAGCTGGGCATGGAACATCTTAGTTACCAGCCTCTGGTAAGTTGCCCCCGCATTTTTTAACCCAAAGAGCATCACTTTTGTAGCATTAGATGCCTCTAGGTGTTATGAACGTGGTCTTTTCTTTGCCAAGCCCATGCATTGGTATCTGATGGTAACCTCGGTAAGCGTCGAGGAAACTCATCCTGTCATACCCCACAATGGCATCGATCATTTGGTCGATCGTTGGGAATGGAAAGTTATCCTTTGGGTAGGCTTTATTGAGGTCGGTGAAGTTGACGCAGACCCTCCACTTCCCATTCTTCTTTTTTACCACCACCGTGTTGGCCAGCCAGTCAGGGTAGTGGACTTCCTTGATCGCCTTAGCCTCTAGTAGCTTTTCGACCTCCTCGATTATGGCTTCAGTTTGTGGGATCCTCATTCTGCGAGGTTTCTAAACCACGGGTTTGTGCTTGAGGTCCACATTCAGCTTGTGACACATGATCTTGGGATCAATGCCAGGCATCTCATAGGGTGTCCAAGCGAAAACTTCATTGTTCTCTAACAAGAGGTCTAGCAGCTTGGACCTCTCTGTTTCAAGGAGTTAGTTCTCGAGCAGGAAATATCTTTCAGGGTCATTGGGATCGATTTTGACCTCGATCAGATCTTCAATGCTCTTCTGCTCTGGGGATCGGCCAACTTCCTCGAGCTCTGCTTCCAGTTCGGCCATGTGCACATGTTGCGGTTTTGCTTCTCCAGGCCCCACAACCATCAGCCACTGCTTGGCCATCTGTTGGTCACCCCTGACCGTGATCACCTCAACTCGGCCGTCGCCGTTCACTAACGGGAACTTGAGTTTTTGGTGATGGGTGGAAGGCACGGCTTCCATATTATGTAACCAAGTTCGCCATATAATTGCGTTGTATAGGGATGGTACATCCACCACAAGGAAGTCGACTATCATAGAGGCACCTCCAATTTGGACTTCAAGGGAGACTTTCCCCTTGGGGTATACTGGCTTTGAGCTGAAGCCCACCAGGGGAGTACGAGCTTCCTGTAAGTCCTCTTCTCTGAGACCCAACTTCTTGAAGCAATCAAGGTACAAGATCTCTGATGAACTTCCAAGGTCCACAACAATTCTCCGTACCTTGAAGTTCTTTAACCTCAGGGTTAGAATCAGGGGATCATTGTGGGGGAGTTGGACCCCATCTAGATCCTCATCTGAGAACCAGATCTTGGGCCTCTCCTTCCGAGCTTTCTTGGCAACAGGTCCTCGTTTGGCTGTCATCACCTGCTTGTTGTGTGAGGCCCTCCTCGCCTCGGTACAAGTTTGGTTGCTCCCCTTTTGGGCGGGAGCTAGGTGGATGACGTTGATGATGCCTTCTGGCTCGTCGCTGTCCTGATCATCATTAGGCCGGCATTGATGAGCTCGGTTGACTCTTCCCTCCTCCTTGATGTAATCTTTTAAGTGCCCGTCCTTGACGAGCTTCTCGAGATGGGACTTGAGGGCCATGCAGTCCTCGGTTCTGTGCCCATTTTGCTTATGATAAGCACAGAACTTGCTCTGATCTCGGGTGGATGGGTCACCCTTCATTGGCTGCGGCCACTTGAAGTAGGGTTGTGACTTTATCCTGCCAAGGAGCTTGTATATGGGCTCCTTGAAGATTGTGTTCACAGCCTTATAGGAGGCGATGGCTGGCTTGGACTTCTTGCCCCCCCCCCCCCCCCCCGGAGGGGGGAGCCGAGATCACTGCCGAACTCGTCGAAGCTTTGTTTCGGTCCATATTCTCCCTCCGAGACGATCTCTTATCTATCTTAGGAGGTCTATCTTCTTGCCAGAGGCCGAAACTTTCCCGAGCTCAGGCCTCGTATTCTTCTTGCTTGGCAAACTGGTTCACCCTGGCCATTAGTGCTTTGACTGTGACCACGAGGAACCGAACCAAGTCCTTTCGGAGCTCGTTACCTGGCAACAGAGCTTGTTTGAAAGACTTGAGGGCCACCTTATCAGTGGCGTCTTCAATCTGGCTGTACACGGTCCAAAATCTTTTGGCGAACTGAGTGATGTTTTCGGTCCACCTCATCTTGATTGCCATTAGGTCATTATCCGTCTTGGGGATGACCCTATGGGCCTGGAACTTCTCCACGAAGGAATTATGCAGCTGCCGCCAGCTTGAAATTGATTCCTCCGAAGTGCATAGAACCACTTTAGGGGAAGTGGAGGAGAAATTGATCTCCCCTAGACTGGAGGAGAATACTCTGCAGTTCAAGTGATCTATATCGCCCCAAACTGACATTCTCTGAGTAAAGTGGCGAAGATGTGCCGCTGGATCTGAGGTTCCATTGTAAAGGACAAACCTCGGGACACTAAACTTCTCGGGGAGAGAAAAACTCTTGATTTCCTAAGAGAAAGGAGAGGTGCCGAGATCCTTGGTGTCGTAGGCATTTAGCCGGTCTTGGGTGAAACCGACCACCTCCATATTCCGCTGGACCGTTTGCTTAACCTGCCGATCCAGCCATTCTCTCAGGTCGTTATTGCCCTCCGGTCTTTGCCTCTTTGAGTCCTCGTTCAAGTGACTGTTACTCGAGCCCTCGTCGTAGGCTCGATCGCGCCTCTTGTTGTCCATGATTTGCCTCAAATTTTGGTTTACCGAAGGAGCTCAGCTGCGTCGATGGGGCGGAGCCGGGGGCCTTTGTGTCCTCCTGGAGCTGTTGCTGGAGCCGACTGATCAATTCACCTTGCTCTTGGATAACAAGGTTTTGGGCCTCGATATCCGCGAGGAGGGGGTTGTTGTCGTCGTCAGGATCGACTTGGCAATGGGATTTATCTTGCCGGGGATGCTGCGATGGAGGGTCACCTTGCCGAGCGCGCTCCAGTATAGAGTTATCTCATCAGAAAGGTGTTGTCACCCCCTTCGATGATGAACCTGACTGAGTTACAGGTCACTCTACGCTTACTGCACCAGATCTTCCCCCGGTTCTCCTCTGGCGAGGGAACGGCGGCAATGGCTTTGGTAATATTGGTGGTAATGACGGGATCTTTGATGATCCTTCACCGTTTCTAGTTTTTGGAGGCATGATGTTTGTAAATCTAGTTCGATCTCTTTCCCACAGACGGCGCCAATTGTGAGTGCCTAAATATTTACAGGCTTGATTATAACGATACAGAACTTCTTAGGAAGGATCAGATGCATGAGACCTGAAAGGGAAGGAAAAGCAAAGGTCAGAGACCCTGGCTGCAGTTAGCCGAAGGCACTTCGATATCTTAGTTAGTTCAGTAACTAGACAAGGAAAGAATGAGTGGAGAAGAAGGAAGCTTAGAGTATGGGTATTAGTGTTGGCCTACCTTGTCTAGAGTTGCTCCTTGTATATATAGACCAAGAGTTGACTCTTAGGGGTTGAGTCCTATCAGACCCTACTGTAATGTCAGGGGAATAGAGTCCAATTGGATCTGACCCTAATTGACTTTAGAGGCAGGGTCCCATCTAACTTAATATGGATGTAGACGTGGCCGCCGGATAATGATAACTTCTTGTCCTGATCCGAGGCATGTCACCAACATTCAACACGTTCTGTAATGTAGTTGAATCTCCTCTATAGGAGTACAGTCACAATTGACTAAGAGTCAATGCTTGTCTCGGCTATCCGAAACCGAACTGGAGATGATACCGAAGCCAGGCGTGACCTCGATATTGGAAGCGTTCTGGCACTATTGCCGAGATGGAGAAAAGGGCCGAGATCAGATATGCCTAGCTGATACTCTTACCGAAACCAGCATAATCTCGGTATTAGGAAAATATCTCACACAACATAAAAGGAATATGCATGCGCAAAAAGGGAAAGTTCCTTCACCCTATGGTGAGGGATTGATGCACATGAATATTCTCATATATATATAATTTTAAATTTTTGTTCAAATAAATTTTTAAATTTTAAATAAATAAAGATTTATTATTTATTTATAAACTAACTCCATGTTTATGCATTTATTTTAGTAGTTTTAATTTTATTTCAACTTAAGAACCCCTAAAAGTCCATAGTGTCTCTTTCAATTTATATAAGAAAATTTTAAAAATCTTTAAAAAAAATAAGAAGAGGCATGTGAGCCAACCCATGAGTGGCACGACCCAGCCCAGCACGACAAAGATAAATTTGTCCCTTAGGCCATGTTCGGCTGAGCCCCCACTACCTAGGCATGGCACGGCTGGGCGGCACGGCCAATTTTTTCATGCCTAGGTACACACGTTGGACATGTGATTTTAATTTGAGGAGGATGGGGGACCCAAACCGGTTGCTTGGTGCAAAACTAGAATTTTCTTATGGATTTTTTGAGTGGTTGTAAGATTTTTTATTGTAGATGAAAATACTTGAGTTTTCATGGGGTTCTGGAAGCAGATCCAAGTCCCGTCAAGACGTCGACCGCCCCCAAAAGCATATATACCTTCGTCCACCCCTAACTCCGCCTACTCCTACTCCTAGGTGGGTAAACCGACCAAACAAAGTAAAATTCGATATTTTTATATCATTTTTCAAGACTCCAGTGCATAATCTGAGCGATTCATTACATGTAGGACCCATCATTTACCTAAGCTTTTTTATGTTCTATTCCCCATTAGATTTCACGCAAAATCATACAAATCGAACTGTTATTCGTATGTAGATAACGAAAGACGAATGGGCCATCTTTTTACATAGCAGACCAGTTGTTAGTAGCAGTAGGCAACAATATTAGGTTTAAGGAAGGGGGGTGTTTGGAGCGGCTGAGGTTGTGGCTCTAGTTGCGGAAACAATGGTGATGGTGGAAACTCTGGCGGTGAGAATGAGTACTCCGATGGTGGCACCGGAGGCTGTAACGACCAGTCCTTTCAGGCCTTCGACATACCTTCGCCGTTTCTAGTCTTTGGAGGCATGACTTTTGTAGATTTGGTTTAATCGTTTCCCACAGATGGCGCCAATTGTAAGTGCCTAAATATTACGAACTTGGATAAATGGATGTTTAGTTTCTGATGTTGCTGTAAAGCTCCTTTGGGAAAGATTAAACGCCTGGGACCTGAAAGGGAAGGAGGAAGAGAAAGGTCAGAGGCTTGGGATGCTATCAGCCGGAGGCACTCCGAAGCCTAAGTTATTGCAGTCACTCGACAAAGGATGGGTGAGTAAGGAAGAAAAGAATGCAGAGTAAGGGCGTGTATGATAGTATATGTTTTGTGGGTTTACCTCATGCATATATAGAGAGGAAGGCTCCTTCCATGGAGGTAGGTAGAGGCACTGTCCCGTTGCCCCATGCCATGCTTCCTTAATGGCGGTAGGTGGGGAAACGTCCCATCGGATCATGCACCGAATCCTCGTATTAATGTGGAGGTGATCGCCTGATAAGGCTAGCCTCTTATCATAGTCCGACGCCCATCTTGTCTGTCAGTACGTTCTGCAACGTAGCCGTAGCGTTATGGGGTACAAATATGACCTTGTACTCATCCTAGTTGGCAATGCCGAGCTGAGGAAGATGTCGAGATGGACATGCCATGGCACTGTTGCCGAGACCGAGATGAGGCTAGCTGGTACCTTTACCGAAGCTAGCTCAAGTTGGATGCCAGCTGGCACTGTTGCCGAGCTGAATGTATCTTGTACTCCTGCCGAGCCTGGATACCGAGACCGAGATAAGCCAAGTCGGTAATGTTACCGAGATTAGCGTAATCCTGTTCTTAGGGGAAGCCCCCACACAACTCCTATATTAATCTAAAGAATAGCTAGATGTCCAACTCCAACTGGTTGTAGACTTCTCAGGGAGGAGAAAAATGTATTGTATGAGGACTTTCAATTTGGAGAGAAAAGAGAACAGAAGTAAGAATTTACTATAGATAACTCCTTAAGATTCTTTTTTAAATTAATTTGGAGGGTGCTTTACTTATTGTTTCCACCATTCCAGTCACAACCTCTACCACTCCAAGATCCTCCCCACAAAGGGAGATCTCACGGAAAATCTGTAGCGCTGAGTGTGGAATGACCCATCACGGTGTAGGTGGGCAAGTCTACTCATCAAGTCGACAATGGTCGTGACGCCTTCTTCGTTGACATCAGGTCCTAGAACCGTATCATCCAAGAGCAGGATGAGCTGATTCGTCAGCTCAAGAGGCAGCTCAAAGAGAATAGGAGAGCCCGGGTACAGTCCCACAGACAGAACCCGACTCCCTCAGCCGATAAGGATTTTAGGCAAGTCCTAACCAATAAAAGAAGAGACCGAGGCGACGAAGAAGGTTCAAGCAGCAACCATCTACGCAGCGACTCGAGGAGATCATGCTAAGAGCCAGAGTTGCCGAGGCCAGAGAATGTTGGAGACCTCAGAGAATGACTTGACCACCATGTCAAGCAGACGATCTAACACAAGATGGCAGAAGTCGGCCTCGTCCAAGACCGACTAGACGCCTACGACGCAGAGGACCAGGGCATGTCTCCCTTCTCTCAGGAGATAAAAGACTTCTCTCTCCCTGATGGAGCCTCGGACCCCGCCATGCATCTTCGACACTTCACCCAGCGAATGTCGATCTGGGGCGACGTCGGCCACCTGAATTGTAGAGTCTTCTCCTCCAGTTTTGGCTACCTCCCCCTCAGATGGTTCTGCGAACTTCCAGAGGGATCAGTTTCGAGCTAGCGGCAGCTCTGGAACTCCTTCGTCGAGAAGTTTCAGGCGCACTTGGTCATCCCGAAGACAGGTGGCAACCTCATGGCAATCCCGATGAGGCAGACTAAAAATGTTACTCAGTTCGCCAAAAGATTGTGGACAATCTACAGCCAGATTGAAGATGCCAAAGATGATGTCGTCATCATGTGCTTCCAACAAGCTCTACTCCCAGGCAATGAGCTCCACAAACACGGTCCGGTCCCCCGTAGTCACAATGAAAGCATTAATGGCTAGGGTGAACTGGTACATTGAGCAAGAGGATGATGAAGCCCAAGCTCGTGAAAGCTTCGGCCTCTCGCGAGAAGACCGGTCCCCCAGAGGAGACAAAAAAATTCTCCAAAAGGGGACCAGACAGGAAGAATGCCTCGACAAGCTCGGCAGCCTTCTCGGCCTCCACCTCTAGGGGCAACAGGAAGTCGAAGTTCAAGCCCGTCAAGCCGGTCGTCGACTCCTACAAGGCTGTCAACACGATCTTCAAGGAGCCCATCTATAAGCTCCTTGGTAAGATCAAGACGGAGCCCTACTTCCAATGGCCGCAGCCGATGAAAGGCGATCCATTCACCCAGGATCAGGGCAATTTTGTACCTACCATAAACAGAATGGGCACAGGACCGAGGACTGCATGGCCCTCAAGTCCCACCTCAAAAAGCTCGTCAAGGACAGACACCTGAAAGATTACATCAAGGAAGGTGGAAGGGTCAACCGAGCTCACCAACGCCGACCTGATGACGATCAGGATAGCGACGAGCTGGAGGGCATCATCAACATCATTCACCTGGCTCTCGCTCCTAGAGGGGGTAACCAAGCTCATGCCGAGGCCAGTAGGGCTTCACACGGCAAGCAGGTGATGTCAGCAAAGCTAGAACTTGCGTCCAAGAAGGCTCGAAAAGAGAGGCCCAAGATCTGGTTCTCAGACGAAGACCTTGAAGGAGACCAGCTCCCCCACAACGATCCACTAATCCTCACCCTGCGGTTGAAGAACTTCAAGGTGAAGCGCATTCTTATGGACCCCGGGAGCTCGTCCGAGATCCTCTATTTTGACTACTTCAAGATGCTCAGTCTTAAAAAGGAAGGTTTGCAGGAAGCCCGCACTCCCCTGGTGGGCTTCAGCTCAAAGGCAGTTTATCCTAAGGGGAAAGTCTCCCTAGAAGTCCAAATCGGAGGCGCCTCTAAGACAGCCGACTTCCTCGTGGTGGATGCACCATCCCCATACAATGTAATCATGGGGCGAACTTGGCTGCATGACATGGAAGCAATGCCCTCCACCCATCACCAAAAACTCAAATTCCCATTAGAGAATGACAACGGTCGAGTTGAGGTGATCACAGTACGGGGAGATCAGCAAATGGCCAAACAGTGCTTGATGGCTATGGTGCCTGGCGAAGCAGAACCATAGTAGGTACATATGGCCGAACTCGAGGCTGAGCTCGGGGATACCGATCATCAGCAGAGCAGAAGAGCGTTGAAGATCTGACCGAGGTCAGAATCAATCCCGACGACCCCGAGAGATATTTTCTGCTAGGGAGCCAGCTCCCCGACGATGAAAGGTCCGAACTGCTCAACTTCTTGTTGCAAAACAAAGATGTTTTTGCCTGGACACCATACGAGATACCAGGCATCGACCCCGAGATCATGTGCCATAAGCTGAACGTGGACCCCAAGCACAAACTTATAGTGCAAAAAGCTCGCAGAACGGAGGTCCCTCAAACAGAGGCAGTGATTGAAGAAGTCGAAAAGCTCCTAGAGGCCAAGGCTATCCGAGATGTACATTATCCAGAATGGCTGGCTAACACAGTGGTGGTCAAGAAAAAGAACGGAAAGTGGAGGGTCTGCGTGGACTTCACCGACCTCAAAAAACATGTCCTAAGGACAGCTTCCCACTCCCAAAGATCGACCAGATGATCGACGCCACTGCTGGTCATGATAGGATGAGTTTCCTCGATGCCTACCGAGGTTACCATCAAATCCTGATGCACGGGCCTGACGAAGAAAAGACTGCATTCATAACACCTCGAGGCATCTACTGTTACAAAGTGATGCCCTTTGGGTTAAAAAAATGCTGGGGCAACTTACCAGAGGCTGGTAACAAAAATGTTTCAGGCCCAGCTCGGGAAAACAATGGAGGTCTACATTGACGACATGGTTGTCAAGTCTAAAAGGTCACAGGACCACTTGGCGGACCTGTGTCAGACATTCGCCATCCTCAAAGAGTTCCAGCTCAAGCTGAACGCTTCCAAGTGTGTATTCGTTGTCAACTCTGGAAAATTCCTGGGAAGCCTAGTCACCCGAAGAGGGATCGAAGCCAACCCAGAGCAGATCTCGGCGATCCAAGCAATCCAAAGTCCAACCTCGGCGAAGCAAGTTCAAAGGCTCACAGGAATGGCAGTTGCGCTGAACCGCTTCATAAGCTGAGCCTCAAACAAGTGTCGCCCTTTCTTTCAGCTTCTGAAGAAAAGTTCAAAGTTCCAGTGGACTCCGGAGTGCGACAGAGCTCTGCAGGAACTCAAAGCCTACTTATCTTCACCACCCCTGTTGTCTACACCGAAACAAGGCGAGGTACTCTTTCTCTACCTGGCCGTCTCGGATCATGCAAAGAGCTCGGTACTAGTCAAAGAAGAAGGCAAGCACCAGCAGCCTATATACTATACGAGCAAAATCCTGCTTGATGCTGAGACCAGGTACCTTCTGTTAGTTTTATGATCTCAATACCAAGAGTATGATGTAATAAATTGATTGATTTCTTTATTCATCAATACAATCATGCTTTCTTTTCATGAGATGAATGGTGTTTAATTATATACTTACACATAACCAATACGAATGACATAATGGTTCATGAGATGAACCGGTGTCCACAAGTATACTAGATGTAATACATGTGTATGGATGAGATCCACATACAGGAGACATGTATTGCAAATCTTATACTTAAATATCTTCACAACCAGTGATGTGATTGAGCATCTCATCTGACAAGGTTGCAGCGCTTTGATCACTATGAGATAGTGTGATTTGTCTCGATCATCGGAATGTAAGATTCTGGATCATGGTGCTGGTACATTGGATGTATTGAAGGACCATGAGAAGCACCTTATATACACTATCTTTACTTTAAGGTCTGCTCTCATAATTCCCTAGCAATAGGCTCATAATCTTGAGACATTAATGAACTCAAGTTTCTATCTATGCATTTGCTTTGAGTCACTAATGAGTGAGGCCAATTGTAAGTCAACACCTCGGTGATTTGGGTACGTGGTAGTAGAGATGTGGGAACATTCAATGGTCAAGATGGAATCCATCTTTCATATCCCCTTGTGCCAATTAATGGATTTATCATTGGTAAGTGCGCACCCATTCCAATTAAGAGTTAATTGGATCGGTACCAAATGATCATTATAATTAATTGGGGCTCAAGGATAATAAGATATGGATCTATTTTGGTGGACAGGTCCAATTGATCCATGGATATAGATGGAGGGGCCTACTTGTAGTACTGAGGAAGTTTAAGGTCTTCATTGTAATATATTCCTAAGACTGGAGTGCAATTGCATTTATATAGTGGAGTTATTTACAATTAACTATGGGCCCGGATTGCACATGAGATGTGGGGTCGCGTGTCCCAGTTGGAGCCAGCTTTCTAAGGAATCCCTAGTGGTCCCCACGCTAGCCCAAATTATTAGAAAGATACTAATTCTACTTGAACTCTAATAGGAATGTTACTATTTCTATTTGAAGTGAGACTTCTAATAGTAGTAATAGTAAGCTACTAATTATTATTGGAAGTTGGACTTCTATTTTAATTAGAAAGGAGAAAGATACTAATTGTTGTGGAAGTGAGACTTCTATGGCAACTAGCAAGGGAGAAGTTTACTATTTTGAATGGGAGTTAAACTTCTATTTCAAATAGGAAAAGAGGTGGATTGGAGGGCTATAAAAGGAGGAACAAAACCCTCTTGGACGTCCATAATAGTGTGAGAGAATCCAACCCCTTTGTGCAAGAGTTGCACAAGTTCTCTTCCTCTCTAAGTTCTCTTCTCTTTCTCCTTTAGTTCCTTAGAGTTACTAGTTGGGATTTCTCTTGAAGATTCCACCATCTTCTTGAGAAAAGAGATCTAATACGGGTCATAGCGTGGAAGATCAAAAGGTGTTGGAGATTCTGATTTGGTTAGTGAAGGTGTTCATCCTCAAAGAAAGAACTCAAATTCTCCATTAGAGCATTACAAAGCTCCAAAGGTATATCTACATCCTTGTATGATGTAGATTTCGTGGTTGCATGTTTAGGTGTTGTTTTCTATCTTCTAGATAGGTTATGTTGTTGTACATGGTTTATGAGTTTGAGGGAATGCATCCTAGATTGGGTTTGTTGCCTTCTAGACAATTGATCCCTGCATCAAGTGGGTCAAAAGTTTTTGAAACATGCCTGGAAGGCCCACCTATTTTCCAACACCTTCAACTTGAGAAACTTGCATTGGCGCTCGTCAGTGCCTCTCGCAAACTCTCTCATTACTTCCAGACATACACAATAATGGTTGTTACAGAACATCCGCTTAAGTCCCTTTTCAAAAAGGCGAACTTCTCTGGAAGGATTTCAAGATGGGTCGTCGAACTGGGCCAGTACGATATCCAATATCAACCCAGAATGGCGATCAAAGCCCAAATTTTGGCAGATTTCATTGTAGAATTCACCTCTCCTAGTTCGGCACCGATACCGCTCGATACCGAACTGGGGGGCAATAAGGATGATGAGGTTTTCGAGACAGAACAAGATCAATCTTGGAAGCAGTTCCTTGATTCAGCATGGAAAGTCTTCGTCGACGAATCCTCAACCTCCAAGAGAGCTGGTGCCGGCATCGTGCTACAATCTCCAGAAGGCCTTCTCATCGAGCAAGTCTTGACACTCGACTTCAAAGCATCCAATAACGAAGCCGAGTACGAAGCATTGATCGCAGGGTTCAGCGGCGCTAAAATCCTGGGGGCATAGCAACTAGCGGTCTTCAGCGACTCTCAACTGGTGATGAACCAACTGAGTGGAGACTACCAAGCTCAAGATAAAAGGATGGCAGCCTACTTGGCACACGCAAAGCAGCTCCTCTCCCAATTCCAGAAGGCCGAAGTCAAACAGATCGACAGGGAATCTAACTCCGATGCTGATGCTCTTGCCAACCTAGCCTCTGCTGTCGAGGCCGAGAAGAGAAGAACCGTTGAGGTGGAAACACTAGAAAAACCAAGTATAGAGCTTCAACCACCTCAGCAGGTTCTGTGCGCTGACTGCGGCCCAAGCTGGATGGACCCAGTCATAGCATATCTAAAAGATGACCAGCTCCCTGAAGACAGAAATGAAGCTCATAAGATCAAGCTAAAAGCAGCTCGGTTTTGGTTATCTCCGGATGACAAACTTTATAGAAAATCTTTCACCGGACCTTACCTCCAGTGCGTTTACCCCAGCAAAGTCGAAGATTTCCTCTATGAAATCCATGAAGAAATATGCGGAAGCCACATTGGAGGTCGGTCATTAGCCTACCAGGCTATCAGCCAAAGTTACTGGTGGCCATACATGCAGAAAGACACTCAGCTCTATGCCAGGAAGTGCGAAAAAATGTCAAAAGTTCTCACATTCTCTCCACCAACCAGCACAAGACCTGAGCCCACTCTCCAGCCCATGACCCTTCGTTCAAGGGGCCCTCGACATTGTCGGACCACTCCACCGAGCTTCAGGGAATAAGAGGTGGCTAATAATAGCTACTGATTATTTCACCAAATGGATAAAAGCAGAAGGACTATCTTCCATCACTGAGCATGATACAAAAAACTTTGTATGGAAGAATATCATCACAAGATTTAGAGTACCGCGTGCCCTAGTCTCGGACAACAGAACGCAGTTCGACTCCAATTTCTTCAAGAACTTCTATCAAGAGCTCGGCATTAGGAACTACTACTCGACTCCTGCTTACCCACAAAGCAACGGTCAGGCGAAGATCTCGAACAAAGTGGTGCTCAATGGACTCAAAAAGAGACTCGACCGGGCCAAGGGGAGATGGGTGGAAGAACTTCCCAGCTTCCTTTGGGTGTACAGAACTATTCCAAGGTGTTCCACTTCGGCAACGCCCTTTTCCCTCGCCTATGCAATGGAAGCTGTAATCCCCCTCGAGGTCGGCCTTCCAACCCTGAGGTCAGAACTTTTCGACCAAGGTCAGAACGAGGTAAACCTAACTCGAGAGCTAGACCTAGCTGAGGAAAGAAGGGATGCAGCAGCTGTCCGCCTGGCTTCCTATCAGCAGCAGTTAGCCAGAGGATACAATCAAAGAGTCAAAGAGAGGAAGTTTTCAGTTGGAGAACTGGTCTTAAAGAAGACACTTCCAGCAGACAAAAATCCCAGTGAAGGCAAGCTGGCACCGAACTAGCATGGGCCATTCAAAGTGATCTCGGCAGCCGGGAAATCAGCTTACAGGCTTGAAAGCATGGATGGTAAAGAGTCACCATGACCATTGAATGCCACGCATCTTAAGAAATACTATTTTTTAATTGTACTCAATTTCTAGAATCAATAAAAGTAAATTCTTATGGAAAGATGTACTTCATTGCTTTCAATCAGTACCTTGTTACAGAACTCGGTGGCCACAGCTCGGTTATGGAAGCAGCTACCCAAATTGCCAAGTTACAGAACTCGGCATATATTCCAACTCGGTTATGAACCAGCTATCCAAATCACCAATTTACAAACTCCGCTCGGTTATGGAACCAGCTATCCAAATCGCCAAGTTACGGAACTCGGCTTATGCACTAGTTCGGTTATGAAACCAGCTATATTAAATACCTTGTTGTAGAACTCGGTATCTTCGGCTCGGTTATGGAACCAGCCACACCAAATGCCAAGTTATGGAACTCGGCACCAACTCAAACTTGGTGACTTCGGCTCGGTTATGGAACCAGCCATGCAAAATGCTAAGTTACGGAACTTAACAACTATCCTAGTTTCGTTATGGAACCAACTATACTAGAATTCCGATTTTTAGACCGAGTTCGATTAAAGCTAACTTCCTTTTGGTTACGGAACTGAGGTTGTATGCCTAGTGATTATTTGGCAGTTTCAGTTATTGAACCGAACTCAATTATTATATTTTTACTCAAGAAAGAGGTGTGAAAAGGTAATTATATTCACTGTTGTAAAGGTTACAATTTACATTACATCAAAAAGTGTAAAAAGAAATACATCAAATGGTTCAAGGGACAGCCCCGACATCCCCGGTCTCAATTTCGGCGACGGCATTCCCTTTCTCGGCTTCGGACGCGGTCGAATCAGGAGGAATTTCGGTCAACACAGGAGGTACTTCAGGCTCCGGTTATGAGGGTTGGAACTTGGGTGGATTCTTGAATAAAGGATGATCTCTAGAGACTCCAATTTCTTTCAGAGCACCTCTCCACCCCAGCTCCCAAAGCGTCTGGCTCAGATTCACGACTTGAGCCTCGTATAAATGAGAAGCCGCTTCCCCCCCTCTTCATAAGAAAAGTCAACCTCGGTCTTCAATTTGGCCTCGGCATCCTCTTTTTGCTTCTTGAGCTCGGCGGCAAGCTGTTTCTGCTCCCCAGCCTCAGCCCTCGCCGTTTCGAGCTCGGTTATGACAACCCGGACAGTCGCCTCCCGCTCCTCCTCCCTCCGTCTATTTTCCTCCAGAGCTGCTTGGAGGGCCCGCTTCTCCTCCTCCAGCCTCGCAATCCGAGTCCCGGCCTGCCGAGACCTTTCGAGCTGGACTTGGGTTCTCTGTAGTACCTATAAGAAAGACAAATTGTCAAGACACGGCGACCAAGATGAAGTGGAAAAGCTCATGAAAAATTGAGTCTTACCGTGAGGGCTGACTGCATATCCCACGCCGCCAGCTGAACATCTTCGGCCTCCCTGTGCCTCGCCATATCCTTTGGAAAAGCGCAGGCGTGGGCCAGGGCTGCAATCACGTCAGAGTTCCCCCAATCCGGTCCTCCACCGTCACCGACCTTTCGGGCTCGATCATGAAGCTTGGTCTCCACGCTGCCGACCCGGAGGGTTGGGGTGTCGAGGTGCTGCCGGGAATTTCTTCAGAAGGGCTCTTGACCCTGACCCTTTTCTCCGGTTGGGTCTCTTCTTATTCCCGTTGACCTTGCTCCTCCTGCCGGACTTCCGAGGTCGGGACAGGATTCTCGACAACCTTGGTGGACAGGCCCGGTTCGGCTGAAGCAGCTCGGTCACCGAAGATAAGGGAACTCAGATCTTTTTTTACCAGAGGGCGTCTTGGTGCCATGTCCCCTCTTCTCTCTTCTGAACTCGAGGAGACATACGATTCAACAACTCGCTCGAGCTCGGCTTCCTCCGAATCAGAGAGCGAGACTGAGGCTTTGGCACCTGTTGTCTCTTGGCGATCAGCGCGGGTCAAGGCGAATACCGGTTCCAAACTCCCCCAATGGCTCGCCCTCTCTCCTTTTGATAAAGGAGTGGTACCTTGGTTCGTACCCAAGCAGCACCCAGGCAGCCCGACCTCTATGGCCTTGATATCGGTAGACGGCGTCGAACCAAGCGTTGATTTTCTTCCACCCCACTCGCTTCGTTTCTCGCCGCCTTTCACTAACACCTACACAGGAAAACAGAGCGTCAGGTCGGCAAAAACTTGAAGAAGCAGTACAAAAAGCCCAGGAGTTTGGTATTTACTTGGAGGAGCCCCGAGACAATGAGGGATCCTGTATGCCCTCCTAAAATTCGTTTCGGCCTGGCCTCGTTCCCAATTTCCCAAGACGAACAACTGATCATCTCCAGTGTATTTATTTGAATCCTCCAAATCTCGAACAAAAGGCACTCTTCTTGCCTTAACTCGGAGATAATATGTATGTGCCCGCCCACCCCCGCCGGTCTTACATATGTCATAGGAGTCCTCGATGTCATGGACACTGAGACCGATACCTAGAATTCTATTTAGCTCGGCTACTCCCATGATGATTTTGAAGTTGTTCGTTATCAATTGGCAAGGGCAAAGACTCCACTTGCTCAGGCAAATCCTAAGGAGGGGGTGCACAGGGAACCTGACTCCGCCCTCGACTATCGACACTAACGAAAACGGCATCCAGCCATCTCGAAAGGAACGGCAATCAAAGGGGTCCTCTGGGTTGTCTAGCCTCATCCTTACGTCGTCCAGAATCTTGTACTTTGCCCTAAACTCCATTGCAACCGCTAGAGTATCTACCCAGCTCCTATAGATCCCCATATTTGAATATGAGAAGATTGGGAGAAAAGGGGGCAAAGGATCGAGAAGGCACCAGAAACCCTAGAAGGAATACAGAAAGAGAGGAACCTAGAGGGACCTCGGAACAGAAGAGAGAAGGGCATGCGAAGACTTACAACGGCGAAGAAGGGTCCTAAAGGCGCCAGACTCTGATCAGAAAAAACTAACAGCAAGAAGCCCGTCCTCTGCGAAAACTCTTCTGAACGAATGCAAGGCGAAAGTGAGAAGAAAGAGGGGACACCCCTATATATAGAAGATAAGGAGCCCTTTTCGAAATTCGAAAGACGCGCGTGCTAAGTGTCGCCTCGGAAGTTGTACGCGTAACTTCAAATTAATTGGGCAGCCAACCAAATAACGATACGTGGTGCCGCCAGTTCATCTCCTACAATGATTCAAAACACCCTATTATTACCTCTAGCAGACGAGGCGACGACAACGTGCTATCGATTATCTCGGGGAAAATAACCAACATTAAGATGGGATGTGAATTAAATTTCCAAGACTCTTCAGTCATATCACTTAGCTCCCATCTTCAAAGAGTTGGAGAACTCTACGAGGTCAAGAGCTAGAGGGCAATTGTGTGGGGGCTTCCCCTAAGAACATGATTACGCTAATCTCGGTAACATTACCGACTTAGCTTATCTCGGTCTCGGTATTCAAGCTCGGCAAGAGTACAAGATACATTCAGCTCGGCAACAGTGTCAGTTGGCATCCAACTTGAGCTAGCTTCGGTAAAGGTACCAGCTAGCCTCATCTCGGTCTCGGCAACAGTGCCATGACATGTCTATCTCGGCATCATCCTCAGCTCGACATTGCCAACTAGGATGAGTACAAGGTCATAATTGTATCCCATAACGCTACGGCTACGTTGCAGAACGTATTGACAGACAAGATGGGCGTCGGACTATGATAAGAAGCTAGCCTTATCAAGCGATCACCTCCACATTAATACGAGGATTCGGCGCATGATCCGATGGGACGTTTCCTCACCTACCGCCATTAAGGAAGCATGGCATGGGGCAACGGGACAGTGCCTCTACCTACCTCCATGGAAGGAGCCTTCTTCTATATATATGCATGAGGTAAACCCACAAAACATACACTATCATACACGCCCTTACTCTTCATTCTCTTCTTCCTTACTCACCCATCATTTGTCTAGTAACTGCACTAACTTAGACTTCAAAGTGCCTCCGGCTGATAGCAGCCCAAGCCTCTGACGTTTCTCTTCCTCCTTCCCTTTCAGGTCCCAGGTGGTTAATTTTTCTCAAATGAGCTTTACAGCAACATCAGAAACTAAACATCCATTTATCCAAGTCCGTAATATTTAGGCACTTACAGGAGTGATTCCACCATATTTGAGTATATGTTTAAAATATAATGTGCTTGATCTTAAGGTGGGACCAACTCGAGTAAAATTTGGAAAAAGCCCACTTAAGAAGAGGCTACACCTTGTGCCTTCACTCTTTTTCATTTATTTATTATTTTATTATTATTATTATTATTTTGCATTACTTAATGGCTCTTAGTGGTGGCAGGCTCTCAACCATCCATGCCAACCACAAATATCACGGCCCATCAAATGATCACAAGTAATCAAACAATGGAATTTTCGACCATCCATCTCTACCATAATCATCGTAACCTATTAAACAGCCACAAATAATCAATCAACGGATTTTCATTTATTAATTGTGGGTGGATTGGTTAGCATGCAATCAATCCGATATAGATCCTACTTTGATAATTAGAGTGATACAACTCTTAGTCCCGAAATGGAGAGTAAATGATTATTTTGTGCGATTTGGATTCATTATGGTGAGTCCTATTATTTTTGTATTTTAATTGTCTTCAGAGTTTTGTGAAATTATGTCTTTAAAGCTATTGAGATATTTTCAAATTTAAGAGTTTTTCTTCAAATATTAGTAAAAAAAATCTGAGAAAATAAATAAATTTATTTTAAAATTATAAGTAAAAATTAATAAATATAAAAGTATTATTGATCCCCTATAAGAAAAAATCCTAGCATTGTCGTTGTTAGTCAACTATCATTTGTCCCAAAATCATGGTTCCGCCATTGTTTGGCACCCTATCTTTATTATGCTATGGAGATGAACAAAATCTGAATTCTTGGATGGCATTCTTCCGTTCTAACAGTTTAGCATATAGTTCATTTCCCAAAATTCATAATTCTCAAATTTCATGAGTCATTTTGCAACAAACATTTTAATAGATCAGGCCCAGTTATCTCATATCAAACCTTAAGTTTGAGTGACTTAACAACAATGTTCATG
This sequence comes from Cinnamomum chago, assembly GCA_038049695.1. Lineage (NCBI taxonomy): Eukaryota > Viridiplantae > Streptophyta > Magnoliopsida > Laurales > Lauraceae > Cinnamomum > Cinnamomum chago. Next base: position 49,256,234 of record CP142456.1, read on the forward strand.
ATTTGTTAGAGGCATCCGAAATTGTATACTCCATTGTACTATATTTGTTTATTCATTTATAACTTTATATGTGAATAATCTAACAATCAAATAAGTTGATATTGATACTTTGAAAATCACTAGATCAAATGAAATCATTAAGATTGTTTGAATGGATTGTCGGGACGAATGTTCAATAAATGTTTTAGTATTTGGATGGATTTTCTATAAATATGTGCGTTGACTTTTTAAATAAATTTATATGTTGGTGATTATTTTATTTATTAATTATTAAGATCACTCTAATGATCAGTAAAATAGTCGATACTAATATGATGTTGAAGATTAATTGGATTGACCATAGTGTTTTTTTTTTTTTTAACCCAGGCCTGGGCCTAGGCCATACTTAAAAAGAAATGCCTCACCATGGAAGTTGGTTCAAATTTTCCTCCAATTTGAATGTCATATGCAATTCATTGTATATTATTGCAATTTTTTTGCAATTCGATTTTGACCCTTTCAATATAACTCACACAAAACATTATTGTTATTTTAATATTTTAATATGGTTTTTTTACAAAAAGCCCCCTATATTTTAAAAAAAACTCAAAAAAACCCCTGAAACCACCTTTGACCAAGGGTTAAACTCTACAAAAGAGAAACTACTTTTTTGGTGACCATTTTACCCCTGAGAACAACTAAAATTAACTCTCCCTGAAAAGAGTGAAAGAAAAGGATTTTATATTTTGAGAGCATTTCTCTCCACAGGCAACTACGAGGAATGAAAGAAAGGAAACAAAACTATTCCCCGGCCGTACCATCTTGCAAGGAGAATGTGTACATGGCGAAGCTTGCTGAGCGTGCGAGGAGACGATCCACCACGAAGCTCGAGATTATCAAGGATTAAGGAAGGCCCCAACCGTGAAACAGGGGATGGGTCGTGATGGAATAGTTCATCTAGACACGGACAAAGCCAAAGGGGCGGACCTAAGTGTTAGCACCGCACCTGCCTGATTTGAGAAGCCCGAGAGATAAAATCTTAAAAATTTTAATTTTATTATTTAACTAGAAGATATACCCAAATAAAAATCCTGAGTCGGCCGTTGGACAATGGTATTAAATCTTGGGCTGCAAATGCTTGAATGTTTGATAGAAATTTCATTTGGTTTGTTGTACCAAGATTTCGTAAACTGCTGTATGGCGGCGAACTCACATATTATTTCAAGGCTTTAAGCATATTAATATCAAATGAAGCATGTACATTGCCTAGTGTTTTGTTGTTAAAAGCTTAAAAGAAATGTAAGAAACCGATGGAACACTGTTTTCTTTACTCTTTAATTCTTCACAGTATTTTAACTAGGGTATGGGAGGAGTCGGATTGCCTGGATAGGCATTACAAGCATTGTATAAACCAACTCAGTGATTGGACTCTTTTTGTATGCTCCCAATTGAGAAAAACCAAAACCCTCTTTAACAGATGCATTTCCCTTCTTTTTCTTGGCCTTATTCTTCTCTATCTCTCTCTTTCTCTCTCATGCGCACACGCATTTGTTTCTCTACAGTAGACGCTCCTCATCTAAGAAGCATAAGCATATACAAAAATGGATGGTCATCAGGTGTGCCCGGTGCGCAGGTGGGTGGGGCCCACCTAGTTGTCCATTTGAATGGACCATACACAAGCACCCCCCTTAATTTCACATGGGGCCCACCATTGCACCCATCCAATGTATTGTATACCGTTGGATCGATTGTACACCCATTAGAATGTGTTGTATACTGTTAAACTTGTAGGGCCCAAATGAAGGTGATGATGATCAGGGATGTGGCTGATTTTTTTTGCAGAGATGAAGGGCCGGGGGGATCTTTCAATCCCCCGGGTCCCAGCCCTAGGTGGAGCCCCATGTGGGCCCCATGTTGGGGTGCGTACAGTCATCTAGTGCATAAGACTCGTGCATGGGATGACTGCTCTAAAAAGATATCTAAAGGACAGATGGGAAGTCCTTTGGGGGCATGTTTGTATCATTCTTTTCTGTGCAAAAAAGTGGATAGTATTCCGTGAAAAATTCAATTTTCATGCATTTGGAGTGAAGTAATTACACAGAAATACTTTCTTGCCTAGTCAGTATTTTCCTTGCAAATGCTGGAAATGGATTTCCAATGGGGTATGAGAATTTCATTTCCTCAAAAAACTCCTCACTACTATAGAATCTCATTTCCTCACTCTTCTCTCCAACTCAACCTAAAACCATCTGATTGCTTTAAATCCAAGGAGTGATGGAGGAAGGAAGTTGTTTTGTCAACAGCCTTTGTGGGACCCCATGGTCCACTTGATTAGGAATCAGATTCGGTAATCTGTTAGGGGCTACCGGTCGACCAGTGCAGTATTGGACCCAAAGGAGTGGACCGCGTTTGGTCCACTATCCTGTTACTTTATTTGCATGAGCCGCGAGTCTTTGCCAAGTTTTTCCCATTGTATGCAGGCTGTGGGGCCCAGTGAGGCATTCTGATGACTAATCTGAGTCGCATATCCTATAGTGGGGCTCTAGGTGACCTTAGGGATCACGTCCATCAGAGATGTGGATTAGTGGGGCCCATCATCTAATTATTCCTAATAAAGGGAAGAGGCGTGATGAAGCCTCTGTGACTTGTGAGCAACGAAAGTGGCAATGGTATCTGGAGGGCTTCTAAATACACAACAATTTTAGCCCTTTACACACAAATTCTATCCACACTCGGCATAAAAAATTTAAAATTCTGGTTTTGATTTCCACACACTCAAAACATACCTAAAATAACCTTATCATCTTTCTCTCTACACACAACTTACCACCATCATTTGGAGCCTTCCTTCCAATCGGTGAAAGCCCTCCTCCTCATTTTCTTCTTATTCCTCTATATCTGTCATATGGTGAGTGTACTCAAGATCATCATCTTCTTCATCTCCTTCTCCTCTATCAATTTTTCCAGCCATCCATCCGTCTATCATTACGATTCTCTCTTGCCCCCTTTCAATCAAGTAATGTTTGCCACATTCTCTTCATTTGTTGTTCATCTCTGAATGTGCATTTGAGCTTCGTCATAGATAGGGTCATCATAGACTATGATATGCCATGTCTAATCTAGATTTTAGCACTTACAACCCGTCCACAATAAAACCCACAGCAAACTCGTTGTTGATTACAAAGTAAAGGAAAATGAGAGAAAATAATCGATATGTTCAACCCTATGTGGCTGAACATAAACTTTTTGTTTATCCAGATACGGCTGAACAAAATTGATATGTTCAACTAGAAGAGGCTGAACATTGGTAGTTTGTTCTGCACTGAAAGTCCGAACGTTTCTCAGCAACATAAATTAAAAAAAGGCTTTACAAGCTTCGAGAAATGACTGAAATCAAAATAAACAACACAACAACCCATCTTCTCACTGTTGTTATGTTCGGAAACTACATTTTGCTTTTTAGTTTGCTCATCCATTAGACAAAAAAAAATGATATTGAGAGTGAAGTTTCACTAAGAAGTAATATGTTTGACAATGGTGGGATATGAAGGGAGAGTAGAATGTGATAAATGGAGAGGTGGTGATGTGAAGGGAAGAATGAAATTGGAGGAAGAAGGGAATGAGAGTGAAGGGATGAATGAGACGGTGGAATGGGAGGAACGGGAGTAATGAAAATGGAATGATGAAAGTAAAATGGGACTGTATGCAAAGAGAAATTAGAGTTGCAGGAGTGATAGGTGATTGTCCTTTTTGGTAATTTCATATAGGGGAATAAAATGTAATAAAAAAGTTTTAAAAAATTCTGTATGTAAAAGGCAAAATTCATTGTGTATGTAGAAGCCCTCTGGAATCTGTTGCACAATTGCGTCTGGCCCTGATGTTTCCAGTAATTACAATACACCCTTGGTATAATCAATGTACACTCATTGAGTTCTTTATGTTGGACTGACACCTTTGTTTAAATTGTTTTCATATGTGAACCTGTTATATTAAATTCATTGAGTCCTAAGTTTTCTGAAATTACAAACTAATGCTTGTTATTCAGATGGATGAAGGGTCATTCCTCATAGGATGTCATGACTGCATGCGTCTTCCCTTTTTCAAGCTACATTATGTCGGCATTAAATTGTTTTAATGAACAAAGGGTCATTCCATTCTATAGTTGGATATGTCAGGTGAATGTTTTGTAATGGGCCGATGGGAATTTATATTAGAACGTCTCTTTCTTTGCAAGTAGTAATTTGGAATTTATTTGAATGGATCATTTGATTATATACAGATTATGTTATTTTTCCGTAGAGAATTATTGCATCAAATAGGAAATTTTATTTTTAATAAGAAATCTATAATTGCATCAAACGACCTTAGCACCAATTCAGCGAGGAAAAAGAATTCCATCCAAACATGAATTTTTAAATTCCATTGAATTTTTTTTTCGAGGTTTCCATTTCTATGAAATTTGTTGATGTGACAATTTACCCTTTCTGCGGAAATGGTGTACGCAAACGTACCCTTGGGGGTGATTATGCGGAAATACCCAACGGCAATGAAGATGGGGAAGGGTAGTACAAGTAAAGTCCGGGGTAGATTTGAGAGTGTGTTGCTTTTTTTTTTTTACAGTTTGACCCTTAGTCAAGTGGGTCTTAGCAAAAACTCAAAATATATGGGGCTTTTTGAGGTTTTGTGAAAAGATAGGGGCTTTTTGTAAAAAAAAAAACTCTTTAATATTTAATATTTTACATGGTTGGGTTTAGCTAGTGTTTTTTGTTTTTTTATTTTTTTTTATTTTTTTATAGGGGATGATATCCAATGTTGACATAAAAAAATAGCAAACCAAAAACTGACATAATATATAAATAAATATGAAACATGGATTTGGGTCAAGCCCACTAATCACATCAATTTTCAATGACCCAAGTCCAACTTAGCATGTGATAACCTGCACGCGGATGGGTTCAAAGCCAGTAAGCTGTTATTTCGAATTCTATGTGTGAAATTCAAACCTGTCCTCACCAGAATTGTATAGGCCACAAAACTCAAAATGGGTGGGTCACATATGAAATTCCAAATAAATATATAAAAATGGGTGGGTCCCATGTGATAAGCCCAAAAAGATGCATCCAATGAAAAAGTTGGCGGGTTATATGTTAATCGTCACTAAGATGTGCAACACTTAACCACAAGACTAAGATATCGTCAAGTAGTAAATGACTAAAGAGTCCGGATTATTGATCCCATGGAAAAAGGATGGAACAAACAATGAATTCATTTAAAGTAGAATTGAACTAAGATATATCTAATATAGACAATTGAAGTGAACAATTAAAACTACTAAATTATGTAATGTAAATAATTAATTGGAACTAACAATTATGATTAACAAGTGATTAAGCAAGATTAACAAACTAGTGGGCTAATTAGTGTGTAAACTACATGGAAATGTTGTGAAAAATGGAATTAACTTAATGGAATATAGAATAAAACTAAAATATTAACTAAACGACTCTAATTAACAATCTAAAATATTAAATTAACAAAATCTAAACTTATCTAACAAACTACACTAAACTAGTGGATGAATGGTGGTGGAAATAGAAGATTTAAGGTGAAGATGTGATGTAAAATGTGTAGGATTTTAAAACAAGTGATGTGAAATGTAGATCTAACAATCTAGAAGTAAAAACAACAAATCAAAAAAAGATTCAAATTAACAAAAATAAAAAAAAAGATTAGGCATTCCAAAATCCACTAAGTATGTAATTAATGCAATCAATTCATGTTCTAATTCAACTCCCAAATCTACAGTCCAATTAGCAACCGCTTGTCTAATTGGATTGGATGATATATAACAATGAAGATCTATATAAAGAAAATCAAAAGCCAAGATTATAGATCATCACTAGCTACCATAACAATCAATCATCAAAACCAAGCTACAAATCATCCATTGAGAGAACTTAATCCAACTACAAAGCTTCCATTGATATTATCAAAGTATCAAGTGTAGAGATAGAGCCTAAGAAATGAAAGAGATTAGCATAATTAGATATAAAATCTAGTAATCAATCAAGGCGCAATTAAGGAATTTAAACTAAAACATGTATGGAATTGAACTAATGACATTACTTAGCTTCAAAATGATAGCCTAATCCGAGAGCCTTAGCCACTAAATAACAAAAAAAAACTTCAAATCTTCATTAATGATATTCAATCACACACTCTTTCTAGATTAGTTACAATTATGCTCCTAATTACAATCTAAAAGTGTAGAGAATGTATACTAAAATTGCTCAAAAGATGTTTCTTTCTACAAATACATTGCAATTTATAGAAACATTAAGGACATTTGATTGACTCAATTGCTTTTACATGGATTGCTTCAATTTGATTGGTTGCAACAAACTTTCCTTCTAAAAGCATTTGTGTTCACATGGATTTGTGTCATAGCAAGTTTTGATTGGTGGAGAGATTAGAGTTGGATGGATTATTTTATATATATATATAAACAATTGTTAGGGTTTGACCCATAACCTGTTTCATACCCACCTAATCTCTAACCAATAAACCAACCACTCCTTTATATTAGAAAATGACTTCTTTTATTCTTAAACCATTCTCATCTTATTTTGGAATTCTTCAACTTTTGGAATTCTAACCAATAAACCCACCTAATCTCTTCACCAAGATTTCTTCATGGGACTTTTTTTTTTATTGAAATCTCTTCTTGATGCCTTCGGACATTGGCCGAAGGGTTGGGGTAGTTTCGGAGTCCTCCTACACAAGAGAAATCACATAAAAGTGTGCTATAAAAAATTATCGGATTTATGCATGAATACAAATGAGTAGCCGATTTTACTCAGAATTCCGTGTATAATGCAATGATGCAAAGAAATAACGTCATTTTACGAGTTAAAACGAAGTTATAAGCGATGATAATATGATAATTCGATAGCAGGATAAAATCTCCATGTAAATGATATGCACATGAAATGTCGATAAAACTTAGACTAATGAGGGACAATATATGCAATATTTAACACTCATCATACCCCCAAACCTACATTTTGCTACTCCAGGGCAAAAACTATAAAGAGAAACTAAACTATATGCAAGAAAAAACAATAAAAATCATAACTCACTATCGCAGGAATCACAGCTGCACTTAGCTCATGCAACAAGCTGTTAAACCCCTCGATTTACCCTAAAAGACGAGTTTTGTCTCATGAGGATTTTGTAAACAAATAGTAGTTGAAATAAAAGAAGCCGGTGCAAGTGAAAGAAGGAAAGAAATGTGGGGGTATATGTCAATTCTATTTCAACAACCAGAGACCCTGCGATCTACACTAGGCTTATGCTCTGTCCATTATCGTGACTGACAGTACCCCTTGTACAGAGAGATTACAGACGATTATAGAATTTTCCTAAGACTAGAAGAGGAGACCGATGTATTTCTCGTTTCTTCTTTTCCTTCTCTAGATGAGACTTCTCTCTCTTTGGGACGTTTACCCTTTTCCCTTTGAGTAATGCTACTTGGACAAACTTTTTGGTCAGAATTTTGGCCAGTCCATAAGGTTTCCATTGAATATCATAGTGATATTCAATGGAAACCATATGGGCTGGCCAAAATTCTGGCCAAAAAGTTTGTCCAAGTAGACTTTTTGTTTCCCTTTTATTGTCCCTTTATGGGGATCAGCATCCCCTTATTATAAGGTCCTTTACACGTGCCAGCCCAAGCTGGCCCTTTATCCCTTTCGCCTCTGTCTTTCTGCCTTTCTCGATCCATTCACGGAGGCTAGCGACCCTCTTTAGTCGGCCGGCCTTGGTGACTTATTGAATCTAGGTTATTCCACCTTCTTTGCCTCTACTTTGGCTTTATCATGGTCCTACACGACCTAGGCCCTCTAGCGACGGAACCCGCCTATCAGACTTGCCTACATATTGCCCCCCATCAAGTTATCGCGAAGGATGGTATTCTCGGTACAGGCTTCAAGGTAACTTGGGGTTTACCCTGTTTCTTTCTTCTTTTTGGTTTCCCCGTCACTTTACATCTCCCCAAGTGTCCCAGCGATGTCCTTCGTAGGTCCTATTTCCAATGAACCCCTTTCCCATAAGGACGTGGTTCCCTACGTCTGCCGATGTTCCCCAGAACCAGGTGGTCCTGCATCCAGCACCCCTGGTCATCTCACAGAAGCGCCGCGGGTCCGCCCCTTGTCGTATTATCTCCTCCTACTGACGGAGGGGGATTGTGATTCCGCTGCGTCACTTCTCCATGATTTTATCTTTGGAAGCCATCGTCCGGATATGATTTGTCACGGAGAGTCGCTTCCTCACGCCTCGACATCTAGGAGGGGTCAATTTTTTCGGTACCCTCGAAGCCATGCGGCCCGGGTTTTTTGTTCGAATGATTTTTCTCCTCAGCAGGAGGATTCCATTCACTAGGTGCAAACCCATGAGTTGGATCGGAGCAATCTGGTTGGGGGTGACAAGCCATCCTCTCTTTCTCCTTCTGTGCGTCAACGGATTCTATTCCCCTGCTCCTTGGATGACCTGCCCCTTGACTACTGCGGGGAGTTTCGCCCTCTTATCAAGACTTTGCTGGGAAACCTTGGTGGCGGTTTTCCTAAAGACTTGAAATCAAAGGGTTGCCTCAACCGTGTGCCTAGGGTTGTAAACGGGTCGGTTCTGGTTCGGGTCCATTATGAATCCAGAACCATTAAGGAGAAGGTGGAATTGGATCTGGACCCGGAATTATTTCAGAACCGGTTTCTTGGATCAGAAACCAGAACCAAAACCATATATGAGACGAATCTGAATCTGGATCTAAGTCTAGGTAGAGAATGATATTAAAAGAAAAACATAGTTTTTAGGAGAATTTTTCAAAAATTTAGGTAATATGTCCGATCCACCGGGCTCGGTTCCACCTATTTACTTATCAGGGCCTAAATAAGAACCCAGACTCGGTTTTTAACGGGTCGGAATCCCCGGGTAATCAAAGAATCGGAGACCCATTTACATCCCTACCTGCGCCGGGTTGGAAAAAGTGGTCATGTTCGTCCTCTTTTTCTTTAAACCATTGTTAAGGGGCATTGGTATATTCGAGGCTATTCAAGCTACAAAAGTTTCCTTTGTTATTCCTGTTCATTCTTACGCAGCCATATTGGGAACCTTTTGTCTCGCCAGTAATACCTGTCTAACTCCGTTGGGGGAACTGGGTTTATTGCTCTCTGAGATGAAGGCCATTACTAGCTTGCTTGTGCTGGGTGATTTTATGAGTACATTCCTTCCAAAGATGAGTTCGTTGTCATTAGGAGGGAATCTCCTGACTTCACCGTTGCCCTTGACGTCCTCTTTGATCACCACATAGACCAGGTCGTATCACGCTCGAAGAGAGATGTCCATCATACCCAATGGCTGCGCCGGAGATCCCGTCCTATATGCAAGACTTATATGGTGATTCATCTTTTTGTCCCCCGGAAGATGCTGTGGGGATGGAGTGCTTTTTCCGTGATCATCCTGATTCACGCTTCATCTTGGCATATTTTCTCATTGTCTTGCTTTGCCCAGCGGTTTCCCCGGGCCGGGACGACGATAACGACAGGGCTTCTCCTCTTCTTCCTGCCTGTAAGTTGGTGTGGGGCTCTTGTATGGCCTTCTGCCTTCCCATGGTGGCAAAATTGTGTTCCGAACTCCATGAGAACGCCGACCATGTCATCAGAGGCATTGATCCCAGTGGGCATTACCCGGGTCATCTAATATACTAAGGGAATGTTTTTTCCTGCATTTAACCACATCCCTCCATTTTAACAATCCTAATTTTCTAAGACACTTTGGGACAGGTGTCCATCCAACATCCACTGCCCTCTCCTAAATAAAAGAGCAGATGTCACACCCACTTCAACATCCCTCTACTTCATCCCCACTCCCCACCACTCCCCACTCTTTCGTAACTGAACCCAACTAAATGGAGCAAAAACGGCAACAACATGCTTCTTACTACTTGCTCTCTCTTTTCTCTACCAATTCATCAAAAGAACGGAGAACGGCGGTTTCCTTAGGCAGGCGTCTACGACTCGGAGCGGCTAGCAACTGCGATTTACTTCAAACCAAAACCTCTCTCTCATGATATGGATCTCAATCAATAGGAAGAATAAACTTACATGGGATGTTCTGACATAGGTAGGCTTCTCTGTATATGATAGTATTTTGTTTCATTCTTTCCGTGTTCGCTTCTCTGTATATGATAGTACTTTATTTCATTCTTTCTGTGTTATAGTGAATCATTTTTGTTCAAATATGTTCGTTACTGGGATTTCTGTGATTTGCTATGCATGCATCTGTTCGAAATGTATGTTTATGAATGGCAAAGTTTGAAAAAGACAGTGAAATAGAGAAACTGTTTTGAGCTTTAGGAAGTGAGAGAGAGAGGAGGTTGCAGAGAGAGAGAGATAGAGAGTGAGAGAGGGTGGGGCGGAGTGAGAGGGAGAGGAGGTTGCAGAGAGAGAGATAGAGAGTGAGAGAGGGTGGGACGGAGTGAGAGGGAGAGGAGGTTGCAGAGAGAGAGAGATAGAGAGTGAGAAAGGGTGGGGTGGAGTGAGAGGGAGAAGAGGTTGCAGAGAGAGAGATAGAGAGTGAGAGAGGGTGGGTCGGAGTGAGAGGGAGAGGAGGTTGCACACAGAGAGAGAGAGAGAGTGAGAGGGTGGGGTGGAGTGAGAGGGAGAGGAGGTTGCAGAGAGATAGAGAGTGAGAGAGAATGGCAGAGAGTGAGATAGGCTCGGTTTGTGGATGGGGAGAGAGAGAGAAAGTGTGTGGCAGAGAGAGAGGGTGGGTAGAGTATCGTGGAGAGAGAGGGGGGGGAGGAAAACGGCAGGGAGGCATGGAATTGGAGAGGTAGAGAGGGAGAGAAGAAAAAGAACCAAAATGGAAATGGTGAGATGGGTGGGGGCGGAGTGAGAGGGAGATGAAGTTGCAGAGAGAGAGAGAGATAGAGAGTGAGAGAGGGTGGGGCGGAGTGAGAGGGAGAGGAGGTTGCAGAGAGAGAGAGATAGAGAGTGAGAGAGAATGGCAGAGAGTGAGATGGGCTCTGTTTGTGGAGAGAGAGAGAGAGAGAGAGAGAGAGAGAGAGAGAGAGAGTGGGCAGAGAGAGGGTAGGGCGGAGTGAGAGGGAGAGGAGGTTGCAGAGAGAGAGATAGAGAGTGAGGGAGGGTGGGGCGGAGTGAGAGGGATAGGAGGTTGCAGAGAGAGAGATAGAGAGTGATAGAGGGTGGGGTGGAGTGAGAGGGAGAGGAGGTTGCACAGAGATGAGAGTGAGAGAGAATGGCAGAGAGTGAGATGGGCTCGGTTTGTGGAGGGGGAGAGAGAGTGTGTGAGGCAAAGAGAGAGGGTGGATAGAGCATCGGTGGAGAGAGAGAAAGGGGGGAGGAAAACGGCAGGAATGGAGAGGAAGAGAGGTAGAGAAGAAAGAGAACCAAAATGGAAATGGAGAGGAGGAGAGGTAGAGAAGAAAGAAATAGTGAGATGGTTCAGAAAGAGAAAGGAAGTTGTAGTAGATCATAAGCCACCTGCATGCACAGGGAACTTTGCTTATTTAGCCCAGTTAGAGAAAAAAAATTACCAACTTTCTTATTATAAGCTAAAAGCCCTTGGCTTTGTTATGGTGTGATCTTCTATCATATTTGTATCTTATGCCAAATGAAGACATTGTTATATTTTAATCATTGTTTCAGTAACCTACGATGCTCTTGATTATATCCACCAGCCCCCCCCCCCCCCCCTCAGCCCGCTATTATCAAGAACAAGTTGCATTATGATAGAAAAAAAAATCTTTTTGTCTGGTCTTAGCATTCAAGGGTTGGGTAAGTGCCTAGCCAGTGAGATGTATTACAAAATAAAATAAAATTATTTTTTCAATAAAAATTATTTTTTAAGTGTCATTAAAAATTAAAATAAAATTATTAAATTGGGTGCTCGGTCTAACTGTAGGCCCGATATTATTAAGAGACTCAACCATGATATTATGCCTACTAAAAAAATGATATAATCTGCTAAATTGTATTTTGAAAGTTTAGGATTTAGTGAGTCTTCAAAAATTATGGTACTGGGATTTTCTTAGTAAAAGAAAAAAAATACCAACTTTCATAATATGCTAAATTATATCCACCCCCCCCCCCCCCCAACCACCAGCCCGCTATTATCAAGAACAAGTTGCATTATGATAGAAAAAAAAATCTTTTTGTCTGGTCTTAGCATTCAAGGGTTGGGTAAGTGCCTAGCCAGTGAGATCCATTAAAAAATAAAATAAAATTATTTTTTCAATAAAAATTATTTTTTAAGCGTCATTAAAAATTAAAATAAAATTATTGAATTGGGTGCTCGGTCTAACTGTAGGCCCGATATTATTAAGAGACTCAACCATGATATTATGCCTACTAAAAAATGATATAATCTGTTAAATTGTATTTTGAAAGTTTAGGATTTAGCGAGTCTTCAAAAATTATGGTACTGGGATTTTCTTAGTATAAGAAAAAAATAGCAACTTTCATAATATGCTAAATTGTATTTTGAAAGTTTAGGATTTAGTGAGTCTTCAATGTTGGATCACGAGGTGTTTGTTTTGCATGAATATCATGTCATCGGGCTTGGCTCGGATTCGAACCCGAAGCATACAAAATGTGTCGTGTCACAGGGAGATTCAATCGTCGGGCCCACATAGTTATAATCGGGACCATTGAAGATATATCATTAAATCTCAATTTCGATTGACCACATCATCAAGCTCACCATGGGGCCTAATCCTATTGAAGTGGATTATCTTTATTTGGGACCTATGATGGTAATCGGGACCGTTCAAGATATATTCTTAAATTTCAATTTCGATTGACCACATGATCAATCTCACCGTGAGGCCTAATCCTATTGAAGTGGATTATCTTTTTGGTCACCTGATCAAATTTAAATCAAATATTTTTTTTCTTCATTATATATTTGCAAACAAACAAAGACTATAGCAACATCCCTGAAAATCCCTAAAACAATTGTATGTGCTATGATGGGTGGGCCCACCATCGGATCACGAGGTGTTGCTAGCAATGTTGGATGGGTGATAGTCTAAATAAGATTGATCAAGCTGGGCTAAGAAAACCCATTATAGCAATTTATTTTTACTTTTTTTAGTTGTGTTCCTCATATTCTTACTTTTCTTAGCTGTTGGAGGGCTATACATTATCAAAATAACAGCAAAGAAATGACTTAGATTGCCGAGGAGGTCGTTCCTTCCAAGGTGATGATGATTCAATCAAACCTTCATGACGTGAACATTCTGTCTTAGATTGCCGAGGAGAACCTTGCTGACACCCGTTCTGAGGCGGGTCTCCTCAAAACTGCCTACGGATTTGTATTCTCTTTGTGGTTTGCTCGCGATGGGGAGAGGTTGGGTGTAGGTGTTTCCGATGCCAAACTCCCTTGGAAGATCCTTAAGGTGAATTTGGCGTTGAGGGAGGCCTCCGAGGAGCTTGGCAGACTTTTTAAAAGGGCTGCCTATCTTAGGGTTGAGTTACAAAAGGTCACATGCGCCGTGATCGGGCCCCCCAATGGATTATACCTGCCTTCATCAGGTAGTCCCCTGGTTGTTGCCAAGAAGTAGTTAGAAGACCTCGTAGCATCTACCAAGGACCTAGTTTGAATGTCCCCTCCTTTTGTTGCTGTAAATTTGTTTTTTTTTCTTTTTTTTTTTCTGAGGTTTGTTACCCTTGTCTGTTCATGTTCCTTTTGGAGATTTTTTTTTGTGATTGGTGTTTTACACCTGTGTATGGTATCTCCCTCTTTTTTCTTTTTTTTTTATCATTCTCCCATTTTGTTCAAGTGTTTTGTAATGTTGCTGGGTTTCCCCCTTATTAAGGCATTTCCTGCCTTTAATATGCTCATTTTTCGAGCATATTTCCATTTCGCATTATCCGCCTTCTCCTTGCCGCCCTTTGCTTTGGCTATAAGAGCTGAGAGTAAATATATCTATTAGTATATTCGAGCGTCATTCACTTTTGTTTAGCGTGGTCCGCTTGATGGGGATTGTATTTAGCATCATCCGCTTACTAAGATATTTTATCTAGCGTCATTCACTTAGTATGTTACTTTAGCATTATCCTCTTGGTTGCCTTTTTGGGCGCTATTAGGTCTACTCGACCCAATCTAGAATTTTCTACTTAAGACAGTTACTATTCTGAAGCAATAAAATAAAAAATAAAAATAAAAGAAGAAACGGATACTTCAATGTATGGTAAATGCATTTCTCATGGAAAGGGGCAAGGCATGATGTATAGCATACATGTTTACGAATAATACTTTTTTAGGAACTTACATTTATTGGTTGTTCAAAATAAAAGAAACGAAACCTTAACATCCAAAATAAAATAAGGAATGAATTAATCATGAAAAATAAGTTGGCCAATGAAAGTTGGGACGTCAGGTTCTCAACTTTAAGAATCAAAACTCTTGTTTCTGTTAAGACTTTAGGCTTGATTTAGAACTTCAAGTTCATTACATGAGTTAGAACTACAAGTTCTGTCGAAGTTTTTGGTTTGAAGCAGAACTTTTTGTTCTATTAAATCTTCAGGTTTAAGTAGAACTTCTGTATCTAACAATGTTTCAAGAATAGAGTAGAACTTCTAGTTCTGTCAAATCTTCATGCTTAATTTCATGGCCTTATCATAAGATATAGTTCATCTGGATCTGAATAAAAAACTTTAAGTTTGATTTATGAATATAAGTCTTTAGGTTCATATCAGTATTCAAAGTTCTAGGACTGCTGGTCCATAGATCAGTGAACTTCGGGTTCAAACTTAGAACTTCTAATTCTATTTTGTGATCCATTCACATAAATATAATTGATAAGTTCAATTCAATAAAAATAAAGCATACAAGATAATGACCAGTTAACAAACACCATGATTACTGTAAACAAGCACATCCTAAATTAATTGCATGCATTCTAATAAATTGAATTTAAGGATAGTTTAGATACCACTAACTGTATTTGAAGGAAAATGCCACTCTTTTATGAACCGTTGGATGGTCCTTTTGTTGCTGTTACCGCGTAGATCTTCTCCTAAGGACTCTATAGGCGCAAATGGATTGTCGATCGGAGTCCGGATGGCCGAGATATTGCAATCTGAAGTTTCGACAATGATTAACACAAGGAAACATCGCAGGGACAGTGCATGTATTCTGCACAGGAAATCCGTGCAGGGAAGGAATCAGCGCAGAGAATTTGCACAAGGAAGGAATCCAAGATAAGAATTCGTGCAGAAAAGGAATACTGCGTAGGGAATCCACTTAGGGTCGGCTTTCTCCTCTTTTCGGGTTTCGTGTAGAACAGGAAGACTAGGGTTTTCTTCATTCTCCTAGAGCTTCGTGCTGATAATGTGTTGCAAAATAAAGCACCAAGAGGGAGAGAGAGTAATAGGGAGGAGGAGAGAGATTCCTTTATTATCTTAAGTGTGTACAAACACAAGGGAGGATGAAAGGGATTTAAGGGTCCGCGATCTCTAGATTGGTCTACTCAAACAATCAACCCAAAAGTGTACAGAAATAAAACAATATGCAGCGGAAATAAAATAAACAAGCACACACCATAAGGACACCAAATTTTAAGGTGGAAAACCCTAACCAGGTGAAAAACCACCGATCCGAACTGGATCAAATCAAACACTATGAATCTCGCAATTACAAGAAACTCAGATATCTTCCCCAGATATCCCCTACCCAAGGACTGAAGTTACCTTGTGTCGCTTTACGCTTCAACGACTTCATTCCATTGATTGCAACAGATTCAATCTAGCGCTTGACTCCTCAAGTCTTCTCGTAAGAAGTTAATCTTCTACAAATAGCCCTTAGGTCGTGCTTAAGGTTGCCTAAGATGATTAGAACTAAAACAAGCAGTTTGGACACAATTAGAAAAACAGTTTCTAATTTTCCTGGGACTCTGCCGCCATGTCCGCTCGAGCGGATGAGGTTTTGTTTCAGCGTCTGACTATTTTGACTCTGTCCGCTCGAGCGGATGATGTGGTCGCTTGAGCGGACCCCATTCTGGTTGATCCAGAATTTCAGCATGATTCTTCCAACTTTCTTCTTCTAATTCTTTCAAACTTTCTTCTTCTGGGTCCTTCCAATTTTCTATCTTCAGAGTCCTTTTCTAAAAAAGAATTACAACTCAAAAAACCCAGAGTTTTGTCCAACCCATGAATTTAGCCAACACTAAAAATCCTTACAATCTCCCCCTTTGGTAATTCATGGACAAAGCTCCCTAAGACAATACAATTTGATCTACCAAAAAGAAACGCAACATTGAATTTTTAAAAAAATTGAAATTGGTAGTCAACACAAAAAAAAGGTAATTAGCAAGTGTAGATTTGCAGTGTCTCTGACTTTCTCTGAACTTCTTGTTCTTCCCCTTGATCTGTAACATTTCTCCCCCTTTTTGTCCATAAATGACAATGCTAAAGATAATAACATGCAACTTTTTGTCAATTAGGATAAATAGCTCCCCCTCAATAGCAACTCCCCCTGAATGTATCTTCATAGCAGCACTTGAGGTGGGAGCCTGATCTCCTTGATCAGGGCTTGTTACATGTAGCCACCAACACTTGTGTAGTTTGATCTTTCAGCAGAGTGTGAGTAAACTCCTTAGGCAAATCAGATTTTCTAACCCAAATTTGAGCCGTTTTGGGTGGAGAAAAATTCTTCCGCCATTGCTTGGTCTTAGGTAGATTTTGTAGCTTCTTGCAATGGGAACGAATGCGTCTTTTTAATCCACAATGATGACAAGTGGATGTGCGTGCAACACGTGACACATTCTTTATCTTGAAACTACTCGGCACATTATTTGAAAGTGAAGTATGTGGAGTAGCATGTGCAACACTTGAAACAGAAATCATTTTACCTTTAGTATTTGAAGTGGATTCACCATGATCAAAACCGAAACCGCTTCTGTCAAAAGGAGGCTTCTAATTACACAAGATGTGTGTAAGAGTCTTCGAACCAATGTTCATCTTGTTTAGAGAAGCTTGCTTGATTTCACGCTCATACAGAGTGATCTTCAGTCTTCCTTGTAGGTCTTGATTTTCAACTTTCAATATTACCATCTCTTGCTTCAGATGCACTACTTTTTTTTTTGGTCTTCTCAAGTTTTTGACCATTAGTAGTCAAATTTTCAGCCAAACAGTTTTTCTGACTTTTCAAGAGATGAAACTGTTTAAGTGCTTGCTCTAATTCAAGCTTCAGTGCGGAATTTTCTTCTTGAGCAGCCTTGTACTTGATAGTGATCTTATTACCATACTTGGTCATCTTGACACAATCATCTTCCCAATCTATCTCTTGATTTGACATATCATCAATATTATCTTCATCAGTATCATTGTCAGACAGAGACTCGACCAAGAACACCACGAACTTGCCATTCACATTATCTTAAGGATCATCCTCAAGATCTTTTACTTCTTTCTTTTCTTCGTCAGAAGATTCTTCATCCTAAGTTATGTTGAGAGCCTTTTGCTTGGTACCCTTTTTCTTGTTGGCACACTCATTAGCATAGTGACCATAGCCTTGGCACTCAAAGCACTTTGTCCCTTTTGCAGGATCTTTCTTCTCATATTTGAAATTCTTTCTATTGGCTCGTTTTGTCTTCATATATTTCTTGAAACACTTCATAAACTCAGCCATATCATCTTCAGCCTAAGATTCAGAACCAGAGTCAAAATTTTCTTATAGGCTTCTTTCTTGATTCTGAGATGACTTTCAAAGCAATATCCTTCTCTTTGGATTTTCCTTTATTCAAATGGTTCGCTTCAAACGTCTGAAGATTTCCAGCCAGTTCATTTACCTTGAGGGTATCAAGATTCTTATTTTATTCAATAGCATCAACTTTAGAATCGAACCTTAAAGGTAGTGACCTTAGAATTTTCTTGACAATCTTGTGTTCTGGTATTTCTTTCCCCAGAATGAAAACAGACTTGACAATCTCATTCAGTTTTGCATTAAATTGATCAAAGGTCTTATCTTCTTCCATCACGATGGTTTCAAAATATTTAGTAAGCCTTTGCAATTTTTCTTGCTTCACCGTGTCTGTACCCTCATACACTGTCTATAAGACTTCCCGTGCTTCTTTTGCAGTTTTACAGGTGGAAATCCTACAAAACTCATCAGCAGACACTCCATTGTAAATGCTATTCACTACCTGGTTATCACAATTGGATGTATGATTCTCATCCTTAGTCCATTGAGCTTTAGGTTTAGGAATAGTTTGTCCATTAACCACAATTGTAGGTATGGAGTAACCCACTTTCAACAATATCCCAAACATCATCATCAATGGACTTAAGGAACTCAATCATCCTTTGTTTCCAATATGCATAATTAGAACCATCAAACAAAGGAGGCTTGGAAGTTGATTCCCTTCTCTATTGACCACCATTCTAGAAATCTTGTAAGATCAAACACAACAAGATAGTGCAACCCTCTCTGATACCAATTGAAAGGGATTTAAGGGTCTGCGATCTTTACATTGGTCTACTCAATCAATCAACCCAAAAGTGTGCAAAAATAAAACAATATGCAGTGGAAATAAAATAAACAAGCACACACCACAAGGACACCAAAAATTAAGGTGGAAAACCCTAACCGAGTGAAAAACCACCGATCCGAACTAGATCAAATCAAACACTATGAATCTCGCAATTACAAGAAACTCAGATATCTTCCCCAGATATCCCCTACCCAAGGACTGAAGTTACCTTGTGTCGCTTCACGCTTCAACGACTTCATACCATTGATTGCAACAGATTCAATCCAGCGCTTGACTCCTCAAGTCTTCTCGCAAGAAGATAATCTTCTACAAATGATGTAGAAGAACTGGCTCTAGAGAACTTGTCAGCATAACTCCTTAATAAATCTTTAGAGATGAATTCTCTCAATGATAATCTCTAACTCAGAACTTTGAGAGGTGAGATGTCTCTTTGGAATAGCTCTTGAGTCCTTTAAATAGCCCTTAGGTCGTGCTTAAGGTTGCCTAAGATGATTAGAACTGAAACAAGTAGTTTGGGCACAATTAGAAAAGCAATTTCTAATTTTCTTGGGACTCTATCGCCATGTCCGCTTGAGCGGATCCACTATCCGCTCGAGCAGATGAGGTTCTGTTTCAGCGTCTGACTATTCCGACTCTGTCCGCTCGAGCTGATGATGTGGTCGCTTGAGCGGACCCGATTCTGGTTGATCCGGAATTTTAGCACAATTCTTCCGACTTTCTTCTTCTAATTCTTTCAGACTTTCTTCTTCTGAGTCCTTCCAATCTTCTATCTGCAAAGTCATTTTCTAAAAAAGAATTAGAACTCAAAAGACCGAGAGTTTTGTCCAACCCATGAATTTAGCCAACACTAAAAATCCTAACAGATGAGGCCTATTTTTAGGTAAAGTAACTTCCTCATTGAGGAACCGTAATTACAATAGGATTCTAACCGTAACTCATCTCATGTGGGCATCATACGTATCTTATAACAAAATTAGATTTGTCGCAAAACTTGGGAGGGATGTTGGACGTGTGAAACATGGAGGGTGGTGATCATGGTTTTACCGATATGAACCGATACCGGCTGATACTGATCTGATATGGCCCCTAGATATCGGTATCGGTATCTTGAGGCCATATATCACCAAAATATCGGCTGAGATGAACTTCATCTTGGTTTTTCCGAGATCTCGGCCGACATATCGGCCTAGATCTCATAAAAGGTGATAAAACCCAAATTTTTTTATTTTTTTCCCATCTTCATCTTCTTCTCCTCTCTTCTCATCTCCTTACTACCCATAGCAGCAGCCATACTCCATCACACATCCCTCTTGCATATTTTCAAATCCCATATCTATTTCTTGAAGAAAATATTATTTAAGGTAAGAGAAAATCAACTTAAAGCATTTTATTATGTGTTTTTATTTTTTATTTTTAGATGAAGCATAGAAATCATTGGGTTTGTCACTTGTGTTGTGTTCTTCATTTAGAAGTTAGATCTACATACTTTCATACTAGATCTACTCATACACGTGATTTTGAAATTTTTTTTCAATTTTTTTTTATTTTCATATTTTTTTAATATTTGAATTATAATATATATCATTTTTGGGGGGATTTCATCATAAATATGTTCTTTTAATGATTCATGATCATTGTATGGTGTGTAAATGATTGATCTACATACTTTTATGCTAGATCTATATATTTAGAGTTTTGAAAATGGTTTTATTAAATCTTTATTTTTTTCTAAAAATAATTGTTGTTACTTGTTAGATATTTGTGATACCAAAGGCTTATTAATAGTGCATAGATGATAGATCTTCATCTGCTCATAGTCATAAACATGATTTAGATCTACCAAAGGCTTATTGATATGTTATCTTTATTTTCTTATATTTTACACTAATAAATTGATCATGAGCATCAATAATGGTTGCATTATATGAAATATTGGCGAAGATATCGAACTGCAACACAGACAAGACTCATAACTTAAGGTGACCGAGATTTTGATTTATTGTTGTTACTAATGGAAAAAAAATATTTTTTCCAGCATTTTCTAATATTCTGGATTTTTTGGATATTTTTGCGAATTTTTTTGGATTAAAAAAAAATTCACACCACGATGACTGCTACAGACCGATATCCGCAACCAATACCGATATCATATCAGTTTTTCAGCCCTGCCGATACCGCGACCGAGACCGAGACCGATATTTTAAACCAT
Organism: Cinnamomum chago; assembly: GCA_038049695.1. Taxonomy (NCBI): domain Eukaryota; kingdom Viridiplantae; phylum Streptophyta; class Magnoliopsida; order Laurales; family Lauraceae; genus Cinnamomum; species Cinnamomum chago. The sequence continues at coordinate 49,276,993 of CP142456.1, forward strand.
TGTGGTGATGCATTCGACATCCATATCTTGGATGATTTTCTTGGTTTGGAAGTATTCAAATTTGGAAAGTCTTCTTTGATTAAAATCCAACTTGTAGATAATCTTTGCAAGAGTCTTGGTCTCATTGAAATTCGAATTTGAACTGACTTGCTTGGTTGCCAAGATCTTCTAAACTTGGACTCATCTTTTATCTCTTGCAAATCTCCACACATGGGCCCACACCTTGCCTTGGGATTTTTTTAAAATCTGACTTTAACTTTTGTTGCACAATTTAAATGAAGGTGGCCCCCCCAATGGGCGTGCAACACTTTGGATGGAGGTGGCTTGGACCTCCATGCATGCCTCACACTTTTCTTCTATTTTCTTTTATTCTCTCTTTGGTCTATGGATGCGAAGCTGTTGTCCCTTTAGAAGTACAAATTCCTTCCTTAAGGGTATCTTTGCAAAATGACATGACGCAAAAAAGTAATGTCAAATTGAGACTCCAAGAGCTGGATAACCTCGATGAGAGACGGATTGAAGCTCTACAAAGCATTGAGTTGTACCAAGCACGCATGGCAAGATCTTTCGACAAGAAAGTCAGGCAACGCACCTATAAAAAGGGTGACTTGGTTCTTGTAGTAAAAAGGCTAATGGTTTTCGCCCACAAAGCCAAAGGCAAGTTCGAACCAAAATGGGAGGGACCTTTCATCATCGAAAAAGTCTTCTCCAATGGCGCATACGCTCTTCTAAACATGGAAGGTGACAGATGTATGTTGCCCATCAATGACAAGTTTTTGAAGCAGTACTACCCTTGAAGACTTCCTCCAACGGGTCAGAGCAATGCCTGCACAGTCAAAGCCTATTCTCAAGTACTTGCTAGTCAAACCCATTCCTTTTGGAATTTTCATCATTATGTTGAAATTTCTAAAAAAACCTCAAAACAATGCTTACTTTCATAGTTTCATTGTTCAACTTATAAGATACACAACCGAAATCAGTAATGGAATTTAAACAAACCGTGATGGTTTGTTTCCATTCCGACAAATAAGACAGATATTAGTAATGTAATCTAAACAATCTATTGTAGAAAAATATTGAAATAAAAGAACATAAATGAAATATGGTACCCATGCTTCAACACAAGGCAATCGTTGGGAACTGAGCGGGGTGATGAAGGCGGGGTGGAAGGTGAAAAGCAATGAATTCGTAGGCTTGAAAAACATGTGAGTTGCTGGGAGGAGAGATGAATCTTGCCTGAGCATCTTATTCACATCTCCATGATTTCAATGAGTTACCGGAATTGAAGGAAGAGTTATGTAAGAGAAATGGGAGAGGAGAATATAAATTAAGAGGATGGGAGGTTTTTCACATTCTTACTCTTGAAAGCTAAATAAGTACGGTTGAGAAAAAAATATCCTAAATCACTCTTTCCTTAAGCCATGTAAGCACTGCTTCGTCTCTTCAAAAGGGATACGACATTTTCCATTAGTATTATCCCCTAAAAACTCTCTCTGATATCTTTTAAGTCTCATCCTTACCGAAACTAAAACTATGTGGGACGATTCCCTAATAGCAGGGTTGAGCTAGTCTCGGTAACAGTACTGACTTAGCTTATCCTGATCTCGGTGTCTAAGCTCGGCAATAGTACCAAGACACATCTAGCTCTGCAACAGTGCTAGCTAGCACCAAGCCTGAGCTAGCTTCGGTAAGAGTACCGACTAGGCTCACCTCGGTCTCGGTATAAGGCACCTCGGCTGTTGGGTTTTGTGTATGCCCTAAAGCCCACTAACTGCATTCACATCTCTGTTACTGGATATTTACTGGTTATTAATTAGAATTATTGTTTTTCTCTTACTGCATGTATATATGTATGTTTGTGTAAGGTCCATTGTTTCTAGTAAATGACTTGGGTGTGTAGTGGCTACACATAGACAGGTCTAAGTCATGGACACTTGAAACAATAAACTGGTTCATAACTGAGAGATGGAGTTGGGCACTTCATCTTGGTATAAGTTATAGTGAGATACTCTCCTACTTTAGGGTGACTTACCTTAGTCACGGAGGCTTTTCCGGATTTATCTCATTAGTGCATGTGTCATGCATTGAACATGACCACTTGTAGGTGTGATCTCTAAAATAGTACTATCACTGAGAGAGATCAAGTCACCTTATGCTACTGAGTGACCAGTGCTCTTAATATGTGGATGAACTGACGAAGTCGAGTTCTTGTACTTTAATTCACTATGGGTGAGATCCTGTTCATGGGTCAACAGCTCTGTGTTTTGGGTACTCGAGCTTGATTAGTTAGGACGTATAGATGCAATAAAGAATCTATGCCATCTTGTGATGGAGTAATCGTCCCCTTAGAATTATCCGATTAATCATCAAAATCTAAGATCTTAGTATATGGATGTTCCATATGGATATTGAACTTGTGGGTCGCTCCCTGGACCAAGAGAATGATATCCGCATGATGATTAAGTTAAGGATATGAAGTTCTAAGGTTGAGATATAATCAAGAAGGTTGATAGTACATCGGATAACCTGACTTGATTATGGATGTTACATAGAGGGGCATTTTGGTCATTTCACTTAGTAGGTCGAAGACGAAAGTCATTCCCTGACGAGCTTATTTAATATTTAATATTTGTCCCTGGAGTGCAACCATAACTCTTTAGTGGAATGAGTTAGGGTTAAAATGATCTTAATGTTGCTATGGGGTTAGCATGGACATTTTGGTCATTTTGGGAGCCAAGGGCAAATATGTCTTTTGGTCCCTCTTCTAGTCACTTTCCTATATTGGCATGGTTTCCTAATTTAATTAGATGATATGTGGTTGAATTATTTTTGTGGAAAAAAAAAATATTTTTGAGTTTAAATTCAAATAGGCTTTTGATGGCATACATAATTTAACTCTAGCTAAATAATTAACTTGTGGGCCATGGTGTGTTTATCTATCTTGTGGGCCAGCCATAAGGGGAGCCCCTTGTGTGAGGTTTCCAAGTTTAACTAGGTATCTTTACTTGGAAGGAAGAATTCCTCTTTGGGTAAGAATTCCTATAATTAAAGTTTACTAAATTTTAGTATCTTTAATTAGAAGGTGTTGCACTACTATGGTGGCTGGTTGCTAATTTTATGGGATGGTCATTCCTATTAGAGATAACTAATAAAGGAATGTGAACTATATATATATCCCACACTACCCTAGGCGTGCAGGTATGTGATAAGAATTACCCTAGGCGTGAAACACAAAGGAACCCCATTGGCTGCCCAAGAGAGAAAGAAACTCACGCCCATTGCTCTCTTCTTCTTCATTCATTGAAGAGAGGAGATCAGGTCCTGGTTCTTTTTCAACAAGTTATTTTTCAGAAAACCCGTCTAGGAATCCATAGTTTGATCCCACAATCAAAGCCAATAAGATTGAGTTGTGGAATAGAAGAGAAGATAAAAAACAAAAGCTACTGCAGAAAATTCCTGCAACTTGCTTTGCTGACTTCAGGCTGAGATCAGACCTTTGGAGTTTTCTTTTCAGAGATTCGAGGCCTTCATATCATCAAGGTATTAGTCCTCTTTCATCTCCTTTCATTATACACATGTTGATCATGATTTCATGGAGTTTTATGCGTGTTTCATGGCTGCCAAATCAGATCTGTTTTCGTTTTAAAAAACATATCAGCCATGGACGTCCATATTCAGATCAGAATAGCATGAACTTTCATCGGCAACAGTGCCAGGATGCGTCCAAATCTGATCTCGGTATCATCTTTAGCTCGGTACGCCCACAGATGAGTACTAAACCATGATTGTACTTCCATAAAGCTACGACTACATTGCAGAACGTGCTAACAGACAAGATGGGCGCCGCATAATGATAAAGGGTCATCTTTATCAGACGATCACATCCACATTGATACTAGAAGTCATCTCATGATTCGACTAAACAATATCTCCACCTACCCCCACTAAGGGAGCGCCAGGTGAAACCTCCACTTATATACAAGGGTAAGAATCCCCTTAGAAAGGTACGCAACATAATGCAATACAATCCCATGCTATGCATTACAGGCATACTGGCCTTTCTTCTCCATCCTTTGTTCAGTGATAGCACTAACTTAGGCATCGGAGAGCCTTCGGCTGACTGCAGCCAGGGTCTCTGATCTCTATTTCTCCTTCCCTTTCAGGTCTCAGGCACTCGATCTCTTCCCAAAAGAAGCTTAACAGCAGTATTACAAGCTTCATACTCATTTAATCAAGTCCGTAAGATTTAGGCACTTACAATTGGCGTCGTCTGTGGGAAAAGATTAAAAATGCCATGCCTCCAAAAACGGCGAAGGATCATCAGAGCCTCATCACTATCACCAATGATCCCTCGTCAAAGGAGATCTCGGGAAAGTCTGGTGCGGCGGGCGTATAAGGACCTGTAACTCAACCGGTTCATCATCAAGGGGGGTGAAAGCACCTCCCCAGCAAAATGTTCCTCTATTGGAGCACCCCCAGTAGTGTTACCTTGTTGAAGCCTCCCCTACGAGGCAAAACTCCAGCTATGGCTAGATCTCGTCAATCCCCCTAAGGTGGTTCTGCGAGCTCTCAGAGGGATTGGTTTCGAGCTGGCGGCAGCTCCGAAACTCCTTCATGGAAAGGTTCCAGGCGCGCAGAGTCATCCCAAAGACGGACGACGACCTCATAACGGTCGAAATAAGGTAGACTGAGAACATTACAAAGTTCGCCAAAAGGTACTGGACCGTTTACAGCCAAGTGGAAGACGCCGCTGACGAAGTGGCCTTCACATCCTTCAGACAAGCTCTACTACCAGGCAACGAGCTTCGAAAGGATCTAGTTCGGTTCCCCGTGGTCACGGTGAAAGCACTAATGGCCTGGGTGTACCAAGTTATCAAACAACAAGAAGACGAGACTCGAGCTCGAGCTCGGGAGAGCCTCGGCCCTTAGCAGGATAAATCCTCCAAAAAAGAAACGACAACCTTGGAAACAGTTCCTTGACTCGCCATACAAAGCCTTCGTCCTCGAGTCTCAGCTCGGTGATAGCACCAGCTAGGTAGAAACATAAGCTCGATAAAAGCTCCAGCTGTGGCCTCGGTGGCAGCACCAGCCTCAGCTCGGCTTCTTCAACCATAAGCTTCGACAGTGGCCTTGGTGGCATCACCAGCCTCGGCTGCACGCTTCAACTTTAGGCCTCGGTGGCATCACCAGCCTCGGCTGCACAACTTCAGCATTAGGCCTCGGTGGCGGCACCAGCCTCAACTTACAAAGCTCCGGCAATGGCCTCAGTGATAGCACCAGCCACAGCTTGGATAATTCCAATCGTGACAGCTCAGGCAGTGGTCTCGGTGATAGCACCAGCCACGGCTCGGACAACATCATTCACGACGACTCAAATTCTTGCCAAGTTACAGAACTCGGCAGAAGTCTCAGCTCGGTGACAACACCAGCTTAGTAGAGGCTTCAGCTCTGTTACAAAACCAGCTATACAAAGTGCCAAGTTATGGAACTCGGTCAAAATCTCGGCTCGGTTACGGAACCAGCCAGCTTGGTTATGGGACCACACATACAACACACCAGGTTATGGAACTCAACAGCTATCCAGTTCGGTTATGGAACTGACTATGCAGTTGAAGAACTCATTGGTTACTCCTGAAAATTAAGTTTGGTTATAGAACCAACTAAGGTTTTTCTATCATCAAGGTACTTCTTGAGTTACAGAACTTAAGAACAGATCGAACTCCAATTGTTGAACCAAATTTGATTAGGCTATGACACTTCTGGTTGTGGAACCATCATTTGCCCAATGGTCACTCAGTTCCGGTTACTAAACCGAACTAAACTACTTGGTCAAAGAATCAGGCGTTTGTGCTAAGGGCCCAGTTATGGAACAAAGGTCAGACTCATGAATGTTATTTTCATGAGAATGGCAAGACAAGAAAATAAAACAAAAGCATTATGAGGAGGTCGGGAGTTACTTGGAGGAACCCCGAAGTGACGAGGAATCCCGTATGACCTCTCCACCTCGGTCTCTGCCTCACCGAACTCCCAACTATCGGAGACAAGCAGAAGATCGTCCTCGGCATGCCTATTCGAGTCCTCCAGATCATAGACGAAAGGCTCCATTTTAGGCTACCCCCGGAGGTAGTAGCTGTGACCGTCTCCCGCGGACTTGCAGAGATCATATACATCCTCGATGTCATGGACACCGAGGTTAATGCCCAAAATCTTATTGAGCTCGGCGGCACCCATTATTACTTTGTAGCTGTTGGGCATCAGCTAACAGGGGCCAATGCGCCATGTCGCCAAGCAGGTTCTAAGAAGAGGGTGGACAGGAAACCTAACCCCTCCCTCAATTATTGAAACTAGAGGAAATGGCATCCAGCCATCGCGGAAAGAGTAACCCTCGAAAGGGTTCTTCGGATTATCTAGTTTGGTTTGGACGCTGTCTGGAATTCCATACATCTCCCTGAACCCAGCCATGGCCTCAGGGGTGTCCAGCCAATTCCTATATGATCCCATTCTCCAAAGAATGGAGAAACTGGAAAAGAGCAAGAGGTTGAAACCCTAAAACCCTAAGGCAGAACCCCTAATAGAAAATAGAAGATGCGCAAAGGGAAGAGATGAGGAAAAAGACTCATAGAAGGACGAAAAAGGCAAACTCCGAACTCAGACTTGCTAAGACAGAACTCCGGCGGGGTTTCTTCTCTCTTGCAGCAGGAACTCTCTCTGATGAATGCCAAAGTAGAGAAACAAAGAAGCAAAAACCCGATTTATAGACAGAATGGCGCCCGTTCAAATTCCGAAAAGCAAGTGTCGCTTTGAATTCACTGAACGACCAACCAGATGAAGACACGTGGAACTGCCAGTTCATCCCCCGCTGTGATTCAGACGCTCTACTAATTGCCTTGGGCAGGCAAAAAAACAATAGCATGCTATTTATCTCCTCGGGCAGACGAAGCGACACCGACGAGATATTTATTGTCTCAAGCAAATGAACAGACATCATGATAAAGATCAGACGTCATCAGCCAACATCGAGATGAAATTTGAATTGATATCCAAGACTCTCCCAACATGATACTTAGCTCCCGACCTAAAAAAATTGGAGAACTCTAAGAGGTCACGAGCTAGGGGGCAATTGTGTGGGACGATTCCCTAATAGCATGGTTGAGCTAGTCTCAGTAACAATACTAACTTAGCTTATCCCGATCTCAGTGTCCAAGCTCGGCAATAGTGCCAAGACACATCCAGCTTAGCAACAGTGCCAGCTAGCACCAAGCTTGAGCTAGCTTCAGTAAGAGTACCGACTAGGATCACCTCGGTCTCGGTATAAGGCACCTCGGCAACAGTGCCATGATGCGTCCAAATCTGGTCTTGGTATCATCTTCAGCTCGGTACGCCCACAGATGAGTACTAAACCATGATTGTACTTCCATAAAGCTACGACTACATTGCAGAACGTGCTGACAGACAAGATGGGCGCCGCATAATGATAAAGGGTCATCTTTATCAGACGATTACATCCACATTGATACGAGAAGTCATCTCATTATTCGACTAAACAGTATCTTCACCTACCCCCACTAAGGGAGCGCAAGGTGAAACCTCCATTTATATACAAGGGTAAAAATCCCCTTAAAAAGGTACACAATATAACGCAGTACAACCCTATGCTATGCAATACAAGCATACTGGCCTTTCTTCTCCATCCTTTGTTCAGTGACAGTACTAACTTAGGCATCGGAGAAGCCTTCGGCTGACTGCAACCAGGGTCTCGGATCTTTATTTCTCCTTCCCTTTCAGGTCTTAGGCACTCGATCTCTTCCCAAAAGAAGCTTAACAGCAGTATTATGAGCTTCATACTCATTTAATCAAGTCCGTAAGATTTAGGTACTTACAAAAACCATCACCCCTGCTTTCAAGTTTGAATGCGTCTTTTCACAGGCTATACATACGAAATTCATTCCCTGATATGAGAAACTGGGAGCATTCTAAAACCAATAGCTACCCTTGTTAAAAAGTGTTTCTTCTTTTTTCCTCACATTCAATGAGTAGCTGCTAGAGAACCTTTGATTGGCATACTTGCATTGCCGGTGATCCATGTGTCCTTCATGGACTGTTAACATGAGTGTCAAACTCAGCCACATGAAAGCTTTGCCCCGGGCCCTTTGACAAACATTTGTATTTCCAACAAGTGTTGTTCTCCTTGATTGCCTGGTACACCAATTGTATCAGACCTTCCATTTGTTTTGTGCCTAAGAAAGCAAGAAAGAAGACGAGATACAGACCTACCTGCTGGAAATAGGTGGCCTCGTGGATAAGTTTTCAAAACTTTTTGACCCACTTGACTCAGGGATCAAGTATCCAGAAGGCTATAAAACCCAATCCAGGATCCATTTCCTCAATCTCAGCCATCATGATCAGTAAATAAATCTATCAAGAAGATAGAACAGCAGCCAACAAGCATCCAGAAAAATCTACAACATGCACGGAAGTAGATTGTACCTTAGGAGCCCGGTTGTGCTCTAATGGAGAAGTTGCGTCTTTCTTCATTGATGAAACTCTTTCACATATCAAACAAGAATCTCTAAGACCTATTGATCTTCCACGCTATTACCCTCTAATCAGAATCTCTTTTTTCAAGAAGATGGGTGGGACCTCCAAGAGAAAACCCTACTAGAAACTCCAAGGAACTAGAAGAGAACTAGAAGAGAGAGAAAGAGGAGAGATGTGCAACTCTTGCACAAGGGGTGTTTTGGGCGTGGATAAATGTGTAGGACATCCAAGGGTGTTTCTCCCTTATTTATAGCCTTCAAATCTCCTTTTAAGACTCTCTTACTAATTGCATTAGAAGTCACATTTCCACACAAATTAGTAGCTTACTATTACCACTATTACAAGTCTCACTTCAAATAGAAGTAGTAACTTTCTAATTCCTTCCTTTCTGGAGTTCAAGTAGGATTAGTATCTAATAACTTGGATTAGCGTGGGGACCACTGGGATTCCTTAGAAAACTGGCTCCAACTGGGACACCGCGACCCCACATCTCATGTGCAATCCGGGCCCACAGTTAATTGCAAATAAAACTACAATATAAATGCAATTGCACTCCAGTCTTAGGAATAAATTACAATGAAGACCCTAAACTTCCACAGTACCACAAGTAGGCCCCTTCATCATTATCCATTGATCAATTGGAATAAATCTGTCACATCCAATCTGTGAGAACCCGACCCCTAATCTCTTAGATTAGTGTTGTTTTTGAAAGTCCTTGGGATCCTAACCCTAGAGGGGGGGGTGAATAGGGTGAGCTACAATTGTGACCAATTTAAACAATTTTAACTCTTTAAAACAAACTAGTCACATGTGATGATATTAACCAAACAAGATGCGGAAGCTAATAAATGAATCACCACAAGCAAGCACCACAACACCAAGATTTATAGTGGTTCGGCCTCAATGCCTACATCCACTACCGGCTTGTGATCTAATCACCCCACCGGATTTCCACTATTTATGCTTTTTACTAGGCTAAGCAATAACCCTTACAAAGTTGTTTTTCTAGGCTAAACAACAATCTCTCAATGTGCTTTTATAGGCTAAGCAATAACCTTACAAGATGCTTTTCTTAGGCTAAGCAATAACCTTACAAGATGCTTTTCTTAGGCTAAGCAATAACCTTTACAAATAAAGATTTCTCTAAGAAAGTGTCTTCACAAAAGATCACTCTAAGAGATACAATTTAAGCACAATGTATTTGCCTCTAAAATAGGCGGATTTGAAAGTTTAAAACAAACTCACACAAACACTATATGAATGCAAAGATGAATGCTCATGATGTGTGTGTGTGATAACTTCAATCAAGTTTAAAAAGAAGGCTTAATCAAATATATGCTTAAAGCATTTCAAAGTTCAAAGCTCATGAAAGATTTGATTGAAGTCTAATGCAAATCACATGTATGAAAATCAACTTGTTAATGACATGAAAATCAAAGATTCACAAGTTGTATGAAAATGACTAACTTAGAACATGTGATGCATGTGCAATGTTGTTTCCAAAACCAAATTAATTTTACTAATGTTTAAATGAATGAAAACAACAAGTTATGTTTCAACCAAGAAAATGAATCATGCTATATAAAGGAAATCAAAGATTTAGGCTAAGCATGATTAAGAAGATTTAAAAACAACTTGGATGAAAAAAAAGTGAGGAATCCAATCTTAATTACATCAAAGATTAAGAGAAGAATGGATTCATCACATCATAGTTAACATGCACAAAATCAATTACCAATAACTTAAACAAAGCATGTAAACTATGTTTTAGAAAGGTAGAGCTTACTTGGTGGTTTAACTCATTAATCCAAGCTTTAGCTCTCCTAATGACCCTCTAGCCTTTCCAACTTCATCCCCTTTCAATGGCTCCAAAATGGTCTCAAAGGTTCATGGTTCAAGCCTTAAAGAAGGTTGGAAATGAATGGACTTTATAGCCAAAAAGTGCCCAACGGCTAGTCCTCGGTCGACCTGCAAAGAGGCCTCGGTCGACCGGGACCACACAACGGTCAAATTTCTGACCGTTGGAGCACTTTGGCCCTGAGGGCCTGCAGTGTTCCCGGTCGACCGGGACCTCTGTGCCGGTCGACCGGCGACACTGCCAGGCCACTCCCCTTTTGCAAAAATTCCAACTTTTGCACATATGAAGGTATTTCTTTGGGAGGATTTTTGGGCCACTAAACCAAGCTTGGTAACATGTTTTAGATCAATCTAAGATGTATAAAAACATGAAACACAAAGAGCCTAAAATGATTTGAAACTTTAAATCCAAAGGCTAGCTTGATTTCTAAAAACTCTTTTCAAATGAAAATGCATACAAAGATGATTCTGAGAGTGATGAATGTATGCAAGGCACAAACCTAAATTCTAAATATGATTTCTCAAAAGTAATGCACAAAGAATTAGGTTTTCAAAAGAGTTTGAATTCTAAAAACAATGCATCCAAGTTTAGAAACAAAACATGCATAAAACAAGACTTTTACAAAACTTAAAAGCAATGCATGTATAAAACCAGATTTCAAGATATTCTAAAACAATGCATGAGTGTAAATTCAAATGATATGAATATGTTAATGCATCCATCAAATTGCAAATACAAAATCCCTAACAATCTCCCCCTTTGCAATTTGATGGAAACTTACTTATCATTGAATTAACACAACAAGTCTTCAGCTCCCCCTAAGCTGGACAAGTCTTGAAATCTTCTTGGATGCTCCTCCTCTTAGCTTGGGCTCTTGGGCTCTCTTCTTCAATCTTCTTGATGCTTGGTGCTTGATCAATCTTCAAGCTTTCTATTCATCTTCCTCTCTTTGGCCAAGCATCTTCTTTAGCTCCAAGCTTTCTTTCTTCTATTTGCTCTCCCCCTTTGACCATGCCTCTCTCTCCCTTTGGCAAGGTATGCATTCTCTCCCCTTGTAGAAGATCATACACAACTCTCCTTAGGAAGCTTGGACATTCTCTTCACCCTTTTGAGAACTTGAATACTTTCTCCCCCTTTGACATTAAATTGCAAAGGTACCTACACACATGAAATAAGGAAAAATACCTTTTAGTAGCACCTGTTAACAAATGAAATCGAAAATGAGAAACAAAACAGGCTATCATGTATGGAAGTTATCTCTAAGGGCTCAATGGCAATCCAAGGGTCAATTTGATCAAAACTAATACTTCCTATGAAGGTTTACACTCCCCCTCAATCCATTCTCTCCTTTTGTCAAACTTTTGACAAAGATTTAACTATTAGGTGCAAGAAGAAGATGATTTAACCAATTGAGGGTCAACTTCAAGGAAAGGATTAGATTCATTTAACTATTAAGCTCAATATGATCAAATTGCCAAAAGAGAGCTAGGTCTAAAGAGAAAAGCAATCATGGATACCAATTGGAAAAACAAAGAATACCAATTGAGATTTAAGGATATGACTATTAAATCAATCACTCTAAAATGGATTTAAAAGTATAACTATTAGAACAAATCCAAATTAGAGCTATCCATGAAGCAATGGGGTTTATTAATCATAGCATCAAATAATCTAACTATGGAAAGCATATGCTATGAAAGTTTTGAAAATCATTTCATTCAATCATTAAATATGACTATTAATGTGCAAGATGAGTGAAATGAAATTCAAACATGAAGTCAACCTCAACTAATAACCAACCAATATTATGAACACATAAACATGGTGGTCATGAGATATACCTATATGAGCAAAAGAGGTGGCAACATGAACATTATGATGCTAATGGTGTGTGACATGGAACAAATGTATAACTATCAAGTTCAAACCAATGCACACAAGGTTTATCACATTCACAAGAAATCAAATCAATCAAAAATTATACCAATTAAAACCAATTGAATTTGATAACATGATAAAGAGCAAGAATGTGGCAAACACAAAATTCCATCAAGCATCATAAATGCATATTCATCACTTTTGAAGATATGACTAATGAGCATAGAGATGAACAATGTAAATTGCAATGCAAAATTATATAACTTTGTAATGCATGCAATTTCCAAAGTGTCAAAATCATATGAATTCAACATCTAAGATATCCATCAAACATATAGAAATATGAGAAATGGGTTTCAAAGAGTTTCATATGATTAAGAACACTACTATGAAGTTGAAATATGTATAAGGATGACATCATTTAGAAAATACACATGAATCAACATCATAACCATCCAAAAAGAATATGACTAGAAGGCAAAGAGGATGGATTTGGGTTCTAGTATGGTTTCTACAAATGTAACTAAGATCACAACCATACATGGAACCAATTGTCATTTGCATATAGAAAGAATAACTAAATAAGCAAATATGCAAACAACAAACATTTCCATTTCTAAGATAATGAAACCAAAGGAAAGGAAATGAGAACATGGAACATGCTTAGATGAATATGACTAATGAAGTTATAGAGCATTTCCATTCAAATAATCTTCAAATCATTTTGATAAACAAAATCCAACAATGAGCATAAAAAGAATGATTTTGAAGATCAATTTTCAACATTGTATTTTAAAAGATATAACTTAAAAGAAACACATACAAGTTGATTTTTCAAAACAATGATTTTCCATATAAAAGTATAACTTAGAAATCCATGGAAAAACTTGAATTGATTCAAATCATTTGTTCAAAAAAAATCTTACTATGACATCTACACAAATGATTCAACAACAATTGATCATGAATAAATTAGCTATGAAAGCTTTTAAAAACACAATCAATTAATCATGTAGAAATGCAATGCAAGACATATGAGTGCAAAAAGCAAATCAAACATGATGAAGTTATAATCAAATGATTTTGAAAACCATGATATGTAACTTAGAATGGTGCATGAAAACAAAATCAAATGATCATAAATAAACATTGCATTTAAATAGATGTAACTATATAGAAACAAAATGCAAATGCAACATGACCAACAAAGTGATTTAACTATTAAAGAATAGGTTGGTCAAGTAGGTTCAAGGCCCTAAGGTTTGGCTAGGTAAATAACTTTAGGAATCCACCTAAGGTCTTGAGAGGGTTGAACTTTGAGGTCTAGTTTGGACTTCTCACCAACTAAAGGAGATTTGACTTGATAAATTTTCAATTTCAACTTATCACCATGATATTTAGATTTGACTAAATTTAGCTTAGATTGGTGATTAGTCTTTTGATGTTGGTGAGTTTGTTTCTTTGGGGATTGTTTCATTTTTCTCTTCTTATATTCTCCCTTCATTTGTCTTTTGAATTTTAGATTTAACTTTGTTACTTTATTCAAAAGTTCTTTCATGGGTTGATATAAGGGAGATAAGTTGAGAAGCTTTTTGTTTATAGATTCTTTTAAACTTGGTTTAACTTGTTTGAACTTTTTAGAATCTATTTTAGGAGACTCCATTTTAAATGGTTTAACTTGTTTAATCTTTTTGGAGTCTTCCTTCATTTTTAGTGTCTTACCCTCCATAGATTTAAATTCTACCTTTTTGGGTTCAAAGATGGGTTTAGACACATGGCTTCTTCTTAATTTGCACTCAAACCTAAAGTGCCCTTCAATGCCACAATAAGTACATTTAGTTTTGGGCAAGGGAGAAAGAGTGCTAGAGAAAGAGGACTCACCTTTCACAAAAGTGTTGGTGAATTTAGGGTCATATGACATATTCCTATTAAATCCAAGACCCGTCCTATCTCCATGAGGTTTACCCAATTTAAATAATTTTTCAAGTCTATCTTCACTTTGGGTAAACTTGCACTCATACTTTTGTTTATAGCTTTCAAGTTGAGTGACTTTGGTTATAAGGATTGAATTTTCATTTTTAACTTTTGAAAGTTCATTTTCAATTTCCTTATATTTGCTTAGCTCTTCATTGGCAAGTTTTAATTCAAGTTTTAGTTCATTAACAACATTAGATCTAAGTTCTTTGGTTTTTAACTTACTTTTAATCAACTTGGCTTCTAAATTGCTAAAGTCTTTGTCTTGCCTTTTTATTTGATCTCTTAGTTTAAAATTTTCCTTATTGACATCATCATAACCCATCTTTAATTCTCTTAGTTCATCTTGAATGTTAGATTGGTTATTTAAAGAGATCATGAACTTAGATTCTAAACAATTTATAACTTCTTCTTTCTCTCTGAGCTCATCTTTAGAAGAGACTAATTCTTTGTTTAGTCTTTTAGATTCTTCTCTTAACTTTTTGTTTCTCTTTTCAGTCTTTAAGGATAATTCATATAATTCCTCAAAGGCTTGTTGAAGATCTTCTTCATTTTCTTTAATTTCTTCTTCTTTTAATTCACATTGAGATTCTTTTAATTGAATGTTTGAATCTCCAATAGATGGAAGAAGGAAAGGTCTAGAAGAATCTACAAGGTCTAGCATAGTGGAGTCCATTTTAATGATTTTCATATAAGGACATCTCTAGGGTTTTTTACTCTAGGTTTTTACACCTAATCAAGAGTTCCAAACACTTGATCCTAAAAGATAGAGCACGAGGCTCTGATACCAATTGAAAGTCCTTGGGATCCTAACCCTAGAGGGGGGGGGGGGTGAATAGGGTGAGCTACAATTGTGACCAATTTAAACAATTTTAACTCTTTAAAACAAACTAGTCACATGTGATGATATTAACCAAACAAGATGCGGAAGCTAATAAATGAATCACCACAAGCAAGCACCACAACACCAAGATTTATAGTGGTTCGGCCTCAATGCCTACATCCACTACCAGCTTGTGATCTAATCACCCCATCGGATTTCCACTATTTATGCTTTTTACTAGGCTAAGCAATGACCCTTACAAAGTTATTTTTCTAGGCTAAACAACAATCTCTCAATGTGCTTTTATAGGCTAAGCAATAACCTTACAAGATGCTTTTCTTAGGCTAAGCAATAACCTTACAAGATGCTTTTCTTAGGCTAAGCAATAACCTTTACAAATAAAGATTTCTCTAAGAAAGTGTCTTCACAAAAGATCACTCTAAGAGATACAATTTAAGCACAATGTATTTGCCTCTAAAATAGGCGGATTTGAAAGTTTAAAACAAACTCACACAAACACTATATGAATGCAAAGATGAATGCTCATGATGTGTGTGTGTGATAACTTCAATCAAGTTTAAAAAGAAGGCTTAATCAAATATATGCTTAAAGCATTTCAAAGTTCAAAGCTCATGAAAGATTTGATTGAAGTCTAATGCAAATCACATGTATGAAAATCAACTTGTTAATGACATGAAAATCAAAGATTCACAAGTTGTATGAAAATGACTAACTTAGAACATGTGATGCATGTGCAATGTTGTTTTCAAAACCAAATTAATTTTACTAATGTTTAAATGAATGAAAACAACAAGTTATGTTTCAACCAAGAAAATGAATCATGCTATATAAAGGAAATCAAAGATTTAGGCTAAGCATGATTAAGAAGATTTAAAAACAACTTGGATGAAAAAAAAGTGAGGAATCCAATCTTCATTACATCAAAGATTAAGAGAAGAATGGATTCATCACATCATAGTTAACATGCACAAAATCAATTACCAATAACTTAAACAAAGCATGTAAACTATGTTTTAGAAAGGTAGAGCTTACTTGGTGGTTTAACTCATTAATCCAAGCTTTAGCTCTCCTAATGACCCTCTAGCCTTTCCAACTTCATCCCCTTTCAATGGCTCCAAAATGGTCTCAAAGGTTCATGGTTCAAGCCTTAAAGAAGGTTGGAAATGAATGGACTTTATAGCCAAAAAGTGCCCAACGGCTAGTCCTCGGTCGACCTGCAAAGAGGCCTCGGTCGACCGGGACCACACAACGGTCAAATTTCTGACCGTTGGAGCACTTTGGCCCTGAGGGCCTGCAGTGTTCCCGGTCGACCGGGACCTCTGTGCCGGTCGACCGGCGACACTGCCAGGCCACTCCCCTTTTGCAAAAATTCCAACTTTTGCACATATGAAGGTATTTCTTTGGGAGGATTTTTGGGCCACTAAACCAAGCTTGGTAACATGTTTTAGATCAATCTAAGATGTATAAAAACATGAAACACAAAGAGCCTAAAATGATTTGAAACTTTAAATCCAAAGGCTAGCTTGATTTCTAAAAACTCTTTTCAAATGAAAATGCATACAAAGATGATTCTGAGAGTGATGAATGTATGCAAGGTACAAACCTAAATTCTAAATATGATTTCTCAAAAGTAATGCACAAAGAATTCGGTTTTCAAAAGAGTTTGGATTCTAAAAACAATGCATCCAAGTTTAGAAACAAAACATGCATAAAACAAGACTTTTACAAAACTTAAAAGCAATGCATGTATAAAACCAGATTTCAAGATATTCTAAAACAATGCATGAGTGTAAATTCAAATGATATGAATATGTTAATGCATCCATCAAATTGCAAATACAAAATCCCTAACAGTTTTATTTGTGGATTAGTTTCTTTTAGCGGGATTAGTATTTGTTGGGTTGAGTTTGTGAGCTAGAATGGTTTTTCTTCTAATTTTGAGCTTTTGAGTGCTTTGGTAGCTTGTGGGGCCCTTTGGGGGTTCCCTTTTCGGCTTTGCATTTACTTGTGAGATTTTCCCGATTTGTTTCGTATTGTGTTTTTGACCCGTTGCATTCATCTTGAGGAATCCTACAACTTTCATGTTGATCCCGTATCCATTTGAGAACCCGAAATCCGATTTCTTGGCCTTGAGGGCAAAACAGTCTTTTCACACCAAATCTGTACCCAAAACTCGATATTCCCAAAACCCACGAAACATATACTTTTTGGAAACTAGATATTTCAACGATCATTTCTTCCTTCTTCGTCGAATCCATCTGAGGTACCGAATTAGATGATTTCAGCCAAACTAGTCCCTTAAGTTGTGGGACCCAACCTCCTTTGTTAACATAAGAGAACCCACCCCCTTCATTGTTCATTTCACCCTCCATTGCTCCAGTACAAACCAGCTGAACCTAGGGTTCCTTGTGCTTCTCTTCTTCTTCTTGCTTCTTCATCTCCAAGCCACACCAATAGTTCATCAATCAAGAAATGGAGACCATCTTCTTCTTCCTCTTCACCATGGCTCCCTATTGATACCATTTTTGGAGAAATCTCCCAACCTAGAGACCTCCCTTGAGCTAGCTCTCTTCATTTGAAGGTCATCTAAGTAAGTGTTCTTCTTCATCTTCTAGATTTGTAGTCTTCTAGCCTTAGAGAAGCTCCACATTTATTATTGAAAGGTTTCCTTGTCATTTCATGGTTTAACCCATTTTTGGGTTTGTTTTGGGGGGTTTTTGTAGAGATTGTGGATCTTGAGCTTGAGAGGTGATTAGGAGCTTGATTTGCTTGATTCGAGTCAAAGGCAAGTGGATGATTGGATCGTTTTGATTATTAACATGTTTTGTGAGAAAAATCTTGTTTCATTAAGGGTTTTGGTGATTTTAGTAGTTGTCTTTACTATGATTAATATTGATTTCGAAATGTGCTTATTGATGGGTTTATTTCCCTCTTGTTCATGCTTGGAAAATGTATGCATCATATTGTCAAGGTTTCAAATGGTTTCACATGAATGAGTTTTCTCCACCTTGAGATTTGTTGTGAATGGAAAGAATGGAAAAGGAGAAACTTGAAATGAGGAGCTCTTTAGCTCATATTATTGTCTTGGAAACATGTATTTTAGTCTTCTTGTTTATAGTTCTATGTGATTGTTTAAGTGTTGGAAAGGAAAGAAAAAAGGAAAGAAAAATCAAGTGTTTCTCGGACCTGCACGCTCAGTTTGAGTCCACTGAAATTTGATATGGTTTTTTTTTGGAAACCTTTGGGTTTTCTATGAGTCCTAGGGGTATATACCTTAGTGTTAAGACTAGGGAACCAAAAGAAAGAATGGTGATGATCTAGGCAAATTCTTGGTTTTAGGTGGGACCCTGGCTACCCTTTTTTGGACAGTTGGGACCATGTGTGAGGATGTCTTGAGCCGACACGCCTCACGGTTGGTTCGGTGGCATCGAAGTTCAATCCATTTCAATCTTGAACGGGATGGAACGACGCGATATCTTCTTTATATCTAAACACAAGTCTTTCCCTTGGTTATCGCGAATTATATTCCTTTCGGTGACTGAATAGGTTGCTCGATGTTTCCGGATTAATGTCATGCCTAGGATGGACCGTTTATAATCTTGATTTTTGCTATTGTAACATCTAGTACTACCCATAAGCTCATTTTAAGTTTTGAAAATAGTAAAAGTGCATAAGGAGCCCGGAATGTCTTCAAACTCGAGGAGTACCAAGTAAATTATTATAATCGACATACGGGACCCCTATTCACTTAAACAAATCTTGAAACCGATATTTTACCCGAAATTGTAATAGTTCATTGTTTCACCTCATTTCCCGAGATTTGCATCACATGACTTGTTTTCCCGAAAACATTGAAGTTACACTAGTAACAGTTATTTGTCCCGAAATGTATTGCCTGATATGAAGTGACAGTGTGCCCTTGAGCACCCCCGTTTTACCCGTTTAATTACTGTACTTGATTTACTTGCATATGTCTCGATTGGTTTTGACCTATGAGTCGGCATCACTAAGCTTGGGAACCTTGTCAGTTTGATCCACTGACTTGGAGATCCCTTCCCGTCCCGCCAGCTGCAGTTTGGATCCCGATACCCGGTTATTGCCGTGGTCCCGTCCCGATACCCGGTTCGCTACCGTGGTCCCGTTCCCGTATATTTATTGTATATATGTTTTGCGTTGAGTCTCCTCACCTTGTGTGACTGAGACCAACGTCCCGTCATACTCTTGTCACTTCGGTGATAGAGGACTTAGCTTCTTGTGATTGCCATCTTGCCAGTTCCCGATTTCCTTGGATACCCGACATGTTTTATATTGCTTACTTGCTTTCCGATAAATGATTCGTTTCCTTTATGAAAGTTGTTATTTAAACAAGTGCTAATATTCTCCAATGTAAATTCAGTTATTATTATATGGTCTTCTGTTCTTTGTACCCGCACATGTTTTAAATGATTACCCGATTCGTTAAATACCCATGCTTTTACATATGTTTCAAACGATCAATGATTCTGCTAGATTTATATGATTACACATGTTTTAAAGGAATACCTGAATCGTTAAATATCCGAGCTTGCTTTAAAGGACATTTGGTTTGTCAGATATCTATGTTTATACCTGTTTTTAAATGATACCCGATTTGTTAAGCATCCATGCTTTGAAATATGTTTTAAACGACACGCGTTTGCCAGATTCCTATGTTTATACCTGTTTTAAATGATTACCCGATTCGTTAAATATCCATGCTTTGAAATATGTTTCAAATGACACTTGTTTGCCAGATCCCTACGTTTATACCTGTTTTAAACGATATCCGGTTTGTTAAATATCCGCATTTCTACATAGGTTTTAAATGGACATTGGTTTTGCTAGACTGCTATGAATACCTGGTTTGTTGTATACTTATGTTTTTACTTAAGTTTCAAATGAACGTTGTTTTGCCATACCACTATATTTATACATGTTCTAGACGAACACCCGATTGTCAAATATCTATGATTATAGATGATGTAAACGAACACATGTTTTATTAGATAGTCATGTTTTACCCATGCTTGAAATGAATACAGGTTTTCCCCGAGATTCCCGACTTTGCACCCGTTTAATTATATGCAGCATTTGATCGAATAACATGATTTATCTTATGTTTTATTCTTCAGTATATTTGTTATTTTTTCATCCACCTGCCAGACCGTCGTGTCTGACCCACTACTTTTGGTACTCAGGTTCAGATTTCTTCGCCCCGAGTTGAGTGTTTTATTGGCTGTGGAGCCATGCCTTGCAGGTTGGTTTGTCGGCTATGTCATGTAGACATTGAGCTTGACATCGGAGCTACGTCACATTTGGGTAGTAGTTTATAACTTATTGTTGTATGGCTTTTATTAGCCTCTTTCTTGGGATTCTTAATTAATGTACATTGATAATTGTAACTGGAACATATATGGGAATGTAATATCCTGTTACTGTCAGCTCTGTAATTTATTGTGATGGTTTACTCCAGTCTGATATGATTCTTGATATGATAGCTATATGCTAAAGGTTGAGTGTGACGCGGAATCCGATGGCCACAGACTCCGGGTCGCAATGCCACGAAAGCTTCCGCAAAATATTCAGAATGTGTTGGAATGTGTTGTCTTCACACACGCGGATCTTGGGAGAAGTAAAATACATTTATGCTTAATCCCATTCCCGCCCCCGAGGTTCTGGTTCGGGGGCGTGACACAATCCTAGATCCACATCTTATTATCCTTGAGCCCCAATTAATCACAGTGATCATCAGTACCATCCAATTAACTCTTAATCGAGATGGGTGCGCACTTACTAATGATAAATCCATTAATTGGCACAACGGGATAATATAGATAGATTCCATCTTGACCATTAGATGTTCCTACAGTCCTACTACCACGTACCCAAGACACCGAGGTGTTGACCTACAGTTGGCCTCATTCATTGGTGACTCAAAGCAAATGAATAGATAGAAACTTCAATTCATCAATGTCTCAGGATTAAGAGCCTATTTCTAGGGAATTATTAGAGCAGTCCTTAAATCGAGATAGTATTTCATAAGATGCTTCTCATGGTCCTTCAATACATCCAATGTACCAGCACTATGATCAAGAATCTTACATTCTGATGATCGAGACAAATCACACTATCTCATAGTGATCAAAGTGCTGCAATCTTATCAGATGAGATGCTCAGTCTCATCACTTGTTGTAAATATATTTTTAAGTATAAGATTTGTGACACATGTCTCCTCCTGTATGTGGATCTCATCCATATACATATATCACATCTAATATACTAATGGGACCTGGTTCATCTCATGAACCATTATTTCATATGTATTGGTCATGTGCATTGAGTAATAAATCACCATTCATCTCATGAAAGGATATCTTGATTTTATAGATAAATAAAGAAATTAATCAATTTATTACATCAACTGATGGATTGAGACCATACAATCTAACACTACCATCACCATATATGAATTTTTCATGACATTTTCCTTATGTCTTCAATAATTGATCGGATGTTAGGCCTAAATCCCATTTAAGTGAACTTTTGGTGACACTTGATGCGAGCATGGGAAATTGATTTTAAGCATTTTATTTATTTATTTATTTATATAACTAGTCACCACAGAAAGCTTCATTAGTATCTGGACTCCTTTTGAATTAAACATTTTTTGAATTAGACATATGCTTTTATGAAATGATTTCACTACCCTAGACAAGCCATTCTTTGAATACATTCACTACCTCAAAATGGCTAAAAAAGGATGAAATTTTACGGAGTTACCGACGGCTAGAAACTGTCGGTAAAAAACGACGGATACACCCACTCGCTTTTCGTAGAACGACAGTAGATTTATCGTCGAATACACATTAAAAATACCGATGAAAACAGACCGTCGCCTTGTAAAATACTTTATCTCTCCTGCGCGCACCGTTCCACTACGCAAATCCCTGATCTTTCATTTCTCATGTGAAGGCACTCAGACCTCTCCCTTCCGACAACTTCTCACAGAGACTTCAGATCTGAATCGAAAAAAGAATATTAGATCCAGGTATTTCAGTTTTCTTTTCTTTTGATTTCTCTTTCTCTCTTTTTTTTCCCCGATTGATTTGGTTCTTGATTTCTGTAATATGTCAAGGTTGAAGATGTTTATTATTTGATTTCTATGGAGTTCTGAGAATCGAACGAGGAATAGTTCGAGGTTTGAACCAGAACCAAAACCCGCCTTCAAAAAATAAAAAATAAAAAAAATCTCTCTTTTTTTCTTCAGATTCCTCTTTGTAGTTCCATCTAGGAATCGTCGAAGTAATTAAAAAAAAAACCTAAAAAACCCATACCCATTTCTCAACTCTTCCAAAACAATGAATGAAATGGAAGCTTTGAACATCACAATCTTCTTTGCCCTTTGTCTTAATGGCCACGACCATGGTCCAAAGGGCTGCAGCAACATATTCTCTCATTCTCGTTCTCCAAGCCCAGCATCAGATGCTGCAGTCTTCACGCCAGGAGAGTTTTTAGTTGTTTCTAGATGATTGACTATAATGAACTAATAAATTCATTTCCTCTTCTCTGTTTGGTGATGAATGGTTTGGCAAATGTCCTACAATCTTTTTTTTTTTTTCAGGTTTGTCTTTTTGTTGCTTTTCATATTGGGTTGCTTGGGTGGTGGGTCGATGGGGGATTGGGTTGTTTGTTATTGGTTTTCCTCTTGTTGGTTGAGGTGAGGTGGTTTTCTGTGGGTTTTATACGTGGGTTTGTTGATTTTTCTGTTTCTTTTGTGGGTTTTGTTTGTGGGTTCTTGATTTCTTCGGATTTGGGTTGGTGGGTCGATGGGAGATTGGGTTGTTTGCTATTGGTTTCATCTTGTTGGTTGAGATGAGGTGATTTGCTGTGGGTTCTCGATGATTGACTATTGGTTGAGATGAGGTGATTTGCTATTGGTTCCATCTTGTTAGTTGTTTCTAGATGATTGACTATAATGCACTAATCAATTCATTTCCTCTTCTCTGTTTGGTGATGAATGGTTTGGCAAATTTCCTACAATTTTTTCTTTTTTCAGGTTTGTCTTTTTGTTGCTTTTCATATTGGGTTGCTTGGGTGGTGGGTCGATGGGGGATTGGGTTGTTTGTTATTGGTTTTCCTCTTGTTGGTTGAGGTGAGGCGGTTTTCTGTGGGTTTTATATGTGGGTTTGTTGATTTTTCTGTTTCTTTTGTGGGTTTTGTTTGTGGGTTCTTGATTTCTTCGGATTTGGGTTGGTGGGTCGATGGGGGATTGGGTTGTTTGCCATTGGTTTCATCTTGTTGGTTGAGATGAGGTGATTTGCTGTGGGTTCTCGATGATTGACTATTGGTTGAGATGAGGTGATTTGCTATTGGTTTCATCTTGTTACTTGTGGTGGTAGTGGTGGTGTTCATAACTCAAAACTATGAATAGCAGTTAACAAATTCAGGGCAAGTATATATGGATTTCCAATCATTGTGTGGAATAGATAACTCATAACTTAATCAACCAAAGACTCATCTAAGCATATCTTAATTATAAATCACAGACATTATCCTAATCACAGTTACTAATAATGACATTTTGGAGAGCAAATTTATATTCAAGACCACTGACAGCATATTACATTATAAAATCACCCACAATCTTCAAATGCAGAAAACAACAGAAAACAGAAATATAGAATATATAATCTAATATATATGGGGGAAGGAACATACTAATAAAATTGGAAAACAAAGCCCTTAATAGCCGCTTTCAAAATAGAGGAGCATATGTACCACTTGGCTCATGGTGGGCCTTGCATCTTTGTCCTCCTGCACACAGCAGAGGGCCACCTTAACAAGAAGATCCATCTTAGCAACATCATAAGCACCATCTATCTTTGGGTCCAGGATATCTTCAATCTTCCCTAGCCTTCCATTGGTTTCAGACATAATCTCCCTCACCCATGTCACCAAGTTCTTGCACTCCCATCCTTCTCCCTCACAAACAACATTGGACTCAAAAGATCGCTTTCCAGTCACCACCTCTAACAAGACGATGCCATAGCTGTAGACATCAATCTTTGATGTAATGGGTTGATTAATGATCCACTCTAGTGCCATGTACCCTCTTGTCCCTCTAATCGTCGAGAAGCTTGAGCCATCAAGCCGACGTATGTCTCGTAGCTTAGACAGACCTAGATCAGATACCTTTGGTTGATAATTTTTGTCTAAGAGTTTGTTCTGAGGCTTGATGTCACAATGTAGTACCCACTCAAGGCACTCTTCATGTAAATAAGCTAGGCCTTTCCCGGTGCCAACCGCGATCTCAAACCGCTTCTCCCAATCAAGAGCATTGGAGGAGAGATTCTCACCTAGTGATCCATGCTCCATGTACTCAAACACCAAAAGCCTGTGATGCTTCTCAGCACAATACCCCCACATTGGTATTAAGTTCATGTGATTAACTCTCCCAATTAAGCTTACTTCAGCAAGAAACTCTACTTCTCCTTGACTAACTCCTTCTAGTCGCTTGACTGCTTCCACTTGCTCATCCATCAACTCAGCTTTATAAACTACTCCGCCGCCTCCCCTTCCAATCTCAGTGCTAAAACTCTTTGTGGCCTTCTTTAGCTCTGCATAGGTAAATTTCTTGAAACCAGTTATAGTGAGGATATACCCTTCCTCAATTGAGCTTGCGCCCTTGTTTCTCTTATACAAGTACCACCATCCAATACCTATGCAAATCAGCTCGGTGCCGCCCACCACAGCCACAAACCACAAGAGGTATTTTTTGGTGTGTTCTCTTGTTTTCGTGCATGAGCCTCATGGATTGTTCATATTTTGGGGCACTTTAATATACATCTTCACCCCCAACGACTTCCAGGATTGATAACCATTATTCAACATGGTCTTCAAGTAGCACAATCCTGAACCATCCATGTGATACAGGAAAGCCTTACAAATACAAGAATGCAAGCATTGGTCCTTGCACTCTTGGAGAGTTACACTCCCTCCTAAGTTGTAGTCATAGCTATAGAAATCAATATCAGGTAGAGTGATGAACATTGACTTGATTTTGTTTCTGTGGTATTGGGCATTAGCTTTCCCTTTCTATTTATTTATCTATTGGTATTGTGGTATGGCCTTTTTTGCAAAGAGATTTTCCTGTTCACCTCTTCCTTCCTCTCCCTTTCTTCTTTCTCTTTGCCCCCACAATCATTGGACGAATAAAATTTCTGAGGCTACAGTCTCCACTACACTACACTGATTTTTCAATCATCCTACAGGTTTTCTTCCTCTTCTTTTAGTTCCTTTTGTTCATTTCTTCATCTGCTCATCTCCTCTCTTCATCATTCCCCATCGTCTTATCAGCCTCATCATCTCTTTCTCATTCCATTTACTGTCTTTTGTTCCTTTTTTTTTTTTTTTCCCAAAGTTCTCTGCTTCCTTTTATCATTAGCCTATCATTTACGTACTCTATTTTGGCCAACAATTAGGATTGGATTACAATTTGTTTTAGGGGTGAGTTGATTTGCTAATGAGACAGCGAACTAGCTGGCTCTGCAAGTGGTGGATAGGCCATCCTTGTGTTGATTCTTTGATGTAGTTTTCTATTGGGTTTGGTTTTAAAGGCCTCATTAAAGATGATGACTGTTTGATGCTTAATTCACAGTATGCAATTTTCTTACATGAATGTAAGTATAGCAGGACTTTTAACATAATTGGTTGGTTGCTTGAAAAAGTATGCAAACAATTTCCTACTACTTCACCTCTGATATCTTCCCTTGTTTGCTGAATGATGAATAGTTAAGAAAAGAACCTTACATTGGGAATGTGGTCTCATGTAATGCTTAAAAGTTTATGGTTGGTGGGATTTCTGATTTGGTTGAGGTGTACTGTTCTCCGTTGCCAGTGCCATTTTCAGTTGGTCTTGATTGTGTAGGTGGGTGGGTGAGCATGAATCAGTCCCATTTATATATAAAATAATAATTTGGAGTTATGGCCGAAATGAATCATTATTCCACTGTGGTTTCTTCCTATAATGGAACCCCCATCTTTTATGTGGATTGTGCAACAACAGTAGAATTAGGAGCGTGGTGAGTTTGTTTAATTAAGATGCAATCTTGTGGCCCAAGTTCTAACCTATTTCCATACAATGTATTTATGGATGGGCTTTGTGAAAATCAAAGGATCACAGATGCACTGGAATTGTATCAAATGCTGATCAATTCTGTAATAAAATCATATGTTAAATTTATCAACATCATCATTGATGGCTTATGCAAAGATGGAAAAGTCGAAGCTGTAAGGGAAATTTTTAATGGCATGTCTAGCTATAGTTTGGTGCTGAATACTATATCACATTCAGTATCATCATCAATGGCCCTGGTAAACAAGGACTAAAGGAAGATGCATGCTAATGAACTAATGTTACAAATGGAGAAAAATGGTTTGCAGCCAAGTACTTGTACTATCGATCCAATCTCCATGGGGATCATGACCATTTAAAAGAGGCTTTGTGAGATGTAAGTGTAGTTGTAAGTGGGTTGGGACGAAGAGCATTGAAGAAGCACATTGTTTGAATAGTTTAAACCTAAGTTCTCTTATCAAGACTAAATCATTCTATTAAAGATTAATTACACTAATGATAATATTAAGTACGAATTGAGTCATATATTCATATTTAACCAATTTATGTACCTTATTTCTTTGGATTTATTTTTTCAGAACATGGCCCCAAGCAAAGAGTGGATGACAGCACCAAGGCTTTCTAATGAATACTTAGAAGGCATTGAGTCATTCTTTGATTTCATAAGAGCTAATAAACATAAATTAGGAGGTGATGACTGGTATTGTTGCCCTTGTGTCAAATACCGCAATTTGATGGGAGGGACGAAGACATTAAGAGATATTCGTACTCATTTAATATGTGATGGTATAGATACAACTTACACGACATGGTTCCTGTCGCGACCTCGGACCAGGCTACCGAGGTCCTAATCCGGGATCGGGACGCATCGATGGTGATGATGGTGTGGTGAGTGAATGATTAATATGTATAGTGTATCAACAAGGTGCACACACTTATTTAATTTCCCACAGGTGTCCGCGGTGAGGATATCACAACCATATATGAACATTTCTATTAAGTGCGGAAGCGTATAGCAAATCAAAATTTCAAACCATCTCTAGTCATAAAGGCAATAATACAAGTATAATACCGTATCAGAATGAGCAATGATCATTAGCATGTTACCCAAAAGTAAGGTTAAAGTTTATACAAAAGATCATTTAATTACATTTCCCAAAATTAGAGGCCAACAAAGGCCAATATAAATAAAATACCAATCCAAAGAATGATTAAACAGTTTTTCAAAATATTAAGTCTCTCATAGCAACCAAATATCTAAATGACGTCATCAACACGCCACTCAACTAACTGTTGCTGTTCTCTGACCGCTTTCTCGTGCTCCTCCTCGGGATAACCAACAACGGGATCTGAGTACCAAAAAGTGGGTCAAACACGACGGTTTGGCAAATGGGTAAAATACAATAACAATACGATAGTAAATGAATGTACCTTCAAAAGCATTTAAACATGTTTAAATAACAATTTATATAAAGAGATAAAACATTTATTCAAATACGAGTATGCATTATAAAACAGGTAAGGTAACCAAGGAAACGGGAAACAAGCAAAGATGGCAACCACACGAAGCTAAGTCCTCTATCACTAAAGCAATAGAGCAATGACTAGGCATCGATCTCAATCACTCGAGGTGAGGAGAAACAGTGGATCTTATATATACATATACATATACTATACATGACCACGGTAGCGAGCTGGGCATCGGGAACCACAGTAGCAATCTGCGGCATCGGGACAAGATCACGGTAATAATCGAGTAGCGGGATCCAAACTGCAGCTGGCGGGACAAGAGGGGGATCTTCAAGTCGGTGGATCAGACCAACAGAGTTATCCAAGCTTAGTGATGCCGACTCATATGTCAAATACAAATCTAGACATGTACAAGTAACCAAATGCAAGTAAATAACGGGCAAGACGGGGGTGCTCAATGCACACTCTCATTTCATGTGATGCAATGCACTTCGGGATAATTAACTATTTCAAGTGTAATTTCAATGCTTTCGGGAAAACAATGCATGTAGTATACATCTCGGGATCGTTAAAGTACAATAAACAAGTGGAATTTCGGGTAAAGTATTGGGTTCAAGATTTATTTGAAGTGAATAGGGATCCCGTATGTCGATATAATAATAATTTGGTACTCTTTGAGTTTGGGGACATTCCAAGCTCCTTATACACTTTGAATGTTCAAAACTTCGAATGACATCTTCGTGATATGGTTTCTTTTTCGAATGGCCTCATACATTGCCTAGTGAATCTCCTTTGACTGACAAAGCTCAGCGCTCGAGCGAACTGGAGAGTTCGCTCGAGCGAGGAGCTCTCCGGAATGGTTGTCTGGGTAATTTCGATTACCTTGCGGTCAGATGGCGGTTCGCTCAAGCGAGGAGCTCTCCGGAATGGTTGTCTGGGTAATTTCGGTTACCTTGCGGTCAGATGGCGGTTAGCCGCTGGCTGACCGCGGTTGGCCTAACAGAAAGACAGGTTGCTGGAATTGTAACCGAAACGGTTCGGTTGACTGGCGGTAAGCCGCCGATGGGTTCGGCGGTTAGCCGCTTGCTAACCGTGAGGCTCACCGTACTTTCAGGAGAAAATGTTGCTATCTAGAAAGGCAACCGAATGGGTCAGTTGGCTGACGGTTAGCCGCCGAGGGTTCGGCGGTTAGCCGTTGGCTAACCGTGAGGCTGACTGGGTTTTCAGGAGAAAAATGTTTCTCTTTGGAAAAGCAACCGCGGCTGTTCGGTTATCTAGCGGTTAGCCGCCAGTCACCAGACGGCTAGTCGACAAGTGACCGCTGGCTAACCGCCAGGTGCGGGAAACACCCACTGTGTTCAGATTTGAGTCATTTTTCCTCCTCGAAGCCACTCTCCTCACTTCCATTTAGTCCTTGCAATAAAACTGAGCTAAAAGCTCCTCCAATGCAACTTTCTACACTTCTCCACAACTCCAATATGGGTTCATTCCATCACTTCCTCCATCAACATCAATTCCCATACAAAGAAAGAAAGAAGGAAACCATTTCCCAATAGAGTACATTTGGTGCAGACAAGAAGAAAATAAATGTCATTCACCAATACACTTATAAGCCATAAATGCACTACCAAACTCTATAATGAACATTTATTTCCAAAACAATGCAATAAATAGGCATGAGTGAAAAATACCAAAATCATTGAAAGCTTATAAAAATCAAATCATCCACTTGCCTTGGGTCTTCTAATAAGCAAATCAAGCTACTAAACAAGTCTCTCTCAAGAATCCTACAAGCACAAACAAAATCCCCAAAACAAACCCTAAAATGGGTCAAACGAGGAATGAAGAAGATTGAACTCACAATAATGGGGATGAAGCTCCTCTAGGACTAGAAGAATACAAATCTATAAGAAGGGAATGATTACTTACTTGTAGGTTCTCCAAATGGCAAGGGTTATTTCAATGAGGATCTTGGAATAGAGGGTATCAATAGAGATGTATGGTGATTAGGAAAAAGATAATGCTCTCCATTTTGATGTTGGTGCAAGATTAGTAGGAGGTTGAGATGGAGAGAGCAAGAGGAAGAAGAAAAGTTGTCAAACAAACCCTAGACTCCTTTGTGCTAGAAAAGGGAAAATGAGGAAGATGAGTCTCCTTATATAAGCAAATGGAGATGGGTCCCACTACTTAAGACGTTCAAGGGCTGAAATCTTGGCTTTCGGGGCTTCTAATGAATTCGACGAAGAAGAGAAAAGTGATCGTCGAAATATCTAGTTTCCAAAAAGTATATGTTTCGCGGGTTTCGGGAATATCAAGTTTTGGGTACAAATTTAGTGTACAATGACTGTTTTGCCCTCAAGGTTATGAAATCGGGTTTCGGGATCTCGAACGGGAATGAGATCAACATGAAAGTTGTAGGGGTTAATAATACAAATAAAACGGAGTTAAAACAATGAATGCAAAACCTCCAATAAATCCTCAAGCGCATGCAAGGTCATAAAAAGGAGCCCGCAAAGGCCCCACTAACACAAGGCAATCAAAATTTCCCTAAAATTATTTCAAAAGCTAATCCAAACCCAACTTAACCAAAAATCACTAATCAAGCTTAAAACTAACACACGACTTAATTAATACTAATCGAGTTCACTCGGGTTGGGGTCTTACAGTTCCACCATGGAGAAATACATCCTCATAGCCGTGTCAATGTAGGGAATGGCAGCGGTAATGAAGATGCATTTCTGAGAATGGTCGATATGGTGAATGACTTATTTGGACATGTGCACGACGAGAACGCCGTTGAAGCTCAAGTAGGGGGTTGTTCATCTGTCGATTGTGATGAAGCTAATGATGAAGAATTTTCTCAAGCTCATGATGATTCACCAGAGAATATTCAGTACAAGAAGTTGATGGCGGATGCAATACAACCACTATATCCCTTGTGTCAAGTTGAACATACAAAGTTGTCGGTGACGGTTGATTTATTGAGCATGAAGGCTCGACACAAGTGGTCTAATGAATGTTTAACAGAGTTGTTACAAATGTTCAAACATATTCTACCAAACGAGAACAACTTGCCTAATAACACCTATGCTGCCAAGAAGATGATCAATTCTTTATGTATGGAGTGCAAGATTATCCATGCATGCAAAAATGATTGCATACTTTATTGGAAAGAGCACGAAAATAGGGTTGATTGTCCCACGGGTGGTGAAAGCAGGTGGAAACCAGAGAACGTATGAAAGCCAAGAAACAAACCTAAGCCATGGAAGAAGCTAAGATACTTTCCATTAACACCACGGTTGCAAAGAATGTACAGTGTACCCTGGATTGTGGAGAGCATGACATGTCATGCAAATGCAAGCTTAGTACGGAATGAATCAATTATGTGTCATCCAATCAGAGGCACGTAATGTTCGTCTGTGACTTACAACAGATGGATTTAATCCTTAAAAAACAATAATAACTCATATAGTTGTTGGCCTGTTATGATTGTTCCATACAATCTTCCTCCATCTCTATGCATGCGCAAAGAGTTTACTATATTAACATTGTTGATTCCCGGGAAGAAAGGTCCAGGACATGAGATTGATGTATACTTACAGCCATTGGTGGATGAGTTGAGTGAATTGTGGTCCACCGGAGCCATAACATATGACTCTTACAGTAAAAGTAGGCTCTCAATGAAAGCAATTTCGTTATGGGCTATGCATGACTTCCGGCGTATGGCCATTTATTCGGTTGTAGGACAGCAGGAAAGTATGGTTGTCCTGTGTGTAGTGAAGGGACTGATTCAGTGCGGCTAAAATATGGAAGGAAGCATGCTTACATGGGGCACAAAAAATTCTTAATAAATATGAAGCATCCATTCAGGAGCCAAAAATCACAATTTAACGGAAAAGAAGAGCATGGAAAGCATCCTAAGCATTTAAGTGGTTCCGAGGTATTAAGAAAAATGAAAACTATTCAGACTCATTTTGGAAAGGTAATGCTCAAGAAGAGGAAAAGAAGTGCGGAGGAGAATGAGAACACTGCATGGGAAAAAAGATCAATATTTTTTTACTTGCTTTATTGGGAGGTGCGCTATAATATATTTTTATCATTTAAATTATACTATATGTTGAACTTCCATACTAACATCAATAAATCATTTTATAGAATTTGCCCATTCGTTATAATCTGGATGTGATGCATGTGGAGAAAAATGTGGCAGAAAATCTATTTGCGACAATTATGAATACAAACGATAAAACTAAGGATGGTCTTAAAGCTCGCCAAGATCTGATGGATATGCGAATTAGGAAAAAGTTGTGGCCCGTGGAAAAAAATGGCAAGTTGACTTGTCCTAAAGCTCCTTACACTCTATCCCAACATGAGAAAGACTTGATCTGTAAAACGTTCTATCATTTGAAGGTTCCTATTGGGTACAGTGACTATTGGAAGCATAAGGTGTGCTTGGAGGATAGAGAGCTTAAAAACCTCAAGTCGCATGATTATCATATTCTGATGCAGCAATTACTACCAGTGCTACTAATGCACGCATTGAGTCACATAAGCCACTACGTGCAGCCATTCGAGATTTATCGATATTCTTTAATGTCTTATGTTCAAAGGTTATCAATCGTGAAGAACTTTCAAAGATGAAAGAACGCGTCGTGGAAACCCTATGCGTCTTTGAAAAGTATTTCCCGCCTTCATTTTTCGTTTCCATGACACACCTTGTTGTGCATTTGGCGGAGGAGGTGCAACTTTGTGGACCTGTTAGATATCGATGGATGTATCCTTTTGAGCAGTAATTAAAATATTTTGATTAATTTTCATTCATTATTCTTATTAATCTCAAGTTTGCTTGGGAATCTAATTTAGATGTCTTGTATTAGGAAGATGAAGACATTTAAACGATATGTAGTCAATCAAACATATCCAGAGGGTTCTATTGTAGAATGCTTCCTTATGGAGGAGTCTATGTTGTATGCCATGAATTACATACCTGACGGTAAAAAAAAAGCCATAAACAAGGACATGAGATATGGATGGATGAGAGTGGTGAGTGTGCATACCCTGTCGATAAAAAGGGGAACGATTATAATCTTCAAAATGTGCAATATCAACAGGCGCGCAAATGGGTATTACTTCATTCTATTGAGAATGCTGACCGGGAGAGGTTAAGTAGAATCTTGACTACATCCTTTGTACAATTTTATTTCTTTGGTCCTATAGCACCATCACAATGTATAATTGATTACAGGAGATACGTTGTATACCTTCAAAGGCAAAGATTTTCAATTGGATGTCGGAGAGGGAATATGCGAACTGAAAAGGCGTTGGACTACATTCTTTGGCTTAGAAAACAATTAGAAACTAAAGAAAATTGTACCACCAAAAGGCTTGCTGTTGGACCGAGCTTTAAAGCCATTTCATATATCGCGTATGCAATAAATGGTTATGTTTTTTATACTGCGGATGCGGAAATGAATAAAACAACACAGAACAGTGGTTTCAATGAAGGCATTAACTCCTTTGAGGAGAAATGCCAAGGACACAAACCTCATACATGAAGAAGTCACTTACTATGGCATTGTCAAACAAATTCTTGAGCTGGACTACTATGATTTCAAACATGTCCTATTCTATTGTGATTGGATGCGTGTAGAAGATGACCATGGATGTAGAGTTGATCCAGAAACAAATTTGATATACGTTAATTTGAGGAGGCTAAAAAGAAATATAAAAGAAGATGATGAGCCGTTTATTCTTGCTCAACAAGCAATTCAGGTCTTCTATTGCAAAGATCATAGTAGACCCGAGGAAGAATGGCATGTTATCTTAGATGTTCCAAAGAGATTAAACCAAGATGTGGATTCTTTTGAAGATCCCTTAGACTTCGAGCCAAGAATGAATGAAAATGCCTTAACAGGAGCATTGCAGGAGGATGTCATTGGGGATGAAGATTAATCATGTATGCCTTTTCGCACATAATATTCATACTTGTCTCTTTTTTTTTTTTTCTTTTACTCTTATTTTATTTAACTCAAATAATCATCTTATCTTTGATTGCATATTATGTTATGATATTGTCTATAAACATGAGTTTCTAACATATCTTATTATCTTTTATTGCATATTCTTTAATGTGAGGTCTTTTAAATTCTTATATATTTACTAAAGAAATTCCCTTAAATAGGATAATCACTGTTGGGACCCCAAAATTTTTATATTATCAGGGAAGGACCTCCAGCCCAAATCTTCCTTATTTTTTCCCATTTTACCTTTTGTTAGTTGATGCCAGCAAAGGGAAGAAAGCTGAAACAAAAAAAAAAAAAAAAAAAAAGAAGAAACGGAAGAAGGAGAAGACCATATCAGTCCATGTCTGGTCTCCATTTCACTTCCATCTCCTGTCCCAGAAGAACGGCCACCGGTGGCACTCCACGTCTCTCTCTCTCCTCCTCGCCCTCCTCTTTTCCTCTACATCAAAACCCAAGCCCTAGAGGAAGTCCTCAGAATCTGAAGACCTGGTTTTCAAGGTAATAAAATTCTACACACTCAACTCTTTTCTTCTCTTGTAAAAATAGATAGCCCTTTCTTCTCCAAGGTTCTTCTCCAATATTCTACATCCAAGGCATTTCTTCTTACTGTGATTTTTTGTTTTTCTAGTTGGTTGATTAGATTGATTTTTTTTTTTTTAGTTGGTTGATTGGATTTTTTAGATAATACAATACAAGTAATGCCTTACCCTTGCCAATGAGGATGCTATGAGTTGTGAGCAAAGTAGTTCTTTTCCGGACAGGGAAAAACCAAAGCATGTCCAGAGCTTAGAGCAGGCTCTGAGTTAGTGAGTTGTAATTCTACAATAGTTTCTATACATTTGTGGTCTTTTCCCTCTGTGCAATGCTTTGCGGAAGGTGAAAAACTTTGAAGTTGGTTTTAATCCAAAACACAACTTTTATTAGCATAATTTGGTGTGGACCAACTGCTCACCTTTTTTTTTCTCTTGGAAATCGTAACTTGTATTGAACAAAAGCTTTAAAGTACTGAAGGAGACCAGATGAGAAATCAGAGACTTGTAAGAGGCTAGTAGGTCTCCATTTTTATTGGATGTCAAGATTTTTAATGAGTTCACCTGATGATATAGTAGCACACCAATAGATTCTTCTTTCAACATGATGTTCTGAGCATGGATCATGGAATATTGTATGCTTGCTTTCACTGTCCAAGATTTGGTTTATGGGCACATAGGGAATGGGATCATTTACAAACTAATCTTTTACATTCTTAAGCTCTGTTCCTATGTTTGCATGAGGCTGCGAAGATTACAAAAATTCAATTCAATCAATAGGGAAATGAAGTTGAATTACTCATTTGAAGAATTGAAGCCTGGTCTAAGATACCCTAAACATTAACTCATGAGCAAAACCATTTTTTTTCTTCTTTTTCATACCGAATGAGAGGACCCTCACTAAACGCTCTCTATTGATAACTCACTCTACCATGAGAATAAAGAAAGCCCGACTATTTACTTTTAGTTTTGCCTACTACCTTTCAGTGGTATGGTATAATGCTGGTCTATAATAATGACATGAAACAATCCCTCTTCACGCTCGACTAGATTTTTCCACCCTTTAACTTATCATCCGAAAGGATAAAGATTCACCTAATAAACTTATATGAACACTCGCCCACAATTTACTGATGGAATCTATCCAGTTATGTTGTTACATTGCACTTGCAATGCTCAAAGTTAACATGCATTCCACCTTATAGCACCCTGAGTCATTATGCTCTAGAACTTGTATTTAGACTAAACTCTTGACATGTACGGGCATCTGCATTTTCTTACTTCACAATTGATAAAGATATCTATGTCAATGTGGATGTGGTTTATTTGAATTCTGCATTTCATTTTGTATCAAGTATCAACCATCTGAGTTTTTATGTGGATTTTTTGTTTTTTCAATTTTTTCTTTGTCTCTAAAAGTTGTTTCAAGGGGAAATTAAACTTCAATGTTGTTATTATTTCATTTGTTTTCTTAATCCTTGTGAAAGCTAAATGAAAGTTGAATATGAGATGAATGCTTTTTTTTCTTCCTTTTGCAACTCTTTTCTAGAACTTATGTAAGTTTCTAAAAATCTAATGAATGCTGAGAAACTTATGCAAGTTTCTAAAAATCTGATGAATGTTGAAAATTTCTAAGTACGGAATTGTTGCGCAGGCCCCACTTTGTTCACTTCTTATTTGTCATTTTGATGATTTTGATAAAATGAATTACATCATATAAAATATTGGAGTCTCTAGCTTTCGTTACCATGTCTACTGTGGTTTATTTACTAAATGTCACTTGTTCATATCTCATGTTAATTTATTTTCGGTTTCTTTAGGATGTCAGAGGATGAGACGTTTGTTGTATTCCACTTTAATGGAGAGTTTGATTGGAATACGACCAATCCGGTGTACAGGGGAGGTGAACAAAAAATGATGTATCTAAGCAATTTCACAAAGTACTCTACATTGTTCCATAGTGCATTACAAGCAACGAAGTGGATAGAAAACGATGAAGCCATTGAAATTCAGTACCTTCACAACAACCGTCAAGCCTTCACATTGATTAAAGTAGCTAACGATGGTGATGTAAATGCAATGTTGAAAGTGTCTCGGGATAATGTAAATGGGCTTTATCTATATGTGAGCAAAACACCGAGTGTTCAAGAGGTAAATGTGAAGGACATTCAAGGTATTGCACCATGTCCTAATCACTTTGTGCACTATTTATTTATCTATGGAACTCTAACTTCTTTTTCCTTATATACATGCAAGGTTGACCCGTGTGAATGTGTTTGAAGACATTCAAAATGCTCTCGATCAAAGAACCAATAACTTGAAGGAAAAAAGTGTTGGATATCCTGGAGGTCGTCCTGTTAGCACAACACGGTACATTATTATCTTGTTCACTAGATTGAATTTTGATTTCTTCCTTGAAAGATGAAGATGAACTAATCATTATTATTTGGATGCAGTGATTCTCACAAAAGCTCTTCGAAAGCACTTGGACGTGACATTTATAATTTTGAAGCAAATCCCGATAGTGGAGTAAACAGTATCCATTCTTGTGATACCATTGATCCCACTGTTGATATCGAGGAAGACATTGAAGCAATTTTCTCCTTTTCACCTGATCACTTTACATTAATAGACTCTCAGCCATGGGCAAATGATGATCCTACAATAGGGGACAAAATGCAAGAAGATGTGGGAATCCGCGCCGAAACGTCAACTGTTGGTGAAGATCCTAACATTGAAGATACGCTAGTGCCAGTTGACGATTTCAAACATGAGTTGCTAGAGAGTACTGCGCAAGATTTGTGGAAAGGGAGAGTGTTTCCAGATAGTGATACATTTAGGAGAACCCTCGCGAAATTTGCAATGTATAAGAATTTTGTGTTGAAGCATCTGAAGACCAACAGTTATAAAGTTACTGCACGGAGTGACGATGCAACATGTCCATGGCGTATACATGCTTCTATTGTAGATTCAGGTCCACAATTTCAAGTTTGGACATATAACCCAATTCATTCATGCTCGAAACCATTGATGGGGATGGCACATAAACAAGTGAAAGCGTCATTGATTGCAGACTTTGTCAAAGGTAGGCTTCGATTTAATAATATGTACACACCAAAGGAAATTATGTTTGACTTTCAGATGGAGTTTGGGGTAACGATAAGTTATAAAAAGGCATATCTAGGAAGAGAGATTGCAATGAATGAAATATGGGGTTCATTCGAGGAGTCTTTTCAAATCCTTCCTTGATATTGTATGGAATTACAAATGATGAATTCTGGAACAAGAATCGAGTTGCTGAAGCATGAAGATAACTCCTTTAGAAGATTATTTTTGGGCAATTGGAGCATGCATCGAAGCCTTCCGTTCTTCCTTGAGGCCTGTGATAGCTGTAGATGGGGCACATCTTCGAGGTAAGTATCCAGGTGTTATACTGACGGCCGCTACATATGATGGCAATCATCATCTTTTCCCAATTGCCTTTGCCATAGTTGAGGCCGAACGACGAGATAGTTGGTCATGGTTCTTTGCAAATCTTCAAATAGCTCTTGGTGAGTCTCGATATCTAACAATTGTCTTGATCGTCAGAAAGGCCTTGTTCCTGTGGTGGAAGAAGTATTTCCAAATGCTCAACATTGTTTTTGCTGTCGTCATATCGCGGAGAATATACGTTCGAGATTCAAAGATGATGGCATTATTAAGAAATTATGGCTTGCTGCAAAATCTTACAGGCCATGTGAATATGAGGCTCATATGAATGATATAAAGGCTGTAAACCTAGATGCTTATAACTACATTCATGCAATCGGAAGACAACATTGGTCCAATGCTTTTGTGGAGGGTAGACGGTACGACATGTTAACTCAAAACATTGCAGAATGCTTAAACAGTCTAATGAAGCACAATAGAGAGCTTCCGATATCAAAACAAGTCAATGGGATTCATGCAAAGTTAATGGATTTTTTCCATCTTCGGAGGACTACGTCAATGCAGCTGAAGACACGCCTAACTCCTTGGGTAGAAACTATTCTAAGAAAATCTACATAAGGATCCCGACGTTTGAATTGTCGACAAGCAGGTCCCAATGAATTTCAGATACAGTCTTGGGAGTTCATTGATGTTGTTCACCTAGATAGAAACAGTTGTACGTGTCGGATGTGGGCAACGATTAGAATTCCGTGCGAGCATGCCTTGTCAGTCATGAAAACCAGAGGCTTGGATCCATATGATTTTTGTGAGGATTGGTACACATGTGTTACATATAGAAGGACTTATGGTCATGTAATACATCCAACCCGCGATATACGCCAATGGGAGCACATTAGTAATGAGGTGGTCAAACCTCCACTTGCTACCAGGCAGCCTGGACGTCCAAAGAAGAATAGAATTCGCATGGAAGAAGTTAATCGGCAAAGAAGACAAGTGACGTGCTCTATTTGTAAAAATAGGGGTCACAACCGACAAAAATGCAGGAATCCACCAATGGGAAGTTGATCCATGATGGCTAAACCATGGAGCCATGTCTTTTGAAGTGGTCTAAGCAAGTAATTTTTTATTTTTATTTTTTTTGTAAAGGTGGAACCATGTGTTTTAATGGAAATTGTGGCTACTTGTGGTTTTAGCATTTGTAGCACTTTTTTTTTTTTTTTTTTTGTAAAGCTGGAACCATATCTTTTGAAGTTGTCTAACCATCTATTTACTGCACTTTTGTATTTGGTGCCTACATTTGTAATAGGAGGAACGATGTCATAATATTTTTTGTAAAGAGTGTTAGTGGATGTAGCTCTTTCATTTAATAGCAAACCAATGTTTTTATCTTTATAGTGGGGCGGATAGAATGGTTGGATAATGTTCTTTCATGATCATTGATGTATTTTCTATTAATGGATCACTACATGGATATCTTTTTAACAAGGAGGTTCAGAATGTGTCATAAGTTCTGAAATAAATACACAGAGTTCGTTGATATCAACTAAAACTATGTTGACATCAACAAATAAATGTGTTGATATCAATGAAAACGTACTGATAGCACTATATAAGTTCTGAAATAAAACACAGAGTTCGTTGATATCAACTAAAAAGTATGTTGACATCAACAAATAAATGTGTTGATATCAATGAAAGCGTACCGATAGCACTATATAAGTTCTGAAATAAAAACACAGAGTTCGTTGATATCAACTAAAAAGTATGTTGACATCAACAAATAAATGTGTTGATATCAATGAAAGCGTACTGATAACACTATATAAGTTCTGAAATAAAACACAGAGTTCGTTGATATCAACTAAACATACTCTGTTGATATCAACTAAAAAGTATGTTAACATCAACAAATAAATGTGTTGGTATCAATGAAAGCGTACTGATAGCACTATATAAGTTTTGAAATAAAACACAGAGTTCGTTGATTATGTTGACATCAACAAATAAATGTGTTGATATCAATGAAAGCGTACTGATAGCACTATATAAGTTCTGAAATAAAAACACAAAGTTCGTTGATATCAACTAAAAAGTATGTTGACATCAACAAATAAATGTGTTGATATCAATGAAAGCGTACTGATAGCACTATATAAGTTCTGAAATAAAACACAGAGTACGTTGATATCAACTAAAAGTATGTTGACATCAACAAATAAATATGTTGATATCAATGAAACCATGTGAAAAGCATACATATTGCTTAGAGAGTTTTATCCCCTGAACTCTATGGGCCCACTTGGATCCACCATTGATTAGTTTCAAACTCTTATCACATCACATTGGATCACATCTTTATCCACATATGCATCACATTGGGTTTGCTAGTTGGTGAAAATTCTCTTATATTTGGCTACGATTGTTCAACCCTCATGAAACCCATGTTAATGAGGTTGGAAATGTGATTTACATCAATGGGATCAAGGGAGCCAATTATCCGTCCTCATGATCTTCTTCAGAGTATTTAACACATAGTCCACATGATAGCTATTGAGCTATAAGTTCCCCCTTAAAAACCTGTTATGCTGTAAATATATTGGATAACAATTAAGATGGACAACCTGTTACACCAATTCAAAT
Organism: Cinnamomum chago; assembly: GCA_038049695.1. NCBI lineage: Eukaryota > Viridiplantae > Streptophyta > Magnoliopsida > Laurales > Lauraceae > Cinnamomum > Cinnamomum chago. Next base: position 49,317,329 of record CP142456.1, read on the forward strand.
TGGATATCATCCTCCTCATTATATGTTAACATCACCTAGATGAACAACCTGTTTGGCAACATTTCCAGCAGTAATTGTCAAGTTTCAAGATGAACTAACTATACACTACAGTGTAACAAATAACTGTCACCATTCACATTAGATTAGAAGCCTTAAAACATACAAGACCAAAATGAAACCAACAACAGTGGCTTTCAGTTTTAACATGTCAACCATCCAAAATACATAGGTCAATAGTGACAAAAAAAAAGGTTTAGATTACAAAAAGAATTAAACACTCCAATGGGAGAACAGTCGGATCATATGTCACAAGACAAGTCTTTTCAGATTGGTCACATAGTGAAGATCCATCATCCCTCATCATGTTGATTGTTGATCCCTTTTCTTGTACAGTTCTAATTGTCTGTTGTATTGGTTAATCACTAGTTTGCATCGATAATACATCATGTCACGCTGAGTGAATTCAAACTTTCGATTGAGGACGACATGTTCTACGGATGCCATTACAAAAAATCTGCAGTCATGTGAATTCTCTTGTAAAGGAACGTTCTCAACAATTCGCCTTCTCCATCCCATTAGCTCTTCCCATTTGTAAGCAGTAAAAGACTCATTCAACCAATGAATCTGTAGAAATAATGTATATCAAAATAATTAATCCATACTAACAATTAATCTGAATAGAAACAATTAATCTATATATATGTCAGTACTCAATACTCACAAATTGTACAGCCATTTCCCAATGTCGCGAGTCCCCTGACATACTATTGTAAAAGTCCCATCTTTTTGCATTTGGATATCCCACGATGACTGTGAAGTGCTCCAAATAACACATTGGAACAATGATAATCTCACATTTCTACATTTCACCCACCCTCCATCCATATTCACCAAAGATGTGTATATAATTGTGCTTGTCTTCTCTTAGCCATATATCCTTCAAAATGTACCCTCAAAGTGTCAATATTTGTGTTGAGATTCATATTGAGTATAAGTTGGACAATCAATTTTTTTCAAAGTATATGCTGAAAGTATATGGAGTATATGATGAAAGTCATACCGAAGCATTCGTGTCAATGAAATATGCATGTGGTGCCTTGGGCTTCAAATAAATATCAAACCAATTCTGCATTATACCCGTGTCCAGCCATTCTCTTGATAGGAGTCTCTTCAATCTTTCAGGATTAGGGCTAATGCATACCTTGGCAAGGTAATCAAACCTGAGGGAAGATAAATCATATTGATATCTCAAGAATATCATATCAATATCTTAAAAAAAAAAAAGCAAGACAAAGGATTCCCCAACATATATTTATAGTTTGTTACCTCTCAACTGTCATGTTTTCCTATTTCAAATATGATACATATGACAAGATAGCCAGTGTCTTTCTGGACTCAAGTGGATCTCATGGAGCTGAATTGCATCCAACACCTCACTTATTTATCGACTCATCCTTACAGGTGGCTCATATTTGGGCCATTCATTTTTATGATCATCAGTTTGGTGACCAATTAATGTCAGGTCCACCTGATGGGCAGACCCAAAACAAGAAGCAGGCTAGTCACATGAGGCATGAATGCTGATTAGGATTAGGCCAACCATCAACATGGTTCACCTTGGTCAAAGTTCGTGTAACACGAAGGTCCAATTAGAATCTCCTGGAACATTGGGTCAAATCTCCTGGTACTATGTGATATGAAAATCAAAGGCTTCTTGTAGTTTTTCTGATTTCATGGCAATTTGATGTCATTGCAAAAATATAAAAAAAGCCTCTTCCACATGAAGTAAACTAATTTATTTTGAATGTTCCACTGACTCCTTATTGGGACCAAGCATTTGTTCCCCACCCATCTTTTTTGACTTCCATAAAATCACTACACAAGGAATCCTGGCTCAATAAACTCAACGGAGCCAGCAGTGGTCCAATGAAAGGGTCTTGCTTTCATAGCTAGTTTTTCTTTGGGAAGAGTTGTGTTTGTGTCTTCTCCAATTTATGTTTTTTCCTTTTAATAAAGCCTCGAACTCACATTCACCACAGTCATTAGATTCACCACAAAAATATCATATCAATATCTTAAAAAAAGAATTGCATACCTTTCGTAGTAGTCCTCCCAGAACTTGTCTAGCAGATCAGTCTCCTCCTTCGTCAATTTGTACGCAGAATTCGTTGGCCAATTTAGGGAGCTACTAAAACCCTCATATTTTGATGGCACTTTTTTAACCCTGGTCGCATTTTTTACATGAATAACTATTGAGCCGACCTTTTTGGTGGGAGACTCCAAGGGAATGGCTTCTTGTTGGATGTTTGGGGGAGGACTATCAAGAACAATTTCAATGGGGGATGTTTTCAATCTAGGAGACCTTCGAGGAGAGGCCATGGGACTGAGACTTTTGATACTTGTGTTTTTAGAAGACCCAGGTGGAGTATCTTCCTTTGAATTGGGTGATTTAGTGGCAAACTCTAGCTTCTTCTTCAATACTATCTGTTGTCTCTCACTCATTTTGCCTTGACCAAGAGATTCACTTGGACTCACTTTGCCATGCCCAAATTCCACAAAATTATTTTCAAATGCTTCATTAAAGTCCTCCACTTTGGTACGCAGTACACGTATCATATCCTCTGAATTCATTGCCTCTGATGTTCTTTTGTTCCCGGCCAACGTAGATATAAGGTCATCTAGGAAGAAACGAACCTGCATGAACAAAATCAAATGAGTCATAAATATTGAAAATGATTAAATAACTTGAATTTTATAGCTATGTTGCCATGTCACTTACAAGTCTTCTATGGATGAAGTCATTGTTTTTTTTGGAGGTTGGTTGTGTTGGAGGTATCGTTTGGTCTTCACCACCTTCTTTCTTTGGAGGCCTTGAGATTTGCAATCTTGTCACCGCCGAATACCATTTCATATAAAATTCATTGTGGATAAGTGAATCATCAAGTTCTTCACTCACTAGTAACAGCTTATGCCTCGCATCCCAAATGGCAATGAGTTCTTTCATCGATCTGCTGTAATCATGAGTAGCTTTCCTCACTCTATCAACTCTTTCAAATGGCAAGCGGAGAATAACGGGGAGCAACTGTCTAAAGCCAAACTGCTTCATTACCCGTTCGGAATTGTGACGTTCGACGATCCAGTAGAAGATTAGAGCTGTATTAGATGTGAATAATTGTCTATCTTCTTTGGGAACTACCTCAGCTAGTTTATTAATCACATCTTCATACGGCATCCATATAAACTACACCATAGATTTTCATTACATATTTAATACTCACAAATCAGATATCGATCATAAAGTTTCATATTAAAAAGAAATAAAATTACACTCACTTCTTCTATTTTTATATTGTCAATTTGCTCCCGACGATCCTTGGTGTTCATTGGAGACCTATGCTTTTTTATGCTTTTCTCCCACGGCTTATATAGCGGAAAGTTGAAATCCATTAATACATCTATATAGTCATTGCTAGGCCGCAAAAATCCCATTCTTGAATATGCCCAAATTTGCCAGGGAAACATTATATGAATATCAAGTCAATAGAAAAGAGTTCATATTCAATGTAACCAAGTAAACAAATATGGGTGTTACCTGCAACAATTGGAGTGGGCCAGTCAAGGTATCTGATGTATCTGTTGCTTTCTGGTTTTTTAATTTTTTTTCCCCTCTCCATCTTTCCTTTCTTCATCAAACTTCGAAAGCATTGATGCCTTACCTAACATCCTATACAGGTCCGCAAGGCATGCCGGGCCCCATGCAAACCTCTTAAATTCTCTAAATAAACCAAGCAACCAAGCTGGCGTGGAAGTACAGCATGAGTTGCCAACTATTTGACCTCCCACTAGGCAGAATAAATAGGCTCTTGTGTTGCACTTCTCTTCAACTTCATGAACTTTTTTCTTCTTTTTGTTTCCTTTGAAGTTCTCTTTCATCCAAGAAAAGTTTAACCTCGTGCCGATGCTGTCTCGTTTTGGCACCGGCTCCATGCCTAGAAGATCCATGCATATCTCCGCTGTTTGCTTGGTACTGTGCAGTGTTTTTCCTGTCACTGGCGGTCCATCTATGGGGAGGCCATATATGTATGCCACATCTTCTAATGTCACGGTGGCCTCCCCACATGGAAGATGGAAGGTATTTGTTTCCGGCCTCCATCTTTCCACCAATGCTCTTATCAACGCATGATCTATTGTCATCTATTCAATGCTTGACAAGTGCTCCAAGCCACACATGCGTACATAGTTTTCTTGTTGGCGTGTTAGATGCCAACTTTTTTTGTCATGTGTGGTTCGAATTATTCTCAAGTTTGGTGGTTCCTATAGATGTTAGTTACAAAATAAATTTATTATTACAAACTCATGTAGTATGAAGTGGTTCAAGAGATAAAAATAAATATAATGTTACATTTAAATATAAAGTAAATGATTGGATATACCTCTCCTCGCCAAATTGCTTCATAAACATGAACATCTTGATAGTATAATAACTTCTCCTCGGTAAAAAAAAGTATCACTGTCCATCTACACATAATGGTATAAAAAGTGATCGTTGCTCTTGACTTCTTCTCTAGTTAATAACTGGTATTCTCTATCATTTTGTTTCATTTGGTAGATTTCAGTGAGGTAAAAGAACAAACCTACCATAAACTATATTGGACGCCTTCTATTATTTTTTCCTAGAATTGCAGCACTTTCACCTTAATTTCCACTTTCTAAGCCCTGTATCAATTTGCTAGAGTGAGCCCTTTCAACTTTTAGAGGCCTATATCAATTTGGTGTCAAAGTGGGCCTTTCAACTTTATAGGGCGTACATCATTTCTCCTCTCCTACTATGAACAACACAAAAACATATGACCTTCAATGCTAAGTGTTAACAAACTAATGGGTGTTGCTACTAAAGTAAAACTTGCAACAAATATAACAAACAAAATTGCATCAAGTGATTAAACACGTTTGAGGGCTCATTATACTTTTCTCTCAAAAGATTTGGGACCTTAGCCATGGACATTATAGTGATATGGAGAAAACTCCTTTTAGCTCTCAGTCAGGTCACATAGTGGAAATGCAATTGTAAAATTTAGATAATAACCCTATTTCAAAATCCTAATTAAAGTTGGAAAACCAGTTAACATTCAATCAAAATCTTACCGTAAACTAATCATACAAAAAGAGAATGATGGGTTGCTTTACATTACAAAGAAAAAGAAAGTGAAAAAAAAAAACCTTACCCAGAGAGGTGGACTTTTCTTCTTCACCTAACCACTCAACGGTTTCTACGAAAGAGAAACAGTAGCTGCTTAAGGAAAGCACACTAGACAGAGAGAGACATGCGAGTGGAAGAAAATGATAGAGCAATGATTTTTTTGTGTTTTTGTTCCCAATCGCTGGAACACATATATAGAAACAACAACCTTGGAGAAGAAAGGGCTCTCTAGTTTTACAAGCATGCTGACCATGACAAGAGCTGGCACATCCTGCCAGACCCTACCACAATTCATAAGTGCAAACTCAACTGGTCCTTTTAAATAGGTTATTAGAAAGCAATTCCACAGATACCAATCTAAAAGCTCAAATGATATATGAGTACATGCATTCAAATACAATTTTCCCATGGATTTTCCTCAAATACCAAGCCTCGATTATAAAAAGAGCATCAGGCAACAGATTATAAATTAATTATTTTGATAAGAGTTTGATTGCAAAACCAGGACCAATAGATCTTGGAGAAGTTTAATAAATGGGAAGGAAACAGTTATAATATAGTAAATCGATTTTGGAGGCTGAATCAGGTGGGCCTAAGACGAGGAACCTCAAAAGGTTTGGAGATATTTTCCCATGTCTACTGGAATAATCTGCTCATCATAGAGGTGATTTCAGTAGGGAATGGACATTATCATCTAAAATAAAGCCTTGGAGGCTGTCTTTGAGATGTAAGAAAGAAGAGGCCGCTTGCACGTTTCTTCCTCACGTGCAATCATAAGCATAATGAATCAGCTGGCCATTGGTAAATTTAGATGTTATACTCCACAAAAAAAAAAAAAAACGCCACACAAAAAAAAACATACAATTTAGAACAAATACTTTGGGTAACTCGGTTTAATAACTACCTGATTGTTGCAAGCACATCGAACAAGAACTACCGGCCATATATTTTGTAACAGTTTACTAGCATATTCTTGGTTAAATATGTCATAATCAATAGATTCTACTTTTATCAAATCTAACATGGCACTTTAATATGAAATTATGGATCTTAAATCTTGGTATCTTTTTAAACTATCAAATTACAAAATTGAAGTTTGCCTTCATTAATACAGGATGTCCATGGATATCATTGTAATTGTGGACATATGGCTTTGTCATATTTGATATGGCTCTATAATCTTTCTCAAATCTTTTAAAATGTCAAGTTCTAAATTGTCAGCTTGAGAGTGATTGTATAAAATTAATGTTACTATCTCCCATCATCACCCTCTGCAACTATGCATGGAAGTATATATACCTTACTAACAAGTATGAAGAGAGTAAGCACCAAGTGCTTCCTAGGAGCAACATATAGACACACAATCATATAATTTTAGATTTTTGTCCAAGTCCACTAGTGTACTGTACTGTATCTAAGCTCTTGTAATCTTAAAACAGTCTTGTTTTTGCCAAGCAAACCGATCATGAACGGCAAACATTTCTTTTCAGAATCAACTGTATGTTTTTAGATGGGTAAACCAGACACAATTTTACTCTGTTTAGCTAAACTAAGTACTACACACTTAAACACCAGAAGCATTGGGAAGATTGATAGGAAGATTGCGGATGGGAAGTACAACAAAATCTTCCGAACAAAAAGACTGAAGAGTTGCAGAACAAGAGTAATAAGAGTACCGATCATCCAAATGCGTAAAGAGGGAGGGCAAGCATACCCTTATAACCATTCAAAATGCACGGATTACCCAAGCCTCCAATAGCCTTCAAAATCTTTGCTCGTGCTGCCATTAATCCATAGTTCAAGTAACTGCAATACTACAGACAAGAGTTAGGCCAAGCATATTGGATATGAAATTAAAAATCAATTTAAGAATGGCAAATGGGAGTCCTGCAAGGCAATAATTGGACACCTTTGGCCAAGATTAGAAAAAGGTTTTACATTGACTAGTTTTCTACTCTTTCAAAGTCATAATGGGCATTTTTGGCCAAGATTAGATGTAAAAATCTTCTTCCCTTCAAAGCCATAATTGGACATCTTTGGCTAAGGTTAGGAGTAAAGGTTCTACATGAAGAACTCAGTCCACTAGTTTTCTGTCAACTTCATCTTCAACTTATAGAAAGGAAAAGAAGAAATAATAAAAAAGGTGTCCTCAAGCTCTCTCATGCAAAACCAAATGGACAAGAACTTATACTACCACTAACTCCACGGTAGTCGATTTCATACCATTGGCCCATCAAAAATTAAAAATCCTAGAATATACAGAATTAATTCATCAAGGAGAAACAAACAAAAACCTGTAAACATAAAGGTAATATTTGGTTCCTTGAAGTGACAATTCCTTCACATATGAATTCCCATCTTTTGTCTTTGGAGACTTCTTAACGCCACACAAAAAAAAAACATACAATTTACAATAAATACTTTGGGTTTCAGTTTCAATCCCCAAAGAAGAAATAGGTGCCCAAACAGGACATATATACATTAACGGGAGTATAATAACACAGGTAACAATTTATTTTGCTGTTTATGATCTCACATAGGTATTTTCTCTGGTCAATAAACACAATATTAATCCATTAGGGTGTGCCTTCCCACATCTATGACAGCACTAGTAAAATATATAGAGATTGGGGAAAGTAGGAATTGAAAAATTGAGTCATCGAATCTTTTAACATGTCAAATATGAAAGAGAAATTAATGGCAGAGAATAACTCATTCACTGACTCTATGAACTTGTAACAAGGACACTGCATTTCCCAAAAAATAAAAAATTCCTTACCCCTTTCACAAGTTGTTGAGAAAAAACTTCAAACTATTTTTATTCTTTGTATTAGCATTATTTATAGAAGATTATAAATTCTTCTTAGTTCTGCCTTGTTATATGGGATACACGTATCTATACCCAACACATTTATCAGAGGGAAAAAATTACAATAATGCATTTTTTTTGTACGACTCTGTAATGGTAGAACCATGATAAGCAAGTCAGTATGTCTCCAATTTGAGTCATCCATTCTTTTAACATGTCAAATATGAAAGAGAAATTAATGGCAGAGAAGAGAAGGAAATAGTTGAATGTGTGGAAATTTATTACCTCAAAAACCAGGTCGTGAGATTCGAGGCTTCCTATAGGGCTTGAGTTTTGATGCAGAGGAAAAGAGGAGGACGAGGAGAGAGAGAGAGAGACGAAGTGAGATGGAGACTGGACAAGTGAGAGACCGGACGACGACAAGCACAGCTTCCTCTCCTTCTTCCGTTTCTTCCTTTCTTGATTCGTTCTTGTTTTTGGTTTCGTCCCTACTAGGGTTTCGTTGGCATCAACTAAGAAGGGGTAAAATGGGAAGAAAATTTGTTGATTTGGGCGGGAGGTCCGGGCCTGATATTATTAAATTTTGAGGGTTTCAATAGTGGTAACCCTTTTTAAGGGAATTTCTTTAGTAAATGTCCCTATTATGATTATGGGAGGATCAAATTTTAATATTTGTGGTTGCAGGCATTATGTCAACGTCGGCATCTGCGTCCATGTCAACGTCGAGATCTTCCATGGAGAGTATGTATCACAAGTGAAATCTTCTTTACCCATAAACCTTATTATTTTCCCTTTTCATTAATGATATTTGTAATAGGTCATCTCATCAAGTTGAGATTCAATCCAGCTGGCCAACCTATAGGGCCAACTGCTGCAACCTTTTCCACTAACATAGGTCGGATTGTGAAGACTCATGTGCCACCAACCTACAACAGCTGGAAAAAAGTGCCACAGCACCTTAAGGAGGATGTATGGAAGCATGTCCTCGTAAGTTTTTGTCCATTTTTAATTGGTGATTTACAATGTATTGATGTGATGTAACAATGCATGATTTATCTTTAAATGTTATGATTGTGCAGACACTTTTTGATGTTCCTGAATGCCACCGCCCATGTGTCCTAACAAGAGCGAATGCGACATGGAGGGATTGGAAGTGCGATCTCCGATGTAAAGTATATGATAAATATAACACGGACGCGGAGAGAAAAAAGGCTTTACCGCAATACTTGAAAAGAGAGGATTGGGAGACTTTTGTGGATTCAGAAGGGTCATTCGAGGCACAGTTAAGGAGGAGGGTAGGAAAGGCCGCGAGGGCATCTTTGAAAAGCCCACACACTTCTGGCAGAAAAGGGCAGGCAAGGGTTGCTGACGAGTTGGTAAGTATGACTATTTTAATCTATTTTAGCTCTTCAATTTATTATGTAATGCCAACGTTTCCTTCAAACATTTTCAGCAGCAACAACATCCTGAAAGGGAGGTCACCTGGTGTGAGATCTTTATCAAGACACATTACAAGAAGGATGGCACTGCTTCAAGTCACCATGTGGTAAAGAGACATCAACCTATTTGAGATTCATATTTCTTATTTCGGATGACTAATTTGGTTTCATTGCTAAAAAAGATATATACCTCGATGCTAAGATTGATACAATCGTCTTAGCATACAAATAGTCATCTGTACAAAAGAATCATTTTGAAAACCTGTTAAAGAAGAGGGAGTGAAACATGAGGAAGATGAGTGCCCTGACCATTTCCATTCCACTTATCAATCAAACATATCATAAGCCTCTTCATAATTCTGTCACTCACAGTTGTGCAGTACCATATCCATTCCATCTAAATTCTCCTCCAAAACCCAGATGCTTCATTTTGCACCATTTCCATTCCACTTATCAATCAAACATATCATAAGCCTCTTCATAATTCTGTCACTCACAGTTGTGCAGTACCATATCCATTCCATCTAAATTCTCCTCCAAAACCCAGATGCTTCATTTTGCATGTTAGGGTTGACTTTTTATTGTTTTCTCTTAGATCTGGTTTATTGAGCTTTGTTTTTCCATAGAAAGGTTTGTGCTGCTAATGCTAGAAAGGAATGATGATATGGAATAATTGGTGTCTTTTCTTTCTGGGTTTTGTTTGTGCCTTGTTTCTTTTTGGATTTCCCATGTTAGATGTAAGAAATAAAGATGAGAGAGAGAATAGATCATTGCATGGTTGGTGTTTGGTTTTTTTTTTTTAATGTTTATTAAGTATGGATCTCTCTCTCTCTCTCTCTCTCTCTCTCTCTCTCTCTCTCTCTCTCTCTCTCTCTCTCTCTGTATGTGTGTGTGTGTGTTCTTTGCTGAAATTACTATATATTGAAAGAAAGTGAAAACATGAAAGAATGATTTACAACCCGAGGAAAAAATCTCAAATTCTTTACTACTTTTAATTGTTTTGTCTTAGTCTTAAGTCTTTTGGCTTCTTTATATTTTCCTTCCAATCTTTTCTTTTGCTAAATTTCTTGGGATTGTTTCTTTTGTTTCTCAATTTGATGAAACTACTATGTTCACATTAAGAGAAAGAACAAGGTTGGAAGTAAATAAGATCTTGATACTTAGACCTTCAAAGAAGTAAATGAAAATTATGTATTATTGTGCTGAACCTGCATGTTTAATTCGTGAAAGAGAAACAGGTAAATATTCTTAGCATTGAATTATTGGGATCCTGGACTTTTAACACCATGAATGTGAGAATTGCTGCATGTTTTATCAGAACTAGAAACAGGTTCTAGATTTGTGTTTTTTGCATTTGAAATGTGAGTATCAGTTGAAAGAGTTGGTTATCTTACATGCAACAAATTTTTGGGTTGTGTTATGGTGTTTGTGTTAGTCTAATATGAGTTATTCACTAGGAGTGATGACCGAATTTGAGGTTGGCTATGATTGTGGAATTAATAGTGGTTTTGCATATATCATGTGGGTTCAGTTGAAGCTTTTGGCAACTTATTATGAAGTAAATTGCAGGGTTTTGCTCTCTTTCATGATATTTGTGTTGCTTCGATGTTTTTCATTTTGTTTTGATTTAAGAGAATTTGAAATTGGGTGTGATCCTAGATGTTTGGTCTTCCAATGGGTTGTGATGTCTGGTTGAAATTAGCTGTTTTAGTGTGCTTTGGTCGGTAGAACAGCCACAAGGAAATGTGGAGGGAGTCTTGGAGTTTAAATATTGGAGAGAAAGGATTGCAATTAGAAAGTTCTAGAGCATTTGTAGCTTGCCGAATTTTGGAATTTTGTATTCTGACATAAACCAACCTTATCCATTTTGAATCAACTCAATTTTGTATGCCAATTGTTATTTTATTGTTTCCAAGATTAGAAAGATGGAGAAGCTTCCTGAATTTTCATGGGGGATGGTGGTAGTGAGGTGGACCCATATCTGAATCAGGCATGATGGGTAGTTTCGATTAGAATATTGGTGGTGAGATCAAAACCATAGGTGGTTTTGCAGTGCCCCACTAGCAAGTTGCCACTTCATGACATCATTCCGATCGAGTTACAAAAATCACATGTGTAGTGCTCATGTAAAATATGTTCCCTCTTTTCATTATACTCTTTACAACTGATACCAATAACCCTCAATTGTATCAACACTAGAAGAAAGGGATCAGTTTTGTTTCAGCTATATATAGTAGAGATTGGCTCATTCCACTATTAAAGTAAACAGCAACTTAGATTGCGCTTCATCTAATTGGGTCAATAGGGCTTTTGAGATGAGTTGTTGCTATTGGGTCCATGATTGGCCAAAAAACTTGTCATTCTAGTTACGATATTGTTATTTCCTATCGTGTTTTATTTAACAATTTGTTTTACAGGAAAGGCTTAGTAGAATGTGTGACGATGACCCTTCCATTGCACATAATGATATCGACAATGATGGGGTTGCAAAGGTATGCGGTTTATATTATATTTATATTTAGATATCAACTTGATTTTAATTAATACTTAACAATGAATACATATCAAGAGAAGCTATTGACCTTTTTAATTTTTAAAATAGGTTTTTGGTACCGATACTCGTGGACGTGTCAGGGGCTTGGGGTTGGGTGTCTCAAGGTCAATTGTGCATAATTCAAATCCTTATAAGAGCTTATGAAGAAGAGCACAAATCGCATGTGGCCCTTGAGACTGAGGTGTATGGGTTGAAATCTCGAATGGCGGACATGGAGAAGATTGTTGCTTCCCTTTCTCAAAGTGGGACGCAAATGCGGTTTTCGACCGATCACGAGAGTTCCTCTCGAGTAAGACACAACTTTACATATAAAATGTAGATTCATAAACTTATTTAGATAATTGAGTATGATAAAATACTTACATTATGTGTTTCTTAATTATAATGTAGGTGAGACCGCTATCCACACATCAAGAGACACAAGCAAGCTCGAGATCAACACTCCCAGGGACATACAAGTTGATGCACTTAAGGAAGAGCACAATTGTAGCCTTTGGGAGTTTGATGGGGGTATCACCGGACAATTCAGATTGTTATAGATGAGATCGTGGATGGTGACATCGAGTTGATGGATGGAGTTAGGAAGATGGAAGATATTATGGTTGCAGACATTATTGATTGGCCAACATTTAGGACTTTCCCTTGCTAGTTTTTTCTTTTCTAAATTACTTGGATTTTGATGATGGGATGGATGTTCAGTTGTTTTGGATGGAGCTTTGTTTCCTTAACAACTTTTTGAGTTTTGATAATGGGATGGATGTTCAGCTGTTTTGGATGGAGCTTTGTTTCCGAGATAACTTTTTGAATTTTGAATATTGTATGGATGTTCACTTCTAGTGTTATTTTAAATGGATATTGATATGGTGGTCAATGGATGTTTGAAAGGTTAATGGTTGTATATTGGTACGTGAATGGATAAGAGTGGATAAAGTACATGTGGTGATTATTAATTGATTTCAGCAGGTTGAATTATTTTTTTTCTAAAAAATAAATAGAAAGACTGCTTTTAACAGTCGTTTTACTTATTTTATGATTTTTACTCTTCATTAAATTTAAAATAAACGACAAACGTAAACTGTCGTTTTATCCAACGTTTAGCCGTCGGCATTTTGATTTAAGTTGTCAGTAATAATCACATTAACCGATGGTTATTAGCCGTCGTTAATTTAAATGTTTGCGATATCTAAAAACCATCGTTTAATTAAGATTATCAACAGTTACTAACTGTCGTTTTTAAAGCGACTACAATATTGACGACGGTCCTACCGATGGACATATTTGTCGTTTTTGAAAGAAAACGACGGTTCTTGGCTGTCGGTTTTTTTGCTTTTTTACCTAGTTATAAAAGCACTTCAAAGTCCCAATCTTTCAAATCTACTTCAATCATATCACACTGGTTAAATAGTTGTTCATAAAATACATCAGTGATGCACACTTTATGTTCAGACTATTTTAGTCCAACTGAACTAATTTTCTACGGTAATTTATGAATATTATTTCTCATCTAAGAACTCGATTGATTTCAGGGTTTTTTTAATTAAATAGATAATTATTTATTCATTAATTCTAATTAACCATTCATGTTGTTTGAGACTTTACATGCATCGCATGGCTTTGATGCTAGTTACAAATAATAGAGGAATAAGAGTAATGATAGTAGGCAATGTGGAAGCAAAAGGGTTGTGGCAGCTAAATGAACATAATAAATTGGAAGCAAGATGTGGATCTCTGCAATTGAAATGAGTCAGCAGCTTTGGCTTCATAGTATATAACTAAGCAAAACGCCCCTATGCTTAGGACGGGCCAATACAATTCATAAAAACGATATAACTTTATTTTATGATATAAATAAAAGAAGTGATTTTGATAAAATATGTTTGCATTATATAAAATGTAATATAAATATTTTTCTCAAAACTAAAAAAATTTATCGGGTTAAACTTATAATTACATATAGGAAGGATGTTGTGTCATGTGTGCCTTAATCACGAAACATGAAATAATGGGCTTTCTTAAAAGTCACACAATTAAAATTTTAAATAAATAATTGATATGAAAATTTTAAAATTTTATATGAAACTTGATATATGATGTTTTTGTATAAATTTTAATAAGATGAAAGAAATTTATAAGAAATTTAAAATATGATAATCTTCAATTAGTAGAAGCTTTGATAGTGAAATGGTTGGGTTCAAGGCGGGTATGGATTTCTAGACTTTGACGCAAGCGGAGTTCAAGATGGGCTCATGTTTTAGTTTACTTGAGCCATCAAAATGGTATCCAAGAACAGTTTTTTCAACTTCATCCTTGTATGATATCTTTTTGTATGGGGAAAGGGGGATGGGCTTTTCCGTTTGTTATTTTTTAATTTTAATGCTATGATCTTTTTATCCGGTAAGAAGAAAAATAAAGGAAAAGGGGAGCTATTGAGTGTTGGACATTAGCCACCTTACACCTATGGGTCATTGATGTAAATATCATTATCAAATATAATATTAAATCAAGATAATTTTAAAGATAAACTTATATTTTGGATTTATGGAGATGATATTACGAAAACTATTAGAGCAGATCCTAGGCTACATTTTTTTTCTTGTGCATATTGAATCTTTTTATCAATATTGTCAAAAACAGAATTTTTTTATTATATATATATAACCATACCTACTAGGTGCTAAAAATATGTTGGTTGTGCTCACGTCGTATCAGTGATGCTAATGTTATAAAATATTTTTCATAAATATTGCATTAACAGGTGAAATGAAGAAGAGAAAGAGGAGTTATGATTCTTGTAGAAACGGTTGAGAGGAGATGAGGGGACAAATAATATGCACTATTTGGAGGATTTAAATGGGGTCATCTAAAAAGGAAAAACCACGGTCTACATTGATCAGACTCTTTGTGATTTCCGATTGGTGACTACAAGGATGGTTGGTTAGACAGAAACAGCTAATGACTAGGGCTACACAGAAGATCCGGTATCACTGCTAAACCGGACTGAACCGAGCAATTCAAGTCGGTTTTATAGTAAATCGATTCGGTCTACGATATGAAAATTGTATAAACCACTCACATCAATAAGTTATCAGTTTGAACCCCCTGTTCACTACGTAAACTGAACCGACCACTCACATCGATAAGTTATCAATTTGAACCCCCTGTTCACTACGTAAACTGAACCGACCGGTATATTATGTAATTTGAGTATTTGAGTATTTAGATTTTAGAGTTTCATTTGGCTTGGCTAGCATTCGACAGCTCATGCGCCTCTTCTGGGGTATCATTTTGAAATTTATCAATTTATGATTTTCAAAATAAAAAATAAAAAAAAGAAACAGTTTAACCAACCTAACTTAACCGAATACTTCGGTTCGGTTCAGTCTAAGCCCTCTCCATCAATCGGATTGGATTGGTTAATTAAAAACCGATAGATTTGGTTTGGTGGTTGGTTTTAGTACTAAACCAATCCAAACCGCCCATGTGGAGCCCTAAGTAATGACTACAATCAGCTCCCTCTAGCCCACCTGATGATTGACCGGGTTAGATACAAGTCAATCAATGGCTCAAGCGGACTCTAGCAGTGTTTAGTAAAAATATATCTGTTCATTTATTTGATCTCGCAATTCGACTTCATTCACCAGTAGATTATTACTTGTTGACTTGGATCAGTTAAAAGCCTCTTCAATGGTCAGAATGCAGTCGATCATGATCGCTTACAGCTTGGCTGAGCCATGATCCACACGAAACAATGGCCACGATCATCTTTATTAGTACAATGGCCCATATAGAGGACCACATGGCTTGTAGGTTGGGTACTCCAATTTTCTTTGCTTATTTAGGAACATTTTAGACTTCACCTTTAAATTAATTACAATGGCCACCCAGAAAAAATTAACAATGGCTAGGATTAAAACAAATACAGCTTACACCTAAGGCCAAGATTGCTTTTTAGCCAAGTAAAAAAAGGGCAGAGATTGCTTCTAGGTATTGTTTTGATTAAAACAATTATCAGTACTCACAATAAAGACTCTTACGAATATTACATGCTTCATTTCCTACTTTTCATGATATTTTACCAAATGCAGTTCAGGTTTGCCCACTGTAAACCCCCTTTTCCACTCTTTAGACCTGATTCTGGCTCCTTTAATTCCTGCCAAATCTGTGCATCAGATTGATTTTATTCATCACTTGATTTCTCATTGACGGGGGTTTTGTAGGATCAATCCGTTCATAAGCAGGCTTGCATCGCCATGGCTCCAATCAAAGCCTCAAAGCTCATCAGTCAACAATTCTTCGTTAGAAATACAGCTTAATTGCTACATTGTAATATGTACTTCCCTTAAGACTTTTGCAGCATCTTCAGGAAAAACAGGATTTATGAAACACCCACTTCCAATCTCAAAGCCCCCTATTACACCTAATTTAGGTACGATCTGTAGAAACCAGTGAGCACATGACAATTGAGCAGCAGTCACCTGAAACGGACATGTGTGAATCATGAAATTGAACGGCGGGTCATTTAGCTGCTGAGACAACTTCATGAGCATGATCTTCAGCAATCTGCCAAGATCTGTTGCCTGCAAAGTAAGGTGCAATGTGAAATGATAGGAACTGTTAAGGACATTGGTCAGAGCCATTAAAAATAATGTACCACGTTCAACTTGCTAAGTTCAGTGTTAAACGAGCTGTCTAGGTAGATCTTTGCAGTGTGGGTACTAATGGATTAAATTTCAGGAACAGAGACTACAAATTTTATTTATTTTTGAATGGTATAATATAAAATAGAAAGAAAAAATGTGGAATTAACAATGAAAATGAAACATGTATATGCAACTTTTAGAAATAAAGTAGGAAAAAAAAGAAGGAAAAAAAAGGAAAGAGGGAGAGGGAGAGACTGAAAGGAAAAAAAAAATGGTCACCTTCTCAATATCTATTTCCTGGAAGGACGAAGCATGCTCCCTAGGGACAACCCAGATTTCAAAAGGATATGAAGCTGCAAATGGAACTATCGAGAAGAAGTGGGATGACTCATCGATCAGAAGCTCCACTGCCCGAACCTCACAAAGGCAACATTTCCCCGTCCTATTGAAGTGTTCTTTCATGCTGTCAAGTCGTGCAGAAACAGTAGGAGGTACAAAAGGAAGTCCCATAAGCTGACTGTGGGAATGATTCAATGAAGCGCCGGCTGATGCACCATGATTCTTAAACACCTACTGAGCATAACATGCAAAATCAAATTACTTCTGCCAAATGGTTAGTAAAACAGAGAACCATGAATTGGAAAAAATAACCCCTTCACTAATACACGCTGTTCTATAAAAAGAGAAGAAATCATATGAAGTTTGGCTGAGTAAACAAGGTTTTTACCCAGCCGAAATAACATAAAGGTGAGGCCAAATTTCTGTATGTCAAAATTCTTCATATATAGAGTCAGCCCTTAACTGAACAGACATTAAAATCTCACCCATCACTGCTAGAAGTGCAATGAGCACAAGAGTTACCTGTTGAAACAATATTAGATAACAGGCCACATTCAATGGAGAAAAGGTCCACCAATGACATGGCTAATTTAGTCTCATGAAGGAGTTCTTTTAGGCATTAGTGATGCAGGCCCAAGGGTTAGGTCTTACGTGGAGTAGTGCCGAAGAACGTGTTCGCCAACACTTCAACACGTCTCCGTAGAGACTTCAACACAAGGATGCACCTCCGAAGGATAGAAAACCCATGACAATTCTATTCAATAACCAAGCCTAAGATTCTCATCTCTACAATGCCATATACATAGGGAAAAATAAAACTTAATCCTAAGAAATCTAATTAAACTAGGAAAGTAAATAAATTGGAAACATAACCCTAATTACAATCAAATTAAAATCCTACAAAAAATAAAATATTTCTAAACTATCTTGGTCGGGACCACATGGGCCCGTTCTGCATCATTCCTTCCAGGTTGAAAGAACAGTTTGACCTCGAACTCGATTTTTCTTCATGTTACCTCTGTAGACATGGTGCACTTCCTTTGTGGCATGGGCCCTTGACCGCTTCTTCGATGATTCTGGCTGGCTCATTTGGATGGAGTGTGACTTGCTTTCCACCATGATCAAACATGAACTTATTGCCACGCATCCCATGAGTTCCATTCTTGTCGTACATCCACATGCATTCCAACAAGATATCACCACTATCCATTGGAAGCACATCGCAGTCGCACAGTTGCACCAAACTGTATCTTTATAATCTTCACCAATGGCAAAAGTGACTTGGCATGTATGTCATACTTGTACTTCATCACCTATCATTAGCCACTTGACAAAGTAGGGATGATTGTGCTTCAAGTGAACAACAAGATTTTGGGATATAATATTTTCACAACCGTACATTTTTCCCATGTACCATACCTGTGGAACGAAAAATACTTTTCCTCAAACACTTCTTTTCAACAGTGGATGTAGACTCCTGAAGGACCAAGAGAGCTTCACCATCCCTTTTGGCTTATATTTCCTTCGCTTCCTCTAATTCTTCGTCTTTAGGACCATCTTGTGTTTCTGGTTCATCGATTGCACCTTCAATTAAGTTTATTCGTTTTGGACATTCAAACAAACGGTGCCCTTTTTGCTTACAATGAAAACATGTGAACCTATTCTGATCTTCAAACTGGGAGAATAAATTTTCTGAGGAACTAGCACTTGGATTAGAATCTGGCTTTGATGGGGTCTTTTGTGCAAGCCATTTAGAGATTAAATCTTCGGGCTTGATAATTTGCAATGTCTTCAGCCTTGATGGCATGTTGAATGATCTCATCAACATTATCAAAATTCTTAAATGCAACGTTATGTTGTATGTCAAGTCTCAACCCATGAAAAATGCCGATCAACCAATACATCATCAGCCTCATTTAAACCACAACGAGCTTGCATTGTCATAAATTCTTCTGAATACTCAACAACCGTCCTGGATCCTTGTTTCAAGTCTTGCTAGTTTGAATGTAGATCTCTTGAATAATTGACAAGAATGAACTTTTGCTTCAACAAATTTTTCATCTCAATCCATGTCTCAATGGGGTCTATGTTTTGATTCATTCTCTTCTTTTGCAACTCGGCCCACCATATCACAACATAATTGCGAAATCGAGTCGCCACTAGGGTAAATTTATGACCATCCACCATTGGCTTGTGTGCAAAAATATTCTCCACACACACTAACCAATCCATGAATTCATCCGGCTTTAATTTTCCATCAAATTTGGGAATTACGAGTTCAATTCATAAATCTCGATTAACATTGGCTGCCAGTTGATTGCGTTGATTCCGAGTATTTCCTCCATCTCAGTTAACATCCGCACACCGATTATTTTCCAAATTTGTTATTCAGGTATCCATATTCCATCCTCAAAATAGTTTCTTGGGATTGAGCAATCGTCGTGGATAACTGATTAACATTTTTCGACACTTCCGCGATGGTTCCAGTCAAGTCCTCCATGGTCAAGGATGAAGACT
Source organism: Cinnamomum chago (assembly GCA_038049695.1). Lineage (NCBI taxonomy): Eukaryota > Viridiplantae > Streptophyta > Magnoliopsida > Laurales > Lauraceae > Cinnamomum > Cinnamomum chago. The sequence goes on from CP142456.1 coordinate 49,336,827, forward strand.
CCACTTCTGCCTTTTTCTTATGAACCACCATATTTTTTTATGCAATAAAAAAATTACTGACCTAATGTGTAGATCTGCTCTCCACGTAAGTGTAGGTGAAACCTGGTCTGAAATCAAACTTCAAATGACACAGCAATCAGTGAAACAAATCTTAAACGTTGATCAAGTCAATCTGCTTTTGGGCCTGGTCAAATCTGCTAGTTGTCGGGCTTCTTGTTCGAATGGGTCGGGGACGTCCATGGGTTCTACTGGTGTGAGGGACTTTAGGGCGAGACTTTAGGGACGTCGATGGGTTAGGGTTTGGAGAGGATGGTGGAGTGCCACAACTGGGTTCGGATGCAATTGGTTGGGTTGGATTAGGGTTTCGGGCTAAGGGGATTTAGGGTTTAAGGATTCGGCAGTTTGGGGAAATAGGGATTTGATTTGGGTTTTGGAAAAGTCAAGATGGGTTCTGGATTTTGGCAAGGAAGACGGTGGGTTGTGTGTTTTTTTTTTGGTATGGGATACCCACAGAGGGTTTTAGGGTGACAGTAAGTCGGTAAGTTGGGCAAGTGGAGGTTTGATTCAGTTACGGAAGATGGGATTGATGATTGACGAAGATGGGGACTGGGTGTGACAAAGGTGGCTAGTTGTCAGGAAGATATTGCCGGGACAATGGTGGGGCAACGGATATGGAATGTATAAGGCTCTAATCGGTAACCAGAGATTGATCGGAGCAATGTGGATCTTCACTTTAATACCAACTGATGTAGGCCCTAGGGTTATGGCTTACGTGGAGTGCCGAAGCACATGTCCGTAGACACTTCAACACGTCTCCATAGAGACTTCAACATGAGGACGCACCTCCGAGGGATTGAAAACCCACGACAATTCTATTCAATAATCAAGTATAAGATTCTCATCTCTACAATGCCCATATATATAGGGAAAAATAAACCTTAAGAGCCTAAGAAATCTAATTAAACTAGGAAAGTAAATAAATTGGAAACATAACCCTAATTACAATCAAATCAGAATCCTACTAAATACAATAAAATATTTCTAATTGGGTGGGACCACGTGTGGGTCCATCTGCATCATGTGTGGGCCCCGAGCCATTTTTCAATTTTGTGGGCATTCTAGCAATTGTTTGGACTAATTAAATTATTTTTTTAATATTTACATTCATTGAAAAGACTCAAAAATACAAGAGAGCTATAATGAAGCAAACACCACCAAAACCAAAAGCAAGAGCAAGAATCACAAACTCCCTAGAAAAGAAACACACAATAGACAGGTACGAATGTTAGATTGTATGGACTGAATCCATCAGTTGATGTAATAAATTGATTAATTTCTTTATTTATCAATAAAATCATGCTTTCCTTTCATGAGATGAATGGTGTTTTATTACTTAATGCGCATGACCAATACATATGACATAATGGTCATTAGTATATTAGATGTGATATATGTATATGGATGAGATCCACATACGAGAGATATGTGTCACAAATCTTATACTTAAAAATACCTTCACAACCAGTGATGAGATTGGGCATCTCATCTGATAAGGTTGCAGCACCTTGATCACTATGAGATAGTGTGATTTGTCTCGATCATCAGAATGTAAGATTCTGGATCATAGGGCTGGTACATTGGATGTATTGAAGGACAATGAGAAGCACTTTATGAACAGTGTCTCGATTTAAGGACTGCTCTCATAATTCCCTAGCAATAGGCTCTCAATCCTGAGACATTGATGAACTCAAGTTTCTGTCTATTCATTTGCTTTGAGTTACCAATGAGTGAGGCCAACTGTAGGTCAGCACCTTGGTGTCTTGGGTACGTGGTAGTAGGACCGTGGGAACATCCAATGGTCAAGATGGAATCTATCTATATTATCCCCTTGTGCCAATTAATGGATTTATCATTAGTAAGTGCGCACCCATCTCAATTAAGAGTTAATTGGATGCTACAGATGATCACTGTGATTAATTGGGGCTCAAGGATAATAAGATGTAGATCTAAGATTCGATGGGACAGATTTATTCCAATTGATCAATGGATAATGATAAAGGAGCCTACTTGTGGTAATGTGGAAGTTTAGGGTCTTCATTGTAATTTATTCCTAAGACTGGAGTGCAATTGCATTTATATAGTGGTAGTATTTGCAATTAACTGTGGCCTCGGATTGCACATGAGATGTGGGGTCGCGGTGTTCCCAGTTGAAGCCAGCTTTCTAAGGAATCCCTAGTGGTCCCCACGCTAGCCCAAGTTATTAGATACTAATCCTACTTGAGCTCCAAAAGGAAGGAATTAGAACGTTACTATTTCTATTTGAAGTGGGACTTCTAATGGTGGTAATAGTAAGCTACTAATTTGTGTGGAAGTGTGACTTCTAATACAATTAGTAAGAGAGTTAACAGAGGAGCCTTGAGGACTTTAAATAGAGATAAACACACCCTTGGACGTCCACAAAAATAGTATTGGACGTCCAAAGCCTTCAAGTGCAAGAGTTGCACATCTCTCCTCTTCCCCTCTCTCTTCTAGTTCTCTTCTAGTTCCTTGAAGTTTCTAGTAGGATTTTCTCTTAGAGATTCCACCCATCTTCTTGAGAAAATAGATCTGATAGAGGGTCATAGCGTGGAAGACCAATAAGTCTTGGAGATTCCTATTTGATACATGAAAGTGTTTCATCATCAAAGACAGACGCAACTTCTCCATTAGAGCGCAACCGAGCTCCAAAGGTATAAAGGTATAATCTACTTCCGTGCATGTTGTAGATTTTTATGGATGCTTGTTGGCTGCTGTACTATCTTATAGATAGGTTTATTTACTGATCATGATGGCTGAGATTGAGGTGAGATTGAGGACATGGATCCTGGATTGGGTTTTATAGCCTTCTGGATAGTTGATCCCTAAGTCAAGTGGGTCAAAAAGTTTTGAAAACCTATCCACAAGGCCCACCTATTTCCAACAACTAAAGCAACCCCCAAGCTACCATTAAGCCTTGAGAGGAAGAGCCACCTCTCTCTAATTAAATTAAATTACATGCACTCCTTAGACAGACCGGGCCGGGCTGAGCTTTGGGCTCTCTACGACTTAATTCAAGCCCGACCCAATTATTAAATGGACCCTGATTACATATCCAAGCACGGCCTAAAGTGGGCTGGCCTGGCCCATAAGCACCCCTATTACTACATCCATCAATATCCTCTTTAACCTACCCCTTTGGCAACTCTACTAATAAAAGGAAGTGAAGTAAAGTTGATTTTGAAGAAACAATAAAAAATAAGTGGGTTATGATGGCATTTTTTTTTTAGTTGTTTGTTATGGAACCTTTTTGACTTTTTGTATGGGAAAGTGAAGTTTTTTTTGTATTTTAGTGGATAAAGGTGGTTGCTTTTTCACTTTTTTTGAAAAATATGGAGGGAGTTTTGAATTAAAGTGCTTTTGATGTGACATCTTGTCTGAAAAATGGAGGCTTTACTTGACTTTTACTATGTTAGTAAAGTGCCAAACTAGCCCTGAGGGACCATCAACCTGGATAGAAAAACTTTTCCTCACCAGTGCCATTGCTAGCCTGCATTGGACATTTCCAAACCATCTCAAACGAGTCTCTTAATTTACCACTTATTCATGCCACCCTTTAATGCCCTCAAATGTGCCTATTTGTGATTCTATCTTTCCTACTTTTACCACACAATCATCTCAACATGCTCATCACTGCTACACTCATTTTTTGCAGGTGTTATTTCCTGATTTGCCAACATTCTGCTCCATAGGAGATACTTGTACAATCGCTGATATGTGCCGATCACAAAGAAATCCACAAGAAAGTCTCTACTTCAACCATCTAACTCTGATCATATGTTTGACATCCTCCTCGATCTCTCCATAATTATTAATGATAAGAGCCAAGGTATCGGAAGGAATCTCTTTTTACTATCTCATGAGATTCAATTCTCATTGGGATTACATCTTTTCGCACTTTCCCACTATCACAACCCGGAACCCAGGGCCTTTCGAATTCCATGTCACAACTATAAAAGTTTCACATTCACATTCACAAATCAAATAGTTAAGCAATATAAGCAGATAGGCATCCCAATTCTTACATCTGAATGTCAAATTGGAGTCTGAAATAATTTAAACAATTAACAAAATTAACTGTTTTGAATAAAAAAACTACAATGTCTTTAAATGTCCAACAAAAAATAAATTAAATTGACTATAGTACTAATTCTGTGTCTTTAATGTGACTTTGCTACTTAAGCACACATGCCAAAACCTATCTCTTGATCAGCATACTCTTCATCTGACTCTAGGTTCGGATTACTTGGATTGGGGCAATCCAACAATCAGTATGAATGAACTCAATGAATATAGATTTCCTAATTTATTTATGCACATGTATAGTATTTCAAAACAATTACACAAAACAACAAAAAGAGAGAAACAACATGAGTTCTACATATTCCATCAAATCTAGATTTTAGTTGCGCAATTAGAATTACTTGGATTGGGGCAATCCAACAATCAGTATGAATGAACTCAATGAATATAGATTTCCTAATTTATTTATGCACATGTATAGTATTTCAAAACAATTACACAAAACAACAAAAAGAGAGAAACAACATGAGTTCTACATATTCCATCAAATCTAGATTTTAGTTGCGCAATTAGAATTTAAATCATCTTCCCATGAACAACCATATGACTGCTTAGTAGCACCGGCCAACCAGGGCTCTTTGGCACAGCCCCAGATCCACGATCGAGCAGTAGATCAATCTCCCGAAGGACTAATCGAATCCAACGATGGATTCCATCCCGAAGGCACACTCACAACCATGAAACATACCATAATTGAAGAAAACTCAAGAAATCTTTGATTAACTAGAATAAACATAAGCAACTACAATGAAGGACTCAACTATATATAGAGTACTGTTTCTTAACCACTAAGACTTGTAAATAGAAAGCGCTTCTAATCCTAATCAAACAATAAAATTAGAAATAGTTCCCTAATAAAATAAGAAACTAGAAATAGCAAAAAATTAGAATGCCACAGTAGCTTTAAGTCAATTGGGCATGTGGACTGAACCCAAAGGACTAGATTGGCATCTAGGTCCATCATGTGAGCCCAAGGCCTTTCTTGGGCTTCCGTACTGCATCACTCTTGCCCCAAATTGGTGCAAGACAAAGCAAGGAGTAACATTTAAAAAACTTTGTGCACATTACATGGTGACCAACTAAATATGAGTTCCTCAAGGTCGTACCTGAAGAATATTCTCCCTAAGCTAACTTCTAGTCAGAACATTACATCCATAGTTGTCAATTCCGTTCCGGCTGAAATTGGCCCGAACATCCTAGAATTAGCCTAGGGCGGAACGGAATGCGCCCCTAAAAGTTTCCAATTTCAATTTTGGACCAATTCCACCCCATTCAGGCCAATGTTTCATACTTCCATTTATATGTAGTGAAAACAGAAAATGGTCAATTGTAGAGTGTAGTTTAATTTAAGTAATCTAAATATGCATTTTTAGTATTATTTTAGCATTCAACAATTTTTTCAATTTTAGGTATTCTTTTATATTTGTTTTTTTTTTTTTTTTCCATTTTTCAATCGTGTCTTTTTCAGAATGGAATACCAGAATTGGTCCGAATGCTGAAACGTTCCACTACAAGGTCAAACCGGAATGGAATTGACAACTATGATTACATCTTAGACCATAGTAAGTGGACATCATCACCATACAATGCTAGCAGTCTAGGGATTTCAAGGTGCAACTATGTCATCAAGGTCTTTCCCAAATCCTTATATTCTACAAGGTCTTGCATTCTCTAAAGTTCAAAGGTCACCAACATATACACCACATTAGCTTGTAACCAACCCTTTACACATAATCCAGATTTTTTCTGTGTCCCGCTCCGATTCGCTACTGGTTGTGTAAAGGCAATTGCATAACCAGCCCATTGTATGTTTGAGTTTTCTTCACAATTACAGGATAGCATAATCATCACATGTAACACAATTCACAGATATCAATCTAGTTACTAAAGTGCTTCATATTCAACATGTCACATGTGAAATCAACTAATGAACTTTAACCACGTAAGAATCATACATCATATCATCTTTAAACAAGTATTATTGGGAGAAAAAACTGGATTCCAGCATATGGCAATTATCAACCATGGCCATGACTACTATTGAGATTCGGCCATCCACTAGGAACCTAATTAAGGTCAGCCAGCTCAATTCTATCACCCGGGAATTTCGCCATACATCTAAGGTGCACAAAATGTTCATTACTTTAGAAATCACTAATGAGTCTTAACTACAATGGATCCATCAATTTCAGATTTACAAACATACAGTTTTAAACAAACTATATATTTGCAGATTTATTCACAGTCAACTAGTTAGATGAAGGAACTATGCACATTCAGAAATTCTAAGAGACAGTCATGGTTAACATGCATATTCATCATAGATCATGATTCTACCAAAAATCTGTAATCCAGTAAAGATACCGCATGAATCATCGACAATAGGTTCACAAATTGTGGATGCAACCACTAATTACCAGCAAAAAATCAAAGGAAAATTCGTTCATGGATTCGGTTAATGCCTAGTCCCCAAATAGAGGTGCTGTCGGCCTATAATTCCCATATGGGAATTCAGCTACGACCCAAAAGGCCTCAGTTCTAGCTCAGCAGGGTCTATGGCCATGAATGATCATGCCATGCTCCAAGGATGGAGTTCAAATGGGTGAAAACCTAGTTTCTTGGGTCTGGCCAATAGGGACTTTAATCCCATCTTGGTTTTCTATCAATTCCCACTACTCCTTAATAAACTACAATATACCCTAAGCATGCTTCAGAAAAAACCCATATGTACAGGTAGAAACTAGGTATCTAGTCATCTGAATAGAATAATCCTGCAGGTCCTCTTTTTACTTCTGACGCAGAATGTTAATGGCCCCATCTATAACTGAGCAAAGATTTACACATTTATGAGTACCTATCATTCACAATAAATACGTATATATACCAAATTATAAATTCAAGAAATTAAATATATAAAATATTAGATAAATATTCTAACCCCTATAACAGGGTCTGGGGTTTTACACCCACTAAAATTCAATTCATACATTCCGACTTTGTACGACTTATTTTAAGGCCCTTGAATTCTAAAGCTTCTCACCATCTCTCTAGTTTTGCATATATATCATCTCTAGATTCATCTACCAATACTATATCATTTGCAAACAACATACACTAGGCGTCCCCTATTAAATAAGAATAGTTAACTTGCTTATAATCAGTGCAAAAAGATAAGGATTTAGAACCAAGCCCTGATGAAAACCTATGGTCAATGGAAACTCATTTGTCTCTCCTACATAATTTAGCTAGTCTCTGCTCCCTCATGCATGTGTTTAGTAATGTCATCTACACAACTGAATCGATAATGATTAAAGTACTAGTTAAAGATGGTAAGCTGATTTGCATCATATATGATTTTGTTGTGATATTTCTACAACTTCAAACATATATGTCACTTTGTCATTAAATGTGAACAAACACTAAACAATTTCTAACAGAACAGCCATGCAAATGTTACAACTTAGAGAGATCGATATTAGATTATAGTGTGTACCAATAAAGGTTTGCACCCAGAGGTTGAGGGTTCGAAACTGCACTACCACACTGGGGCCACAAGGGATTTACTTGGCTCCCCGGGGCCCGTAGGGATTATTCTGGCCCAAAGGGGGACACCCTCCGTTAGAAAATATATATATAAAGTGGAAAAAAAAGAACACTATTTTTTAGCATTTTACAATATTCTTAATTTTTTGGATAATTTTTCAAATATTTAGGGTAAAAAAGAAATTCACCATGCGACAGCCATGAACTGTGATGTATCCCTTTTGGTGTCGAACTCGAAAGCGACCATGATTGAGACTTTGAACCATATACTCGATAATAGAGCAGAACTTTTAGGTAGCGTTTGGTTCATTGTAATGAAGGTCGGAATGGAATGGTCATTCCGTTGGAATGATCATTACCACGTTTGGTTCGCAAAACAGTGGCGGAATGACCATTACTTCAAGAATCACCATTCCTTGATGCAGCGTAGACCTCATGGACACATGTGTAGGGCCCACATAGATTTAGGGGTTTATTTTTATGTCAATACTTTCTAATTTTATTGTAATTAGGATAAGATTCTAGTTTCCTAATTTAAGTAGGTTTCTTAGGACTTAAGTTATCTTTCTTATTTATATGGCATTGTAGTAAAGAATTATTCAGTTGTTGATTAATGAAATTGGGTTTTCCCATTGAGGTGCGTCTTTATTATCTCTGCAGAGATTTATTGTGTCTACGGACATGTGCTTCATCACCCACGCAAGCCCTAACCCTAGGGCTCATCAATTGGTATCAGAGTCGAACGATCCCCGATCGTCGATGTGATTACCCCTATCCCTCCTTTCGTTCATCATCCCATAACCTCCCTGCCATTCAATACGCTCCCTACTGAATCCTATCCGCTGCCCACAACCATTACAAACCAATTTCCAGCCGAACCCTAGCCCAGCCCCACAGAACCCTAGCCCAGCCCCAAACCCACTGCCAAACCGTGAAATCTCCCTGCCTCAAACCATAAACAGGCCCAAATCGTCTCCCAGAACCCAAAACCACCAGATTGCACCCTTCAAAACCCAGCTCCTATTCCTCAAAACACCCAAAGCCCCAAACCAGAGGGGAAAAAAAAGAAATCCCACACCCAACAGAGAAAAAAAAAGGCAAAAAAAAAAAAAAAAAAAGAGAAGTGAGAGGAAGAAGACGGAGCAAAAGGGTACCGTGCACCGAAGTCGTCCTCGCCGTCACACTGCCCTCGCTACCATCGCCACTCTCGCCTACTCACCATCGCCCTCTCCGGTCTCCCCCTTCTCTTCATTGGAGCATAAAAGCAACGAAAGTGCATAAGGGCTTTTGTTTCTTTGCTTGCACAGAGTCCTAAGCATGCCAAAAGCAAAAGAGGAGAAGTCTCTTTGCATGTGTCTCTCTTATACTGTGGGCCTGAATTCAATTCGGGCCAGGTCAAACTAGAACCCGTTACAATAATACCCACTTTCTGGATCAGGTGGATCCAACCAATTGAAGAGGCCCACAAGCAGAAGATACACACCAACTCATCACAAGAGCAGTCAATGAAGGTTTGACCAGATCAACGGCTATAATTTATTTTTGCGATATCGGGCTCATTCCCCATCAGATTTTAAATCCATTTTCTTCCTTGGGTTTGTGAAGAGTAGATCTACAGAAAAGGTCAGTCCATTCGCACATCCAATATGAAATTCCATATTAGTAAATTCCACAATGCCCTTCAAAGACTCAAATATGCACAACAATATGGCATATGGTATTTTGAAAATGAAGTCTATTTTCGGTCATTTCTTGATTTGAAACAAGGAGAATTATTTGTTCTTGACTATGGTGACATGTTTGCATGGCTCCAAGACAAGTGTGGATTAAAAGATGATGAGGAACATGATTTAATCAGTTTTATAAGAGGCTTGAGACCGGATATAGTGGAGAGTATGAATGATTGTATGACCGTTCATGAGGCATATAGGGAAGCAAATCGTGTGGAATACATGCTTAAATGGTCTCCTTTGGGAACAGTTGCGCCTCACGACGACAAGTCTCGATCACTGCAATTAACAGCAACTCATGTTGAAGAATCAGCGGTAGAAGACTTACAAACTAAAAAGCTAGAGCAACACAGATAATATTCCCAAACTAAAGTTGGATTTGAATTTTCTCTTATGGGTAATGGTGGTCAAGATACACAAGCAGCAAAGCAAAAGACACCCATTGTTGAGATTTCCCACATTGACTTCATCTTCGGAGCTAAACGGCGGATTATCATCGATTGCGATTTGATGGTGCAGATTCGTCAATTGAAGCATCCAACGTTTCGATCGTGCATCTGTTCCAATTACAGCAATCATCGTACGTTATACATGAAGTCGTGCTCAGAAGTTGGAGATCGCCCAACAAATCGGAAGTTTGTCAGATTGATCTTTGATCCGGGTGGACATTTTCTGAACTCGAGGTCGAGTTCTTTTCAAGTGGGGGAGAATGATGCAGTGTAGACCTCATGGCCACATGTGTAGAGCCCACATAGAATTAGGGATTTATTTTTATGTCAATAGTTTCTAATTTTATTGAAATTAGGATAAGATTCTAGTTTCCTAGTTTAAGTAGGTTTCTTAGGAATTAAGTTATCTTTCTTATTTATATGGCATTGTAGTAAAGAATCATTCAGTTGTTAATTAATGAAATTGGATTTTTCCATTGAGGTGCGTCCTCGTTTATTATCTCTGCAGAGATATATTATGTCTTCGGACACGTGCTTCGGCACCCATTGTGCTTTTAGCACTTCTCACGCAAGCCCTAACCCTAGAGCCTACATCATTCTTTTATGTAAAGGAATCACCATTGCACTGGGGAGGTAGAGGAATGGTCATTCCATTTCATTATAATTATTCATTAAGACCAAAATGTCCCTTTATCACATCAACCCCTCCTCCCTCCACCCTCCCCCTCCTCCCAGTCGCCGGCGGGAAAGGAGACCAGTCGGAAGGCCTCGGCAGCAGCCCCCCTCCCCCCCCTCCCTCTTTCAAATCCTTCGCCTTCAGATCGCCCACCTTGTCATCCAACGGCACATTCAGATCAGCCCTCATGAACACCTTCTTCCCCTTCAAATCCGCCGCCTTCAGATTGCCCTCCTTGGCAGCCACATTGAGGGCCAGAAGTGGGTCAGCGGCGAAGAAGCCGATGCTGCGGAGAGGGGCAGATCGGAGGCCGCCAGCGTGGAGGCGGTGGGAGGAGGTGCAAATCCGTCGTCGGCACCCTGCCAGCGTGGAGAAACCGATGTTGCGGAGAGGGGCCGATCATAGCCCAAATGTTGCTGTGGGAGGGAGAGAGAGGGAGGGAGGGGGGGTGAGGAAGAAGAAGAAAAGAGGAAAAGAAAGGTGGAGGGGTTAATGTGATAAAGGGGAATTTTGGTCTCAAGGAATAATTATAAAGGAATGGAATGACCAATTCCTCTACCTCACTCCAAACATTGGAATGGAAATAACCATCCCTGCCTCATTCCATTCTAGACTCATTCCACTCCCCATTTCATTCCTGCCTAAAGCCATTCCAGCGAACCAAACGCTACCTTAGGATATAAGTTCAAATCCAGCGTACCAAATCTTTTTTTTCCCCCTTGCCCGTGAAAGTTTCCCATGGTATTTGACCCGACGAAATTAATCCCCTGGGCACATGCACGGCCACGCAACATGCGCACAAGGTAAATATGTGGGTTGACGAACAAACGACATGAGGAGCAAACTCACTCCTTATGCCAAGGAACCAACACCCAGGAGGGTTACCAAGTCCATTATTATTATTATTATTATTATGGTAACGCAGAATATATAATAACCAAGTGCAATATTTCATAATAGTCTTTTTAAGTTTTCTCACTTTTCATCATAAAAATAATTAGAAAGGAATCCAAACAATGATAATTTTTTTAAAATGTTCCAAAGAAAAATTAATACATTTGTATTCATATCCTAGATTTCCAAAAATGCAGAGATGTATGCTCGAACCCGCATGTTTGTGATGGGCATCAAAGCCTGCACTGAGTTGCTCAAAGAGGAGGTAAGACTAAAACTCAAACAATAACAATAGATCGTGGCACAGTGGAAGGTAAAGCGTGCTACAGCCGCATTACTTGGCCCGCTTGGCCTTGTGCACACACACAGCCGGAGGAAAGCACAAAGCATCCACATGGTACTTTCATTTTTAGGTTTGCTAGAAAACTTATATACATATTTCCATAAAAGGAAGTAGAACACATTAGAGATTTTAATCAATGAAGGAGAAGGGAAAACCAAAACTTTCCCCACAACTCCAAATAAACCACACACCAGAGGAATTCATGAGGGCAATTCCATGTTTTGGAAATTTCTGACAACAATCTACTAAGCAATTGGAATTCCTTTTTGTTTGATTACTAGAATTCCTTGTTTGATTGCTAGTATTCTCTGACAAACAAACAATTTAAGAAAACAAGAATCGAATCAATCTCACCCAATTCAGATCAAAAATAATAGCAGAAATCCCGTCCAGAGGAGGAGAGAAATCCAAATCACCCTACCTGAACATAATTCACGGATCCAACGTAGAGCTGCTGGATCCTCTTTTTGTAGGCAAGTAAAACTGCGCCGATCTCCGGCGGAGAAAGATCAGAGAGGCGGAGGGAGTGATTGGGAGTTTCGATCACCACTTCATGAAATCCGATCCCGTTCAAAACAAGAGGATTAGAATTAGGAATGAGGTTAGGTATATGGTCTTCGGGACTTTGGAGGGCGGGGTAGAGATTTTGTATGACTCGGACCTTCCAATCGGAGGAGGAAGAGGAAGAGGAAGAGGAAGAGTCAGGGATTCGGAAGATCTCGGGAGCGCAGTCGTGTTCGTTTCCCGCACAGAAAGGACAAGAAGAGGAGTAGGAGGTCTGAGGATTGGGGTTGACGGGAGAATGTGATTTGAAATCGGAGGGTCGTCGAGCCCTTGCAGGGGAGAAAATCACCCATTTGTTGAAGACGACATCTTTCCTGATTTCCGGGGTGCGACCAGTACAAGCTGCCATCGCTGCTGCCTTTTCGATCTGTATCTTTTGCTTTCTTTCTTGTTTGTTCCTTTCTTATTAGGATGGAGAATGCGTCAGGTGCAGGCCGGAACGGTAAAGTGGGAAAGAAGAAGGGAAAGGTTCAGGGTGTGATACTTATTAGTCGGCTAACTTCAAATGCAAAGGGTGGATAGGTTGTGTCCCATCATAAAATGGTTTGTTTCTAGTTTGTACACTCATTCGTGTATGTGATGCATTACTCATTGTCGATTCCTTGGCGTCTAGGGTGTGACATTATTTTGGAAATGTTTGACATGTAATGAAGAAAATCTCTCCCTTTTTATTTAATCATTTACGGTATATACGGTTTGTGACAATATTTCGGAGTAATCTAAATTTAAAAGTTTGGGCACACGTAGTAGATTTATACAAGGGACATTAAGAATTTCTTATCATTTAGTTCAAATGTACTTAATCCAAAGAGTATGTAGGCTTTGATTCGTGATAAATTCAATAGGTTTTTTGTGGGTGCTAACTAGTATCGACCATTACAAATCTCCTCTCCACTGAGATTTAAGCCCTCTATGGGATTAAACACATGTAAAGATTATGAAAAAAATCCTGTATTTTACAGTCAATCTAATGTTGGCTTTGAGTGATATTTGACAAGGATCCATAAGAAAATAGAACCATTTGTTTTGAGCCATTTAGATTATTATAAGTGGGCCCTACTGAGAAGTCTCATGAGTTTCTAGCGAGTCCAACTCTAATAGATCTGGCTAGGAGAAAAGTTTAATGTGAGATTTAAAAAAAAAAATTAGAATACCTAACTTAATAAATCAACTGATACATATAAATAAGTGGGAGGCAAACTTAAAATGTAAGCCATTAAAAAAATACTTTTCTACTATTATCCATTACCTTAAAAATTTGTGTAATAGGGTTTATTTCTCCCGTGAGATAATCATGTCAAAAACATAATTGACATAGAGAGGCCACTACTATTTTTTTTATTTATCAACAGTAGGATAACTAACACTAATTGAAGTGAAATTATATTTGATGATAAAATAAAAATGAAAAATAATTTTAAATCATTTAGATTTCAAACACGGCCACATTGATGGAATGGGCATAATGATGGAGAGTTCATTATAATATTGATGACTTGTAAATATATTTAGTAAATGTTAAAATGGGTTTTGTCATTATAGATTCATAGCTGAAAAAATAGTTGAATGGGGGAGAAGATGGCAGAACTCAGATTCGTTAATCTCTAATCCATGAAGTCCAATGGCAGCAAGCAAATCCATCATCTCGCCGTTTCTTTCTTCTTATTTCATTCATTCTTTCTTCCATCTTTTCTCTTACCCTCCTTTACTTTCCTTTCTTCTCTCCCCCTTTTTTTCCCTCAAAGTTAGCTAACCAGATAACAACAATTTCCTTAATCAATTTCACTCTCCATCTCCTACTCTTTATTTCATGATTTATTCCTTTCTCTCTCCAACCCTTACTTTTTTTCTATTTCTTTCTTTTGGTTACTGTTGACACCAAAAATGTCACTTTGCATCTTCAACATCAAAAAGTCGCATGAAGCCGCATCCTACTACAAAATGGGCAATGTTACTTCAAGCATCAGATCTTGTCAGAATCACTTGAAAACTGATAAATCCTTCAAGACAGCCAAAAGAGGAGTTCACATGAAGTTTCGGGCCATTTCGACATCATTGCACCCAACTTCACTCCTCCGGCAGCCAAACAGGCGCTCCTAGCAGCGGCGGCGTCGAAGACATCAAAATTTCGATCTAAGCCTACGGATGGTCTCAAAATACCTCCAAAAGGCTCCACGTCAAATTTCAGGTCATTCCGGCGACGTTTGACCCGACTTCGACGCTTCGAAGGAAAATCAAGCCCCTCGGCGGCGAAAACCACCAGGACCATTACTCATTAAACAGAGCACATGAGTGGCTTCAACATACTTCAAAAGGGTTGCACGTCAAATTTCAAGTCATTCCGACAAAGTTTGACCCGACTTTGACGCTCTGAAAGAAAATCAAGGCTACCGACGGCGGGGCACCTCGGGACCATGACATCCAAATTGGAGCTAATGGATCATCTCAAAATGACTCCAATAGGCTCCCCGTCAAATTTCAAGCCAATCGGACATTGGTTGATTGCACATCAAAGCGCGACATCTTCCTCGCGGCAAAATCAAGCATAGCAGCGACGAGACCCCAAACGGCTTCAAAACTCAAACCAAAGCCCATGATTGGTCCTACCTACTGCTCAGGAGGCTCCACGTCAAGTTTCAGGTCATTCCAACATCGTTTGACCTAGTTTCGACTCTTGACGGAAAATTGACCACAAAGTCTTCGACTTTTCCAAAAAATAGGAAACTTTGTGCTCCGATTTGCACGGCTTTTCGTCAGGTTTTCTTCAGGAGAATCAAACCAAAAAATGAGGGAAAATGTCAAGAAAAATACAGGAGAAAAAAAAAAAGAAACAAAAGGCTCGAAAAACGGCCGACAAAGCAGCGACCAAAGAGGAAAAATTCCCCCATGGTCGCCGACGACCCTGGAAATTCGGGTCGCCGGATTTCTGCCGGAAGACCCGTTCTCCGATTCTTTTCGTGTTTCAGGAGTTCTAGCCCCTGTGATTTCCTAAAAACCTGATTTTCTATGCTCGGAATCGACTGATCTTCGTCTAAATCTCAGATTCGCCGTCAAAAGCATGGAATCATCATTGACCGCTCTGAGATCGCCAACCAGTAGACCAAGAAAGTACACTTTCTGTCCGACCGATCGAAAAATCGATAAGACAGATGGTACCGGCCCGCTGTTAGCAGTCTATGACTGAAGTTGCATGATCATCCGACATTGATCAACATGAAGATCCATCGTCGATCATCGCAAGAAGAATTCCAAAAGACGCGGCACGGCCCGCCACTCTTCAAATCCTCGGCGACCACTTAATGTTGTTAATTGACCCAACTAAATGCGGTCATTAACTCATTATTTTGGACGGCCCAATCAGAAGCAAGGAAATAGGAGTTACAAGTCAAAGCCATCATTGCATTAAAGCTATGAAACTCCTCTCATCATGAAGATTAAAGGCGATTAAAAGCCCATCATTCCCCATCGGCCAATCAGATTCAAGGAAAAAGGAGTTACAAAATCAAGAAATAAAAACTTATAACTCCTCCCATCGTGGAGCTTTAAAGCCATCAAAGCTCATAAACACTCCTAAATGGCTACCAAAGGCCTATAAATAGGAGATCATTCTAAGAAGAACAGATCCAAAAATCCATCCAGAAAAAATCAAAGAAAAACCAGCCAGAAAGATTGTTCGGAATTCCCCGAAGCTCTGAAGAGACTCTACTGCAACAAACACCACAAGGTGATCGAAGTCCCTTGGGGGGCAATCCCCCCCAAGGCAAAGCCCTCTCTTCTCCTATTCAACATGGCCAAGACGCGGCTCTTCAGCTCGTCTCTTCATTTTTTTTATTGGGTATAGTACCTTCCCTTGGTCCTTATCCTCTAAAAAAACTGAAGTCTAAGCCAAGCCGAAGAATCAAAGCATCAAGCGTTCTCATCTGAAGGACGATGGCGAAGTCCATACATGACTTGCAACCGTCGATCTGAACGAGTCCCCGCAATCCCCTGAGAAGTCAGATTCCTTTTCTTACTTTTCTGTTGTATTTTGTATTTTCTTTAAGAGACGAAAAAAACTCACAATTATTGTCTTTTATTTTGATAAGATTTGTAAATCGCCTTTCACGGCAAGCAAAATCGCCTTTCACGGCAAATAAAATCGTCTCTAACGGCGTTAAAAAAAACTGTCTCTTTTCTTAAATATATGTGCAATGGAAAGTTAGAAAAAATGTTGATTTCCTTTCTACTTGTGAAGGTGGATCTCCGGATCATCATTTCTAAATTCCAAGTAGAATAGAAAATCTGGCATACCCGTACAAAATGTTGATGCCCGCCTTTCTCCCCCTTTCTTCCCTCCATTCGGCCTTTCTCGGTGACCCCGGGGACGGATGGAAGAGGAAAGGAAGGAAATCGGGTCCATCAGTTACTACAATTTTGCAAACAATTTTTGGTAGGTATATTATTAATGAACCATTAATTAAAGAATGACCTTGAATTAGGGTTGTAAAAGGGTCGGTTCCGGTTCAGGTCCATGGTGGACCCAGAACCGAAACCGTTAAGGAGAAGGTGGAACCGGATCCGGACCCGGAACCGTTTCGGAACTGATTTCTTGGCTCCAAAACCAGAACCAGAACCATATATGGGAGGGGTCTGGATTCGGGTCTGGGTTTAGATAGAGAATGATATTAAAAAAAAACATAGATTTTAGGGAAGATTTTTGAAAATTGAGGTAATATGTCGAGTCTCGGGTCCATGGGTCCGAACCAACGTGGAACCGGACCCTGACCCATTTACTTATCGGGGCCTAAAATAAGGATCCAGACTCGGTTTTTAACTGTTTGGAACCTTCGAGTAATTGGAGAATTGGGTACCCGTTTACATCCCTACCTTGAATGAGGTTCCAAAGTTGGAAATTAATTGATGGACAAACGATGGAGGGGCCGTGGTTACATAACATTTAAGGGATTTCATGGATTTTAGAGGGGGCATGGCCCCTGCCAGCCCCCTAGGTCCGCCCCTAATGATGCACATGCCTAGGTATCCATCAATGGGTCCTCAAGTGGAAGTAACACTCCAGACCACTACCACATCATAGGCCAAAAAAAAAAAATTAAAAACATGGAGTAAAAAAGGTTAATTTTATATTAAAATTTTAAAATACAAATAAGTGAAACGCCGGCAAGAGGGCTTCATTTGGTTATGCAATTGGTCACTAGATGTAATCCCATCAACCAATTTTCGTGGGCCCTATATTTTTATTCCAAACCATTCAATTTGTTGGTTGAACTTACGAATTAGTTGAAGGCTTTCAAGTATATTTCTTAAATCTCTATATGTATTTTGAGTGATTTGTGAAAAATACTCAAAAAATTTTAACCTATACATCTATTTGTTTTGCACTTCTAAGAGAGAGAGAGAGAGAGAGAGAGAGAGAGAGAGATCTTATCTAGTAGACATGATGTACATGGAAGCTGCTGTGGGGTCCACTTAGGGATGGGACCAGGGGGTTTCTTAATCCGGTCGGGGTCCACGTATGTAGAAAATATGGAGCCCATCTCACCATCCTAACCCCTTTATCAATGGCTAACAAGTTTCACCCCTTCAAAAATTGACTCGTCAATGCAACTGTAGAGACCATATGGATGGGTGTAAGAAACTGGACCAATGTAATTCAAGGGGGTCCTGTTTGTGCAATCAATTTGGATGGGTCATCGGGGTGGGCCCCACTATGACGTGTGCATGTGATTTCGCAATTATCTCTGCTGGGTTTTTTTTCTGAAGATTTGTTTATTGAGAATCGTGCCAATATTTAGTTCAATGACATAGAGAGATGATGAAAGGTCTTGTTCAATGCTAGTTTTGGGCTTTTTCTCTCAAATTTGTAATTTATATGAGATTCTACTAAAGGGGAGACCGGTTGCTCGATATTTATGGATCTTCAACTTTGCTTCTTTCATATTTTTCCCCTTTGGTTAGAAGGTGTTGCCTAGAATCCCCATGAATTCAATACCAAGCAAGTGGGCCCATGTTTCAAAATTAGGATTCCGTTGTAGGACTTGGGGTTAACTACGAACCCTTATTTTGGAATTAGGATCTCAAACAAATTAATGATTGACCGTTTCTATTGAACATTGTCTGCTCCACTCAAACGAAAGTCCTGGGTTAGCCACTAACCTGCGGAGTGCACTTTCTTAAAGTGTTGCCCTCCTAGCCACACTTGCTGCACTCATCAAATTCTTGGGGATAGGTTTTTCATGCAGAAGATAGGTTGGACCAACTATCACTCAGAAGATGATCTCAACACTGAATGTTCAAGCCACAAAGTTTAATGGTTTTTTGTAAGTATGTTAATTTTGTGATTAAATTAAACAGTGATTGAGATCGGCAACTTACCTAACTAGTAAGTGGCAGTAGTTCTCATTTGGTTGCCCAGGGTTCAAACCTTGAGTACATCACATTTTCCCACTTGTGCGGGCTTTCTTTCTACTTGTGTGGGTCTTATTCCCACTTCTGCTGGCTCTCTTGGGTCCTTGCCCCTTTGGCTGGGTTGCCCAAAAAAAAAAAAAAAAAAAATCAAATGGTGGTTAATGCTCCTATCTATAGGCTGGGGGAGTGTGGTTTGGGAAAGACATAGGTGAGTGTATATAACTTGGATTTGTAAAATGATGGACCTAGTGTACAAATAAAAAGGGACGAAAGTGGCTTGAATAAATTGGGTAAATTTAAGAATGGCTTCTTACCCTAGTGGTAATAGGCGCCAGTTCTTACCTGCATGTCCTAGGTTTGAACCCGGGCATGCACTTTTCCTCATCCGAGACTGTGACACCTCACCAAAGGTCTACTTCCCTCACCAGAGGGACCTCCACCTCGCTCGAGATTTACTACCCTCACCCAAGGACCCCCCACTCCAAAGGGCTAGGGGCGCAGCCCCCCCTAAGTTGGGATACAAAAAAAAAGAAAAGGATATAAATTTGAGAAGAATCTTGGCATGCAAAATCTTAGCTTTAAGTGCCCGTTACACTACAACAATCTACACTTTTGTCGGTGCTAAATAAGCGCCGGTAAAGGTCCAGAAAACGCCGGAAAAAATCATTACTGGCGATTTTTCTTGCGTCGGCAACCCGCCGGGAAAAGTACCCCAGCAATACCCATTGCCGGCGAAAAATAGGTAGCGCCGGGAAAAAGTATTCATTGTCGGCATTTTATTTCGCCTGTAAAGGAGGTTTTATTCGCTGGGCAAAGATGTTTATTTTTTCAGTAATAAATTTAGAAAAAACTTTTGCCGGTGTCTTTTTGCGCCGAGAAAAGTAGTTTATTTTTTCACAAATAAATTTTCAAAAAACCTTTGTCAGCGTTTTTTTGCGCCGGGAAAAGGTGTTTATTTTTCAATAATAAATAGAGAGAATTTTTTGCCGGCGTTTTTTTCCCCGGGAAAATAAGTTTATTTTTTAAAAAATAAATTTAAAAAAACTTTTGCCGGCGTTAATTTTGCGCCGGGAAAAGATTTACAATTTACGAAAAATCTTTTTTAAAAATTTTTTGCCGGCATTTTATCTCGCCGGGAATAATTGTTTTTTTAAATATGATTTATTTATTTATTTATTTGGTTTTTAATTTTCTTTTCCTGTATATATATCAGTTCATTACAACTTCCAACCTGTGTCACATAAATAAATTGGAATTGCTAATTCCATTATCCAAGACCAAATCTACAACACCCAACATCCATTTCCATTCCAAAATCATCAAAAAATGAAACAAGAAAATCCATTCCACTTCAAATTAATATTCAAACATCCTTTCAACATTGAAAGCACTTTACCATTACCATTACAAAATTAAAACAACTACATTCTACTATGTACCAACATTCAAATGCCAATGAAAATTTACATATTCATATATGATCATTTCCTTGTTGCAACATTCCAACACCTGCACCATTGTTTTAAAAAACTTCATGCATCTCATTTTAACATATAGCAATGTGTTACTCTGCATACTTGGCCTTCATGTTGGCTGCATCCTAGCTGCATGGACTCTTTTAACAAAATTTATTTTTTAATTTTCATTCAATCTGCATAAAAAAATAGCAAGATTAACATATGATTAAGAATGTCATATGCACAACTTTTAGTGAAACTATATATAAACAAAGCAACTGAAATCAATTATGAAAACAGTGCAATTCTTCCCTAGAACAGAGAGATTCCATTAAATCAAGTCCATAGAAAAAATACATCACAGAATGAAATTAAAAGTCTTTGGAGGAATATAAGAGGACACAAGGTTTAGAGCAATAAACTTGGATCTTGGATTTGAAAGTAATGGGGCCAGCATTTATGATTGATATCATTGAAGATCTATCACAAGATATATATCTATATATATATATGCCCCTAAAACAAAAAATTTGTTGGCCTCAGATCTCTGTTTCTAACATTACTTGTGTACAACAAGACCCATGAGTCTCTTCCTGATCAAGAACAAGAACAAAAATTATAATAAGTTGCTAAGCCATCCAAATTTTCTAACTGTTCCAACATCAGAAAGATCCTAGAACTTTGTAAATGTTTGAAAATTTCAGCAGTAAGTAAAACACACCATGCTGATCTAGATAGCCATATCGATGTTGTATACTACAAAAATCAAGTGTAAAAGATTATCCATCATGAATAAATAAAATTAATAATAAAAATGGATGATGTGGCATCAAGTCATTGACTTACATATAATATCCCACAATGCTGAAAAGCAGCATCAATCTTTCATAAGTTTTAAATTAACCTCACTTTTTTACTCTAATTGGAGTTTAGCCCATCACTGTGTAATTCTACACATATTTAAGACATTATTAAAATACAATAAAAAAAAGTTAAATGACATACTTTCAGCACAATCCTTCCCACTGTAGATCCATCTTTGCGCGGAGAAAAACTTTGGTTTTGGTTTTTTTCTAATCTTTTTCTCACTAGTAGTTGTCAGATCAGAAAACCAGAAAGCCCCACCTTCTTTAAGAGATGGTACTTTCTCAACCATGTTGGAGATCTACACCCAGAAAGAAAAAAATATTCAGAAAAAAGCAGCTTAAACAAAGAAAATTATCCAACATCATTTAGCCAGATGAGAATAGTAATTAAAAATAAAGGAGCTGATCATGTTGAAGATGACAAGATCTGGCATGTTGGGGATGTAACTAAAAGTGATGGACTTACAGCCAAGTAAAAGCTAATAAAGACAGGACCTTGGATTAAAAGCCCCTTCAGTGGAGTAAATGGAGTGACCCCATACCTGCAGTCAAAAATCGAAACTCAGATGTCTAGAAAACAGAGGATATGGAAGAGGGGTAAATGTGATACAAAACTCTATATAGTCTAACTCAATAATTAATTCCTAGGATTATATAAATTGTGAACAAAACTTAACATTTGATTAGAAGGATTTTAAAGATATCTCATAGAGATGCTCAGCATCAGACTAGAAGAAAACTTGGATACAAAGTCACCTTCCAAATAATATGTACTCCAATGGGCATATTTTAAGAAAACTATAGTGTACAAAAGCTGCTTACTCTTTGAACAGCTTCTTTATTTGTTTTTGACCTTCTGCAATGGAATTTGGGTCCATTGACTGCAAAAGGAAGTCTTATATCAGTGCAGTGAAAGGTATGTGAACTACTGTAATGAGTTTATAAAGACCATAAAAAAATGTTCAATACATACATCCTGCATCTGTTGTCTGATTTCCTCCATATGTGGTCTCATTTGCTGCAATGATAAGCACTATAGAATAAGAAAGAGGATATGATAACCAAAAAAATGGGTCCCAACAATAAATTGTAAGGGGTGCCAGTGCCAATGAAATGTACTGCCATCGAGAATTCTAACATGTCTTATGAATAACTTCGTTAAATATCTCTCCTGGTTTCCACTTCTCCCAGTTCCTTAACTTACCTTTAAATAAATAATACAAGATTAGTTTTTGGCCTCCTATGTACATGCCCAAACCATCTCAAAAGACATTAATTAATTTTTCTACTATCAAAGCTACATTATAGGTTTCCTTTTATGTGCATTTTCCTAATTTGACCATCTCGCGAATCCATACATTCATCTCAGCACGCATATTGCTATCATGTACTTTAACTTCTTTTTATTTCTTCCTTGACCAGTATTCTACTCCATATGGCAAAGCTTTCTGTTCGGTCTTCCTAACCTGCCTTGTGATCTGTCTATTGAACGAGCATCCCCCCCTTAACATTGAACGGAACTTTTTTTTGAAATAGATTTGATTTAATTATTGACTCATAATAGTTGTTAAAGCAATCGCCGCCCACCTTGAACAAATTTATAACAATTAACAATGCATGCCTCAGATAATAATACATAAATTTGTCATTACAGTGCACAAAAAGGCAATGAGAAAATCAAAATAGTCCGTTAATAGCCCTACAACATGGGTACAGAGAAGTGACGATGGCTCATGGAGAAAGGTAATGATACATTTCACATTCAGGATAAACAATTATTTTGCTATGACGAATTATGCCATTCTTGGACTGAGGACATGCATAATATCTTCAAGCCTTGAGTATCTACGTCTGGGCCCAAGATTCTGTCATATGAACTGTTGGACGACAGATCCCAACATGGGTGGAGAATACACAAATTGAAAGATTCAAGGCAAGGCCACTATATATATGTCAAAAACAATAATAACATATTTAGATACTTCTCTTCTGGCTACAACATATACACCCAACATGGGCTATTCTCAAAATCACATCATCTCTGCAACTAAAAAAAAAAAAAAAGACACTAAAAGAGCACATAAAGGGGAGAGAGATCCTTACCAATTTAATCCAGTGAAAGTATGAACTCCATCAATGAAATATTGCAAGGCTGCAACGGGAGGGAGGAATCTGCAGCTGCCCAATTACACATGAGTCTGTTATCATTCAGTGACCCATACTGCTCATCTGATGAGTTGCATTATAAATGGCAGGCACCTCAAATTACAGGAGTGGCAAGCAAGGTGGTCCCCTAAGGGAAAAAACTCTGGTATCCACCCTTCTTCAAATAAATCTTCTGGTATATGCCTTTGAACAAAGAGACGGTTGGTAAAAGAATACACTAGGTCAGTAAAGAAAGAGGTAGAATCATCTTCCAATCTGGGCAAATTTCAGGCATCTTTCATCACAGTGAGGTCATCAGCCTGATCACTAAATCATGGCCCCGCATTTATATAATTGGGCACCTTAGCAAACTATACATTTGCCAACGTGATCCATACTTCCTCACCCAAATAAAATCCAACTATCCATCAACTGGAAAATTAAAACATAGTCTCCACTTGACACTGCTGAATTAAGTTCTCCAGATTTTCCAAAAAATATAAATAGTAATGATACATAGGAAAGAGGTCCCTAACTACATAGTTTTCTAACAAAGTGCATGGGTTCCACTGTTTGATGTTACACTGCACATTTCTGTGAGAAAATAAAATCGAAAAGAAGACAAACAGAAGTACATCATGCAACAGAAAGCTTTAGATAAACATAAAAGACATTTGCACCACAACTTTTTCAAACTTTCCTCCCACTTCCTTTCATTCGATTTCTAGTGCCTGTTCTTTTTTGAAACTATGAAAAACTTAGTATGTTTTTGAAACTCCCCCTTAAAAAGATAAAAGGAGAGACATAAGAAATCAGATCTCATCTCTCAATGGGTATACAAAACCCAAAACCTAACAAAAGCACTCAAAAACATTACCCTAACTCCAATCACCTTCATCTCCTCGCCTAACAAAGAATCAGACTTCATTTCTCATCTTCTAACCCAACAATTCCTAACATTCCATAATCATAATTACCAGATCTGATCAAAACCAAACAAATCCCCACAGAACAGATCTCAATCAACCAACCAAACAATCAAGAATAACCAGATCTGATCTTCCCCCAATTACACAAACATCTGCTAAAGAAAACATTGAAAAGGCAGAGAAATTCCAAAACAAAACAAATCAGATCCAAACACAACAGTAGAGAAATTGCAGTTTACCTGAAAGTAAATGAGAAACCAGTGAAGAGAGAGTAAGAAGAAGAAAAACAAGATTTGGAGCCTGAAATATAGATCTGGGAAACCCATGAAATTCGTATACGCAAAGCGCTTTGCTTTTGGATACAAGAAACCATGTAGCTCTTTCGCCCCTTTCTACTTAAATTCATTCATTCAGTCATAAGAGCCACCACAATCATTCTACGTGCATACAAACATTATTTTACCTACCATCAAGAAACCACGCCCGATAACTGACCTTCCAATCTTTGCATTTTATGTTACTAACTTTGCAAGCAGGTACTTACAATAGTTCATCTTCATTAGGAAGTACTCACCCAAGAATGTACATGTCTGCTGCTTCTTTCATACAGAGCCACTCATCAATCTGAAGATCTTCATGTGGAACTCTTCCCGCAACATTCCATGTGCCAATTGTTACCCTACACACCATGATAAAATACAAATAACACATAATTTTAATGTTTCACAAATCCATGCCTGAGTATTTAATCTACACAAACTTTCCAAACCTCACATCCTTTGTTTTTATGTATTGGACACGAAGAGTTTCTGACTTCCCCCTCCTATGCTTCGATGGAGGACCATTTGATGGCGTTCCTGGATAGATCAAACACGCTGATTTAGATCAAGAAAGATGCATTATAAGAATCAGACAAGGAAAAGAGGGAAAAATGATATCGTTATTGATCATTTGATGAAATGCTTCACTTCCAAGTACCCAAAGCATTTGCCTGATGAGGAAGGTGTATCGGATTAGACGGTAAAGCGGGTGGAGCAAGAATTAACATGATATTGACCCCCCAAGTTCTTAAGTTCTTATAAATATCCTGAAATATCTAATGATTATTATAAGGTTATATGTTTGACACTATCTCACAACCATGGTCCATGGGGTTGTGGGTTCAAGTCAGGTTCTTTAAAAGGAAATTAAGCTTTTTTCAGTTCAATGCCTGCAAGACAGCAACAAGACCAGGGTTTCAGGTTATGTTCTTTATATGTTGATCATATGTATAATTTCTCACTGAAGGAGATGCAGGCATGCAGCTAGTCCATAAGATGAGTTTCAGCACACTGGATTCTTGTCGTTGTAGGAATTATCTTTTTCCCCTTTAAGCAAGTGATACTACTTGAAACTTACAATAAACCAACAGATACCATAAGGTGTTCTTAGTGCAACAGTTGTATGCTGCAAGAATTTTTCATTTCCAATCTTGTTATATGAGTGCAAATACCAAACATAACATCAGATTACCATGAGATCGACCAAGCTTAAATTTTCTAACAGGAACTTGAGTATGATGACTCTATAAAGAAGAAGAAAAAACTTTTTTTTTTGTATTTACAGTTACCTGAAGCTCGAACTGGGCTTACAGATCGCTTCCTCTCCATCCTGCGAGCCTGATTCGTGTTGTTTCCTTTTGCATATTCAGACAATAAAACAGAGAATTCTACAATAAATAAGAGCAATTAGATGCATAAGTGAATCAATCACCCTCACCCAAGATTGACCATAAAAAAGGAGATAGTTTGCTGTCATATACCATCATCCTCACTCTCTGTCTCTGTATCAACCTCATCTTCGCTGAAGTCATTAACCTTAGGCTTGATGTTTAGCCATTTTTTCATTAGTAGAAAGAAAGCGTAATTCGATTGATACATGTCCTAGCTTTGACACATGAGTTCACAAAGTAACAAATCAAGTTGAATGTACCTCTGGGCACTTTGGTTTCCTGGTTCTCATGGTCACTCTGAGTAACTGAGCTTCAGAAGCTAATATACTAAACCCTCTCTCAACAGAAATCAAGAATTGACTTCCCAATTACACAGTGGGAGGAATGAACTTTTCACTACTAATATCTCACTCAAATCAAAACCGGGTATACTCTATAATGAGACCAGTCAGTTAAAGACGCGAAGGTGGAAGTGGGACTTCTTTGAATGCAAAGAGAAGACACACAAACATCAGAGGAATGAATTATTATAGAATCAAACACAAAAAACAAATTTATAGAGTAGGAACTCTAGAAAGCAGGAAAATAACAACAACAGTCAATTCAAGTTCAACAAAAATTGAACTTACACCACCAGATTTTACAGAATTCAGATTCGCATAATGCAATACAAGTCTTATTGAGGAGAAACCAAACCCACTAAAATGACAGAGTCGGCCCAGTGGTGTGGTGGGGTTGCCCTACTGGTTTTGCCTTCCATTGGCAAAGGAAGCCATCTAGTCACTTCCTTCATTGCATCTACTCTCCAGCCTCTTTCTAATGGAGATTGATTCGGAGATACCTCCACAGTCCATAGAGATGTTTCCTAAGCATGTAAGGCAGGGATTTGAAAGAAGCTGGAGCTCACATTGCAATGGGACTTGCCTTTGGGTTACAGTGTGAGTCAGTAACTTCTGGTCTTAATCTGGATTGGGGTCCGCGACTTCAATTCCTTCAAGCCGGATCTTTCAGCACACACACAAGTACAATAAAACCCCCTGACCAAATCAACCCCCCTGTCCATACCCAAACCAACTCCCTTGCCCAAACAAACCCCCCTGTCCATAACCAAACTCAGTCCAACCTTGTTCAGTCCCAACTCCTGATTGAACCTTCAGGTCAGAACATTGTTCCTCCCCTGTTTGGCCACCCCTCCCATGTAAACCCTGAGGTCTTCAATCCAGTTAAACATTGTTTAGCCTCATTAACCAGTCTTTCTCAAAACCAACCATCAATCTCCCTTCCTCAAACCTTGTCTCCAATCATTCAAAACTCCTCTGGCCTTCCAAAAACCCATTCCCAACCTAACCAAGATCCCAACCAAATGGGCCACCAACCATGGCTCCTCTCCAAAAAGGTAGTTACTAACCAAAACTAAAACCCCAACAACTTCGGAAACCCAACCCTCTCTCACTGACCTGCCTTATGATGTTATTGCATTTAAATAAAAAGTATAACTTGAAAGTCCTTGGGATCCTAACCCTAGAGGAGGGGGGGGGGGGGGGGGGGGGGGGGTTGAATAGGGTGTGCTACAAGTATGACCAATTTAGACCAATTTTAACTTCTTAACATAAACTAGTCAAATGTGATGATTTAGTCAAACAATATGCGGAAGCTAAACAAAAACAATCACCACATAGCAATCACCACAACACAATATTTATAGTGGTTCGGCCAACGTGCCTACATCCACTACCGGCTTGTGCATCCAACACCCCACCGGATTTCCACTATGTATGCTTTTTACTAGGCTAAGCAATAACCCTTACAATGTTGTTTTTCTAGGCTAAACAACAACCTCTCAATGTGCTTTTATAGGCTTAGAAATAACCTTTACAAGATGCTTTTCTTAGGCTAAGCAATAACCTTACACAATGCTTTTCTTAGGCTAAGCAATAACCTTACAAGATAAAGATTTCTCTAAGAAAGTGTCTTCTCAAAAGATCACTCTAAGAGATTACAATTTAAGCTCAAATTAATTTGCCTCTAAATAGGCGGATATGAAAATGTAAACTAACTCACACAAACACTCAAAGAAATGCAAAGATGTATGCTTATGAAGTGTGTATGTGAAAACTTCAATCAAGTTTAAAAGTAAGCTCAATCAATTTATGCTTAATGCAATTTGAAAGTTTAAGGCACAAAAAGATATGATTGAAGTTCTATGCAAATCACTTGAACAATTACACACTTGTGAATGATATGAAAATCTAAAGATCACAAGTTGTATGAAAGTGTTTAAGCCTAATCAAGTGATGCATGTGCAATGTTGTTTTCAAAACTAATTTGACTAACGATTAAATGAATGAAAACAACAAGGGAAGTTTCAACCAAGTGAAATAATCATGCAATAAAAGAAATCAAAGATTTAGGCTAAGCATGATTAAGAAAGTTTAAAACAAAACTTAGGTTGAAATCAAAGTGATGAATCCAATCTTGAATATCAAAGATGAAGGGAAGAATGGATTCAACACATCATTGTTATCATGCTTGAAATCATTTTCCAAAGTTTCAAATAAAGCACATAACAAATGATTAATTAAAAGCAAAACTTACTTGGAGATTTAACTTAGTTGATCCAAGCTTAAGCTTCACTTAATGACCCCTTTGGTCTCTCTTAGTTCCTCCCCTTTGTCTCGTCTCAAAGCTCCTCAAAGAAGGCTTAAAAATCTCCAACTTTGGACAAAGGAAAGAACTCATTTTTATAGCCAAAAATGCCCAACGGCTAGTCCTCGGTCGACCTAGACACAGGTCTCGGTCGACCGAGAAAGCACAACGGTCATATTTCTGACCGTTGGCATGATACAGTTCAAAAACTGTCCACTCGACCGACAGTGGTCCCGGTCGACCGGGAAGCAGGTCTCGGTCGACCGGCGACACTGCCAGGTCACTCCCCTTTTGCAAAATTTCCAACTTTTGCACATTTGAAGGTATTTCTTTGGGAGGATTTTTGGGCCACTAAATCAAGCTTGGTAACATGTTTTAGATCAATCTAAGATGTTTAAAAACATGAAACACAAAGAGCCTAAAATGATTTGAAACTTTACAACCAAAGGCTAGCTTGATTTCTAAAAACTCTTTTCAAATGAAAATGCATACAAAACTGATTCTGAAAGTGATGAATGTATGCAAGGCTCAAACCTAAATTCTCAAAATGATTTTCCAAATGTAATGCACAAAGAATTAGGTTTTCAAAAGAGTTTGTATACTAAAAACAATGCATCCAAGTATAAAACCAAAACATGCATAAAACAAAACTTTTACCACTTTTAAAAGCAATGCATGTATTAAATCAAGATTTCAAGATATTTTAAATCAAAGCAAGTGTGTGAATTCAAATGATGTGAAAATGCAAATGCATCCATCAAATTGCAAATACAAAATTCCTAACATAACTCACAAAGCTGATCCAAGCAAATGGGAATTTAACAACAAGGTGCGGCAATGTCCGTTTCATCATTCAGACAGTGGACACTGGACACATCTTAAACATCTATCATCAAGAAATAATGTAATTTATGAAGTCATGCGTGGAAACTAGATTGACGAATTAAGGGAGAACGTAAAAGAGAGAAACAAAACCAGGATAGAAATCAAACTAAGACAACGTATACTAATAATCACTTAAATATAACCTGAAATAGTAAGAATCTAGATAGTTTGGCAGAAATGATGGTACTTAGTTATGCAGATTACGTGTGGCGACACAACCTTACCATGCTGCATTTCCACTTCTCGACCATTTCCATTCGAAATCATCATCCATAACACTCCTAAACCTAATTTCCGACAATACACTTCAAAACCTAGTTTCTTGACAACATAACCCGATTCATTGCAATTCCATTTGTAAATCTCCTATCTGTAAACAAATCAAAAGCGATGGAAAACGAGAGAGAAAGAGAAAGAACTGTAAGAAATCACCAAATCGCCTAGAAATCAGCAAGAATGATCGAGACAAACCACTTTGCGAATTAGTAGTTTCTTCTGTAATTGATGAAAGATAGAACGTACCTTCTTCTTTTCTTTTCTTTAGTCAATGCCCTGAAACGAGAGATTGGAAGAACGAAAGCGCGAAATGTGAGAGGGTGAAGAGAAAGAAGGGTCAAAGAGTTAAGGGAGAGATGAGGGATTAATTGGGCGCGGGAAATAGAAAATGGCACTGGCGCGGGCGCGGGACTGGGTTAATTTTAGGGCTAAAGTGAATCTGAAGGGCCCAATTAACTTTTATTCGTCCAAAATAGTGAAAATATAACATTAGCCGGCCATATAGGTATTTCGCCGGCAAAAAATACAACCTTCAGAGGTAAAACATAACCTTTGCCGACGAAAGAAATGAGTTTGCCGGGCAAAGCTATACCTTTCCCGGCGAAATTATGTCGCCGGTAAAAATATAACTTTTCCCGGTGAAATAAAATTTTTTGAAATTTTTTGCCGGCAAAAGTTACACTTTTCCCGGCGATCAATTATTTCGCCGGCAAAAATGCAAATTCTTGTAGTGTCGAGATGGAGGAGAGGGGGGTTTTGCGCCTGGGAGATAGATGAGAGGGCTGAGGTCATGAGGGATAAGGAAATGGAGGGATTGCTGGGCGAGAGAGGTTCAGAGAGATGAGGGAGAGATGAGGGATTGAGAAGAGGGAGAGGGGGCGTTAGAAATGTTCTGCACTTGAACGGGCGCGGGAAATGGAAAATGGCGCGGGCAGAACACCGAAAAATTATTTTTAGGGCTGAAGTGATTTTGAAGGCCCAATTAACTTTTATTCCTCCAAAATAAAATTAATGAAAATATAATTTTTCCCGGCGCAGGATGCGCCGGCAAAAGTTAAATAAATAGTCAAAATTTGGCAAATTGACATTTGTCGGCGATATGGGTATTTCGCCGACAAAAAAATATAGCCTTTGCCGGCAACACAAATATTTTGCCGGTAAAACATAACTTTTGTTATTTCGCCGGTAAAAGTATAACTTTTCCCGGCGAAATAACATTTTTCGCCGGCAAAAGTTACACTTTTCCCGGCATTTAATTATTTCGCCGGCAAAAAAATGCCGGCAAAAATGCAATTTCTTGTAGTGTTAGGCTCATAGACATATTTGCGTACTGTTGGAATTATGTGTTCTGAAGAAATAATGTCCCAATCCCCTCCACCACGCGATATAAAATAGTCTTTTTATGGACTTTAAGAAAATTAGTTCAATTCTTTTTTTATTCTTTCTGAAAAAGTATCATTCTAAGTGCAAAAAAGTGATGCCCAAAATCGGAGCCTTTTTCTATGGCAAAATCTTCATTGTTTCACAACCCTCGCTGTAAATTTATTGTAATATCTTCAATTAAATAACTACGTGACTCTAAATTGAGTGAGACATGTTCAATTAAATAACAATCTTTAAAATATACC
Organism: Cinnamomum chago; assembly: GCA_038049695.1. Taxonomy (NCBI): domain Eukaryota; kingdom Viridiplantae; phylum Streptophyta; class Magnoliopsida; order Laurales; family Lauraceae; genus Cinnamomum; species Cinnamomum chago. The sequence goes on from CP142456.1 coordinate 49,368,132, forward strand.
ATAGTAAAAGTATCTTCCATATTGACTATGGCTGAAATTTACAGTAGGAAATCATTTTTATTACCAATCAAATAGAACACCATAAAATCACATTTGCTATACAGATGCCCCTAATCAGCACTTATTTGCATTCAACATGTTCACACCATTGCATGAAAGCTTGCTATATCCAGTTGACAATATCATCCTACGATGAACATCTTACTCTCCGTTTCATAGAGAAAATAATAGCTAGACCGGTGATTCGGAAGTGTCGATTCTCCAATCCTAAATGGTCTGGATCGAGCCTGTGGAATCCTTGCTGATGACGACGAAACCGAAGCACGGCACCATAAATATAAGGGACAATCCCTGTAGATGCTTCCATTGTCTTCCTCCACATCTCCACCTAAATTATAATGCAGACACTAATCTATAAGCTAAATTAGATGTACTCTTAAATGATTCATTCACAATCAGAAATGCTTTTTATAACATCAATGATTTGGGAGATGCATTTTTCATTTCCCAGGTGGTTACAAGCTACATGCATGCACGTCTTCCTTGTGGGTGTCACGGAACAGGATCTCATGTATCTTATCAAACATAGGTGAAGATCCCCTCACACAGTGTGGCAAATGACAATCCTGACCCTGTCCATAAATCGGGTATCCGTATTATACTCTTCATAGTGTCCACTTGTAGTCGGTTCTTAATTCATTGGAGTTTGGATAAATCCAACTCACTGTTTTGTGGCAAGAGGAGTCACATTCCTACTTGAGGAGCTACTTGAAGGGGTAGTTTGGTTATTTATAATATATGTACATAACTCACATGCATAGTATTCACGCACAGTCATATTTGGTTACGTTTGTTTTTGTATGGAATGAGTAAATTAACTTTGGAAATTATGTGTAAATCAAGCTATTTTCACATCAAAACTTCCTTATTTGGGGCTAGAACCCGGCTCATTGTGCATGTTAGGGGTTGTCATTTCCAACCCAACCGAGAAATTGTTGGGTTTGGGTTTGGTCAAATAGGCTACTGAATCCTATAATCCAAGTTGCCTATTGTAATTTAACCATCAATATGACCCGAATTTGACGGAGTAACCAAGTGTCAGGTTTGCCTTTTCTAGCTTGTTTTGTAACTGGGTTGGTCGTCCAGGGATGGAACTAGCACCAGCAGGGTGTGGCAATGGCTCCCCAAATTTTCCGGAAATACCATGTAGAATCTACACTGACCCCTCAATCCTTTTTATTTATTTAATATCCAAGGAAGAAATTCCCCCCCCAAACCCCAAACCAACCATACCCGAATGGGCCCAGTTGTAACCCCAGGTTTTTACTTACTGGCCCATAAAATTTGTAAGTTCCTAAATATTACGGACTTGGTTAAACGAGTATAAAACTCTTAATATTGCTGTTAAGCTTCTTTGGGAAGGATCGATTGCCTGAAACCTAAAAGGGAAGAAAAGAAAACAAAGGTCAGAAGCCATGACTGCAGTCAGCCGGAGGCACTCCGATGCCTAAGTTAGTGCAGTCACTGAATAAAGGATAAGTGAGTGGAGAAGAAGAGAGTTTGGAGTATGGACGTATGATGCCTGCCTTTTGTGGGTTTACCTCAGGCATATATATATAGGGGTAAGTCTCATCAGATCATTCCTTCGGTGGAGGTAGGTGGAAACACTATCCCATCAGCCCGCACCATATTTCCTTAGTGGAGGTAGGTGGAGGCACTGTCCCATCGGATCATACTCTGACTTCTCGTATTAATGCGGACGTGATTGTTAGATAAGGACAACCCCTTGTCATTATCCGGCGCCCGTCTTATTTGTCAGTACGTTCTGCAACGTAGTCGTAGCCTTACGGGAGTACAATTATGGCTTAGCATTCATCTCAGCTGGTCGTACCGAGCTGAAGATGATACCGAGACCAGGTATGGACGCATTCTGGCACTGTTGCCGAGGTGCCTTATACCAAGACCGATGTGAGCCTAGCTAGTACATTTACCGAAGTTAGATCAAACTCGATGCTAGCTGGCACTGTTGCCGAGTTTGGATACCGAGATCGAGATAAGCCAAATTGGTACTATTACCGAGATTAGCGTGTCGCGACCCCGGAACGGGACCCCAGGCCCGCGACGTATATTGTTACAACTACTTTTGAAGATTTTGCTTTCCCACAGGTTCCCGCGGTGAGGATTCCCAAAGACACGCGGAATCTGACTCACACGTACAAGCTTTGCGGAAGCGTGTAGCAAAACACATCACGGTGAGCACCAATAAAATGTTTAAGTGCTATCACAATAATAAACAAGACATAGTATCAAAGGAAGAAGTTAAAATGGCATTCCTAACATAGTTCAAGTTATAAGACTAACACGAAAGTAAATTAAGTTTTGTTACAACCCATAAGAAGCCAACAGAGGCCAATACAATTCTCAACCTAACAAAAGAAACCCCCAGACAAAATATTGCGCAACTCAAGAACCCGCCCGACGTATAGATGACATCATCGGGCTGCCACTCTCTCACAGGGGTTGGCTCACAAGCCTCCTCCTGACGCTCCTCCTCAAAGGTAACGTCTCCTGCACCTGGGCACCAACAAACAAGGGTCAAACACGACGGTTTGGCAGGTAATCAATTTAGGTGTAAGCACGAGACAATAACATTTGAGAAAACATATAAGCAAAACCTTGATTTGAAATACTACTGTAACTGAGATACATTTCAAGAATGCGAACAAAGCTGAGATACCAAACCAAATTAGCATGAATAAATAATATATCATGAACAGTTACAATCCACAAAGAGCCCATCCTTTCTCTATCATTTATATAATGAAAAGAGCAAGCACGCACGACAAGCACGATATACATAATATAAGCACGACACGATTTCCCACAAAGACGGGAATTCCGGCCGCGGAACCGGACACGCACGATGTGTAATAAATACACGACCAGTCTGCAGACAGTCCACATGTTTAAAGACCCCCAGGCAGTGGATCAAACTGAAAGGGCAGTCTAAGCGTAGTGGTGTTTACTTAATTCATGAATGCACAAAACACGCGAAGCACTATCAAAACTTGTCGAGATAAAAAGGGGGAAATCACTTATCAAACACGACGAGCACGACTAGCAAAGAGGCATAATTAATATGCATAACACGCTTAAGAAGTAATCCCCTTTTTCTTGAAACAAACCTTCAAAACAAGCTTATACTTGAAATTCCAAAACTAGTACACGGGGGTACTCATCGTACCAAAACGGAATTCAAACACGAAATCTGACAAGCATGTGTTAAGGCCACTAATTGACCTTTGTGTAATTGGAACCCCAAATGTCAAAATATACAAGAATTGGTGTCCCCGAAGTTGGGTTGCATTTCGAAGTTCCATTTACCCAATGTCAAGTCAAAACCCTTAACATAGTCTAGTTTTCAACCCTCAAGAAAATACACATGAAATAATTCTTCTCCTGAATCTGGCAGGTTCGCTCGAGCGAACTTTATAAGGTGATGACACTTCGCTCGAGCGGACCTGATAAAGCGTTGACACTTTGCTCGAGCGATATGGTAGCTCGAGCGAATATAAGGTGCGCTCGAACGGACAGCTCTCTGCCTGCGCTCGGACCAAGCAGAGGCTTGGTCGCTCGAGCGAACCCAGGGGTCGCTCGAGCGGACAAGCTGCTGCTTGTGCTCGCTGAGTGCGGAAATTTCCTTCCTCTTACACAACTTCCACTACATTTCTCTCCTTCTTCTCATCCATCAATCACCTAAAATCCCTTGAGCCTTCATGCTCACCAAGGGTTCATTTTTCACCATTTCAAACATTAAATCCACAAGAAACAAGATCATGAAGTTCATAACAAGTTTGTATGCACAATTTCTAAAATAACAATGAAATCAAAATACACGTGCATCAATCCTATAGAGATTACTTGCCTTGCCCAATGCTAATAATCCTTCTCAAGCACTTCACTCAAGCTAAGCCAACACTACAAAGAAACCCAAAGAAAACCATTCCAAACTTAACACAAATGAAAGCAAAGAACTCATTTTCATAAAAAGGGGTTTTCAAATGAAAAACAATATCTTAAGGAACCAAAATAACTCCATGAAAATTATGGGTTGAAACTCTTACCTAACAATGGCTAAACAAGAAGAGATGAAGGAAATGGAGCTTTTGCCCAACTTAGAAACTCAAGAAACTTCCATCAATTGGAAGCTTAGGAGGAGAGGAAGAAGATGGTATTCTTAGAACTTCATTTGGAGATCTCTAGCTATGTCATGCAAGATGGAGAAGATGAAGGGGAAAGAGGGATTTTCCTTGCCCTAGGTCAAGAACAATTGTAGAGATTTGGGGGAAATGAATGAAAAAGAAGAGGGAAAAGAGACTTAAGTGAAGACAATGGGTCCCAACTAGCTGAACCTTGAAGTGGTCAAAACACGATCTTGTGGGCCTCGGATGACTTCAACGAAGAAGGATAAAACGATCGTCGAAATATCTAGTTTCCAAAAAGTATATTTTTGACATGATTTTGAGATCTCGAAAATTGTGTCCAGATTTGTGCATAAAAGACAATTTTACCCTCATTGGGCCAAAACATGGGTTTTTGGGCTTCAAATATGAATATGCTTAAAACGAAAGTTGCAACACGTCGAAACATCATTCAAATGAAATCAAAACCACAATCACACGGAACCCAACACGATCTTCTCAAGCTCACACGTGCACTCGGGCCTTTCCGAGTGTGTCTAACTAATACTGAACGTTCTCAAAATTCCCAAAGCTATGTCCAAGACTAAACTAATCATTTCTAACCCAACAAAAACTAAACCCACTTAGGACTAAACACATACTAATCGCACGCTAATCGACTTGGTCTGGGTCGGGGTCTAACATAGCGTAACTCTGTTCTTAGGAAAACGTCTGTCACGCCCCCAATCCGGGACATCAGGGGCGCGAAATGGGATAAGCATAAATATATTTTTCTCCCAAGACCCGCGTGTGTGAAGACAACACATTCTGAATATTTTGCGGAAGCTTTTGTGGCGTTGCGACCCGGAGTCCGTGGCCATCGGATTCCGCATCGTACTCAACCTCTAGCATATAGCTATTACATCAAGAACCATATCAGACTGGAGTAAACCATCATAACAAAGTACAGAGCTGACAGTAACATGATATTACATTCCCATATATATTCAAGTTACAAATTATCAATGTACATTAATTAAGAATCCCAAGAAAAGGCTAATAAAAACCATACAACAATAAGCTATTAACCACTACCCTTGATATGACGTAGCTCCGAAGTCAAGCTCAATGTCTACATGACATAGCCGACAAAACAACCTGCAAAACATGGCTCCACAGCCAACAAAAGCACTCATCTCGAGATGAAGAAGTCTGGACCTGAGTACCAAAAGTAATGGGTCAGACACGACGGTCTGGCAGGTGGATGAAAAGATAATAAATATACTGAAGAACAAAACATATGATAAATCATGCTATTTGATCAAATGCTGCATATAATTAAACGGTTGCAAAATCGTAGATCTTTGACAAAACATGTATTCGTTTCAAGCATGGGTAAAACATGAAGATCTAATAAAATATATGTTCATTTACACCATCTATAAAAGCATAGATATTTGACAATCGGGTGTTCGTCTAAAACATGCATGAATATAGTGGTATGGCAAAACAACATTCATTTGAAACTTAGGTAAAAGCATAAGTATTCAACAAACCGGGTGTTCATTTAAAACAATGTGTAACCAAAGAATTCTGACAAAAAACTAATGTTCATTTAAACATATTTCAAGTATGGATATTTAACATATCGGGTATTCATTTAAAACAGGTATAAACATAGGAATCTGGCAAAACAAATGTCATTTAAAACAAAGCACGGATATTTAACAATTCGGGTATTCATTTAAAACATGTGTAATCATATAAATCTAGCAAAACCATTGATCGTTTGAAACATATGTAAAAGCATGGGTATTCACCCAACCGGCATTCATTTAAAACATGTGCGTGTACAAAGAACAGAAAACAATATAATTATAATAACTGAATTCACCTTGGAGAATATTAACACTTGTTTAAATAATAACTTTCATAAAGGAAATGAATCATTTATCGGAAACAAATAAGCAATATAAAACATGTCGGGTATCCAAGGAATCAGGAACTGGCAAGATGGCAATCACAAAAAGCTAAGTCCTCTATCACCGAAGTGACAAGAGTATAACGGGACGTTGGTCTCAGTCACACAAGGTGAGGAGACTCAACGCAAATCATATATACAATATAAGTATACGGGAACGGGACCACGGTAGCGATCCGGGTATCGGGATGGGACCACGGCAATAACCGGGTATCGGGATCCAAACTGCAGCTGGCGGGACGGGAGGGGGATCTCCAAGTCGGTGGATCAAACCGACAAGGTTATCCAAGCTTAGTGATGCCGACTCATAGGTCCAATAACAAATCGGGACATATGCAAGTAAATCAAGTACAATAAATAAACGGGTAAAACGGGGGTGCTCAAGGGCACACTGTCATTTCATGTCGGGCAATACATTTCGGGACAATAACTGTTACTAGTGTAACTTCAATGCTTTCGGGAAAACAAGTCATGTGATGCAAATCTTGGAAATGAGGTGAAACAATGAACTATTACAATTTCGGGTAAAAATACCGGTTTCAAGATTTATTTAAGTGAATAGGGGTCCCGTATGTTGATTATAATAATTACTTGGTACTCCTTGAGTTTGAAGACATTCTGGGCTCCTTATGCACTTTTACTATTTTTAAAACTTAAAATGAGCTTATGGTTAGGACTAGGTGTTACCATAGAAGATCAAGACTATAAACGGTCCATCCTAAGTATGATGTTAACCCGGAACCATCGAGCAACCTACTCAGTTACCGAAAGGAATAGAATTCGCGATACCCAAGGAAATAGACCTTGCGTTTAGGTATGAAGAAAATATCGTGTCGTTCCATCCCGTTCAAGATTGAAATAGATTGAACTTCGATGCATCCGAACCAACCGTGAAGAGCATCGGCTCAAGACGCCCTCACGTATGGTCAAATGAGTCCATGGAGGGTAGCCAAGGTCCCACCTAGAACCAAGAATTAGTGCCTAGATCATCACCATTCTTTTCTTTTAGTTCCCTAGTCCTGAAGACCTTAGATTAGGGCATAATTAGTCTTAACACTAATGTATATACCCCTAGGACTCATAGAAAGCACAATTGTTTCCAAAAAAAAAAACAATATCAAATTTCACTGGACTCAAACTGAATTCCTGTCCCAGTTACGGACAGGTCCGATCGATCGGATGACAGTCCGATCGATCGGCTCGAAAAGCCTCACAGTTAACGACAGTCCGATCGATCGGCTTGCATGTCCGATCGATCGGACCTGGGCGTATAGCAGGTCCGGGAAAGACTTGATTTTTCTCCCTTTTTTCCTTTCCTTCCAACACTTAAACCACTAACATTTTTCTTCCATAATCACTTAAAATTCTCATTAAAACTCTAATGAAAAATTAAATTTAAACACCTCCTTTCCCACACTTAACCCCAAACAAGGAGAAGAATCCCAATCATATGCAAGGGTTCATTTGAGCCAAAATCTATGGATAAACAAAGTCTATTGATCACATTTCCATTTCAATGGATGATTTAGCAAAACTCATCAAATGAGCATCTTACTTCAAATCAATGCAACTAATAAACATAACTTTGAATGGCAAAACCAATCCTATTCCTTATAAAACCATATGAGCAAACTTTGACCAATGGAATGCATATATTTCCAAGAGGTTTAACAAGAGAGAACAAAAACCATTAATATGCATTTTCGAAATCAATAGAAATATAGCAAGAAGCATATGTGAAGCATATGTCAAATTATCAAGAACAAGTAATAAATCTAGGATTTCTCATAAAACTTTGATAACATTCAAACCATCCATTCATTCACTTGCCTTGGGTTCCAATATAGCAAACCAAGCCTCTAATCACCTCTCAAGCTCAAGATCAACAATCTCTACAAAAACCCCAAAACAAACCCTAAAATGGGTCAAACAAATGAAAGACAAGGAATGTGTTCAAACCAAGCTAGGAAATAGAACTTAAGGGAAAGCCATTGCACATCCAAGGAAAATGGGAAGGATTCCTTACCTCTAGAGTCATGAATCAACAAGAAGAAGCTTGCAATAGGGGCTGCCCACCTTGGTTTCCCACGAAAATGGTGTCAAACAAGAGAGGAGATGAAGGAGAAGAAGTTGCTGGAGTTCCCTCGTCGGATTGGTGGCTTGGAGGCTCCATTAGAGCAAGATAAATGGAAGAAAAGAAGAAAAATGGCTGCTGGCACTGTAGCTGGGGAGTTGCAACCGATGGAGTGGAGAAATGAGGGAGAAAGAGAGGGTAGAGACATCTTATAATGGGTGGGTGTGGGCCCCACCACACTTAAAACTTGCCAAGGGTAAAACATCTATTTGTGGGCCTCGGATGCGATCGACGAAGAAGAGAAAAATGTTTCTCATAAAATTTAGTTTCCAAAAGGTATAATTTTGGCATGGTTCTGAGATCTCGAAATTTGGGTCCAGATTCAATGTGAAAAGACCGATTTTACAAAACTGATTTTCGGAGCTTCGAATGGGTACGTAGTGAACATGAAAGTTGTAGAGAATAACAAAATAAGTCAAATGAGGCTAAAACAAGAGTTATCGGGAATTTCGAATAACCTCCCAATCACGCGCAAAGTCACTAAAAGAACCCCCAAAGGGTCCCACTAATCACAAAGGCCCTCAAAATTCCCCAAAACTAGAGAAAAACCATTCTAGCTCACAAACTCAACCCAACAAATACTAATCCCGCTAAAAGAAACTAATTCACAAATAAAACAACACTAATCCAAGAGATTAGGGGTCGGGTTCTCACAACGTCCCACACAATTGCCGCCTAGCTCTTGACCTCGTAGAGTTCTCCAACTCTTTGAGGTCGGGAGCTAAGTATTATGACTGGAGACTCCTGGGTATTTAATTTGCATCCCATCTTGATGTCGGTTCCTCAGCCCAAGGTAGTTGATAGCACGCCGCTGTCGCTTCGCCTGCCCGAGGTAATCAATAGAGTGTCTGAATCATTGCAGGAGATGAACCGACAGTACCACGTGTCTCCATCTGGTTGGTAGTCCAATTAATTCGAAGCGACGCATACAGCGCATGAGGTGACGCCTCGTACGCGTGCTTTCGAAATTCGAAAGGGTGCCATATCTTATTTATATAGGGTTGCTCCCTCTTCCTGCTTTCACTTTCACATTCGTTTAGAAGAGCCTGCAGAGAGAACTTCTTCGTTATCGAGCCTTTACCGATTAAAGTTTGACGTCTTTAGGGTCTCTTCCCACCGTCGTAAGTCTTCCACTGCTCTTTCTTATTTCCATTTTTAGGTTTCTTCAGGCTTTCCTTCTTCTTTGCTCTGCCTAGGGTTTTTGGCCCCTTTTTTCTTTTGATTCTCTGTCCTTTGTCTTCCCAGTCTCTTTATACTTAGATATGGGGATCTATAGCATTGGTTAGATACTCCAAAGGCTTTAGTGGAGTTTAGGGCTATGTGTAGGATACTAGACGATGATGATATTACACTAGATGACCCAGACGACGCCTTTGAGGGCCAGTCTTTCCGGTATGGTTGAATGCCATTCCCGTTGGTTTCAGTAGTCGAGGGCGGGGTCTGGTTTCCCCTACACCCCCTCTTTATGATCTGCCTGAGTAAATGGCACCTCTGCCCTTGTCAATTGATGCTGAACGATTTTAAGATCATCAAGGGTGTAGCCGAGCTCAATAAAATCCTCGGTATCGGTCTTGGTGTCCACGACATCGAGGATACTTATTACCTCTGCAAGTCCGGAGGGGACGACAACACATATTATCTCCGGGTAAAGGCAAAATGGGTGCCTTTTGTCCAGGAATTAGAGGACTCCAATAAGTACGCTGGAGATGATCGATTGTTCGTCTCTGGCAACTGGGAGCCTGGGGAGGTCGAGACCGAGCTAGAGAGGTCGTACAGGGTCCCTCGTCGCCTCGGGACTCCTCCAAGTAAATACTAAATGTAAGACCCCGACCCGAGTGAACTCGATTAGTACTAATTAAGTTGTGTGTTAGTTCTAAGCTTGATTAGTGATTCTGGCTAAGTTGGGTTTGGAATAGCTTTTGAAATAGTTTTGGAGAATTTTGTTTGCTTTGTGATTAGTGGGGCCCTTTGGGGGTTCATTTTTATGACTTTGCATGTGCTTGGGGATTTATCGGAGATTCTTGCATTCATTGTTTTAATCACGTTTTAATTGTATTGATAATCCCTACAGCTTTCATGTTGATCCCGTGCCCGTTCGAGACCTCGAAACGTGATTTCATAGCCTTAAGGGCAAAACAGTTATTGTACACTAAATCTGATTTTGTATTTACAATTTGATGGATGCTTTTTCACTTTAGCATCATTTGAATTTTCACACATGCATTGTTTTAGAAAATCTTGAAATCTGGTTTTATACATGCATTGCTTTTAAGATTTGTAAAAGTATTGTTTTATGCATGTTTTGTTTCTAAACTTGGATGCATTGGTTTTAGAATCCAAACTCTTTTGAAAACCTAATTCTTTGTGCATTACTTTTGAGAAATCATATTGAGAATTTAGGTTTGTACCTTGCATACATTCATCACTTTCAGAATCATTTTTGTATGCATTTTTATGTGAAAAGAGTTTTTAGAAATCAAGCTAGCCTATGTTTTAAATCTTCCAAATTATTTTAGGCTTTTTGTGTTTCATGTTTTTAAACATCTTCGTTTGATTTAAAACATGTTTCCAAGCTTGGTTTAGTGGCCCAAAAATCCCCACAAAGAAACACCTTCAAATTTGCAATTTATCGGAATTTTTGTCCCAGGGGGTGGTCCGGCAGTGTCGGCGGTCGACCGGCCTAGAGGTCCCGGTCGACCGGGAACACTGCAGGCCAACTGGGCCCCTGGAGCCCCAACGGTCATATTTCTAACCGTTGTGTGATCCCGGTCGACCGAGACCTGTTTCTAGGTCGACCGAGGACTAGCCGTTGGACAGTTTTCTTGTATAAAGTCCATTCATTTCCAACCTTTTTTCAAGGCTTGAACTATGAACTTTTGAGACCATTTTGGAGCCAAAGAAAGGGGAAGAAGTTGGAAAGGCTAGAGGGCTATTTGGAAATCAAATGCTTGAGTTTTAAAAAGGTAGATCTTTACTTGTATTTTGATTTCCATTAAAATGAAATCCATGCATGCTTAAATCTTTGTATTTTCACTTATGCATGATTTCTAGAGTTGTGTTGCAAACTCAATATCATCTTTGGTAAATTAGTTTGGTTTGCAAACTCTCTTATCCTAATCACATGTGTTCTTAGACTTTAACATTCATACGACTTGTTTGTTTCATTTCTTCAAAGTTGTTTGAATCTTTTATGTGATTAGTTTTATCTTCAATCATCATTTTCTAAGCTTTATTTTTAAAATGCATCAAGCATTCTTTTAGGAGCTTCATTGTTGAAATTGATTGAAGAAAAGCATTCATACACTTGTGCACACACTTTAGCTCATTTAGTGTTTGTTTGTAATTGGAATTTCACTTTCATATTAGCCTATTTAGAGGCAATCCAATTGTGCTTAAATTGTATCTCTTATAGTGATCTTTTGTAAAGACACCTTCTTAGAGAAATCTTTATTTGTAAAGGTTATTGCTTAGCCTAAGAAAAGCATTGTGTAAAGGTTATTGCTTAGCCTTGAAAAGCATCTTGTAAAGGTTATTGCTTAGCCTATAAAAGCACATTGAGAGGTTGTTGTTTAGCCTAGAAAAACAACATTGTAAGGGTTATTGCTTAGCCTATTGAAAAACATAACTAGTGGAAATCCGGTGGGGTGCTTAGATCACAAGCCGGTAGTGGACGTAGGCATTGAGGCCGAACCACTATAAACCTTGGTGTTGTGGTGCTTGCTTTTGTGGTGATTGTTTATATTAGCTTCCGCATATTGTTTGATTAATCATCACATGTGACTAGTTTATGTTAAGAAATTAAAATTTGTCTTAATTGGTCATATTTGTAGCAAACCCTATTGACCCCCCCTCTAGGGTTAGGATCCCAAGGACTTTCAATTGGTATCAGAGCCTCGTGCTCTATCTTTTAGGATCAAGTGTTTTTGGAACTCTTGATTAGGTGTAAAAACCTAGAGTCAAAACCCTAGAGTTGTCCTTACATGAAAATCATTAGGATGGATTCCACTATGATAGATAGTTTAGATTCTTGTGTAGATTCTCCTAGACCCCTCATTCTTCCTTCTATTGGAGATTCAAACCCTCAATTAAATGAATCTCAATATGAGTTAAAAGAAGAAGAAATTGATTATGATGAAGATGATCTTCAACAAGCCTATAATGAATTATATGAAGTATCCTTAAAGCTTGAGAAGAAAAACAAAAGTTTAAGAGAAGAATCTATGAATCTAAACAAAGAATTAGTCTCTTCAAAAGATGAACTTAGAGAGAAAGAAGAAGTAATAAATTGTGTTGAATCTAAGTTCATGATCTCTTTAAATAACCTATCTAACATTCAAGATGAACTAAAAGAATTAAAGATGGGTTATGATAATGTCAATAAGGAAAATTTAAATCTAAGAGATCAAATAAAAAGGCAAGACAAAGACTTTATCAATTTAGAAGCCAAGTTGATTAAAAGTAAGTTAAAAACCAAAGAACTTGGATCTAATGTTGTTAATGAACTAAAACTTGAATTAAAACTTGCCAATGAAGAGCTAAGCAAATATAAGGAAACTGAAAATGAACTTTCAAAAGTCAAAAATGAAAATTCAATCCTTATAACCAAAGTCACTCAACTTGAAGTTTATAAACAAAAGTATGAGTGCAAGTTTACCCAAAGTGAAGAAAGACTTGAAAAATTATTTAAATTGGGTAAATCTCATGGAGATAGGACGGGACTTGGATTTAATAGGAATATGTCATATGACCCTAAATTCACCAACACTTTTGTGAAAGGTGAGTCCTCTTTCTCTAGCACTCTTTCTCCAATGTCCAAAACTAAATGTCATTATTGTGGTAAAGTAGGACATTTCAAATTTGAGTGCAAACTAAGAAGAAGCCATGTGTCTAAACCCCTCCTTGAACCCAAAAAGATAGAATCTAAATCTATGAAGGGTAAGACACTAAAAATCAAGAAAGACTCCAAAAAGACTAAACAAGTTAAATCTATTAAAATGGAGTCTCCAAAGATAGATTCTAAAAAAGTTAAACAAGTCAAACCAAGTTTAAAAGAATCTATGAACAAAAAGCTTCTCAACCTATCTCCCTTATATAAACCCATGAAAGAACTTTTGAATAAAGTAACAAAGTTAAATTTAAAATTCAAAAGTCAAGTAAAGGGAGAAAATAAGAAGAAAAGAAAAGTGAATCAATCCCCAAAAAAACAAACTCACCAACATCAAAAGACTAATCACCAATCTAAGCTAAATTTAGTCAAATCTAAATATCATGGTGATAAGTTTAAATTGAAAATTTATCAAGTCAAATCTCCTTTAGTTGGTGAGAAGTCCAAAATAGACCTCAAAGTTCAACCCTCTCAAGACCTTAGGTGGATTCCTAAAGTTATTTACTTAGACAAACCTTAAGGCCTTGAACCCTCTTGACCAACCTATTCTTTATAGTTAAATCACTTTGTTGGTCATGTTGCATTTGCATTTTTTTTCTATATAGTTACATTTCTTAAAATGCATTGTTTCTTTATGATCAATTGATTTTGTTTTCATGCACCATTCTTGTTACATATCATGGTTTTCAAAATCTTTTGATTATAATTACATCATGTTTGATTTGCTTTTTGCACACATATGTCTTGCATTGCATTTCTTTACATGATTAATTGATTGTGATTTTAAAAGCTTTCATAGCTAATTTATTCATGATCAATTGTTGTTGAATCATTTGTGTAGATGTCATAGTAAGATTATTTGAACAAATGATTTGAATCAATTCAAGTTTTTCCATGGATTTCTAAGTTATACTTTTATATGGAAAATCATTGTTTTGAAAAATCAACTTGTATGTGTTTCTTTTAAGTTATATCTTTTAAAATACAATGTTGAAAATTGATCTTCAAAATCATTCTTTTTATGCTAATTGTTGGATATTGTTTATCAAAATGATTTGAAGATTGGTTGAATGGAAGTGCTCTATAACCTCATTAGTTATATTCATCTAAGCATGTTCCTTGTTCTCATTTCCTTTTCTTTTGGTTTCATTATCTTAGAAATGGAGATGTATGTTGTTTGCATCCTTGCTTATTTATTTACATCCTTTTTATATGCAAATGACTATTGGTTCCATGTATGGTTGTGATCTTAGTTATATTTGTAGAAACCATACTAGAACCCAAATCCATCCTCTATGCCTTCTAGTCAATTCTTTTTGGATGGTTATGATGTTGATTTATGTAGATTCTCTTGGTGTCATCCTTATACATGTTTCAACTTCATAAGTAGTGATCTTAATCATATGAAACTCTTTGAAATCCATTCCTCGTATTTCTATATGATTGATGGATATCTTAGTTGTTGAATTGATATGATTTAGTCACTTTGAAAATTGCATGCTCTACCAAGTCATATCTTTTTGCATTGCAATTTGCCTTGTTCATCACTATGCTAAATAGTCATATCTTTAATAGTGATGAATATCCATTTATGATGCTTGATGGAATTTGGTGTTTGTCACATCCTTGCTCTTTAACATGTTGTCAAATTCAATTGGTTTCATTTGGTATAATTTAAGATTGATTTGATTTCTTGTGATTGTGATAGACCTTGTGTACATTGGATTGAGCTTGATAGTTACATATTTGTTCCATGTCACACACCATTAGTATCATAAATTTCATGTTTGCCGCCTCTCTTGCTCATATAGGTATATGTCATGACCACCATGTTTATGTGTTCATAATATTGGTTGGTTATTAGTTGAGGTTGGCTTCATGCTTGAATTTCATTTCACTCATCTTGCACATGATAGTCATATTTATTGATTGAATGAAATGATTTCAAAACTTACATAGCATATGATTTTCATAGTTAAATTATTTAATGCTATGTTTAGTAAACCCCATTGCATCATGGATAGCTCTAATTTGGATTTTTCCTAATAGTTATATTTTTAAATCCATTTTAGAGTGAGTGTGTTTAATAGACTTATCCTTAAATCTCAATTGGTATTCTTTGTTTTTCCAATTGGTATCCATGATTGCTTTTCTCATTAGACCTTGCTTTCTTTTGGTAATTTGATCATATTGAGCCTTATAGTTAAATGAATCTAATCCTTTCCTTGAAGTTGACCCTCATTTGGTTAAACCATCTACTTCTTGAACCAAATAGTTATACCTTGTCAAAAGTTTGACAAAAGAAGAGAATGGATTGAGGGGGAGTGTAAACCTTCATAGGAAGTATTAGTTTTGATCAAATTGACCCTTGGATTGCCTTTGAGCCCTTAGAGTCTTCTTCCATACATGATAGCCTGTTATGTATTTCATTTTCGATTTTATTTGTTAACAGGTGCTACTGAAGGTATTTTCCTTATTTCATGTGTGTAGGTACCTTTGCAATTTAATGTCAAAGGGGGAGAGAGCATTCAAGTACTCAAAGATCTCCTATTCTTCAAAGGGGGAGAGAGCATTCAAGTTCTCAAGAAGGGTGAAGAGAATGTCCAAGCTTCCTAAGGGGAGAGTTGTGTATGATCTTCTACAAGGGGAGAGAATGCATATCTTGCCAAAGGGAGAGAGAGGCATGGTCAAAGGGGGAGAGCTTATAGAAGAAAGAAAGCTTGGAGCTAAAGAAGATGCTTGGCCATAGAGAGGAAGATGAAAAGAAAGCTTGAAGAATGATCAAGCTCCAAGCATCAAGAAGATTGAAGAAAAGAGCCCAAGAGCCCAAGCTAAGAGGAGGAGCATCCAAGAAGATTTCAAGACTTGTCCAGCTTAGGGGGAGCTGAAGACTAAGTGTGTAATTTCAATGATGAGTAAGTTGCCATCAAATTGCAAAGGGGGAGATTGTTAAGAATTTTGTATTTGCAATTTGATGGATGCTTTTTCACTTTAGCATCATTTGACTTTTCACACATGCATTGTTTTAGAAAATCTTGAAATCTGGTTTTATACATGCATTGCTTTTAAGATTTGTAAAAGTATTGTTTTATGCATGTTTTGTTTCTAAACTTGGATGCATTGGTTTTAGAATCCAAACTCTTTTGAAAACCTAATTCTTTGTGCATTACTTTTGAGAAATCATATTGAGAATTTAGGTTTGTGCCTTGCATACATTCATCACTTTCAGAATCATTTTTGTATGCATTTTTATGTGAAAATAGTTTTTAGAAATCAAGCTAGCCTATGTTTTAAATCTTCCAAATTATTTTAGGCTTTTTGTGTTTCATGTTTTTAAACATCTTCGTTTGATTTAAAACATGTTTCCAAGCTTGGTTTAGTGGCCCAAAAATCCCCACAAAGAAACACCTTCAAATTTGCAATTTATCGGAATTTTTGTCCCAGGGGGTGGTCCGGCAGTGTCGGCGGTCGACCGGCCTAGAGGTCCCGGTCGACCGGGAACACTGCAGGCCAACTGGGCCCCTGGAGCCCCAACGGTCATATTTCTAACCGTTGTGTGATCCCGGTCGACCGAGACCTGTTTCTAGGTCGACCGAGGACTAGCCGTTGGACAGTTTTCTTGTATAAAGTCCATTCATTTCCAACCTTTTTTCAAGGCTTGAACTATGAACTTTTGAGACCATTTTGGAGCCAAAGAAAGGGGAAGAAGTTGGAAAGGCTAGAGGGCTATTTGGAAATCAAATGCTTGAGTTTTAAAAAGGTAGATCTTTACTTGTATTTTGATTTCCATTAAAATGAAATCCATGCATGCTTAAATCTTTGTATTTTCACTTATGCATGATTTCTAGAGTTGTGTTGCAAACTCAATATCATCTTTGGTAAATTAGTTTGGTTTGCAAACTCTCTTATCCTAATCACATGTGTTCTTAGACTTTAACATTCATACGACTTGTTTGTTTCATTTCTTCAAAGTTGTTTGAATCTTTTATGTGATTAGTTTTATCTTCAATCATCATTTTCTAAGCTTTGTTTTTAAAATGCATCAAGCATTCTTTTAGGAGCTTCATTGTTGAAATTGATTGAAGACATCATACACACATCATGAGCATACATCTTTGCATTCATTTAGTGTGTGTGTGAGTTAGTTTTTCACTTCCATATCCGCCTAATTAAGAGGCATTGTAATGAGCTTAATTGAATCTCCATCAAGTGTATTATAGACACTAACTTAGTGAGATAACCAACCTATGGTTGAAGAGGTTATTGCTTAGCCTATAAAAGCATAGTGTATAGGTTGATGTTGAACCTTGAAAAACATCATTGTAAAGGTTATTGCTAAGCTTTGAAAAGCATATTGTAAAGGTTATTGCTTAGCCTATTGAAAAGCATAAATAGTGGAAATCCGGTGGGGTGTTGGTTCACAAGCCGGTAGTGGATGTAGGCATTGAGGCCGAACCACTATAAATCCTTGTGTGATGGGATTGCTTTGTGGTGATTCTTTTGTTAGCTTCCGCATCTTGTATGATTAATCATCACATGTGACTAGTTTGTTTTAAAGAAGTTAAAATTTGATTAAAATTGGTCATAAATGAAGCTCACCCTATTCACCCCCCCTCTAGGGTTCGGATCCCCAGGACTTACAGTGGTGACAATGCAGGCGGCTCTCTCGGTAAGTCTCTGCCTTTCATAAGTCTCTTGCGTTTCATCTCAGTCGTTGCATTCTGACAATCCGTTTCCTTTATAGGTACTGCAAAGAACTCAAGTCCAGCTGGAGAGGACCCGGCAGACCGGAGCTCGGATCGCGAGGTTAGAGGAGGAGAAGAGGGCCATCGGAGGGAGAGCCATCGGAGGAGAGCCATCAGAGGGAGGAGGAGCGGGAGGCGACCGTCCCCGGCCTCATGTCTAAGCTCGAAGCGGCGAAGGCCAAGGCCGAGGAGCAAAAAAAGCTGGTTGCCGAGCTCAAGAAGTAGAAGGATGAGGCCGAGGCCAAACTTCAGGCCAAGGCTGACTCTGTTTATGATGAGGGGGTGGAAGCAGTTTCAAAGCTGTACGAGGCTTAAGTCCTGGATATGAGCCAGAAAGTTTGGGAGCTCGGGTGGATGGGCGCTTTGAAAGAGGCTAGAATCCCTGAAGACCAACCCTTATACAAGAACCCACCCAAGTTCCAACCCCCGGAGCCGAAACCAAGTAAAGCTCCTTCTCCTGAAGTCCCTGAGTTTGCTCCGCTTGTTCCTTCAGCAGCGATTGAGGTCGAAACCGGGGACGCTGGGGGCGCCCTTTGAATTTTGTTTTGATGTATCTCTTTTTGATTTTTTGAAAAAGAATGTAATGACAATTGTAATATTTACAATGATGAATACAATTCCTTTTTTTCAATCTTGTCTTCAATCATTTCTCTTGATAACTATAAGTCTAACTTCCATGAATGATAAAGTATTTGAGTTCAGTTCAGTAACCAGAACATAGTAACTGAGTTCGGTTCAAAAACCGGAACCAGTAAGTAACCATTAGGCAAATGACTTTGGTTCCACAACCAGAAGCAACTTAGCTTAATCGAGTTCGGTTCAATAACCTGAATCCCATTTGTTCTTAAGTTCTATAACCCAAAAAATTAGACTTAAACCAAATTTGTACTGTCAGGCTTAATTTACTAACCGAGCCCCACATAGGCAAACTAGATTAAGTTTTTTAGGAGTAAAAGATATTCTAAGCTTTTCCCGGTGATAGAACTTTTTATAGTTGGTTCTGTAACCGAACTTAAATCTTCGAGACAGCCACCGAGTTCTTTAATTGGGTGCCTTGAATACTTGGTTCCATAACCGAAATGGGATAGCCGCCGAGTTCCGTAACTTGGTGTTTTGTATAGCTGGTTCCATAATTGAGCTAAAGCCACCGAGTTCTGTAACAAGGTGTTTTATATAGCTGGTTCCATAACACGAGCTGAAGCCATTGAGTTCTATAACAAGGTGTTTTAAATAGCTGGTTCCATAATTGAGCTGAAATTGGCGTTGAGTTTCGTAACTTGGCGTTGATTGAAAGCAACAAAGCACATCCTTCCATAAGAATTTACTTTTATTGATTCCAAAAACTGAGTTCAATTTAGAAATAGTACTTCTTGAGATGCATGGCGTTCCGTGGGCATGGTAACTCTTTACCATCCATGTCCTCAAGCCTGTATGCTGATTTCTTGGCTGCTGAGATTACTTTGAATGGTCCGTGCCAGTTTGGTGCCAGCTTGCCTTCATTTGGATTTTTATCTGCTGGAAGCGTCTTCTTCAAGACTAGTTCCCCAACTGAAAACTCCCTCTCTTTGACTCTTTGGTTGTATCCTCTGGCTAACTACTGCTGATAAGAAGCCAGCCGGATAGCTGCTGCATCCCTTCGCTTCTCAGCTATGTCAAGTTCTTGGGCCAGGTTTACTTTGTTTTGGCCTTGGTTGAAGAGCTCTGGTCTCAAGGTTGGAAGGTTGATTTCGAGGGGCATCACAACTTCCATTCCATAGGCCAGGGAGAAGGGCGTTGCCGAAGTGGCGCGCCTTGGAGTGGTTCAGTATGCCCAAAGGACACTCGAAAGTTCCTCCACGCTTCTCCCCTTGGCTCGGTTAAGTCTTTTCTTGAGCCCATCGAGCACCACCATGTTCGAGATTTCTGCCTGACCATTGCTCTGTGGATACGTTAGAGTTGAGTAGTGGTTTCTGATGCCGAGCTCTTGGCAGAAGTTCTTGAAGAAATTGGAGTTGAACTGCGTCCTGTTGTTCGAGATCAGGGTTCGTGGTACTCCAAATCTTGTGATGATATTCTTCCATACAAAATTCTTTGTGTCGTGCTTAGTGATAGAAGACAATGTTTCTGCTTCTATCCATTTAGTGAAATAATAGTAGCCACCTCTTATTCACTAGAGCTCAGTAGAGTGGTCCAACGATGTCGAGGCCCCACTGAGCGAAGGGCCATGGACTACAGAGCGGGCTCAGGTCCTGTGTTGGCTGGTGGAGAGAGTGTGAGAACTTCTGGCACTTTTCATACTTCCTTGCATAGAGCTGACCGTCTTTCTGCATATAGGGCCACCAGTAACCTTGGCTTATAGCTCAGTAAGCCAGCGACCGACCTCCGATGTGGCTTCCGTAGATCCCCTCATGGATCTCATAAAGGAAATCTTCGACTTTGCTCGGGTGAACGCACTCGAGGTAAGGGTCGGTGAAGGACTTTCTATAGAGTCTGCCATCTGGAGATAACCAAAACCGAGCTGTTTTCAGCCTGATTTTGTGAGCCTCATTCCTATCTTCAGGAAGTTGGTCATCCCTCAGGTAGGCCATGATTGGGTCCATCCAGCTCGGACCAAGATTAGCACACAAAACTTGCCGAGGTGGTTAGAACTCTATACTTGGTTTTTTCAACGTTTCCACCTCAACAGTTCTTTTCTTTCCAGCCTCGAAGCAGATGCCAAGTTGGCAAGAGCGTCAGCATGGGAGTTGGATTCTCTATCGACCTTTTGACTTTAGCTTTCTGGAATTAGGGGAGGAGCGGCTTTGCGCTAGCCAAGTAGGCTGTCATCCTTTCGTCCCGGGCTTGGTAGTCCCCACTTAGTTGGCTCGTCACCAACTGAGAATCACTGAAGACCACCAGTTTCCATGCCCCCAGGATTTTAGCGCTACTGAGCCCTGCGATCAATGCTTCTTACTCGGCTTCGTTATTGGACGCCTTGGCGCCAAGTGTTAAGGCTTGCTCGATGACAAGGCCCTCTGGAGATTGGAGAACAATGCCAGCTCCAACCCTCTTGGAAGTTGAGGATCCGTCGACGAAGACCTTCCATGCTGAATCAAGGAACTACTTCCAAGATTGTTCGTATTCCACTTTGGTAGCCTCACCTCATTGCCCCCCAGGTCGGTGTCGAGTTGTCTCGGTGTCGAACTAGGAGAGATGAATCCCACGATGAAGTCTGCCAAAACCTGGGCCTTGATCACTGTATTTAGTTGATATTGGATATCGTACTGGCCCAGCTCGACGACCCATCTTGAGATTCTTCCAGAGAAGTCAGCCTTTCTGAAAAGGGACTTAAGCGGATGTTCTATAACAACAACTATGGTGTACCTTTGGAAGTAGTGAGAGAGTTTGCGAGAAGCACTGACGAGTGCTAATGCAAGTTTCTTAAGCGGTAGATACCTGGTCTCGACGTCAAGCAGGATCTTGCTCGTGTAGTATATAGGCTTCTGCTTCTTGTCTTCCTCTCTGACGAGTACCGAGCTTACTGCATGGTCCAAGACGACCAGGTACAGAAAAAGTACTTCGCCCTATTTTGGTGTAAATAATAGGGGTGGTGAAGACAAATAGTCTTTGAGTTCTTGAAGGGCTCTGTCTCACTCCGGAGTCCATTGGAATTTCAAACTTTTCTTCAAAAGCTGAAAGAAGGGGCGACACTTGTCCGAAGCTCGGTTGATGAAGTAGTTGAGTGCGTCTGCCATCCCTGTGAGCCTCTGGACTTGTTTCACCGTGGTCGGAATTTGAATTGCCTAGATCGCAGAGATTTGCTCTGGATTGACTTCGATTCCTCTTCTGGTGACCAGGCTCCCCAGGAATTTGCCGGAGCCAACTCCGAACGCGCATTTGGACACATTTAGTTTGAGCTGGAACTCTTTGAGAACAGTGAATGTTTGACTCAGGTCCGCCAAGTGGTCCTTTGACCTTTTGGACTTGACAACCATGTTGTCAATATAGACATCCATTGTCTTGTCGAGCTGGGCCTGGAACATCTTCGTTACCAGCCTCTGGTAAGTCGCCCCGACATTCTTTAACCCAAAGGGCATCACTTTGTAACAGTAGATGCCTCTAGGTGTTATGAATGCGGTTTTCTCTTTTTCAGGCCCGTACATCGGAATCTGATGGTAACCTCGGTAGACATCGAGGAAACTCATCCTGTCATGCCCGGCAGTGGCGTCAATCATCTGGTCAATCTTCGAGAGCGGAAAGCTGTCATTAGGACAGGCTTTGTTGAGGTCGGTGAAGTCCACGCAGACCCTCTACTTTCCATTCTTCTTTTTGACTACCACTGTGTTGGCCAACCATTCCGGGTAGTGCACTTCTCTGATAGCCTTGGCTTCCAGCAACTTCTCGACCTCCTCAACACTGCTTCTGTCTGTGGGATCCTCGTTCTGTAAGCTTTCTGTACTACATGTTTGTGCTTGGGGTCCACGTTCAGCTTGTGGCACATGATCTCGGAATCGAGGCCTGGTATGTCATAGGGTGTACAAGTGAAATCTTCCGTGTTCTGTAACAAGAAACTCAGCAGCTTGGACTTCTCAGCTTTGGGGAGCTGGCTTCCAAGTAAGAAATATCTCTCTGGATTGTCGGGATCAATTCTGACCTTGGTCAGATCTTCAATGCTTTTCTGCTCTGCAGATCAACCAATGTCTTCGAGCTCTACTTCCAGTTCAGCCACATGTACCTGCTGCGGTTCTGCTTCACCAGGCACCATAGCCATCAGGCACTGTTTGGCCATCTGCTGGTCTCCTTTAACCGTGACCACCTCAACTTGGCTGTTCGCGTTCTCTAACGAGAACTTGAGTTTTTGGTGATGGGTGGAGGGCACCGCTTCCATATTATGCAGCCAAGTCCGCCCCATGATTGGGTTTTATGGGGATGGTGCATCCATCACTAGGAAGTCGGCTAACATGGAGGCGCCTTCGATTTGGACTTCTAAGGAGACTTTCCCCTTCGGGTATACCGGTTTTGAGCTGAAGCCCACCAGGGGAGTGCGAGATTCCTGCAAGTCATCTTCTTTCAAACCCAACTTCTTCAAGCAGTCAAAGTAGAGAATTTCTGACGAGCTTCCGGGATCCACAAGAATTCGTTTCACCTTGAAGTTCTTCAACCTCAGGGTTAGAATTAGGGGGTCGTTGTGGGGGAGCTGGACGGACCCCTTCTAGGTCCTCATCTGAGAACCAGATTTTGGATTTCTCTTTCTGAGGTTTCTTGGCTGCAGGTCCTAGCTCGGCTGTCATCACCTATTTGCCGTGTGAAGCCCTCCTGGCCTCGGCACGAACCTGGTTACCCCCCTTCGGCGCGGGAGCCAGGTGAATGACGTTGATAATGCCTTCCGGCTCGTCGCTGTCCTGATCATCACCAGGTCAGTGCTGATGGGCCTGGTTGACTCTACCACTCTCTTTGATGAAATCTTTTAAGTGCCCGTCCTTGATGAGCTTTTCAAGGTGAGACTTAAGGGCCATGTTGTCCTCGGTTCTGTGCCCATTTTGTTTGTGATAGGCACAGAATTTGCTCTGGTCCCGGGTGGAGGGATCACCCTTCATTAGCTGCGACCACTTGCAGTAGGGCTGCGATTTGATCCTGCCGAGGAGCTTGTAAATGGGCTCCTTGAAGATCGTATTCACAGCTTTGTAGGAGTCAATGGCTGGCTTGGACTTCTTATTGCCCCCAGAGGTGGAGGTCAAGATCGCTGCAGAACTCGTCGAAGCCTTCTTCTGGTCTGCTTCCTTTAGAGAGTTTTTTGTCCCTTTTAGAGGGTCGGTCTTCTTGCCAGAGGCCAAAGCTCTCGTGAGCTCGGTGTCACGCCCCCGAACCAGAACCTCGGGGGCGAGAATGGGATTAAGCATAAATGTATTTTACTTCTCCTAAGATCCGCGTGTGTGAAGACAACACATTCCAACACATTCTGAATATTTTGCGGAAGCTTTCGTGGCATTGCGACCCGGAGTCCGTGGCCATCGGATTCCCCGTCGCACTCAACCTTTAGCATATAGCTATCATATCAAGAATCATATCAGACTGGAGTAAACCATCACAATAAATTACAGAGCTGGCAGTAACAGGATATTACATTCCCATATATGTTCCAGTTACAATTATCAATGTACATTAATTAAGAATCCCAAGAAAGAGGCAAATAAAAGCCATACAACAATAAGCTATAAACTACTACCCAAATGTGACGTAGCTCCGATGTCAAGCTCAATGTCTACATGACATAGCCGACAAACCAACCTGCAAGGCTTGGCTTCACAGCCAATAAAACACTCAACTAGGGGCGAAGAAATCTGAACCTGAGTACCAAAAGTAGTGGGTCAGACACGACGGTCTGGTAGGTGGATGAAAAGATAACAAATATACTGAAGAATAAAACATAAGATAAATCATGCTATTCGATCAAATGCTACATATAATTAAACGGGTGCAAAGTCGGGAATCTCGGGGAAAACCTATATTCATTTCAAGCATGGGTAAAACATGACTATCTAATAAAACATGTGTTCGTTTACATCATCTATAATCATAGATATTTGACAATCGGGTGTTCGTCTAAAACATGTATAAATATAGTGGTATGGCAAAACAACGTTCATTTGAAACTTAAGTAAAAACATAAGTATACAACAAACCAGGTATTCATAGCAGTCTAGCAAAACCAATGTCCATTTAAAACCTATGTAGAAATGCGGATATTTAACAAACCGGATATCGTTTAAAACAGGTATAAACGTAGGGATATGGAAACAAGTGTCATTTGAAACATATTTCAAAGCATGGATATTTAACGAATTGGGTAATCATTTAAAACAGGTATAAACATAGGAATCTGGCAAACGCGTGTCGTTTAAAACATATTTCAAAGCATGGATACTTAACAAATCGGGTATCATTTAAAAACAGGTATAAACATAGATATCTGACAAACCAAATGTCCTTTAAAGCAAGCTCGGATATTTAACGATTTGGGTATTCCTTTAAAACATGTGTAATCATATAAATCTAGCAAAATCATTGATCGTTTGAAACATATGTAAAAGCATGGGTATTTAACGAATCGGGTAATCATTTAAAACATGTGCGGGTACAAAGAATAGAAGACCATATAATAATAACTGAATTTACATTGGAGAATATTAGCACTTGTTTAAATAACAACTTTCATAAAGGAAACGAATCATTTATCGGAAAGCAAGTAAGCAATATAAAACATGTCGGGTATCCAAGGAAATCGGGAACTGGCAAGATGGCAATCACAAGAAGCTAAGTCCTCTATCACCGAAGTGACAAGAGTATAACGGGACGTTGGCCTCAGTCACACAAGGTGAGGAGACTCAACGCAAAACATATATACAATATAAATATACGGGAACGGGACCACGGCAGCGAACCGGGTATCGGGACGGGACCACGGCAATAACCGGGTATCGGGATCCAAACTGCAGCTGGCGGGACGGGAGGGGATCTCCAAGTCAGTGGATCAGACTGACAAGGTTCCCAAGCTTAGTGATGCCGACTCATAGGTCAAAACCAATCGAGACATATGCAAGTAAATCAAGTACAATAATTAAACGGGTAAAACGGGGGTGCTCAAGGGCACACTGTCACTTCATATCGGGCAATACATTTCGGGACAAATAACTGTTACTAGTGTAACTTCAATGTTTTCGGGAAAACAAATCATGTGATGCAAATCTCGGGAAATGAGGTGAAACAATGAACTATTACAATTTCGGGTAAAATATCGATTTCAAGATTTGTTTAAGTGAATAAGGGTCCCGTATGTCGATTATAATAATTTACTTGGTACTCCTCGAGTTTGAAGACATTCCGGGCTCCTTATGTACTTTTACTAGTTTCAAAACTTAAAATGAGCTTATGGGTAGTACTAGATGTTACAATAGCAAAAATCAAGATTATAAACGGTCCATCCTAGGCATGACATTAATCCGGAAACATCGAGCAACCTATTCAGTCACCGAAAGGAATAGAATTCGCGATAACCAAGGGAAAGACTTGTGTTTAGATATAAAGAAGATATCGCGTCGTTCCATCCCGTTCAAGATTGAAATGGATTGAACTTCGATGCCACCGAACCAACCGTGAGGCGTGTCGGCTCAAGACATCCTCACACATGGTCCAAACGGTCCAAAAAGGGTAGCCAGGGTCCCACCTAAAACCAAGAATTTGCCTAGATCATCACCATTCTTTCTTTTGGTTCCCTAGTCTTGAAGACCTTAGATTAGGGCATAATTGGTCTTAACACTAAGGTATATACCCCTAGGACTCATAGAAAGCCCAAAGGTTTCAAAAAAAAAACCATATCAAATTTCACTGGACGGTCCGATCGATCGGCCTGAAAAGCCTTACAGTTACTGACAGTCCGATCGATCGTCCGATCGATCGGACCTGGGCGTGCAGGTCCGGGAAACACTTGATTTTTCTTTCCTTTTTCCTTTCCTTTCCAACACTTAAACAATCACATAGAACTATAAACAAGAAGACTAAAATACATGTTTTCAAGACAATAATATGAGCTAAAGAGCTCCTCATTTCAAGTTTCTCCCTTTCCATTATTTCCATTCACAACAAATCTCAAGGTGGAGAAAACTCATTCATGTGAAACCATTTGAAACCTTGACAATATGATGCATACATTTTCCAAGCATGAACAAGAGGGAAATAAACCCATCAATAAGCACATTTCGAAATCAATATTAATCATAGTAAAGACAACTACTAAAATCACCAAAACCCTTAATGAAACAAGATTTTTCTCACAAAACATGTTAATAATCAAAACGATCCAATCATCCACTTGCCTTTGACTCGAATCAAGCAAATCAAGCTCCTAATCACCTCTCAAGCTCAAGATCCACAATCTCTACAAAAACCCCCAAAACAAACCCAAAAATGGGTTAAACCATGAAATGACAAGGAAACCTTTCAATAATAAAGGTGGAGCTTCTCTAAGGCTAGAAGACTACAAATCTAGAAGATGAAGAAGAACACTTACTTGGATGACCTTCAAATGAAGAGAGCTAGCTCAAGGGAGGTCTCTAGGTTGGGAGATTTCTCCAAAAATGGTATCAATAGGGAGCCATGGTGAAGAGGAAGAAGAAGATGGTCTCCATTTCTTGATTGATGAACTATTGGTGTGGCTTGGAGATGAAAAAGCAAGAAGAAGAAGAGAAGCACAAGGAACCCTAGGTTCAGCTGGTTTGTGCTGGAGCAATGGAGGGTGAAATGAACAATGAAGGGGGTGGGTTCTCTTATGTTAACAAAGGAGGTTGGGTCCCACAACTTAAGGGACTAGTTTGGCTGAAATCATCTAATTCGGGACCTCGGATGGATTCAACGAAGAAGGAAGAAATGATCGTCGAAATATCTAGTTTCCAAAAAGTATATGTTTCGTGGGTTTCGGGAATATCGAGTTTTGGGTACAGATTTGGTGTGAAAAGACTGTTTTGCCCTCAAGGCCAAGAAATCGGGTTTCGGGTTCTCAAATGGATATGGGATCAACATGAAAGTTGTAGGATTCCTCAAGATGAATGCAACGGGTCAAAAAAACAATACGAAACAAATCAAAAAAATCTCACAAGTAAATGCAAAGCCGAAAAGGGAACCCCCAAAGGGCCCCACAAGCTACCAAAGCACTCAAAAGCCCAAAACTAGAAGAAAAACCATTCTAGCTCACAAACTCAACCCAACAAATACTAATCCCACTAAAAGAAACTAATCCACAAATAAAACAACACTAATCCAAGAGATTAGGGGTCGGGTTCTCACACTCGGGCCTCGTCCTCTTCTTGTTCAACAAATTGGTTCACCCTAGCCATCAATGCTTTCTTGTGACCACGAGGAACCGAACTGGATCTTTTCAAAGCTCGTTGCCTGGCGGCAAAGCCTGTTTGAAAGACTTGAGGGCCACCTGATCAGTGGCGACTTCCACTTGGCTGTAAACGGTCTAAAACCTCTTGGTGAACTTAATGGGGGGGGGGGGTGAATCAGGTGAGCTACAACTTAGTGACCAATAATGCCCAATTTTAAAGTTCTTTAATTCAATTAGTCACATGTGATGATATAGAACTAAAATGCGGAAGCTAACAAAAATAATTACCACAAAGCATGCACCATCACACAATGATTTATAGTGGTTCGGCCTCAATGCCTACATCCACTACCGGCTTGTGATCCAACACCCCACCAGATTTCCACTATCAGTGCTTTTCAATAGGCTAAGCAATAACCTCTAACACTGATGTTTTTCAAGGCTTAACATCAACCTATACACTATGCTTTTCTAGGCTAAGCAATAACCTATACCCTATGCTTTTCTAGGCTAAGCAATAACCTATGCAACCAAAAAGTTGGTTCTCTCTCTGAGTAGTGTCTAGAATACACTTGATGGAGATACAGTTTAAGATCAATTACAATGCCTCTTGATTAGGCTGATATGAAAGTGAAAATCAAACTCACACAAGACTCTATGTAATACAAAGATGAATGCACATTGTGAAAACTTCAATCAAGTTAAAAATGATAGCTCAATGAATGCAAGCTTAAAGCTTTTGAAAGTGTAAAATACAAAAATAGATTTGATTGTAGTGAAGGAACAAATCACATGTAATTTAAAAACCTACTTGAAAATGATGTATATCAATGCTAAGCAAGTTGTGTGAAACTTTAAAACAAAATACATGTGATTTGTGAAGTTGTTGAATCCAAAACATAAGATAGATTTGAAAGTGATTTTCTTATGATGAAAAGCAACAACCAAAGATTCAACCAAGTATAGGAATCATGTTACATATAATTTCAAAGATGATTCCAAAACATGATTCACTTAGATATACTAATTTGAGTCCTACTTGGTTTGAATCAAGGTGATGTATCCAAAACAATAAATCAATTCAACACATACATATGTTAAGGACATATCAAATCATAGTTAACATGCCCAAAAAGATTTACTAATAATTTAAGCAAAGCATGAAAACATATGAAAAGGAAAACTAAGCTTACATAGAAGATTTACTTATGATTCCAAGCTTTAGCTTCCCTTTTTTACCAACTAGCCTCCCTTAGCTCATTCCCTTTTGTTTGGCCTCAAAACACCTCAAGGAGTATCCCTTGGATCCTTAAATTTGGTCAAGGAATGAACTTCAATTTATAGAAAATGTTGTCTAACGGCTAGCTTGTCGGTCGGCCGACATTTGAAGTTCGGTCGACCAAACTCAACGGTCATAGTCCAACGGCCATATATTTCAAAAGCTTGTTGACCGAAATACACTTGTCAGTTAACTGAACTGAAGTTCGGTCGACCGACAGGTGACTGACACTTGACCGACAGTTGACCGAAGTTTCCAGAAAACACAGATTTCATATTCTGGAATCGAAACCGACAGCTGACCGACAAAGGTTCGGTTGACCAAACTTTCCCTGATTATAAAGATTCGTAAAAGTGATTTTTGAAAGGGAAACTTGGTCTTAGAGGTCTAGGCCATTGAATCAAGCCTGGAAACATGTTTTAAATCATTCTAAGAGTTTTAAAAACATGAAATCTAAAATGCCTAAGATGATTTGAAACTTTTAAAACCATAGGCAAGCTTGATTCGAAAATCTTCTTTTGAAAACTAAATGCATCCAAGTTTAAAATCAAAACATGCACAAATCAATATTTCTACAAGTCTAAAAAACAATGCATGTGTAAATCAAGATTTCAAGAATTTCTAAATCAATGCATGTGTGAAAATTCGAATGATTTTAAAATGATAATGCATCCATCAAATTGCAAAACACAAAATCCCTAACACTTTCTAGTGTCGCCAACTAAGGATGGTCCATGGAAACTCCTGACACCAACTTCTTCCCAACAGATTAGGGTTTTGCATCTCCTGCAATATAAAGCCTCTTAAGGTGCCATCTTGATGCTCGAATGGTAGCTGTTGTTGTAAGCAAACTCACAAAGTGGTAGACAGTCTTCCCAGTTCTCCTTGTAATAAAAGACACAAGCTCACAACATGTCCTCTAATGTCTGGTTGGTGCACTCAGTCTGCTTGTCTGTCTGTAGATGGTAAGCAGTGCTGAAGCTCAACTTGGTGCCCAAAGCCTACTATAGGCTCTACCAGAAGTGAGAACTGAAACGCGGGTCTCTATATGAACAATCGATGCTGGAACTCCGTGTAAAGAGACAATCTCGTCCATGTATAGCTTAGCTAGGACGTCGAGTCCTGCTCTCATTAAGACTGGCAAGAAATGAGCTGACTTAGTCTGTCGATCCACAATAACTCATATGCCACCATGGCGTCTCCTAGTAACCGAAAGTCCTGTGATGAAGTCCATGGTAATGTGCTTCCATTTCCACTTGAGTATATCAAGCCGATGTAGCAGCCCTGGCGGCTTTTGGTGTTCGGCCTTGATCTGTTGGCACGTCAAGCGTTTAGAAACATAGCCTACAATATCTTTCTTCATGTTGTTCCACCAGTAGTAGCTTCTCAGGTTCTGGTACATCTTGGTGCTGCCTAGGTGAATCGAATATCTGTTGTGATGCGCATCTACTAGGATCTCGTCCTTTAGCTCCTGAATATCTGGCATGCACAATCTGTCCTGATAGTAGAGCACTCCAACAGTCAATCTGAACTCTGGCCTCTGGTCAATCTGCTCGATCACTCTGACAAGCTTGGGATCGTAGCATTGATTGTCCTTGACCTTTCCAAGCAACTTTGGTTCCCATGCGGACATGGTAGTAAGCATAACTCTGTCGCTGAGCGGCTGAAACTGGACATCTAAGTCCCTGAAGACATCGATCCACACACCCTCTGCTGCTAGAAAGCTGACTAGGGCGGTCTTTTTGCTCAAAGCGTTTGTCACGACATTCGCCTTACCCGGATGATATTTGATAGGGAAGTTGTAATCCTTGATGTACTCCATCCATCACCTCTAACGATTGTTGAGATCAAGCTAGGTGAACAGGTACTACAAGCTGCGGTGGTCCGAATGCACTTCGAACTTCTCCCTGTAGAGATAGTGCTGCCACATCTTCAATGAAAAAATGACTACTGCTAACTCCAAGTAGTGCGTAGCGTACTTCTTCTAGTGTTCCTTCAGCTGTCGTGATCCATAGCCGATGACTATCCTTTCCTGCATCAGAACACATCCTAGGCCTGTCCGTGAAGCGTCGGTGAAGACAACGAATCCACCACTCCAGGAAGGTAACAAGATCGGTGATGTCGCCAGTCTCTCCTTTAGCTTTTGGAAGCTGTCTTCGCAAGCATCTGACCATACGAACGGTACATGCTTCCTTATCAATTTGGTCAAAGGCGTCGAAATCATAGAGAAGTTCTTGATGAGTTTGCGGTAGTAGCCTACTAAACCAAGAAAACTTCAAACCTCTGTGACATTCTCCGGTCTCTCCCAGTTCACCACTGCTTCTATCTTTGCTGGATCCACTGCCAATCCATCCTTGGAGATGATATTTCCAAGGAAGACCACTTGCTCTAACTAGAACTCACACTTGCTAAGCTTCGCGTACAACTGGTTGTCCCATAACAACTGTAGAGATGTCATCAAATGCTGCTTGTGCTCCCCTCTGGACTTGGAATAGACCAACACATCGTCGATGAACATAACTGTGAAGCTGTCGAGGTACGGAGCGAATATCTTATTCATCAGGGACATGAACACTGCTGGTGCATTCGTCAATCCAAACGGCATCACAAGAAACTCATAGTGCCCATAGTGTGTACAGAACACTATCTTCTACACATTCTGCTCTTTGACTCGCAACTGATGGTATCCCGATCTCAAATCTATTTTCAAAAAGTATCGAGCACCCTGAAGCTGGTTGAATGGCTCGTCGATCCGTGGAAGATGATACTTGTTCTTCACTGTTGCCTGGTTCAGCTACCGATAGTCGATGCACATCCTCATCGATCCTTCTTTCTTCTTCAAGAAAAGCGTTAGTGCATCTCACGGCGACATGCTCAGTCTGATGAAGCCTTTGTCAGCAACTCCTCTAATAGGGTCTTCAACTCTCGCAACTTTGCTGGAGCCATGCGATAAGGAGCCTTGGAAATCGGTGCTGTGCCTGGTGCAAGCTCGATGGTGAAGTCTATCTCTCTGGCTATAGGCAATCTCAGAATCTCGTCGGGAAACACATCGAGGAACTCGCAGACAACTTGGATCTCCTCTACTCCTTTGGCCGGTTTGTCCTCCGAGACGAACTCGATGTAGCCTTCGCAACCTGATTTCATCAATCTCTCAGCCTTCAGTGCCGAAATCATTCGGGTGCTGGGTGGTCTCCTCTCGCCTACAAACTCAATCGTGTTGTCTAATCCATCAATGGAGAGTTTGACTATTTTTTTTGAAGCAATCCATCACCGCTCGGTACCTAGCCAACCAATCCATCCCCAAAATGACGTCGAAGTCATGCATGGGTAGTATGATCAATTCTGTAAATAAAATGCACTCCCCGATCTGTACTCTGCATCTGGGGTGGTCAGTTTGACACACTACGCTCCTACCCATGGGCGTAGAGATAACTAACGTACAAGGCATCTCCTCTCCTACCCCACCAAGGATTAAAGCAAAAGCTAATGACACATACGAATGTGTCGCTCCTGGATCAAGCAATACTCCAACAAGATGATCACTAATAGAAAGAGCACCTTCCACCACATTGCTTGCAGCCTCGACGTCCTCATGAGTGAGTGCGAAAGCTCGACCCGCAGCCTGGGGTCTCTGCTGCTGGCGCTGCTGGCCATGGTGCCTCTGATGATGTCCTCGATGGTGCTGTTGTTCTCGGGGCTGCTGAGGTGCGCGTGCCTGCTGCTGTGCACGGTACTGCTAGTGCAACCTGACGCGCTGGCTGAGCCACTGGAACTAGTGCTCTCGAAGGTGCTAGAAGCTGAAGCATCGAGGGTTGCCGCTAGCAGAGTAGGCAGCGCCTAGATATGTGACCCTGCTCACCGCAGTCGAAGCATACTCTAGGCCCGCGGTACTGCTGCTGCTACTGATGATTTGCCCCTCTGGCTTACTGGCCTCTGCCTCCGGAATGACTGCTGTTGCAGGATCACGGGCTGCTGCCTGATCGGGGCTGCAAGGAACCGTTTCTACTACTGAGTGGCCTCTAACCACTGAAGACGCTCCTTTGCCCAGTAAGTTCTCGTAAAGGCCTCCTCGTAGGTAGGTAGCTTGATACAAGACATACTCAGTTGGATCTCCTCCCTCAGTCTATCAACAAATCGCCAGATCCTCTTTGCCTCGGACATAAGCAGTGCCTCTGCAAAGTGAGACAACTGGGTGAAATGGAGCTCATACTGATAGACAGTCATACTTCCCTGGACAAGAGTCTAGAGCTCCCTGAGCTTACATTCCCTGACATGAGCTGAAATAAACTTCTTGAGGAAATTCTTCTTGAAGGCAATCCTAGCCACCTCATCTCCTATCGCCTCGTAAGGTCGCCGCATGGTCCTCCACTAGTCCTCAGGCACCGCACGAAACATATATGCTGCTAACTACACCCTCTGGCATCCAGAACACTTGAAGACCCTGAAGATCTTCTCCATATCAACAATCTAGTCACCCGCAACCATGGGGTCCTCCGTGCAGGTGAACTCTGGTGGTCCCCTCTTGAGGAACTTCTCAAATATAACGTTTGGGTTTGCCTCCCGAATCGGTACCTCCCTTGGGGCCGGCGGGCACCCTCTCGATCACCTCTAGGACCGGCGTTTGAAACTGCACAAAGTCCTCCGCTTGCTGCTGATGTGCGGCAGCCTGGGCTTCCTGCGCGACAAGGAAGACCTATAGATTCCTCTCAAAGCGATGCTCGTGGCCGGACTAATCGCTGACCGCTGGTGCTCCTAGTGGTGAGTCCTCTCCAGACATCTGCCAGGAGAAGGAAATTTTGTTAGTTCGAGTCCAACACCTAGGACTACGCTAATTGTACCCAATTCATCATCCTCACACGTATCCCGTCACAGAAATCCTCGCTACATTCTAAAGTTTCTAGTGTGTTTTATTTCCTAGAGACTAGCATCGCTCTGATACCATAAAATTGTAACGCCCCAATTCCGAATACCGATAAAATAGTTAAGGTACCTGAAGTTGGCACGCTACTTCCCGGAAAACCCTAGAAGTTCCAAGATTATAGGTCCGTAGTGAGGTCCAATTTAAAACTTTTTGACCCACTTCTAAACAATGGTTGAAATTGCAGAAGCATAAGGAATAAAGCGAAAGTATATAGTATCACAAAAGGTGTGTCAAATGTAGCAGGGCTAAAGTCCAGCCTAAATCTCAAAGTATAATTAAGAACATGTTTATAAACATATCAGACTAACTCCCCGATCACCACATAAAGACACACAAGCCCAAAAAAAAAGGATAAACACTCAAGCCCCCGGTGTTGGCTCACCAACCTCCAGCTTGACCTCTTGGTCAACTGTTCCCCATCCATAGTCACCAGCTACGAGCGCCTCGTCGTGCGCGAGCGCAATGTCATCTTAGTCGAGGTCGAATCCTAAGCACCATAAATGGGTCAGATCCAAGGATCTGACAAGTTACACTATACAAATAACATAGGATGTATGCATCAAAGGAATAGAGACAATAGTAAGGTCAATAAGAATATCCAAGGTACAAATGCTAGACAATTGAGCAAGATCAACATTTAGAATCAAGATTATAAGATAAGCCAATCTATCTACACAACATGGCACATTCACACAAGCTGGATACTGCGGAATATTATGCTGCGGCCCTCCTATACTAAACACAGTCACAGTGGGAAAATCTCACCAGTGCTAGGGATAACTAACCCCGCAAATCACTCATCAATCTCAAACACTCATCACTCAAGAGACCAAACCTGGTATCACACTGTTCATCTAAAACACAACTCATCATGATAGCCCACTCAACATTCATAAATAGCTCTTAGCTACCGGTGATGATTGATGTGATCTTTATCAATCATAAAATATCGCAAGTGCACGGGTGTCTAGATGAGACAGTGGCAAGAACGGATCGAACCCACAGGGAGCTAATTAAAGAAACTTTTAAATTAAGAAAACTAATTAACTAACAATTAATAAAAATTTTGAGGTTTTAGATATAAAAATAAGCAACTAATTTAGAAATTCGAAATCTACCAATTAATGAAGGTGATTAGAGCATAAGAATCCAATAAGCATCCACCAATTATTTATCAAGTAACCCTAACTTGTTCCAATTTTTACTTCAAATCAAAGACAAATCAATGTTTTTAATTTGGAAAATTTAACTTTTAAAATCCCTTTTTAATTATAAAAAAAATTCAAAATTCAAAACTCAAGACTTCCTTCATCTCATAAAAGGAAAAAAATAATTTAAGCACTACCCATCAAAAGTAAGCATAAACCATCAAAAGATCTAAATCCTAAGCATGGCCTATCAAACCTAAGCATGAGTAGTCAAAAACTAATTTTTATTTTTAGAAATAAAAATAGAGATTTGACTAGGGCACAAAGACAAGCCTATTAATCATTAAGCACATAATCATGGAACACATATTAGAATTACTAAACAAATAAAAAGACAATTACTTACCTTCATCCATAACTCTAATCAAGAAAATTAGCCCGCCATTGCAAAGAATGCTTCTTGATTTATCATTAAAAATTGCATCTTTACAACTTCTCCTTCACAAATTTTCTCCTTCAAAATAAATCCTTGGATATGGCCCAAGGATATCAAAAATAAAAATAAACTAATGGAAAAGAAGATAGGAAGAGAGAAAGAAAGGAATAGGAGAGGGTTGTGTTGAGATGCTTGGTGGAGAATGGCTCTATAGATGTTAATGCCTCATTTTTAGCAAAGAATCTCCTCTCTTTTAGGACTTGTTTCCTTATTGGTAAAGATTTCTTGCTTAGGACTCAAGCTAGGCTTCACACTTGGAAAGAATTTGAATTGAAGAGGATTTGTTACTAAGTGTGGTCTCTTGGACTCCAAGTCTTGCCAAATTGAACTCCTCAAACATCTCTCAAGTTGCCAATTTTGAAAACTTTTTGTAATTCCCGCATAGAATTATAACAGCCAACTTCCAGAGGTCATATCTCCCTTGATATAACTCCAATTTATGAAATCTTGGGCTCCACGGATATCTACTCGAAAAGATCTTTCCAACGGTATATAGATTGCACTAATCCAATACTCAGGTTGAAAGTTATGACCATTTCAATTTGCTGCCCCTGAAAAATCCGAGAATAATTGTGCAATTAAGGGAACTTCTATGTTTGGCATCCAATGGGGTGTGTGGGACCCATGTTGGACGTCCAAGATATGTTTGGACTGTTTATTTGTTTTCTTATTTGATTATCTTCCCAAATTTGGCATGCTTCCTCACTTGCAACTTTGACTTGTAAACTCTTCTTGCAAAGTTTCTAATTTTCTCTTTCTTTCATGAAGGGCGTCCCACCTTTGATCTCTCTTCAAGTTTCACCAGTGCAGGTCCCACTCTTGATTTCTCCTACATAAATAAAATTAAATAATGTCAATAATAACCAAGTGTGAAGAATCTAGATGGACTATGAATGGGACCCTACATGCCTACTTAATGCACTAAAAATATCTAACTTTCCAAAAATAACACATAGTGTCAAAATTAGCAGGTATGCATTAGTGAAGCTAAAAAAAAACTATTAATTTTTGGGTGATGAATGAGATGAAAATCCCTAATTTCACAAAAGTCATGCAATGTAATGAATTTTGACCAAATTTGACTAAGATTCCAACTTTGATGCTCAAATGCATGAAATCATGAAATTAAGTGTAATTCTATGCAATTAACCTAATTAAGTCCACAAATGTATATAAAATGATGAATGAAAGCTACAATTTTGTGGACTTATCAATGACCAGTCAACAAGCTGAGCTTTAGAACAACTAAGTGAATGTTCATGCCGACTCAAGAAACTAAGGTACATGTCTGTGTCTGTCTAGGCTTGCCTTGCGCGAGCAAGGTTTTATCAAATCCTTAAGAGGTCCAAGTACTAATCATTGGGTTCATACTAAGGCCCACCAAGCCATGGCCTTAGTCTAAATAGTCCAGGAGAGACCACCGATCTCTATCCAATATCAAATAATCCATAGTCATTCAAAATGAGTTACAAGTCCCATCACAACCACCTCTCCATTCTAGGGTTCACAC
This sequence comes from Cinnamomum chago, assembly GCA_038049695.1. NCBI lineage: Eukaryota > Viridiplantae > Streptophyta > Magnoliopsida > Laurales > Lauraceae > Cinnamomum > Cinnamomum chago. The sequence goes on from CP142456.1 coordinate 49,405,253, forward strand.
ATACAACTTAGGCCGTATGAGGATCCGCCTAGACACAGACACGGGTCAAATTCCTCCCAACTACCTTACCAGGTCAATTCTAGGAAGTCCTAGGTTCATGTCCTTCATTTTCATTTAATTAACATATATAAAGCAATGACAAGGACATAAGAGTGACATTAATGTAATAAGTGAAATAAACTCCAAGTAATTGAATCAAAGACATTAATGTAATAATTGAAATAAACTCCAAGTAATTGAATCAAAGGAAATATCAAATGTCCAATCCTAAGTAATGGCCCACATTCAGGTCTGTTAGGAATTTTGTGTATTGCAATTTGATGGATGCATTATCATTCTAGCATCATTTGAATTTTCACACATGCATTGTTTTAGAAAAACTTAAAATCTTGATTTACACATGCATTGTTAGAAATATTGATTTATGCATATTTTGTTTTTTAAACTTGGATGCAATTAGATTTGAAAAGAAGTTTTATAAATCAAGCTAGCCTATGTTTTAAATCTTTCAAATCAATTTAGGCTTTTTATGTTTTCATGGTTTTAATCCTCTTAGTTTGATTTAAACCATGTTTCCAAGCTTGATTAAGTGGCCCAAAAGTTTCATTCAAGAAATACTTTGAAATATGAATTTTAAGGGAATTTGGTCCCTGGGCCCGGGTCGACCTGCAGTGTGCTCGGTCGACTGAGCCCATGGACACGGTTGACCGAGCCCACCGCGGGTCGACCGAGTAAAGAGCCGTTGGGCTTATTTTCAAACGGTCAGTTTTATGACCGTTGAAGGCCAGGTCGACCGGGGAAGAGCCGTTGGGCACTTTTTGGCTATAAATACTAGATCATTCCTTTGCCAAAAGTTAGCAATTTTTAGGCCCTCCTTGAGATGTTTTGAGGCCAATCAAAGGGGAATGAGCTAAGGGATGAAAGGGGTCATTTGGAAAGCTAAAGCTTGGTTCCATTGAGTTAAATCACTGAGTAAGCTTTACTTTCCTTATCCATATGTTGTCATGCTTTGCTTTATTATTGGTAAATCTTTTCTAGCATGATAAACTATGTTTTGTTGTGTCCTTGAATTTATAATTACAAGTTGAATTTATAATTACATATGATTTGTCCCCTAATTTCAATCAAATCTATTTTTATGTTTTATGCTTATAGCATACACATATTGAGCTACATTGTTAATTTGATTGACATCCCTATGCATCACATGTTTTGTTCTTAGAATTTCACAACTTGTTTAGAATACATATGTATATCTTTTAAAAGTTATTTTTAACATGTGATTAGCATTCAGTCCTCAATCATAAATGTTTTTATGAGCTAAAACTTTCAAAAGCCTTAGAAATACATTTATGAGCTTTCATTTTAAAATTGATTGAGGACATCATACATACACATTGTGTATTCATCTTTGCATTAATAGTGTGTGTGTGTGTGTGTGTGTGTGTGTGTGTGTGTGTGTGTGTGTGTGTGTGTGTGTGTGTGTGAATTAGATTTTCACTTTCATATCCGCCTAATTAAGAGGCATTGTAATGAGCTATAAATTGTATCTCCATCAAGTGTATTATAGACACTACTTAGAGAGATAACCAACCTTTTGGTTGAAGAAGTTATTGCTTAGCCTAAGAAAAGCATAGTGTAGAGGTTATTGCTTAGCCTTGAAAAGCATATTGTAAAGGTTATTACTTAGCCTATTGACAAGCATAAATAGTGAAAATCCGGTGGGGTGTTGGATCACAAGCCAGTAGTGGATGTAGGAATTGAGGCCGAACCATTATAAATCCTTGTGTGATGGTGCATGCTTTGTGGTGATTATTTTTGTAAGCTTCCGCATTTATTTACTTAATCACCACTTGTGACTAGTTTAATTTAAAGAAGTTAAAATTGGTCATAATTGAAGCTCATCCTATTCACCCCCCCTCTAGGGTTCGGATCCAGGACTTTCAAGGTCCAGGTCCATTTCAGTTAATTGGATCCCTAAATGAAGTTTCAAATGCCAAGGATACTATATTTGGTGCTACTAAAGTTACGGGCATCTTCGACGACATTTAAGGTCGAATCGATGTCAAATCCAACCCTTAGACCTTACGTAGTGGCCCCACGAGCCAAGGTTGAACCAAACCATTGACTCGTGCTTGGCATATTAATGGAAGTCCATTTGGATGGTCAGTGGGCCCTTACCCAAAATAATTTCCCTCTCCAAAATAATTCAAGAATCTAATTTGGGTTCATTAAAGGCTAAGGGCCCATTTTCTAAATTCTAGAAACTCAAGGGGGCAAGGTGAATAATTTAACAAACTTAAGGCACATGAGTTACATCATCCCAGGTCATCACCACTCTTTTCCCTCCTTCACTCCTTTCTTTATTCCTACTGTTCTAGAAAACAAAAGGGCCAGCTACACAATCAACCATAGATAAAACAGTAAAATACACAAGATAGGTGGCTATAGTTCCCATGCACCCCCATACCACCGGACCAACCACTCATTTCCTTCTTCTCAACATCGCATGTTCTGTAACAGAAGTTATAGAACGCCTCCAGAGACTAAAGGTTTCTCGCCTGGGCTATTGAGTCTACAAGATCGTGGGCCCCACTGATCCAGGCCCAGATCAGACCTCACCCTCAAGGTCGCCTAGGGGCCTCCTATAAGATCTATGGCCCCGATTGGTCATCAAGTCTCATCCCTTGCCCCACTATCAAATCTAATAAGGAAACGATTCCAAGAGTGTCTCACACCCCCAACTGTGTTAACCCTCAGATGGTGAGCCAAGAGGGGTCCACCGCACACAGGTCCACATTTCAAAGGTCGCCTCGCCGTGTCCGGTCTGATGAACGGACCAGATCTACGATTAGATCATCCAGTGGGTCCCACTACCATCTGCTGCCAAAACTGAATTTTCCCTAAAACACGACTCTTTTCTCTGATCAGGTGTTGGATGGTGGACCAGGGGTGTCCACTCCCATGGGACTAGCCCTTCTTGGGTCACCCGTGGGTCCCATTCCAAATCCACAGATCAGATCTAGCATCAGGGGCCCACCAGGGTCCCATGATCAGATCACGCAAAACCCATTCCCACGGTTCAGTGTTCCGGAATTTGATTCAAGTTGGTTCCTTGGCTAGCCTGGGTGGATTTGAGTGGAATTCCACTCCAACAACCTATCCAATCACCATTGGCCCATCAATCTTCCAAATGAGGAAGAAATCCATTCATTAATGGCCAAAACCAATAGAAACAAACTCATAGGTAAATCTAAACATTTCTAGCATAATATAAATAGAATTTCAGAATAAAAAATAATAAACATGCATTTTATGCTAAGTATGTTTATTGCACTTGCCTCAAATCCGGATTTGCAAAAGAAAATAGTCAGGAAGAAGCAATCCAAGCTATCCAAACCTCTAATGGCCTTCTCACACCCAAACCAATCCAATCTACCAAACCTAGCACCCATTCCGCAAGAGAACCAAGGCTTAGAAAGGAAATCTAGAGAGAGAAAAAATCCTTAAGAACCACATGGAAATTGACTAAGGAGCCTTACCTTGGTTTGTAGAAGAGAAAGAGATTGACAAGAGATGGTTCCCTAGGGAATAACAGTAGCAATAGGTAGAAGGTGGCCTCCTTCTTCTTCTTGTAATTAGGGTTTTAGACTTAGGGTTTTATCTAAGGTTTCTAGAGTTAGGTTTTTAGCTAGGGTTTTGTGGAATGAGAGGCAAATGAGGGATAAATGAAGGTGAATCTAGGGTTCAATTCCCAATGCAATAGTTTAGTTTATATATGGGTTAGGGTTTGGTTAATTACCAAAAGGGCCATTGGGGTGAAATAGAGTTGGGATAAGGACATGGGCAAAAGGGGTCTTTTGGTGGGGTTCTAGAATGTTCTCAAGTATGGGAAACCCCTCCTGAAAGTGCAGGCTAGGGTGAATGACTGAGTCCTAGAGGGGGGTTGAATAGGAGTAAGCGAAACAATTACCAATTTTAAACTTTTTAAGGCACTTTTAATATAACCAGAACAAAGAGCAGAACAAACACAATGAAGAGAAAGACTTAAGTAGCATATGTGTTCATCAAGACAGCTTAAGCAATAACGAAGAGATTCAATTAAATGAGAGTAGATAAGCACAAGTGTGTGTGTCTATTGAACTTAGTGAAGTCCTATCATATACAACAAATTCCACAATATAAATATAGAAATGTAAATCATGCCACAAAGAATAGACACAGGAAAATTATAGTGGTTCAATCACAAAGACCTACTTCCACTCTCAAAGGTCACACAGACCCTTGGTTCTAATAAGAAGAATCACACTACACAAGTACTGATTCAACTATAATTTTGTTATCGAGGTTCGATCACTCAGATCTACTCCCCCTCACACAATTACAAGGTGATTTAGTCACACAGATCCGAATCACCATCACAGATTGTAGAAGTTTCAAGAAGGGTGAACACTTGCCTTTGATGAAGATGGAAAGAATTCTAAAGAGCTTTGACAGTAGTCGAAGCTTTCACCTTTTGACGACGCCTTGGAGTTGAGAAGGAAGCTTCCATAGTGTAGCACAACCAAGGTTCAGAGGTCCGTTCCTCTAGGGTAACATGGATATGGCTTTCATGCACAGTAAGGGATCCTAGAGAAACTCTTCTCACACAACACACTCATCTTGGAGCTAATGAAGCTCTGGGATTTTCCTAAATGTACTACATGAGTGTTTGGAAGAAGATTTGAGAGCTTAGATTTGTTGGGAAGAAAATAGCATGCAAAGCTCTCTCAAAAGAGTCCACTGAGAAGGTTGTCAAACACAAATGGAGACCTTCTTTGATGAATTCGGACTTTCCCACAGCTTGATAATCCTTCTGAATATGATCTTCCTTGAGGCACTTTGAGAGGCAAGGACTTTGGAACACATTGGCACGGAATTGACAAAACAAACTCAGTGCTCACAGACATGTGACACTTACAATCTCCCCCTTTGTCAATTTCGTGATAAAACCAATTAGCTAATACAAGTTTACAAGAGATATCCAAAACAACTCAAAGAACAACCATGCACTAAGTACAAGACCTTTTACAACTGAAAAAAAATACAAGAACAAAAAGGAATCAAGACTAGTACGCATAGCTCTTCATATGAGATTGAGAAGATGAACCTATAGAAGCACAACACTAACAAACAGAGATTAAAAGCATGGGAAATGGAGATGGATTCTCCCCCTGAGATGAATCCTCCCCCTTAATTTGTACCTGCAAACCTAAATCACACTCCCCCTTTTTGTCACAAATTGAAAACGAGAAACTAACCATGGATGTATAAAAGACAGACAATAATGCAAGTAGATAATAGACAATGAAAGTATAAAAGCAGTTAATCACTAATACCATAAAAACATCCATATCAGGTTAGAGTGACATCTTAATGTTTAAACAAAAAAAAAAAAAACATAGGAGGGGCAGCCACATTAACACCACCAAGCCAAAATAACACCACTAAAATGAGTGCATCCAATAAAAACACATGTGGCTTAGAATCCCCAAAGGAGCTAATTAGAAGGAGGTGAAGGAGATGGAGGCATGATAGAAGCATCTTGGGAACGACAAGCCTTTGACAGTCTGCTGAGATATTTGAGAGTCTTCTTTAGAAGCTTTTCGGTTTTGGACGATTGCGCTCGAAAGCTTCCAACCGTTCTTCAACACTTCGGGGAACATATGAAGAAGGAGCCTGTCGATGTGAAGAAGAAGAAGCGAGCCCTGTAGGTGCCTGTTGTTGTGGAGCTAAAGGGACTTGGTGTTGAGGTTGAGGAATCTCTACATGAGGGGGTACATCCCCTGCTTCTTCATTTGGAAAGAGAGTCATTTGAATAAGATTAGCACGGCCAAAAGGTGCAAGAGAAATAGGAGGCTCATTTGGGCGGAGAACACCAAGAGAACGAGCTATTTGAGAAATGAGGAATCCAAAGGGGACTGCTGGCTTAGAGGCATTGGATAGGTGAAAGCGAACAATGGCTCTACAGATAAGAGACGGGAGACACATTTGGATACCTGACACCACTTTGGAGAGGACATTTACCATAAAAGTAGTTAATTTAGTCCTATTTCCTTTTCGAGGATAAACATTAAAAGTGAAGAGGTGGTGCAACAACCTGTATTTTGGAATTAGGGATCCCAATGGAAGGAAGTTCTTACGATCCCATGTAACAGAATGACCGTAGAGAACTAGAGTAGCTTGAGCCTTTTCAGCTTCAGTAAGGGTGTCAGAAACCATGGATAGGCCATCAGGATTTACTGGAATATTCATGATGGATGAGATAAGATCAGGGTCAATTGTAACTTCTTTGTTTCGAAGTGCAATAGTGAAGGAGCAGGAGTCAACTGAAGATACTGCACTAGTGATAGAAGCATACATGCCAAAAAAAAGAGAAGGATAGGCTTTGTCCCCCCAGTCTAAGATGTTGTCCCATCCAATCTGAGCAAGAATGACTGCTGTCTCATGGGAACTTACTACATTGCGCAAAGTGCGTCTTTCAACCATAATTGATCTAGTTTTCAAAGCAGCCAGCATTTGGGCATTTGGTTTGAGAACAGCTGAGCCCGTCTGAGGTGGAGGAGAAGAAGGAGGGGTAAGAGAAGGAGAGGTGGACTGAGAGGGTGAAGGAGATCTTTTTCTATGAGAAGAGGAGGCAATAGTGGATCGTCCTCGTTTAGCAGGGCGGTTCACAACTGTTTTCATTCGTGGAGGCATTTTTACAAACACTTGGAGTGCATAAGAAAAGACTAGGAAGAAGAAAACACAGTACAGATGCAAAAAGGCACGATTTAGAAGAAACAAGGAAGAAAGAATGAGAAGACAATTAGTATTAGTAATAGGAAGAAAGAAACCAATGGAAGAGAAAAATGGAAGAGGTTGGAAAGCCCTAAGAGAAAAAGAAAAGAAAACACAAAACGAAATAGAATAAAACACACTGTTAACAAAATGGAAAAAAGGAATTCTAAAGAACTGAAATATAAGAGACAAAGAAGAGAAGATACCTTGAAGGAAGAAAGGAGATGACAACTAGATAAGTAGCAACGAAGGAGACCAAAGAAGGAGAAAACAGAGACAACCGAATGAATACAGGGAAAAGAAATGCAACTAATAAAAAGGCGCAGGCCCAGAAGGCGGTTAGCCGCCAGAATTTTCACGGCTAGCCGAAAATCCCTTTTTTTTTTTTAAAGAACTACTAAACTAAAAACAAACAAGCAAGGGGCATCATCCAATATCACAAACACCAAGGGATTTTCGCATATTCTCAAATTTGGAAACATCCAAGGGTTTTGTTAAAATGTCTGCAAGTTGTTTTTCTGTAGGAATATGCTCCAAAACTATGACTCCTTCTTCAACAAATTCTCTAATGAAATGATGTCTAATATCGATATGTTTGGTTCTAGAGTGTTGGACGGGATTTTTGGAGATATTGATAGCACTAGTGTTATCACAGTACAAGTTCATGCTACATTGTTTAATACCATAGTCTTTGAGCATTTGTCTCATCCACAGCATTTGAGTACAACCACTACCAGCTGCTATATATTCTGCTTCAGCTGTAGATAAGGAGATGGATGATTGTTTCTTGTTGTGCCAGGCAACAAGACAGTTTCCTAGGTAAAAGCACCCACCGCTTGTAGATTTTCTATCATCCACATTTCCAGCCCAATCGGCGTCTGAGTATCCAGCAATGCAAGTAGTTGAGTCATATGGACACCATAAGCCATATCCTGAAGTCCCTGAAACATATCTAATGATTCTTTTAACAGCTTTCAAATGAATTTCTTTGCGATCGGATTGATATCTGGCGCAAGCTCCTGCACTGAATGCTATATCAGGTCTATTGGCTGTAAGATATAATAAGCTGCCTATCATGCTCCTATACAGACTGGAATCAACACTCTTACCACTTGATTCTCTAGATAATTTGAGTGTTGTGCTCATGGGTGTGTTCATGTGCTTGGCTGAGTCTAATCCAAACCTTTTGATTAAGTCTTTAGCATATTTGGTTTGGGAAATAAACATTCCATCAGACAATTGCTTAACTTGTAATCCTAGAAAGAAATTAAGTTCACCAACCATACTCATTTCAAATTCAGATTTCATAAGATTAACAAACTTCTCTGTGAGATCATTACAAGTAGATCCAAACACTATATCATCAACATAAATTTGAGCAATCAAAATATTATCATTGTTAGTTTGAATAAAGAGAGTTTTATCCACACTACCCCTTTCAAAGCTTTGATCTATTAAGAATTGAGTAAGCCTCTCATATCAAGCTCTAGGGGTTTGTTTGAGACCATAGAGAGCCTTTCTAAGATGATACCCATGGTTAGGCTTCTTAGGGTCATCAAACCCTTTGGGTTGTTCAACATAAACTTCTTCTTCCAAAATACCATTTAGAAAGGCACTTTTGATGTCCATTTGGTATAGTTTAAATTTCAAAGAACAAGCAATGGCAAGAAGGATTCTAATGGATTCAAGTCTAGCAACGGGAGCAAAAGTTTCTTCAAAATCAATTCCTTCAATTTGAGAGTACCCTTGAGCAACCAGCTTGGCCTTGTTTCTAACAATGGTACCATTTTCATCAAGTTTATTTTTGTAAATCCACTTGGTACCTACAACATTTTTGTCATCAGGTCTAGGCACTAGATCCCAAACTTCATTTCTAGCAAATTGATTTAACTCTTCTTGCTTGGCATTTATCAAATTATCATCAGAAAAAGCTTCATCAACATTTTTAGGTTCAAAAGTAGAAGTAAAGCAAAGATAGCAAACAATGTTTTCTAATTGTCTTATAGTTTTGACACCAGCCAAAGGATCTCCCAGAATTTGGTCCATAGAATGATGTTTCACATTTACCAAATCCTTAGAGATTGGAGACTCATCCAGTTTTTCAGTTGGGACATTTATCTCATCATTATCAGGGTTTTCTTGATGATTGAAATCATTTAGTTTGTCATCAATGACTACATTTATGGATTCTTGTATGGCTCCAGTGTTTATATTCAACACTCTGTAGGCACGACTGTTTTGAGAATAGCCAATGAAGATGCCTTCATCACTTTTAGAATCAAATTTGCTCAAGTGTTCTCTGTCCTTGAGTATATAGCACTTGCTACCAAAAATTTTAAAGTAGCTAATGTTGGGCCTTCTCTCATGCCATAAATCATAAGCAGTTTTATCCAAGCCAGTTCTCAAGTATACCCTATTTATGATGTGACAAGCTGTACTAACTGCTTCAGCCCATAGATCTCTAGGAACATTCTTTCCATGAAGCATAACTGTGGCCATTTCTTGTAAGACTCGATTCTTTCTTTCAGCAATACCATTTTGTTGAGGGGTTTTAGGGGCAGAAAATTCATGGTGAATTCCATACTTATCACAATATTTTTCAAACTTTGTATTTTCAAATTCACCACCATGATCACTTCTTATGCGAGCAACTGCTCTTCCTTTTCACAATCTTTTTAAATTCAGCATAAGCATCAGATTTCTCTCTTAGAAATGCAACCCAAGTGAATCTTGAATAATCATCAACAATAACAAGAAAGTATCTTTTGCCCCCTTTACTCTCTTTCTTAGTTGGACCAACCAGGTCCATATGGAGAAGCTCTAGAGGTCTAGAGGTCTTTAGAGACTTGGTCTTTTTGTGAGAGTTTCTGATTTGTTTACCCTTTTGACATTCTCCACAAACTGTTTTTGATTCTTTGCTGATTTTTGGAAGACCCTTAACATATTTGTTCAATTTGGACAAGTCTCTAAAGTTCACATGTCCAAGTCTTTTATGCCATAGTTGAGCTTCATCAAGATGAGTAATGTGACAGGCTGAATTGGATAATTCTTTGTGGTTACTAATAACATAACAGTTGTCATTGGTTCTAAGACCTCTTAGAATAACCTTTCCATTTTTGGAAATCTCACAACATGACTACTAAAGTTAACAACATGATCTTTATCACATATTTGAGAAATGCTTAGCAAGTTATGTTTCAAACCAACGACATATAAAACATTTTCAATAACAGGCATGTTTGGAACATTCAATGTACCCTTACCAACAACTTTAGCTACATTTCCATCACCAAAAGTGATAGTTCCACCCTCATATTCATTTAAAGATGAGAAATGTGCTCTATCCCCAGTCATGTGTCTAGAGCATCCACTATCTAGGTACCACAAGGATTGATCAATAGCTTTAAGAGCTGTGTGAACTACTAGGCTTTTGTTCTTGGGAACCCATATGAATCTTTGGATGATAGGGATTTCACTAGGACCTTGAGATCTAGCTTTGTTAAGATTTTGTTAGTGAAAAGATTTCTTAGAGTAGTTTTCAGTTGATTTAACAGTTCTTGTATGATTATGGAATTGCAACTTTAGACGACCAATTTGTTTCATCAACATATTTAATTGTTGAGAGAATGAGTGATTGATAGAATTGTTTTGAAAAGATATTTTAGTCTGTTTATCTTTATGGGGATTGACATAAGTCTTGGTGGGCTCTCTTTTCATTTGTTTCATTTTGCACTCATACTTGTCATGTCCTTTGCTTCCACATGAATAACATGTAATTTCAGAATTGTTTTGACTACTGGAGGAAGCTTCTCCTTTCACAAACACAGTAAAAGCATTAGGATTAGATTTGTCTTCTTTGTTGAATCCTAATCCAGTTTTGTCTCTGTGATATTTTCCCATTTTAAAAAGTCTTTCAAAATTTTCTTCTCCATGGGTAAATGAATATTCATATTTTTCTTTAAACCATTTCAGACGAGTGACTTCATCCATTAACTGTGTGTTTACTTCTTTTAGAGTTTCAACTTTTTTTTCATCTCTCTTGAACTTGATTAATTTTTCATTAGCAATTTGAAATTTTGAATTAACTTCTTTTAGTTCAATTGCTAAGATTTTCTTTTCATCAGTTAAGGTTTCAATTTTGTCTTTTAAGACTTTGTTCTTGGATTTTTGTTTGCTCATGGCATCAATCAATTTGCAGCTTTCCTCATAAAGTCTATCATATGTGACTTGAGGATCTTCATTTTCTTTTTCATTATCTGAGCTGTCATAATCAGATTCAGACTCATTCCCAGATTTCTCAACATCAGTTGTTCCAGAATTTTCTGATATCTCAAGAGATGGATCACACACTGTTCTGGCCATTAGAATAGTGTAATTTTCTGTCTGATCTTTGTGTGATTCATCTGAGTCTGATTCAGCTTCAGAAGAGTCATCCCATGTAGCCACAAGAGTCTTTTTCTTATCTTTCCTTTCCAGTGGACACTCAGTTGATATGTGTCCAAACTTTTGACAGTTATAGCATTTAACATTTCTGGATTGATACTTAGAGGAGGAGCTGGTTTTGTTTTTACTTTTATCAAAGGGTTTCTCTTTTTTATTAAACCTTGAAGTCTTTTTCTTAAATTGTCTTATGAATCTTTTAGTAAGTAAAGCAACATCTTCATCATCACTTTCATTTTCATTTCCTGATTCTTCTTTAGAAGGAGATGGTTGAGAAGCCTTCAAAGCTATAGATTTCTTCTCTTTGGATTTATTAGGGGCATTATTCATTTTCATCTCAAAGGTTCTAATGTTACCCGACAGTTCTTCTACTTTCATAGTTTCAGGGTCATTGTACTATTCTATAGAAGTCACTTTGGGGTGAAATCTTTCAGGTAGAGACCTAAGGATTTTGCTACAAACTTTGCCTTCAGGGATTTGCTCACCGAGTGACCACATCTCATTCACGATAACCATTAGCTTTGTTCGAAAATCATCAAACATTTCATCTTCTCTCATTCTTAGAGATTCGAATTGGGAAGTTAGCATTTGGAGCTTGGCTCTTTTAACAATGGTTGTTCCTTCATAATTTGTTTCCAACAGCTCCCAAGCTTGTTTAGATGTGGTACATGTCATAATCTTTTTGAATTCTTCAGCATTCATGGCACAGGTTATGGCATTCAAAGCCTTAGCATCATAGTCTCTCAAAGCTTTTTGACTAGCTATCCACCTGGCCTTTGGAAGAGGTTTGACAGTGTCATCTTCAGCTGTGAAGGTAGGAGGAGACCATCCATCCTCCGCAGCATCCCATACTTCTCCACAAATGGATTTGAGAAACACAGTCATTTGGGCTTTCCAAAAGGCATAGTTAGTACCATCAAACAATGGTGGTCTGTTTACGGCACTACCTTCTGGATTAGACATTGGCATAAAAGAAAAGGAGATAGATCAACTCCGGGTTGTAAAACCACAAGGGAGTAACCCGCTCTAATACCAATTAAAAGTGCAGCCTAGGGCCAATGACTGAGTCCTAGAGGGGGGGGGGGGTGAATAGGAGTAAGGGAAACAATTACCAATTTTAAACTTTTTAAGGCACTTTTAATATAACCAGAACAAAGAGCAGAACAAACACAATGAAGAGAAAGACTTAAGTAGCATATGTGTTCATCAAGACAGCTTAAGCAATAATGAAGAGATTCAATTAAATGAGAGTAGATAAGCACAAGTGTGTGTGTCTATTGAACTTAGTGAAGACCTATCATACACAACAAATTCCACAATATAAATATAGAAATGTAAATCATGCCACAAAGAATAGACACAGGAAAATTATAGTGGTTCAGTCACAAAGACCTACTTCCACTCTCAAAGGTCACACAGACCCTTGGTTCCAATAAGAAGAATCACACTACACAAGTACTGATTCAACTATAATTTTGTTAACGAGGTTCGATCACTCAGATCTACTCCCCCTCACACAATTACAAGGTGATTTAGTCACACAGATCCGGATCACCATCACAGATTGTAGAAGTTTAAAGAAGGGTGAACACTTGCCTTTGATGAAGATGGAAAGAGTTCTAAAGAGCTTTGACAGTAGTCGAAGCTTTCACCTCTTGACGACGCCTTGGAGTTGAGAAGGAGGCTTCCATAGTGTAGCACAACCAAGGTTCAGAGGTCCGTTCCTCTAGGGTAACATGGATATGACTTTCATGCACAGTAAGGGATCTTAGAGAAACTCTTCTCACACAACACACTCATCTTGGAGCTAATGAAGCTCTGGGATTTTCCTAAATGTACTACATGAGTGTTTGGAAGAAGATTTGAGAGCTTAGATTTGTTGGGAAGAAAATGGCATGCAAAGCTCTCTCAAAAGAGTCCACTGAGAAGGTTGTCAAACACAAATGGAGACCTTTTTTGATGAATTCGGACTTTCCCACAGCTTGATAATCCTTCTGAATATGATCTTCCTTAAGGCACTTTGAGAGGCAAGGACTTTGGAACATATTGGCACGGAATTGACAAAACAAACTCAGTGCTCACAGGCATGTGACACTTACACCTCCTATAAGGTCTTATTTACTAGTAAGGGCCTTAAACACCTAAAAGCTTATAAAATTATAAAAGACACTCTCTAGATTCTATAAAATACACAATAAGCCTAGATCCTATAAAGTAGGCTAAAACTTAGGAAAATATCTGTCTACCCTGGATAATCCCCATTAATTAGTACAATAATACTACTACTACCATAACTAATAGTATTTAAATTCAAAATTCATTGTTCATTGATATACACATTTTCTATACCATGGGATTTTGTCTACAATAAAACTAGAAACTTACATGCGAATTGCAATGTTTAGGGCAGTCCACCGAAACATGGCCCACAATGACGTCCCATAGGAGTGGGAATTGTCGCTCCGTGTAAAGTCCCTTACATAGGCTGATAAGGATCATTCATTGGGGAATTATTTTTTCTAGAAACTTTTATGGATTAAGACCAAGAGGTGAGAAGTTGTTTATGCAATGCAATTGATTTGAATAGCTAGCTTCAAAATCAATTCATAGATAGAAGGGGCGGGCGATGGTGCTAGACTCTCTAACAAATAGAAAAAGGCACTAGACTCAAAAATTTATTTTATAGATTAAAATTCTCAATGAATTAATTTTTAACAATTCATACTTTCTAGATTTAAAAATTAATTTGAATATAGTTTTGGTTTCTTTATTCATTTTGAAAACCTTTATTCTCAAATTTTCTTTTTAATTAGGGTTTGGGAAAATTGTTTTTTTTAAACATAAGTTTTTTCTTATGGCCCATGTTGGACGCAGGTGCTCGCCGCTAGAAAAGGGAAAAATATTTTTTATGAAGGAGCATTCTTATGTTTAATTTTAAAAATGAATTAATTCTAATTATCTATTCATAATATTTAACAAACCATGGAAAATGAAAATAACATTTCGTTCACTTTAAATTGGTTAAGTAAACTCAAGGGATTTTTACGAAAAACTTGTTCATAAACCCTAATTAGCTGGATGGATTAAGAAATATCTCATAAAATCAAATTAGGGCATCGTACGCCATAAAAAGACGTCAGTGTTGTATTGCACCACAATCCATCAATTTTTTATTTTTCATGATCAATTCGTCTAATCAGCGTTTAGGACTAATTTTTTTTAAATCCCAAAAATGTATTGGACCATAATCCGTCAACTTTATGTTTTTCATAATCAATTCTTCTAATCAGTGTTTAAGGCTAATTTCTTCAGAAAATTCCCTTGTTAAAGTATAGTTAAATAAATAAAAATAAAGTTCGAGAGAAAGAAACAAATAAAGTATCCAAATTCGTTATTGAAAAAGGAAATAAAAGATATACAAGTAAGTGAATGCATGTTGGAATTGCAGGTATAGGTTTCAACTTTGGAATTTATTATTCGTCCTCAACTGTTTCAAAGACCACTTGGAACACGTAAATGGACTTTGCCTTTCCTTTTAGATCTTTCACTTTGCTAGGTTCTATTTTATCTTATTTTTTATTTCAGATCTATATCATGATTATTGCAGGAATAGATTTACCTTGCTAGGCATATATTTATAATTATCTTCTATCACTTAGTACTATCTACCATATATTAGACCCATGGGGCCCTCAGATTTCGTGACGTGACAGTCCCATAACAAGATATGTGGGGTCAAATTCTAAAGGGATTTTCTGTTCACATAAATTAAGGAAATTTAATGACTTAAATACTAGTCAATGCCAATATATAACCTTCTACTCAAAGAAATGAAATCAATATCTAATTAAAGTCCTAATTATTACATTCGGTCCAATAAAAACTAATAAAACTAGTCAAACCAATTATCTCTAAAGAAATCTACTAAAAGCTAAACTGGTGATGTGCATGGCCATCTATTTCTCCTCATCTTCATGATCTACCTCGAAATTTGAAAAAAAATGACAACCGCACATGAGTATAAAACTCCACAAGTAACCAAACTATAAAACCGTTGCAAACGGTTAACAGTCAATTGAGAGCAATTTTAGACCATGAAACGTGAGTACGAACATCTCAAAGGTAAATCCTTAATTACTAAAACTATAGTGACAAGATAAATAAATTGAATCATAATAACAAATAACTAGTGCAATAAAAAGGCGGGTGTGATACAAACCATGGCGCAAAATCTTGAATCTTAGAAAGGTATATCCTTAGCATTTATCAAACACAAATTTAACGTTACTGACGGGAGTTTAACCCATAACTTTAGTAACTCGATTTTCAATCTCTTTGTTACTGCTAGGTGCAATCCCAAGAGCTTCAGTAACCAAGTTTTAACCTTTTTGTTACCTCCGTGTGTAATCCTAAGAGCTTCAGTAACATGTTACCACTGGGCGTAACCCCAAAAGCTTCAGTAACAACACAAATGGGCTAGCTGCAGACTAGTGATAATGCACAGAGGGGTCTCAATCCCAATGTCATACCCGAAAATGAAGGACTAGATATCTGCGTGTGGGCGTCCCCACGTTGCGTTACCCATACTTTAGACAATGCCTTTAGAAGTCAAATGCCAATCAAGTATCAATGTATCACAAGATTCAGTATGGGTTCTCATTGCATGGAATCTTGGAAACAATAGCAAAATATATAGGGTCGCTCAATTGGTCGCACATGTAGGGATTCAATTATCAAAATCAAGTCTCATGTGAAATATCAAATATAGATAAGCACAAATATAAGACCCAAAATTATTAATGATGACAAATACAATTCAATTTACATAATCCAAGCCATTAGTTTCATTTTAGGGAACTTAGGATGAACTTTTTCAAGCAATGCTTAAAATCAAGGATTTAGGCAACATAAGTAATGTAAAAAATATAATAATGAAGAAAACATCACTTTGCACAAGCCCTAAATTATTCAACATAACTCAAGGGTCCTAGCTGCACTAAGATGCTGAGATTGGGCTCATTGGCCACGTAATCCTTGTTGGAAGTAGGTGGGCCTTGTGGATAGGTTTTCAAAACTTTTGACCCACTTGACTCAGGGATTAAGTACCCATAATGCCATAAAAACCATCCAGAAGGCTATAAAACCAAATCCAGGACCCATGTCCTCAATCTCAGCCATCATGATCAGTAAATAAACCTATCAAGAAGATAGTACAACAGCCAACAAGCATCCATAAAAATCTACAACATGCAAGGAAGTAGATTATACCTTTGGAGCTCGGTTGTGCTCTAATGGAGAACTTGCGTCTTTCTTTGATGATGAAACACTTTCACGTATCAAATAGGAATCTCCAAGACCTTTTGATCTTACACGCTATGACCCGTTTATCAGATATCTTTTCTCAAGAAGATGGGTGTGATCTCCAAGAGAAAACTCTACTAGAAACTCTAGGGAACTAGAAGAGAGAAGAGGAAAGGTGTACAACTCTTGTACACAATGGCCTGGACGTGTGAACCTATATGCTGGATGTCCAAGGGGTGTGTATTCCCCTTTAAATAACCCTCTAGTCTGCTCTTTTAACTCTCTTACTAATTTGTATTAGAAGTCTCACTTCCACATTAATTAGCAACATACTATTAACACTGTTAGAAGTCTCACTTCAAATAGAAATAGTAAGTTTCTAATTCCTTCCTTTTAGAGTTCAAGTAAGATTAAAATCTTTCTAATAACTTGGGCTAGCGTGGGGACCACTAGGGATTCCAAAGAAAGTTGGCTCCAACTGGGACACGCAACCCCACATCTCATGTGTAATCCGGGCCCACAGTTAATTACAAATAATACCACTATATAAATGCAATTGCACTCCAGTCTTAGGAATAAATTACAATGAAGACCCTAAACTTCTCAATTACCACAAGTAGGCCCCTCTATCATTATCCATGGATCAATTGGAATAAATCTGTCTCATCCAGTCTTAGATCCACATCTTATTATCCTTGAGCCCCAATTAATCACAGTGATCATCAGTACCATCCAATTAAGTCTTAATCGAGATGGGTACGCACTTACTAATGACAAATCCATTAATTGGCATAAGGGGATAATATAGATAGATTCCATCTTGACCATTGCATGTTCCCACAGTCCTACTACCATGTACCCAAGACACCGAGGTGTTGACTACAGTTGGCCTCACTCATTGGTGACTCAAAACAAATGAATAGATAGAAACTCGAGTTCATCAATGTCTCAGGATTGAGAGCCTATTGCTAGGGAATTATGAAAGCAATCCTTAAATCGAGACAATATTTCATAAGGTGCTTCTCATGGTCCTTCAATACATCAATGTACCAGCATCGTGATTCAAAATCTCCCATTCTGATGATCGAGACAAATCACACTATCTCATAGTGATCAAAGTGCTGCAACCTTATCAGATGAAATGCCCAGTCTCATAACTAGTTCTGAAGATATTTTTAAGTATAAGATTTGTGACACATGTCTCTTGTATGTGGATCTCATCTATATACATATATCACATCTAATATACTAATGGGATCCGGTTCATCTAATGAACCATTATGTCATATGTATTGGTCATGTGCATTAAGTAATAAAACACCATTCATCTCATGAAAGGAAAGCATGGTTTTATTGATGAATAAAGAAATTAATCAATTTATTACATCAACTGATGGATTGAGACCATACAAACTAACAATCCTAGTATAGATTATAAGGAAATACAGACAACCCTAAATTCTGGCATATTGGAGGCAAAAACAAGAAAACTAGGGAGTTATAGTAAGTTTACTTGCCTTGATCAACGGTAGATGATGGATCTGACTGATTTGACCCGCCCTAGCCTAAGCTCCTTGATGCAGAGATGTGGGTCCCTGTCAAGGATGGTTTTCCAAGTAGTTAGCAAGTGGGTTGTGTAAGTGGGCTCAGGCATGAGTACATGGGTTTGGACCAAAATGAGAGATGGTTTGGCCTGGTTTTGGTTCACAATCCTAAGAAATGGATTTGGAATAATTTTGGGTTGGGCCCAGGTTAATCAATTGTGTAAGTGGGTTCAGTTTTGTAAAGTAAATGCGGGCTCGATCTGCCGACTCGAAGTAGTTTCATATTAATTAATGGACTACACATGGTTATCACATAGGTTGAGCGAACAAGTTCAGGTATAGGTTAATGGGTCAGAGACAAGTGAAAGTCTTATATGCCTAAGTGGGTCAAGGCTGTGGAGTATATGGGTTCCCTTGGTTGTATTGAGATGTGTTTGGATAACTAAGTCAAACTTGTTTGGCTTAAAATGGGTCCTAGTTCAAAGGGGTCTCACCGAGAGTAAGAAAGTAAATAAAACAAGGGTATGAGGAGTCCAATCAGTGAGGGGAAACGACATGAAAAGTGAAAACAAAGGAGGTTAAGCAGTGGCTTGATTTCTGAGTTCCGGAGCTCGGGTTGATGGTGGTGGTGACATGAATCCTAGGCCTGGCTATGGTTGTTTGTTCAGGGAAATAAGATGACATGGTGGTGTACGGTGTTTGTGGTGATGATGGGTTTGAGTAGTAAACTACAGTAGACAGAGAACATAATAAAAGTAACTAGAATGAATAATGACCATATCAACTATAAGGAGAAAACGAAGGAAAAAAGAAAAAAAAATCATTAAACAAAAAAAAAAGATCAATAAGGATAAGGAGGTGAGAAAACGTACATGAGGGAGAAGGGGAGTCTATGGGGGTAGAGAGAGATCATGCAGACGAAAGGTGTGTGGGGTCATTTCGTAATTACAGATTTGTGTGGGACCGCTCCCCAATTCCAGGATTATCCCCGGTCTCGGTGTTGAGCCAGCTCGGGGAAGCACGGAGTCCGTCTCTGTGGCCACGCCTGTGGGTGTCCACCCCGGTCTCAGTCCTAACTTGATCTCAGTCTCCTGTCATTCAGTCATAAATGCAACCATAAATGCACTGCCGTGACGGTGGACGGCAAACTGACAAGTAGAGTGGGCGCCGGACCTAGATAAGTGGCACGCCTTATCTCAGGGTCACATCCACAGGCATAGGGGATGGCCTGATGGGACATTTCCTTTTTACCTACCCCCACTCAGGAGAGAAAGTACATGCTGATGGGACTTTCATCTCTCCCTAAGGGTCCACTCCAACAAGACTCCCACGTTTATATAATGCATGGAGAAAAACGACAGGAGGTATGCAATAAGCCTGACCCATACTTCTTCTTCCTTATTTTTCCCTTAGTTACCAAGCTAACTTAACCATCGGAGTGCCCTTGGCTGCTCACAGCCAGGGGCTCTGACCTTTGTTCCTCCTTTCAGGTCACCGGAGGTTGATCCTTTCCCGGAACCATTAAATTAAGAGTTTAATCCTCTCCAAACCAAGTCCGTAATTTTCAGGCACTTACAGTTGGCGCCGTCTGTGGGAATAGGATCTCTACCAAAACCAAATCTGCAAAAGCCATGCCTCCAAAAACCAGATACGGCGGCGAGGGATTGTCAAAGTCCCAGAGAGCGTCGTCTTTTCCTCCGCCGGAACAACCACCACTGCCATCATTTTTGCGACCGAAGCCGCAACCCCAACCGTTCCAGTCTTTACCTCCAACGGCGCTCACTAGCGCTCATGCTGCTCTTCTTCCTCCTCCGGGTCCAGTGGAGGTCCCCCCCGTCCAACAGGAGCTGCTCGAGATTCCCCGCCAGAGAAAGTCCGGAGGAAAATCTGGTCCCATGTACACAGAAGGTGTTGTCCAGTCGGACTCCTCATCTCGACCTGTGACAACACTCCCCTGGCGTAACGACCGCCATGAGACTCCTCACCCCCTAGATGATTAGCCACCCAGGGGCTCGCAGCAGAATGTCTCCCCCCGTCGGATCCTCGGCGACGAGGCAAAACCCCTGTCAGGGCAAAATCCCATCAGTCTCATCATCGCATGCACAATGACGATCGGTCCCTTCATCGAGCTCGTGGAACAGAAGACGACCCCTTGCTTGAAGAGCTCGATGCCCAGAATCGGGTCCTCTAAGAGAAAGAGGAGTTGATTTGTCATCTCCGAGAGCAGCTTGAGGCAAATGATAGAAGAACTCTTGCTCCACCTCCCAGGCGACAGCAATGCCATTCGGACAGCCGAGACTTGAGACAAGCCCTCAACGACAGAAGACGAAGTCGCTGTGAAGAAGAAGGCTCGAGCAGCAGCCATCTGCGTAGCAACCTCGGGGGATTGCGTCGCGAGCCAGAATCCCTAAGGCCAGAGAACATGGCAGGCCTCAGGGAACTACTCGACCACTACGTGAAACAAGAGGTCCAGGCTAGGATGGCCGAGATCGGTTTCTCCCGAGACCAAACAGAGGCGTGTGATGCAGAAGACGACTAGGGCATGTCCCCCTTCTCCCAAGAAATAAGGGATTTCTCTCTCTCCGAAAGGTTCAGCGTTCCGAGGTTCGTCCTCTATGACGGGACCTCGGACCCGAAGCACACCTACGACATTTCACTCAGCGGATGTCGGTTTGGGGGGACGTCGGCCTCCTGAACTGCAGGGTTTTCTCCTCCAGCCTAGGCGACCTCCCGCTCCGATGGTTCTGTACGCTCCCTTCTAGGTCGGTCTCAAGTTGGCGGCAGCTCCGGAGCTCCTTCGTTGAGAAGTTTCAAGCGCACCGTGTCATCCCGAAGACAGGTGGCAACCTCATGGCAATCCGAATGAAGGATAATGAAAGCAACACTTCATTCGCCAGAAGATTCTGGACGATCTATAGCCAGGTCACAGACGCCAAAGATGACGTCGCCATCATGTGCTTTCGACAAGCCTTGCTCCCAGGCAATGAGCTCCGCACAGACCTGGTCCGGACCCCTGTGACCACGATGAAAGCCCTAATGGCTAAGGTGAACCAGTACATCGAGCAGGAAGAAGACGAGGCTCGAGGCAACGAGTGGTTCAGCCTCTAGCAAAAGGGCCAGACCTCCAGAGGAGAGGAGATGTTCCCCAAACAGAATCCAGACAAGAAGAGGACAGCCTCCAGTTCGGCAACCTTCTCAACCTCTATCTCGGGTAGCAGCAAGAGACCGAAGTTCAAACCTGTCAAGTCGGCTGGAGATCCCTACAGGGCCGTCAATGTTGTCTTCAAGGAACCCATTTACAGACTCCTGAACAAAATCAAGGCAGAGCCCTACTTCCAGTGGCCGCAGCCGATGAGGGGCTATCCATCCACCCGAGACCGAAGCAAGAACTGCTCCTATCACAAGCAGCACAGACATATGACCAAAGACTGCATGGCTCTAAAGTCCCACCTCGAGAGGCTCGTCAAGGACGGACACCTCCGGGAGTACGTCAAAGAGGGAGAGAGGGTCAACTGAGCCCAGCGTGCCCAATGACGATTAGGACAGCGACGAGCCTGCAGGTATCATCAACGTCATTCACCTGGCCCTCGCTCCAAATGAGGGAAGTACCCGAGCTCGGTCAGAGGCCAGGAAGGCTGCCCACAACAAACAGGTGATGTCAGCCGAGCTAGAGAGTGCACCAAAGATAGCCAGGAAGGAAAAGCCCAAGATCTGGTTCTCAGACGAAGAGCTAGGAGGGGTCCAGCTCCCCCACAACGACACACTCATCCTCACCCTATGGCCGAACAACTACACTGTGAAGCGTGTCCTTGTAGATCTAGGGAGCTCGTCCGAGATCCTTTACTATAGCTGTTTCAAGTAGCTCGGCTTGACTGAGTCCGATTTGCAGGAAGCCCGTGTCCCCTTAGTAGGCTTCAGCGCCAAACTGGTGTATCCCAAGGGGAGGATCTCGCTTGAAGTCCGGATAGGAGGCGCCACGAAGATAGCCGAGTTCTTGGTAGTGGACGCGCCATCTCCTTATAATGTGATAATGGGGCGAACTTGGCTGCATGGCATTGAGGCGGTACCTTTCTCCTTTCATCAGAAGCTCAAGTTTCCACTAGAGAAGGCCGGAGGTATGATTGAGATAGTGACTATGCGGGGAAATCAGCAGATGGACAGACAGTGCCTTACGGCTGTAGTACCTGGAGAAACGGAGCTGCAGCAAGTGCATATGGCCGAACTCGAGGCCGAACTCGAGGATGTCGGGTGAACAACGGGGCAGAAGAGCATTGAAGAACTCACCGAGGTCAGAATCGATTCCGATGACCCTGAGCGGTATTTCCTACTAGGAAGCCAGCTCCCCGACAATGAGAGGGCCGAGCTGCTCGACTTCCTGCTGCAGAACAAGGACGTCTTCGCTTAGACTCCATATGAGATGCCAGGGATTGACTTCGAAGTCATGTGCCACAAGCTGAATGTTGACCCCGGACACAAACCCATAGTGCAGAAAGCCCGCCAAACAGGGGTCCCCCAAACAGAGGCAGTGATTGAAGAAGTAGATAAGCTCCTCGAGGCTGGGGCGATCCACGAGGTACACTTTCCAAAGTGGCTGGCCAACACAGTAGTAGTTAAGAAGAAAAATGGAAAGTGGAGGGTCTGCGTGGACTTCAGCGACCTTAATAAAGCTTGCCCCAAGGACAACTTTCCCCTCCCAAAGATCGATCAGATGATCGACGCAACCTCGGGACATGATAGGATGAGCTTCCTCGACGCCTACCGAGGTTACCACCAAATCCCCATGCACGGGCCCGATGAGGAAAAAACTGCATTCATAACACCTCGAGGCATTTACTGTTACAAGGTGATGCCCTTTAGGTTGAAAAATGCCGGAGCGACATACCAGAGGCTAGTCACGAAGATGTTTCAAGGCCAGCTCGGGAAGATAGTGGAAGTCTACATCGATGACATGGTGGTCAAGTCCAAGATGTCACTGGATCATTTGGCAGATTTACGCCAGACGTTCGCCACCCTCAGAAAATTCCAGCTCAAACTGAATGCCTCCAAGTGTACGTTTGGCGTCGGGTTCGACAAGTTCCTAGGAAGTCTGGTGACCCGGAGAGGGATCGAAGCTAACCCCGAACAAATTGCAGCAATCCGGGCGATTCAGAGCCCGACCTCGGCCAAGCAGGTCCAAAGGCTCACAGGGATGGCCGCAACACTCAATCGCTTCATCAGTTGAGCCTCGGACAAATGTCGCCCTCTCTTTTAACTTCTGAAAAAGAGCTCCAAATTTCAGTGGACTCCTGAGTGTGATCATACGCTGGAGAAGCTCAAAGAGTACCTTTCCTCACCACCACTGCTGGCCACGCCAACACAAGGTGACCTCCTCTATCTTTATTTGGCAGTTTCGGACCACGCAGTGAGCTCAGTGTTAGTCCGGGAGAACAACAAGCAGAAGCAACCCATTTACTACACTAGCAAGATCCTGCTCGACGCCGAGACCCGATACCTTCCACTCGAGAAATTGGCACTGGCCCTCATCAGTGCCTCTCGCAAGCTCTCCCACTACTTCCAAACATACACGGTGGTGGTCGTCACAGAATACCCGCTCAAATCTCTTTTTCGAAAAGCGGACTTTTCCGGAAGAATCTCCAAGTGGGCCGTCGAACTGGGGCAGTTCGATATCCAATATCAACCCAGGACGACGATCAAGGTGCAAATTCTGGCAGACTTCATCGTCGAGTTCACTTCTCCTAGTTCGGCACCGACCTCGCTCGATACCGAACTGGGGGGCTCCAAGGGCAATAATGGAGCAGAGGTCGAGACTGAGGAAGAACGATCCTGGGAACAATTCCTTAAGTCAGCCTTGAGGGTCTTCGTCGATGGATCCTCCACATCCAGAAGGGTTGGCGCCGGCATAGTCCTCCAATCTCCAGAGGGCCTCATCATCGAACAACCACTGACCTCGATTTCAAAGCCTCCAACAATGAAGCGGAGTACTAAGCACTGATTGCGGGTCTCGGTAGCGCAAGAATTCTGGGGGCACGTCGGCTAGTAGTCTTCAGCGACTCCCAGTTGGTGACGAACCAGCTGAGCGGAGACTATCAAGCCAGAGATGAAAGGATGGCAGCCTACTTAGCCCACACGAACCAGCTCCTCTCCCAGTTTGAGAAAGCAGAGGTCAAGCAAATCGGCAGAGAGTCCAACTGTCATGCAGATGCCCTCGCCAACCTAGCCTCCGCCGTGGAAACAGGAAAAAGGAGGACGGTCGACGTGGAGACGTTGGAAAAGCCAAGCATAGAGCTCCTCCCACCTCGGCAGGTTCTGTGCTTCGATCTCGGTCCGAGCTAGATGGATCCGATCATAGCATTCCTAAAAGAAGATAAACTCCCTGAAGACAGGAATGAAGCCCACAAAGTCAGAATGAAGGCAGCTCATTTTTGGCTATCCCCAGACGAGAAACTCTATAGAAAGTCCTTCACGGGACCGTATCTCCAATGCGTTCATCCTAGCAAAGTAGAAGACTTCCTTTTTGAAATTCAAGAGGGAATTTGTGGAAGCCACATCGGAGGAAGGTCGCTAGCATACAGAGCCATCAGTCAGGGCTATTGGTGGCCCTATATGCAGAAGGATGCCCAGCTCTACGCCAGGAAATGCGAAAAATGCCAGAAGTTCTCCCACTCTCTACACCGACCAGTACAGGACTTGAGCCCTCTCTCCAGCCCATGACCCTTCGCTCAATGGGGACTAGACATCGTGGGACCTCTTCACCGAACCCCAGGAAATAAGAGGTGGCTGATAGTAGCCACTGATTACTTTACCAAATGGGTAGAGGCGGAAGCCTTATCCTCCATCACCGAGCAGGATACAAAGAATTTTGTATGGAAAAACATTGTCACGAGGTTTGGGATTCCCCGAGCTCTGGTCTCGGACAATGGGACTTGTAAGGTCCGAGACCTTACTGGGTCAGTTGGGCCCAACAGCAGGCCCATTGTCCCGTTTATTTTATTATTATTATAATTATTTGTATTTTATATATTTAAGTGGGTTTATTCTTTGAGTGAGTTTCTTTTAGTGTTAGGATAGTGTCTGCGAAGTTTCGTTCGATTCCGAGTTCGTTTGATCCTAGTAGGGGGTAGTTTGCAAATTAGGGGAAAATTGAGTGTTTTTCCGGAAAATTCCTATCACCATGATTTTGGGTTCGTTGGAAAGGTCTCGTCGCGCTGATCATTTTTGTCTCTTGGCTTGTCTCGATCTGACGATCAGAAACCCTTCAAATGGTCTATTCTTTCACTGGACCCACTTAAGGGCAAATTAGTCTTTTCCTCCCTCTCTTCTTCTTAAACAGGGATTAGCCCTAATCGCATTCTCACTTCTGCAACGAGAGTTACAGCAGCCCATCTTCTTCCCCTTCTCTTCTCAAGCCCAGATCTCCCTCCGGGAGAGATCATCTCCGCGATCCGGACCGCACATCTTCTTCCTTTCGATCTCCTCTCTCCATTGATACTAGTTGGTAAGCCTTTTCCCATCATCAACTTTTCCATTCGTTTTCTATTTTGTTTAGAATAGGTTGGATCATGATCTTTTTCCTTTCTTTCTTCTTCTCGGTGTTCTAGATTACTTTTGAGCGGGGTAGATTGTGATTTTCGTGGTAGAAAGCTTCTCCTCAAGCTTTTCCAATTTCTAATCTTCTTGGTTGAGACAAGTAGATATGCATTCTATATTTAATCATGTGCGTATTGTTTTCTTTTGATTGCAATGATATCCTTGTTAGATTACCCAAATTCTAAGCCTATTGTTGGGATTGCATTGGGATTTACATGTTAGGTTAGATTTGTGGTTTGGATTAGATTAATTGTTAAATGGTAGCTATGGAGGTTTTTAATTTGATAGAATGGATAAGAATAATGATTGAAATGATTGGGGAGCATGGAGGCTTGTTTTCTGTAGGAAAAAGGAAGAAAAAAACCCATTTTCTGGCTTAGGTTGCAGTGCCGATCGATCGGGCCTGCAAGCCGATCGATCGGACTGCAATTTGGTCTCAGTTAACTGAGGCGAAAATCAGTCCGATCGATCGGACCTGTTGTCTGATTGATCGGAGGGCATTTTCATAATTTCTGATAACTTCGGAAAAGGACTTAAAACGCTTATAACTTTTAATCCGTATGTCGGATTTCTACTTATTATATACCGTTGGAAAGCCCTTGAGATGTAGAATCCAATGGTTCTAGTTTCATCACGATCGGAGGTCGGAAAGTGATGTAAAAACTCAGATTATTGACCCAGCCTATATTTTATTAGAAATGAGACCAATAACTTAGGTTTGGGCCTTAGATGTTGGAAACCAAGAACCTACTATCAGTTGACCATTAATGGGGATTAAATCTTAGTACGTGGCTTGGTGTGCTTCGATTAGGTGTCTAGGTATTCGTGTATTAACATGGGATAACCGAATGCGTATGAAATTGAATTAATGGATGCTTAACATGATTGTACACCAAGGGATTTCCTTAAAAGCATCGTTGATCCAATTCCACACGTACTCCGTTAGAACATGTAGGATACATGGATGACACCACTTGCCTAGGTTTGGATTGTAATTCCTCTTTGACTTATTTAATTGTATCCGTTGTTATAAATCCTTGTACACTCACTCTCGGCATAATACACCTAATTAATTATGAAACATAATCTCTTGTAGAATTAGGACTTGAACCTGACTTAAGGTGTACCTTAGGACCCCGTGCTATATAATTGATAAACATGACTGACTAGACTGAAGGGATTATCACGTGATTGGATTTGTCTTGTATTGACTTGAATGAGATAATCCCTATGAACATGTCTTGTATATTGAGCTAGCCAGACTTGCTTGTCTTGGTCTATTCTTGTGTCAACACCACTTTATTATTATTATTATTATTATTATTTGCATGTTATAGCCATCTGCAGTTTGGGGTATTATTGATGGGCCGATTACTCGGACATCGGGGTGGGCAGTCGGCTTTGGACGGCGTCCATGGCGTTGAATAGTTGGGAGCGGGCTGGGACCGTGCTACTATTCCCAGGACCGGGAGCTGGGATCCCCCTGGAGCCGGACTTTGGTATCAGTAGTCCGGATAGGATTGTTACTGGTACCCCGTGAGGTGGCTTGGACATCCACGGAGTCTCCCTCTTGTGCATTGCATTACATTGGTAGTGGTGATTGTTAGTATTGCTAGGATTTCTATTTATGATTCGAATGGTTATTTATTCATGCTTTATGCCTAGATTCGATTCCTTGTATTCTCTTGATTATTATACCTGTCATTACTCTTATACTTGATGCATGTCATGATTATTTATATATTGCTTATCTATTGCTCAACATGTCGTTGACTCTGTTCCTTGGTGTGCAGACTTCTCCGGTGAGTACTACTACGAGGTGCAAGCAGGTGAGGAGATCCCAGAGGATCTCCAACCGGCTGAGGAGGAACGAGAGTGGCGTGCCGATGACGTAGAGTAGCGTCATTGATCCTGGCACGGGAGAGATTCATGGGGACTTCCTTAGATTTCTTATTCTTTATTCGTCTCTCGTTGAAACTTTTATATCATTGACATCACTATTGTTTTAAATGGCCTTGATTAGTGTGAAGGCCATTGTAATAAATTAACTTCATTGTTTACATTTTATTTTATTCCTTGTTCAATTTTAATATATATTGAGATTCATTATTCATTGTTGATATCCAAATATGCTTAGAATTGTAGGAGTTCCGTATATTCTTATTATATTTGAGGCTTGAAATATTATATCCTCACAGCGGACTTACGATCCTTGGGCCTAAAGGGCAAAATTTTTAATTAGCCCTAAATTTCACTCCCCGGATCCGGTTTATTCTCTAATCAGGTTTGGGGGACGTGACAGGACCCAATTCGACTCAAACTTCTTTAAGAACTTTTGCCAGGAGCTCGGCATCAGGAACCTCTATGCAACCCCGGCCTACCCACAAAGCAACGGACAAGCAAAGATCTCAAACAAAGTGGTACTGGACGGACTCAAGAAGAGACTTGACAGAGCTAAGGGTAGGTGGGTGGAAGAATTACCAAGTGTCCTTTGGGCATACAGGACCACCCCGAGACGGTCCACTTCGGCAACTCCTTTCTCCTTAGCCTATGGAACGGAAGTTGTAATCCCTCTTGAGGTCGGCCTTCCAACGTTGAGGTCGGATCTCTTCGACCGGGGGCAGAATGAAGTAAATCTCTCCAAAAAACTCGACCTGGCCGAGGAGCGAAGGGAAGCAGCATCCGTGCGCCTGGCCTCCTACCAGCAACAGCTATCCAGAGGATACAATCAGAAGGTCAAGAAAGGAAGTTCTCAATTGGGGAACTGGTTTTGAAGAGGGCGCTTTCGGCAGACAGAGATCCTAATGAAGGCAAGCTCGCACCAAACTGGCTCGGGCCTTTTAAGGTGGTCTCGATATCTGGGAGATCGGCTTACAGACTTGAGAGCATGGATGGCAAAGAGTTGCCACGACCGCGGAATGCCACACACCTCAAGAAATACTACTTCTAGTTGTATTCAAAATAATAAAGACAATAAAAGAAGGGGCTTGTGGAAGATGCGTGCCTTGTCTCGTTCAAATTGTGAATCATGGCTCCGGTCCTCACACCAGCCTCCTTGAGTTCGGTCATAGGACCAGCTCCTAAGGCTCCGGTCCTCGCACCAGCCTCCTTGAGTTTGGTCATAGGACCAGCTCCCAAGGCTCCGGTCTTCGCACCAGCCTCCTTGAGTTCGGTCATAGGACCAGCTCCCAAGGCTCCGGTCCTCGCACCAGCCTCCTTGAGTTCGGTCATAGGACCAGCTCCCAAGGCTCCGGTCTTCGCACCAGCCTCCTTGAGTTCGGTCATAGGACCAGCTCCCAAGGCTCCGGTCCTCGCACCAGCCTCCTTGAGTTCGGTCATAGGACCACCTCCGAAGGCTCCGGTCCTCTCACCAGCCTCCTTGAGTTCGGTCATAAAACCAGCTCCCAAGGCTCCGGTCCTCGCACCAGCCTCCTTGAGTTCGGTCATAGGACCAGCTCCCAAGGCTCCGGTCCTCGCGCCAGCCTCCTCGAGACAGGACGTTGGGCCAACCCCCTTGGAATAGGAACACAATCAACTATCTAAAATTCACTCTGAAGTCGCGGAGTTATCGAAGTTGAGTCCGATCTCGAGGAGTTATCGAAGTTGAGTCCTATCTAAAATTCACTCTAAAATTCACTCTGGGCTGCCTTTGAGTCCGGCCGAACCCCCCGGATTATCGAAGTTGATGGCACGACCCCAACTCTCTAGTAACTAGGTCGCACCCCAGGGTGTTAGTCTAAGTTAACTACAAGTTCTTTTAAGGCGTTCCCCTCGGGTGCATGTTATTACAGCCCTAGCCTTAGGACCAGACGTTCACCGACCTCAGCCACTTGAAGGTCTGAAGAGTTAGACAGAAAATGGGGGCCTTGTTAAGCCCCAGTTTTATGGATCCATCGCTCGAGGCTTTGGAGAATCGATCGGTGACAGGGCATCTGTTTTGACCTATATCTATCTCAAGATTAGAAGGTTAAGTCCAATTTCTACGAGTCCACCGACCTCAACCATTTGAGGTTTGGGGAACAGGTCAGAACATGGGACCTCAATATCAGAAGAGCATCCATGCGCCCTTGCAAAAAGAAAGAAATGAAAAGGCAGCTGGAAAATTGAAAGAAAATTGTTTTTCATTGATAAGAAAAGGTGATTACAAAGCTCTGTACACTCAGGAAAGAGAAAGAAACACATCAAAGAAAAGAAAAAATACAGACATTATTGCTTTACTTTTCGGGCGCCGCAGCTTTATTCTTTGGCTCTGGAGGAACGGGCGGAGCAAGGTCGGGAGCGTCGGGAGCAGCTGAAGTCTGGGATAGAGGAGCCGCAGAGGAGGCCTGGGCCTGGTCACCCTCGGCAGGAGTCGGGGCGGAGGAAGGATGACCGGGGCTTCAAGAGGGGCTTCCGGAGGGTTGTAGTCGGGCTTTGACTCTGGGCTAGGTGTGACAGACTAGAATTGGGGAAGGTTCGTGAATATGGGGTCATTCTCAGAGACCCCGTACTCACGAAGTGCTTCCCTGCATCCCATCTCATACAAAACCGGGCTCAGGTCCTTGATTTGAGCCACGTACTCCGCCGATGCCCAGTCCACTCCTTCTTGATAAGCCTTTGTTGCCTGGGCCCGCAGAGTGGACTCGACGTCGGCCCGCTCCTTCCTAGAGGACTCGAGCTCAGCCTCTTTCCCAGCCAGTACGGTCTCCCTTTTTGCAAGCTCGGCCTCTAGGTGGTGCACCCTCTTCGCCTTGTCTTTGGCTGCGCCTTTTAGTTGCTTATTTTCGCCTCGCATCTTGATGATCTCGTCCTTCGCCGCTTGACATTCCGTTGCAAGCTCGACAATCTTCTCCTCCGCCCTCTTTATTTCTGCCGCTAGCCTCCAGGGCATCCCCCATCTTCTTCTTCTCGGCGGCCATCTCGAGAACTTGCGTGGCTGTCGTCTCCGTCCTCTCCAGTATTATCTGGAGTTTCTGTACACTCTGCAACGAGACAAAAGGGGCAGGAGGTCAGAGCGGGTGACCGAGGCATAAAGCTTAAAAAAGACAAAAGACATGAGAATCACCTCGAGCGACGCCTTCATCGTCGAGTAGATTAGGCTCATCGTCCCTAATTTATTATGCCTCTCCATGTCCAAGGGGAGAGCACATGCCTCGGCAACTGCCGAGATTTTCTGGGTAGAGGTCCCCATCCGGTCCTCCACGGTCATGGGTTGCAGGGGTTGAGGTCGAGGTTGGGCCTAAAGGGCATCGGCTTGTGAGGCCGAGGCTGCAGATCCGCTTCCGGGACCTGCTCCTCTTCGCCCCCCGCGCAAAGCCTCTTTTCAAGAGGGGGCTCCTCACCCTTCTTCTTGGCCTCCGCGACCCGTGACCGAGCTTCCTTTGGCAGTCGAGTGTCCTTGGGCGGCCAGGCATCCTTGGGAGGCTCTTCCGACCTCCCCCTTTTCTCCTGTGGGGGGCCTCGTGCGTTTTTGTCTTTCGCAGAGGAGGAGGCCCTTGCTGAGCCCGAGGGACTGGAGGGGATGTGGCTGAGGAGCCCTGAGCAGCGCCAGGCCCGCTAAGGGCACGCTTCGGGGCAGGGGAAACTCGGCCCCCGAGAATCATTGCCCCCAAGTTCTTCAGAGGGGGACGCGGCCCGTCCATTTCCTCTTCTGTTTGGTCTCGGCCGGAGGGGCTGTCTTCAACTAGGATCGGACCTTGGGGACCCGAGGGTTGGCCGCTTGTCTCTGCAAGCGCGAGCACGATCTCCCCTATCGGCTCAAGGGGGATCTTGGCAGTCTTCCTGGTGTAAGACTGATACCGCGGCTTGTACCCGAGCAGAGAAAAGGCAGCCCGATCGTGGTGGCCGTGGTAGTGATAAATCTTCTCAAACCAGGCGTCGTTCCTCTTCCAACGATCGAGGCCGGCCTCTCTTCTCCTTCGCTGAACACTTGCATAGGAAACGAAGGACATCAGCTTGGCTAATCGAGAGCAACACGACACAAAAAGCCAGGGAAAGCGGGTATTTACTTGGAGGGGTCCCAGGTTTCCGCGGAACCTGGATTTTCCTCTCCACCTCGATCTTGGACGCCCCGAGCTCCCAGTTCCCCGAGACCAGCAGACGATCATCCCCGGCGTACTTGCTTGAGTCCTCTAGGGCATTAATCAAGGGCCGGCGCCTAGCTTTCACCCGAAGATAGTTGGAATCCTCGCCCCCCGCAGACTTGCAAATGTCATAGACATCCACTATGTCGTGCACACCGAGGTTGATGTCCAGAATTCGGTTCAACTCCTCCACGCCCATTATTATCTTAAACCCATTCGGCATCAGCTGGAAAGGGCAGATCCGCCACGAGTTGAGGCAGGATCGGAGGAGCGGATGGATGGGGAACGTAATACCACCCTCGACTACCGACACCAGGGGGAAGGGCATCCAGTCCTTGAATGTGGTGAAGCCATCGAAGAGGCCCTGGAAGTCATTGGGCTTCACCAGAACGTCATCCGGTATTTTGAACGCCATCCTAAGCCCCTCCAGGGCTTGGGGGCCCTCTAGCCAGTGGCTGTAAATCCCCATTTTCCCAAGGCTAGAAAGGGGGCAGAGAGCAGGGAAGAAGGAGCAAGACCTAGAAAAACCTAAGGGGCGGAAACCCTCTCGACAAAAGGAAAAGGAGGTAGAAAGAAAGAAACAGGGAAGAGAACTCACAAAGAGAGTATGACGGATCGAGAAGAGTAAGGAGCGAAGAGTGAGAAGACTCCGGGTTCGTTGAGGTTCTTTCTCTAGCAGGGCGTCTCCTTCGGCAGAGTCTCCTTCCAGACGAGAGCAAAAATAAGAGGAGAAAGGGAAGAGGGCGTCCCCAATTTATAGAGGAACGCTCCTCTTGAATGTCGCACATGCGGGGCAACGCCTCGGGCCCTCCGCGCGTCGCTTCAATCCTAGTAAAAAACCAGACGAAGGGTTACATGTGGCATCACCGGTCCGTCTCCCACCATACCTCTGGTACGATATTTATCACTTCGGGCACATGAAACGACGTCCACATGTCCACCTTGGCAAAGCAATTATGGTACCGTATTTAATGCCTAGGGCAAATGAAAGGACATCATGATGAGGATCGCGCATCAGCAAGATACGACAAGACAGGGGGCCAGCACGTCCTTTCCATCTTAGCTCCCGACCTAAGAGAGAACTCTAAGAGGTCGAGAGCTAGGGAGCAATTGTGTGGGGTCATTTCGTAATTACAGATTTGTGTGGGACCACTCCCCAATTCCAGGAATATCCCCGGTCTCGGTGTTGAGCCAGCTCGGTGGAAGCGCCAGCTTGGGGAAGCACGGAGTCCGTCTCGGTGACCACGCCTGCGGGTGTCCACTCCGGTCTCGGTCCTAACTTGATCTCGGTCCCCTGTCATTCAGTCATAAATGCAACCATAAATGCACTGCCATGACGGTGGACGACAAACTGACAAGTAGAGTGGGCGCCGGACCTAGATAAGTGGCACGCCTTATCTCAGGGTCACATCCACAGGCATAGGGGATGGCCCGATGGGACATTCCCTTTTTACCTACCCCCACTCAGGAGAGAAAGTACATGCTGATGGGACTTTCATCTCTCCCTAAGGGTCCACTCCAACAAGACTCCCACGTCTATATAATGCATGGAGAAAAACGACAGGAGGTATGCAATAAGCCTGACCCATACTTCTTCTTCCTTATTTTTCCCTCAGTTACCAAGCTAACTTAACCATCGGGGTGCCCTCGGCTGCTCACAGCCAGGGGCTCTGACCTTTGTTCTTCCTCTCAGGTCACCGGGGGTTGATCCTTTCCCAGAACCATCAAATTAAGCGTTTAATCCTCTCCAAACCAAGTCCGTAATTTTCAGGCACTTACAAAAGGTTTGTGAGGGAGAGGCCATTTATAGGAAAGAAGAGAGAGTCCTGGGGAAACAGATATGTACTAAGTGCGATTGTATCTCTCCTTTTTTGGCCAAAATTAGATGATGAGAAAAGGTAATAGAGTTGTATCCAGAGACTGAAGATGTGAATGAATTTTCAAAATATTGCTCATTCCTTGAAGATGCTGCTATCTCATTTTTTTTAACTCAAAATCACAAGGGATATGATCTCCACATTAAAAGGGCATCTTAAGATTCAAATTTCTTTCTTCCAATAATGGGTCCACTAATGACATCCTAAAGATATGATAATTATCAAGATAATCTAAATCAAAATAAAAATCAATGAAAGTGATGGGTCCACACGTGATCACATCTACGATCGGAATTAAATTAATCCAAAATTTCTGAGATCGGGTCCTTACAATTTTAGATTCATCACCCATTAAATTTTTTATATATTGTTTTATTTATTTACCTTATCTTTATCATTTATTTATTGTTAATTTTACCTAGAATTGCTCTACATCTTTCATTCAGCCCGGGCCTCTTGCGCTAGTTTATTTATGTAAGACCCCGACCCGAGTGAACCAGATTAGTGTTAATTAAGTCGTGTGTTAGTTCTAAGCTTGATTAATGATTTTGGCTAAGTTGGGTTTGGAATAGCTTTTGAAATAGTTTTGGGGAATTTTGATTGCTTTGTGATAGTGGGGCCCTTTGGGGGTTCCTTTTTATGACCTTGCATGCGCTTGAGGATTGATCGGAGATTTTTGCATTCATTGTTTTAATCCCGTTTTGTTTGTATTGTTAACCCCTACAACTTTCATGTTGATCCCGTCCCCGTTCGAGATCCCGAAACCCGATTCCATAGCCTTGAGGGCAAAACAGTCATTGCACATTAAATCTATACCCAAAACTTGATATTCCCGAAACCCGCGAAACATATACTTTTTGGAAACTAGATATTTCGGCAATCATTTCTTCCTTCTTCATCGAATTCATCCGAGATCCCGAAAGACATGATTTCAGCCCAAAGAGTGTCTTAAGTAGTGAGACCCATTCCCATTTGCTTATATAAGGAGAACCCATCTTCCCCATTTCCTTTTTCCAGTACAAAAGGCAGCCTAGGGTTTCTTGCAACCTTTCTCTTCTTCTTCTTGCTCTCTCTATCTCAATCTCCTACTAATCTTGCACCAACATCAAAATGGAGGTCATCATTCTCTTCCTCATCACCATAGCTCTCTATTGATACCATTTGTGAAGAAAACCTCCCATTCCAAGATCTTCTTTGAGCTCACCTTGCCCATTTGGAGAACCTATAAGTAAGCAACCTTCCCCATCTCTTAGATTTGTGCTTCGTTGATCTTGAAGAGGTCCCATTTTCATTATTGTAAGGTTTTCCTTTCTGTTTCATTGTTTGACCATTTCAGGGCTTGTTTTTGGGGATTTTGTTCATAGCTTGGATCTTTGGCTTGGAAGAGTATTAGAGCTTGATCTCCTTGATTAGAAGACCTAAGGCAAGTGGATGAGTTAATATTATGAGCTTTCAATGGTTTTCATGAGGAATGTGGTTGATTTGTCATTTTCATTCTTATTTATTGGCTTGCATTGATTTTGAAATAAATGCTTTGAATGAACCTTGCTAAGTCATTTAATGTTTTGGAAACATGTTGGTTTGGTACTTGTTGTCTTTTGAATATATCTTAAATGAATGTTTGTGATTGGTTTCTCTTTCCTCTTGTGGTTGTTGTGGTTAAGAAGAAGGTGATGGGATGAATACATATTGGAGTTTTGGAGAAGTGTAGATAGATGCATTGGAAGAGCTCTTAGCTCAGTTTTTTTGTAGGGATTAAATGGAAGTGAGGATAGGGGTTTTGAGAAGGAAGAAGGGCTCAAATCTGAACACAGTGGGTGTTTCCCGCACCTGGCGGTCAGCCAGCGGTCACCTGTCGGCTAGCCGTCTGGTGACTGGCGGCTAACCGCCAGCTAGCCGAACAGTCGCGGTTACTTCTCCAGAGAACAACATTTTCCACCTGAAAACTCGGTCAGCCTTATGGTTAGCGAGCGGCTAACCGCCTAACCCATCGGAGGCTAACCGCCAGCCAATCGATCCATTTCGATTACTTCTCCAGAGAGCAACATTTTCCACCTGAAGACACGGTCAGCCTCACAGTTAGCAAGCGGCTAATCGCCTAACTCATCGGCAGCTAACCGAACCATTTCGGTTACATTTCCAGTAACCTGTTTTTCTGTCAGGCCAACCGCGGTCAGCCAGCGGCAAACCGCCTAACCCAACGGCGGCTAACCTCCATCTGACCGCTAGGTAATCGAAATTACCCAGACAACCATTCCAGAGAGCTCCTCGCTCGAGCGAACTCTCCGGTTCGCTCGAGCGATGAGCTTTGTCGGTCAAGGACATTTACTAAGCAATGTATAAGGCCATTTGAGAAAGAAACCATATCACGAAGATGTCATTCGAAGTTTTGAAAATTCAAAGTATATAAGGAGCCCGGAATGTCCCCAAACTCAAATAGTACCAAATTATTATCGTATCGACATACGTGATCCCTATTCACTTCAAATAAATCTTGAACCCGATACTTTACCCGAAATGTCAATTGTTTATTGTACTTTATCAATCCAGAGATTTATACTACATGCCTTGTTTTCCCGAAAGCATTGAAGTACACTTACAATTGTTACTTGTCTTGAAGTGCATTGCACCACATGAAACGACAGTGTGCCCTTGACCACCCCCGTCCTGCCCGTTTATGTATTTGTACTTGATTTACTTGCACATGTCTCGATTTGTTATTTGACTTATTAGTCGGCACCACTAAGCTTGGATAACCCTATTGGTCTGATCCACCGACTTGGAGATCCCCCTCTTGTCCCGCCAGCTGCAGTTTGGATCCCGCTACCCGGTTATTACCGTGGTCTTGTCTCGATGCCGCAGATTGCTACTGTGGTCCCCGATGCCCGGCTCGCTACTGTGGTCATGTATAGTATATGTATATGTATTTATAAGATCCACTGTTTCTCCTCACCTCGAGTGACTGAGATCAGTGCCTAGTTATTGCTCTGTCACTTTAGTGATAGAGGACTTAGCTTCGTGCGGTTGCTGTCACGCCCCCAAACCAGAGCCTCGGGGGCGCGAATGGGATTAAGGATAATCATATTTTCTCTCTCCCAAGATCCGAGTGTGTGAAGACAACACATTTCAATACACTCTGAATATTTTTGCGGAAGCTTTCGGGGCGTTGCGACCCGGAGTCAGTGGTCATCGGATTCCGCATCGTACTCAACCTCTAGCATATAACTATTATATCAAGAACCATATCAGACTAGAGTAAACCATCACAACAAAGTACAGAGCTGACAGTAACCGGATATTACATTCCAATATATGTTCAAGTTACAATTATCAATGTACATTAATTAAGAATCCTAAGAAATGCTAATAAAAGTCATACAACAATAAGCTATAAGCCACTACCCTATATATGACGTAGCTCCGATGTCAAGCTCAATGTCTACATGACATAACCAACAAAACAACCTGCAACTCATGGCTCCACAGCCAACAAAAGCACTCATCTCGGGAGGAAGAAGTCTGAACCTGAGTACCAAAAGTAGTGGGTCAGACATGACGGTCTGGCAGGTGGATGGAAAGATAATAAATATACTGAAGAATAAAACATATGATAAATCATGCTATTTGATCAAATGCTGCATATAATTAAACGGGTGCAAAATCTTGGATCTCTGACAAAACATGTATTCGTTTCAAGCATGGGTAAAACATGGAGATCTAACAAAATATATGATCATTTACATCATCTATAAAAGCGTAGATATTTGACAATCGGGTGTTTGTTTAAAACATGTGTAAATATAGAGGTTTGGCAAAACAAACGTTCATTTGAAACATATTTAAAAGCATGAGTATTCGACAAACCGGGTATTCATTTAAAGCGTGTGTAACCATAGGAATATGGCAAAACCAATGTTTATTTGAAACATATGTAAAAGCATGGATATTTAACAAACCGGGTATTCATTTAAAACATATGTAAACATAGGGACCTGGCAAAACAAGTGTCATTTAAAACATATTTAAAAGTATGGATATTTAACAAATCGGGTATTCATGTAAAACATGTGTGTGTGTACAAGGAACGAGAAACAACATAACAATAATTGAATTTACCTTGAAAAATATTAACACCCGTTTAAATAATAACTTTCATAAAAGAAATGAATCATTTACCGGAAAACAAATAAGCAATATAAAACATGTAGGGTATCTAAGGAATCGGGAACTAGTAAGATGGCAACCACACGAAGCTAAGTCCTCTATCACTAAAGTGACAGAGCAATAACTAGGCACTGATCTCAGTCACTCGAGGTGAGGAGAAACAGTGCATCTCATAAATACATATACATATACTAGGCACTGATCTCAGTCACTCGAGGTGAGGAGAAACAGTGGATCTCATAAATACATATACTATATATGACCACTGTAGCGAGCCGGGCATCGGGAACCACAGTAGCAATCTGCGGCATCGGGACAAGACCACGGTAATAACCGGGTAGCGGGATCCAAACTGCAGTTGGCGGGACAAGAGGGGGATCTCCAAGTCGGTGGATTAAACCAACAGGGTTATCCAAACTTAGTGGTGCCGACTAATAGGTCAAATAACAAATCGAGACATGTGCAAGTAAATCAAGTACAAATAAGTAAACGGGCAGTACGGGGGTGCTCAAGGGCACACTGTCATTTCATGTGGTGCAATGCACTTCGGGACAAGTAACTGTTACTAGTGTAACTTCGATGCTTTCGGGAAACAAGTCATGCAATATAAATCTCGGGAACAGTGAAATACGATAAACAATTGAGATTTCGGGAAAGTATCGAGTTCAAGATTTATTTGAAGTGAATAGGGATCCCGTATGTCGATCTAACAACAATTTGGTACTTTTTGAGTTTGGGAACATTCCGGGCTCCTTATACACTTTTGTGAATTCAAAACTTCAATGACATCTTCGTGATATGGTTTCTTTCTTGAATGGCCTCATACATTGCCTAGTGAATCTCCATGACATAGAGGGGTCCTCCATGAATAGTCCCCAAAACGTTTAAATAGTTCATCATTGTCCCAAACATAGCCTTTGACCGACAATGCTCATTGCTCGAGTGAACCGGAGAGTTCGCTCGAGCGAGGAGCTCTCTGGAATGGTTGTCTGGGTGATTTCGGTCACCTAGCGGTCAGCTGGCAGTTAGCCGCCGCTGGGTTCAGGGTTAGCCGCTGGCTGACCGCGGTTGGCCTGACAGAAAGACAGGTTACTGGAAATGTAACCGAAATGGTTCGGTTGGCTGGCGGTTAGCCACCGATATGTTCGGTGGTTAGCCGCTTGCTAACCGTGAGACTGACAGTATCTCCAGGTGGAAAATGTTGCTCTCTGGAGAAGTAACCGAGATGGGTCGGTTGGCTGGCTGTTAGCCGCCGATGGGTTCGGCAGTTAGCCGCTGGCTAACTGTGTTTTCAGGAGGAAAATGTTGCTCTCTGAAAAAGTTACCGCGACTGTTCGGCTACCTGACGGTTAGCCGCCAGTCACCAGACGGCTAGCCAACAGGTGACCGCTGGCTGACCGCCAGGTGCGGGAAACACCCACAATGTTAAGATTTGAGTCATTTTTCCTCCTCAAAACCACTCTCCTCACTTCCACTTAATCCCTGCAATAAAACTGAGCTAAGAGCTCCTCCAATACCTCTATCTACACTTCTCCAAAACTCCAATATGTGTTCATTCTATCACCTCCTCATTTCAAATTTCTCCCTTTCCATTCTTTCCATTCACAATCAATCTCAAGGTAGAGAAAACTCATTTATGTGAAACCATTTGAAATCTTGCCAACATGATGCATACATTTCCAAGTATGAACAAGAGAGAAATAGACTTATCAATAAGCACATTTCGAAATCAATATTAACGATAGCAAAAGACAAGTATTAAAATCATCAAAACCATTAATGAATCAAGCTTTTCTCGCAAAACATGTCAATAATCAAAATGATCCATTCATCCACTTGCCTTGGGTCTTCTAATCAAGAAATCAAGCTTAAACACTCTCCAAATCCAAGCTCCAAAGCTACAAGCAAAACACCCAAAACAAACCCTAAAATGGGTCAAACAAAAAGACAAGGAATGGCTCAAACCAAACTAGGAAATAGAACCTAAGGGAAAACCATAGCTCAACAATAGAAGATGGAAAGAAGTCCTTACCTCTAGGGCCATCAATCAACAAGAAGAAGCTTGAAATAGGGGCTGCCCACCTTGGTCTTGCACAAAAATAACATCCATGGGAAGTCAGAGAGATGGGGAAGAAGATGGCATGGTTGAGTTTCCAAATGGCAAGGGTTTCCTCCATGAATGGGGAGGAGAAAACAAGAAGAAAAGGGAGGGGAAGCTCAGTTGCAGAGCTCCCCCCTTTGGGCTGCAACGAATGAGTGAGAAGAGAGGGGAGAGTCATCTTTTATAATTGGTGGGTGTGGGCCCCACCATACTTAAAGCTTGCCAAGGGTGAAACATCAATTTCTGGGCCTTGGATGCGATCAACGAAGAAGAGGAAAATGTTTCTCATAAAATTTAGTTTTTAAAAAGTATAATTTTGGCATGGTTCTGGGATATCGAAATTTGGGTCCATATTTGGTGTGAAAAGACTGTTTTGCCCCTAACATTAGGAAAGTAGGGTTTCGGGGTCTCAAGCGGGGATGAAGTCAACACGAAAGTTATAGAGATTAACAAAATAAGTCAAACGAGGCTAAAATAAGAATTATTGAAAATTCAAATAATCTCCCAATCACGCGCAAGGTCACTAAAAGAACCCCCAAAGTGTCCCACTAATCACAAAGGCACTCAAAACTCCTCAAAACTAGTGAAAAACCATTCTAGCTCACAAACTCAACCCAACAAACACTAATATCACTAAAAGAAACTAATCCACAAATAAAACAACACTAATACAGGAAATTAGGGGTCGGGTTCTCACAGTTCTCATCTTGCTTGTTTCCCGTTTCCTTGGTTTCCTTACATGTTTTACAATGCCCACTTGCATTTGAATAAATGTACGTTTTATCTCATTTATGGAAATTGTTATTTAAACAGGTTTAAATGATTTTGAAGGTAAATTCATTTATTATCAGATTGTCATTGTATTTTACCCATTTATCAAACCGTCGTGTTTGACCCACTCTTTGGTACTCAGGTCCCGTTGTTGGTTATCCCAAGGAGGAGCACGAGGAGGCGGAGAACCGCAACACTTAGTTGAGTGGCATGCTGATGATGTCATTTAGACATTGGATTGCTAGAGAGATATAACGTTTTGGGAGAACTTTTAACCATTCTTTTGGGGATTGGTATTTTGTCTATATTGGCCTTTGTTGGCCTCTAATTTTGGGAAATGTAATTAAATGATCTTTGTATAAACTTTAACTTACCTTTAGGTAACATGCTATTGATCATTGCTCCTTTTGATACGGTACTATACTTGTGTTATTATCTTTACGACTAGAGATGGATTGAATATTTGATTTGCTATACGCTTCCGCACTTAATAGAAATGTTCATATATGGTTGTGATATCCTCACCGCGGACACCTATGAGAAATTAAATAAATGTATGGCATTAAACCGATGTGGTACATCATCATTATCATCATTAGTGTCCCGATCCCGGATTAGTCTTTCGGGCCCGGTCCGGGGTCGCGACAATTTATATAATAAAAGGTTCAGTGGTCACAAAACTGATTCTGGATGAATCTAAGAGCCAAAAAAAATTCAAATAGCCTTTATCCATTGTCTAGAGCCAAGTCATATTATTGTCGAGGTACGAGAGCATTTGTGAGTCAAGTTGAGGGACAACATTTAAAAAATTCAGATATCCCAATCAGAAGATTTGAAATATATTTTAAATAAATAGGATGTTGTCTCCTGATAGTATTTCATCTCCCAGTGAGATTTGTAGATGCTCAAACGCCAAAAGTTACAATTCAGAAGGCTTGATTTTTGGTATCTCACTAATCAAACAGAAAATTTGAAATGCTCAAGGGAGAATGGACATTTTTGTCATAAATGGAGAATTTGAAAAGACTTCCACTTCGATCATGGTGGGGTATTCTTTCTCCCCCACCCCACCTGATCCCAATCCCTCTTTGGAGATGGACCGTTTGGAGGAGAAAATGCAAGATCTTGTTGAATATGCAGATGACCATGCAACAAGAGTAGGGTTACAAATGGGTATCCGATTTTTTGATTACTTGGAAGTCCCGACCCGTAAAAAACCGGGTCTGGAACCTATATTTTAGGTTCCAATTCATAAACGGGTCCAGGTCTAGAGCCCAATTTAGGTTTCGATTGATAAACGGGTCTGGTTCTGGGTTAATATAGGTCTCGACCCGTGGACTCGAGACCCAGCATATGAATCTTTAATATTGCAAATTTGTACTAAAAATAAAAAAAAATCTATTAGAAGTTGAATGATATGCTTATTTTAAGAAAAAATGAAGAATAAAATGAAATTAGAATTTATTTTGCAACTAGATTTCAGTCCTCTAGGTGGACCCGATTTCGGAACCAGATCCAGGTTTTCCTATCAAACTAGGTCTATAACCAACAAAATAAGTTTCGATTCAAAACTGGAACTTCCATTATCCAAATGGAGTTCATCATGCTGAAACTCCAAACTAAGAAGGAGATCAAGTAGAGGTGGCTTCTATCCATTCTGATCAATCAGATTGTATGAGCCCCAAATTTAATTCGGTTCAACCTGATGGTATCCCAATTAAGGAGTCTTTTGGGAAAATCAACGAAGGAAACGTGAGATGGACTGCTTTATATGATCCAAACCCAGTTTCTGATCGAGACTTGGAGGACAAGATAACATCTATCGAGCCTGATGTGGATGTTGTTTTTGATAAGGAAGATGCAAAGGAATCGACAAGGATATGGGGGTAGCTCTTGTTGGAAGTAGGTGGGCCTGTGGATAAATTTTCAAAACTGTTGACCCACTTGACTCAGGGATCAAGTATCCATAAAGCTATAAACCATATCCAGGACGCAATCCCTCCATCTCATCAATCATGGACAGCAATAAAACCTATCTAAAAGATAGAAATCAGCAAAACCATGCAACAAAAAACAATCCACAACAAATAGAGAAGTAGATTATACCTTTGGAGCCCGGTAGTGCTCTAATGGAGAATAAAACTTGCTAGTTGAAGAAACCTTTTCTTTTAAGCAAACTTAGGATCTCCAAGACCTCTTATCCTTCGACGCTATGACCCGTATAAGATCACTTTTCTCAAGAAGATTGGTGGAAACTTCAAGAGAAAACCAAACTAGAAACTCCAAGGAACTAGAAGAGAAAGAATTGCGTAACACTTGCATAATGAGGAGCCTTAGGCGTGAATTCCAAGAGTGAGAGAGAGAGTGGACGTCAAAAGGGAGGGGAAGCCCTTTTTATAGGCTTCTGGAAACCTCCTTTTACTAATTAATTAGAAGTCCTCCTTCCAAAACAATCAGCAACTTTCTCATTTCTAATTATTACAGAAGTCTCATTTCCACAACAATTAGTAACTTACTATAACCACAATTAGAAATCCCACTTCAAATAGAAATAGTAACTTTCTAATTCCTTCCTTTTTGAGTTCAAGTTGGATTAGTATCTTTCTAATAACTTGGGCTAGCGTGGAGGCCACTAGGGATTCTGTAGAAAGCTGGCTCCAACTGGGACACTACGACCCCACATCTCATGTGCAATTCGGGCCCACAGTTAATTGCAAATAACATCACTATATAAATGCAATTGCACTCTAGTCTTAGGAATAAATTACAATGAAGACCCTAAATTCCCCAAATACCACAAGTAGGCCCCTCTATCAATATTCATGGATCAATTGGAATAAATCTGTCTCTTCCAAACTTAGATCCACATCTTATTATCCTTGAGCCCCAATTAATCATAGTGATCATCAGTACCATCCAATTACTCTTAATCGAGATGGGTACGCACTTACTAATGACAAATCCATTAATTGGCATAAGGGGATAATACAGATAGATTCCATCTTGACCATTGAATGTTCCCACAGTCCTACTACCACATACCCAAGACACCGAGGTGTTGACCTACAGTTGGCCTCACTCATTGGTGACTCAAAGCAAATGAATAGATAAAAACTTGAGTTCATCAATGTCTCAGGATTGTGAGCTTATTGCTAGGGAATTATGAGAGCAAACCTTAAAATCGAGACAGTATTCCATAAGGTGCTTCTCATGGTCCTTCAATAAATCAAATGTACCAACACCGTGATCCAGAATCTTACATTCTGAGGATCGAGAGAAATCACACTATCTTATAGTGATCAAAGTGCTGCAACCTTATCAGATGAGATGCCCAGTCTCATCACTGGTTGTGAAGAATTTAAGTATAAGATTTGTGACACATGTCTCTTGTATATGGATCTCATCCATATACATATATCACATCTAATATACTAATGAGACCCAGTTCATCTCATGAACCATCATGTCATATGTATTGGTCATGTGTATTAAGTAATAAAACACCTTCATCTCATGAAAGGAAAGCATGATTTTAGTGATAAATAGAGAAATTAATCAATTTATTTCATCATTTGATGGATTGAGACCACACAAACTAACAATCTCCCACTTAGGCTCAATTCCAGTCAGGGTTGCATCTCATGCCGATCCCATCTACATGTTTCTCAAAGACTTTGGTAGTCAAAGGCTTAGTAAAGGGATCTGCCAGATTGTCCGCAGAGGCTATCTTGGTAATAGCAATATCACCTCTCTGCACAATCTCTCTGACTAAATGATATTTTCTCTATACATGCTTTTGACTTTTATGGCTTCTAGGCTCCTTGGACTGAGCAACTGCCCCGCTGTTGTCACAGTAAACTGTGAGCGGTTGTTGTGCCAAAGGTACCACCCCAAGTTCCATAAGGAATCTCTTGAGCCATATTGCTTCCTTAGCTGCTTGACAAGCCGCTACATATTCAGCTTCCGACGTGGAATCAACCTTACATTCTTGTTTAATACTCCTACAACTGATAGTTCCGCCACCAAGCATAAATTCATAACCAGAGGTGGATTCCTTGGAATCCTTATCTTACATGAAGTCAGAATCTGTGTAACCGATTGGAATCAGTTCATCACTGCCATAAATCAACATGTAATCTCTAGTCATTCTCAAGTATTTGAGAATACATTTATAATAGTTCAATATTCAAGTCCTAGATTAGATTGATATTTGCTGACTAGGCCCAAGCAAGTGTGGAAACCTAAAACTATACAAGTGATTAGGGAAAGAAATGTGGATTAG
Source organism: Cinnamomum chago (assembly GCA_038049695.1). Taxonomy (NCBI): domain Eukaryota; kingdom Viridiplantae; phylum Streptophyta; class Magnoliopsida; order Laurales; family Lauraceae; genus Cinnamomum; species Cinnamomum chago. The sequence continues at coordinate 49,450,201 of CP142456.1, forward strand.
CATGATAAAGAGGTTCATGATAATGATAATCTGATTGGCGTTTGGTTGAGGCTACTGATTCGGCTCTTTTAATTGGTGAAAAGTCTGTTTCGAAAACCACCAGTCCAAATAGATTTGTAGCTCTTTCAGACCTTGATGGAGATTCTTGTAAGATCCCAGTCATACTAATTATATTTTATTAGAATATTATTATTAATTTAATTAAATGCATTTTAGTTATTTAAGCGGTTAGGATTAAGTGGGGCACACGTTAGATTAAGTTCTTGGATCGGTGAGTTGGGTTACTAGGTAGATGACCGGACCCGCAGTTTGACCCAATAACTCAAGCCCAGTGAATATTCCCTCTCTGAACCTAATCCCTATTTTAAGAACCGCACATCTTATCCCTCCCCACTTCTTTCTGCAACTCCTCCCGGTTCTTCTTCGTCTTCTTCCTCTTTCAACTTCCCAAGCCATTGCAACTGTAGGATCCAGCCATCAGAATCAAGATCAGAGGATACCATCATTCTTTGCTCAACTTTTTTATCCCAGGTAACCTTCTTGTCACGCCCCCGAACCGAAACCTCGGGGGCGGGAGATGGGATTAAGGAATAATTATATTTATTTTCTCCCAAGATCCGCGTGTGTGAAGACAACACATTCTGAATATTTTGCGGAAGCATTTGTGGCGTTGCGACCCGAAGTCCGTGGCCATCGGATTCCGCGTCGCACTCAACCTTTAGCCCATAGCTATATATCAAGAATCATATCAGACTGGAGTAATCATCACAATAATTTACAGAGCTGACAGTAACAGGATATTACATTCCCGAATATGTTCAAGTTACAATTATCAATGTACATTAATTAAGAATCCCAAGGAAAAGGGCTAACAAAAGCCATACAACAATAAGCTATAAACTACTACCCAAATGTGACGTAGCTCCGATGTCAGACTCAATGTCTACATGACATAGCCGACAAAACAACCTGCAAGGCATGGCTCCAAAGCCAATAAAACACTCAACTCGGGGCGAATAAATCTGAACCTGAGTACCAAAAGTAGTGGGTCAGACACGACGGTCTGGCAGGTGGATGAAAAGATAACAAATATACTGAAGAATAAAACATAAGATAAATCATGCTATTTGATCAAATGCTACATATAATTAAACGGGTGCAAAGTCGGGAATCTCGGGGAAAAACCTGTATTCATTTCAAGCACGGGTAAAACATGAATATCTAATAAAACATGTGTTCGGTTACATCATCTATAATCATAGATATTTGACAATGGGGTGTTCGTCTAAAACATGTATAAATATAGTGGTTTGACAAAACAAACGTTCATTTGAAACTCAAGTAAAACACAAGTATACAACAAATCAGGTATCCATAACAGTCTAGCAAAACCAAGGTCCATTTGAAACATATGTGAAAATACGGATATTTAACAAACCGGGTGTTCATTTAAAACAAGTGTAACCCAAGAAATCTGACAAGAATAATGTTCATTTAAACCTATTCCAAGGTATGGATATTTAAACCAATCGAGTATCATGTAAAATAGGTATAAACATAGGAATCTGGCAAAACAAGTGTCATCTAAAACATATTTCAAACCATGGATATTTGACAAATCGGGTAATCATTTAAGACGGTATAAACATAGGAATCTCACCAGCCAAATGTCATTTAAAACAAGGCACGGGTATTTAACAATTCGGGTATTCACTTAAACCATGTATAAACATCGGGATCTAACAAAACGAGTGTCGTTTAAAACGCATTCCAAAGCATGGACATTTAATAACTCGGGTATTCATTTTAAAACATGTGTAATCATATAACTCTAGCAAAAACCATCGATCGTTAGAAACATGTGTAAAAGCACGGGTATCCACCCAACCGGCATTCATGTAAAACATGTACGTGTGCAAAGGACATAAAACAATATAATAGTGACTGGATTTACAATAGAGAGCATTAACACTTATCTAAATAACAACTTTCATAAAAGCAATGAATCATTTAACTGAAAACAAGTAAGCAATATAAACCATGTCGGGTGTCCAAGGAATCGGGAACTGGCAAGATGGCAATCATAAGAAGCTAAGTCCTCTATCACCGAAGTGACAAGAGCGGGACGTTGGTCTCAGTCACACAAGGTGAGGAGACTCAACGTAAATCATATATACAATAATAAATACACGGGAACGGGACCACGGTAGCGAACCGGGTATCGGGACGGGACCACGGCAATAACCGGGTATCGGGACCCAAACTGCAGCTGGCGGGACGGGAGAGGGATTTCCAAGTCAGTGGATCAGACTGACAAGGTATCCAAGCTTAGTGATGCCGACTCATAGGTTAAAACCAATCGAGACATATGCAAGTAATCAAGTACAATAAATAAACGGTTAAACGGGGGTGCTCAAGGGCACGTAAATAAACGGGTAAACGGGGGTGCTCAAGGGCACACTGTCATATCATATCGGGCAATACATTTCGGGACAAGTAACTGTTACTAATGTAACTTCAGTGCTTTCGGGAAAACAAGTCATGTAATGCAAATCTCGGGACAAGAGGTGAAACAATGAACTATGACAATTTCGGGAAAAGTATTAATTTCAAGATCTATTTAAGTGAATAGGGGTCCCGTATGTCGATTATAACAATTACTTGGTACTCCTTGAGTTTGAAGACATTCCGGGCTCCTTCTGCACTTTTACTACTTCCAAAATTTAACATGAGCTTATGGGTAGTCCTAGATGTTACAATAGCAAGAATCAAGATTATCAACGGTCCATCCTAGGTATGACATTAATTCGGAAACATCGAGCAACCTATTCAGTCACCGAAAGGAATAGAATTCGCGATAACCAAGGGAAAGACTTGTGTTTAGATATAACGAAGATATCGCGTCGTTCCATCCCGTTCAAGATTGAAATGTATTGAACTTCGATGCTACCGAACCAACCGTGAAGAGCATCGGCTCAAGACGCTCTCACATATGGTCGAGTGAGTTCGAGGAGGTTAGCCAAGGTCCACGAAGAAAATAAACCTCAAAACCCCCAGGCAGACCGCATCGCTCGAGCGAATCTGGGAGTTCGCTCGAGCGAACTCATCGTTCGAGCGGTTATTTAAATGTGGTCGAGCGAACTAGCTACTGGAATTCCCGTATCCCTTTCTGGACAGGTCGCTCGAGCGAACTGTCATGGTCGCTCGAGCGAACTGTCCAGAAACTGAATTCTGGGCAGTTCATTTCCCCTCTTTCTCTTCCTTTTTACAACCCTCTTTCAACCATCTTTATACATCAATTGAGGAGTCTAAAACTTGATTCAAATACCATCAAATGTTTCACAACCTCCATCACATTCCCCTCCATCAACATCACATTCAATCTAAGGAAAGCAAGAATGAAACCATTTCACATAAGATATAATTGGGACAAAACAAGAGGAATTAAAGGCTATGAACCATCACATATCTATGACAATAAATGTACTATCAAGGCTCTTCATGAGCATTCATTTCAAGTCAAAGTAATAAATAAACATGTAGGGAGAAACAATAAAATCAACCACATTTCTATAAAAACCATATGAGCAAACTTTGACCAAATAAAATGCATACCTTTCTACGAGATTTAACAAGAGAGAAAAACCCATGAATATGCATTTCAAAATCACTAGAATGTGGCAAGAAACATATGTGAAAACATATATCAAATTATCAAGAATAAGTAACAAAATTTAGGATTTCTCATAAAAGTTTGATAACATTAAAACCATCCATTCATCCACTTGCCTTGGGTTCCAATCTAGCAAATCAAGCTCCTAATCACTTCTTAAGCTCAAGATGAACAATCTCTACAAAAACCCCCAAAAAGCCCTAAAATGGGTTACACAAAGAATGAAAATGAAAGAGCTTTCAATAATACAAATGGAGCTTCTCAAGAGCTAGAGGGACACTACTCTAGGAGATGGGAAGAATCACTTACTTGGAAGGTCCTCTAATGGCAAGAGTAAGCTCAATGGAAGCCTTGTGATGGAGGGTTCTCTTCACAAATGGTATTAAGGTGAAGCATGCAAGGAGATGAAGAGATTGGTGGTCTCCATTTCTTGATTGATGGACTATTGGTGTGGCTTGGAGATGAAGAAGCAAGAAGAAGAAGAGAGCACAAGGAACCCTAGGCTCAATAGTTGCTGATTTGTGCTGGAAATGAAGATGGGGAAGAAGGAAGGTGGGTTCTCTTATAGCAAGTGAGAAGGGGTCCCACAACTTAAGGAACTTGGGTAGCTGAAATCATCTATTTGTGGGTCTCGGATGGATTCGACGAAGAAGGAAGAAATGATCGTCGAAATATCTAGTTTCCAAAAAGTATATGTTTCGCGGGTTTCAGGAATATCAAGTTTTGGGTACAGATTTGGTGTGCAAAGACTGTTTTGCCCTCAAGGCCAAGAAATCGGTTTTCGGGTTCTCAAATGGATACGAGATCAACATGAAAGTTGTAGGATTCCTCAAGATGAATGCAACGGGCCAAAAACACAATACGAAACCAATCGGGAAAATCTCACAAGAAAATGCAAAGCCGAAAAGGGAACCCCCAAAGGGCCCCACAAGCTACCAAAGCACTCAAAAGCCCAAAACTAGAAGAAAAACCCTTCTAGCTCACAAACTCAACCCAACAACTACTAATCCCACTAAAAGGACTAATCCACAAACAAAACAACACTAATCCAAGAGATTAGGGGTCGGGTTCTCACATCCTCCCCCCCTTAGAACATTTGGTCCTCCAAATGAACTAAACAAACTCAAAAACAAGTGGGGACATTAATCCAACACTTCGAAAAGAAAACCTCAAACGACTGCTCCAAAATGCCCTCTCGGAAGCACTGGACTCGCTGGATCATCCTCGCTGTAGAACTCTTCGGTCAACCATCAACAGTTGTCAGACATTCCACCACTGGCTCAAATCTGTTACTGCTCTACCAATCTGACTGCTCAAGGAATTTGTCATCTCTGACTCCTTCTAAGTCCCACCAAGTCTCTCGCTTCTAGTCACCCTGATGCAGAAAGTTCTTGGGACAATTCTATCGACTTCTTCACAACTGTCGAAGCTAGGGTCTCATATCAATTGCACAATCTTCAATGTGAACTCTTGCTAGCTCTAACTCTTTCTGCTCGGTACTTTTGATCCCTTGCGCAGCAATTAGTCTCTGACACTATCAGGCTTGTCCTTTCACCATTCTTCAACATTTGAAGCTATAACTGTTTCTGTCCGTTGCTCTTGATCCACTGTACAATAGTCGGTCTCTGCTAGTCTTAGACATGCCTTTACCTTGAAATATTGTCTTATTCTTCTTTCTGTCCTTGGCTTCGGAAAATTGGTGACGCTGAGTATTACCAGATGTCTCTTACTTTAGGCAATGTCGTCCAGTCTTCTGTACTCTTCTGTCATCTCTGTCGAAGTTGTCAAAATTAAGTCTCCTGCCAATGCACGATCTTCGAGGTGAATGACTTGGAAATCTGTCACTCCTTCATACGCCAAGCTGATTCGATCAAATATTTGAACGGTCCTCTGAACACTTCACTCATCTCTATCTGCTCATCAAAACACAAGGCTCGTAGTTCTGTAAGTTTCCAACTCTGACTAGACCCGTCAACACTTTAACTGTCATGCTACTCCACATGTCCAAACTTCGTGAGGTGTGCTTCTGACAAATTCATTCTTCTCTGAATCCTTTCAACTGTCACTGTCCATAGGTGATGATTCTTCTGCTTGTATCAGTACTCTGCCTCAAACTGATGTTCTACAAGTCGGTAAAGTCCACTAAATCTTCTCTATCATGTGATCAAGTAACAATCAATTCCACACATAACTCTCTACACTGCTGCTGAAAACTAGTTTCCTATGCTTTTAACCATCCACTAACACATCCTGCTGAGTTGACTCACCATCATAACTTCAACTTGTTAAACCTCATCCAACAATTCTCCGTCACAAGCTCATCAATGTTCAAGAAATTTCTAACTTTTCACATCTTTTGAAGCTGCACCACTGAAAGTCACCTCAAACCTCACAAGGTCCATCACTTCTTCGGCTTATGGAGTCTTCTGACTAAGGAAAGTAATCCAAGTTTATCCAAAATCCACACTTACTTGCCTGATGAATCCACTGAAGGTACACGATCAACTGTAATTGGGTCTCCATATGCTGCTCACATTCCTTGCTGACGAACAATTAGTCACACATTCCTTCTAAAGCTCCGTCTGCGACATCCACAAGTTGAAAATTCTGCCAAAGTCCTTCGAGAAACACCTTCTAGGTCTAGAAAACTCTGACTCTCTGGCGGGAAAACAAAGAAAAGGAACTAAATGTGGGTGCGGAGACACTAAATTCTCCCCCACTAGAAAGAATTTGGTCCCCCAAATTCACTAAAAACAAGGACAAGAAAAGGAGACAAAAATAGTCTCCCCCACTAGAAGGAAAACAGGCACAAACTCACAAAAACAACAACTAGAGAAAAGAAAACGAGTCCTCACCACACGTCTTAAGGTTCCTAGAGTGTTTTATTTCCTAGAAACTTGCCCGCTCTGATACCAGTCTGTCACGCCCCCGAACCGAAACCTCGGGGGCGGGAGATGGGATTAAGGAATAATTATATTTATTTTCTCCCAAGATCCGCGTGTGTGAAGACAACACATTCTGAATATTTTGCGGAAGCATTTGTGGCGTTGCGACCCGAAGTCCGTGGCCATCGGATTCCGCGTCGCACTCAACCTTTAGCCCATAGCTATATATCAAGAATCATATCAGACTGGAGTAATCATCACAATAATTTACAGAGCTGACAGTAACAGGATATTACATTCCCGAATATGTTCAAGTTACAATTATCAATGTACATTAATTAAGAATCCCAAGGAAAAGGGCTAACAAAAGCCATACAACAATAAGCTATAAACTACTACCCAAATGTGACGTAGCTCCGATGTCAGACTCAATGTCTACATGACATAGCCGACAAAACAACCTGCAAGGCATGGCTCCAAAGCCAACAAAACACTCAACTCGGGGCGAATAAATCTGAACCTGAGTACCAAAAGTAGTGGGTCAGACACGACGGTCTGGCAGGTGGATGAAAAGATAACAAATATACTGAAGAATAAAACATAAGATAAATCATGCTATTCGATCAAATGCTACATATAATTAAACGGGTGCAAAGTCGGGAATCTCGGGGAAAAACCTGTATTCATTTCAAGCACGGGTAAAACATGAATATCTAATAAAACATGTGTTCGGTTACATCATCTATAATCATAGATATTTGACAATGGGGTGTTCGTCTAAAACATGTATAAATATAGTGGTTTGACAAAACAAACGTTCATTTGAAACTCAAGTAAAACACAAGTATACAACAAATCAGGTATCCATAACAGTCTAGCAAAACCAAGGTCCATTTGAAACATATGTGAAAATACGGATATTTAACAAACCGGGTGTTCATTTAAAACAAGTGTAACCCAAGAAATCTGACAAGAATAATGTTCGTTTAAACCTATTCCAAGGTATGGATATTTAAACCAATCGAGTATCATGTAAAATAGGTATAAACATAGGAATCTGGCAAAACAAGTGTCATCTAAAACATATTTCAAACCATGGATATTTGACAAATCGGGTAATCATTTAAGACGGTATAAACATAGGAATCTCACCAGCCAAATGTCATTTAAAACAAGGCACGGGTATTTAACAATTCGGGTATTCACTTAAAACATGTATAAACATCGGGATCTAACAAAACGAGTGTCGTTTAAAACGCATTCCAAAGCATGGACATTTAATAACTCGGGTATTCATTTTAAAACATGTGTAATCATATAACTCTAGCAAAAACCATCGATCGTTAGAAACATGTGTAAAAGCACGGGTATCCACCCAACCGGCATTCATGTAAAACATGTACGTGTGCAAAGGACATAAAACAATATAATAGTGACTGGATTTACAATAGAGAGCATTAACACTTATCTAAATAACAACTTTCATAAAAGCAATGAATCATTTAACTGAAAACAAGTAAGCAATATAAACCATGTCGGGTGTCCAAGGATTCGGGAACTGGCAAGATGGCAATCACAAGAAGCTAAGTCCTCTATCACCGAAGTGACAAGAGCGGGACGTTGGTCTCAGTCACACAAGGTGAGGAGACTCAACGTAAATCATATATACAATAATAAATACACGGGAACGGGACCACGGTAGCGAACCGGGTATCGGGACGGGACCACGGCAATAACCGGGTATCGGGACCCAAACTGCAGCTGGCGGGACGGGAGAGGGATTTCCAAGTCAGTGGATCAGACTGACAAGGTATCCAAGCTTAGTGATGCCGACTCATAGGTTAAAACCAATCGAGACATATGCAAGTAATCAAGTACAATAAATAAACGGTTAAACGGGGGTGCTCAAGGGCACGTAAATAAACGGGTAAACGGGGGTGCTCAAGGGCACACTGTCATATCATATCGGGCAATACATTTCGGGACAAGTAACTGTTACTAATGTAACTTCAGTGCTTTCGGGAAAACAAGTCATGTAATGCAAATCTCGGGACAAGAGGTGAAACAATGAACTATGACAATTTCGGGAAAAGTATTAATTTCAAGATCTATTTAAGTGAATAGGGGTCCCGTATGTCGATTATAACAATTACTTGGTACTCCTTGAGTTTGAAGACATTCCGGGCTCCTTCTGCACTTTTACTACTTCCAAAATTTAACATGAGCTTATGGGTAGTCCTAGATGTTACAATAGCAAGAATCAAGATTATCAACGGTCCATCCTAGGTATGACATTAATTCGGAAACATCGAGCAACCTATTCAGTCACCGAAAGGAATAGAATTCGCGATAACCAAGGGAAAGACTTGTGTTTAGATATAACGAAGATATCGCGTCGTTCCATCCCGTTCAAGATTGAAATGTATTGAACTTCGATGCTACCGAACCAACCGTGAAGAGCATCGGCTCAAGACGCTCTCACATATGGTCGAGTGAGTTCGAGGAGGTTAGCCAAGGTCCACGAAGAAAATAAACCTCAAAACCCCCAGGCAGACCGCATCGCTCGAGCGAATCTGGGAGTTCGCTCGAGCGAACTCATCGTTCGAGCGGTTATTTAAATGTGGTCGAGCGAACTAGCTATTGGAATTCCCGTATCCCTTTCTGGACAGGTCGCTCGAGCGAACTGTCATGGTCGCTCGAGCGAACTGTCCAGAAACTGAATTCTGGGCAGTTCATTTCCCCTCTTTCTCTTCCTTTTTACAACCCTCTTTCAACCATCTTTATACATCAATTGAGGAGTCTAAAACTTGATTCAAATACCATCAAATGTTTCACAACCTCCATCACATTCCCCTCCATCAACATCACATTCAATCTAAGGAAAGCAAGAATGAAACCATTTCACATAAGATATAATTGGGACAAAACAAGAGGAATTAAAGGCTATGAACCATCACATATCTATGACAATAAATGTACTATCAAGGCTCTTCATGAGCATTCATTTCAAGTCAAAGTAATAAATAAACATGTAGGGAGAAACAATAAAATCAACCACATTTCTATAAAAACCATATGAGCAAACTTTGACCAAATAAAATGCATACCTTTCTACGAGATTTAACAAGAGAGAAAAACCCATGAATATGCATTTCAAAATCACTAGAATGTGGCAAGAAACATATGTGAAAACATATATCAAATTATCAAGAATAAGTAACAAAATTTAGGATTTCTCATAAAACTTTGATAACATTAAAACCATCCATTCATCCACTTGCCTTGGGTTCCAATCTAGCAAATCAAGCTCCTAATTACTTCTTAAGCTCAAGATGAACAATCTCTACAAAAACCCCCAAAAAGCCCTAAAATGGGTTACACAAAGAATGAAAATGAAAGAGCTTTCAATAATACAAATAGAGCTTCTCAAGAGCTAGAGGGACACTACTCTAGGAGATGGGAAGAATCACTTACTTGGAAGGTCCTCTAATGGAAAGAGTAAGCTCAATGGAAGCCTTGTGATGGAGGGTTCTCTTCACAAATGGTATTAAGGTGAAGCTTGCAAGGAGAGGAAGAGATTGGTGGTCTCCATTTCTTGATTGATGGACTATTGGTGTGGCTTGGAGATGAAGAAGCAAGAAGAAGAAGAGAGCACAAGGAACCCTAGGCTCAATAGTTGCTGATTTGTGCTGGAAATGAAGATGGGGAAGAAGGAAGGTGGGTTCTCTTATAGCAAGTGAGAAGGGGTCCCACAACTTAAGGAACTTGGGTAGCTGAAATCATCTATTTGTGGGTCTCGGATGGATTCGACGAAGAAGGAAGAAATGATCGTCGAAATATCTAGTTTCCAAAAAGTATATGTTTCGCGGGTTTCGGGAATATCAAGTTTTGGGTACAGATTTGGTGTGCAAAGACTGTTTTGCCCTCAAGGCCAAGAAATCGGTTTTCGGGTTCTCAAATGGATACGAGATCAACATGAAAGTTGTAGGATTCCTCAAGATGAATGCAACGGGCCAAAAACACAATACGAAACCAATCGGGAAAATCTCACAAGAAAATGCAAAGCCGAAAAGGGAACCCCCAAAGGGCCCCACAAGCTACCAAAGCACTCAAAAGCCCAAAACTAGAAGAAAAACCCTTCTAGCTCACAAACTCAACCCAACAACTACTAATCCCACTAAAAGGACTAATCCACAAACAAAACAACACTAATCCAAGAGATTAGGGGTCGGGTTCTCACACTTCTCCTCAAGCCATTCGGAGTAAATCTATCATCTTGAGTTATCTTCTTATTCTTTCCAATAGTAGGTTTTGGGTAGGAATACCATAGATATGTTCGTTTGAGCATTTCTTTTCCATCTCTTCTGTCAGATTGGTGTTAGGATTATGATTGAGCGCCGTGATAATCTCGGTTTGGGTGTTGGCTAGGATCTATTGCACTTTTTGTCAAACTTTGGATATAAGGCAAGTACATTATCATGATTTGATATTTAATATGTGTTTGATCTTCGATTCTTGTTATTATGTATATAGGTTTGTTTGAATGCCCATTTTAAATGATAATGATGGATTAGGGATTTTTAATGGATGTTTGGGTTATTTGGTGTTTTAGGAATGGAATTGTGGATTTCCTTTCCTTTTGAAATGAATATGATTCTTATGGATTTTGGTTGGATTGTTTTCTTCGTTGGTACACGAAGAAAAGGGAATAAAAAATAGGGGAAAACCCCAATTTATGTGACTTGCATGAACTCGGCCAACGTTTTGGACGTTGAACGTTCAAACGTTGCCTTTGTTGGAAGTAGGTGGGCCTCGTGGATAGATTTTCAAAACTTTTGACCTACTTGACTCAGGGATGAAGTACCCATAAGGTCATAAACCACATCTAGGATGCAATCCCTCCATCTCATGAATCATGTATAGCAATATAACCTATCTAAAAGATAGAAATCAACAACTACATGCAACAAAATAATCCACACAAGTAGAGAAGTAGATTATACCTTTGGAGCTCGGTAGTGCTCCAATGGAGAAGAAGACAATCAACTAGATTAAGAACTCTTCTTGAAGCAATTTGGGATCTCTAAGACCTTGTTGTCTTCCACGTTATGACCCTCTATCAGATCTCTTTTCTCAAGAAGACTGGTGGAAACTTCAAAAGAAAACCCTACTAGAAACTCCAAGGAACTAGAAAAGAACTAGAAGAGAGAAGAGAGGAGAGAATTGTGCAACACTTCCACAAGGAGGAGGGCTGGGAGTGAATCACTATGGTGGACGTCTAAGAGGGGATTTGTCCCCTATTTATAGTCCTCAAGCCTCCTTTTCTTTCTCTCTTACTAATTGTAGTAGAAGTCTCACTTCCACACTAATTAGTAACTTACTATTACCACTATTAGAAGTCCCACTTCAAATAGAAATAGTAACTTTCTAATTCCTTCATTTTAGAGTTCAAGTAAGATTGGTATCTTTCTAATACCTTGGGCTAGCATGGGGACCACTAGGGATTCCTCAGAAAGTTGGCTCCAACTGGGACGCCAAGACCCCACATCTCATGTACAATCCATGCCCACAGTTAATTGCAAATATAACACTACTATATAAATGCAATCGCACTCCAGTCTTAGGAATAAATTACAATGAAGACCCTAAACTTCCCAATTAGCACAAGTAGGCCCCTTTATCAATATCCATGGATCAATTGGAATAAATCTGTCCCATCCAATCTTAGACCCACATCTTATTATCCTTGAGCCTCAATTAATCATAGTGATCATCAGTACCATCCAATTAACTCTTAATCGAGATGGGTGCGCACTTACTAATGAAAAATCCATTAATTGGCACAAGGGGATAATATAGAAAGATTTCATCTTGATCATTGGATGTTCCCACAGACCTACAGTTGGCCTCACTCATTGATGACTCAAAGCAAATGAATAGACAGAAACTTGAGTTCATCAATGTCTCAGGATTGAGAGCCTATTGCTAGGGAATTATGAGAGCAGACCTTAAAATCGAGACAGTGTTTCATAAGGTGCTTCTCATAGTCCTTCAATACATGCAATGTACCAGCACCATGATCCAGAATCTTCCATTCTGGTGATCAAGACAAATCACACTATCTCATAGTGATCAAAGTCCTGCAACCTTATCAGATGTGATGCCTACTCTCATCACTAGTTGTGAAGATATTTTTAAGAATAAGATTTGTGACACATGTCTCCCGTATGTGGATCTCATCCATATACATATATCACATCTATGTTAGGAATCTTGTAGATTGCAATTTGATGGATGCATAATCATTTAAGCATCATTTGATTTACTCACTTGCTTTGATTTAAAGAAATCTTGAAATCTTGTTTTATACATGCATGGTTTTTAAGAGCTGTAAAAGTTTTGATTTATGCATGTTTTGTTTTCAATCTTGGATGCATTGGTTTTTAGAAAAGAATTTTAAGAAATCAAGCTAGCCTTTGTTTCTAAAGTTTTCAAATCTTTTTAGGCTTTGTGTGGTTCATGTTTTAAAAACCCTTAGAATGATTTAAAACATGTTTTCAAGCTTGATTTAATGGCCCAAAAAATTCCCAACCAAAATTACTTTAAAAAATACATTTTTGGGAAAACAGGACCTTTAGCGGCGGAAAAACCACTTTTACCGGCGGTTTCTGTGTCCGCCGCTAAAAGCAGTTTTTTCAAACGGTCACTTTTTTTACCGTTGTGTGTTCTGGGTCGACCGAGACCTGTGTCTAGGTCGACCGAGGACTAGCCGTTGGGCATTTTTGGCTATAAAAATGAGTTCTTTCCTTTGTCCAAAGTTGGAGATTTTTAAGCCTTCTTTGAGGAGCTTTGAGACAAGACAAAGGGGAGGAACTAAGAGAGACCAAAGGGGTCATTAAGTGAAGCTTAAGCTTGGATCAACTAAGTTAAATCTCCAAGTAAGTTTTACTTTTAATTAATCATTTGTTATGTGCTTTATTTGAATCTTTGGAAAATGATTTCAAGCATGATAACAATGATATGTTGAATCCATTCTTCCCTTCATCTTTGATATTCAAGATTGGATTCATCACTTTGATTTCAACCCAAGTTTTGTTTTAAACTTTCTTAATCATGCTTAGCCTAAATCTTTGATTTCTTTTATTGCATGATTATTTCACTTGGTTGAAACTTCCCTTGTTGTTTTCATTCATTTAATCTTTAGTCAAATTAGTTTTGAAAACAACATTGCACATGCATCACTTGATTAGGCTTAAACACTTTCATACAACTTGTGATCTTTAGATTTTCATATCATTCACAAGTGTGTAATTGTTCAAGTGATTTGCATAGAACTTCAATCATATCTTTTTGTGCCTTAAACTTTCAAATTGCATTAAGTATAAATTGATTGAGCTTACTTTTAAACTTGATTGAAGTTTTCACACACACACTTCATAAGCATACATCTTTGCATTTCTTTGAGTGTTTGTGTGAGTTAGTTTTCATTTTCATATCCGCCTATTTAGAGGCAAATTAATTTGAGCTTTAAATTGTATCTCTTAGAGTGATCTTTTGTGAAGACACTTTCTTAGAGAAATCTTTATTTGTAAAGGTTATTGCTTAGCCTAAGAAAAGCATCTTGTAAGGTTATTGCTTAGCCTAAGAAAAGCATTGTGTAAAGGTTATTGCTTAGCCTTGAAAAGCATCTTGTAAAGGTTATTGCTTAGCCTATAAAAGCACATTAAGAGGTTGTTGTTTAGCCTAGAAAAACAACATTGTAAGGGTTATTGCTTAGCCTAGTAAAAAGCATACTTAGTGGAAATCCGGTGGGGTGTTGGATGCACAAGCCGGTAGTGGATGTAGGCACGTTGGCCGAACCACTATAAATATTGTGTTGTGGTGATTGTTTTTGTTTAGCTTCCGCATATTGTTTGACTAAATCATCACATGTGACTAGTTTTTGTTAAGAATTAAAATTGGTCGTAATTAGTCATAATTGTAGCTCACCCTATTCACCCCCCCCCCTCTAGGGTTAGGATCCCAAGGACTTTCAATCTAATATACTAATGGGACTCGGTTCATCTCACGAACCATTATGTCATATGTGTTGGTCATGTGCATTAAGTAATAAAAAATCATTCATCTAATGAAAGGAAAACATGATTTTATTTATGAATAAAGAAATTAATCAATTTATTACATCAACTAATGGATTGAGACCATACAATCTAACAATCTCCCACTTGGGCTCAATGCCAGTCCGGGTTGCATCTCATGCCCATCCCATCTACATGCTGGTCAAAGACTTTGGTAGTCAAAGACTTTATAAAGGGATCTGCCAGATTGTCCGCAGAGGATATCTTGGTAATAACAATATCACATCTTTGCACAATCTCTCTGACTAGATGATATTTTCTCTGTACATGCTTTTGGCTTTTATGGCTTCTGGGCTCTTTGGACTGAGCGACTGTCCCGCTGCTGTCATAGTAAACTGTGAGTGGTTGTCGTGCCAAAGGTACCACCCCAAGTTCCATAAGGAATCTCTTAAGTCATACTGCTTCCTTAGCTGCTTCACAAGCCGCTACATATTCGGCCTCTGAGGTGGAATCAGCGGTACAATCCTGTTTTATACTCCTCCAGCTGATAGCTCCGCCACCAAGCATGAAGTCAGAATCTGTGTAACCGACTGGAATCGGCTCATCATTGTCATAAATCAACATGTAATATTTAGTCATTCTCAAGTATTTGAGAATACATTTTACAGCAGTCCAATGTTCAGGTCCTGGATTAGACTAATATCTGCTGACTAAGCCCACTGCATGATAGATATCCGATCTAGTACATAGCATAGCATACATGAGGCTACCAACAGCTGAAGTGTATGGTATCAACCTCATTTGCTCCTTTTCCTCATTGTCTTAGGACACTGATCCTTGGAAAGGTGCACTCCATGCCTGAAAGGTGTAATACCTTTCTTGGAGTCTTACATAGAAACCGTACCAGTACCTTATCTATGTATGCAGCTTGGGATAAGCCATTCATCCTATTTTTCCAGTCTCGATGGAGTTTGATCCTAAGGATGTAGGTACTTGCAAACCTTTTGCTCTTGGTTTTTAGCTACAAAACCGTCTGGCTGCACCATATAGATGTCTTCCTCAAGATGGTCGTTGAGAAACGCGGTCTTGACATCAATTTGCCAAATCTCGTAATCGAGATGAGCCGCAATGGATAAGAGTATCCTGATGGACTTGAGCATGGCTACCGGCGAGAAGGTTTCCTCATAATCGATACCCTCTTTCTGAGTATACCCTTTCACAACAAGCTTGGCCTTAAAGGTCTCCACTCTACCATCCGGTCCTCTTTTGCTCTTGTAGACCCAATTGCACCCAATAGGTTTGATATTGGCAGACAAATCCACAAGTGTCCAGACCTGATTGGAGTACATAGACTCCTGATGAGTTCACAAAAAATACACTTTCATCGCATTATTTTATGAGGTTTCAAAGATAAAAGAACTCAAAACACTATTTTTAGCACAAAAATAATAAATTTCCTCCCCATCATGCTTTGCTCATATCTTTCTATTATAAATAGCCATTTGTATGCATTTATAAGAGTTCCAAAGGCCTCCATACAAAATATGTTAAAAAATTACTCTCAATTATGTTAATTTCTCTTTGTAGGTGTTAATTGAAGATTAATTTGAAGATTAAAGTTGAGATTCAAGAGTTAAAGAGAGTAAGGATAAGTTTGGAAGATAATTGGATGAAGAAATGACAAAGATAGGCCAACAATAAGAAGAAAAATGAAAGACCTGGGTTGGTACTTTGACCATATCTTTTCACTCGGATGTCCGATTAAGTTGATCTCAGAAGCATTGGAAAGCTTGTTCTAAGATCTACAAATCATATTTCACAACATTTTTCCCAATTCGGACGTTTCGGGGGTCAAAATTGCACATCAATCTGAGGACTATTTTCTAACACGAGAATTACATTCATATGTTCATATTTCCATTCTTGTGAAGTCCCACATCGGAAAGAAACCAAAAAGAGTAAGGCAAATGTCTCTATATAAGGAAGGAAGCTCTAAGCATTAGATACACAAGCAAGGAGAGCCTTCTCCTCTTTACTTAAGCTATTCATGTAAATTGAGAGCAATTGTAGAGAGAAAGTGAGGAAAGCTTTGTAAAATTTGAAGATTTGTAATGAAAGCTTTATCTTCTCCAATGGGTGGCTAATCCCTTTGATTGGATCTTCTAAATGAAGCTAAGTTGATCCTATTCCTTTTGCTTATGCTCTTTATTTTAATTCCCTTGTGCTTAATATGTTAGAATAGATTTGTCTTCATTGCAATATGCTACCTTCCATGCTTATTTTATTTCTTAGCATTCTTTTTACTATCTATGCTTAGATTTGATAAATCATGCGTAGGAGTTAATATCTTTTGATGGTTTATGCTTACTTTTGATAGATAGTTATTAAGAATCTTTTCTTTTATGAAGGGAAGAAAATCTTGGCTATTAGATTGTTAATTTCTATTTTAGAGCTTTAAAGTTATATTTTCCAAATCTAAGCATTGATTTGTCATTAGATTTGAGTATTTGTTTGGGAAAATAGAAGAGCATTAGCATTGGATGAGTGTCACTTAGTGGATTCTAGATGATTCAATCTATCCATTAGTATTGCTTGTTGCTTATTTTAATTACTTTAACTTGATTGTATTCACATTCCCACACACTTATTCTCTTGTTTTAATTCTCACACTCCATTTCTCTATCCACACCATCATATCCATTAGCTTATTTGTTCATACCTTCTATGTGTTTGTTTTTATTCCTCCTTTGATTTTACACTTTTAGCACATTTCTTTTTTATCTCCATCCACTCATTTTCTATCTTGTTCTCCTTATTAGTTAGTTTTCATGGATGCTTTTAGTTTGTTTCTATCTTGATCTTTCACTTATTTTCACACACTTACTCATTTGATCTATCTAACATTGTTCATTTGTTCTTGTTATTAACCTTGTTATTTTTCTTTTGTCATTAACTTTGTTACTAACTTGTTACTAACATTGTTCTTCTTTGAATTCTTCTATTTCTACTTACATCTCTTTGTTATCTAGTTTCTTGTTTCCTTTTAATTTGCATTTTTTTTTACTTTCCTTGTTATTATCTTGTTTCTTGTTTCTTGTTTCTTGTTATCTCCATTTGCATTTGTTAGCTATATTTGAGTTGATACTCCTTTTCATTAATCATTGTTATTTCTCTTGTAACGATCCTCGTGGGAACGATATTCGGACTTTCATAGTCTATATTACTTGAGACAACCGTATACTTGCGGAAAATTCTCAAACAAGTTTTTGGCGCCATTGCCGGGGATCGGCGTACATAGGAATCCTTGATTTTAAGGATTTTCAACTTTCATATAGCTTAGTTGCATTTGAATTCTTTCTTTTAGTTTTCATTGCGGATTCTACACATTTTCTTTGTTTGTATTTTCAGGGATTCCGCGGTTGGAGGAAGGAAAGAGGAAAAGAGCAACCAAAGAACTCTAACTTAGGAATTTAAATTGCGTTCTTAGAAAATCTTGTATTAGGATTCATTTCAAGTTTGTAATAATTTTTTTTTAAGTTCATTTAAGTTTTCAAAGCATTGTAATAATTAAGGAAGGAGGATGGTTGGACGATACCGTCGCGGCCCCCCAAGTTCGTACACCGAAATTGATGTCGGTGGCTTGGGCCGACTTCAACCGATCTTCCCCCAATTTTGTTTGGGAGGTGCGTATTTCAATACACCCACGCATCCCCTGTTAGTGGGTCAATTTTGTTGGTTGTTTGATTGTTTAATTACTTTGGAGTGCTTAATCATTTTAAAATACACAAAGTAATTTGGAAAGCACAAACTTAGTAAGGGCAATCATACCCCCAACAAGATAAGGATTGGATTTCATCACCATTTCCTTGCCCATAGGGACTCATTTTCCTCACTACTTAGGAATCCTTAACTTTTAATAAAATTTGAGTAGAAACGTGACCATAGGACACGAGCTCATTAGGAGAAGACCATTTGCACTCCTTGACGGAAATCGGTGCCTAGAATAGCCTTGTCCCTTTAAGGGAGGCAGTTCATCTGTTCTAGGAGTTTGCTATTTAAGCGGAACCTTTGCCACGTGCATCGTGATCCCACCAACCCCCTGGAGGCTTGCCTGGCTGATTACGTTTCATAGGACCGGATTGGAGGCCTAGGTGTACTCTTCATAGTTAGGAGTTGTCTAGTTTAATCTTAGGTAGCCTTAGTTGAGCATAGTTTAGTTTGTTTTTCAAAATTATTTTGTTTTTCTTGTTTGTGTTTTAAGCATTAATCCTCGTTCATCATCACTTGAGTGGACCATCACTTTCGAAGTTGAGAGGTAGTTTATGCACAATTGGTTACGTGTGCAGGGTCGTTTAGAGAGCTTTGATTTATTCGATATCCCTGTTGAGAATTTTGCGGGCCCCATTGCCATTGAGGAAATGGCTGACGGAAACCCACAAACCCAACCCATGACTCTTAGGGAGTACATGTACCCAACCCGATCTACCCAACCCTCATGCATCGTCATACCCGCCACAAATGCCTCATTTGAGCTGAAATCCGGCTTAATCCAGATGTTACCAATTTTCCGAGGGGTGGAAAATGAGAACCCATATCAGCATGTGAGAGTTTTTGAGAAAATCTGTGGGACTATGAAATATAACCATATGTCTGAAGAGGCCCTTAAGTTTAGGTTGTCCCCGTTCTTGCTGAAGGAGAAGGTGAAAGCATGGCTTTACGCCCTACAGGCTAATTCCATAAACACATGGGAGGGACTAGTTGAGGCCTTTTATAAAAAGCTTTATTCAAAACAGAAAACGGCTCATTAGACATACCCTGAACAACTTCCACCAACTGGAGGGAGAAACCATGTATGAGTACATGGAAAGGTTCAAAGACTCATTGTTACAATGCCCGCATCACGGATTCGAAAAGATCCGGTTAGTCCAAATCCTTTATGAAGGACTGGACTATCCCACCAAGACCATGGTGGAGTCTTTCTGCAACGGAGTATTCACTCAAAAGACAGCTGACCAAGCTTGGACATACCTTGAAGAGGTCGCTGAGAACACTCTCCAATGGGAACCTATCAGAGAGGATCCCAAAAGACCCATTGTTGCAGAAAGAAGGGGCATGCATAGAGTGGAACCCAAATTCGAGGCCGAGGCCAAGTTGGCCACGCTGACAAGGAGACTAGAAGCCCTTGAAATGAACCAAACCTGCCAGCAGACCACCCTAAAGACCCTGGAATCATTAAAGATGAGCCAAGCAGTCAGTGACCCTACTGCCCCACCCTGCACCAATTGTGGAGATTTTACCCATCCTGGGTCCCAATGTAGAGCATTCTTTGGTCAAAGTCAAAGTGAGAGTATGGAGGAGGTGAGTGCACTTTACCAGAATACTAGATATGAGCGGCCAAGATATGATCGTTATTCTAATACATACAATCCTGGTTGGAAGAATAATCCTAATTTTTCATGGACCAAAGGACAACACCAAGGAAACCCTTCTCAGCCAATGGCCCAGCATATGCCACATCCGGGATACCAAAAGCCTCAAGTACCCCAAGTGTCACAGGGACCACCCATGGTCCAAGGTTATCATAATCTTAATTCCCAGAATCAGCAGATAAGTTCTCTAGAGGACACAATGAAAATGTTGGCCCAAAATACCCTCCAATTCCAGCAAAGCACTACTCAGAATTTGAATGCCAATACCCAGTCCATTGCCAAGTTGGAATACACTGTCAGCCAGTTGGCCAGGTCAATAGCTCAAAGAGACAAGGGTACCTTTCCAAGTCAGCCCGAAGCCAACCCTAAATGCCAAACTTCAACGGGCCAATTTGTTGTCCGTGATGACAAGGGCAAAGTCCATGAGCAAGTCAATGCAGTGCATGCAGTTACCACCCGTAGAATGGCTGCAAAGGAGGTTGACACACCAGAAGAGGACCCTAGGCAACCTGAACGGACTCAAGTGAGGAGGGAGCATGTAGTTTTGGAAAATGAGCTTGAGGAATCAAAGAAGGACCCAG
Organism: Cinnamomum chago; assembly: GCA_038049695.1. Lineage (NCBI taxonomy): Eukaryota > Viridiplantae > Streptophyta > Magnoliopsida > Laurales > Lauraceae > Cinnamomum > Cinnamomum chago. The sequence continues at coordinate 49,470,847 of CP142456.1, forward strand.
AGCCTACTAAGGAACCTGAGAAACCAATAGGAGCTGCCTCACCGAGTGAGCCCCCGCTTAAAACCTTTGTTCCTAAGGCCCCATATCCTCAGAGGCTAGGTCAAATGAAAAATAATGTCCAGCTGGATAAAATCCTTGAAGTGTTCAAGCAAGTGAGAATTAACATCCCACTGTTAGAAGCCATCCAACAGATCCCGACTTATGCCAAAGTCCTTAAAGATTTATGCAAATTCAAGAGAGCAACCAATGTACCCAAAAAGGCCTTTTTAGCCCAGCAATGCAGTTCTATCATTACCACTTCGATCCCAATCAAATACAAGGACCCTGGGTGTCCTACAATTTCTTGTCAAATAGGGGATCATCACATAGAACAGGCTTTGCTGGACTTGGGTGCGAGTGTCAATCTGCTCCCGTATTCGATATACGAGGAGTTAGGTTTGGGGGAGTTGAAACCGACAAAGGTGACCTTACAACTAGCTGATGCTTCAGTTAGGTACCCCAAAGGTGTTGTTGAGGATGTTTTGATCAAGGTAGGTGAGATTGTTTTCCCGGTGGATTTTGTAGTCCTTGATACCCGACCACCAATCGGAAATATCGTGAAAATCCCGGTAATTTTAGGGAGACCATTCCTTGCCACTTCCAATGCCCTGATTAATTGTCGAAATGGTGTGATGCACATATCGTTTGGGAATATGACAGTCCAGATAAACATTTTTAATGTTGGTAAGCAGCCCAGAGATGAGAGTGATTATTAAATTTGTGAGGTGAGTTACCTGGAGGAGTTTATTGAGAGTGTTGGGTCACAATTAGTTTGTGAGGACCCACTAGAGGCATGTCTTGCAAATTTTGGAGGTAACATTGATGTTGAGAAAAGCGTTAAAGAAGTAAATGCGTTACTGGATTCTACCCCTGTTTTTTAGAGGAGTCAATGGCAACCCAAGCCAGAGATCTTTACCCCATCGGCTGCCCCACCTGTTCCATCAATTGAAGAACCGCCCAAGCTCGACCTAAAACCACTACCTGACACCCTCAAGTATGTGTTTTTGGGCCCAGCCGAAACTCTCCCCATCATTATAGCTTCGGACCTGGAAGAAGTCCAGGAACAACAATTGATTGAAATCCTGAAGGATCACAAAGAGGCTATAGGCTGGACAATTGCAGATATAAAAGGAATAAGCCCATCTGTGGTTCAACATCGGATCCATTTGGAAGAAAATGCAAAAACTTCTAGAGAACCACACAGGCGTCTTAATCCATCAATGAAGGATGTCGTAAGAGTGGAGGTTCTAAAACTGTTGGATTCAGGTATCATTTACCCTATTTCGGACAGCTCATGGGTGAGCCCAGTCCATGTTGTGCCAAAAAAGTCCGGGATAACTGTTGTAAAGAATGAGGGGAACGAGTTAGTGCCCACAAGGACCCAGACGGGCTGGCGAGTGTGCATTGACTATAGAAAGTTGAACTCGGCCACCCGTAAAGACCATTTTCCCCTCCCATTTATGGATCAAATGCTTGAGAGACTAGCCGGTCATGCCTTTTATTGTTTCCTTGATGGATACTCCGGCTATAATTAGATACCCATAGCACCCGAGGACCAGGACAAGACAACTTTTACATGCCCTTTCGGTACATTTGCCTATCGGCGCATGCCTTTTGGGTTGTCCAATGCACCTGCGACATTTTAAAGGTGTATGATGAGCATATTTTCGGACATGGTCGAACGATTCTTAGAGGTGTTTATGGACGATTTTTCGGTCCATGGGAGTAGTTTCCAAGAATGTTTGCATCACCTGAACCTTGTTTTAGTGAGATGTCAAGAGAAGAATCTTGTTTTGAATTGGGAGAAGTTTCATTTCATGGTGAAAAGAGGAATTGTCTTGGGCCATGTTATTTCTGAGAATGGCATTGAGGTTGACAAGGCCAAAATTGAACTCATTTCCAACCTGCCACCGCAAAAAACGGTGAAGAATATCAGATCTTTCTTGGGCCATGCATGTTTTTATAGACGGTTCATTAAGAATTTTAGCAAGATAGCTACACCTTTGTGCAATCTGCTATCTAAGGATATGCCTTTTGTCTTCAATGAACCCTGCCTACAAGCATTTGAACAATTGAAAAAGGAGTTAACCTCTACCCCGATAATAAAGCCACCTGATTGGACAATTCCTTTTGAACTCATGTGTGACGCTTCTGACCATGCTCTTGGGGCTGTGCTAGGACAGAGAGTGAAACAAATCGCATGATGCCAGTAGGACCTTGAATGATGCTCAGTTGAATTACACAACCACAGAGAAAGAGCTATTAGCTGTCGTCTTTGCCCTGGAAAAGTTTAGACCGTACTTGATTGGGTCTAAAGTCATAGTTTACACCGATCATTCGGCCCTTAGGTACCTCTTGATGAAAAAAGATGCGAAAGCCCATCTGATTAGGTGGATTCTCTTGTTACAAGAGTTTGACCTTGAGATTCAGGACAAGAAAGGTTCTGAAAATGTTGTAGCTGATCATCTCTCTCGATTACCTTCAGACCTCGAACATGAGAGCATCCCATTGAGTGAGAGTTTCCCGGATGAACAGTTGCTGAGTGTCTCTCGTTTCCCTTGGTTTGCGGATATTGTTAACTACTTGGTCACTGGACAGATGCCCGATCACTGGTCCAAACAGGATAGGTCCAAGTTTTTGTCTGAGGTTAAGCATTTCTTCTTTGATGACCCATACCTGTTCAAATACTGTCCAGACCAGATCATTAGGAGATGCATTTCAGAAGAGGACTATTTAAGTGTGATATCCTTCTGCCATGATCATGCTTGTGGTGGGCATTTTAGTTCTAGAAAGACCGCAGCAAAGGTGTTGCAATGCGGATTTTATTGGCCCTCCCTTTTCAAGGATTGTCACACCTTTTGTTTGCACTGTGAACGTTGTCAAAAATTAGGCAGAATTACGCGGAGGAACATGATGCCTTTAAATCCGATGCTTATTGTGGAAATTTTTGATGTTTGGGGCATAGACTTCATGGGTCCATTTCCGAGTTCCTTCGGCAACTTATACATTTTGCTTGCTGTAGATTATGTCTCCAAATGGATAGAGGCGATTCCAACCACAATGAATGATCGTCACATGGTTATCAAATTTATTAAAGAAAACATCTTTTCTAGATTTGGTACTCCCAGGGCGATTATCAGTGATGGTGATAGTCATTTTTGTAATAGCACATTCGAGAATCTGATGAAAAAATATTCTATTACTCATAAGGTTGCTACTCCGTATCACCCACAAACTAGCGGACAAGTGGAAGTGTCTAATAGGCAAATAAAGCAAATTTTGGAAAAGACAGTCAATCCTACCCGAAAAGATTGGTCTTTAAGATTGACAGACGCTTTATGGGCTTATCGGACTGCCTATAAGACCCTGATCGGCATGTCTCCATATCGATTGGTCTTTGGGAAAGCATGTCACTTGCCGGTAGAATTGGAGCATAATGCTTACCGGGCCATCAAAATGTTCAATTTTGATTTAACTAAAGCCGGTAACCTACGCAAGTTGCATCTCAATGAGCTCGAGGAACTTAGAAATGACGCCTATGAGAATGCCAAGATTTATAAGGATCGGATGAAGAGAAACCATGATCAATCTATCTTGAGGAAATCCTTTGAACCGGGCATGAAAGTTCTTCTGTATAATTCTCGCCTGCATCTTTTTCCAGGAACACTAAGATCCCGCTGGACTGGACCCTTCATTGAGCGCACTGTCTATTTTCATGGGGCAGTTGAGATTGAGAACCCCAAGAATGGGGATGTTTTTAAAGTCAACGGTCAGAGATTGAAACCTTTTCTGGAGCTTAAGAACAAGGATGTCGAAGAAACCCTTGTTCAGAACCCTGTGTATGTTGCATAAGTAATTTTCAGGGCCACGTCGGGCTGACAAAGTGAAACTTAGTGCTGATTGGTAGGCAACCCAATATTCATTTTTTTGCATCAACCCATGGTAAGGCATTCCATTTTTTTTCTCCTTTTCCATTTATCATTTCGCATTGCATTGTGAAAGACTGCATTGTGAAAGACCAAGACCGAATCCGAGAGGGGGGGGGGTGTGGGGCTGAATAGGATGAGCACTAAAAACCTAGACCAATTTGAATTCTTTTAAATTCTAAATCAATTAAGTTTTGATGAAGATTAATTATCTTGTGATAGAAAGGAATTTCTAAGATAATCATACACAAGGAATCACCATCAATAATCTTCGTTCAACCAAAAGTAAAACATTCATGAAAAGAAGGCAAAAGATCAATCACCATGACAAGCCCATTTATAGTGGTTCGGCCAAAATGCCTACATCCACTCCCGGTACACCTACCGGATTTCACTAACTCAAATAAGGTTTAGGATCACCTCAAACCTTACAATTCTTCACTATGCTTTTCAAGGCTAAGCACAAACCTTTACAACATATGCTTTTCAAGGCTAAGCATAAACCTTAACAACTAGTAATTTTCTCTTAAGAAATATGCCTAAGAATGCATGGATTAAGAGAACTATATGAGTGCAAAAGAGTGCATCTAAATAGGCTAAATAGAAAATGAAAACCTCAACTTCTAGAAACATGCATATGAATGACAAAGTTTATGAAAAATGCATTTACTAGAAATTACTCTTTCTCTTTTTGAAAAGATACAATCTTGATTGATGCAAAGATGATAATCATATGTTTGAGAAAGAGTTGCTTGTCTAACACATGTATTTAACAATGTGAACTAACTTGTTTTCAAAGTAGATATACTAAAGTCTAACAAGTTAATTTTGAAACAAGAAAACAATATCATGTGTAACAAAGACAATATGTTGCATTCATAAAGCTCATGAGATTTCTAAAGTACTAAGCATGTTATGAAGGACAACATTTTAATTAGAAAAGCATCTTGATAATCATGCATTGAAGGAAATCAAAGATAATGAAACAAAACATGATTTTGAAAGACTTAGGATTAGAGAAAGCACACCCATTTGAAGATCAAAGGTTGAATCAATGGAATGGCTTCATATTCCCTTCAAAGATGCTCTTGAGAAGTTGCAAGTCCTTGGCCTCAAAAGTCCCTCCAATGACAGCAACTTTTTCAAAAAAAAAACCACTTTTTATAAAGAAAAAGTTCCCAACGGCTAGTCCCCGGTCGACCTGGTGCAGGACCGGGTCGACCGGGTACACACAACGGCTAGAAAAGTGACCGTTGGAGCTTCAGAACCCTGTCGACCTGCAGTGTGCCCGGTCGACCGGCCACACAGGCAGGTCGACCTGAAGAGTGCCCAAAATTCTGAAATTCTTAGAAAATTGCAACTTTGAAGGGCACTTTCCAGGGGACTTTGAGGCACATATCACAAGCATGAATTCATGACTGAAAGAAGATGAAAACTGAATTTCTAAAGCCATGAAAACTCCAAATCAAAAAATGATTTTAAAGAGAGAGACTTTTGGAAAGCTTGAATGATTTTGAACTTAAGGACTCCATGATCTTAAAAGACTACTCTGAATTGAAAACCATGCAAATCACATGATGAAAACAAAGACGAAGAAAGAGAAATATGCATGATGATCCTTAGAATAAGAACATGAAGGAATGAGAGGACAAGCTTATGAAAATGAATGCATCCTATCAAATTGCAACAAAACAAAACCTCTAACACATTGCACACATGTATTTGCCCGTAAATATTCAGTAAAAAAAAATTTAATTTCTCCAAAAAAAAAAAATCCGTGGGATTTTAGCTTGTTAATAAGTTTCGAAATCTTAGTTTACCATACTATCCAAATCCTAAAAAGAATGTCACAAAATCAAGTCTTGGAAAAAATTCTTGCACATTTAGCCACATGAGTGTAGTCCAAGTGAAGAGTGGGCACATCTGAGTGACCCTGACAAATCACTAGTGGAGACTAAACCAATTGAGTGTAGAGCCTTTCTATTCCTTCAGGGTAAGGACTCTTCTGCGCTAATTCCAAGTAGAATGAAGAGCTACTCAAACTCGTAGTTTTCGGCACATTTCTTTTTATCTCATTAGTGCCTATTTTTTTCCAACCATTGAGGGTGTCATCAAAATTGCGAACTAACCTTGACTTGTAGCTTGTGACCACCTTTCTAGAGCTGGTAAAGTGATGATAGGCAATATAAAATTAAAACCTCATGGCCATTAAAAACCTACCCATAAAAACATTTCCATAGTAACCCTTTTGAGCCATTATCGTTTATACATTTTTCCTTAAAAATTCCTAAAGTCTCTCCACCCAAATAAAAAGCCTTCAACCGATTGTTTTTGAGAAGTGGAAGGAAAAGATAAAGAAAGAAGGAAGTGTGCATTGTTGATACTTCACATGATCTATCCAAGGAAAAAGTCTTCTCGAAAAAAAAAAAAAAAAAAGAGAGAGAGAGAAAAAAAAAAAAAAAAAAACAAAACAAAAAAAAGGAAAGAAAAAGAAAAAGTGAAGTAGAATCGAAGAAAATTCCTTCAAAGAAAACTCAAGATCTTACCTTCTCAGAAACCCTAAAACCTCATTTTCCATTTTTTTTACCAAACCCTTTCCCATAACCCCATTACAACTAATAAAAGACCTATTGGATTTTAGGAAAAGTTAGGATGTTAAACAAGTGAGAAGTTGAGTGAGCATTTTTACCCTCAATTAAATGGTTGTTCTTTCCATGAGATAACTTCACCAAAAATTCTTCATTCTCAAACGATATGTGAGTCCTTTTGCCTTACCAATACTCACATATAGAGTGATAAGTCAGAAAATCTAAGCGATTTTATTTTCGAAAGTATGACTGTGAGGCTGAAGTCAAAACGAATGGATTTAGAAGGTGATCAAATTTGTGTTTTCTCAGAACCCAAAACCGCACAAGTGTTGGCTAAACTCACTCAAATACACTCCGGGACTTGAGCATCCTTGAAAGATTTTTAGCAATTGGATAGTGTTCTAAACTTGCTCTCATTTTTATTAGCTTGCTAAAAACTCGAGGATATAAATAAAAAGAATTTTGTGGGATTTATTCGTTGAAAACCCTCACGAGACAAAATTCGTCCACAAAGGGAAACTTAGGGGTTTAAATGGCTTGTTGCACGAGCTAAGTGCAGCCGCGATTCCTGCGAAAGTGAGTTAGGATTTTTTTTATCATTTTCTGCATATAGTTAGTTTTCTTTTATTTTGCTCGGGACTAGCAAAATGTAGGTTTGGGAGTGTGATGAGTTCACAAAAAATACACTTTCATCGCATTATTTTATGAGGTTTCAAAGATAAAAGAACTCAAAACACTATTTTTAGCACAAAAATAATAAATTTCCTCTCCATCATGCTTTGCTCATATCTTTCCATTATAAATAGCCATTTGTACGTATGCATTTATATGAGTTCCAATGGCCTCCATACAAAATATGTTAAAAAATTACTCTCAATTATGTTAATTTCTCTTTGTAGGTGTTAATTGAAGATTAAAGTTGAGATTCAAGAGTTAAAGAGAGTAAGGATAAGTTTGGAAGACAATTGGATGAAGAAATGACAAAGATAGGCCAACAATAAGAAGAAAAATGAAAGACCTGGGTTGGTACTTTGACCATATCTTTTCACTCGGATGTCCGATTGAGGTGATCTCAGAAGCATTGGAAAGCTTGTTCTAAGATTTACAAATCATATTTCACAACATTTTTCCCAATTCGGACGTTTCGGGGGTCAAGATTGCACATCAATCTGAGGACTGTTTTCTAACACGAGAATTACATTCATATGTTCATATTTCCATTCTTGTGAAGTCTCACATCGGAAAGAAACCAAAAAGAGTAAGGCAAATGTCTCTCTATAAGGAAGGAAGCTCTAAGCATTAGACACACAAGCAAGGAGAGCCTTCTCCTCTTTACTTAAGCTATTCATGTAAATTGAGAGCAATTGTAGAGAGAAAGTGAGGAAAGCTTTGTAAAATTTGAAGATTTGTAATGAAAGCTTTATCTTCTCCAATGGGTGGCTAATCCCTTTGATTGAATCTTCTAAATGAAGCTAAGTTGATCCTATTCCTTTTGCTTATGCTCTTTATTTTAATTCCCTTGTGCTTAATATGTTAGAATAGATTTGCCTTCATTAATGCAATATGCTACTTTCCATGCTTCTTTTATTTCTTAGCATTCTTTTTACTATCTATGCTTAGGTTTGATAAATCATTCTTAAGAGTTAATATCGTTTGATGGTTTATGCTTACTTTTGATAGATAGTTATTAAGAATCTTTTCTTTTATGAAGGGAAGAAAATCTTGGCTATTAGATTGTTAATTTCTATTTTAGAGCTTTAAAGTTATATTTTCCAAATCTAAGCATTGATTTGTCATTAGATTTGAGTATTTGTTTGGGAAAATAGAAGAGCATTAGCATTGGATGAGTGTCACTTAGTGGATTCTAGATGATTCAATATATCCATTAGTATTGCTTGTTGCTTATTTTAATTACTTTAACTTGATTGTATTCACATTCCCACACACTTATTCTCTTGTTTTAATTCTCACACTCCATTTCTCTATCCACACCATCATATCCATTAGCTTATTTGTTCATACCTTCTATGTGTTTGTTTTTATTCCTCCTTTGATTTTACACTTTTAGCACATTTCTTTTTTATCTCCATCCACTCATTTTCTATCTTGTTCTCCTTATTAGTTAGTTTTCATGGATGCTTTTAGTTTGTTTCTATCTTGATCTTTCACTTATTTTCACACACTTACTCATTTGATCTATCTAACATTGTTCATTTGTTCTTGTTATTAACCTTGTTATTTTTCTTTTGTCATTAACTTTGTTACTAACTTGTTACTAACATTGTTCTTCTTTGAATTCTTCTAATTCTACTTACATCTCTTTGTTATCTAGTTTCTTCTTTCCTTTTAATTTGCATTTTTTTTTACTTTCCTTGTTATTATCTTGTTTCTTGGTTCTTGTTTTTGTTATCTCCATTTGCATTTGTTAGCTATATTTGAGTTGATACTCCTTTTCATTAATCATTGTTATTTCTCTTGTAACGATCCTCGTGGGAACGATATTCGGACTTTCATAGTCTATATTACTTGAGACAACCGTATACTTGTGGAAAATTCTCAAACAACTCCATCTTAGCTTTCATAGCATCTTGCCTACTCCCGAATCTATGTCATTGATTGCTTCATCATAGTTATAGGGATCTTGTTTCGGTTCTTCCGGGATTGCCTTCTAAGACTCTCCCAAGAATGAGAACCTGTCAGGGGGTCTGACAATCCTCCCACTACAACGAGGCACTGGTGTAACTACTGGGTCGGGTAAGGGCAGTTCTTTTTCAAGCTCGGTCATACTTGGATTTGAAATTGTTTGCTCTTGAATTTCTTCTAAGATCACCTTTCTAAAGATTTCTGGTCCATCGTATAATCTTCCTCCAGAAAAACCGCATTAGTGCTCACCACCTCTTTCTGCTCTCTGGGATTATAGAATAACCAACTTTTAGTTCCTTTAGGATATCCAACAAACGTGCATACTTCTGACTTCGTTTCCAACTTATCCGTCTTAACCTTTAGCACGTGTGCCGGACAACCCCAAATGTGTAAATGTTGTAGACTAGGCTTTCGCCTGGACCACAACTCTCGGGAGTCTTAGGTACAGACGTAGATGGTACGAGGTTTAGTATGTTCATTACAGTATCCAAGGCGTGTCCCCAAAAGGATATGAGTAATCCTGAGAAAGTTCGCATAGACCTAATCATATCTAAAAGTGTCATGTTCTTTCTTTCTGCTACTCCATTCTGTTGAGGCATACCAGGAGCAAACAACTGGGATAAAATCTCATTTTTTGATAAGTATCTCATAAAATCAGCAGAGAGAAATTCCCCTTCTCGATCTGATACTCTTACCTAATTGATTTTTTGCTTTTGCTCGAAACTCTTTGAACTTTTCAAAAGCCTCGGACTTGCGGTGCATAAGGTATATGTATCCATATCTTGAGTAATCATCTGTGAAAGTGATGAAATACTCATATCCTCCTCTGGCCCTGACATTAATGGGTCCACATACATCAGTATGCACTAATTCCAATAAATCTTTGGCCCTATTGCCCTTAGATGAAAATGGCATTTCGGTCATTTTGCCTTCCAGACAGGACTCACAGACAGGCATTGGTTCTACCACCAATGAAGGTAAGATACCATCTTTCACTAGCCTATCAATCCTATTTTGGTTTATATGACCTAGCATAAAGTGCCAAAGTTTTGTTCGATTAGATGAAGGTGACTTCCTCTTTAATGATGATCTATTAATTTTTTCAGTATCATGTATCTCATACATCGTGGGAGTTAACATATAAAGCCCATTGGTTGTTAGTTTTATGGTCTCAATACCAAGGGTATATGATGTAATAAAATGATTAATTTCTTTATTTATCAATATAATCATTCTTTCCTTTCATGAGATGAATGGTGTTTAATTATATACTAGCACATAACCAATACGAGTGACAAAATGGTTCATGAGATGAACCGGAGTCCACAAGTATACTAGATGTAATACATGTGTACGGATGAGATCCACATATAGGAGACATGTATTGTAAATCTTATACTTAAATATCTTCACAACCGGTGATAAGATTGGACATCTCATCTGACAAGGTTGCAGCACTTTGATCACTATGAGATAGTGTGATTTGTCTCGATCATCGGAATGTAAGATTCTGGATCATGGTGCTGGTACATTGGATGTATTGAAGGACCATGAGAAGCAACTTATATACATTGTCTTTACTTTAAGGTCTGCTCTCATAATTCCCTAGCAATAGGCTCATAATCCTGAGACATTAATGAACTCAAGTTTCTATCTATTCATTTGCTTTGAGTCACCAATGAGTGAGGCCAATTGTAGGTCAACACCTCGATGATTTGGGTACGTGGTAGTAGAACTGTGGGAACATTCAATGGTCGAGATGGAATCTATCTTTAATATCCCCTTGTGCCAATTAATGAAATTATCATTGGTAAGTGCGCACCCATTCCAATTAAGAGTTAATTGGATCGGTACCAAATGATCACTATAATTAATTGGGGCTCAAGGATAATAAAATATGGATCTAATTTGGTGGACATGTCCAATTGATCCATGGATATAGATGGAGGGGCCTACTTGTGGTACTGAGGAAGTTTAGGGTCTTCATTGTAATATATTCCTAAGACTTGAGTTCAATTGCATTTATATAGTGGAGTTATTTGCAATTAGCTGTGAGCCCGGATTACACATGAGATGTGAGGTCGCATGTCCCAATTGGAGCAAGCTTTCTAAGGAATCCCTAGTGGTCCCCACGCTAGCCCAAGTTATTAGAAAGATACTAATTCTACTTGAACTCTAATAGAAAGGAATTAAAAGGTTACTATTTCTATTTGAAGTAAGACTTCTAATAGTGGTAATAGTAAGTTACTAATTATTAATGGAAGTAGGACTTCTATTTTAATTAGAAAGGAGAAAGCTACTAATTGTTGTGGAAGTGAGACTTCTATGGCAACTAGCAAGGGAGAAGGTTACTATTTTTGTAATGGGAGTTAAACTTCTATTTCAAATAGGAAAAGAGGTGGAATGGAGGGCTATATAAAGGGGAATTAACCCCTCTTAGACGTCCATAACTAGTAGAGCACTCCCAACCCCTTTGTGCAAGTGTTGCACAACTTCTCTTCCACTTCTAGTTCTCTTCTCTATCTCCTATAGTTCCTTGGAGTTACTAGTTAGGTTTTCTCTTGGAGATTCCACCATCTTCTTGAGAAAAGAGATCTAATACGGGTCATAGCGTGGAAGATCAAAAGGTGTTGGAGATTCTGATTTGATTAGTGAAGGTGTTCATCATCAAAGAAAGAACTCAAATTCTCCATTAGAGCACTACCAAGCTCCAAAGGTATAATCTACATCCTTGTATGTTGTAGATTTCGTGGTTGCATGTTTAGGTGTTGTTTTCTATCTTCTAGATAGTATATATTGCTGTACATGATCTATGAGTTTGAGGGATTGCATTCTGGATTGGGTCTTGTTGCCTTCTAGATAGTTGATTCCTACATTAAGTGGATCAAAAGTTTTTGAAACCTATCTGAATGGCCCACCTATTTTTCAACATTGGTTACCTTGCCAGAACATATAAAAGTACCATTCCTCTTTATGACAACTTCAGTACCAAAAGTAATGGAATAACTTTTACTCACCAGACTAGAAACTGAAATTAAATTCCACCGTAATGATGGTACATATAATGTGTCTGACAAAATCAATTTATTATTTGAAAAACATAAAGTAATAACTCCCACTAAAACAACCTCTGCTTTAGTGTCAGATCCTAGGTTGACAATGATTTCTCCATCTCTAAGCCTCCTGGATTCCTTGAACTCCTACAACGAATTACATATGTGATTAGTTGCCCCGGAGTCCACACACCAAGATTCTGAAGTACCAGTTGCAAAACTAACTTTAGAAATAAGTGACTCAATCATACCTGAGGTCTTCATCTTAGACAGATACTCTGAACAATTTTTTTACCAATGTCCTGTCTTACCATAATGGAAACACTTTCCTTTTGACCCTGAACCCTTAGCCTTAGCCACGCCACCATTAGGACCATTCTCCTCCTTAGGACCTTTCGGAACTGATTTCTTTTTGCCTTTCCGCCCTTTGCCTTTCGACTTGGACTTGGCATCTGACTTTTCTGTCACTAGGGCAAATGGCTCCTTCTTCATAATTCCTTTATTCACTACCAGCTGGTTAGACAGCTCAACCAGAGTCAGATTCATCTTATTAATAATATAATTAACCTTGAAATTGTTGAATGACTCTGGCAATCACTCAAAGATTATGTCGATCTGCGATTTTGCATCAATCACAGCTCCCAGTACATCTAACTCATTTAATGAGTCCATCATTTTCAACATGTGTTCCTGTACTGATGTACCTTCAGCCATCTTGGCGCTGATAAGCACCCTCATAACTGCCTGCCTAACAGGCCTGCCCTGTTCTGCAAACATCTCATTTAAGTTCGATATAATATCATATGCAATCTTATAGGATTGATGTTGGTGTTGCAAAACACTAGACATGGATGCTAGAATGTAACATTTGGCCATCTCATCGTCTTTGGCCCATTGGGTGTAAAGTTCATTTTCTTCTTCCAGTGCATCCGGGCCAGGCTCATCAATGGGGGTTTTGGTAAGGACATATTTATATCCTTAAGCAGTCAGGACAATATCCAGGTTCCGTTTCCAGTCTACATAGTTGGATCCCACCAACTTATTCTGGTTGAGGATGGTCGCAAGTGGATTGAAAGTATTTGAATTCATGCTTGAAATACTGTAGCACATAACCATACATTCAATTAATGAATTTTAATGACATTAGGGTTTAGTATTCTACCAAATTTATATGGGAATCTTCATAACCACTAAATTTAGAATACATAGGAATCCCAATCCCAGGGGTATGCCTTCTTGGGGAGTGTGAATACCACCTAGATTGGTGCGAATCAAAGTTGGTCAAAATTAGGATTAAGACTAACTATCCATGATCCCCTTCATTCATTATTATCTAAGTATCTCATACCAAATAATGAATAACTCCCAATTAGCTTTGGTTTCTAAAATGAATACATGAGGCAAATCCTTGGGGATACTACATCATTATTTTAGTTAAGTATGACCCACCAACTAGTATTACATGACAACCGTTACGAGCAGCTCCTCCTTGGGGAGTGGGCCCCCGTCCCGTCACACCAACACTATCCATAGGAGATCCATATCTAGTAACCAGACAAGTAAAAGCCCTCCATGGGGAACGACCATTCTTGTAAGACCCCGACCCTAGAGAACTCGATTAGTACTAATTAAGTTGCGTGTTAGTTCTAAGCTTGATTAGTGATTTTGGCTAAGTTGGGTTTGGAATAGCTTTTGAAATAGTTTTGGGGAATTTTGTTTGCTTTGTGTTAGTAGGACCATTTGGGGGTTCCTTTTTATGACATTGCATATGTTTGAGGATTTATCGGAGATTTTTCATTCATGGTTTTTAATCCCGTTTTATTCGTATTGATAATCCCTACAACTTTCATGTTGATCCCGTCCCCGTTCGAGATCCCGAAACCCAATTTCATAGCCTCGAGGGCAAAACAGTCATTGTGCACTAAATCTGTACCCAAACTTGATATTCCCGAAACCTGCGAAACATATATTTTTTAGAAACTAGATATTTCGACGAGCACTTTTCTCTTCTTCGTCGAATTCATTAGAAGCCCCGAAAACCATGATTTCAGCCCAATTAGATTTCTAGTGGTGGAGCCCACTCCTCCCTTGTCTATAAGGAGACCCTTTCCCTTCCATTTCCTTTTTCCAGCACAAGCATAAGCTAGGGTTTTCCATTTTCTTCTTCTTCTTGTTACTCTCCCATCCTCAATCCACTCCCAAGCTTGCACCAATAGAAGATTGGAGGCCACCATCTTCTTCACCTCATTGAGAGCTTTCTTTCAATAGTTTTTTTTTTGGGGAAAACCTCCATTTCCAAGACTTCCTTTGAGCTCTCCTTGTCCACTAGAGGACCTTAAATGTAAGTAATCATTCCCTCCTTCTAGATTTGTGTTCCTTTAGCCTTAGAGAAGCTTCACCTTCATTATTGTAAGGTTTCCTTTGCTATTTCAATGTTTGACCATTTTAGGGTTTGTTTGTTTTGGGGTTTTGTTCATAGCTTGGATTCCTTGCTTGGAAGAGTATTAGAGCTTGATTTCATTATTTAGAAGACCCAAGGCAAGTGGATGCATGATTAATTTTCCCAAGCTTTCATTGACTTTGGATATTTTCCATTAATGCATATTTATTGCTTTGTTTTGAAATAAATGTTCATGGTAGTATTAATGGTGCATTTATGGTCATAGAGAGGTGTTAGTTCATAGCATTTAATCTTCTCTTGTTTTGTCACAAATGTACTCTTATGTGAAATGGTTTCCTTCTTTATTTCCTTGTATTGAATGTGATATGGATGGAGGAGAATGGGATGGATGTGATGAAAGATTTGATGTTATTTGAATGGAGTTTTAGACTCCTCATGTAGTGTATAAAAGTGGCTGAAAAGGGATTGTAGAAGGAAGAGATAGAGAGGAGCTGAACTGGTCCGGATTCAGTTTCTGGATAGTTCGCTCGAGCGACCATGACACTTCGCTCGAGCGACCTGTCCAGAAAGGGACTCGGAGCATTCCAGTAGCTTGGTCGCTCGAGCGGACATCCCAGAACCTGTTCCAGAGAGTTGTCCGTTCGAACGCATTTAAATATTCGCTCAACCCAAAGTGTTCGCTTGAGCGACCTCAAAATTCGCTCGAGCAAATCTACCCAGATAACCGTTCCAGAGAGCCACTCCCTCGAGCGAACTCTCCAGTCCGCTCGAGCGATGGGCCCTGTTGGGCAAGGCTAGGTTTGGGACAATGTTTAACTATTTCAACGTATTGGGACTATTCTTTGGGAACCCCTCTATGGCAAGGAGATTTGCTAAGCAATGTATAAAGCCATTCGCGAAAGAAACCATATCACGAAGATTGCATTTGAGGTTTTGAAAACTCGGAGTGTATAAGGAGTCCGGAATGTCCCCAAACTCAAAGAGTACCAGATTGTTAGTAGACTGACATACGGAGTCCCTATTCACTTCAAATAGATATTTTTACCGGAAATGTCAATTGTTTACTGTACTTTATTGATCCCGAGATTTAAACTACATGCCTTGTTTTCCCGAAAGCATTGAATTACACTTGATATAGCTACTTGTCTTGAAGTGCATTGCACCACATGAAATGATAGTGTGCCCTTGAGCACCCCCGTCTTGCCCGCTATTTATTGTACTTGATTTAATTGCATATGTCTCGATTGTATTTGACCTATGAGTCGGCACCACTAAGCTTGGATAACCCTGTTGGTCTGATCCACCGACTTGGAGATCCCCCTCTTGTCCCGCCAGCTACAGTTTGAATCCCGCTATCCGGTTATTACCGTGGTCTTGTCCCGATGCCGCAGATTTGTACTGTGGTCCCTGATGCTCGGCTCGCTACCGTGGTCATGTATAGTATATGTATATGTATATGTATTTATAAGATCCACTGTTTCTCCTCACCTCGAGTGACTGAGATCAGTGCCTAGTTCTTGCTCTACCACTTTAGTGATAGAGGACATAGCTTCGTGTGGTTGCCATCTTGATTATTTCCCCGTTTCCTTGGTTACCTTTACATGTTTTATGATGCATACTCGTATTCTGAATAAATGTTTTATCTTGTTGAGAGAAATTGTCATTTAAACAGGTTCAAATGTTTTGGAGGTAAATTCATGTATTTTCATATTGTCATTGTGTTTTATCCATTTTCCAAACCGTCGTGTTTGACCTACTCTTTGGTACTCAGGTCCCGTTGTTGGTTACCCCGAGGAGGCGGTCGTAGAACCGCAACAGTTAGTGGAGTGGCGTGCCGATGACGTCATGTAGACGTTTGGTTGCTATGAGAGACTTTATGTTTTGGGAAACTATTTAACCATTCTTTGGATTGGTATTTTGTCTATATTGGCCTTTGTTGGCCTCTATTTTTGGGGAATGTAATTAAATGATATTTGTATAAACTTTAATTTACTTTTGGGTAACATGCTATAGATCATTGCTCATTCTGATACAGTATTGGATACTTGATGTTATCTTCATGACTAAGGATAGTTGACTATTTGATTTGCTACACGCTTCCGCACTTAAAAAGAAATATTCATTTATGGTTGTGATATCCTCACCGCGGACACCTATGGGAAATTAAATAAATGTATGTTGTCATTTAAACCGATGTGTGGTTCATTTAGTCCCGATCTCGGATTAGGACCTCGTGGGCCCGGTCCGGGGTTGCGACAATTCTCAAGATGGCGCAAGTCTAATACTTTCCTTACAATAGACCTATGGTGGAAAACCATGGCGATTTCCAAATATAAATGCCCCACTACCACTTAATATTTTAGAATTGAAGATTTCCTTTTAGATATATGGGCCCACAAATATAGACATCAAATCATCTCATGATATGACCAATGATTGGTTCCAAGTCAAGTTATTTTATGGAAAGTCTAGTTTCTTAAATTAGTGTTACCAATGAATCCATCTCATGGGCCCACCAACTCTAATTAAAACTCTTTCCAAAAGTTAATTTGATTTGACCAATTTTGGAAATTACTATATTTGGATCAGACTTGGAAACATTCTATAAAAGCAACCATCCACAAATAGAAAGTGCAAAAATAGAAACTAGTCATCTCCTCCACATGGCCTAAGCGGAATAGACTTCTTGGACTTCTAGACTTTCCAAAACTTTGGGATTCCTCAAACTCTTTGGGCATCTCCAAGACGCCTTTTAGTAATCTTCTAACTCTTTGATTAGGAGTCCAACTTCACTTTCCTTCTTCGTCTCGGACATCGCCCAAATTTACAAACTTAGAAAAATTACATAAATTCCTATGCCTCAATTATGAGACTTACATGGTAATCTAAACATGGAAATAAAAGGGCTATAGGGAAATTCACCATGCCTTGCCCTTTCACGGGAAACCAAGGAAACCATGATGCCCTTTACAAGTAGCCCAAAATAACCATCAACCAAATAAAGAAAGTAAAAGACTTGTGGGTCATATGGAGAGGACAAGATCACCTGCATGTTACTATCTCATACAACCATACAAATCACAAAAATAGGCTGCCAAACAATGCTGGAAAAATAGGAAACTAAAAAGTATCCGAAACTTGAAAATTTTGAAATTCTGCACTCTGTCTCTGTGTATCTGGTCGACTGGCCAGAGGGCAGGGTCGACCGGCCCTACAGGCACCCGGTAGACCTAGCATGGGGCCATGGACCGTCCTGACGAAGGCGGAGAATTGGGTTTTCTCAATTCGAGTCCAAAGACCTCCAAAACACTTGTGAAGGCTCTCAATGGCTTCCTACCATCCTTCCATCATTATTAAACCATTTTGTGACTATCCAAACATGGATTCACTAATAAACAAAGCAAATCCATCAAAAACTGATCCATACATAGCCCTTGCTGTATCCTCTTGGCATCTCATGCAAAGATTAGAACAAGATTGTTGATCTAACATGATTAGAGATGAGGTGTGGCTCTGATACCAATTGTTGGAAGTAGGTGGGCCTCGTGGATAGATTTTCAAAACTTTTGACCCACTTGACTCAGGAATCAAGTACCCATAAGGCCATAAACCACATCCAGGATGCAATCCCTCCATCTCATGAATCATGTATAGCAATATAACCTATCTAAAAGATAGAAATCAACAACTACATGCAACAAAATAATCCACAACAAGTAGAGAAGTAGATTATACCTTTGGAGCCCGATAGTGCTCTAATGGAGAAAAAGACAATCAATTAGATCAAGAACTCTTCTTGAAGCAGTTTGGGATCTCCAAGACCTGATTGTCTTCCACGCTATGACCCTCTATCAGATCTCTTTTCTCAAGAAAATTGGTGGAAACTTCAAGAGAAAACCCTACTAGAAACTCCAAAGAACAAGAAGAGAACTAGAAGAGAGAAGAGAGGAGAAAATTGTGCAACACTTCCACAAGGAGGAGGGCTGAGCGTGACTCACTATGGTGGACGTCCAAGAGGGGATTTGTCCCCTATATATATCCTCAAGCCTCCTTTTCTTTCTCTCTTACTAATTGTATTAGAAGTCTTACTTCCACACTAATTAGTAACTTACTATTACCACTATTAGAAGTCCCACTTCAAACAGAAATAGTAACTTTCTAATTCCTTCCTTTTAGAGTTCAAGTAAGATTACTATCTTTCTAATATCTTGGGCTAGCGTGGGGACCACTAGGGATTCCTCAGAAAGCTGACTCCAACTGGGACACCGCGACCCCACATCTCATGTGCAATCTGGGCCCACAGTTAATTGCAAATAACACCACTATACAAATGCAATCGCACTCCAGTCTTAGGAATAAATTACAATAAAGACCCTAAACTTCCCAATTATCACAAGTAGGCCCCTCTATCAATATCCATGGATCAATTGAAATAAATCTATCCCATCCAATCTTAGACCCACATCTTATTATCCTTGAGCCCCAATTAATCACAGTGATCATCAATACCATCCAATTAACTCTTAATCGAGATGGGTGCGCACTTACTAATGACAAATCCATTAATTGGCACAAGGGGATAATATAGATAGATTCCATCTTGATCATTGGATGTTCCACAGTCCTATTACCACGTACCCTGGACACCGATGTGTTGACCTACAGTTGGCCTCACTCTTTGGTGATTCAAAGCAAATGAATAGGCAGAAACTTAAGTTCATCAATGTCTCAGGATTGAGAGCCTATTGCTAGGAAATTATGAGAGCAGACCTTAAATCGAGACAATGTTTCATAAGGTGCTTCTCATGGTCCTTCAATACATCCAATGTACCAGCACCGTGATCCAGAATCTTCCATTCTGATGATCGAGACAAATCATACTATCTCATAGTGACCAAAGTGTTGCAACCTTATCAGACGAGATGCCCCAGTCTCATCACTAGTTGCGAAGATATTTTTAAGTATAAGATTTGTGAAACATGTCTCTCGTATGTGGATCTCATTCATATACATATATCACATCTAATATACTAATGGGACCCGGTTCATCTCATGAACCATTATGTCATATGTATTGGTCATGTGCATTAAGCAATAAAACACCATTCATCTCATGAAAGGAAAGCATGATTTTATTGATGAATAAAGAAATTAATCAATTTATTACATCAACTGATGGATTGAGACCATACAATCTAACAACCTTTGAACATGCGAATCCAGGTCTATCTGGGCCAAATGGCAAAGATGTCAAACGTTCGAATGTGCTCCATGAACGTTCGAACGTTTGAATTTCTTTGCCCCTGAGCCAAAAACACGAGTGGGATGCCGGAGATGGGTTTGGAGACGTCCGAGCCAGCAGAGAGTGAACGTCATCTTAGAAATCTTTAGGTGAACTTTCTCTTAATGATTAGACTTCTTTTAGAAATTGTTTAATTTATTCTGCAAATTTAATTGTTATTCTTTCATATGATGACTGTGTTGGGTCTCTTTTATGAACATTGAATACCAATTGAATAAAGCTTCCGCTGCATTTAATGAAATTTATTTCGACTCACCACAGCTTGGTATGTTGTGTGGGTCCACTTTTGGAAGCTTGTGTTGTATTAAGCATAGGAAATTTGAATTTGATTTATTTTTCAAGTTTTTCCTTAATTCTTATTTTGGGGACGTGACAATTCTTCAGTTGGCCACGAAGTTTTACAGCAAGTTACGAATGTTGTGGCTAAGGATATAGCATCTAGAAAGACCATTGCTAGGTTGGGGTATTTGCTTCCTTCTAATGAACAGGATTCTATATTTCTTCCGAAGTTTCTGGAACATCCTCTAATGTTCAAGGCAAACCCAGTCAAGGGCCATGTATTAAAAGCTCCATTTCTATTGGTTCAAGTTCTGGTATTTCAAGAAAAGTAAAAGCTTCAGGTAGAGGCATTGTTATTCGAGAAGGGTCCTCACATTCTATATCTTAATCTCTTTTATGATTTGGAATGTTAGAGGCCTTAATCGGCCTGCCATGCAGTTAGAATTTAAACATAAGATTCAAAATTCGCACTTGTCTTTGGTTGGCTTATTGGAAACAAGGGTGAAGCATTCACTTTGTATGCTATTAGAAATTGTGTTCTTCCAAATGGTTGGGTGGATGAATCTAATGTTTCTTGTTGCTCCTATGCTCGTATTTGGATTATGTGGAATCGAAAGGAAACTTCAGTATGGATTGTTAAGTAGGGTGTTCAATTTATGCATTACTATGTATCCCTTAAAACTATCTCTTATTTTCTAACAATGTTCTATGCGGTCAATAATTATATTCGAAGACGAGATCTTTGGAAGGGTATTGTGGAATTATCTTCTCATACTTCTGAACCATGGATGGTAGTGGGTGGTTTCAATCAAGTTAGGTGGTCTGCTGAGAAGTTGGGAGGGGCTCTACCCAATCGCTCTCATATGGGATAATTTAATCAATGTACTGCATCTTCTCAGTTGGAGGACCTTCAACTTGGGGGATTACATTATTCTTGGTCGAATTATGGGCATGGTAACTCTCGAATTGAATGTAGATTGGATCGTGTTCTTGTAAATGGGGCTTTCTTTCAAACTAACTATTATAAAGGTGAGATTATGTTGCCAGGTCTCTCAGACCATTCTCCTATTATATTTAATCAAATGCGGAAATCGTCTTGTTGAATTTCATTCAGGTACTTTAGTTTTTGGGCAAGATGTCCTAGTTTTTTCCAAGTTGTTAGTGAAGCATGGACTCCTCATGTTCGTGGATCTGCATTGTTTCGAGTAGTTACAAAGCTGAAAAGAGTTAAATGTGCTTTGAAAGAATGGAGACGTGCCCAAATTCTTCTTCATGCTAGCATTCAGGTTGCCTGACTGAGAGGAGTTTCAGTGAAGAGTGTATGTTGACTCTACTAATCCTCAGCTTCCAAGTATGGAAAAACCAGCTAGGACAATTCCTGACGACTATTTAAGGGCTGAAGAGAGTATTTTTAAGTAAAAGTCGAGGGACTCGATTATAAAGTTGGGAGATGGTAATACTCCATTTTTTTATGGTTTGATGAAGACCAGACACAATGCTTCATATATTTCCCAAATTACTGATTCAAAGGGTATTAATTATTCTGATGATCAGGGTATTGAACAGGTCTTTATCTCTCATTTTTAGAAGATCCTTGCACCTAACTTAGATGAAATTCATCCAAATCTTGAGCATGTGAAGCCTTTTGGGTGCCTCTCTCCTGAAGATGCACTTTCTTTATCTTGTCCGATAACTTAAGAAGAAGTTGAATTTTCAATTCAAAATGCAAATCCGAATAAAGCTCCAAGTCCAGACGGATTTAATGTACACTTTTATAAAGTTTGTTGGTCAATTATTGGTGCTGATATTTGTGATGCATTTCAGGATTTTTTCCTAACAAGTTTGGTACTTAATCAATTGAAGGCGACTTTTATAGTTCTTGTGCCAAAAGGGGGAAATGCTATCTCTCTAGATAAGTATCGACCAATTTCTCTTACAAATGAATTATATAAGATCATCACAAAAATTTTGACAGCTCGCCTCAAGCCTGTAATGGTGAAGTTGACTGGGCCTATGCAATCGGCCTTTATTCCTGGGAGAGCAATTTTGGATAGTATCCTTCTTGCTCAAGATCTACTCCATAAGTTCCATCTGCAATCTGGAGCTCCGAAGATGTGTCTTAAGCTTGATCTTGCGAAGGCTAATGATAGTGTTCGTTGGGATTTTCTAAAAGCTGCCCTAACTGTTGTGAATTTCCTGATCATATTATTTCTTTGATCATAATATGTGTTTCTGATCCACATTTCTCCCTTCTTATTAATGGTTAAGCTACTAGATATCTTTTAAGTACCCGTGGTCTTCGATAGGGATGTCCTCTTTCTCCTTATCTTTTCACTATTGTTATGGAGTTTTTTTTTTTTCAGTTATGACGACAAAGTATGCTTATTCTATGATGATTTCTACTCACTTGTAAGACCTAGCTTATCTATATCCCATATCATGTTTGCAGATGATTTGATTGAGCAAGGGTACTCCGTTAGCGGCTGCTAATCTTCATGCATTACTTAATCATTTTTCATGGTCCTCTAAGATGGGAGTAAATCGGGCTAAGAGTTTTGTATTTTTCTCTAACTGTCCGGAGCAAGATGAGTGTACTATTCTTTCAATGTTGAATGTGGTTGAAGGTAAGCTACCAGTGAGATATTTAGGGGTCCCTCTTTCATCAAGGAAGCTTTTTTTCCAAGATTGCTATCCATTAGTGGATGAAGTAAAGAAGAGATTATCAAGGTGGAAATCAAAGATATTGTCTTTTGCAGGCCAAGTGGAGTTGATTAGATCTACCTTGCCTATGATCCATATTTTTTGGGCATATGTTTATTTACTTGCCCAATCTATTATTACTGTTATTGATAGTCTTGTCAGGGATTTTTTCTGGAACCATTGGGATGATAGGCTTGATTTGCATGCCACTGTTTGGGATTCAATATGTCTTCCCCATCATATTGGAGGGCTTGGTACCTTTTCTATTCATTGTGTGTGGCATGTTATCTACAATCATCCAACTTCTTAGAACTTGTGGAATCATGCTAAATATTTGAGGTAAAAATCTTTTTGGGATGCTAAAGTTTTTAATTCAGTATCTTGGGGATAGAGAGGTATTTTATCTTTACATCCTATGGCTCTCCCTCATATTCGGCATTTAATTGGAGATGGTAGAGCTACTAACTTCTGGTTGGATCCTTGGCTGAAAGATGGAATAAGAGATCTTTTCCCTTCTTGTATTATTTATGATCTTCGCATGGGGGAGTCAGTTTCTGTTAACCAATTTATTGTTTTTCCGAGTACATACAAAATTAATTCAGTATTTAGGAAACATGTTTCCACTACAAAAAGAAAAGAATGACAGCAATAGAATAATCTTGAAAATTAAATCCACTTACTGTTTGAAGGCAGAAAACATAGAACTTTTGTTGAAATTAAGTGATCCGAAAATCCTCAAGAAAGTTGATCAAGGCTAGTGTTTGACACTATGTCCTTAAGACAAATTTCGCCCCCGCAACGGTGCAAACGGGCTTCATTGGCATTTGTCTCCCAGAATACAATGATCAATCCACATAGTAGCAGCACTACAAACTATGTGACGGGCAAACCAATCGTGTAGTAGAACTCTCTCTTGACTCAGACTGATGCCCCAAATGCAATGCAGTTGCAATGAATGGAATGAGCAAGAAGACATGGCCAAGATGATATTTATAGCCTGCTTCATGTCTATTCATGGGGTTGCATCTGCTCAGTGAACAGATGCTTCTCTTTGGACACACCTCTTGGGTTGGACACACCCTTTCATATCGTGTGAATGGACACATCACTTTGGACACACCTGTCGGATGTGATTTCCAGACCCAGTGTGGGTGGAAACACAGTGTTATATAAAGCGATATTCGAAAGTACCAACCGATTCCGAGGATTCCCGACTATTCCTAGAAATGGTAAAAAAGTGTGATCGTCAGTCATGGTAAATGGCCATGACTCCGTTTGATTGCCTCCATGTGGGAAACTAAGGGTCCCACTAATCACAACGCCGCCGGCGACGCATGATGGTCTCATCAATATTATTCTTGGTCATTATTATGGGGGTTCAGTCCATCTTTAAGATTCGAGATGAGTGAGAAGACTAAGTTCCATGCATTTGGAAGAAAAGAAGGAAAAATAACTGAAATATGAAATAGGTAACATAATCTTGAGTTCTATGGGTTGCTACATGCTTGTTTCCCAATTTTTAATAATTTTTCTGTAACTTGGATCGGTCTCAATTTTTATAGGGATTCTGTGTCTGTGATGATAAAGCCCCATTTAAATTCTAGATTTTTCTGAGTATTGGAACCTTATGAAATAGTGGACACAAATCCGAATAAAAATGCTGAAATTTCTGCACTGCAGAATCTGGCCCATGACACAGGTCCACTCTCCGAATTTTAACAATTTTTAAAGACCTCCAATTAATTTAAATTTTGTATGAGAGTTAATGGACCCTAATAGGAGTCTCCTGTAAATTTCTCATGAATCTTGGCTTAACAAAGCCCTTCATGATTACGCACACAAGGCCAAGTTAACCTGCTGGATTTTCTGTACTGCAGAATTTGGTTCGTAACCGAGATCCACTGTATGAATTTTGATAAATCTTATAAAGCTCCAATTAATCTGAAATTTTTATGGGAGTTAATAGACCCAAAGGGGAAGCTCATATGATTTTTTCATGAATTTTAAATGAAAATAAATCCTTGTGATTATGTGCGTAAATCCTTGTTAACATGCTGAGTTTTCTGCAGTGCAGAATGCATGACTCAGGCCCATTGTCTGATTTTTAATAATTTCTTGAAAAATTCAAATCAGTTGAAACCAAATCTCATTGAAAGACAACTGGTATGGGAGTATTCAAAAAAATCAGTGAGTCTCTATTCAAATTAGAAATCATTGAATCCAGGATTTGAAAACAGTGTATAGGTTTCCAAAATTTTCTGCGGTCTGATTTACATATTTTGACTAGTTCAGCTCAGAGATTCTAGAAATTTCATTTTTATATTGAAACTGCATAATTCTGGATTGACGGGAAAAATAATTCAGAGATGCATAAACAGAAAAATCAGCATGGCATGATTTGGATTGAAACATATCGAAAACAGAACTGCCAAAAATGGGAACAAATTATGAAATTTGCAGAATGCAGAATCTCAGTCATTTTTTTGGAAAAGTTTATCCAGTACATAAAACTTGGGTTCAGTAGTGCCTTATCATAGCCCAAATACAAAAGATTTCAGTACGAGTCATAGTATAAAATCACTCCAAATCTGATACAAATGATGACTAAGGTTATAACCAACCATTATATGCAATAAAGGAATTCCTATCATCAATTTACAATCCCAAAGGAAAGTCAAGCATTGTTTACCTTCTTTCATTTAGCTAAAAAAAAAGTACTTAAAATGATGAAAAATAAAGAAATAAATAAATAAGGCTTGGTGCCAATATTCATTGAGGGGGATCAACTCCGTTCACCGATACCCTCCTCGAATCCCTTAGCGGGGAAAGGGTTGACTTTATTTGAAAACATGCATGCAAAGATGCTTGAAAAAGGGTCAAAAGCACATGCAACATGATGCTCAAAATGAAAGCCTAGGTGTCCACTACAACGTTGGTCTAAAGATGGGAGGACTAAGGCGCCCAGTCGATCTAGGGAAAGATCACCTAGAGAAGTGGACTATCGTCCGTCAGGCCCATCTTAAAACCAACAATCGCTTAGGGCATGTTGAGGATGGATACACATTATGCTAACCTAACTTAGGAGAGAGTGAAGGACCTGTGTGCCACTGTCAATGATGTGATCTTTATCAATCATAAAATACCGCAAGTGCACGGGTGTCTAGATGAGACAGTGGCAAGAACGGATCGAACCCACAGTTAGCTAATTAAAGAAACTTTTAAATTAAGAAAACTAATTAACTAACACTTAAGAAAAGTTTTGAGTTTTTAGATATAAAAATAAGAAACTAATTTAGAAATTTGAAATCTACCAATTAATGAAGGTGATTAGAGCATAGGAATCCAATAAGCATCCATCAATTATTTATCAAGTAACCCTAACTTGTTCCAATTTTTACTTCAAATCAAAGACAAATCAATGTTCTTAATTTGGAAAATTTAACTTTTAAAATCCCTTTTTAATCATAAAAATTCAAAACTCAAGACTTCCTTCATCTCATAAAAGAATAAAAATAATTTAAGCACCACCTGTGAGAACCCGACCCCTAATCTCTTGGATTAGTGTTGTTTTATTTGTGGATTAGTTTCTTTTAGTGGGATTAGTATTTGTTGGGCTGAGTTTGTGAGCTAGAATGGTTTTTCTTCCAGTTTTGGGCTTTTGAGTGCTTTGGTAGCTTGTGGGGCCCTTTGGGGGTTCCCTTTTCGGCTTTGCATTTACTTGTGAGATTTTTCTGATTTGTTTCGTATTGTGTTTTTGGCCCGTTGCATTCATCTTGAGGAATCCTACAACTTTCATGTTGATCCCGTATCCATTTGAGAACCCGAAACCCGATTTCTTGGCCTTGAGGGCAAAACAGTCATTGCACACCAAATCTGTACCCAAAACTTGATTTTCCCGAAACCCACGAAATATATACTTTTTGGAAACTAGATATTTCGACGATCATTTCTTCCTTCTTTGTCGAATCCATCCGAGGTCCCGAATTAGATGATTTCAGCCAAACTAGTCCCTTAAGTTGTGGGACCCAACCTCCTTTGTTAACATAAGAGAACCCACCTCCTTCATTGCATCTCATTCTCCATTTTTCCAGCACAGCCAGCTGAACCTAGGGTTTTCCCTTGTGTTTCTCTTCTTCTTCTTGCTTCTTCATCTCCAAGCCACACCAATAGTTCATCAATCAAGAAATGGAGATCACCTTCTTCTTCCTCTTCACCATGGCTCCCTATTGATACCATTCTTGGAGAAATCTTCCCATATTGAGACCTTCCTTGAGCTCGTTCTTCTCATTTGAAGGTCATCCAAGTAAGTGATTCGTCCCATCTTCTAGATTTGTTGTCTCCTAGACCTTGAGAAGCTACATTTGCATTATTGTTGGTTCATTCATTTTCATTCCTTGTTTAACCCATTTTAGGGTTTGTTTTGGGGGTTTTTGTAGAGATTGTGGATCTTGAGCTTGAGAGGTGATTAGGAGCTTGATTTGCTTGATTAGAGTCAAAGACAAGTGGATGATTGGATCGTTTTGATTATTAACATGTTTTGTGAGAAAAATCTTGTTTCATTAAGGGTTTTGGTGATTTTAGTAGTTGTCTTTACTATGATTAATATTGATTTCGAAATGTGCTTATTGATGAGTTTATTTCCCTCTTGTTCATGCTTGGAAAATGTATGTATCATATTGTCAAGGTTTCAAATGGTTTCACATGAATGAGTTTTCTCCACCTTGAGATTTGTTGTGAATGGAAAGAATGGAAAGGGAGGAACTTGAAATGAGGAGCTCTTTAGCTCATATTATTGTCTTGGAAACATGTATTTTAGTCTTCTTGATTATAGTTCTATGTGATTGTTTAAGTGTTGGAAAGGAAAGGAAAAAGGAAGGAAAAATCAAGTGTTTCCCGGACCTGCACGCCCAGGTCCGATCGATCGGCCTGAAAAGCCTCCCAGTTAAAGACAGTCCGATCGATCGGACCTTCAGTGAAATTTGATATTGTTTTTTTTTTTTTGAAACCTTTGGGCTTTCTATGAGTCCTAGGGGTATATACCTTAGTGTTAAGACCAATTATACCCTAATCTAAGGTCTCTAAGACTAGGGAACTAAAAGAAAAGAATGGTGTTGATTTAGACACTAATTCTTGGTTCTAGGTGGGACCCTGGCTACCCTTTTTGGACTGTTTGGACCATGTGTGAGAATGTCTTGAGCCGACACGCCTCACGGTTGGTTCGGTGGCATCGAAGTTCAATCCATTTCAATCTTGAACGGGATGGAACGACGCGATATCTTCTTTATATCTAAACACAAGTCTTTCCCTTGGTTATCGCGAATTCTATTCCTTTCGGTGACTGAATAGGTTACTCGATGTTTCCGGATTAATGTCATGCCTAGGATGGACCGTTTATAATCTTGATTTTTTTCTATTGTAACATCTAGTACTACCCATAAGCTCATTTTAAGTTTTGAAAATCGAAAAGTGCATAAGGAGCCCGGAATGTCTTCAAACTCAAGGAGTACCAAGTAATTATTATAATCGACATACGGGACCCCTATTCACTTAAATAAATCTTGAAACCGATATTTTTACCCGAAATTGTTATAGTTCATTGTTTCACCTCATTTCCCGAGACTTGCATCACATGACTTGTTTTCCCGAAAGCATTGAAGTTACACTAGTAACAGTTATTTGTCCCGAGATGTATTGCCCGATATGAAGTGACAATGTGCCCTTGAGCACCCCCGTTTTACCCGTTTATTTATTGTACTTGATTTACTTGCATATGTCCCGATTTGTTATTTGACCTATGAGTCGGCATCACTAAGCTTGGATACCTTGTCGGTTTGATCCACCGACTTGGAAATCCCTCTCCCGTCCCGCCAGCTGCAGTTTGGATCCCGATACCCGGTTATTGCCGTGGTCCCGTCTCGATACCCGGTTCGCTACCGTGGTCCCGTTCCCGTATATTTATATTGTATATATGATTTGCGTTGAGTCTCCTCACCTTGTGTGACTGAGACCAACGTCCCGTTATACTCTTGTCACTTCGGTGATAGAGGACTTAGCTTCTTGTGATTGCCATCTTGCCAGTTCCCAATTCCTTGGATACCCGATATGTTTTATATTGCTTACTTGCTTTCCGATAAATGATTCATTTCCTTTATGAAAGTTGTTATTTAAACAAGTGCTAATATTCTCCAATGTAAATTCAGTTATTATTATATGGTCTTCTGTTCTTTGTACCCGCGTATGTTTTAAATGATTACCTGATTCGTTAAATACCCATGCTTTTACATATGTTTCAAACGATCAATGATTTTGCTAGATTTATATGATTACACATGTTTTAAAGGAATACCCGAATTGTTAAATATCCGAGCTTGCTTTAAAGGACATTTGGTTTGTCAGATATCTATGTTTATACCTGTTTTTAAATGATGCCCGATTTGTTAAGTATCCATGCTTTGAAATATGTTTTAAACGACACGCGTTTTGCCAGATTCCTATGTTTATACCTATTTAAATGATTACCCGATTCGTTAAATATCCATGCTTTGAAATATGTTTCAAATGACACTTGTTTGCCAGATCCCTACGTTTATACCTGTTTTAAACGATATCTGGTTTGTTAAATATCCGCATTTCTACATAGGTTTCAAATGGACTTTGGTTTTGCCAGACTACTATGAATACCCGGTTTGTTAAATACTTATGTTTTTACCTAAGTCTCAAATGAACGTTTGTTTTGCCCGGCCACTATATTTATAAATGTTTTAGACGAACACCCGATTGACAAATATCTATGCTTTTACGGATGATGTAAATGAATATATGTTTTATTAGATAGTCATGTTTTACCCATGCTTGAAATGAATACAGGTTTTCCCCGAGATTCCTGACTTTGCACCCGTTTAATTATATGCAGCATTTGATCGAATAGCATGATTTATCATATGTTTTATTCTTCAATATATTTGTTATCTTTTCATCCACCTGCCAGACCGTCGTGTCTGACCCACTACTTTTGGTACTCAGGTTCAGATTTCTTCGCCCCGAGTTGAGTGTTTTTATTGGCTGTGGAGCCATGCCTTGCAGGTTGGTTTGTCGGCCATGTCATGTAGACATTGAGCTTGACATCGGAGCTACGTCACATTTGGGTAGTAGTTTATAGCTTATTGTTGTATGGCTTTTATTAGCCTTTTCTTGGGACTCTTAATTAATGTACATTGATAATTGTAACTTGAACATATTTGGGAATGTAATATCCTGTTACTGTCAGCTCTGTAATTTATTGTGATGGTTACTCCAGTCTGATATGATTCTTGATATAATAGCTATATGCTAGAGGTTGAGTGCGACACGGAATCCGATGGCCACGGACTCTGGGTCGCAACGCCACGAAAGCTTCCGCAAAATATTCAGGACGTGTTTGAATGTGTTGTCTTCACACACGCGGATCTTGGGAGTAAAATACATTTATGCTTTAATCCCATTCCCGCCCCCGAGGTTCTGGTTCGGGGGCGTGACACCACCCATCAAAAGTAATCATAAACCATCAAAAGATCTAAATCCTATGCATGACCTATCAAACCTAAGCATGAGTAGTCAAAAACTAATTTTTACTTTTAGAAACAAAAATAGAGATTTGCCTAGGGCACAAAGACAAGCCTATTAATCATTAAGCACATAATCATGGAACACAAATTAGAATTACTAAACAAATAAAAAGAAAATTACGTACCTTCATCCATAACTCTAATCACGAAAATTAGCCCGCCATTGCAAAGAATGCTTCTTGATTTATCATTAAAAATTGCATCTTTACAACTTCTCCTTCACAAATTTTCTCCTTCAAAATAAATCCTTGGACATGGCCCAAGGCTACCAAAAATAAAAATAAATTAATAGAAAATAAGAAAGGAAGAGAGAAAGAAAGGAATAGAAGAGAGGGCTGTCTTAAGATGCTTGATGAAGAAAGGCTTTATAGATGTTGATGCCTCCTTTTTAGCAAAGAATCTCTTCTCTTTTAGGACTTGTTTCCTTACTGGTAAAGATTTCTTGCGTAGGGCTCAAGTTAGGTTTCACACTTGGAAAGAATTTGAATTGGAGAGGATTTTTTACTAAGTGTGGTCTCTTGGACTCCAAGTCTTGCCAAATTGAACTCCTCAAACAGCTCTCAAGTTGCCAATTTTGAAACTTTTTGTAATTCCCGCATAGAATTATAACAGCCAACTTCCAGAGGTCATATCTCCCTTGATATAGCTCCGATTTAAGAAATCTTGGGCTCCACGGATATCTACTCGAAAAGATCTTTCCAACGGTATATAGATTACACTAATCCAACACTCATACTGAAAGTTATGACCATTTCAATTTACTGCCCCTGAAAATCCGAGAATAATTGTGGAATTAAGGGAACTTCTATGTTTGGCATGCAATGGGGTGTGTGGGACCCATGCTAGACGTTCAAGATATGTTTGGACTCTTTATTTTCTTTCTTATTTGATTATCTTCCCAAAGTTGGCATGCTTCCTCACTTCTAACTTTGACCAGTGAACTCTCCTTACAAAATTTCCAATTTTCTCTTTCTTTCATGAGGGGCGTCCCGCCTTTGATCTCTCTTCAAGTTTCAACAGTGCAGGTCCCACTCTTGATTTCTCCTACATAAATAAAATTAAATAATGTCAATAATAATCAAATATGAAGAATTTAGATTGACTATGCATGGGACCCTACATGCCTACTTAATGCACTAAAAATATCTAACTTTCCAAAAATAATACAGTGTCAAAATTAGCAGCTATGCATTAGTGAAGCTAAAAAAAAAAAAAAAACTAATTTTTGGGTGATGAATGAGATGAAAATTTATAATTTCACAAAAGTCATGCAATGTAATGAATTTTGACCAAATTTGACTAAGATTCCAACTTTGATGCTCAAATGCATGAAATCATGAAATTAAGTGTAATTCTATGCAATTAACCTAATTAAGTCCACAATTGCATATAAAATGATGAATGAAAGTTACAATTTTGTGGACTTATCAGTCAATCATAGGGAGTCCACTAGGAGGCTATCGCCGTAAGGCCTAGGGAGTCGCGTAGAAGGGTGGACGATGTCGCGGTCACTAATACCTAAGGGTCGGTGTTACTTAGTGCATGGAAGCGATAATGAGAGCATGGGTGGAAGATGGTTTTGAAAATATAGCATGTGCTAAAAATTCTTTTTTCACATATCAATGAATTCATGAATCAAGTATAGCCTACCCTAATAGCATGAAGCTCAAAGGTGAAAATTGGTGGAGGTTAAATGAAGAAAAGAAAAGTAAAATCTTTTTCTTAATTTTTGGGATTTTCTGATTTTTTTGGATTTGTGGTAAATATCGGGATAGAAGGGCCTAACTAGGGGTGTGCATGGAACCTAATCTAACAGTTCATCTCTTTTGGATTGGAGTGCATAGATGGGCTGACCCCATGAAAGGGCCAGCCCGCCTACTGCTGCTCTCCTAGGCCCTAGAAGGCTGGGTTAGATGGAGTGGATAAGACTGCAAATGACAAATGCAATGAACGTAATGGATGCTTATACAAGTAGTTCAAACTAATGAATTAAGATGATGCATGATGAATGTGTAAAATAATTGCAATAAGGTGCACCCTATCAAAATAATAATGAAAAATAAACGATTGATGAACGTGTGACTAAATGGCAGCCTAAAAAGAAAATGCACACAATTATCTGAATCTACTGCAAACAAACTAAGATAAATCAAACTAAGGTAATAATGGAAAGATCTCACCAATTTAATGCTAGAATCCCAAATCTGACCGTTGAGTCCTTATAGATGTCCTTTTCTTTTCATTTTGAGTCTTGGATCTCCTTTTGCATTTGAAAGTCCGGGGATCCGAACCCTAGAGGGGGGGTGAATAGGATGAGCTTCAATTATGACCAATTTTAACTTCTTTAAATCCAACTAGTCACAAGTGGTGATTAAGTAAATAAATGCGGAAGCTTACATAAACAATCACCACAAAACATTCACCATCACACAAGGATTTATAGTGGTTCGGCCTCAATGACTACATCCACTACCGGCTTGTGCTCCTACACCCCACCGGATTTCCACTATTTATGTTTTTCAATAGGCTAAGCAATAACCTTTACAATGATGTTTTTCAAGGCTCAACATCAACCTATTACACTATGCTTTCTTAGGCTAATTAAAAACCTCTTCAACCAAAAGGCTGGTTATCTCTCTAATTAGTGTCTATAATACACTTGATGGAGATACAATTAATAGCTCATTACAATGCCTCTTAAATAGGCGGATATGAAAGTGAAAAACTAATTCACACACGCACACTATGAATGCAAAGATGAATGCTCAATGTGTATGCATGATGTCCTCAATCATTTTTAAAATGAAAGCTCATAAATGTATGCCTAAGGCTTTTGAAAGTTTTAGCTCATAAAAACATTTATGATTGAGGAAAGAATGCAAGTGACATGTTAAAAATAACTTGAAAAAGATATACATTTGTATCCTAAACAAGTTATGAAATTCTAAGTACAAAACATGTGATGCATAGGGATGTCAATCAAATTAACAATGTAGCTCAAAACATAAAAATAGATCTGATTGAAATTAGGGGACAAATCATATGTATTATAAAATCAACTTGAAAATGATATACCTATCAAAGCAATGCAAGTTGTGAAACATTAAAACAAAAGTACATATGATTTGTGAAGTTGTTGAATCCAAAACATAAGATAGATTTGAAAGAGTTTTTTCTTATGATGAAAAACAACAACCATAGATTCAACCAAGTATAGGAATCATGTTACATATAATTTCAAAGATTCTTTCATTAACATGATTTATTTAGATTTATCAATTAAAGTATTACTTGGGTTGAATCAATGGTGATGCATCCAAAACAATAAATCAATTCAAAATATAAACATGTTAAGGATACAACAAATCATAGTTTATCATGCTACAAAAGATTTACCAAAAATAAAGCAAAGCATGAAAACATATGATTAGAAAAAGTAAAGCTTACTTAGAGATTTAACTTCATTAATCCAAGCTTTAGCTTTCCTAATGACCCCTTTCATCCCTTAGCTCATTCCCCTTTGATTGGCATCAAAACCTCTCAAGGAGGGCCTTAAAATTGCTAACTTTTGACAAAGGCATGAACTAGTATTTATAGCCAAAAAGTGCCCAAAGGCTCTTCCTCGGTCGACCTGGCCTTTCCCCGGTCGACCTGGCCTTTAAAACGGTAAAAAACCAGACCGTTTGTAAAAGGGCAACGGCTCTTTACCCGGTCGACCACGCAGTGTTGCAGGTCGACCCCCTGGGACCAAAGTTCCCTAAAAAAGGTATTTTTCAAAGTATTTTTCTTGGGAACTTTTGGGCCACTAAACCAAGCTTGGAAACATGTTTTAAATCAAACTAAGATGTTTAAAAAAATGAAACACAAAAAGCCTAAAATGATTTGAAAGATTTAAAACTTAGGCTTGCTTGATTTCTAAAACTTCTTTTCTAAAACAAATGTATCCAAGTTAAAAATCAAAACATGCATAAATCAACAATTTTACAAGTCTTTAAAAACAATGTATGTTTGCAATCAAGATTTCAAGATTTTCTAAAACAATGCATGTGTGAAAATTCAAATGATGCTAGAATGAAAATGCTGTTGACACCAAAAATGTCACTTTGCCTCTTTACACCAAAAGCTACATGGAGCCGCATCCTACCAAAAATAGGCAGGCGCCACTTCAAGCATCAGATCTTGTCAGAATCAAACAAAAACTGCAAGGTCATTCAAAACAACCAAAAGAGAGGTACACATGAAGTTTCGGGCCATTCCGACATCATTTGGCCTAGCTACACTTCTCCAACAGCTAAACAAGCGCTCCCGGCGGCGGCAGAATCGGAGACACCAAATCTTCGATCAGGGCCTATGGATGTTCTCAAAATATGTCCAAAGGGCTCCACGTCAAGTCTCAAGTCAAACCAGCAACGTTTGACCCATCATCAACTCTCCAACGGCTGAATCAAGCCTACCAGTGGCAGAGCACCTCGGGACCATGGCACCAATATTCAGAGCTTGTAGATCATCTCAAAATGACTCCAATAGGCTCCTCGTCGAATTTCAGGTCAATCGGACATCGTTTGACCAAAAGTCAAAGCTCGGCATTTCCCTCGCGGTGAAATCAAAGGCAAGCATTTGCATGACTCCAAATGGCTTCAAAACTTAAACGAAAGCCTGTGGTTGGTCTTATCTACTGATGAGGGAGTCACACGTCGAATTTCAGGTCAATCGGACATCGTTTGACCAAAAGTCAAAGCTCGACATTTCCCTCGCGGTGAAATCAAAGGCAAGCGTTTGCATGACTCCAAATGGCTTCAAAACTCAAACGAAAGCCTGTGGTTGGTCTTATCTACTGATAAGGGTGTCACACGTCGAATTTCAGATCAATCGGACATCGTTTGACCGAAAGTCAAAGCTCGACATTTCCCTTGCGGTGAAATGAAAGGCAAGCGTTTGCATGACCCCAAACGGCTTCAAAACTCAAACGAAAGCCCATGGTTGGGTCTTATTTAATGCTCAAGAAGCTTCACCTCAAATTTCAGGTAATTCCGACATCGTTTGATCCTGTTTCAGCTTCTGGCGGAAAATCAACAGTTCTGCGTTCGGTTTTTCCCGGAAAATCAGAAACTTTGCAAACCAATTTGCAAGGATTCTCATCAGGTTTTTCAGAGGGAAATCAAGCCAAATAATGTGGAGAAATGTCAGAGAAAATAAGCAAAAAAAACAGAAGCGAAAAACGACGAGAAACGGCCAAGAAGGGGCCCCGGGAAGGGATTTCCCCCCCAGGGTCGCAGGCCCCTGCGACCATGGGCCCGGCGACCCTGGGAGGTCCGGGGCGCCGATTTCGCCCCGGGACCCCCCGTTTCGTCCGTTTTTGTGAGACGAGTTGTTCTGTCCCTGTGATTTTTCCAGATTTAGGTTTTTGAGGCTCCAAATTCACTGATATTCATCAAGATCACAGGACTCCTTTCCAGAACTTCAAAAACTTCATTGATCGCCAGCCGAACAACCAAAATAGTGCACTTTCTGCCCGCCCGATCGCGAAATCAACTGGACAGATGCTGCCGGCCCGCTGATATCAACCAATGTCTGAAACTACATGATCATCTGATGTTGATTTACATAAGGATCCATCGATGATCATCGCAAAGGGGATTCCAAAAGACGCAACATGGCCCGCGACTCTTTAGCTACTAAGGCGGCCACTTAATGCTATCAATTGGCCCGTTTATGGCAAGTTAATGCAGTCATTAACCCATTATCTTAGACGGCCCAATCAGAAGCCTCTGTTCAGGAGTTACAAGTCCAAACAATCATGGCATTCAAGCCATGAAACTCCTAACATAATGGAGATTAAAGGCGATTAAATGCCCATAACTCTCCTTCGGCCAATGAAATCCAAGGGGCAGGAGTTACAAAGCAAGAGACAATTAAACTTGTAACTCCTCCCTTAATGAGCTTTATTACCATAAAGGCTCATAAATCACTCCTAAAGGCTACCTAAAGGCCTATAAATAGGAGTCACCTCCAAAGTTTTCGGAGGAAGAAAAATTCTCAGGAGGAAGAAAAATTCTCAGGATCAAGAAAAATTCTCAGAAAATTGCCTGAAGATCTGAAGCCTCTGAAAATCCAGACACTTTGCGAACGAAGAAACTCTGCTGCAGCAACCAACACTGCAAGGTGATTGAAGTCCCTTGGGGGGCCACCCCCCCAAGGTTCCACCTCTCCTTCTATCCAACATGGCTAGACATGGCTCTTCAGCCCGTCTACTCGGCTTTTTATTGAACATAAGACCTTCTCTCAGTCTTTGTTCTCTAAAAATCTGAGGATATAGCCAAGCCAAGCGAATCCAAAGCATCCGACGTTCTCATTTGCATGGATGATGGCGGAGTCCATACATGACTCACGACCGTCAATCTAAACGGGTCCCTCCCACAATCTCCTGAAAAGTTAGATTCTTCCTTTCTCGCTTTTCATTGTATTTTGTATTTTTTTTAAAGAGACAAAAAACCACAACTCTTGTCTTTCATTATTGATGAGAATTGTAAATCGGCTATAAACGCCAAAAATCGGCTATAAATGCCAAAAAATCGCCTTTTACGGCAAAATAAAAAACTGTCTCTTTTCTTAAATATATATGCAATGGAAACTTGAAAAGAAGTTGATTTCCTTTTTTACTTGCGAAGATTGATCTCCGGATCATCACTTGCAATTCCAAGTAAAATAGAAAATCTGGCACACCCACCAAAACACCCAAAAGCGTTGATGCACGCTCCGCCCTCCGGGGGCGAAAGGGTCGGACCAAACGGACTCCCACGTCCGCCGACGCCCGGTAGCGCCCGGGGTCCTGGAGCGCGATCCATCAAGTTGGCACACCCGGTGGGACCCGTTTACTTGAGAACACCGGATGCTTGGAATTGAAATATTCGCATATTATATCCTTGCTTATGTTTCTTTTCCGAATTCCTTGGCTACTTTTTGGCTGGTGGCCTATGTTGGATTTCGCATGAGATGGGATTTTTTGGAAATTTCAAATTCTTTCAATCTATTTCCATTCTTTCTCTTTTCAAAAAAAAAAAAAAAGTTCAGATTTCTCGTTTTGGATTCAAAATTGAGAAACTTTGATCCTTTCCTTTCTGGGCATTGGCGCTCGCGATTATCCGCTGAGACCGGCTTGGATCGGGGATTGGGCCATTGTTTCTCTTCGATGAGTCTGTTAGAGATTTCAAAAAAAAAAAAAAAAAAGCAAACTTCTTTGCCTTGGATTCAAAATTGAGAAGTTTTGATCCTATCCTATCGTTCATCACGCTTGCAGAAATGTTAAGCCTGTTCGACTAAGGTTTTGGATCATTGTTTCTCTTTGATGAAGTCATTAGAATTTAAAAAAAAAACAATTTAAAAAAAAAATCAAACTTCTTTTCGTTTTGGATTCAAAATTGAGAAGTTTTGATCCTATCCTATCGTTCATCGCGCTTGCAGAAATGTTGAGCCTGTTCGACTAAGGTTTTGGATCATTGTTTCTCTTCAATGAGTCTAGTAAAAAAAAAAAAGAAAGACATAGACCGCTAAGGCCAAACCAACTGCGTTCTTTGATCTCGGTTGATTCAAGAAAAGCCTTGTCCAGAGTGTGGAGACAACGTGACTGTTCGAGGCAAGGGTCCTCCAAACGGGTTCATTAAGTAATCCTACCCTTACCTGGGGGCAATTCTATCAATTGTGATTTCATAAGACCGGGTTAGGAAGCCTATGTGTGCTCCCTTGTCTTTTAAATAAAAAAAAAAAAAAAGAAAAAACTAAACTTAAAAAAAAAAAAAAAAAAGAAAAAAAAATCTTAAAAAAAAAAAAAAAGCTTTCGTCATTTTTAGGTTCAGATCTGAGAAATTTTGGTCTCTTCCTTTCTGAGGACTGGCGCTCGCGATTATCCGCTGAGCCCGTGTTCAGA
Organism: Cinnamomum chago; assembly: GCA_038049695.1. Taxonomy (NCBI): domain Eukaryota; kingdom Viridiplantae; phylum Streptophyta; class Magnoliopsida; order Laurales; family Lauraceae; genus Cinnamomum; species Cinnamomum chago. The sequence goes on from CP142456.1 coordinate 49,509,306, forward strand.
TTGGAACATCATTTGCTCTCTTTGATGGACCTGATCTTGGCCTTTCAAAAAAAAAAAAAAAACTCTCGTCATTTTGGATTCAGATTCGAGAAATTGTGGTTCCTTCCGGGGTACTGGTGCTCGCGGAAATCGTTGAGCCCGTCTTTGGATCGGGATACCACATGCTCTCCTTGATGAATCCATTTTGACATTTCAAAAACCAGAGGATCCCATCTCATGGATGCGATCTCCAGCATTTGTGTCTAGCGGTGCTAGTACGCCCTTTCAGGGTCTACTGTATTCGCGACCGGCGCATTTGTAAAACTCCAACCTTATATTCTTTTTATCTCGAGCAAGCCCTGCTTCGCGATAAGTCGAATTTAGGTTTATAATTGCTTCTAACAGTCATTGGGACGCTCATTTTGGGGCTCACCATACTTGCAATCAGAACAATTGTGCCCTCTATGGCTTTTGCCTTCCTCACGTCGCCTGGGTCATATCCCTTGAGCGATCTGAAAAGGCAAACCCATAGATTGCCTTTTTTTTCCATTTATAATCATTATATTCTTGTGATTACTAATGGATTTGGTCTTGTTTCAGAAGTTTACTAACAATGGTAGCTTCCTTGACCATCACCTTCGACGAGAAAAAGCACCAGCAGATGCTTCAACAGAAGCAGAATGTGCGCACTCATAAGCGCACTCCTAGTTGCCACAGCGTCAACACCACCAACAATTCACCAAACTCCGGGTCGACCTCGGCTCCCCGGACTATTTTCTTTGGGACGTTGGGACCATTCCCACTTCCTGAAGAACAGGCTGCTCCCGCTAAGAAGCAGAAAATCGCCTCCCAATGTGTCACCGCCGTGACACCAAAGGCGACCCCCGCGAAGCCTCAGCCCGCAAACAGCCAGGTCCGTCCCAAGACTTGGTCCCCAGGGCCTTCACCGAAACAAAGGAGGTCCCGAGCATCTGCCAAGCCAGCATACCTGGCCCCGCTCAAAGAAAACCGGTTCTACCCTCTCTTCTACATGAAAGAGGAGAAACCCATCTCTGACCTGACTTCCAGGTCAATTCAGCATCAACCAGCTTGTTCCTACAAGCCAAAAATCAAATCCTACATCACTAGGCCTCCCCAAGCGTCTGCTAAGGCCTGCAAAACTGCAATTCGACCCTTCATCTCTACAGGGGCCGAGCTTGCACAATTCAAAGCCTCGCTGCAACAGGCGAAGGACCGGGTCCGCATCCTGTCCTTGCCTAACTACAAAGAAGACAAGCTCGGCTGCTGCGCCCGAGGGAGTACATCCTTCATCATCAAGGCCCAGCCAGAGCTGACCGAAGCTCAACTCGCTCGTCGAGCACGCCGCCGCGCGTCGTACCGACAAAAGAGACTAGAGAAACGGAGGACTCAACCTCCTACGCTCCAAGTTTCCCAAAAATGGGTTGAAAAAGAAAGACCCAACCAAATTGCTGCTGTTCATATGGTTGGCAAAACCAGAAGACGCCAGAAGTCAGCAACAAAAATCCATGTCAGGCGTCCGGTGACCCGCAGCGTCTCCCGGACATGAAGACATAAAGAAAACTCTCCCGCTCCTTCAAGCCAAGGACATCGGAGTGATCACTCTTCGAGCTCTTCATCTAAAAGAATGAGCTCTAGCTCAGTCACCAAGACTGTATCCTCTTTCGACTCTCGAAGAGTGAACGTCTTGGTCACAAATGCTGAGCAACCTCCGCTACATGATGACGTAGCTGCACGCATCCAGCAGCTGGAACAAGGACAGCAGAGAATAGAGGCCCTAATGGAAAACCTCCTTCTCACTATCCAACGTCCGCCAAACAATGAAGCTCCTCCGAGCCATCAAGGCGACGAAGAAAATGCGGAAAATAGTGAGTCACGCGCCCTTACCAAAAAGGACGTTGACGATATCCTCGCCAAAGCAAAAGAAGAGGATACGCTAAAGGAGCATGGGATCAAGCCACCATATCCCTTGTGGATGGACTCGGTCCCGTTCCCTACAAAATTCAAGCAACCTACTCTCCAAACGTATACGGGGAAAGGTTCAGCTAGACAGCATGTCATCCACTTCAAGATCCTGACAGGAGCTATTGCGGATCAAGATGCACTTAAGATTCACCTCTTTGCAAGCACCCTAAAAGGTACGACCTTTGATTGGTACTCCACTCTTCCAGAGAACTCCATTCAGAATTGGACCATGCTGGAGACACGCTTCTTGACTCACTTCAAAGGTGAGGATCATCCTGTTACTATGGCTCAGCTCTGCAGCCTGAAACAGGGGGAGAATGAGTCTACATACGACTTCATTCACAAGTGGAAAGCCATGGCGTACGAATGCTCCAATGTGCTGCCACAAGCGTCGTTGGTCGAGATCTGCCGAAATAACATGAGAGCCAGAATCCGCTCCATGATCATCGGCAACAAATCAAAGAACTTGGGAGAACTCCTAGAAGCTTCTATGGAGGCTGAAACGGTGATCAAAGACCTCAACAGTCAGAAGTCATCAAAGAAGGAGCCAACCGCCATTGCAACCTCTAAACCAAAGAAGAAAGAGGTCCTCAATGTGCAGACCAAGTCAACTCCTCAGCCACAAAAGAAGGCTGAAAACAAATCTGCCGGAAAGAGACCTGAACTCTCAGAAGCCTTCAGAGAGCGAGTAGAGAAGAAATACCCGTTCGACGAAGATGTTGACGAGATCTTTGAAGCTCTCATAGCAAATGGCAAGCTCACCTTGCCTGAGCCAAAGAGGCCGGAAGATGTTGGCAAAACCAACGATCCCCGGTATTGTCCATACCACCAGATGGTGTCACACCCTCTCAATCAATGCTTCGTTGTGAGAGAAAAGATAAACGAGATGTGGAAAAACGGAGGCATCACCTTCGACAAAAACTATGGGTCCGCCTCCGTCAACATGATCTCGTATGGACAAACATCAAAATCACCAAAGAAGAAGATCACTACCTCCTTCAAGGTGATAAATGAAATCGAAGCGTCCGAGGGGCTGGTTCCTTACCCGACTCCAGATGGACAACCCTTATGGGTACACCCTGATCTCCTAGAAGATGAAAATTGGGAGATCGTAAAAACAAAGCCGACAGCTCAACAGCGAAGGCAGGCTAGGAGACACCTTTTCAAGCCCAAAAAGCAAGAGAAGGCCCAACCAAAGCAAGAAGTCGATGAAAAGGCAGAGGCCTCCTCTACCGCTTCAAAGACCTCAAAGGCGGTAAGAAAATTCATACTCAATGATTTCATGCCACCTCAACTCAAAGAAGAGGCCACGCAGGGGGCATCATACTCTTACAACTCGGTAGTTGGATTCGCCATGGATGGATATGAGTCCAGCGATACCGACGACGGATTCGACAGCACTGACGAGTGGGAAGAATCCCTTGAGACAGGAGAATACCTCTCTGATGAATAGTGGGTCCCTGATACTTATCTTATGCCAGTAATCTGGTATGACCCCTTACGGCCACAAGGATCCTGGTTTGATGATGAAGATGACCAAGCGGCTGTACAAGAAAATGCTGTCATTCCAGCACCCGTCGTTGATCCTGTGGAAATCAACCATGTTGAGCCACAAGGAGATGATGAAGAAGAAAACCTGGCTCCCATGCCTGGTCTTGCAGAATATGCGAGGATCTTGCAGCGTCTATCTCTCGAACAAGAGCGCGACCGCGTCAACGAGCTTCCTCCCAATCCGGAGCCAGGAATCCCTGAAGACCCTCAGGTACCTTCTCCCCTAACTCCTGAAAATGGAGAAAATTGTTGGATTGCTGATCCTCTTACATCCAAGGAAGAGTCCGACTCCGAGCAGGCAACATCTCCCACTCGAGCTACCTGTAATGTTATAATTCAGGATCATAGCTCTTCCGAGGCCTCGTCTGATGATATCAGTTATACTCCGGCGACGCCAAGCAATATATCTTCTGAAGCTACCTCGTCTCACGAGACCTACACGGAGATAACACCCTCTCAGGTTTCTTCACCTGAGACTGTGACTTCAGAATTCACTTCCCTTCCGATTGATCGTCATAAAGAAAACCCGGCTGGGGATGATGAAGGGGTCGACGAAGAAGAAAAGTTGCAGGAAGTTGTTCAGGACTTGCTCCCGGAAAATGCTCCATGCAACGCAATCACTGAGGATACTAGCTTAGCTGCAGGAACACCCCCAGTGGAAGAAGTACGACAGCCTCTTGAAGACAGTCTTCCAAATGAAGATTCTTCTCAAGAAGCTCTCGAAGTTGGTAGAGGCACCCGTTCTGGTCGGGACTACCATAAAAATTACAATACATCTTCCTTTACTTATGTAAACCCTGCTGGGAAAGATGTTATAACAGCCCCCAATGGCAATAATGGTGAACGCGTAGGGCCCAAGGAGGCTTTCAAGTATGACTTGGTTGAGCACTTCAAACACATACCTGCACGATTGCACATCCTGTTAGGCCCTTGGTGTTGCAATTAATTGATGGATCCACTCACTTTCTCTATCATATGATCACACACATGAGCTCTTATGTTTTGACTTTTGGATCTTGGATTCTTTCTTGCATTTGCACTTGTTTTGAAATATATTTGATTCATGCATGATTTAGAATCCAAACGTTTTTGAAAACCTATTTCTTAGTGCTTTTTTCTTGAAAAATCAATTTGAGGTTTTAGGTTTATGCCTTGCATACTCTCATCTTTTTTAGAATCTCTTTAGTATGCGTAATCTACCATGGCCATGAGTTTCTAGTTGCATAGTTGGATTTTTGAAAAACTCTACAAAAACTCATTCTGGCCTGTGTGGTAGGTCGACCTACCCCTGTAGGTAGGTCGACCTACCAAACATGCACTGCTGATTTTCTGGCAGTGCACTAGGTCGACCTTCCAGGGGTAGGTCGACCTAGTATATAGCCGTTGGGCCATTTTTATAGCCGTTGGACAGTTTTTTCTTTTTAACTCCAATCACTTCCAACCTTTCAAAAAGCTTTTTGGATGAACTTTTGAGACTAAGTTGGAGCCTAAGAAAGGAAAAAGAAGTGAGAAGGCTAGAAGCTTAATTGGAAATCAAATGTTAGAGTTTTAAAAGGTATTTCATACTTTTCATTTTGATTTCCATTCAAGTTGAAATCAATGCATGCTTAAATATTTGTATTATCATTTATGCATGATTTCTAGCTTATGAAGAGATGTTTAGCAAACTCAAAATCATCCTTGGTAAATTAGATTGGTTTGCAAACTCTCTTAACTAAATCACATGCATTCTTAGATTTTAATATTCATACAACCTATGTTAGCTAAATTCTTTAAGTTTTTTGAATCCTTCATGTGATTAGTATTAATCTTCAATCATCATTTTCTAAACCTTGATTTTAAAATGCATCAAGCATACAATTAAGAGCTTCTTTGTTGAAATTGATTGAAGAAACACATTCATACACTTGTGCACACACTTTAACTTATTTGAGCGTATGTTTGTAATTTGTATTAAACTTTCATATTAGCCTAGTTAAGAGGCAATTTCATTGAGCTTAAATTGTATCTCTTAGAGTGATCTTTTGTGAAGACACTTTCTTAGAGAAATCTTTACTTGTATAGGTTATTGCTTAGCCTTAGAAAAGCACATTGTAAAGGTTATTGCTTAGCCTTTGAAAAGCATCTTGTAAAGGTTGTTGTTGAGCCTAGTAAAAACAACATTGTAAGGGTTATTGCTTAGCCTATTGAAAAGCATATATAGTGAAAATCCGGTGGGGTGATTGGATCACAAGCCGGTAGTGGACGTAGGCATTGAGGCCGAACCACTATAAATCCTTGTGTAGTGGTGATTGCTTGTGGTGCTTGTTTTCTTATCTTCCGCATCTTGTCTAGTAAATCATCTTGTGACTTGTTTATCTTCATATAATTCTAAATTGGTCATATTTTGTAGAGCACCCTATTCACCCCCCCTCTAGGGTTAGGATCCGAGGACTTTCAATTGGTATCAGAGCCTCGTGCTCTATCTTTTAGGATCAAGTGTTTGGAACTCTTGATTGGGAGTAAAAACCTAGAGTTTATAACCCTAGATTTGTGATTATTTGAATTCTTTTGGTATGGATTCCACTAAGCTAAATTGTTTAGACTTTTGTGTAGATTCTCCTAGACCTTACATTCTTCCATCTAGTGGAGATGCTAACATTAATTTAAAAGAATCTCAATGTGAATTAAATGAAAAAGAAGAATATGATGAAGATGATATTCAACAAGCGTATGAAGAATTATACACATTATCTCTAAAGCTTACTAAGAAAAACAAGAAATTGAGGGATGAATCAAAAAGACTAAACAACGAGCTAGTCTCTTCTAAAGATGAGCTTAGAGAGAAAGAAGAAATGATACAATGTCTAGACTCTAAGCATATGATCTCTTTAAACAACCTATCTAATATCAAAGATGAATTAAATGAATTTAAGATAGGAAATGATGATCTTAAAAAGGAAAATTTAAATCTAAGAGATCAAATAAAAAGGCAAGACAAAGACTTTAACAATTTAGAAGCCAAGTTGATTAAAAGCAAGTTAAAAACCAAAGAACTTGGATCTAATGTTGTTAATGAATTAAAACTTGCCACTGAAGAGCTAAGCAAATATAAGGAAATTGAAAATGAACTTTCAAAAGTTAAAAATGAAAATTCAATCCTTATCACCAAAGTCACTCAACTTGAAGTTTACAAGCAAAAGTATGAGTGCAAGTTTACCCAAAGTGAAGAGAGACTTGAAAAGTTATTTAAATTGGGTAAACCTCATGGAGATAGGACGGGTCTTGGATTTAATAAGCATATTTCACATGACCCTAAATTCACCAACATGTTTGTGAAAGGTGAGTCCTCTTTCTCTAGTACTCTCTCTCAAAAGTCCAAGATTAAATGTCATTATTGTGGCAAAGAAGGACATTTCAAGTTTGAGTGCAAATTGAGGAAAAATCATATGTCTAAACCCATCTTTGAACCAAACAAAGTTAAAACAAATTCTATGAAGGGTAAGAATTTGAACTCCAAGAAAGACTCTAAGAATTTCAAACAAGGAAAAACAATTCAAAAAGAGTCATCCAAGATAGATGTTAAAAGGGGTAAAAACCAAAACAAATCTATCAAAAAGAATCTTCTCTCATTCCCTCCTTTAACCTTAGAAATGAAAGATTTATTGAAAAAGGTTGAAAAGTTGAAATTAAGATTCAAAAGGCAAAAAGAAGGAGGAAAAGTTAAAAGAAATGAGAAGAATAAAAAGACTATGGAACACCAACTTACTAAGACCAATCATCAATCTAAAATTGTCAAACCTCAAAGAGTTGATGACAAGTCTAAAAGAACTAAATCCTCATCTCCCTTAGTTGGTGGAATTTTCAAAATTGTCTCAAAAGCCCAAGACCTTAGATGGATACCTAAGGCTAGACCTTTAGAAAATTACTAAGGTTTCTTAGATAGATGAGACCAACCCTTTCTCATAGTTATATGCTAAGTTGGTCTTGCTTCTACTCTCTTAGTATTTCTTTAGACCTTTAGATTCATTTTTAAATGAGTCTTGTTTGTTGATCATGCTTGTTAAATTTAATTTGGAATTATTTGTTTATATGCATGATTGTGATCAATTGAGTTAAATTAGCTTTGAGATGTTGTATCTTCTAATTCAATTGACTTGTTCTTCAAATTGTTTATTTTTGATTGGTTTCAAAGTTAAACTTCTGTTTTGTCAAATTTAAATGAGTTTGAAAATTGAGTTTTATCATTCAAGCCTTCTTTTCTTCAAAAGGTATATTTTTAGAATTGATTTTTTTTTTAAATCTCTTTTCTAAATTTTTTTTGCTTGAGTGATAGCAAAGGGGTCAGGGTTTTATGGTGTCATTGTGTTGTATTCTTCCAACCCTGTTTTCCACTGAACATGACCAAATTCAGTCAGCCCCTGTTGGGCAAGTCGACCTACCTAAGTGAGCAGGTCGACCTTCCAAGCAGTCCAGCCACTTAACTGCAGCGCCAGTGGCTGTTTTGTTTCAGTTCTGTTTTTTTTTCCTTCCCAGCAGGTCGTCCTCCCAGCAGTCGTTTTCTCCACTGTTTTTCATGCGTTCTTCTCCATCCTTCTTCCTGTTCTATCTTCTTCTCTCCTGTTTTCCTTCGTTTCTCTCATGATCAGGTCCTTTTCTTCCCAGAGCTGTCGTCCTTCCTCTGTGCTTCTTCTCCCTTCGTCTGCCCCTTCCCAGCCGTGGTGTCTGCTCTCTGTTGTTGCTTGTTTCTTTTTGTTTTCTGTGTGTTGTGCGTTTCTTTCTCTTCCTTGTATCTCTTGTAGCCGTTTTTGGCTTTCCTCTTGACCCGACTCAGATGTGCTGCTTTCAGCTCCTTTCACAGCACACCAGCTGTTTGATCATTTGCTTGAAACAGTTTTTCACTCAGAACTACCTCTGTTTAGTCTCTGATGTTGAAAATTCCTGTGCCCAGTAAGACCACATTCTCTGGCAGTTTGTCCTACCCTTTCCAGCCTTCTTTTCTCTTCCTCTTTTGACTGATTTAAGTGTGTTTTCACACTGTTATTAGGCTGTTTTAGTGGGCTGTTTAGCCTTCTTTCTTTGGTGCCTCTTTCCTGCTGTCTTGAGCATTTCTTTTCAATTTTCAAATGGCCTGAACTAAGCAGACCTCTAGGAGACCACCCAAGAAATCCAAAACCATTGTAGCCTCCACTTCTCGTAGGTCTCCCTCCACCTCTCCAGATCTTGGCACCCCTTCAGAAGTAGTGTTCGTCCCTTTTCCTACTCCTTCTTCAGTAGTTAAATCATTTAGGAGCAAGGGAGTGATTGTTGAGAAATTTTGTGTAGTCAAGGATCTTGTAGACTACCGTGTGCCTGCTATCTTAGAGGCCATCGGTTGGGAAAAAATTCTAACTTGGAGCGGCAAAACTTATTCCTCCTCGGTCTATAGTTTCTATGAGTCCATTTTCGACTCCTCCTTGAATACATTTTCAGTCAGAACTTCTAAAGGAGAAGAGCTTATCACTCCTCATAGGATATCCTCTCTTATGGGCATTCCCATGTCAAATGGACCAAAGTTTATTCCTGAGGTCCTTTCTCTTGATGATAGAGAGTCGGTCACATTGGCTATTTGTGATCATCCTGCTGAGTGGACAGTAAAAAATGTTCTTCCTGCATCCTCATTGACTCCTGCCCTGCGGACTATTCATATCATCTTCACTCACTCTATTTATCCGCGAAAAGGGAATAGGACCGATGTCACCCCATACATGGCAAACATTCTTCATAATGTCATCAAAGGAGTCCCTATGTGCTTACCTTCCTTGATCATACATCACATTATCAGGGTAGTCACTGGCTCTCTGCCATGTGCAGCTCCTTTTGGATTCCTTGCCTCTCAGTTCGCCAGTTCTTATGGAGTGGTTGTTCCCTCATCAGAGAGACCTGTGTCTACAACTGTCTTCAACAAGAGGAATATTCGTCTGATGAAGCTTCCACCTCTTCCTAGGGCGGATCCTATAGCAGAAGGAGATGCAGAAGTTGAGGTTGCAGACATTGAGATGGGAGATCAGCAGCAGCCTCAGCCTCCCCAGACAGCTCAGCCTCCTCCGCCTGTCCAGCCTGCTCAGCCACAGCCTCCTCCTCGGTGCTCTGTAGAGCAGCGCTTATCTTCCTTGGAGCAAGCTGTTGTCTCCCTTCAGGCAGATAATAAGGAGGTCAGAGGGATTATGAACAAAACTTTGAAGTATATTACTAGCATCGCCAAGAGCTGTAGGCGACTGTAAGTCCATGGGGATCCGAACCCTAGACGGGGGGTGAATAGGGTGAGCTTCTTTTATGACCAATTTTAACAATTTTAACTTCTTTAAAACAAACTAGTCACATGTGATGATTAAACATACAAGATGCGGAAGATAACAAAATAATCACCACAAAGCAATCACCATCACACAAGTATTTATAGTGGTTCGGCCTCAATGCCTACATCCACTACCGGCTTGTGATCCAACACCCCACCGGATTTCCACTATTTATGCTTTTCAATAGGCTAAGCAATAACCTTTACAATATGCTTTTCAAGGCTAAGCAATAACCTTTACAATGATGTTTTTCCAAGGCTTAACATCAACCTTACACTATGCTTTTATAGGCTAAGCAATAACCTCTTCAACCACATGGTTGGTTATCTCTCTAATTTAGTGTCTATCATACACTTGATGGAGATTCTATTTAGCTCATTACATTGCCTCTTAAATAGGCGGATATGGAAGTGAAATACAAATACACACTCACACTATGAATGCAAAGATGAAAACAAATGAAGTGTGTGTGTGTGGTCCTCAATCATTTTGAAAATGAAAGCTCATAAATGTATGCCTAAGGCTTTTGAAAGTTTTAGTTCATAAAACATTTATGATTGAGGATATAATGCAATCACATGTTAAAAGTAACAACTTGTTAATGATATCAAAGTTACACAAGTTGTATGAAATGGATTAGCTCTAAACATGTGATGCATAGGGATGTCAATCAAATCATCAATGTAGCTCAAAACATAAAAATAGATTTGATTGAAATTAGGGGACAAATCATATGTAATTATAAAGACAACTTGAAAAAGATTTACCAATCAAAGTAAGGCAAGTTGTGAAAAATTAAAACAATAATACACATATGATTTGTAATGATGTTGAATCCAAAACATAAGATACATTTGAAAGAGATTTTCTTATGATGGAAAACAACAACCAAAGATTCAACAAAGTATATGAATCATGTTACATATTTCATTAACATGATCTACTTAGATTTACCAAAGATAAAGTACTACTTTGATGAATCAATGGTGATGTATCCAAAACAATAGATCTATTCAAAATATAGAACATGCTAAGGATACAACAAATCATAGATTAACATGTTACTAAGATTTACCAATGATAAAGCAAAACATGAAAACATATGATTTGTAAAGAAGTTGAATCCAAAACATAAGTTAGTTTTGAAAGAGATGTTCTTATGATGGAAAACAACAACCAAAGATTCAACCAAGTATATGGATCATGTTACATATAATTTCAAAGGTTCTTTCATTAACATGATCTACTTAGATTTACCAAAGTTAAGTACTACTTGGATTGAATCATATGGTGTTGTATCCAAAACAATAAATCAACTCAAAACATAAAACATGTTAAGGACACAACACAAACATAGTTTAACATGCTAGAAATGATTTACCAAAAATAAAACAAAGCATGAAAACATATGATTAAGAAAGGAAGAGCCTACTTGGTGGTTTAACTTCATTAATCCAAGCTTTAGCTTTCCTAATCTTCCCCTTCATCCCTTGGTTCTTTTCCCTTTTGATATGCCTCAATACCTCTCAAGGAGGGGCTTAAAAATCCCAACTTTTGGCAAGGGAAAGAACTCATTTTTATAGCCAAAAGAGTCCAACGGCTAGTTTACCCGGTTGACCGGCCATGACAGGCCGGTTGACCGGCCAAGCACAACGGTCATAAAAAGAGCCGTTGTGCGAGCCCGGTTGACCTGCCCTGTGTGGCCGGTTAACCGGGCCTCTTGGCCGGTTGACCGGCCACACATGGCCGGTTGACCGGGCCTGCCCAGAATTTCCCATTTTTTGGGTTTCTTGAAGATTTTCTTTGGGGATCTTTTGGGCCATTAAAATCAAGCATTTTCACATGTTTTAAATCATTCTAAGATGTATAAAAACATGAAACAAAAAGCCTAAAAGGATTCAAAGACTTTTAAAACAAAGGCTTGCTTGATTTCTTGAAAACTCTTTCTTAAAACAAATGCATCCAAGATTAAAACAAAACATGCATAAAACAAAACTTTTACAACTCTTAAAAACCATGCATGTTTAAAACAAGATTTCAAGTTTTCTTTAACTCAATGCAAGTGTGTAAATCAAATGATGCTTGAATGAAGATGCATCCATCAAATTGCAACCTACAAAATTCCTAACAGCGACATGATGACGCCATGACTCCTTCTCCTCCAGATTCTGTCTAGATCTTCTAGGAGTGGTGTCTTGTCTCTTTTGGGGTTAATTTATTTTTGGGTAGTGATAGAGTGATCTTTACTTGTTGTATTCCTTTTCTATCATCTAACTCATTGTTTTGCGTACTGACCATTATTTCTTGTTTATGTAAATGGTCAAGTACTTAATGATCTTGTACTGAACTTTTCAAGTTAAATCAATGAAAGTACAATTTTATTTAATCTTGGTTTTCTCCATGATGTTTCTCCTTAATGGATGTTTTATGTTGTTTTGGAGCTTTAATATGATCAAATCAATTTATATCTGTCTTCATAGCTTCATTCAAACATGCTTACTCAAATCTATATACATGATAGCCTGTTTCGCATTTCCATTGTATTCTTATTTAACAGGTGCTACTAAAAGGTATATGTTTTCTAATGTATACAGGTTCCTTTGCAATTGGATAGCAAAGGGGGAGAAAAAGTACAGATCTCTCAAGACTCAGGGGGAGAAAGAGATCAAGATCTACTGCGAAAGGGAGAAAGAAGGACAGATCTATCTGAGGGGGAGATCTGCTTCAAGAACTGTAGAAGAGCACTTGGTTTCAAGAGCAAAGGAGAGCTCTAACCAAGGGGGAGAAATCAACTTGAAAAGATTATAGTCAAAAGCTTTCGTCAAATCAGTCAAGGGTCGAAGCTACATCAAGTGATTTCAAGTTCAGAGACATCTAGAAGATCCAAAGTCTATTTAGTGTGAGATCATAGAAGTTGCCATCAAATTGCAAAGGGGGAGATTGTTAGGCCCTTGGTGTTGCAATTAATTGATGGATCCACTCACTTTCTCTATCATATGATCACACACATGAGCTCTTATGTTTTGACTTTTGGATCTTGGATTCTTTCTTGCATTTGCACTTGTTTTGAAATATATTTGATTCATGCATGATTTAGAATCCAAACGTTTTTGAAAACCTATTTCTTAGTGCTTTTTTCTTGAAAAATCAATTTGAGGTTTTAGGTTTATGCCTTGCATACTCTCATCTTTTTTAGAATCTCTTTAGTATGCGTAATCTACCATGGCCATGAGTTTCTAGTTGCATAGTTGGATTTTTGAAAAACTCTACAAAAACTCATTTTGGCCTGTGTGGTAGGTCGACCTACCCCTGTAGGTAGGTCGACCTACCAAACATGCACTGCTGATTTTCTGGCAGTGCACTAGGTCGACCTTCCAGGGGTAGGTCGACCTAGTATATAGCCGTTGGGCCATTTTTATAGCCGTTGGACAGTTTTTTCTTTTTAACTCCAATCACTTCCAACCTTTCAAAAAGCTTTTTGGATGAACTTTTGAGACTAAGTTGGAGCCTAAGAAAGGAAAAAGAAGTAAGAAGGCTAGAAGCTTAATTGGAAATCAAATGTTAGAGTTTTAAAAGGTATTTCATACTTTTCATTTTGATTTCCATTCAAGTTGAAATCAATGCATGCTTAAATATTTGTATTATCATTTATGCATGATTTCTAGCTTATGAAGAGATGTTTAGCAAACTCAAAATCATCCTTGGTAAATTAGATTGGTTTGCAAACTCTCTTAACTAAATCACATGCATTCTTAGATTTTAATATTCATACAACCTGTGTTAGCTAAATTCTTTAAGTTGTTTGAATCCTTCATGTGATTAGTATTAATCTTCAATCATCATTTTCTAAACCTTGATTTTAAAATGCATCAAGCATACAATTAAGAGCTTCTTTGTTGAAATTGATTGAAGAAACACATTCATACACTTGTGCACACACTTTAACTTATTTGAGTGTATGTTTGTAATTTGTATTAAACTTTCATATTAGCCTAGTTAAGAGGCAATTTCATTGAGCTTAAATTGTATCTCTTAGAGTGATCTTTTGTGAAGACACTTTCTTAGAGAAATCTTTACTTGTATAGGTTATTGCTTAGCCTTAGAAAAGCACATTGTAAAGGTTATTGCTTAGCCTTTGAAAAGTATCTTGTAAAGGTTGTTGTTGAGCCTAGTAAAAACAACATTGTAAGGGTTATTGCTTAGCCTGTTGAAAAGCATATATAGTGAAAATCCGGTGGGGTGATTGGATCACAAGCCGGTAGTGGACGTAGGCATTGAGGCCGAACCACTATAAATCCTTGTGTAGTGGTGATTGCTTGTGGTGCTTGTTTTCTTATCTTCCGCATCTTGTCTAGTAAATCATCTTGTGACTTGTTTATCTTCATATAATTTTAAATTGGTCATATTTTGTAGAGCACCCTATTCACCCCCCCTGTAGGGTTAGGATCCGAGGACTTTCACATCCTAGATTTGTTACGAATGTCTCCACGCACTCGTGATAATCTCATTTCAGAATTGCAAAAACTGAATGAGGATGTTGACAAACATGCCCCGTAAGTCTTCCAAATTGAAATGGACTATCGGGTCAAAAATGCAGAAATTTCCTCAAAAGGAGAAGAGAAGAAAATTGAGGGATCTTGCAGTAGATGTCTCTCGGTTCAAAAGATAACCAGTGCGACTATCGCCTTCACAAAGGAAGATCTCCTGCTTGGTGAAACAAAGCACAACCGACCCCTGTACTTTACAGGATATATTAAGGAAATGCCGGTGCGCAGAATTCAGATTGACCCGGGTTCTGCACTGAATCTTATCTCCACTTCGGCACTCGAAGAGTTGGGCATTCCGCCCAGCAAGCTGAGCCACACATCTGTATCTATCTTTGGATACGATGGCAATTCTCAAAGGCCCATCGGCAAAATCAGGTTCAAATTGCAAATCGGTGATCTTATCTCTGAAGTCACTGTGTATGCAATAAAAACCCCGTCATGCTACAACATCCTTCTCGGACGCCCCTGGATACACAAGAATGGAATTGTTCCTTCAACACTACATCAATGCATCAAGTTCATCGGCAACGATGGCATGATACATCGAGTCTTTGCGGATAGAAAACCTTTCAAAGGGAAAGAAGTCCACTTTGCAGACTCTCAGATGTATGAAGGAGAAAAAGAAACAGAGGAAATGACGTCTTCCACCAAAAATCTCCTTAAAGATAAAGGCAAGGCTCCTCAAAAATCACCGGAAGAAAATAAACCCTCTGGAAAACCCGAAGAGAGCAGTCAATCTCCTTTTGTAGTCTCCCTCAAGACTCCAAAACCTTTGGTCATTACAACTAAAGGGAAGAAGGTAAAACAAAAGTCTGGGGGCAAATTTGTTGTCTCTTATCTGTCCATCAAACAAAATACAGATTCGGATTCAGAGCCAGAAGACGATACTCCGTCAAGTCAAACTGATACTCAACAAGTTCAGCCCGCTCTTACTCCAATAGAGACACCTGCTGATGTAGAAGATCCTGCGTCTGCTTCCTTTGTTGTTCCGGCAATATCATCTAAAGAAAAACCGATCTTCTTCCATAGATCGAGTGCTGCTTCATCAAAATCCCTGCTTAAACCTTTCCAAAACAAAGGTATGCCTCTACTGTCTCTGTATAGTCCTGTGGCACAAGCTATCATGAAGAAGATGGGATATGATGCTCAAAACCTAGTTGGCTTGGGGGAAGGCCATGGTATTCTCACACCACTGGAGCCCGTACTGGCCAAACACCAACTGGAAGATTGGAGACTCTATGGCTATATAGAAAAGTCTTCGTATGGGTTAGGGTTCGATCCTGACGCCCCTCTGAAACAGCTAACACAAAGGTTTAGAAGTCAGTTTGTTGACCAAGCCCCAATAGCTCCAGTCCATGAAGACATCGATCTCCCTGGGTATCTCTTTGAAGAGTCACCAGACAAAGATCCGGGAAGCCCCTCCAATTGGTTTGATTTCTCCAATGATATGGAGGAATTGTCCGATGATACAGACATGCAGGATTCTGACCTAGAAGAACCCTCGTCTACAGCAGAAGTACCTTACTTCGACCCGGTAACAGCAGGCGATTGGGACTATCTCATAGCGAGCCTTGAGAAGGTTGCTGATCAAGAAGACCCATGGAAAGGAAATGCTGTTGAAACACCAGAAGGTTTCGTTGAGCTGGAGGCCTCCGAAAACATTGTGGAGGAACCACCCTCGAATCTTCCAACAGAAGATCCTGTTCAAAAGATAGACTTGGGAACACCAAATAACTCGCGTCCTGTATTCATAAGCAAGAATATAAAGGATGATGAGTTACCCGAGTATATCGCTTTTCTTCGTGAGTTCGTTGATTGCTTTGCATGGTCCTATGCTGAAATGCCCGGTTTAGATCCGAAAATAGCAGTCCACAAACTCAATCTTCAAAAAAATATCAAGCCTGTTAAACAAGGCCAAAGAAGATTCCGTCCAGATGTGATGGATAAAATTGAACAAGAAGTTTAGAAACTCAAAAGCGTCGGCTTCATCCGTGAGGAACAACATCCTGAATGGTTGGCCAACATTGTCCCCGTGACAAAGAAAAATGGGCAGATCAGGGTGTGTATTGACTATAGAGACCTGAATAACGCCTGCCCCAAAGATGAATTCCCGCTCCCGATACCAGAGGTTATGATTGACAATACCTGTGGATTCGAGCGAATGACATTCATGGATGGCTTCTCTGGCTACAATCAGATAAAGATGCATCCTGAAGACGAAAAGCATACTTCATTTCGGACCCCATTTGGCGTGTATTGCTACACTGTCATGCCATTTGGTCTGAAAAATGCTGGCGCTACATATCAGAGGGCTATGATGAAGATATTCCAAGATATGCAGCACAAAACGGTTGAATGTTACGTTGATGACCTCGCCGTCAAAAGCAAAAGAAAAGAAGACCATCTCAAAAATCTTCGAGAAGTATTCCTCCGACTTCGCAAATACAAACTGCGGATGAATCCCCTAAAATGCTTCTTCGGCGTCTCGTCAGGTTCTCTCAATGCAAGACTGGCAAAATGGTCTATCCTTCTATCACAATTTGATATTAGGTATATACCACAAAAAGCAATCAAAGGCCAAGCTTTAGCAGACTTTCTCGCGGAACATCCGTTGCCTGAAGATTCTCCACTAAGAGATGATCTCCCAGACGAATCCATCTACAATGTGGTGGCCTTCCCACCAAGTGCTTCCTGGCACATGTACTTCGATGGTGCAACCAGAACAAACGAGAAAAGAGAGCCGGTCTCGGGAGTTGGCATTCTCTTTGTTAGCCCCGACAAATACATGATTCCACACGCCTTCTCGCTACTGGAACCATGCACAAACAATGCAGCGGAATACCAAGCCCTGATTCTAGGATTGGAACTTGCCATTGAATCCGGTATCACCATACTGGAAGTCTTCGGAGACTCTCAACTGATCATCAATCAGATGAATCAAAAATTTGAAGTCAGAAAGCCTGATTTGTTGCCTTACTACAACAAGGCACAATCACTTTTGCAGAAGTTTGACATCTGTCACATCACCCACATCCTCAGAGGTGAAAACATTCGTGCAGATGCCCTGGCTGGACTTGCCGCATCTATGGCAATCCAAGAAGGGGAAAACATGCAAATTACAGTGTGCGGAAGAAGAATCCTCCCTCCTCTCAACACACATCAAGCAGTTGCTGAATGCCACAGGGTGGTTGGAAATCGGATTTCTATCCTTCAAACTTCGGTCGGCGACTGGAGGGATCCGTTCATTGATTACACTATGTTCGGGATCCTACCTGAAGATTCAAAAGATCGGGAAAGCATCCAAAGACGAGCCCCAAACTTTCATTTGGATATTCCTTCAAAAATGCTTTATAGGAAATCCTACAACGGAGTACTTCTATGCTGCTTGTCACAACAAGAAGCTGAAGAAACACTCAAAGAAGTCCATGCTGGTCTTTGTGGAGCCCATCAGGCTGGCCCTAAGCTCTACGATCAGATAAAAAGGTTAGGTTATTATTGGCCCACCATGGTGGCTGATGCAATGCAATTCGCTAAACGCTGCCAACAATGCCAAGTTCACGGAGACTATATTCACAAGCCTCCAGAATGGCTCCATCCTACTGCAATCTCATGGCCCTTTGAAGCCTGGGGTATGGACATCATAGGTCCTATTTCTCCCCCTTCAAGCAAAGGACATCGCTTCATCTTCGCCGCCACGGATTATTTCTCCAAGTGGTCAGAAGCATTCGCGCTTAGTGAAATGAAGACCTCATCAGTCCTTCAGTTCTTGCGCACCAACATCATTTGTCGCTTCGGCATACTTAAAAGATTCATCCATGATAACGGACCATAGTTCCGCGATCACCGATTCTACAGGTTCTGCGACAAATACAAAATCCAAAGTTGTCCCTCAACTCCATACAATCCGGCAGCAAACGGACTAGCAGAAGCTTTCAACAAGACACTCTGCAAAATCCTCAAAAAGATAGTCTCTAGTCACAAAAGAGACTGGGGCGACAAGCTTCCTCAAGCCTTGTGGGCCTATCGAACTACTGTTTGAGGACCAACCCATAGCACACCATTCTCCTTGGTCTATGGATGTGAAGCTGTCGTGCCCTTAGAGGTACAAATTCCTTCTCTGAGGGTATCTCTACAAAATGACATGACTCAAGAAAGCAATGTAAAGTTGCGACTCAATGAGCTGGACAATCTCGACGAGAGACGGCTCGAAGCTCTACAAAGCATCGAACTCTACCAAGCACGCATGGCAGGATCTTTTGACAAGAAGGTCAGGCAACGCGCCTACAAAAAGGGAGACTTGGTTCTTACAGTAAAAAGACCTATGGTTTTTACTCACAAATCCAAAGGCAAATTTGAACCAAAATGGGAGGGACCTTTCGTCATTGACAAAGTCTTCTCCAACGGCGCATACGCCCTTCTAAACATGGAGGGTGACAGATGTATGCTGCCCATCAATGGAAAGTTCTTAAAGCGGTACTACCCTTGAAGGCTTCTTCCATCGGGTCAGAGCGACGCCTGCACGGCCAAAGCCTATTCCTAGGTATCTGCTCGTCAAACCCACTTCTTTTGGAATTTTCATCCTCTTGTTGGAATTTCTAAAAAACCCCTCAAAACAATGTTTCTTTCATCGTTTCATTGTTAAAAAAAAAAAGCAAATAAAAAAATCCAGTTTAGGAGCCTCTTCCCAAACTTGACCAAAATTTTCGATCCTTGAACCCAAAATTCATGGTTTGAAACAAAATCAGGACCTAGGGATTTCAGCCCTAGTCCACCCCGACTTTTACCACCAAAATGGTTTTGAGTCAAAATTTACGACCCTCGTGTCTTTAAACAAAAAATGGTTTTTCAAAAACCGCAGGGAAGCGACGTTCAGTCGATACTTGCAAAACCCAAAATCGGAAGGATGCGAACCCCATTCGATACTTCCAAAACCCCAAAATTTCAAAAATCGTGGAGACGCAACGTTCCAGTTGATATCCACAACCCAAATTTCAAAACAAACAAAAACAAAACAAAGGTTCGAAAAAACCTCAAAATTCAAAAATCGTGGGGAAGCAACATTCCATCGATACCCACAAAATAAAATTTTTGAAGAAAAAAGCAGGGAAGCGACGCTTAGTCGATACTTGCACCCAAATCCGCGGGGAGGCGACATTCCATCAATACTCGCAACCGAATGAGCAAGGAGGCGACATTCCATCGATACTTGCAATACCATTCAGCAGGGAGGCGACTTTTAGTCGATACTTGCATTTTTGAAAACCAAAAACCTGGCTTTCACGCCAAAAAACCCGGCTTCCATGCCAGAAATCCGGCTTTCACGCCAAAAAAATCAAAATTCCGGCTTTCATGCCAAAAATCAAAATTCGGATTCCATGCCAACAAAACAAAATTCGGTTTTCAAAAAATCCGGCTTTCATGCCAAAAACAAAATCTGGTTCTTACACCAAAAACAAAAATCGGCTTTCATGCCATCCCAAAATTTGGCTTTCACGCCACCAAAATCGGCTTTTATGCCACCTCCCTCAAAATTCGGCTTTCATGCCATCTCAAAATTTTTTTTGGCTCTCATGCCATCCCAAAATTCGGCTTTCACGCCACCAAAATCGGCTTTCATGTCACCTCAAAATTCGGCTTTCATGCCATCTCAAAAAAAAATTGGCTCTCATGCCATCCCAAAATTTGGCTTTCACGCCACCAAAATCGGCTTCCACGCCACCTCAAAATTTCGGCTTCCACGCCATCCAAAATTTTGGCTCTCATGCCATAAACCCAAATCCGGCTATAGATGCCACCCAAAAATTGGCTTTCATGCCGCAAGCAAAATCTGGCTCCCATGCCAAAACATGTCTCAAAAACTGGCTCCCATGCCAAAACAATCATTTGTCAAAAGATTTCTCACAAAATGACAAACTTTTGATCACATCCCATTTAGCAATCACTTTAATCACAATATTTGAGTGAGCGTAGGGAAAACAAAAAACAAAAAAAAACAAAAAAACAAAAAAAAGTACCAAAAAATACATGTGGTACCAAAAAAAAAAGAAAAAAGAGAAAAGTGTTCACAAGCACTACAAAAATGTATACAAAAAAAAATACATGTGGTATATAAAAAGAAAGAAAGAGTTTCTGTGATATACAAAAAAAAAAAAAAAAAAAAAAAAAAAAACAAGGCCTCAGCCAAAAATGCTCTCCAGCCAAGCTTTCAGCTCTTCAAGCAAACTCCTGGCTTCATCCGTCAGAGTCTCCAAGGCACGCTTCTTCAAGAATCTGCCATGAGTAGCTGGAGAAGGCTCTATCCCTTCTGCTACACCAGGAAGATTATCCCGAGCAGTCTGCCATCGTTCATTCTCTCTAGCCTTCCTATTGAGAATCTGATCGGCCTCTGCAACTTGGCAAATCAAAGCACTCTCCCTGTCACGAGCCTCTGTTATAGCGGTCCACGTACTGGAGACTTGGGCTTTTAAGTGTTCGAGATGCTTCCTTGCCTCCTCAACCTCTCCATCAAGGATGTTAAGGTCATACTGCAGCCTGATGATGTCTAACTCCGCTCGGTTCCTCTCCCGAACCAGCTGCTTCCTGCCCTGTGCAGTCTCTTTCAATTCCGATTGAGCCTTCTCAGCAGGGTTCATGAACATCTCTTGGAAGAACTGGTCATCAGGATAGCTGATGGTCTCAAACCACCTGTCGCCTAATGCAATGATCCTATCAACGATCGCCCGGGCGTCCGTAACATCCAGACCAATATCATCCTCAGCATCTTTGAGAATCTCCTTCACATGCGGAATCTTGCTACGTGCAACATCCAAGTGTCCAGAAAGGAGGGTCTCAATCCAAGAGCTCAAAACCCGCATCACCACCTTCTTCGCATATTGAAGAGATGGGCCAGATGAAGACTCACCCTTCTCTGTGGATTGGCTGCCCAAGTCATGTCCCATCGGAAGAGTAACAACAGAACACTTTCCAATCGGGGCCGCTGGAGAAGGAATCTCAACATGAGGTCTTGCCTCTGCCGCGTCAGAATTGGCTGGAGGAGTCCCAATTACTAGGTCAACTTCTGGCATCCCTGGCTTTGGCTCTGAAGGAAGCGATGGACTCTCTTCTGTCACTTCAAAATCTGCCAAACACAAAAAGGTATGAATACAATCCTGTTAAAAAATCACTATCAGGGTTATTACTATGAAAGTACCTTCTTCGACGATTGGCGGAATGCTTTCCTTCTCCATGAACTCTTCAGAAGTATCATCAACACTGGCGTCCATCGATGGTTCAAAGTCGTCGGAATCCTGTGATAAATCAGCTGATAAAAAAAAAAGTGTGTTAGCAAATCAAGTCACAGACAAAAAAGAAAAGAAAGCGGAAAAAGTAATACCAGTTGGAGATTCTGCATTCATTTCAGAGTCCCTTGGTTTGTCTTCTGGCACCTCCAACAAACAAGATATGGTCAGTCCAAGACTTCCACTCGGAGTCAGCACTGAAGCGGCCGCGGAGTCGAAAAGGCTTCACCCATTTGCTGCCGTCACCACTGAAGATGCCAAGGCCCATCGGTTTCAAATCAACCGATGGATAATCTGTGCCCTGGTAGTTGCTGGCCGGCATCAAGATGTCCATGTCAGCAGGCGACTTCTCCATATGTCCAGGAGAACCGCCAATGAAAACCCCGGTCTTGACCATGTTGGTCCTCCTCACCCATCTTGGAGGATCTTCCCTCTTCAGGCACGTGGGAGAGAGACTCATGATCGAGATAGTACGATCAAAAGTCGATCGGGTGGCAACAGTTTTCTTCACACCATCAATTGTGTAGGAAAACTGGAAGCATCTCCTCCGATACATCATATCGGCTGGGGCTGCATCACCAAAGAAGAAGGTAGGGTCGGGCAACACCCTCTGATCCTCTATCACCCAGGGACGGCTGCTTACCATGATTTTATAGAAATCCTCTCCTTTGCGGGCAATCAGTGCCTGCCGCGCCTCCTCTCTATTGAGGGAGTCACACTCCTCGAGGTGCTGCTCGACGTATTGCACCTTCTCCCAAGCATGCTGGACGGCCGGATTAGAAGATTGCGCAGATCGACGAGGTACGCTTGTGATAGGATCTTTACCCTTGTCTGTTCTGGAAGGACCACCTGCAAAAGGTCAAAAAAAAAAGGAGGAAAGAATTATCATCAAAATGACGAAATTTTGCTAAAAAAGAATCTGGCGAAATTTCGGCATGACCTCGAGGCAATTCCAAAGAAAAAGAAGTACCCCGACAGAAATAGAAAGCTTGGAGATAGGCTCAACATCACTGCGAGCTCCAAAACTCCAAACTTTCGAAACCTTGAAAAACTCCGCAAAATCAGGAAGGGCTCAACATTGCTGCAAGCTCCAAATTCCTAACTTTGCAAAGGTTTTCAGGTATGTCACCGCATCATTCTATCAATTGTTACAAAAACAAAAGCATGTATGAACATCTTGATATGCAACAAAAACAAAAAGGGATGCATTGTCATGATGAGAAAAAAGAAGAAAGAAAACTTTCTCAAAAAAAAAAAGAGGGAGAAAGATCAAAAAAAAAAAAAAAAAAAAAAAGAAAGAGAAGAAAAAAAGGGGCCCACAGGCCACGGGCCGTACGGCCAGATCCTTACGGATCTGTCTGTACGGCCCACCAAAAAAAAATGCAAAAAGAGAAAAAAAAAGAGAAACACGAAAAAAAAAAGAAGAAAAAACGTGCAAAAAGGAAAAAGAAAAAAAAAGAGAAAAGAAAAAGAAAGAAAGAAGAAAAAAAAAGAGAAAGAAAAGAAACACTTTCTTTTTCCCCATCCTATTTCTACATGGATTTCTTGTAAAAGAAAAAAAATAAAAAAATAGGTAACTTACTTGAAGCCATGGATGGAGAAGAAGAAGAACTTGAAGACTCTTAAAGAAGGAGAATTCTTGATCTTGGAGCAACTCTTGAAGACTTTTGCAAAAAGAAAGCAATAGGAGCAAGAGATCCCACCTCCCTTGCTTTTATAGAAGAAAGCAAGACCAAAAGAGGAAAGAGGAGAAAAGTAAGAAGGTAAGTGCTAAAAAATTAGCAACCTTCCCAAAAGAAAAGGAAACTTGGGATATTTTCTCCCAAAACAAAGATTCCTTGAGAAATTCTCTCCAAAAAGAAAGGGAATGATAGATATTCTCTCCCAAATAAAGATATTTTGAGAGAACCTTTCCCAAAATCAAGGAAACTTGAGAAAATCTCTCAAAGTAAGGATATTTTTAGATATTCTCCATCCAAAGGAAATATTTTTAGATATTCTTTACAAAATGACACCATATGAGATCTAAGCCATCTTCAAAGCTTAAGGTCTCATGGGTTAGCCCATATGAGCCAGGTCTGACCACCTAGGCACTAAAAAGTGGCTTTTAGTCAAAATTCCTCTTACCAAGAGCATAAAAAAAAAAAAAAAAAATGGTTCCATGCCCCTTTTGAGTTGATTGGACCATACAAAAATTCCAAGCCTCATGAGCTTCCAAGAAGCCTAACCATCTCACCTCATGAGCCAAATTGAGCCAAACCTTGAAATTGACATTTCACCAAAAATCAAACTGGTCCCCTAACATTCCACATACAGCTTGTTAGGTCACAAGACCAAAACCAAAAACCAAAACCTGACCCCCCCAACATTCCACATACAGCTTGTTGGGTTACACGGTCAAAACCAAATCCGCATACAGCCTGTTAGGACTCAAGGTCAAAACAAAAATCCAAATCCGCATCCCTGATGTCATCTTCAATACTTTGCCTCAAGATGGTACATGATTCCTATCACTACCATACAAATCCCCTGGAAGCTCAAAAGGCTACTCCATAAAAAAAAATGATCAAAGACTCTTGGTCAAGTCAGAAGGTCTTCTTCAAGATTCTCTTCGAGGCACATCGACTGCAAAAGCTATATCGTCGCTGTACCTCGAGGGGGCATTTGTTGACACCAAAAATGTCACTTTGCCTCTTTACACTAAAAGCTACATGGAGCCGCATCCTACCAAAAATAGGCAGGCGCCACTTCAAGCATCGGATCTTGTCAGAATCAAACAAAAACTGCAAGGTCATTCAAAACAACCAAAAGAGAGGTACACATGAAGTTTCGGGCCATTCCGACATCATTTGGCCTAGCTACACTTCTCCAACAGCTAAACAAGCGCTCCCGGCGGCGGCAGAATCAGAGACACCAAATCTTCGATCAGGGCCTATGGATGTTCTCAAAATATGTCCAAAGGGCTCCACGTCAAGTCTCAAGTCAAACCAGCAACGTTTGACCCATCATCAACTCTCCAACGGCTGAATCAAGCCTACCAGTGGCAGAGCACCTCGGGACCATGGCACCCAATTCGGAGCTTGTAGATCATCTCAAAATGACTCCAATAGGCTCCTCGTCGAATTTCAGGTCAATCGGACATCGTTTGACCAAAAGTCAAAGCTCGGCATTTCCCTCGCGGTGAAATCAAAGGCAAGCATTTGCATGACTCCAAATGGCTTCAAAACTTAAACGAAAGCCTGTGGTTGGTCTTATCTACTGATGAGGGAGTCACACGTCGAATTTCAGGTCAATCGGACATCGTTTGACCAAAAGTCAAAGCTCGACATTTCCCTCGCGGTGAAATCAAAGGCAAGCGTTTGCATGACTCCAAATGGCTTCAAAACTCAAACAAAAGCCTGTGGTTGGTCTTATCTACTGATAAGGGTGTCACACGTCAAATTTCAGATCAATCGGACATCGTTTGACCGAAAGTCAAAGCTCGACATTTCCCTTGCGGTGAAATCAAAGGCAAGCGTTTGCATGACCCCAAACGGCTTCAAAACTCAAGCGAAAGCCCATGGTTGGGTCTTATTTAATGCTCAAGAAGCTTCACCTCAAATTTCAGGTAATTCCGACATCGTTTGATCCTGTTTCAGCTTCTGGCGGAAAATCAGCAGTTCTGCGTTCGGTTTTTCCCGGAAAATCGGAAACTTTGCAAACCAATTTGCAAGGATTCTCATCAGGTTTTTCAGAGGGAAATCAAGCCAAATAATGTGGAGAAATGTCAGAGAAAATAAGCAAAAAAAACGGAAGCGAAAAACGACGAGAAACGGCAAAAAACGGGCCCCGGGAAGGGATTTTCCCCCCAGGGTCGCAGGCCCCTACGACCATGGGCCCGGCGACCCTGGGAGGTCCGGGGCGCCGATTTCGCCCCGGGACCCCCCGTTTCGTCCGTTTTCGTGAGACGAGTTGTTCTGTCCCTGTGATTTTTCCAGATTTAGGTTTTTGAGGCTCCAAATTCACTGATATTCATCAAGATCACAGGACTCCTTTCCAGAACTTCAAAAACTTCATTGATCGCCAGCCGAACAACCAAAACAGTGCACTTTCTACCCGCCCGATCGCGAAATCAACTGGACAGATGCTGCCGGCCCGCTGGTATCAACCAATGTCTGAAACTACATGATCATCTGATGTTGATTTACATAAGGATCCATCGATGATCATCGCAAAGGGGATTCCAAAAGACGCAACATGGCCCGCGACTCTTTAGCTACTAAGGCGGCCACTTAATGCTATCAATTGGCCCGTTTATGGCAAGTTAATGCAGTCATTAACCCATTATCTTGGACGGCCCAATCAGAAGCCTCTGTTCAGGAGTTACAAGTCCAAACAATCATGGCATTCAAGCCATGAAACTCCTAACATAATGGAGATTAAAGGCGATTAAATGCCCATAACTCTCCTCCGGCCAATGAAATCCAAGGGGCAGGAGTTACAAAGCAAGAGACAATTAAACTTGTAACTCCTCCCTTAATGAGCTTTATTACCATAAAGGCTCATAAATCACTCCTAAAGGCTACCTAAAGGCCTATAAATAGGAGTCACCTCCAAAGTTTTCGGAGGAAGAAAAATTCTCAGGATCAAGAAAAATTCTCAGAAAATTGCCTGAAGATCTGAAGCCTCTGAAAATCCAGACACTTTGCGAACGAAGAAACTCTGCTGCAGCAACCAACACTGCAAGGTGATTGAAGTCCCTTGGGGGGCCACCCCCCCAAGGTTCCACCTCTCCTTCTATCCAACATGGCTAGACATGGCTCTTCAGCCCGTCTACTCGGCTTTTTATTGAACATAAGACCTTCTCTCGGTCTTTGTTCTCTAAAAATCTGAGGATATAGCCAAGCCAAGCGAATACAAAGCATCCGGCGTTCTCATTTGCATGGATGATGGCGGAGTCCATACATGACTCGTGACCGTCAATCTAAACGGGTCCCTCCCACAATCTCCTGAAAAGTTAGATTCTTCCTTTCTCGCTTTTCATTGTATTTTGTATTTTTTTTAAAGAGACAAAAAACCACAACTCTTGTCTTTCATTATTGATGAGAATTGTAAATCGGCTATAAACACCACAAATCAGCTATAAACGCCAAAAATCGGCTATAAATGCCAAAAAATCGCCTTTTACGGCAAAATAAAAAACTGTCTCTTTTCTTAAATATATATGCAATGGAAACTTGAAAAGAAGTTGATTTCCTTTTTTACTTGCGAAGATTGATCTCTGGATCATCACTTGCAATTCCAAGTAAAATAGAAAATCTGGCACACCCACCCAAACACCCAAAAGCGTTGATGCACGCTCCGCCCTCCTGGGGCGAAAGGGTCAAACCAAACGGACTCCCACGTCCGCCGACGCCCGGTAGCGCCCGGGGTCCTGGAGCGCGTTCCATCAAATGCATCCATCAAATTGCAATACACAAAATTCCTAACAATCTCCCCCTCTGCAATTTGATGGCAACTCACTCACCACTGAATTTACACACTAAGTCTTCAGCTCCCCCTAAGCTGGACAAGTCTTGAAATCTCTTGGGTGCTTCTTCTCTTAGCTTGGGCTCTTGGGCTTTTTCTTCATCCTTCTTGATGCTTGGAGCTTGATCATTCTTCAAGCTTTCTCTTCTTCTTTCTTTCTTTAGCCAGGCATCTTCTTTAGCTCCCAAGCTTTCTTCTTTCACCTCTCCCCCTTTGACCATGCCTCTCTCTCCCCCTGTAGAAGATCATACAATATCTCCCCTTAGAAAGCTTGGACATTCTCTTCCCCTTTAGAGAACTTGAATGCTCTCTCCCCCTTTGACATTAAATTGCAAAGGTACCTACACACATGAAACAAGGAAAATACCTTTTAGTAGCACCTGTTAACAAAAGAAGTCGAAAATGAAATACATAACAGGTTATCATGTATGGAAGTAGTCTCTAAGGGTTTAAAGGCAATCCAGGGGTCAATTTGATCAAAACTAATACTTCCTTTGAAGGTTTACACTCCCCCTCAATCCATTCTCTCCTTTTGTCAAACTTTTGACAAAGATATAACTATTTGGTTCAAGAAGAAGATGGTTTTACCGATTGAGGGGAAAACTTTAAGGAAAGGATTAGACATGTTTAACTATAAAGCTCAATATGATCAAATTACCCAAAGAAAGCAAGGTCAAGGAGAAAAGCAATCATGGATACCAATTGGAAAAACAAAGGATACCAATTGAGATTCAAAGAAAAGTCTATTAAAACAATCATTCTAAAATGGATTTAAAAATATAAGTATTAGGAAAAATCCAAATTAGAGCTATCCATGATGAAAAGGGGTTTACTAAACATAGCATCAATCAATTTAACTATGAAAAACATATGCTATGAAAGTTTTGAAATCATTTCATTCAATCTATAAATATGACTATTATGTGCAAGATGAGTGAAATGAAATTCAACCATGAAGCCAACCTCAACTAATAACCCACCAAGATTATGGATACATAAACATGGTGGTCATGAGATATACCTATATGAGCAAGAGAGGTGGCAATCATGAAAATTATGATGCTAATGTTGTGTGACATGGAATGAAAACATGCAACTAGCAAGTTCAATCCAATGTACACAAGGTCTATCACATTCACAAGAAATTAAATCAATCGAAAATTATACCAATTGAAACCAATTGAATTTGACAACATGATTAAGAGCAAGAATGTGACAAACACAAAATTCCATCAAGCATCATAAAAGGATGTTCATCACTTTTAAAGATAAGGCTATTGAGCATAGTGATGAGCAAGGTAAATTGCAATGCAAAAGAATATAACTTTGAAATGCATGCAATTTTCAGAGTGACTAAATCATATGAATTCAACATCTAAGATATCCATCAAACATATAGAAATACGAGGAATGGATTTCAAAGAGTTTCATATGATCAAGATCACTACTATGATGTTGAAACATGTACAAGGATGACATCACTAAGAGAATATACATGAATCAACATCATAACCATCCAAAAAAAAAAAATATGACTAGAAAGCATAGAGGATGGATTTTAGTTCTAGTATGGTTTCTACAAATATAACTAAGATCACAACCATACATAGAACGATTTGACATTTGCATAGAGAGGATCAATCAACACTCAAGATCTAACTCATACCATATCATCAATAAAGAATATAACTATGTAAGCACAAGAAGGTATGAAGTTAAAGGGATCAATCTATCATGCAACATCTCCACTCTTAGCAAATGTACTAAGCTTACAATGCAATGGAAAAGGATATGGGGTTTATACCAAATGAACGTAGCACATTAAATCACATATGTACTTGTTAGGCTCAAATGATAATAAAACAAAAGATTTTACTATAAAGCACATAAACAATCATCAATTTGCATTAATGAAAATATATACCAAGTTAGGCACAACCGTGCAAATCAATGAAACCATATCCAACCAAGCAATGTAAGACATCAAAAATCAATTTGCATAAAAAGAATGTAACTAAATGAGCAAAGATGCAAATCAATCATGATAAAATTGCAATCAAAGGATTTTGAAAACCATGAGATATAACTTAAAAGTTCATGAAGACAAAATCAAATGATCACAAAGAAACATTGCATTTTAAGAGATGTGACTATAAAGAAACAAAATGCAAATGTATCATGACCAACAAAAAGATTCAACTAAAAAGAATAGGTTGGTCTAGAGAGGATCAAGGCCTTAAGGCTAGTCTCATAGTCTTCCTTTGAAGATTCACCTAAGGTCTTGAAAAGGATGTCCTTGAGAGTTCACTTGAGGACTCACCAACTCTTGGATATAAAACTTGAAAAAGTCTTAGAGTGGTGCAATGATACTATGGGGAAAATTCATTTTCGATCATAGTGGAAATGTTTAAAAAGATATGAAATAAAACACAACACTAGGATTCTAATCTAAAAAGGATCAACTCCGGGTTGTTAAGCCCTAAAATGGAGTAACCTTGCTCGGATACCAATTGAAAGTCCTGGGATCCGAACCCTAGAGGGGGGCTGAATAGGGCGAGCTTCAGTTATGCCCAATTTTAACTTCTTTAAATCCAACTAGTCACAAGTGGTGATTAAGTAAATAAATGCGGAAGCTTACATAAACAATCACCACAAAGCATTCACCATCACACAAGGATTTATAGTGGTTCGGCCTCAATGCCTATATCCACTACCGGCTTGTGCTCCTACACCCCACTGGATTTCCATTATTTATGTTTTTCAATAGGCTAAGCATTAACCTTTACAATGATGTTTTTCAAGGCTCAACATCAACCTATTACACTATGCTTTCTTAGGCTAATCAAAAACCTCTTCAGCCAAAAGGCTGGTTATCTCTCTAATTAGTGTCTATAATACACTTGATGGAGATACAATTAATAGCTCATTACAATGCCTCTTAAATAGGCGGATATGAAAGTGAAAAACTAATTCACACACACACACACACACACACACACTATGAATGCAAAGTTGAATGCTCAATGTGTATGCATGATGTCCTCAATCATTTTTAAAATGAAAGCTCATAAATGTATGCCTAAGGCTTTTGAAAGTTTTAGCTCATAAAAATATTTATGATTGAGGAAAGAATGCAAGTGACATGTTAAAAATAACTTGAAAAAGATATACATTTGTATCCTAAACAAGTTGTGAAATTCTAAGTACAAAACATGTGATGCATAGGGATGTCAATCAAATTAACAATGTAGCTCAAAACATAAAAATAGATCTGATTGAAATTAGGGGACAAATCATATGTATTATAAAATCAATTTGAAAATGATATACCTATCAAAGCAATGCAAGTTGTGAAACATTAAAACAAAAGTACATATGATTTGTGAAGTTGTTGAATCCAAAACGTAAGATAGATTTGAAAGAGTTTTTTCTTATGATGAAAAACAACAACCATAGATTCAACCAAGTATAGGAATCATGTTACATATAATTTCAAAGATTCTTTCATTAACATGATTTATTTAGATTTATCAATTAAAGCATTACTTGGGTTGAATCAATGGTGATGCATCCAAAACAATAAATCAATTCAAAATATAAACATGTTAAGGATACAACAAATCATAGTTTATCATGCTACAAAAGATTTACCAAAAATAAAACAAAGCATGAAAATATATGATTAGAAAAAGTAAAGCTTACTTAGAGATTTAACTTCATTAATCCAAGCTTTAGCTTTCCTAATGACCCCTTTCATCCCTTAGCTCATTCCCCTTTGATTGGCATCAAAAACTCTCAAGGAGGGCCTTAAAATTGCTAACTTTTGACAAAGGCATGAACTAGTATTTATAGCCAAAAAGTGCCCAAAGGCTCTTCCCCGGTCGACCTGGCCTTCACAACGGTAAAAAAACAGGCTGTTTGAAAAAGGGCAACGAATCTTTACCCGGTCGACCACGCAGTGTTGCAGGTCGACCCCCTGGGACCAAAATTCCCTAAAAAAGGTATTTTTCAAAGTATTTTTCTTGGGAACTTTTGGGCCACTAAACCAAGCTTGGAAACATGTTTTTAATCAATCTAAGATGTTTAAAAAAATGAAACACAAAAACCCTAAAATGATTTGAAAGATTTAAAACATAGGCTTGCTTTATTTCTAAAACTTCTTTTCTAAAACAAATGCATCCAAGTTAAAAATCAAAACATGCATAAATCAACATTTTTACAAGTCTTTAAAAACAATGCATGTTTGCAATCAAGATTTCAAGTTTTTCAAAAACAATGCATGTGTGAAAATTCAAATGATGCTAGAATGAAAATGCATCCATCAAATTGCAATACACAAAATTCCTAACAATCTCCCCCTTTGCAATTTGATGGCAACTCACTCACCACTGAATTTACACACTAAGTCTTCAGCTCCCCCTAAGCTGGACAAGTCTTGAAATCTCTTGGGTGCTTCTTCTCTTAGCTTGGGCTCTTGGGCTTTTTCTTCATCCTTCTTGATGCTTGGAGCTTGATCATTCTTCAAGCTTTCTCTTCTTCTTTCTTTCTTTAGCCAGGCATCTTCTTTAGCTCCCAAGCTTTCTTCTTTCACCTCTCCCCCTTTGACCATGCCTCTCTCTCCCCCTGTAGAAGATCATACAATATCTCCCCTTAGAAAGCTTGGACATTCTCTTCCCCTTTAGAGAACTTGAATGCTCTCTCCCCCTTTGACATTAAATTGCAAAGGTACCTACACACATGAAACAAGGAAAATACCTTTTAGTAGCACCTGTTAACAAAAGAAGTCGAAAATGAAATACATAACAGGTTATCATGTATGGAAGTAGTCTCTAAGGGTTTAAAGGCAATCCAGGGGTCAATTTGATCAAAACTAATACTTCCTTTGAAGGTTTACACTCCCCCTCAATCCATTCTCTCCTTTTGTCAAACTTTTGACAAAGATATAACTATTTGGTTCAAGAAGAAGATGGTTTTACCAATTGAGGGAAAAACTTTAAGGAAAGGATTAGACATGTTTAACTATAAAGCTCAATATGATCAAATTACCCAAAGAAAGCAAGGTCAAGGAGAAAAGCAATCATGGATACCAATTGGAAAAACAAAGGATACCAATTGAGATTCAAAGAAAAGTCTATTAAAACAATCATTCTAAAATGGATTTAAAAATATAAGTATTAGGAAAAATCCAAATTAGAGCTATCCATGATGTAAAGGGGTTTACTAAACATAGCATCAATCAATTTAACTATGAAAAACATATGCTATGAAAGTTTTGAAATCATTTCATTCAATCTATAAATATGACTATTATGTGCAAGATGAGTGAAATGAAATTCAACCATGAAGCCAACCTCAACTAATAACCAACCAAGATTATGAATACATAAACATGGTGGTCATGAGATATACCTATATGAGCAAGAGAGGTGGCAATCATGAAAATTATGATGCTAATGTTGTGTGACATGGAATGAAAACATGCAACTAGCAAGTTCAATCCAATGTACACAAGGTCAATCACATTCACAAGAAATTAAATCAATCGAAAATTATACCAATTGAAACCAATTGAATTTGACAACATGATTAAGAGAAAGAATGTGACAAACACAAAATTCCATCAAGCATCATAAAAGGATGTTCATCACTTTTAAAGATAAGACTATTGAGCATAGTGATGAGCAAGGTAAATTGCAATGCAAAAGGATATAACTTTGAAATGCATGCAATTTTCAAAGTGACTAAATCATATGAATTCAACATCTAAGATATCCATCAAACATATAGAAATACGAGGAATGGATTTCAAAGAGTTTCATATGATCAAGATCACTACTATGATGTTGAAACATGTACCAGGATGACATCACTAAGAGAATATACATGAATCAACATCATAACCATCCAAAAAAAAAATGACTAGAAAGCATAAAGGATGGATTTTAGTTCTAGTATGGTTTCTACAAATATAACTAAGATCACAACCATACATAGAACGATTTGACATTTGCATAGAGAGGATCAATCAACACTCAAGATCTAACTCATACCATATCATCAATAAAGAATATAACTATGTAAGCACAAGAAGGTATGAAGTTAAAGGGATCAATCTATCATGCAACATCTCCACTCTTAGCAAATGTACTAAGCTTACAATGCAATGGAAAAGGATATGGGGTTTATACCAAATGAACGTAGCACATTAAATCACATATGTACTTGTTAGGCTCAAATGATAATAAAACAAAAGATTTTACTATAAAGCACATAAACAATCATCAATTTGCATTAATGAAAATATATACCAAGTTAGGCACAACCGTGCAAATCAATGAAACCATATCCAACCAAGCAATGTAAGACATCAAAATCAATTTGCATAAAAAGAATGTAACTAAATGAGCAAAGATGCAAATCAATCATGATAAAATTGCAATCAAAGGATTTTGAAAACCATGAGATATAACTTAAAAGTTCATGAAGACAAAATCAAATGATCACAAAGAAACATTGCATTTTAAGAGATGTGACTATAAAGAAACAAAATGCAAATGTATCATGACCAACAAAAAGATTTAACTAAAAAGAATAGGTTGGTCTAGAGAGGATCAACGCCTTAAGGCTAGTCTCATAGTCTTCCTTTGAAGATTCACCTAAGGTCTTGAAAAGGATGTCCTTGAGAGTTCACTTGAGGACTCACCAACTCTTGGATATATAACTTGAAAAAGTCTTAGAGTGGTGCAATGGTACTATGGGGAAAATTCATTTTCGATCATAGTGGAAATCTTTAAAAAGATATTAAATAAAACACAACACTAGGGTTCTAATCTAGAAAGGATCAGCTCCGGGTTGTTAAGCCCTAAAACGGAGTAACCTCGCTCTGATACCAATTGAAAGTCCTGGGATCCGAACCCTAGAGGGGGGTGAATAGGGTGATCTTCAATTATGACCAATTTTAACTTCTTTAAATCCAACTAATCACAAGTGGTGATTAAGTAAATAAATGCGGAAGCTTACATAAACCTTCACCACAAAGCATTCACCATCACACAAGGATTTATAGTAGTTCGGCCTCAATGCCTACATCCACTACCGGTTTGTGCTCCTACACCCCACCGGATTTCCACTATTTATGTTTTTCAATAGGCTAAGCAATAACCTTTACAATGATGTTTTTCAAGGCTCAACATCAACCTATTACACTATGCTTTTCTTAGGCTAAGCAATAACCTCTTCAACCAAAAGGCTGGTTATCTCTCTAATTAGTGTCTATAATACACTTGATGGAGATACAATTAATA
This sequence comes from Cinnamomum chago, assembly GCA_038049695.1. Lineage (NCBI taxonomy): Eukaryota > Viridiplantae > Streptophyta > Magnoliopsida > Laurales > Lauraceae > Cinnamomum > Cinnamomum chago. The sequence goes on from CP142456.1 coordinate 49,543,772, forward strand.
GCTCATTACAATGCCTCTTAAATAGGCGGATATGAAAGTGAAAAACTAATTCACACACACACACACACACACACACACACACACACACACACTATGAATGCAAAGATGAATGCTCAATGTGTATGCATGATGTCTTCAATCATTTTTAAAATGAAAGCTCATAAATGTATGCCTAAGGCTTTTGAAAGTTTTAGCTCATAAAAACATTTATGATTGAGGAAAGAATGCAAGTGACATGTTAAAAATAACTTGAAAAAGATATACATTTGTATCCTAAACAAGTTGTGAAATTCTAAGTACAAAACATGTGATGCATAGGGATGTCAATCAAATTAACAATGTAGCTCAAAACATAAAAATAGATTTGATTGAAATTAGGGGACAAATCATATGTAATTATAAAATCAACTTGTAAATGATATACCTATCAAAGCAATGCAAGTTGTGAAACTTTAAAACAAAAGTACATATGATTGGTGAAGTTGTTGAATCCAAAACATAAGATAGATTTGAAAGAGATTTTCTTATGATGAAAAACAACAACCATAGATTCAACCTAGTATAGGAATTATGTTACATATAATTTCAAAGATTCTTTCATTAACATGATTTATTTAGATTTATCAATTAAAGTACTACTTGGATTGAATCAATGGTGATGCATCCAAAACAATAAATCAATTCAAAACATAAACATGTTAAGGATACAACAAATCATAGTTTATCATGCTACAAAAGATTTACCAAAAATAAAGCAAAGCATGAAAGCATATGATTAGAAAAAGTAAAGCTTACTTAGAGATTTAACTTCATTAATCCAAGCTTTAGCTTTCTTAATGACCCCTTTCATCCCTTAGCTCATTCCCCTTTGATTGGCATCAAAACCTCTCAAGGAGGGCCTTAAAATGGCTAACTTTTGACAAAGGAATGAACTAGTATTTATAGCCAAAAAGTGCCCAACGGCTCTTCCCCGGTCGACGAGGCCTTCACAACGGTAAAAAAATAGACCGTTTGAAAAAGGGCAACGACTCTTTACCCAGTCGACCACGCAGTGTTGCAGGTCAACCCCCTGGGACCAAAATTCCCTAAAAAAGGTATTTTTCAAAGTATTTTTCTTGGGAACTTTTGGGCCACTAAACCAAGCTTGGAAACATGTTTTAAATCAAACTAAGATGTTTAAAAACATGAAACACAAAAACCCTAAAATGATTTGAAAGATTTAAAACATAGGCTTGCTTGATTTCTAAAACTTCTTTTCTAAAACAAATGCATCCAAGTTAAAAATCAAAACATGCATAAATCAACATTTTTACAAGTCTTTAAAAACAATGCATGTTTGCAATCAAGATTTCAAGTTTTTCTAAAACAATGCATGTGTGAAAATTCAAATGATTCTAGAATGAAAATGCATCCATCAAATTGCAATACACAAAATTCCTAACTGTATTTAGTCCCAAAGGTGGGATGTAAGTGGTATAGTGCAGGTGGGCTGAGATGGGTTTTGGCTCGAGTTGGATGGGTCAGTAAAGTGGGTTTCGGTATGATGATTGGCTAGATTGTAGGTGGGTTGGCTGGTTCAATGGGTTCGTTGGGTTATGGGCTATTTTTGTGGTTTGGTTTGGGTTGAATGGGTTTTGGTGGGTACTTTGGTTAGGAGGACTGGGAGTGGGTAGTGACGTAAGGAGTTGTGGTGTGTGAGGGGAGGAAGGTGCTGCAAGGGCTGTGTATAGGGTGAGTGTGGTGTGTGAAGGGAAGAGGAAGAAGAGAGAGGGAAAAAGGAAAGGAGGGGGAGAAGAAGGTGTGGGCGTACAGGTGGGTGAAGTGGAGTGGGAGTAGAAGAGAGGGTGCAGGGAGAGTGGAAAATGAGGTGTAGGTGAGGGTGTAGGGAAAGGGGAAGAAGAAGTGGAGGGAGAGTAGAGAAGAAGACGGAGAAGAAAGGAAGAAAAGAAAAAGAAAGAGAAAGAAGGTGATGGTGTGGCTGTACAAGGGGTAGGTCGTGTGCAAGTTAAGAGAAGAAGAAGAAAAGGAAAGAAGGAGAAAGAAATAAAAAGAGATGGGTTCAAAGGGTGATTGCGTGCGTGTGATGGAGTGTGGATGAGATGGGCAGTGAGAGAAGAAAAGAGGGGGGGGGGGGAGAAGAAGGGGAGGCAGAGGGAAGTACTGGTGTGTAGGTGGGTGCCCGGGCGCGGGTATGCAGTGAGGGTCGTGTGCAGGAAGAGGGCAGAGAGGGAGAGAGAAGGAAGAGGAAGAAGAGAGAGGCGTTGGCGTGGGGGAAGGATGAAGAATAGAAAGAAAGAGAAAAAGAAAGAGAATATGAGGCGTGCTGGTGGGTGAAGTAGAGGAAGAAGAAGTTGGCAGTGTGCAGGGGACTGTGGCAGGGAGGAGAAGAGAAAAAGAAAAGAAAGGAAAAGAAAGAGAAAGAAAATAGTGAAGAGGTGCGTGTGCTGGACATGTGCAGGTGCAGGGGAAGAGGAGAAGAGAAGAGGGAGAGGAGACGGAGAGGAGAAGGCAGAGAGGAGCGGAAGAGGAAAATGGAGGAGGAGGGAGCTGATGGTGAGGAGAGCACATGTGGGTCTTCTCCACGCAGGGGGAGTGGCTGGTGAGAGGCGATGTGAAGGAGAGATGGCTGTTGTGGGTGCTACGTCACATGTGAGGAGGCGGATATGGCGGGCTCTTCATGAGTGATGATGGAGAGGGTGAGATTCTGCCGCTGGGACGAGGGCGAGGTCCTGCGTAGGATGTAGCAGGGTGTGTTGGAGGAAGGTCGAGAAGGCGTGAGATGGTGGAGACGAGGTGATGATCAGGAGGGAGAGGATGATGGGTGAGAGATGGGTGCAGTGAGATGGAGATGGGAGGCTGGCTGATGATGGGCAGGGCTGAAGGTGAAGATGGAGGATGATCGCCTGAGGGAGAGGTTGTGGAGATGGGATGGAAATGGAAGATAAAGATGAGGTCTGGGGATGAGTTTGCGCATATCCCTCGTATGGGAACTAGGAGAAGGGTCTTAAGGGGAGGGAGATGGTAGAGAGTCTAGAGAGCTGGGACTCCAATTCTTAAATCTCGTGGACTCCTCTCCCTTATCTAGGTGGTGGGCCGAGAGGAGGGTTAGGTCTGGAGTTATGCCAGGTCAGGGTCAGACTTGATTGGTTTGATGGGTTTGGAATCTGATATGGGTCAAATGGGTTTAGTTTGTTAGGGTTTTTTGTTATTGCAATTTGATGGATGCATTATCATTTTAGCATCATTTGGATTTTCACACATGCATTGATTTAGAAAATCTTGAAATCTTGAAATCTTGAATTACACATGCATTGTTTTTTTTTAGACTTGTAGAAATATTGATTTATGCATGTTTTGATTTTAAACTTGGATGCATTTAAATTTGAAAAAAAGTTTTATGAATCAAGCAAGCCTATGAGTTTTAAATCTTTCAAATCATTGTAGGCTTTTTATGTTTCATTTTTTTAAACCTCATAGTTTGATTTAAATCATGATTCCAAGCTTGATTCATTGGCCCAAAATTCCCCTTAAAGAAATACTTTGAATTATGTAATTTTAAGAGAAAATGGTCCTAGGCCCAGGTCGACTTGCAGTGTGGCCGGTCGACCGGCGAAAGGGACCCAGTCGACCGACCACTCTGCAGGTTGACCGGGAATAGAGCCATTGAGCTCTTTTTCAAACGGTCATATTTATGACCATTAAGCACAGGTCGACCGGGGAAAGGTGCAGGTCGATCGGGGACTCGCAGAAACTCTTTTTTTGAGTATAAAAGGAAGTTCATTCCTTTGAGAAAGGAGAGGAACTAAGAGGCCCTCCTTGAGATGTTTTGAGGCCAATTAAAGGGAAATGAGCTAAGGGATGATAGGGGTCATTTGGAAAGCTAGAGCTTGGTTCCATTGAGTTAAATCATTAAGTAAGCTTTACTTTTCTTAATCATATGTTTTCATGCTTTGCTTTAATTATTGGTAAATCTTTTCTAGCATGATAAACTATGATTTGTTGTGTCCTTAACATGTATATGTTTCGAATTGATTTATTGTTTTGGATGCATCACCTTGATTCAAACCAAGTAGTACTCAAATTGGTATATCTCAGTAAATCATATTATTGAAAACATCTTTGAAATTATATGTAACATGATTCTTTTACTTGGTTAAATCTTTAGTTGTTGTTTTTCATCATAAGAAAATCACTTTCAAATCTATATTATGTTTTGGATTCAACAACTTCTCAAATCAAATGTACTTTTGTTTTAAAGTTTCACAACTTGCTTAGCATTGATAGGTATATCATTTTCAAGTTGAATTTTTAATTACATATGATTTTTCCCTTAACTTCAATCAAATCTATTTTTGTGTTTTACACTTTCAAATGCTTTTAGCATACATATATTGAGCTACATTGTTAATTTGATTGAAATCCTTATGCATCACATTTTTTGTTCTTAGAATTTCACAACTTGTTTGGAATACATAGGTATATCTTTTACAAGTTATTTTTAACATGTGATTAGCATTCTTTCCTCAATCAAAAATGTTTTTATGAGCTAAAACTTTTAAAAGCCTTTGGCATACATTTATGAGGTTTTATCTTCAAATTGATTGAGGACATCATACATACACATTGTGCATTCATCTTTGCATTTAGTGTGTGTGTGTGTGAATTAGATTTTCACTTTCATATCCGCCTAATTAAGAGGCATTGTATTGATCTATAACTGTATCTTCATCAAGTGTATTCTAGACACTACTTAGAGAGATAACCAACCTTTTGGTTGCAAAGGTTATTGCTTAGCCTAAGAAAAGCATAGTGTAAGAGGTTATTGCTTAGCCTTGGAAAGCATAATGTAAAGGTTATTGCTTAGCCTATTAAAAATCATAGATAATGGAAATCCGGTGGGGTGTAGGAGCACAAGCCAGTAGTGGATGTAGGCATTGAGGCTAAACCACTATAAATCATTGTGTGATGGTGTATGCTTTGTGGTGATTATTTTTTTAGCTTCCGCATTTAGTTTGGTAATCATCACTAGTGGCTAATTTAATTTAAAGAAGTTAAAATTGGTCATAATTGGTCACTAATTTGAAGCTCACCCTATTCACCCCCCCTCTAGGGATCGGATCTCGGACTTTCATAGTTGGCCTCGAGTAAGATCCGGTTTGGGGTATGGTGTAGGTTTGGGTTTGATGGCCCAATGGGTTGATTTAGTTGAGGTTTAAGCTAGGTTGAATGGGCCTAATGAGTTTTGACTTGAGTTTGGCCGAATGGGTTTGGGCTAGGATGGGATATTCAAATAGAGAGAATGGAAAAGATAAGAGTCTTGAGGAGGTAAGATTCATCCCATAATTTGAAAAGAAGATTTGCTGAAGCATGGGATGAATGATTCAAATGAAGGTCAGATTGACTGTAGGTTTAGCTATCCTATATTTAAAAATCAAGTTTTGAAGGCTTGCTTTTGTTGATGAGTCAAACGTATTGTATGGATTGGTGGCTTGGCCAGGTTGGGTTGATGAATTGGAGAGGGCTGGCCTATTCATCTTTTTGATTGGAAAAAAGGTGGGACCCACACATGCCAAATATATAGAAATCAAGTTTAGGATTTAGCCATTGGGTTACTGTGAATTGAATATTCGTGGAAGATTCTTGGTGAGGAGAACAAATTGGCATATTGACTCGAACCATTTGAAGACCAGCAAGAAGTTCAAAATTTAAGGGATCCGGGCCTGATTAATTTGGAAGAATAATCATAATTCAGAATCTGACCGTTGGATTTTATTTTTTTAAATATGAGCATCAGGAAAATCTCTCAATGAGTAGGTCTCGATCATATATGGGTCCGGTCAATTTGAAGATCTAGAAAATATTTGAATTTTTGGGGTGCCCACATATATTAATTAAATTATAGATAAAAAAAGGCATATCTCTTGATCCAACCGTTGGACTCTTTAAATCCATATATTATTAGGAAGGTTACTAAAAGTAGATCATCTTGGAAGTGAGATCCGACTCGAAACATCAGAGTTTGTGAGATCCATAAATGAAAAGGCCTATAATGATGCAACTTTCCTAATTGTGCATGATAATGAAGATTTAAATTTATTTATTCAAAATTGTCCAAATGGGGAAAAATTGGGGCATCAATAATATGAGTATTAAAATTGTCCATAGGGGTGCCAAAATGAGGTGTCTACAGTAACCCTTTCATATGTGAATGGACACACATCACTTTGGACACACCCTTTCATATGTGAATGGACACACATCACTTTGGACACACCCTTTCATATGTGAATGGACACATCCCTTTTGGAAAAAAAGAAATTTCTCCAAAAATATATAAATGGGTAGTGGACCGAGCTAGGCCCGATTGGCGTGAAGCCCAAGCCTGGTTTAGTTCGGATGTTTAGAAGGCAATTTCTCATTCACTCCTTAATGGATTAGAGCAACCCAATACATTTCTTAATTTACTCATGGGTAGATTACATTCCCATGTATTCCCACCTAAAATGATAAGTGGGTCCCACTTAGATTTTGGCTCAAAGTTGACAAATATAGTGGTGCTCTTAGCCATTTTTCCAACAATCCCCCACATGAATGAAATTGTCTGAAAGCAATGAAATGATATGCAAACTCACGGAGAGAGTACAATTGGAAATCTTCTGCATAGAAAAAGGTAGCTTGTGGCCTTGAACCTTCCCTTGTGAATTACTATCGGATTTACTGGTTGAAAGTGAACGTGATGTCTTGAACTGGTCAACCTTTTGCATAAACCGTGACAATAGAGTTCACACAAAATCTTTTCGAACACAGTTGGCTCTCATGATTGTGTTCATTTTAGCCCTGAACAATGCCCGGTTTCATGAGTGAAAAGTCCATGGGGATCCGAACCCTAGAGGGGGGGGGGGGTGAATAGGGTGAGCTACAACTATGACCAATTTACACCAATTTTAATTTCTTAATATAAACTAGTCAAATGTGATGATTAAACAATCAATATGCGGAAGCTAATAAATAATCACCACACAAGCAATCACCACAACACAATATTTATAGTGGTTCGGCCTCAATGCCTACATCCACTACCGGCTTGTGAATCCAATCACCCCACCGGATTTCCACTATTTATGCTTTTAACTAGGCTAAGCAATAACCCTTACAATGTTGCTTTTCAAGGCTAAACAACAACCTCTCTATGTGCTTTTATAGGCTAAGCAATAACCTTTACCAAATGCTTTTCTTAGGCTAAGCAATAACCTTACAAGATGCTTTTCTTAGGCTAAGCAATAACCTTACACAAAGCTTTTCTCTAAGAAGGTGTCTTTACAAAAGATCACTCTAAGAGATACAATTTAAGCTCAAATGAATTTGCCTCTTGAATAGGCTAATATGAAAGTTTAAAACAAACTCACACAAACACTCTATGCATGCAAAAGTATATGCTCATGATGTGTGTGTGTGATGACTCCAATCAAGTTTAAAAAGAAGGCTCACTCAATATATTGCTTAAAGCAATTCAAAGTTTAAAGCTCATAAAAGATTTGATTGAAGTCTTATGCAAATCACATGTAGAAATTCAACTTGTTTATGACATGAAAATCAAGGACTAACAAGTTGTATGAAAATGACTAATTTAGAACATGTGATGCATGTGCAATGTTGTTTTCAAAACCAAATTAATTTTACTAAAGTTCAAATGAATGAAAACAACAAACAATGTTTCAACCAAGTAAAAGACTCATGTTATGAAAGAAAAACAAAGATTTTGTCTAAGCATGATTAATAAAGTTAACAACTTGGATTGAAAACAAAGGTGAAGAATCCAATCTTAATTAGACCAAAGATTAGAACAAGAATGGATTCAACACATCATAGTTATTATGCTAAATATCATATACCAATAGTTTAAACAAAGCACATAACTATGATTAATAAAGGTAGAGCTTACTTGGAGGTTTAACTCATTAATCCCAAGCTTTAGCTCTCCTAAAGACCTCCTAGCCTTTCCAACTTCATCCCCTTCCAATGGCTCCAAAATGGTCTCAAAGGTTCAAGTTTCAAGCCTTTAAAAAGGTTGGAAATGAATGGACTTTATAGCCAAAAAGTTGCCAACGGCTAGTTGTCTCGGTCGACCAGGAGGGGTCTCGGTCGACCTAGAAGGCACAACGGTCAAAAAGTTACCGTTGAGTAGTTTCAGTTCAGAAACTGTCCATTCGCCCTGCAGTGGTCTCGGTCGACCGAGACCCAGGTCTCGGTCGACTGGCGACACTGCCGGGCGAGTCCCTGGGGCCAAAAATCCAACTTTTTCTCATTTCAAAGTATTTCTTTGAGGGATCTTTGGGCCACTAAATCAAGCTTAAATAACATGTTTTAAGACATTCTAAGAAGTTTAAAAACATGAAAAACACAAAGCCTAAAATGATTCAAAAGTTTAAAACCAAAGGCTAGCTTGATTTGATAAAACTCTTTTCAAATGAAAATGCATACAAAAATGATTCTTTTTGTAATGAATGTATGCAAAGCTCAAACCTAAAATCACAAGATGATTTTCCAAATATAATGCACAAGGAATTAGGTTTTCAAAAGAGTTTTGGGTTCTAAAACTAATGCATCCAAGTTTAAAACCAAAACATGCATAAAACAAAAGCTTTTCCAAATCTTAAAAGCTATGCATGTATAAAACTAGATTTCAAGGTATTTTAAATCAATGCATGTGTGAAATATCAAATGATGCTAAAGTGCAAATGCATCCATCAAATCGCAATTACAAAATCCCTAACAATCTCCCCCTTTGCAATTTGATGGCAACTTACTCATCATTGAAATTACACACCAAGGTCTTCAGCTCCCCCTCAGCTGGACAAGTCTTGAAATCTTCTTGGATGCTTCTTCTCTTAGCTTGGGCTCTTGAGCTCTTTTCTTCAATCTTCTTGATGCTTGGAGCTTGATCATTCTTCAAGCTTTCTTGCTTCTTTCTTTCTTTATCCAAGCATCTCCTTTAGCTCCAAGCTTTCTTTCTTCTATTTGCTCTCCCCCTTTGACCATGCTTCTTTCTCCTCTTGAGAACTTGAAAGCTTTCTCCCCCTTTGATGGATAGGAGATCTTCGAGTACTTGAACTCTCGAACTCTCTCCCCCTTTGATGAGTAGGAGATCTTGAACTCTCTCCCCCTTTGATGAGTAGGAGATCTTTGAGTACTTAAACTCTCTCCCCCTTTGACATTAAATTGCAAAGGAACCTACACACATGAAATAAGGAAAATACCTTTAGTAGCACCTGTTAACAAATGAAATCGAAAATGAAATACATAACAGGCTATCATGTATGGAAGTTATCTCTAAGGGCTCAAAGGCAATCCAAGGGTGAATTTGATCAAACTAATACTTCCTATGAAGGTTTACACTCCCCCTCAATCCATTCTCTTCTTTTGTCAAGCTTTTGACAAGATATAACTATTAGATTCAAGAAGTATATGGTTTATCCAAGTGAGGGTCAACTTCAAGGAAAGGATTAGATTCATTTAACTATAAGGCTCAAATGATCAAATTACCAAAAGAGAGCTAGGTCAAATGAGAGAAACGATCATGGATACCAATTGAAATAAACATATCAATTGAGATTAAAGGATGTGACTATAAACTCAATCACTCTAAAATGGATTTAAAAGTATAACTATTAGGAAAAAATCCAAATTGGAGCTATCCATGATGCAATGGGGTTTACTAAACATAGCATTAAATAATTTAACTATGGAAAGCATATGCTATGTAAAGTTTTGAAAATCATTTCATTCAAACAATAAATATGACTATTAATGTGCAAGAATGAGTGAAATGAAACTCAAACATGAAGCCAACCTCAACTATAACCAACCAATATTATGAACACATAAACATGGTGGTCATGAGATATACCTATATGAGCAAAAGAGGTGGCAACATGAACATTATGATGCTAATGGTGTGTGACATGGAACAATCATATTACTTATCAAGTTCAATCCAATGCACACAAGGTTTATCACATTCATAAGAAATCAAATCAATCAAATATTATACCAATTGAATTTGATAACATGAATAAGAGCAAGAATGTGACAAAATTCCATCAAGCATCACAAATGCATATTCATCACTAATAAAGATATAACTATTGAGCATAGTGATGAACAAGGTAAATTGCAATGTAAAAGGATATTACTTTGTAAAACATGCAATTTCCAAAGTGTCCAAATCATATGAATTCAACTACTAAGATATCCATCAACCAACATAAATGCAAGGAATGGATTTCAAAGAGATTCATATGATTAAGAACACTACTTATGAAGTTGAAACATGTATAAGGATGACATCAAGAAAATCTACATGAATCAACATCATAACCATCCATAAAGATATGACTATAAGGCATAGAGGATGGATTTGGGTTCTAGTATGGTTTTTACAAATAAAACTAAGATCACAACCATACATGGAACCAAAAGTCATTTGCATATAAAAAGAATGTAAATAAACAAGCAAGGATGCAAACAACATACATTTCCAATTCTAAGATAATGAAACCAAAAGAAAAAAGGAAATGAGAACATGGAACATGCTTTGAAGAATATAACTAATGATGTTATAGGCATTTCTATTCAAACAATCTTCAAATCATTTTGAAAAAAAAAAAACAAAGTCCAACAATGAGCATGAAAGAATGATTTTGAAGATCAATTTTCAACATGTATATGAAAAGATATAACTTAATTGAAACACATACAAGTTGAATTTTTCAAAACAATGTTCTCCATATAAAAGTATAACTTAGAAGTCCATGGAAAAACTTGAATTGAGTCAAATCATTTGTTCAAATAGTCTTACAAATGATTCAACAACAATTGATCATGAATAGTCTAGCTATGAAAGCTTTTAACAACACAATCAATTAATCATGTAGAAATGCAATGCAAAACATAAAACTAAATGCGTACAAAAAGCAAATCAAACATGATGAGATTATAATCAAAAGATTTTGAAAACCATGAAGTGTAACTTAGAATGGTGTATGAAAACAAAATCAATTGATCATAAAGAAACAATGCATTTTATGAAATGTAACTAAGAAAGAACCAAAATGCAAAGCAACATGACCAACAAAATGATTTAACTATTAAAGAATAGGTTGGTCAAGGAGGGTCAAGGCCTTAAGGTTTGTCTAAGTAGATAACTTTAGGGATCCACCTAAGGTCTTGGGAGGGTTGAACTTTGAGGTCTAGTTTGGACTTCTCACCAACTATAGGAGATTTAACTTGATAAATTTTCAATTTGAACTTATCACCATGATATTTAGATTTTACTAAATTTGGCTTAGAATGGTGATTAGTCTTTTGATGTTGGTGAGTTTGTTTCTTTGGGGATTGTTTCACTTTTCTTTTCTTCTTACTTTCTCCCTTTACTTGACTTTTGAATTTTAGATTTAACTTAGCAACTTTCTTCAAAAGTTCTTTCATGGGTTCATATAAGGGAGGTAGGTTGAGAAGCTTTTTGTTAATAGATTCTTTCAAACTTGGTTTGACTTGTTTAAGCTTTTTAGAATCTATCTTAGGAGACTCCATTTTAAGAGATTTAACTTGTTTAGTCATTTTGGAGTCTTTCTTGATTTTTAGTGTCTTACCCTTCAAGTTTGATTTTACTTTCTTTGGTTCAAAGATGGGATTAGACACATTGCTTCTTCTTAGTTTGCACTCAAACCTAAAATGTCCTTCAATGCCACAATAATTACATTTAGACATGGGCAAAGAAGTGTGAATGCTAGAGAATGAGGACTCACCCTTCACAAAAGTGTTGGTGAATTTAGGGTCATAAGACATATTCCTATTAAATCCAATACCCGTCCTATCTCCATGAGGTTTACTCAATTTAAATAATTTTTCAAGTCTATCTTCACTTTGGGTAAACTTGCACTCATACTTTTGTTTATACTCTTCAAGTTGAGTGACTTTGTTTATAAGGATTGAATTTTCATGTTTGACTTTTGAAAGTTCATTTTCAATTTCCTTATATTTGCTTAGCTCTTCATTGGCAAGTTTTAATTCAAGCTTTAGTTCATTAACAACATTAGATCCAAGCTCTTGGGTTTTTAACTTACTTTTAATCAACTTGGCTTCTAAATTGTTAAAGTCTTTGTCTTGCCTTTTTATTTGATCTCTTAGAATTAAATTTTCCTTATTAACATTATCATAATCCATCTTTAATTCTTTTAGTTCATCTTGAATGTTAGATAGATTATTTAAAGAGATCATGAACTTAGATTCTACACAATTTATAAATTCATCTTTTTCTCTAAGTTCATTTTTAGAAGAGTCTAATTCTTGATTTAGCCTTATAGATTCTTCTTTTAATCTTTTATTTTTCTTGGAAACCTCTAAGGACCATGTGTACAATTCCTCATAGGCTTCAAGTTCATCATATTCTTCTTCTTTTAATTCAAGTTGAGATTCTTTAATTTCAATGTTTGAATCTCCATAAGATGGAAGAATGAGGGGTCTAGAAGAATCTACAAAGTCTAGCATAGAGGAGTCCATTTCAATGATTTTCAAATAAGCACAACTCTAGGGTTTTTACTCTAGGTTTTTACACCTAATCAAGAGTTCCAAACACTTGATCCTAAGGGATAGAGCACTTGGCTCTGATACCAATTGAAAAGTCCATGGGGATCCGAACCCTAGAGGGGGGGGTGAATAGGGTGAGCTACAACTATGACCAATTTACACCAATTTTAATTTCTTAATATAAACTAGTCAAATGTGATGATTAAACAATCAATATGCGGAAGCTAATAAATAATCACCACACAAGCAATCACCACAACACAATATTTATAGTGGTTCGGCCTCAATGCCTACATCCACTACCGGCTTGTGAATCCAATCACCCCACCGGATTTCCACTATTTATGCTTTTAACTAGGCTAAGCAATAACCCTTACAATGTTGCTTTTCAAGGCTAAACAACAACCTCTCTATGTGCTTTTATAGGCTAAGCAATAACCTTTACAAAATGCTTTTCTTAGGCTAAGCAATAACCTTACAAGATGCTTTTCTTAGGCTAAGCAATAACCTTACACAAAGCTTTTCTCTAAGAAGGTGTCTTTACAAAAGATCACTCTAAGAGATACAATTTAAGCTCAAATGAATTTGCCTCTTGAATAGGCTAATATGAAAGTTTAAAACAAACTCACACAAACACTCTATGCATGCAAAAGTATATGCTCATGATGTGTGTGTGTGATGACTCCAATCAAGTTTAAAAAGAAGGCTCACTCAATATATTGCTTAAAGCAATTCAAAGTTTAAAGCTCATAAAAGATTTGATTGAAGTCTTATGCAAATCACATGTAGAAATTCAACTTGTTTATGACATGAAAATCAAGGACTAACAAGTTGTGTGAAAATGACTAATTTAGAACATGTGATGCATGTGCAATGTTGTTTTCAAAACCAAATTAATTTTACTAAAGTTCAAATGAATGAAAACAACAAACAATGTTTCAACCAAGTAAAAGACTCATGTTATGAAAGAAAAACAAAGATTTTGTCTAAGGATGATTAATAAAGTTAACAACTTGGATTGAAAACAAAGGTGAAGAATCCAATCTTAATTAGACCAAAGATTAGAACAAGAATGGATTCAACACATCATAGTTATTATGCTAAATATCATATACCAATAGTTTAAACAAAGCACATAACTATGATTAATAAAGGTAGAGCTTACTTGGAGGTTTAACTCATTAATCCCAAGCTTTAGCTCTCCTAAAGACCTCCTAGCCTTTCCAACTTCATCCCCTTCCAATGGCTCCAAAATGGTCTCAAAGGTTCAAGTTTCAAGCCTTTAAAAAGGTTGGAAATGAATGGACTTTATAGCCAAAAAGTTGCCAACGGCTAGTTGTCTCGGTCGACCAGGAGGGGTCTCGGTCGACCTAAAAGGCACAACGGTCATAAAAGTTACCGTTGAGTAGTTTCAGTTCAGAAACTGTCCATTCGCCCTGCAGTGGTCTCGGTCGACCGGCGACACTGCCGGGCGAGTCCCTGGGGCCAAAAATCCAACTTTTTCTCATTTCAAAGTATTTCTTTGAGGGATCTTTGGGCCACTAAATCAAGCTTAAATAACATGTTTTAAGACATTCTAAGAAGTTTAAAAACATGAAAAACACAAAGCCTAAAATGATTCAAAAGTTTAAAACCAAAGGCTAGCTTGATTTGATAAAACTCTTTTCAAATGAAAATGCATACAAAAATGATTCTTTTTGTAATGAATGTATGCAAAGCTCAAACCTAAAATCACAAGATGATTTTCCAAATATAATGCACAAGGAATTAGGTTTTCAAAAGAGTTTTGGGGTCTAAAACTAATGCATCCAAGTTTAAAACCAAAACATGCATAAAACAAAAGCTTTTCCAAATCTTAAAAGCTATGCATGTATAAAACTAGATTTCAAGGTATTTTAAATCAATGCATGTGTGAAATATCAAATGATGCTAAAGTGCAAATGCATCCATCAAATTGCAATTACAAAATCCCTAACAATGAGTGCTTTAGAGAATTTAGCCTTATTATTCTCATAGAATCGGCCCAGTTCACACTCACATAGGTGATATTATTAAGAGTATCATGCTCTACCACATCCAATTAGCTAAGATATAAGAATCATTAAAAGCTTTGCTTATCCTAATAACCGCTGCAGGATCACTATTAATATCATAGGAATGAGCAAATTTTATCTCCATAGTGATATCAATAAGTCACACACAATTCGGTTGTCCCTTTGAACCTAGTGTTAGTGTCACATTTCTGTGAGCACTGAGTTTGTTTTGTCAATTTCGTGCCAATGTGTTCCGAAGATCTTATCTCTCCAAGTGTGTCAAGGAAGATCTATTTCAAGAGATTCATCAAGCTCTTGGAAGGCCCGGATTCGTCCTGATAGCCTCCTTTTGTGTGCCAACCATCTCAGTTATTTCAGACTCAAAACCATTTCCTCTCTGGACCCTAGGACCCTTGGAAGCCTTGGTTTAAAAAAAAAATTCAAACTATTTTCTTCACATTCTGTTCTGTCCAGAATAAGGAGGTTCGGTGACCTTTCGGTCACGTTACGCTAGCCTCTTTGCAAAAAGCGGTTAACCACCAGATAACCAAAATCTCTCGGCTACATTTCCAGAATGCCTCTCAGCTGTTAAGGGACTTCGGCCACCCTGCGGTTACCTTTCGATTAACCGCCATGTGTGCTGGCGGCTAACCGCCAGGTAACCGAAATCTCTCAGCTATATTTCCAGAATACAAACCTCTCAGCTGTTAAGGGAGTTCGGCCACCCCGCGGTTACCATTCGGCTAACCGCCAGGCAACCGAATGTCATGGTTACTTTTTCGGAATGCATCATGTTTTTGGAAAGTAAATTCGGTCACCCAGCGGTCACTTCACGGTTAGTCGCCAATGCCACCGGCGGCTAACCACGAGCTGACCGAATTAGAAAAACTAGCCGTTACATCGGAACAATTGAAATGAGGCTAGCCGAACTGCCGAGAGGTTAGCCGCCAACCGTTGGGAACTTCTCTATATATTTCTGGAGCTCATTTTGCATACATCTTTTTCAACACAGTTTTGAGAGCTTGTCTGACTTACTTTTCCCTATCTATTCTAAGCTCTCAAACCCTCTTCCAAACACATTTAAACCATTATCTAGAAATGTATGAGCTGTTTTAGCTCCAAGATAAGTGTGAATGGAAGAAAGGCTTCTAGGTTGATTTCCAAATAGACTAAATACATGATATCCTAGAATCCAACTTCTTAAACCTTGGTTGTGCATCACAATGGAGGATCTACATCAACACCAAGCTTGCTTCAAGAGGTTAAAGCTTCAACTACAATTGGAGCTTCAATGAACACTTTCAGACTTCAACAAAGGAAAGTGTTCCTCTTCTCATCAACATCTACAACTAGTGTATTTTGTGATAGTGGTGTGAATATGTGTGATTCAATCACTCTAAAATGTGTGTGGGGTATTAGATCTATGTGATCGAACCTCATTACCAATTTTTTTTTTATGTAAGTGACTGAAATCATTACTTGTGTAGTTTTGATTCATCATAGTGGAACCAAGGAACTTAGTGACCCTTGTGAGTGGATGTAGGACATGGTCCGAACCACTATAAATCTATGTGCATCTCTTTATGTTGCTTGTCTCAATGTCTTCATCTAGTCTCATATGCTATCTTTAACATTGCACATTGCGTTTTGCAATCACTTTGTCTACACAACAATTATTTACTTTGACATCTTGTTTAAAAAATTAAAAAGTGGTAATGAAATTTCGTAGTCCTATTCACCCCCCCCCCCCTCTAGGACTTGTGCATTGGCACCAAGTGCACTTTCAATTGGTATCAGAGTAGGTTACTCCCTTGTGGTTTTGCAACTCGGAGTAGATCTACCTCTTTTTCTCGTGTGCCAATTTCTAATCCAGAAGGTAGTGCTGTAAACAGACCACCATTGTTTGATGGTACTAACTATGCCTTTTGGAAAGCCCGAATGACCGCATTTCTCAAATCCATTAGTGTAGAGGTGTGGGATGTTGTGGAGGATGGATGGACTCCCCCTACTTTCACAGCTGAAGATGACACTGTCAAGCCTCTTCCAAAGGCCAAATGGATAGCTAATCAAAAAACATTGAGAGACTATGATGCTAAGGCTTTGAATGCCATAACCTATGCCATGAATGCTGAAGAGTACAAAAAGATTATGACATGTACCACATTTAAACAAGCTTGGGAGCTGTTGGAAACAAATTATGAAGGAACAACCATTGTTAAGAGAGCCAAGCTCCAAATGCTAACTTCCCAATTCGAATCTCTAAGAAGATGAAATGTTTGATGAGTTTCAAACAAAGCTAACGGTGATTGTTAATGAGATGTGGTCACTCGGTGAGCAAATCCCTGAAGGCAAAGTTTGTAGCAAAATCCTTAGATCTCTACCTGAAAGATTTCACCCCAAAGTGACTTCTATAGAAGAGTACAATGACCCTGAAACTATGAAAGTAGAAGAACTGACGGGTAACATTAGAACCTTTGAGATGAAATTGAATAATGCTTCTAATAAATCCAAAGATAAGAAATCTATAGCTTTAAAGGATTCTCAACCATCTCCATCTAAAGAAGAATCAGCCAATGAAAATGAAAGTGATGATGAAGATGTTGCATTACTTACTAAAAGATTCTTAAGACAATTTAAGAAAAAGACTTCAAAGTTTAATAGAAAAGAGAAACCTTTTGATAAAAGTAAAGCCAACTCCTCTTCTAAGTATCAATCCAGAAATGTAAAATGCTATAATTGTCAAAAGTTTGGACACATATCAACTGAGTGTCCAATGGAAAGGAAAGTTAAGAAAAAGACTCTTGTGGCTACATGGGATGACTCTTCTGAAGCTGAATCAGACTCAGATGAATCACACAAAGATGAGACAGAAAATTACACTATACTAATGGCCAGAACAATGTGTGGTCCATCACTTGAGATAACAGAAAATTTTAAAAAAACTGATGTTGAGAAATCTGAGAATGAGTCTGAATCTGATTATGACAGCTCAGATAATGAGTTTGAATCTGATTATGACAGCTCAGATAATGAAAAAGATGATGAAGATCCTCAAGTAACATATGATAGACTTTATGAGGAGAGCCGCAAATTGATTGAAGCCATGAGCTAACAAAAATCCAAGAAGAAAGTCTTAAAAGAAAAAATTGAAACCTTAACTGATGAAAAGAATACCTTAGCAATTGAACTAAATGAAGTTAATTCTAAATTTCAAATTGCTAATGAAAAATTAATCAAGTTCAAGAGAGATAAAAAAGAAGTTGAAACTCTAAAAGAAGTAAACATACAATTAAGGGATGAAGTCACTCATCTGAAATGGTTTAAAGAGAAGTATGAATATTCATGTACCAATGGAAAAGAAAATTTTGAAAGACTTTTTAAAATGGGAAAATATCATAGAGACAAAACTGGATTAGGATTCAGCAAAGAAGACAAACTTAATCCTAATGCCTCTACTGTGTTTGTGAAAGGAGATGCTTCATCTAGTAGTCAAAACAATTCTGAAATTACATGTTATTCATGTGGAAGCAAAGGACATGACAAGTATGAGTGCAAAATGAAACAAATTAAAAGACAGTCCACCAAAACATGTGTCAACCCCCATAAAGATAAACAAACTAAAATATCTTCTCAGAACAATTCTATCAATCACTCCTTCTCTCAACAATTAAATGTGTTGATGAAACAAATTGGTCGTCTAAAGTTACAATTCCATAATCATACAAAAACTGTTAAATCAACTAAAAACTACTATAAGAAACCTTTTCACCAACAAAATCCTAACAAAACTAGGTCTCAAGGTCTTAGTGAAATCCCTGTCACCCAAAAATTCATATGGGTTCCCAAGAACAAAGGCCTAGTAGTTCACACAACTCTAAAAGCTATTGACCAATCCTTATGGTATCTAGATAGTGGTTGTTCTAGACACATGACTGGGGATAGAGCACATTTCTCAACCTCAATTGAATATGAGGGTGGAATTGTCACTTTTGGTGATGGAAATGTTGCTAAAGTAGTTCGTAAGGGTACATTGAATGTTCCCAACATGCGTGTTATTGAAAATGTTTTATATGTCGTTGGATTGAAACATAACTTGCTAAGCATTTCTCAAATATGTGATAAAGATCATGTTGTTAACTTTAGTAGTCATGGTTGTGAGATCTCCAAAAATGGAAAGGTCATTCTAAGAGTCCTTAGAACCAATGACAACTGTTCTGTTATTAGTAACCACAAAGAATCATCTAGTTCAGCCTGTCACATTGCTCATCTTGATGAAGCTCAACTATGGCATCAAAGACTTGTACATGTGAACTTTAGAGACTTGTCCAAACTGAATAAGTATGTAAAGGGTCTTCCAAAAATCAGCAAAGAGTCAAAAACAGTCTGTGGAGAATGTCAAAAAGGTAAACAAATCAGAAACTCTCACAAAAAGACCAAGTCTCTAAAGACCTCTAGACCTCCAAAGCTTCTCCATATGGACCTGGTTGGTCCAACAAAGAAAGAGAGTAAGGGTGGCAAAAGATACTTTCTTGTTATTGTTAATGATTATTCCAGATTCACTTGGGTTGCATTTCTAAGAGAGAAATCTGATGCTTATCCTGAATTTAAAAAGATTGTGAAAAGGATCCAAGTTGAAAAAGGAAGAGCAGTTGCTCGAATAAGAAGTGATCATGGTGGTGAATTTGAAAATACTAAGTTTGGAAAATATTGTGATAAATATGGAATTCACCATGAATTTCCTGCCCCTAAAACTCCTCAACAAAATGGTATTGCGAAGAGAAAGAATCAAGTCTTACAAGAAATGGCCACAGTTATGCTTCATGGAAAGAATGTTCCTAGAGATCTATGGGCTGAAGCAGTTAGTACAGCATGTCACATCATAAACAGGGTATACTTGAGAACTAGCTTGGATAAAACTGTTTATGAATTATGGCATGAGAAAAGGCCTAAGATTAGCTACTTTAAAATTTTTGGTAGCAAGTGTTATATACTCAAGGACAGAGAACACTTGAACAAATTTGATTCTAAAACCGATGAAGGCATTTTCATTGGCTATTCTCAAAACAGTCGTGCCTACAGAGTGTTGAACATAAACACTGGAGCCATACAAGAATCTATAAATGTAGTCATTGATGACAAACTAAATGATTTCAGTCATCAAGAAAACCCTGATAATGATGAGATAAATGTCCCAACTGAAAATCTAGATCAATCTCCAATCTCTAAGGATTTGGTAAATGTGAAACATCATTATGGACCAAATTCTGGGAGATCCCTTGGTTGGTGTCAAGACTAGAAGACAATTAGAAAACAATGTTAGCTATCTTCGCTTTACTTCTACTTTTGAACCTAAAAATGTTGACGAAGCTTTTTCTGATGATAATTGGATAAATGCTATGCAAGAAGAGCTAAATCAATTGCTAGAAATGAAGTTTGGGATCTAGTGCCTAGACTTGATGACAAAAATGTTGTAGGTACCAAGTGGATTTACAAAAAATAAGCTTGATGAAAATGGTACCATTGTTAGAAACAAGGCTAGGCTGGTTGCCCAAGGATACTCTCAAATTGAAGGAATAGATTTTGAAGAAACTTTTGCTCCCGTTGGTAGACTTGAATCCATTAGAATCTTACTTGCCATTGCTTGTTCTTTAAAATTTAAACTATACCAAATGGATGTCAAAAGTGCTTTTCTAAATGGTATTTTGAAAGAAGAAGTTTATGTTGAGCAACCTTGTGAGAACCCGACCCCTAATCTCTTGGATTAGTATTGTTTTATTTGTGGATTAGTTTCTCCTAGTGGGATTAGTATTTGTTGGGTTGAGTTTGTGAGCTAGAATGGTCTTTCTTCTAGTTTTGGGCTTTTGAGTGCTTTGGTAGCTCGTGGGGCCCTTTGGGGGTTCCCTTTTCGGCTTTGCTTTTTCTTGTGAGATTTTCCCGATTTGTTTCGTATCGTGTTTTTGGCCCGTTGCATTCATCTTGAGGAATCCTACAACTTTCATGTTGATCTCGTATCCATTTGAGAAACCAAAAACCGATTTCTTGGCCTTGAGGGCAAAACAGTCTTTTCACACCAAATCTGTACCCAAAACTCGATATTCTCGAAATCCGTGAAACATACACTTTTTGGAAACTAGATATTTCGACGATCATTTCTTCCTTCTTCGTCGAATCCATCCGAGGTCCCGAATTAGATGATTTCAGCCACCTAAGTCCCTTAAGTTGTGGGACCCATTCTCACTTGCTTATAAAAGGGAACCCATCTCCTTCATTCACTTCATTCTCCATTTTCCAGCCCAAACCAGCAACCTAGGGTTTTCCCTTGTGTTCTTCTTCTTCTCCTTGCTTCTTCATCTCCAAGCCACTCCAAGAGATCATCACTCAAGAAATGGAGATCACCATTCTCTTCTCCACCTTGCAAGCTTTTCATGGATGCCATTAGAAGAGAAATCCACCAACATTGAAACCCTCCTTGAGCTAACTTTGTGTTTTTGAAGACTCCACAAGTAAGTTCCCTCCCCAAATCTTTTAGATATGTGTTCTTCTTGCCCTTGAGAAGCTCCATTTTCATTATTGGGAGTTCTTTCTTCTTCTTCATTATGTAACCCATTTTTGGGTTGTTTTGGGGGTTTTTGTAGAAATTGTGGATCTTGAGCTTGAGAGGTGATTAGGAGCTTGGACTTGCTTGATTAGAGTCAAAGGCAAGTGGTTGATTGGATCGTTTTGATTATTAACATGTTTTGGTGAAAATCTTGATTTCATTGATGGTTTTGGTAATTTTAATAGTTGTTTTTGATATGATAAATATTGATTATGAGATGTGCTATTGATGAGTTATTCTTCCTTGTTAAGCTCTTGAAAGTGCATGCATCCTATTGTCAAGAATTTCAAATGGTTTCACATGAATGAGTTTTCTCCACTTTGAGTTTTATTGTGGATGGAATAGATGGAAAGGATGGAAATGGAGGAACTTGAAATGAGGAGCTCTTTAGCTCATTTTAATGTCTTGGAAACATGTGTTTAAGCCCCCTTGTTTATAGTTTTATGTGATTGATTATATGTTGGAAGGAAAGGAAAGAAAAAGAGAAAAATCAGAATTCCCGGACCTGCACTGCGCCCAGGTCCGATCGATCGGACGTTCAGGCCGATCGATCGGACTGAGTTTTAACTGTAAGCCTTTTTCAGCCGATCGATCGACCGATCGATCGGTCCCTGTTCAGAAAATTTTGGCCGATCGATCGGACCTTAGGTCCGATCGATCGGTGGACTCAGTTTGAGTCCGGTGGATTTTGAGAATTTTAATTTTTTCCTTAGTGCTAGGTGGGACCTTGGCTACCCTTTTTGGACTAATTGGACTATGGGTGAGATGTCTTGTGCCGACGCTTCTCACGGTTAGTTTAGTGGCATCGAAGTTCAATCCGTTTCAATCTTGAACGGGATGGAATGACGCGATAACTCCTTTATATCCAAATATAAGTCTTTTGCCTTGGTTATCGCGAATTCCATTCCTTTCGATGACTGAATAGGTTGGTCGATGTTTCCGAATTAACGTCATGCCTAGGATGGACCGTCTATAACCTTGATTTTTCCTAGTATGAAATCTAGTACTACCCATAAGCTCATTTTAAGTTGTGAAAATAGTAAAAGTGCATAAGGAGCCCGGAATGTCTTCAAACTCAAGGAGTACCAAGTAATTATCATAATCGACATACGGGACCCCTATTCACTTAAGTAGATCTTGCAATCAATATTCTTCCCGAAATGGTATAGTGCATTATATTTCCTCATTTCCCGAGATTTGCATCACATGATATGAAATGAAAGTGTGCCCTTGAGCACCCCGTTTTACCCGTTTATTTATTGTACTTGATTTACTTGTTTCCCCGAAAGCATTGGAGTTACTCTAGTAACAGTTATTTGCCCCGAGATATATTGCCCGACATGATATGATAGTGTGCCCTTGAGCACCCCCGTCTTGCCCGTTATTTATTGTACTTGACTTGCTTGCATATGTCTCGATTGGTTTTAACCTATGAGTCGGCACCACTAAGCTTGGATAACCATGTTGGTCTGATCAACCGACTTGGAGATCCCCATCTTGTCCCGCCAGCTGCAGCTTGGATCCCGCTACCCGGTTATTACCGTGGTCTTGTCCCGATACCGCAGATTGCTACTGTGGTCCCCGATGCCCGGCTCGCTACCGTGGTCATGTATAGTATATGTATATGCATTCATGAGATCCCCTGTTTCTCCTCACCTCGAGTGACTGAGATCAGGGCCTAGTATATGTATATGTATTGATATGAGATCCCCTGTTTCTCCTCACCTCGAGTGACTGAGATCAGGGCCTAGTTCTTGCTCTATCGCTTTAGTGATAGAGGACTTAGCTTCTTGTGGTTGCCATCTTGCCAGTTTCCGATTCCTTGGATACCCGACATGTTTTATATTGCTTACTGGTTTCCCAATATATGATTTGTTTTCTTTATGAGAGTTGTATTTAAACAAGTGTTTCTATTCTCTACTGTATGTTCAGTTATTATTATATTGTTTTCTGTTCTTTGTACCCGCACATGTTTTAAATGAATGCCGGTTGGGTGAAGACCCATGCTTTTACATATGTTTCAAACGATCCATGATTTTGCTATATTTATATGATCACACATGTTTCAAAGGAATTCCCGAGTTGTTAAATATCCGTGCTTTGTTTTAAATGACACTTGGTTTGTCAGATCCTTAGGTTTATCCACGTTTTAAATGATTACCCGATTTGTCAAATATCCATGGTTTGAAATATATTTTTGATGACACTTGTTTTGCCAGATTCCTATGTTTATACCTATTCTACATAATACCCGATTTGTTTAAATGTCCATATCTGGGAATAGGTTTAAACGAACATTAGTCTTGTCAGATTTCTTGGGTTACACTTGTTTTAAATGAACACCCGGTTTGTTAAATATCCGTATTTTCACATATGTTTCAAATGGACATTGGTTTTGCTAGACTGTTATGGATACCTGATTTGTTGTATACTTGTGTTTTACTTGAGTTTCAAATAAACGTTTGTTTTGTCAAACCACTATATTTATACATGTTTTAGACGAATACCCGATTGTCAAATATCTATGATTATAGATGATGTAAATGAATACATGTTTTATTAGATGTTCATGTTTTACCCGGGCTTGAAATGAATACAAGTTTTCCCCGAGATTCCCGACTTTGCACCCGTATAATTATATGCAGCATTTTGAGCAAATAGCATGATTTATCATTTGTATTATTATTCGCTATACTGTAATCTTTTCATCCACCTGCCAGACCGTCGTGTCTGACCCACTACTTTTGGTGCTCAGGTTCAGATTTCTTCGCCTCGAGTTGAGTGTTTTGTTGGCTGTGGAGCCATGCCTTGCAGGTTGTTTTGTCGGCTACGTCATGTAGACATTGAGCTTGACATCGGAGCTACGTCACATTTGGGTAGTAGTTTATAGCTTATTGTTGTATGGCTTTTATTAGCCTTTTTCTTGGGTTTCTTAATTAATGTACATTGATAATTGTAACTTGAACATATATGGGAATGTAATATCCTGTTACTGTCAGCTCTGTAATTTATTGTGATGGTTTACTCCAGTCTGATATGATTCTTGATATGATAGCTATATGCTAATGGTTTAGTGCGATGCGGAATCCGATGGCCACGGACTCCGGGTCGCAATGCCACAAAAGCTTCCGCAAAATATTCAGAATGTGTTGTCTTCACACACGCGGATCTTGGGAGAAGTAAAATAGATTTATGCTTAATCCCATCTCCCGCCCCCGAGGTTTCGGTTCGGGGGCGTGACAAACCTAAAGGGTTTGAAGAGCCTAAGAAGCCTAATCATGTGTATCATCTTAGAAAGGCCCTCTATGTCTCAAACAAGCCCCTAGAGCTTGGTATGAAAGGCTTACTCAATTCTTAATTGATCAAAACTTTGAAAGGGGTAGTGTGGATAAAACTCTCATTATTCAAACACACAATGATAACATTTTGATTGCTCAAATTTATGTTGATAATATAGTGTTTGGATCTATTTGTAATGATCTCACAGAAAATTTTGCTAATCTTATGAAATCTGAATTTGAAATGAGCATGGTTGGTGAACTTAATTTCTTTCTAGGATTGCAAGTTAAACAATTGTCTGATCGAATGTTTATTTCCCAAACCAAATATGCTAAAGAATTAATCAAAAGGTTTGGATTAGATTCAGCCAAGCACATGATGTTAGTTTTATGGTCTCAATACCAAGTATATGATGTAATAAACTGATTAATTTCTTTGTTTATCAATACAATCATGCTTTCCTTTCATGAGATGAATGATGTTTAATTATATACTAGCACATAACCAATACGAATGACATGATGGTTCATGAGATGAACCGGAGTCCACAAGTATACTAGATGTAATACATGTGTATGGATGAAATCCACATACATGAGACATGTATTGCAAATCTTATACTTAAATATCTTCACAACCGGTGATGAGATTGGGCATCTCATCTGACAAGGTTGCGGCACTTTGATCACTATGCGATAGTGTGATTTTTCTCGATCATTGGAATGTAAGATTCTGGATCATGGTGCTGGTACATTGGATGTATTGAAGGACTATGAGAAGCACCTTATATACACTGTCTTAACTTTAAGGTCTGCTCTTATAATTCCCTAGCAATAGGCTCATAATCCTGAGACATTAATGAACTCAAGTTTCTATCTATTCATTTGCTTTGAGTCACTAATGAGTGAGGCCAATTGTAGGTCAACACCTCGGTGATTTGGGTACGTGGTTGTAGAGTTGTGGGAACATTCAATGGTCAAGATGGAATCTATCTTTAATATCCCCTTGTGCCAATTAATGGATTTATCATTGGTAAGTGCGCACCCATTCCAATTAAGAGTTAATTGGATCGGTACCAAATGATCACTATAATCAATTGGGGATCAAGGATAATAAGATATGGACCTATTTTCGTAGACAAGTCCAATTGATCCATGGATATAGATGGAGGGGCCTACTTGGGGTACTGAGGAAGTTTAGGGTGTTCATTGTAATATATTCTTAAGACTGGAGTACAATTGCATTTATATAGTGGATTTATTTGCAATTAACTGTGGGCCCGGATTGCACATGAGATGTGGGGTCACGTGTCCCAGTTGGAGCCAGCTTTTTAAGGAATCCCTAGTGGTCCCCACGCTAGCCCAAGTTATTAGAAATATACTAATTCTACTTGAACTCTAATAGGAAGGTTACTATTTCTATTTGAAGTGAGACTTCTAATGGTGGTAATAGTAAGTTACTAATTATTAATGGAAGTAGGACTTCTATTTTAGTTAGAAAGGAGAAAGCTACTAATTGTTGTGGAGGTGAGACTTCTATGGCAACTAGCAAGGGATAAGGTTACTATTTTGTAATGGGAGTTAAACTTCTATTTCAAATAGGAAAAGAGGTGTAATGGAGGGCTACATAAAGGGGAATAAACCCCTCTTGGACGTCCATAATAAAGAGAGTACAACCAGCCCCTTTGTGCAAGTGTTGCACAACTTCTCTTCCTCTTCTAGCACAACCTCTCTTTCTCCTTTAGTTCCTTGGAGTTACTAGTTGGGTTTTCTCTTGGAGATTCCACCATCTTCTTGAGAAAAGAGAATCTGATACGGGTCATAGCGTGAAAGATCAAAAGGTGTTGGAGATTCTGATTTGATTAGTGAATGTGTTCATCATCAAAGAAAGAGATCAACTTCTCCATTAGAGCACTACAAAGCTCCAAAGGTATAATCTACATCCTTGTATGTTGTAGATTTCGTGGTTGCTTGTTTAGGTGTTGTTTTCTATCTTCTAGATAGTATATATTGTTGTAAATGATCTATGAGTTTGAGGGATTGCATCCTAGATTGGGTCTTGTTGCCTTCTAGATAGTTGATTCCTGCATTAAGTGGATCAAGAGTTTTTGAAACCTATCTAAATGGCCCACCTATTTTCCAACACATGAACACACCCATGAGCACAACACTCAAATTATCTAGGGAATCGAGTGGTAAGAGTGTTGATTCTAGTCTTTATAGGAGCATGATAGGCAGCCTATTATATCTTACAGCTAATAGAACTAATATTGCATTCAGTGTAGGAGCATGCGCCAGATATCAATCCAATCCCAAAGAAATTCATTTGAAAGTTATTAAAAGAATCATTAGATATGTTTCAGGGACTTTAGGATATGGCTTTTGGTATTCATATGACTCATCTACGTGCATTGCTGGATACTCAGACGCCGATTGGGCTGGAAATGTGGATGATAGAAGAAAATCTACAAGTGGTCGGTGTTTTTACCTAGGAGACTGTCTAGTTGCATGGCACAGCCAGAAACAATCATCCATCTCTTTATCTACAGTTGAAGCAGAATATATAGCAGCTGGTAGTGGTTGTACTCAAATGATGTGGATGAGACAAATGCTCAAAGACTATGGTATTGAACAATGTAGCATGAACTTGTATTGTGATAACACTAGTGCTATCAATATCTCCAAAAATCCCGTCCAACACTCTAGAACCAAGCATATTGATATTAGACATCATTTCATTAGAGAATTAAATTGGTTGAAGAAGGAGTCATAATTTTGGAGCATATTCCTACAAAAAAAACAACTAGCAGACATTCTAACAAAACCTTTGGATGTTTCAAAATTTGAAAATATGCGAAAATCCCTCGGTGTTTGTGATATTAGATGACCTCTCCTTGCTTGTTTGTTCTTAGTATAGTAGTTTCTTTTTTTTAAAAAAAGTTTGGGGGATTTCGGTTAGCCGTGTCACTCTTGGCGGCTAACCGCCTTGACGGGCCTGTGTTTTAAAAATGGGGTTATTTTTTTTTTCTCCTTCTTCCTTCGCGTGCTTTTTCTCTTCCGTTTGGTCTCCTTCCTCGCTGGTTCTCTGGCTTCCATTCGCTCTCATCTTGATAGGTATTTTTCTCTCATTTTCTTTCTATTTCTTTCCTTTAATATCGTATTTCTCTTGTTTATTGACTGTTTTTCTTTTGTATTTCCCTTTTTTATCTTTCATCTCGCTGTGTAGGTCTTCCAACCCTAGCTTTTCATCCCTTTCTTTCTTCCATTTTGTTTGTTTCTGTTCTTGTGTCCTTGTCTCCCTTTCCTATTACATATCTATAGCATTGTGTTTTTGAATTTGTTCTCTTCTCTTCCATCTGTTTGAGACAATGCCTCCAAGGATGGAATTTGTCGTAAATCGTCCCTCTAAAAGAGGACGATCTACTATTGGCTCCTCGTCTCGTCGAGCGAGACCCTCTCCATCTCCTCCACCATCTCCATCTCCCTCTCAATCACCATCTGCCTCATCTTCTCCCCCCTCATCTGAGCCAGTAAGCCTCAAACCAATTGCTCAAATGTTAAATGCCTTGAAAAAGAGATAGATTATGGTTGAGCGTCGCACTTTACGTAATGTTCTGGATCCTCATGAAACGGTCATCATTCTTGCCCACATTAGCTGGGATAACATTCTAGACTGAGGGGACAAAGCTTATCCCTCTCTTGTCTACGACATGTATGCCTCCATTACTGATGTTGTGTCCACTGTTGACTCTTGCTCCTTCAATGTTGCATTCAGAAATCAAGTAGTCACAATTGACCCCGATCGTATTTCCTCTCTTATGAAAATCCCTGTCAATCAAAATGGCCTTTCTATGGTTGCGGACTCTCTCGCTGAGGCTGAAAAGGCTGAAGCAACCCGTACTCTCTGTGGTTATGATGCTGAGTGGGATCGTAAAAAGAATTTTCTTCCTCTAGCTGCATTGATTCCAAAGTATATACTTTTACACAATTTGTTCACCTTCAATGTATATCCTCGTTAGGGCAATAGGACCGAATTAACTATGTATATGGTCAATGTTCTTCATAAAGTCATTACCGGAGTCCCCATGTGTCTTCCATCTCTTATCTGTCGTGCCATTGTGCGGTTTCACCTCTCCAATGCTACAAAGACTGCTGCTCCATTTGGATTTCTCATGTCTCCGCTCGCTCGGCATTTCGGTGTTCCTCGCCCTAACGAATCCCCTATTGTCCATACACCCTTTGGAAAAGCTAACCTCATTCAAATGAACCTTCAACCTAATGTGGAAGCGGGGCCCGTTCCTCATCATGCAAATGTTCAAGCACCTCAGCAGTCTCCAGTTCATCATACGCATGCTCCTTCTACTTCACATCGTCAGGCTACTCCTTCTATTGTATCACGGAGTGTTGGAGAACGTTTGGACGCTATAGAGCGACAGCAGTCCAAGACAGAGAAACTGTTGAAAAAGACTCTGAAATACTTAAGTGCTCTATCCAAGGGTTGTCGACAACAGAATTTTAATGACATGCCTCCTTCTCCGTCTACTCCATCTGACTAACCTTTCTTGGGTCTCTTAGCCACATGTGTTTTTATTGGTTCTCCTCGTTTTGGTGGTGTTGTTTTGGCTTGTGGCTGCCCCTCCTCTGTTTTTGAAAAACTTATTATGTTTACTGTCTATGGATGTTCACTCTAACTTGAAATGGATGTTTCTATGGTATTATTGATTAAATGCTTTTATACTTTCATTGTCTATTCTCTATTGCATTATTATCTATCTTTTATACGTCATGGTTATTATATCTTTATCAATTTGTGACAAA
Organism: Cinnamomum chago; assembly: GCA_038049695.1. Classification (NCBI taxonomy): domain Eukaryota; kingdom Viridiplantae; phylum Streptophyta; class Magnoliopsida; order Laurales; family Lauraceae; genus Cinnamomum; species Cinnamomum chago. The sequence continues at coordinate 49,573,087 of CP142456.1, forward strand.
AGGGGGAGTGAGGTTTAAGTTTGCAGGTACAAATTGAGGGGGAGGATTTATCTCAGGGGGAGAATCTATCTCCATTTCCCATGCTTTTAATCTGTGTTTTTACTCTAACAAGGAAAAAGATTCTCTCTTTTTGGTCTATGTTTGTTAGTGTTGTGCTTCTACAGGTACATCTTCTCTATCTCATATGAAGAGCTGTTTATACTAGTCTTGATTCCTTTTTGTTCTTTTATTTGTATTTCAGTTGTAAAAAGGTCATGTACCTTGTGTTTGGTTGTTCTCTGAGTTGTAATGGATATCTCTCGTAATCTTGTATTAGCTAAATAGTTTTGCCACGAAATTGACTAAGGGGGAGATTGTTAGTGTCACATTTCTGTGAGCACTGAGTTTGTTTTGTCAATTTTGTGCCAATGTGTTCCGAATATCTTATCTCTCCAAGTGTGTCAAGGAAGATCTATTTCAAGAGATTTATCAAGCTTTTGGAAGACCTGGATTCAACCTGGTAGCCTCCTTTTGTGTGCCAACCATCTCAAGTATTTCGGACTCAAAACCATTTCCTCTCTGGACCCTAGGATCCTTGGAAGCCTTGGTTTAAAAAGTGTTTTCAAACTATTTTCTTCACATTCTGTTCTATCCAGAATAAGGAGGTTCGGTGACCTTTCTGTTACCTTGCAACTAGCCTCTTTACAAAAAGCGGCTAACTGCCAGGTAACCGAAATCTCTCGGCTACATTTCCAGAATGCCTCTTAGCTGTTAAAGGACTTTGGCCAACCCGCGGTTACCTTTCAGTTAACCGCCATGTGTGCTGGTGGCTAACCGCCAAGTAACCAAAATCTCTCGGCTGCATTTCCAGAATACAAACCTCTCAGCTGTTAAGGGAGTTCGGCCACCCCGCGGTTATCTTTCGGCTAACTGCCAGGCAACCGAATTTCACGGTTACTTTTCCAGAATGCATCATGTTTTTTGAAAGTGAATTCGATCACCCAGCTGTCACTTCACGGTTAACCACCAAGGCCACCGACGGCTAACCGCGAGCTGACCCAATTAGAAAAACTAGTCGTTACATCAGAACAATTGAAATGAGGCTAGCCGAACTGCCAAGAGCTTAGCTGCCATAACTAGCCGTTGGGAACTTCTCTATATATTTATGGAGCTCGTTTTGCACACATCTTTTTTAACACAATTGTGAGAGCTTGTCTGACTTATTTTTCCCTATCTATTCTAAGGTCTCAAACCCTCTTCCAAACACATTTAAACTATTATCTAGAAAATGTATGAGCTGTTTTAGCTCCAAGATAAGTGTGAATGGAAGAAAGGCTTCTAGGTTGATTTCCAAATAGACTAAATACATGATATCCTAGAATCCAAACCTCTTAAACCTTGGTTGTGCATCACAATGGAGGATCTACATCAACACCAAGCTTGCTTCAAGAGGTTAAAGCTTCAACTACAGTTGGAGCTTCAATGAACACTTCCAGACTTCAACAAAGGCAAGTGTTCCTCTTCTCATCAACATCTATAACTAGTGTATTATGTGATAGTGGTGTGAATATGTGTGATTCAATCACTCTAAAATGTGTGTGGGGGATTAGATCTGTGTGATCGAACCTCGTTACCAAAATTGTTTTGTGTAAGTGACTGAAATCATTACTTGTGTAGTTTTGATTCATCATAGTGGAACCAAGGGACATAGTGACCCTTGTGATTGGATGTAGGACATGGTCCGAACCACTATAAATCTGTGTGCATCTCTTTATGTTGCTTGTCTCAATGTCTTAATCTAGTCTCATATGCTATCTTTAACATTGCACATTGCTTTTTGCAATCACTTTGTTTACACAACACTTATTTACTTTGACATCTTGTTTAATAAATTAAAAAGTGCTAATGAAATTTCGTAGTCCTATTCACCCCCCCCCCTTTAGGACTTGTGCATTGGGACCTGGTGCACTTTCACCTTGATCTTGGGATCTCCAGTCAACTAGGTAGGGTTGCCATTATGACAACTTTTCATTCATAGGCTTTAAGCCCATTCCCCTCGATGAACGGTTTACTTGCTCTCTCGCTAAACCTTTGGTAAAAGGGTCCGCAATGTTATCTATGGACTTCATCTACTCAATCATCATAATGCCATTAGAGAGCAGTTGTCTCACGGTATTATGCCTTCGACGAATATGTCGAGACTTACCATTATATATTTTACTCTGTGCCCTTCTAATTGCTGATTGATCATCACAATGAATGCAAATAGGAGGCACAAGTTTTAACCATATTGGAATATCTTCTAGGAATTGACGAAGCCACTCAACTTCTTCGCTAGCTTTATCCAGTGCAATAAACTCAGATTCCATAATGGATCTAACAATGCATATTTGTTTAGAAGATTTCCACGATACCGCTGCACCACCAAGTGTAAATAGATTGCCACTTGTGGACTTTGTATCTTTGGTATCTGATATCCAGTTGGCATCACAGTAACCTTCAAGTATAGCTGGATATTTAGAGTAATGCAATCCATAGTTTTTGGTGTATTTTAAATATCTTAAAACCCTAACTAAGGCCTTCCAGTGGTTTGATCCGGGGTTACTTGTGTATCTACTCAATTTACTAACTGCATATGCAATGTCAGGACGAGTGCAATTCATCACATACATTAGGCTGCCAATTATTTGCACATATTCTCATTGTGATATGCATTTTCCATTATTCTTGGATAAATGGATACTAATATCAATAGGTAGTTTCGCTGGACTGTTGTTATCTTGATTATATTTCTTAAGTATTTTCTCAATATAGTGCGATTGAGATAATATCAATCCATTTGGTGTTTTAGATATTTTTATCCCTATTATGACATCAGCAACACATAAATCTTTCATGTCAAACTTATTGCTAAACATTCTCTTGGTAGCTTGAATGATATCATCATTACTACCCATAATGAGCAAATCATCAACATATAATCAAATAATGACACAGCCATTATTAGTGTTCTTGACATATACACATTTGTCACATTCATTGATCTTAAACCCATTTGACATCATCAAGCTGTCAAATTTCTCATGCCACTGCTTTGGTGCTTGTTTTAATCCATATAGAGATTTGACAAGCCGACAAACTTTCTTAGTTTGACCTGGAACATTAAACCCTTCTAGTTGGCCCATATATATTTCCTCATCTAATTCACCGTTTAAGAAAGTTGTCTTTACATCCATTTGATGTATCTCAAAATTGTGTATAGCAGCAATTGCAATCAACATTCGAATAGATGTTATTCTCGTAACTGGTGAATAAGTATCGAAATCGTCCAAGCCTTCCTTTTGTCTGTATCCTTTAACAACAAGTCTGGCTTTGTACTTTTCAATTGATCCGTTTGCTTTCATCTTCCTCTTGAATATCCACTTGCATCCAAAAGTTTTGCAACCTTGTGGAAGATCCACTAGTTCGCATATATGATTTTGCAAAATGGACTCAATTTCACTATTTATCGCCTCTTTCCAATATGGTGCCTCGGGACTGGACACCGCTTCTTTAAAGGTGTGAGGCTCATCTTCTAACAGAAATGTTAGAAGTTCTGAACCAAACATTTTTTATATTCTAGCCCTCTTACTCCGTCTAGGTTCATCAATCTCTTGTTGATTTTGATTACTGCTACTAGCAGTATCATGAGTTCTTTTAGGAGAACTCGTTTCCTACGATGGTTTATAAGGAGATACATGTTCAAAGAACGATGCATTCCTTGACTCAATAATAGTATTAGGATGCATATCGGGAATCTCGGACTTATGAATTAGAAACCGATACTAACTGCGATTATGAGCATACCCAATGAATACACAGTCAACTATCTTTGGTCCTATTTTAACCTTTTTAGGTGGAGGAACCTCCACTTTAGCCAAACACTCCCACATTTTCAAGTATTTGTAGGTAGGCATTTTGCCTTTCCACAATTCGTAGGGGTTCTTATTGGTCTTATTGGTTTTCTTTTGAGATATTTGGTTGAGAATATAATTTGAGGAAAGAATAGCATCTCCCCACAAGTTTTGAGGTAATCCAGAACTTATTAACATAGCATTCATCATTTCTTTTAAAGTTTTATTTTCTTCTTTCAACAATACCATTTTGCTGAGGTGAATAAGGAGCAGTAGTTTGGTGTATAATACCATGTTGTGAACAGAATTCACCAAAAGGTGATTCGTATTCACCCCCTCTATCGCTTCTTATCACCTTGATTTTCTTATCAAGTTGATTCTCAACCTCATTCTTGTAATGTTTGAACATTTCCAAGGCCTCACCTTTACTTCTCAGTAGGTGAACATAACAGTATCTTGTGCAGTCATCAATGAATGTAAGAAAATATTTCTTACCACCTTTAGTTTGAACAAACTTTAGGTCACCGATATCAGAATGAATTAACTGAAGTGGTTCAGAAGTTCGTTCAATTGAATTAAAGGAAGTTCTAAGTAAGTTTAGCTTCTGCACATGTTTCACATTTGATATTTGAATGAAAACTGCATTTAGGCAAACATTCCATATTAACTAATCTACGCAAAGCATTATAGTCGACATGACCTAATCTACCATGCCCCACATTAGAAGACTCAAGCATATAAGCAGAAGAGTTTTTCTTATTAGGTACAATTGTCATTACATTCATTTTAAAGAGCTCATCGCTCATGTACCCTTTTCCCACGTACATCCCAGATTTAGTAAGTACAAACTTGTCCAACTCAAATACTAGTTTGAAACCCTTCTTACTCAATAGTGAGCTTGATACCAGATTCTTACGAACATCAGGTACTTGCAGCACATTGTTGAAGGTGAGTTCCTTTCTAGAAGTCATCTTCAATTCCACCTGTCCTTGACCTTCAACCTTAGAAGTGGCAGAGTTGCCCATGAAGAGTTGTTATCGGGTTGATGCATGATAAATGGAGAACATCTCTTTAATAGAGCAAACATGTCGAGTGGCCCCAGTGTCCACCCACCATTCTCTGGTGTTGCCAACTAGATTGACTTCTGAGACCGCAGCAAAAAGATTGATGTCTGAAACATCATTGGAGAGAGTGTCCAATTCTATCATGTTGGCCTGCGCTGGTTTCTTACTTGTATTGCCTTGGTCCTTGCGCTTATGATAGTCCTTAGCATGGTGGCCTGGTTTGTCGCACACATAACATTTCCCTTTGAACTTCTTGTTGTCATTGGGACCTTGTTTTGAACCATTGGGATTGTTCTTCCTCTTCAAGGTTTTTCCTGCTTTCTTCTCAAACGCACGATTGTCTTCCTCTATCCTCAATCTGACATTCAGGTATTCAAGTTTCATCTCCTTTCGTTTATACTTAAGGTAGTTCTTAAACTCCTTCCAAAGTGGTGGAAATTTTTCAATGATTGTTGCCACTTGGAAAGACTCACTATGAGACATTCCTTCTGCATGTATTTCATGGAGAATTACCTGAAGTTCCTAAACTTGATTGATTACTGCTTTGGAATCGATCATCTTGTAGTCAAGGAATCCGCCAACAACGAATTTCTTCATTCGGGCATCTTCAGTCTTGTACTTTTTATCAAGAGAATCCGATAATTCCTTAGCAGTCTTCAATGAACAGTACACATTATATAATGTGTTGTCTAGTCCATTAAGAATATAATTTCTACAAAGGAAGTCCGCATGCTTCCAGGCTTCTACAGCAGCAACTACTTGCTTGTCTGTCTCACCTTCTGTTAAAGCAGGAGCTTCTTCATGGAGGAACCTAGTCAAGTTCAAGGTAGTGAGATATAACAACATTTTTTTTACCATCTCTTGAACTTAGTACCATTGAACTTCTCAAGTTTCTCCCCATGGTTCACCATAACAGGGGTAGGGGTACCAACTGAAGTATTCTTCTCAATACCCATTACTGTTGACAGAACATAAAAAATAAACACAAAGTATACTGCAGACTTATAAACTAACAGTACTGTAAATAGAAACTCAGACTATATGGTAATTGTATACTGAGGCAACCAGAAAGCAATTTACAGAACAAACTGAAGTTCTATAACTAGTTATATAAAAAAGAGAAACTCAGTTTTACAATACTAGTTTCAGAAACAAAAGACTAGAAACCAATAGTAAAACTGACATAAATCGAAACCAGAAATACTAAAGTAAAACTGATAACAAAGTGTACTCAAAAGCCAAGGAATTTTTCTTAAGAATGTTGTTCCGAGTACATACAGAATTAACTCAGTATTTAGGAAATAGGTTTGCACTATAGAAAGAACAGAATGACAGCAATAGAATAATCTTGAAAAATAAATCCACTTACTGTTTGAAGGTAGAAAACATAGAACTTTTGTTGAAGTTAAGTGATCAAGGCTAGTGTTTGACACTATGTTCTTAAGACAAATTTCACCCCCGCAACGGTGCAAACAGGCTTCAATGGCGTTTGTCTCTCAGGATACAATGATCGATCCACACAATAGCAGCACTACAAACTATGTGACAGGCGAACCAATCATATAGTAGAACTCTCTCTTGACTCAGACTGATGACCCAAATGCAATGCAGTTGCAGTGAATGGAATGAGTAAGAAGGCATTGACAAGATGATATTTATAGCATGCTTCATGTCTATTCATGGGGTTGCATCTCTTCAGTGAACAGATGCTTCTCTTTGGACACGCCTCTTGGGTTGGACACACCCTTTCATATGTGAATGGACGCATCACTTTGGACACATCCTTTCATATGTGAATGGACACACATCACTTTGGACACACCCTTTCATATGTGAATGGACACACATCACTTTGGACACACCCTTTCATATGTGAATGGACACATCCCTTTTGGAAAAAAGAAATTTCTCCAAAAATATATAAATGGGTAGTGGATCGAGCCAGGCCCAACTCGCATGAAGCCCAAGCCCAAGCCCGGTTCAATTCGGGTGTTTAGAAGGCAATTTCTCATTCACTCCTTAATGGATTAGAGCAATTCAATACATGTTCTTAATCTACTCATGGGTAGATTACATTCCCATGTAATCCCACCTAAAATGATAAGTGGGTCCCACTTAGATTTTGCTCAAAGTTGACAGATATAGTGGTTCTCTTATCCATTTTTCCAACATTTATTTCTCCTCGGGGGTGGCTTCTCCCACCCCCTACTTCAAGTGATTTGATCACTTTACGGGGTGAGATCCAAAATGATATTCATCTCCAGCCTTCATTTTCTGATGAGTTTGTGTGGACCCTGGAGGAGCATGAAAATTTTACTTTGAAGTCTGCATAAGCTATGGTTCTAAATCTCAGTTCCCGGGATGCAATTCCTCAGGGGGACAACATGTGGTTTAAACGATGCATTAAGAAGCTTTCTATTTGCACTTGGATGGGGTTCCTAGGATGCCTTGAGACGAAAAGATTTTTTATCTCAAGGAATGTTAATTGTAACTCTAACTGTGTTCTTTGCCTTTCTACTTGGGAATCTCAGGACCATTTGTTTCTCCAATGTCCTTTTTCTTTGCAGGTTTGGAAGGGTTTGCTTCATATAATTTACCTTCAGCCTATTCCTTGTGATTCTCTTATGGGACTTATTCAGTCTACCTTGCTTAGGGTTGAACACAAAGTTCAAAAGGGATGACTACCCTTTGTAATCTCATCTTTACTGCATTCATATGGCATATTTGGAGAGAAAGAAATGCTCATGTTATCCGAAATGTTTGTCGAGGAATTGATCATGTGATTAGAGATTCCATTTCGATGGTGTAAAGCAGGTGCATTTTCCTAGGCATTCAAGTTCTTCTCTTATTGCAGAGGTGCTTCCTAAGGAGGGATGGTGAATGTCTACTATTTATATCTATCTGTGTGGGGTCGTTCTGTGTTCACGAATTTAGGTGGGGTCATCCTCCAGTCTCGGTTACCATTGGTCTCGGCACTGTCCAAGGTCGGCCGCAACGCCGTCTCAGAAGAATCATATGGCGAGTCTCGGTGGCTACATCACGAGTCCGGACCTCGACCTCAGCCTCTGCCCGACCTCGGCCCCTGTCACTCAGCCATTAATGCAGCCATAAATGCGCTGCCGTGATGGAAACGGTGAACTGACAAGCGGAGTGGGCACCGGACCTAGATAAGGGGCACGCCTTATCTCAGGGTCATGTCTATAGGCGTGGAATGATGGTCCGATGGGACATTCCCTTTTCACCTACCCCCACTCAGGAGTTAAGAGTACACTCTGATAGGACTCCCGTCCCCTCAAGGGGTCAATCCAATGATGACTATCACATCTATATATAGCATGGAGGAAAAACATGTAAGGTACGCAACCCGTCTCCCTCCAGCACTTCTTCTTCTCCATTCTCTTTCAGTTCCTACACTGACTTGAGCGTCGGAGGTCCTTCGGCTGCCTATAGCCAGGGGCTCTGACTTGCTGTTTCTCTCTTTCAGGTCATCAGAGGCTCGATCCTTTCCCCTCATCTTCCCAAAATCTCCAAACCAAGAGCTTAATCCTCTGATAATCAAGTCCGTAATTCTTAGGCACTTACAGTTGGCGCCGTCTATGGGAACAGGATCCGTGCCAAAGTCTCTGCGAAAGCAATGCCTTCAAAGACCAGATACGGTGGCGGAGGACCATCGAAGCCCCAAAAAGCATCGTCCTTACCGCTACGGGAGCAACCTGCGTTTCCACCATTCTTGCAATCGCAACTGCCCCAGCCGGTTGTTTCGGAACCACCCCCTGGCCTTCATTCTGCTCTTCTTCTCCCTCCGGGACCGACCGGGGTTCCTCCTATCGGGCAGGAGCCATCTGGGACCCCGCGTCAGAGGAGGTCAGGGAGAAAGTCGAGTGTCGGGTACGTGGAGGGCATCGTCCAATCGGCTTCTTCGTCTCGGCCCATAACCACGCGCCTCCGCCAAGATAGCCGTCGTGAGACTCCTCGCCATTCTGGTGAGCGGCCACACGGGGGTCCGCAGCAGAACGCCTCCACGACGGATCTTCGACGACGAGGCAAGACCCCCGTCAGGGCGGGGTCCCGTCAGTCCCACCAGTGCGTCCACGACGACGGCCAGTCCTTTCATCAAACCCATGGAGCCAGAAATGACAACCCCCTGCTAAAAAAGCTCGATGCCCAGAACCAGGCTCTCCAAGATAAAGAGGAGGTGATTCGTCGTCTCGAGGAGCGACTCGAAATGAATGAGAGGAAGTCTCATGGTCCACCTCCCAAGCGACAGCAGACCCATCCGGACAACCGAGATCTGAGGCAGGTCCTCAACAACAGAAGGAGATATCGCTGCGAGGAGGAAGGCTCGAGCAGCAGTCATCTGCCCGGTGGCCTCGGGGGATCGCGACGTGAGCCAGAATCCCCGAGACTAGATCACCAGACGGACCTCAAGGAGTTGCTGGACCACTACGTCAAGCAGGAGGTCCAGGCCCGTTTGGCCGAGATCGGGTTCGCCCGAGACCAAACTGATGAGCATGAAGAGGACGATCAGGGCATGTCCCCCTTCTCGCAGGAGATTAAAGATTTCTCTCTCCCCGAGAGATTCAGCGTCCCGAGGTTCGTCCTCTATAACGGGGCCTCGGACCCAGAGGCGCATCTGCGGCATTTCACTCAGCGGATGTCGGTCTGGGGGGACGTCGGTCTTTTGAACTACAGGGTTTTCTCATCCAGTCTGGGAGACCTCCCCCTCTGGTGGTTCTGCGCACTCCTCCCCGGATCGGTCTCGAGCTGGCTGCAGCTCCGGAGCTCTTTCCTTGAAAAGTTTCAAGCACACCGCGTCATCCCAAAGACAGGTAGCAATCTCATGGCGATCCGGATGAAAGACGGTGAGAGTATCACTGCCTTCGCTAGGAGATTCTGGATGATATACAGCCAGATTACCGATGCCAACGACGAAGTTGCCATCATGTGCTTCAGGGAGGGCTTACTCCCAGGAAACGAACTCCGCAGAGACCTGGTCCGGAACCCTGTGGCTACGATGAAAGCACTGATGGCAAGGGTGAAGCAGTACATTGAGCAAGAGGAGGACGAGCCCCACGGCACAGAGCGGTTCGGATTCCCAAAGAAGCACCAGGCCTCCACCAGGGAAGGGACATTCCCCAGACCGAGGTCGGATAAGAGGAAGCCCGCCAACTCTTTCTCAATCTCCTCGGACAACAGCAAGTCGGACAACAGCAAAAGACCAAGGTTCCAGCCCCCCAGGCATGCCGGCGATTCCTACAGAGCCATCAATATTGTATTCAGGGAGCCCATTTATAGAATCCTGAACAAGATCAAGGCAGAACCGTACTTCCAGTGGCCGCGGCCGATGATGAGCGACCCATCCACCCAAGACCAGCAAAAGAACTGCTCCTATCACAAGCAGCACGGGCACATGACCGAAGACTGCTTTGCGCTGAAATCCCACCTTGAAAGGCTCGTCAAAGACGGGCACCTCTAAGAGTACATCAAGAAGGAAAAAAGGGTTAACCGAGCCCAGCAACTCGTTCCACCCAATGATGACTCGGACGATGACGAACCAGCAGGTATCATCAACGTCATCCACCTGGCCCCCTTCCCAAGCAAAGAAAGCGCCCGAGCTCGGTCAGAGGCCAGGAGGGCTGCCCATGGCAAGCAGGTGATGTCGGCAGAGTTAGAAAGCGCCCCGAAGAGGGCTAAGAGGGAAAGGCCCAGGATTTGGTTCTCAGATGAGGACTTGAAGGGAGTCCAGCTCCCCCATAATGACGCCCTCATCCTCACCCTGCGGCTCAACAATTACACTACCAAGCGCGTCCTTGTGGATCCGGAGAGCTCCTTCGAGATCATCTACTATAGTTGTTTTAAGCAGCTTGGCCTAACCGAATCCGACCTACAGGAGGCTCATGTCCCTCTGGTAGGATTCAGCGCCAAACCAGTGTACCCCAAAGGCAGGATCTCACTCGAAGTCCGGATCGGAGGCGCAACGAAGATGGCAGATTTTATGGTAGTGGACGCGCCATCCCCCTACAATGTGATCATGGGACGAAGTTGGCTGCAAGCCATGGAAGCAGTGCCCTCCACCTTACATCAAAAACTCAAGTTTCCATTAGCAAAGCCTGACGGGGCGTTCGAGATTGTGACTGTGTGCGGAAATCAGCAGATGGCCCGAGAGTGCCTCATAGCCGTAACACCTGGGGAGGCGGAGCCGAGACAAGTGCATATGGCCGAGCTCGAAGCCGAGATTGAGAACGTTGGGCGGACAGCAGGGCAGAAAAGCATAGAGGACCTCACCGAGGTCAGGATCAATCCTGAAGACTCCGAGCGCTACTTCATGCTGGGTAGCCAGCTCCCCGACACTGAGAAGGCCGAGCTGCTAGACTTCCTACTTCTGAATAAGGATGTCTTCGCCTGGACTCCATATGAGATGCCAGGAATTGACCCCGAGGTCATGTGTCACAAGCTGAATGTGGATCCCGGACACAAGCCCATAGTGCAGAAGGCTCGCAGAACAGGGATCCCGCAGACAGAGGCTGTAGTCGAAGAGGTGGATAAGCTCCTCGAAGCTGGGGCGATCCGCGAGGTGCACTATCCCCAGTGGCTCGCCAACACAGTGGTGGTAAAAAAGAAGAGCGGCAAATGGAGTGTCTACGTGGATTTCACCGACCTTAACAAAGCTTGCCCCAAGGACAACTTCCCCCTCCCAAAGATCGATCAGATGATCGATGCCACCGTGGGACATGATAGGATGAGTTTCCTAGACGCCTACCGAGGTTACCATCAGATCCCGCTGCACGGACCTGATGAGGAAAAAACTGCATTTATAACACCTCGAGGCATCTACTGTTATAAGGTGATGCCCTTCAGACTGAAGAATGCCGGGGCAACGTATCAGCGGCTGGTCACGAGAATGTTCCAGAACCAGCTCGGGAAGACGATGGAGGTCTATATTGATGACATGGTAGTCAAGTCCAAAGAGTCGCAGAACCACTTGGCAGACCTACGCCAAACATTTGCCATCCTCCGGAAGTTCCATCTCAAACTAAATGCTTCCAAGTGTGCGTTTCGCGTCGGTTCTGGCAAATTCCTGGGCAGCTTGGTGACCAGAAGAGGGATCGAGGCTAATCCCGAACAGATTGCAGCCATCCAGTCAATCCAGCGTCCCACCTCGGCCAAGCAAGTCCAGCGACTCACAGGAATGGCTGCTGCACTCAATCGCTTCATCAGCCGAGCCTCGAACAAGTGCCGTCCATTCTTTTAGCTCCTGAAGAAAAGTTCCAAGTTCCAATGGACTCCTGAATGCGACCTGGCACTGGAAACGCTCAAAAGGTACCTCTCCTCACCACCACTTTTGTCTACTCCGTCGCAAGACGATTTTCTCTATCTTTACCTTGCAGTCTCGGACCATGCGGTGAGCTCGGTGCGGGTTCGAGAAAGCGACAAGCAGCAGTACCCCATCTATTACACCAGCAAAACCTTGCTCGACGCTGAGACCAGGTACCTGCCACTTGAAAAGCTAGCACTGGCACTGATCAGCGCCTCTCGCAAGCTCTCCCATTACTTCCAGACACACACGGTGGTGGTCATCACGGAATTCCCACTCAAATCCCTCTTCCGCAAGGCGGACTTTTCTGGACGCATCTCCAAGTGGGCCGTCGAACTGGGTCGTTCGATATCCGATATCAACCCAGAACAGCAATCAAGGCACAGGTCCTGGCAGACTTCGTCGTCGAATTCACCTCTCCTAGTTCGGCACCGACCTCGCTCGATACCGAACTGGGGGACTCCAAGAGCAATGATGAAGCTGAAACCGAGACCGAGGAAGACCAGTCTTGGAAAAAATTCCTTGAGTCAGCCTGGAAAGTCTTCGTTGACGGATCGTCAACATCCAGAAGAGCAGGCGCCGGCGTTGTCCTTCAATCTCCAGAAGGACTAGTCATTGAGCAAGCACTGACCCTGGACTTCAAGGCATCAAATAATGAAGCAGAATATGAAGCACTGATCGCTGGTCTCGGTAGTGCAAGAGTACTGGGGGCACGTCGGGTGGTAGTCTTCAGTGACTCCCAGTTGGTGACGAGCCAGCTGAGCGGAGACTACCAGGCCAGAGACGAAAGAATGATGGCCTACCTAGCCCACACCAGGTAGCTCCTCTCCCAGTTTGAAAAAGCTGAAGTCAGGCAAATCGGCAGGGAGTCCAATCGCCATGCACGCCCTAGCAAGCTTGGCCTCAGCCGTAGAAGCTGGGAAGAGAAGGACAGTTGATGTGGGGGCACTGGAAAGACCGAGCATAGAGCTCCTTCCAGTTCGGCAAGTATTGTGCACCGACCTCGGTCCAAGCTGGATGGACCCAATCGTGACGTTCTTGAGAGAAGATAAGCTCCCCGAAGACAAGACTGAAGCTCACAAGGTCTGGCTGAAAGCAGCTCACTTCTGGCTATCACCGGACGAAAAGCTCTATAGAAAATCCTACTCAGGACCATACCTCCAATGCGTCCATCCGAGCAAAGTGGAAGACTTCCTCTTTGAAATTCACGAAGGAATCTGTGGAAGCCACATCGGGGGAAGGTCACTGGCTTACAGAGCTATCAGCCAGGGCTACTAGTGGCCCTACATGCAAAAGGATGCCCAGATCTACGCCAGGAAGTGCGAAAAATGCCAGAAGTTCTCCCATTCCCTTCACCAGCCAGCTCGGGACCTTAGCCCTATCTCTAGTCCTTGGCCCTTCGCTCAATGGGGGCTAGACATTGTGGGGCCTCTTCACCGAACTCCAGGAAACAAGAGATGGCTGATGGTGGGCACCGACTACTTCACAAAATGGATTGAGGCGGAGGCCTTATCCTCCATCACCGAGCACGACACAAAGAATTTCTTATGGAGGAACATCGTCACACGATTCGGGATCCCCAGGACCCTGGTCTCGGACAACGGAACCCAATTCGATTCAAAATTCTTCAAAAACTTCTGCAAGGAGCTCGGCATCAGGAACCTCTTTGCAACCCCAGCCTACCCACAGAGCAATGGGCAGGCGGAAATCTCAAACAAAGTGGTCCTGGAGGGACTGAAGAAACGGCTTGATAAAGCTAAAGGCAGGTGGATAGAAGAATTGCCAAGTGTCCTTTGGGCGTACAGAACCACCCCGAGGCGATCCACTTCTGCAACCCCTTTTTCATTAGCCTACGGGATGGAGGTTGTAATCCCTCTCGAGGTCGGCCTCCCGACCTTAAGGACAAATCTCTTCGATCAAGGGCAGAACGAGATAAACCTTGCCAGAGAGCTCGACCTGGCCGAGGAACGAAGGGAAGCAGCGTCCGTGCGTCTGGCCGCCTATCAGCAGCAGTTGTCCCGAGGATATAATCAGAAGGTTAGAGAAAGAAGGTTCTCGGTTGGAGAACTAGTCTTGAAGAAAGCGCTCCCAGCTGATAAAGATCCTAACGAAGGTAAACTTGCGCCAAGCTGGCTCGGCCCGTTCAAGGTAGTCTCGGTCTCTGGAAGGTCGGCCTATAGACTTGAGGGGATGAATGGCAAAGAGTTGCCACAACCATGGAATGCTACACACCTCAAAAAGTTTTACTTCTAGTTGTATTCGGAATGATGAATCAATAACAAAGGATCTTTTGGGATGAAAACCTGGCTTATATCTTTCAAGTTATGTACAAGGCTTCGGCCCTCGCGCTAGCCTCCTTGAGTTCGGTCACAGGGCCAACTCCACAAGGCTCCGGCCCTCGCGACAGCCTCCTTGAGTTCGGTCACAGGGCCAACTCCACAAGGCTCCGGCCCTCGCTCCAGCCTCCTTGAGTTTGGTCACATGGCCAACTCCACAAGGCTCCGGCCCTCGCGCCAGCCTCCTTGAGTTCGGTCACAGGGCCAACTCCTCAAGGCTCCGGCCCTCGCGCCAGCCTCTTTGAGTTCGGTCACAAGGCCAAGACTCTACTCCTCACTGCAATCTCTCAGATGTCAAACCATCCCCTGAGGACATAAAAAGGGCCAAATATCTGAAGTCGCGGAGCTCGGCCGGCCTGTGAGCTCAATCCAGACCCTTCGGGTCATCTAAGGGCACCGCCTTGGCTCTCCAAACTAGAAGGTCGCATCTTGGGGTATAGTATCAACTAATATTGGTCTCTTCCTAAGATTCTACCCTCAGGAACGCGCCTTCGAAGGCCCTCCATCGATCAAGAGGCAACAAGGCCTGCCTGATGAACTCACCAACTCAAGTCATTCGGGAGATTCAAAAGCTAGAGGGGTTCCTCATCCTGAGGTGGGAAGGTGGTTTAAAGTCTGATTTCGTTACTGACCTCAATCACTTGCAAGTGTTTGTCATCAGGACATCCACACTCCATTACAAGAGGAAAGAAATAAGAAAGCAGCTGGAGATAGATTTAAAAAGAAAGTTCATTTTTCATTAATGGAAGGATGGATACAGAGCTTTTGAACATTTTAAAAAAAAAATTACATAAAAAAAGGATGAAAATACACTAAGGATTCTGTTTAGGCTCTGGAGGGGCAGAGGAGGCTGGGGCATCAGGAGCCTCTGATGGATGAGCAGTTGGCGGAGCCCGGGCTGCTTCAGCGTCGACGGGGATCGGAGCAGGAGAAGGCGCGCTTGGGACTTCGGAGGGGGCCTCAGGAGGGTTGGAGCCAGGCTCTGGCTCCGAACTCGGTACTGCAGGCTGGAACTGAGGAAGGTCCGCGAATATGGGGTCGTCTTCCGAAACCCCATACTTGCGGAGGGCCGCCTTGCATCCCATCTCAAACAGCATCGGGCTCAGATCCATAATTTGAGCCGTGTACTCCTCCAACGCCCAGTCCACCCCATCTTGGTAAGCTTTGGCTACTTGATCTCGCAGGGTGGACTCGGCATCAGCCCTCTCTTTCCTGGAGGCATCGAGCTCGACCTCCTTCCTGGCCAGCTCATTCTGCTTCTGGGCAAGCTCAGCCTCCCTCTTGACGAGCTCGGCCCCCTTCTCGGCGAGCTCGGCCTCTAGTCGGCTTGCCCTCTTGGCTTTGTCGTCAACAGCGCCCCTCAGATTTTTATTCTCGCCCCGCAACTTGATTATCTCGGTCTTCGCTGCCTGTTGTTCCGTTGCGTAATGGGCAAGTCTCTCCTCCGATTTCTTTATCTCATCCGAGCTGGCCTCCAGCGCACCCTCATCTTTTTCTTCTCCTTCTCCAGCTCGGCAATGTAGGCATTTCTTTCCGCCAGCCTCTCAATTAGCACTTGAGTCCTCTGTACATTCTGCAAACAGGATTAAAAAAAGAGTAAGGGAATCGATTCGGGCAGCCAAGAGGCAGAAATTCGAAAGCAGGGGAAGGGAAGCTACCTCAAGCGACGCCCTCATCGACTGATGGAGCAGGGCCGGCGACCCAGCCTTCCTATGCTTCTCCATGTCCAGGGGGAGGGCACATCCCCGAGCAAGGGCCACGACCGACTCCCAGCTGGACCCCAACCGCTCCCCCATGGTCATAGGCTCGTTAGGATTGAGGTCGAAGTGAAAGTTCATGCATATCAGATTTAAAAGAGATAAACATGGCTGATTAGAGTTTTAAAAACTTAAAACCATGTCTGATATCAGCCATTAAATCATGCATGTAAACCCATGAAATCATGACCAACATGTTCCTAAATCAAGGAGTAGATAGTAATCTATTACCTTGATGATTTGTGTGCTCTGAAACTTTGAAAAGAGAAGCTTTAAGGTTCTGAAATCCTCCTGCAATCTACAACCCAGGTGCAGGAATTAATGTGCAGATTTATCTCCTTTGATCTTCTCTCCTATTCCACTTCCAAATCTGATTGGCAATGATGGTGGGATCAAAGTATGGGATCCAAGAAGTGATTTCTGAATCACTAATTGTGGAGAAGAAAGCTGCTGATGTTCTCTCTCCAGGAAGAAGAAAAACCAGCAACTCAAAGGCTTGGGCGTGAATCCTATGCAACCTTCTCTTGGACGGCCAAGGGAAATCCTATGGTGATGCACGCCCCTCAAGGGTTTTCCTTCTCTCTTAGCAACTCTATATATTGCACGCCCAAGATAGTGCACACATTATATGGAGATTACATTCCTATTTCAAATAGGAATAACCTTTCCATAATAATTAGCAACTAATCCCCTTAGATGTGCAACACATACTAAATTAGGATACTAAAATTAGTAACCCTTAAAGATAGGAATTCTTACCCAAAGAGGAGTCTTGCCTTCCAAGTAAAGATGCCTAATCAAACTTGGAAACCTCACTCATGTGACCCCACTTATGGCTGGCCCACAAAGTAGCTAAACACCCCATGGCCCACATGTCAATAATTTAGCTAGAGTTAAATTCATGTATGCCCATAGGAGCCTATTAGAATTTAAACTCAAAATTATTCTTCCACAAATTAATTCAATCACATTTCATCTAATTAGGAAACCATGCCAAAATAGGAAAGTGGCTAGAAGAGGGACCAAAAGACATATTTCCCCTTGGCTCCCAAAATGACCAAAATGTCCATGCTAACCCCATAGCAACATTAAGATCATTTTAACCCTAACTCATTCCACTAAAGAGTTATGGTTGCACTCCAGGGACAAATATTAAATTCAATTAAGCTCATCATAAATTGACGATTGTCTTTGACCTACCAAGTACAATGACCACAATGCCCCTCTATGTAACATCCATAATCAAGTAGGTTAACCGATGTACTATCTACCTTCTCGATTACGTCTTAACCTTAGAACTTCATATCCTTGACCTAATCATCATCCGGATATCATTCTCTTGATCCAGGGAGCGACCCACAAGTTCAATATCCATATGGAACATCCATATACTAAGATCTTAGATTCTGATGATTAATCGGATAATTCTAAGGGGACGATCATTCCATCTCCCGATGGCATAGATTCCATATTGCATTTGCACGTCCCAACTAATCAAGCCCGAGTACCCAAAACACAGAGCTGTTGACCCATGAACAGGATCTCACCCATAGTGAATTAAAGTACAAGAACTTGACTTCGTCAGTTCATCCACAAATGCTCAAGATTAAGAGCACTGGTCACTCAGTAGCAAGAGGTGATTTGATCTCTCTCTGTGATAGTACTATTTTAGAGATCACACCTACAAGTGGTCCTGTTCAATGCATGACACATGCACTAATGAGATAAATCCGGGAAAGACCTCCCGTGACTAAGGTAAGTCACCCTAAACATAGGAGAGTTTCTCATTATAACTTATACCAAGATGAAGTGCCCAACTCCACCTCTCAGTTATGAACAAATTAGTTGTTTCCAATATCCATGACTCAGACCTTTCTGTGTGCAGCCACTGCACACCTAAGTCATTTACTTGAAAACAATGGGCCTTATACAACCATACATATACACAAGTAATAAGAGAAAGATGTCATTCCATTAAATAACCAATAAATATCCAGTTACAGAGATGAAAGTGCGGGCTTTAGGGCATACACCAATCCCAACAATCTCCCACTTGCACTAAAGATCACTGCGACCTAACCTAACTCCCATAGACTCAATATGTGAAGAAAACACTTTCTCAGTAAGAGTCTTAGTAAATGGGTCAGCTAAGTTATCTGCTGAGGCAATCTGCTCTACCAGCTAAGAATGTACTGCTTCCATGGTATAGCCCCTCCTGATTGAGTAAAGACGTATCCCGAGGTAGACTTTCTGCTATCTACATCCGTCTGGAAATCAGAATCTGTATACGCCTGTGGCGTTAGATCATCTGCTTGGTAGGTTAGCATATAATCTTTCGTTCTCCGAAGATACTTGAATATATGCTTAACGGCTGTCCAGTGCATTGGTCCAGGGTTTGACTGATATCTACTAACCATGCCAACGGCAAAGCAGATATCTGGTCTAGTACACAACATTGCATACATGAGGCTTCCAACAGCTGAAGCATATGGTACTCTCCTCATGCTTTCTATCTCCTCGGGTGTCTTCGGACATTGATTCCGAGATAGTGGTACTCCATGTCTAGAAGGTAGCAAGCCCTTCTTGGAGTCATGCATGTTATACTTGACCAATATCTTCTCAATATACGAAGATTGTGATAAGGCTAACATCTTGTTCTTGCGATCTCGCATAAGCTTGATCCCTAAGACATAGCTTGCCTCACCTAAATCCTTCATCTGGAATTGAGATGATAACCAAACCTTTGTAGACGACATCATGCCAACATCATTTCCAATGAGTAATATGTCATCCACATACAGGACTAAAAATGCAACAGCGTTTCCACTCCCTTTCTTATACACGCATGGTTCATCAATGTTTTGATCAAAGCCAAAGGACTTGACTGCCTGATTAAACTTGATGTTCCATGCCCTAGATGCTTGCTTAAGTCCATAAATGGACTTCTTAAGCTTACAGACCATGTTCTCTTGGCCACCAGCAATGAATCCCTCTGGTTGCATCATATAGATGCATTCGTCAAGACTTCCATTAAGGAAAGCTGTCTTGACATCCATCTGCCATATCTCGTAGTCATAATGACATGCAATGGCTAAGAGAATCCTTATGGACTTAAGCATAGCCACTGGTGAAAAAGTTTCCTCATAATCGATACCCTCTTTCTGAGTATATCCTTTCGCCACCAGTCTTGCTTTGAGGGTTTCAACCTTCCCATCCACTCCTCTCTTTCTCTTGTAGATCCACTTGCACCCTATGGGTTTGATCCCTTCAGGTGCATCCACAAGTTCCCAGACTTGATTGGAATACAGAGAATCCAATTCAGATTTCATCGCTTGCTGCCACATGTCAGCATCTATATCCGTTACTGCTTCATCGTAACTAGTAGGATCCTCAACCAAATCCTCGGAGTCTGTCATAAAAGACACTCCTAGGTATCTATCTGGTGGTCTAGAAATTCTCCCACTACGACGAGGCTCCGGAGTGTTAAAAGGAATGTCTTGATTTTCTACACTCTCAGGTTCTAGCACAGATGTTGCAGGAGTTTCTGAAAGAATCTCCTTAATGGTTTCTTTACAACCAAGCTCTTGGCGCATCATGCAATCATCCTCCAAGTATCTAGCATGAGTGCTGATAAGCACTTTTTGCTCCTTTGGATGATAAAAGATGCCACCTCTCGTTCCCTTAGGATACCCAATGAAGTAGCACATTTCTGATCTGGGTTCTAGCTTGGTAGCTTTGTCATTCAGTACATAGGCTGGACAACCCCAAATGTGGATATGTCTTAAACTAGGTTTTCGACCTGTCCACATTTCTTGAGGTGTCCTAGGTACTGATTTAGAAGGTACCAGATTCAAAATGTATGCTGCTGCTTCTAGGGCATATCCCCAAAATGATATGGGTAGGGTTGCATGACTCATCATGGACCTTACCATATCTAGAAGGGTACGGTTTCTTCTCTCCGCTACACCATTTTGCTGGGGTGTACCCGGTGCAGACAACTGAGACACAATCCCATGTTGTGTGAGGTACTCCTTGAACTCACCTAGGAGGTACTCGCCACCTCGATCAGATCGAAGAGCTTTGATATGTTTCCCTAGTTGTAGCTCCGCCTCAGCCTTGAATTGTTTGAACTTATCAAACGCTTCAGACTTGCGTCGCATTAGGTACACATATCCATACCTAGAGTAATCATCGGTGAAGGTGATGAAATACTCATAACCTCCTCTAGCTAGTTTGTTCATAGGACCACACACATCAGTGTGAACCAATTCTAACAACTCCTTTGACCTTAGTCCCTTCGCAGAGAATGACCTTTTGGTCATCTTTCCCATGAGACATGATTCATACTGAGGTAAAGGTTCGAGATCCAATGAGCTCAAAGGCCCATCCTCCACCAACCTCTGAATCCGTTTTAGGTTAATGTGACCCAAACGTAAGTGCCAAAGATAAGTGTCATTGGTCGAAGATACCTTCCTCTTTAGGGAAGCTGAGCTTTCTAGTTGTACATTGTGCAGTGAGGGAGCAATAGGATATATATAAAATAAGTTATCATGCATTCTACCGGAACATATAATATTTCCATCTCTACCGATATCAACACCAGAATGGAAAGAAACTGAATAATTAAATTCAATGAGTCTGGAAACTGAAATTAAATTCTTCCTTATGTCCGGAACATAGATAACATTATTTAAAACTAATATCCTATTTTGCGGAAAATATAAGGTAACTGCTCCCACTGCAACAGCCCATATCTTTGCTCCATTTCCAACTCTAAGATCAAATTCTCCTTTCTCAAGCCTTTTCATTATCTGAAACCCCTGCAATGAATTGCATATGTGATTAGTGGCTCCAGAGTCTACTATCCATGAATCAGTAGAATCAACCACATGACAGGTTTCAATGTAATAGGAAGGAGATATACCTTTCTTATCAGAGCCTAGGAGCTTGGGACAATCTTTCTTCCAGTGACCTTTAAGGCCGCACTTGAAACATTTCCCTTTGGGCTTTTCTCTTGTGCCTTTGTCCTTCTTACCAGCATTGCCCTTTTTCTGCCCTTTTCCCTTACCCTGCTTCTTCTCGAACTTTTTCCCTTTCGGGTTTAGTTTAGAGGAAGACTGGGAAAAATGAGCTTGGCCTTTAGGCTTCATGATGGCCTCTGCCGCCTGGAGTTCTTTCATTAACTCAGAGAGAGTCATGTCCAACTTGCTCATGTTGAAGTTGAGCTTGAACTGGTTGAAAGACTCCGGTAGAGTTTCTAGAATCATATCAGTCTGACTCCCCGCATCAATCTCAGCCCCAAGGATCTCAGCTTCATTGAAACAATCCATCATCTTGAGCATATGCTCTCTGACAGGTGTTCCCTCAGCCATCCTAGTATTCATGATTGTCCTTAAAGCAGCTTGCCTAGCTGGCCTGCTTTTGTCTGCGAACATCTCAGACAAGGACAACATGATGTCTGCAGCTGTGTCCATTTGCTCATGCTGCGTTTGCAACACGTTGGACATGGAAGCAAGCATATAACATTTGGCCATGCTATTAGCCTTTTTCCATTTCTTTTCAGCCTCTAGCTGGTCATCTGTAGAATAATCATCAATGAAAGGACAGGGTTCCGACAGAACATACTTGTACTCCTCAGCGGTGAGTACTATGTTCAGGTTTATTTTCCAGTCTACGTAATTAGGGCCAGTCAATTTGTTCTCACGCAGAATACTCATCAATGGGCTAAAAGAGTCCTTCCCCATCTCTCTGGATATATAACAGGTTTATAATTAGACAGGCAGTATATATGTAACATGTATATGGTGCTTGTAATAAAAGGAAAAACATGCACAAGTCTTTTTACATTATTTCACCCTAAAATAATGTATCAGTGTCTCAACCTCCTCATAGACCCTCCATCGAAGGGATGGCCGAGCCTACAGTAACGTTGAGTTAAGGTCTGCTTATTTGGATCATCACTGTCTGGATACGCATACCCAGTGATGGTCCAATCACTGATTGGTTTGGCCTCATATGACAAATAACACTAACTCCTAGGGAGAGGTTATTACCGTCTTATGTCAAGTGTATTACCATCTCTTATGAACGTTCCCAGAATGTCTATGACTTAAGTCTTCCGAAGGGAAGAGACTTTAATCCAACCTAGAAGTGATCTTTAGTAAAGAGCTCCACCGAAAGGATGGCCGCTCCCACCAACGCTTCATTGACATTCTATAGAAGTGATCTTTAGTAAAGAGCTCCACCGAAGGGATGGCCGCTCCCACTAACACCTCATTACGAATATTCACATTAGTTCACCTACTAATTCATCAAAGTGATCTTCAGTAAAGAACTCCACCGAAGGGATGGCCGCTCCCACTAACACTCCAATGAGTTAGCATGAACCGAAATTGGAAGGCCGTGGGGTTTTTCCAAACCCCTCTCCCACTTGATTATTTAACACTAGGGTTTTGAAAAACACTTTTGATCGTTACTCAAACCTTGTTTAAATCTAGCAAACTTGGTTAACAATTTTCATGACTCAATTGCTTAAGTCATCTCAAAAAAATAACCTTTGCTTTAAAACATATTGAGTAAAGATCCTGGGACCAATGGGTTATGGGCCCACTAAGGTATCAACATATTGGATTTTAAGTTGGCCTCTTATGGAAACTAAGGGTACCAAGGTAAACTAAACCCTATCCAATTTTAAACCTTAGACAAATAGAAGGTGCTGGTCTAAGAGCCGTTTAAAAACAATTTGCCAATTAAAACCAATCCAATATAGAAAGATGCCAATTTTAAGACCTAGTGGTGGCCATGTTTCTAGGTGATAAACATAGCAATTATATAAAGCATTAAACATGCATTCCATATATAAAAGCTAATTAAAGAAAGCAATCCTTGATGGCTCCCTGCTCTTCAGACTTCAAATCCTTTTCCAATTAGGAAACTTGGTAAAGAGTCCTTCCCGCACTAGGAAACCTCCATTGCCTCCATCACCATGGGACCCGGTTTGTTGCAACCTTCCTTGCTTGAAACTTTCCTTTTGTTGCTTGTTACAATAAATCAAATTTATACAAGCAACTCAATGAAAAACAAAAACCCAAAATTACATTGGAGATTCCTATGCTTTTCAAGAAAGCTTACATCAAGACTAATTGAAATAAAGACAAGGAAATAATTACAACTTCCTATGATTGCTATCCGCGCAATCGTACATATTTCAACTAATAAAATCACATCCAAATCCACACAAACATGCGAACCATCAAGGATGCAATATATGGCTGCAAACAAAGAGGTTAATGCATGCAATTGTGCTTGGAACAGCACTATTCATCATCTTGAAAAAATCTGCACACTACTAAATAAATTCCAGCATCATAGAACAGATTTCTGCACACTGTTTTTCAAATCCAACAGCCCAGAATTTTGTTCTGCACACTGGATTTTCAATTCCAGTAGCCCAGAATTTTTTCTGCACACTGAATCAGCCCAGAATAATTTTTCTGCACACTGCTAAAACAATTCCAGCAACCTAGAATAGATTTCTGCACTACTAATGTGCAGAAATCTGCACTTTGAAATTCCTGCACTAGAACTCATGCAATTCCAGCAGCATAAAAGAAAACTCTGCACTCCTAATAGGCAGCCACCATGCCCTTAATAATTCTAGGAATGTAAAAAACACAACATGGGATCATGATCTCACATGGTTAGTCTCTGATACCATTGAAAGTTCATGCATATCAGATTTAAAAGAGATAAACATGGCTGATTAGAGTTTTAAAAACTTAAAACCATGTCTGATATCAGCCATTAAATCATGCATGTAAACCCATGAAATCATGACCAACATGTTCCTAAATCAAGGAGTAGATAGTAATCTATTACCTTGATGATTTGTGTGCTCTGAAACTTTGAAAAGAGAAGCTTTAAGGTTCTGAAATCCTCCTGCAATCTACAACCCAGGTGCAGGAATTAATGTGCAGATTTATCTCCTTTGATCTTCTCTCCTATTCCACTTCCAAATCTGATTGGCAATGATGGTGGGATCAAAGTATGGGATCCAAGAAGTGATTTCTGAATCACTAATTGTGGAGAAGAAAGCTGCTGATGTTCTCTCTCCAGGAAGAAGAAAAACCAGCAACTCAAAGGCTTGGGCGTGAATCCTATGCAACCTTCTCTTGGACGGCCAAGGGAAATCCTATGGTGATGCACGCCCCTCAAGGGTTTTCCTTCTCTCTTAGCAACTCTATATATTGCACTCCCAAGATAGTGCACACATTATATGGAGATTACATTCCTATTTCAAATAGGAATAACCTTTCCATAATAATTAGCAACTAATCCCCTTAGATGTGCAACACTTACTAAATTAGGATACTAAAATTAGTAACCCTTAAAGATAGGAATTCTTACCCAAAGAGGAGTCTTGCCTTCCAAGTAAAGATGCCTAATCAAACTTGGAAACCTCACTCATGTGACCCCACTTATGGCTGGCCCACAAAGTAGCTAAACACCCCATGGCCCACATGTCAATAATTTAGCTAGAGTTAAATTCATGTATGCCCATAGGAGCCTATTAGAATTTAAACTCAAAATTATTCTTCCACAAATTAATTCAATCATATTTCATCTAATTAGGAAACCATGCCAAAATAGGAAAGTGGCTAGAAGAGGGACCAAAAGACATATTTGCCCTTGGCTCCCAAAATGACCAAAATGTCCATGCTAACCCCATAGCAACATTAAGATCATTTTAACCCTAACTCATTCCACTAAAGAGTTATGGTTGCACTCCAGGGACAAATATTAAATTCAATTAAGCTCATCATAAATTGACGATTGTCTTTGACCTACCAAGTACAATGACCACAATGCCCCTCTATGTAACATCCATAATCAAGTAGGTTAACCGATGTACTATCTACCTTCTCGATTACGTCTTAACCTTAGAACTTCATATCCTTGACCTAATCATCATCCGGATATCATTCTCTTGATCCAGGGAGCGACCCACAAGTTCAATATCCATATGGAACATCCATATACTAAGATCTTAGATTCTGATGATTAATCGGATAATTCTAAGGGGACGATCATTCCATCTCCCGATGGCATAGATTCCATATTGCATTTGCACGTCCCAACTAATCAAGCCCGAGTACCCAAAACACAGAGCTGTTGACCCATGAACAGGATCTCACCCATAGTGAATTAAAGTACAAGAACTTGACTTCGTCAGTTCATCCACAAATGCTCAAGATTAAGAGCACTGGTCACTCAGTAGCAAGAGGTGATTTGATCTCTCTCTGTGATAGTACTATTTTAGAGATCACACCTAAAAGTGGTCATGTTCAATGCATGACACATGCACTAATGAGATAAATCCGGGAAAGACCTCCCGTGACTAAGGTAAGTCACCCTAAACATAGGAGAGTTTCTCATTATAACTTATACCAAGATGAAGTGCCCAACTCCACCTCTCAGTTATGAACAAATTAGTTGTTTCCAATATCCATGACTCAGACCTTTCTGTGTGCAGCCACTGCACACCTAAGTCATTTACTTGAAAACAATGGGCCTTATACAACCATACATATACACAAGTAATAAGAGAAAGATGTCATTCCATTAAATAACCAATAAATATCCAGTTACAGAGATGAAAGTGCGGGCTTTAGGGCATACACCAATCCCAACAATCTCCCACTTGCACTAAAGATCACTGCGACCTAACCTAACTCCCATAGACTCAATATGTGAAGAAAACACTTTCTCAGTAAGAGTCTTAGTAAATGGGTCAGCTAAGTTATCTGCTGAGGCAATCTGCTCTACCAGCTAAGAATGTACTGCTTCCATGGTATAGCCCCTCCTGATTGAGTAAAGACGTATCCCGAGGTAGACTTTCTGCTATCTACATCCGTCTGGAAATCAGAATCTGTATACGCCTGTGGCGTTAGATCATCTGCTTGGTAGGTTAGCATATAATCTTTCGTTCTCCGAAGATACTTGAATATATGCTTAACGGCTGTCCAGTGCATTGGTCCAGGGTTTGACTGATATCTACTAACCATGCCAACGGCAAAGCAGATATCTGGTCTAGTACACAACATTGCATACATGAGGCTTCCAACAGCTGAAGCATATGGTACTCTCCTCATGCTTTCTATCTCCTCGGGTGTCTTCGGACATTGATTCCGAGATAGTGGTACTCCATGTCTAGAAGGTAGCAAGCCCTTCTTGGAGTCATGCATGTTATACTTGACCAATATCTTCTCAATATACGAAGATTGTGATAAGGCTAACATCTTGTTCTTGCGATCTCGCATAAGCTTGATCCCTAAGACATAGCTTGCCTCACCTAAATCCTTCATCTGGAATTGAGATGATAACCAAACCTTTGTAGACGACATCATGCCAACATCATTTCCAATGAGTAATATGTCATCCACATACAGGACTAAAAATGCAACAGCGTTTCCACTCCCTTTCTTATACACGCATGGTTCATCAATGTTTTGATCAAAGCCAAAGGACTTGACTGCCTGATTAAACTTGATGTTCCATGCCCTAGATGCTTGCTTAAGTCCATAAATGGACTTCTTAAGCTTACAGACCATGTTCTCTTGGCCACCAGCAATGAATCCCTCTGGTTGCATCATATAGATGCATTCGTCAAGACTTCCATTAAGGAAAGCTGTCTTGACATCCATCTGCCATATCTCGTAGTCATAATGACATGCAATGGCTAAGAGAATCCTTATGGACTTAAGCATAGCCACTGGTGAAAAAGTTTCCTCATAATCGATACCCTCTTTCTGAGTATATCCTTTCGCCACCAGTCTTGCTTTGAGGGTTTCAACCTTCCCATCCACTCCTCTCTTTCTCTTGTAGATCCACTTGCACCCTATGGGTTTGATCCCTTCAGGTGCATCCACAAGTTCCCAGACTTGATTGGAATACAGAGAATCCAATTCAGATTTCATCGCTTGCTGCCACATGTCAGCATCTATATCCGTTACTGCTTCATCGTAACTAGTAGGATCCTCAACCAAATCCTCGGAGTCTGTCATAAAAGACACTCCTAGGTATCTATCTGGTGGTCTAGAAATTCTCCCACTACGACGAGGCTCCGGAGTGTTAAAAGGAATGTCTTGATTTTCTACACTCTCAGGTTCTAGCACAGATGTTGCAGGAGTTTCTGAAAGAATCTCCTTAATGGTTTCTTTACAACCAAGCTCTTGGCGCATCATGCAATCATCCTCCAAGTATCTAGCATGAGTGCTGATAAGCACTTTTTGCTCCTTTGGATGATAAAAGATGCCACCTCTCGTTCCCTTAGGATACCCAATGAAGTAGCACATTTCTGATCTGGGTTCTAGCTTGGTAGCTTTGTCATTCAGTACATAGGCTGGACAACCCCAAATGTGGATATGTCTTAAACTAGGTTTTCGACCTGTCCACATTTCTTGAGGTGTCCTAGGTACTGATTTAGAAGGTACCAGATTCAAAATGTATGCTGCTGCTTCTAGGGCATATCCCCAAAATGATATGGGTAGGGTTGCATGACTCATCATGGACCTTACCATATCTAGAAGGGTACGGTTTCTTCTCTCCGCTACACCATTTTGCTGGGGTGTACCCGGTGCAGACAACTGAGACACAATCCCATGTTGTGTGAGGTACTCCTTGAACTCACCTAGGAGGTACTCGCCACCTCGATCAGATCGAAGAGCTTTGATATGTTTCCCTAGTTGTAGCTCCGCCTCAGCCTTGAATTGTTTGAACTTATCAAACGCTTCAGACTTGCGTCGCATTAGGTACACATATCCATACCTAGAGTAATCATCGGTGAAGGTGATGAAATACTCATAACCTCCTCTAGCTAGTTTGTTCATAGGACCACACACATCAGTGTGAACCAATTCTAACAACTCCTTTGACCTTAGTCCCTTCGCAGAGAATGACCTTTTGGTCATCTTTCCCATGAGACATGATTCATACTGAGGTAAAGGTTCGAGATCCAATGAGCTCAAAGGCCCATCCTCCACCAACCTCTGAATCCGTTTTAGGTTAATGTGACCCAAACGTAAGTGCCAAAGATAAGTGTCATTGGTCGAAGATACCTTCCTCTTTAGGGAAGCTGAGCTTTCTAGTTGTACATTGTGCAGTGAGGGAGCAATAGGATATATATAAAATAAGTTATCATGCATTCTACCGGAACATATAATATTTCCATCTCTACCGATATCAACACCAGAATGGAAAGAAACTGAATAATTAAATTCAATGAGTCTGGAAACTGAAATTAAATTCTTCCTTATGTCCGGAACATAGATAACATTATTTAAAACTAATATCCTATTTTGCGGAAAATATAAGGTAACTGCTCCCACTGCAACAGCCCATATCTTTGCTCCATTTCCAACTCTAAGATCAAATTCTCCTTTCTCAAGCCTTTTCATTATCTGAAACCCCTGCAATGAATTGCATATGTGATTAGTGGCTCCAGAGTCTACTATCCATGAATCAGTAGAATCAACCACATGACAGGTTTCAATGTAATAGGAAGGAGATATACCTTTCTTATCAGAGCCTAGGAGCTTGGGACAATCTTTCTTCCAGTGACCTTTAAGGCCGCACTTGAAACATTTCCCTTTGGGCTTTTCTCCTGTGCCTTTGTCCTTCTTACCAGCATTGCCCTTTTTCTGCCCTTTTCCCTTACCCTGCTTCTTCTCGAACTTTTTCCCTTTCGGGTTTAGTTTAGAGGAAGACTGGGAAAAATGAGCTTGGCCTTTAGGCTTCATGATGGCCTCTGCCGCCTGGAGTTCTTTCATTAACTCAGAGAGAGTCATGTCCAACTTGCTCATGTTGAAGTTGAGCTTGAACTGGTTGAAAGACTCCGGTAGAGTTTCTAGAATCATATCAGTCTGACTCCCCGCATCAATCTCAGCCCCAAGGATCTCAGCTTCATTGAAACAATCCATCATCTTGAGCATATGCTCTCTGACAGGTGTTCCCTCAGCCATCCTAGTATTCATGATTGTCCTTAAAGCAGCTTGCCTAGCTGGCCTGCTTTTGTCTGCGAACATCTCAGACAAGGACAACATGATGTCTGCAGCTGTGTCCATTTGCTCATGCTGCGTTTGCAACACGTTGGACATGGAAGCAAGCATATAACATTTGGCCATGCTATTAGCCTTTTTCCATTTCTTTTCAGCCTCTAGCTGGTCATCTGTAGAATAATCATCAATGAAAGGACAGGGTTCCGACAGAACATACTTGTACTCCTCAGCGGTGAGTACTATGTTCAGGTTTATTTTCCAGTCTACGTAATTAGGGCCAGTCAATTTGTTCTCACGCAGAATACTCATCAATGGGCTAAAAGAGTCCTTCCCCATCTCTCTGGATATATAACAGGTTTATAATTAGACAGGCAGTATATATGTAACATGTATATGGTGCTTGTAATAAAAGGAAAAACATGCACAAGTCTTTTTACATTATTTCACCCTAAAATAATGTATCAGTGTCTCAACCTCCTCATAGACCCTCCATCGAAGGGATGGCCGAGCCTACAGTAACGTTGAGTTAAGGTCTGCTTATTTGGATCATCACTGTCTGGATACGCATACCCAGTGATGGTCCAATCACTGATTGGTTTGGCCTCATATGACAAATAACACTAACTCCTAGGGAGAGGTTATTACCGTCTTATGTCAAGTGTATTACCATCTCTTATGAACGTTCCCAGAATGTCTATGACTTAAGTCTTCCGAAGGGAAGAGACTTTAATCCAACCTAGAAGTGATCTTTAGTAAAGAGCTCCACCGAAAGGATGGCCGCTCCCACCAACGCTTCATTGACATTCTATAGAAGTGATCTTTAGTAAAGAGCTCCACCGAAGGGATGGCCGCTCCCACTAACACCTCATTACGAATATTCACATTAGTTCACCTACTAATTCATCAAAGTGATCTTCAGTAAAGAACTCCACCGAAGGGATGGCCGCTCCCACTAACACTCCAATGAGTTAGCATGAACCGAAATTGGAAGGCCGTGGGGTTTTTCCAAACCCCTCTCCCACTTGATTATTTAACACTAGGGTTTTGAAAAACACTTTTGATCGTTACTCAAACCTTGTTTAAATCTAGCAAACTTGGTTAACAATTTTCATGACTCAATTGCTTAAGTCATCTCAAAAAAATAACCTTTGCTTTAAAACATATTGAGTAAAGATCCTGGGACCAATGGGTTATGGGCCCACTAAGGTATCAACATATTGGATTTTAAGTTGGCCTCTTATGGAAACTAAGGGTACCAAGGTAAACTAAACCCTATCCAATTTTAAACCTTAGACAAATAGAAGGTGCTGGTCTAAGAGCCGTTTAAAAACAATTTGCCAATTAAAACCAATCCAATATAGAAAGATGCCAATTTTAAGACCTAGTGGTGGCCATGTTTCTAGGTGATAAACATAGCAATTATATAAAGCATTAAACATGCATTCCATATATAAAAGCTAATTAAAGAAAGCAATCCTTGATGGCTCCCTGCTCTTCAGACTTCAAATCCTTTTCCAATTAGGAAACTTGGTAAAGAGTCCTTCCCGCACTAGGAAACCTCCATTGCCTCCATCACCATGGGACCCGGTTTGTTGCAACCTTCCTTGCTTGAAACTTTCCTTTTGTTGCTTGTTACAATAAATCAAATTTATACAAGCAACTCAATGAAAAACAAAAACCCAAAATTACATTGGAGATTCCTATGCTTTTCAAGAAAGCTTACATCAAGACTAATTGAAATAAAGACAAGGAAATAATTACAACTTCCTATGATTGCTATCCGCGCAATCGTACATATTTCAACTAATAAAATCACATCCAAATCCACACAAACATGCGAACCATCAAGGATGCAATATATGGCTGCAAACAAAGAGGTTAATGCATGCAATTGTGCTTGGAACAGCACTATTCATCATCTTGAAAAAATCTGCACACTACTAAATAAATTCCAGCATCATAGAACAGATTTCTGCACACTGTTTTTCAAATCCAACAGCCCAGAATTTTGTTCTGCACACTGGATTTTCAATTCCAGTAGCCCAGAATTTTTTCTGCACACTGAATCAGCCCAGAATAATTTTTCTGCACACTGCTAAAACAATTCCAGCAACCTAGAATAGATTTCTGCACTACTAATGTGCAGAAATCTGCACTTTGAAATTCCTGCACTAGAACTCATGCAATTCCAGCAGCATAAAAGAAAACTCTGCACTCCTAATAGGCAGCCACCATGCCCTTAATAATTCTAGGAATGTAAAAAACACAACATGGGATCATGATCTCACATGGTTAGTCTCTGATACCATTGAAAGTTCATGCATATCAGATTTAAAAGAGATAAACATGGCTGATTAGAGTTTTAAAAACTTAAAACCATGTCTGATATCAGCCATTAAATCATGCATGTAAACCCATGAAATCATGACCAACATGTTCCTAAATCAAGGAGTAGATAGTAATCTATTACCTTGATGATTTGTGTGCTCTGAAACTTTGAAAAGAGAAGCTTTAAGGTTCTGAAATCCTCCTGCAATCTACAACCCAGGTGCAGGAATTAATGTGCAGATTTATCTCCTTTGATCTTCTCTCCTATTCCACTTCCAAATCTGATTGGCAATGATGGTGGGATCAAAGTATGGGATCCAAGAAGTGATTTCTGAATCACTAATTGTGGAGAAGAAAGCTGCTGATGTTCTCTCTCCAGGAAGAAGAAAAACCAGCAACTCAAAGGCTTGGGCGTGAATCCTATGCAACCTTCTCTTGGACGGCCAAGGGAAATCCTATGGTGATGCACGCCCCTCAAGGGTTTTCCTTCTCTCTTAGCAACTCTATATATTGCACGCCCAAGATAGTGCACACATTATATGGAGATTACATTCCTATTTCAAATAGGAATAACCTTTCCATAATAATTAGCAACTAATCCCCTTAGATGTGCAACACTTACTAAATTAGGATACTAAAATTAGTAACCCTTAAAGATAGGAATTCTTACCCAAAGAGGAGTCTTGCCTTCCAAGTAAAGATGCCTAATCAAACTTGGAAACCTCACTCATGTGACCCCACTTATGGCTGGCCCACAAAGTAGCTAAACACCCCATGGCCCACATGTCAATAATTTAGCTAGAGTTAAATTCATGTATGCCCATAGGAGCCTATTAGAATTTAAACTCAAAATTATTCTTCCACAAATTAATTCAATCATATTTCATCTAATTAGGAAACCATGCCAAAATAGGAAAGTGGCTAGAAGAGGGACCAAAAGACATATTTGCCCTTGGCTCCCAAAATGACCAAAATGTCCATGCTAACCCCATAGCAACATTAAGATCATTTTAACCCTAACTCATTCCACTAAAGAGTTATGGTTGCACTCCAGGGACAAATATTAAATTCAATTAAGCTCATCATAAATTGACGATTGTCTTTGACCTACCAAGTACAATGACCACAATGCCCCTCTATGTAACATCCATAATCAAGTAGGTTAACCGATGTACTATCTACCTTCTCGATTACGTCTTAACCTTAGAACTTCATATCCTTGACCTAATCATCATCCGGATATCATTCTCTTGATCCAGGGAGCGACCCACAAGTTCAATATCCATATGGAACATCCATATACTAAGATCTTAGATTCTGATGATTAATCGGATAATTCTAAGGGGACGATCATTCCATCTCCCGATGGCATAGATTCCATATTGCATTTGCACGTCCCAACTAATCAAGCCCGAGTACCCAAAACACAGAGCTGTTGACCCATGAACAGGATCTCACCCATAGTGAATTAAAGTACAAGAACTTGACTTCGTCAGTTCATCCACAAATGCTCAAGATTAAGAGCACTGGTCACTCAGTAGCAAGAGGTGATTTGATCTCTCTCTGTGATAGTACTATTTTAGAGATCACACCTACAAGTGGTCCTGTTCAATGCATGACACATGCACTAATGAGATAAATCCGGGAAAGACCTCCCGTGACTAAGGTAAGTCACCCTAAACATAGGAGAGTTTCTCATTATAACTTATACCAAGATGAAGTGCCCAACTCCACCTCTCAGTTATGAACAAATTAGTTGTTTCCAATATCCATGACTCAGACCTTTCTGTGTGCAGCCACTGCACACCTAAGTCATTTACTTGAAAACAATGGGCCTTATACAACCATACATATACACAAGTAATAAGAGAAAGATGTCATTCCATTAAATAACCAATAAATATCCAGTTACAGAGATGAAAGTGCGGGCTTTAGGGCATACACCAATCCCAACAATCTCCCACTTGCACTAAAGATCACTGCGACCTAACCTAACTCCCATAGACTCAATATGTGAAGAAAACACTTTCTCAGTAAGAGTCTTAGTAAATGGGTCAGCTAAGTTATCTGCTGAGGCAATCTGCTCTACCAGCTAAGAATGTACTGCTTCCATGGTATAGCCCCTCCTGATTGAGTAAAGACGTATCCCGAGGTAGACTTTCTGCTATCTACATCCGTCTGGAAATCAGAATCTGTATACGCCTGTGGCGTTAGATCATCTGCTTGGTAGGTTAGCATATAATCTTTCGTTCTCCGAAGATACTTGAATATATGCTTAACGGCTGTCCAGTGCATTGGTCCAGGGTTTGACTGATATCTACTAACCATGCCAACGGCAAAGCAGATATCTGGTCTAGTACACAACATTGCATACATGAGGCTTCCAACAGCTGAAGCATATGGTACTCTCCTCATGCTTTCTATCTCCTCGGGTGTCTTCGGACATTGATTCCGAGATAGTGGTACTCCATGTCTAGAAGGTAGCAAGCCCTTCTTGGAGTCATGCATGTTATACTTGACCAATATCTTCTCAATATACGAAGATTGTGATAAGGCTAACATCTTGTTCTTGCGATCTCGCATAAGCTTGATCCCTAAGACATAGCTTGCCTCACCTAAATCCTTCATCTGGAATTGAGATGATAACCAAACCTTTGTAGACGACATCATGCCAACATCATTTCCAATGAGTAATATGTCATCCACATACAGGACTAAAAATGCAACAGCGTTTCCACTCCCTTTCTTATACACGCATGGTTCATCAATGTTTTGATCAAAGCCAAAGGACTTGACTGCCTGATTAAACTTGATGTTCCATGCCCTAGATGCTTGCTTAAGTCCATAAATGGACTTCTTAAGCTTACAGACCATGTTCTCTTGGCCACCAGCAATGAATCCCTCTGGTTGCATCATATAGATGCATTCGTCAAGACTTCCATTAAGGAAAGCTGTCTTGACATCCATCTGCCATATCTCGTAGTCATAATGACATGCAATGGCTAAGAGAATCCTTATGGACTTAAGCATAGCCACTGGTGAAAAAGTTTCCTCATAATCGATACCCTCTTTCTGAGTATATCCTTTCGCCACCAGTCTTGCTTTGAGGGTTTCAACCTTCCCATCCACTCCTCTCTTTCTCTTGTAGATCCACTTGCACCCTATGGGTTTGATCCCTTCAGGTGCATCCACAAGTTCCCAGACTTGATTGGAATACAGAGAATCCAATTCAGATTTCATCGCTTGCTGCCACATGTCAGCATCTATATCCGTTACTGCTTCATCGTAACTAGTAGGATCCTCAACCAAATCCTCGGAGTCTGTCATAAAAGACACTCCTAGGTATCTATCTGGTGGTCTAGAAATTCTCCCACTACGACGAGGCTCCGGAGTGTTAAAAGGAATGTCTTGATTTTCTACACTCTCAGGTTCTAGCACAGATGTTGCAGGAGTTTCTGAAAGAATCTCCTTAATGGTTTCTTTACAACCAAGCTCTTGGCGCATCATGCAATCATCCTCCAAGTATCTAGCATGAGTGCTGATAAGCACTTTTTGCTCCTTTGGATGATAAAAGATGCCACCTCTCGTTCCCTTAGGATACCCAATGAAGTAGCACATTTCTGATCTGGGTTCTAGCTTGGTAGCTTTGTCATTCAGTACATAGGCTGGACAACCCCAAATGTGGATATGTCTTAAACTAGGTTTTCGACCTGTCCACATTTCTTGAGGTGTCCTAGGTACTGATTTAGAAGGTACCAGATTCAAAATGTATGCTGCTGCTTCTAGGGCATATCCCCAAAATGATATGGGTAGGGTTGCATGACTCATCATGGACCTTACCATATCTAGAAGGGTACGGTTTCTTCTCTCCGCTACACCATTTTGCTGGGGTGTACCCGGTGCAGACAACTGAGACACAATCCCATGTTGTGTGAGGTACTCCTTGAACTCACCTAGGAGGTACTCGCCACCTCGATCAGATCGAAGAGCTTTGATATGTTTCCCTAGTTGTAGCTCCGCCTCAGCCTTGAATTGTTTGAACTTATCAAACGCTTCAGACTTGCGTCGCATTAGGTACACATATCCATACCTAGAGTAATCATCGGTGAAGGTGATGAAATACTCATAACCTCCTCTAGCTAGTTTGTTCATAGGACCACACACATCAGTGTGAACCAATTCTAACAACTCCTTTGACCTTAGTCCCTTCGCAGAGAATGACCTTTTGGTCATCTTTCCCATGAGACATGATTCATACTGAGGTAAAGGTTCGAGATCCAATGAGCTCAAAGGCCCATCCTCCACCAACCTCTGAATCCGTTTTAGGTTAATGTGACCCAAACGTAAGTGCCAAAGATAAGTGTCATTGGTCGAAGATACCTTCCTCTTTAGGGAAGCTGAGCTTTCTAGTTGTACATTGTGCAGTGAGGGAGCAATAGGATATATATAAAATAAGTTATCATGCATTCTACCGGAACATATAATATTTCCATCTCTACCGATATCAACACCAGAATGGAAAGAAACTGAATAATTAAATTCAATGAGTCTGGAAACTGAAATTAAATTCTTCCTTATGTCCGGAACATAGATAACATTATTTAAAACTAATATCCTATTTTGCGGAAAATATAAGGTAACTGCTCCCACTGCAACAGCCCATATCTTTGCTCCATTTCCAACTCTAAGATCAAATTCTCCTTTCTCAAGCCTTTTCATTATCTGAAACCCCTGCAATGAATTGCATATGTGATTAGTGGCTCCAGAGTCTACTATCCATGAATCAGTAGAATCAACCACATGACAGGTTTCAATGTAATAGGAAGGAGATATACCTTTCTTATCAGAGCCTAGGAGCTTGGGACAATCTTTCTTCCAGTGACCTTTAAGGCCGCACTTGAAACATTTCCCTTTGGGCTTTTCTCCTGTGCCTTTGTCCTTCTTACCAGCATTGCCCTTTTTCTGCCCTTTTCCCTTACCCTGCTTCTTCTCGAACTTTTTCCCTTTCGGGTTTAGTTTAGAGGAAGACTGGGAAAAATGAGCTTGGCCTTTAGGCTTCATGATGGCCTCTGCCGCCTGGAGTTCTTTCATTAACTCAGAGAGAGTCATGTCCAACTTGCTCATGTTGAAGTTGAGCTTGAACTGGTTGAAAGACTCCGGTAGAGTTTCTAGAATCATATCAGTCTGACTCCCCGCATCAATCTCAGCCCCAAGGATCTCAGCTTCATTGAAACAATCCATCATCTTGAGCATATGCTCTCTGACAGGTGTTCCCTCAGCCATCCTAGTATTCATGATTGTCCTTAAAGCAGCTTGCCTAGCTGGCCTGCTTTTGTCTGCGAACATCTCAGACAAGGACAACATGATGTCTGCAGCTGTGTCCATTTGCTCATGCTGCGTTTGCAACACGTTGGACATGGAAGCAAGCATATAACATTTGGCCATGCTATTAGCCTTTTTCCATTTCTTTTCAGCCTCTAGCTGGTCATCTGTAGAATAATCATCAATGAAAGGACAGGGTTCCGACAGAACATACTTGTACTCCTCAGCGGTGAGTACTATGTTCAGGTTTATTTTCCAGTCTACGTAATTAGGGCCAGTCAATTTGTTCTCACGCAGAATACTCATCAATGGGCTAAAAGAGTCCTTCCCCATCTCTCTGGATATATAACAGGTTTATAATTAGACAGGCAGTATATATGTAACATGTATATGGTGCTTGTAATAAAAGGAAAAACATGCACAAGTCTTTTTACATTATTTCACCCTAAAATAATGTATCAGTGTCTCAACCTCCTCATAGACCCTCCATCGAAGGGATGGCCGAGCCTACAGTAACGTTGAGTTAAGGTCTGCTTATTTGGATCATCACTGTCTGGATACGCATACCCAGTGATGGTCCAATCACTGATTGGTTTGGCCTCATATGACAAATAACACTAACTCCTAGGGAGAGGTTATTACCGTCTTATGTCAAGTGTATTACCATCTCTTATGAACGTTCCCAGAATGTCTATGACTTAAGTCTTCCGAAGGGAAGAGACTTTAATCCAACCTAGAAGTGATCTTTAGTAAAGAGCTCCACCGAAAGGATGGCCGCTCCCACCAACGCTTCATTGACATTCTATAGAAGTGATCTTTAGTAAAGAGCTCCACCGAAGGGATGGCCGCTCCCACTAACACCTCATTACGAATATTCACATTAGTTCACCTACTAATTCATCAAAGTGATCTTCAGTAAAGAACTCCACCGAAGGGATGGCCGCTCCCACTAACACTCCAATGAGTTAGCATGAACCGAAATTGGAAGGCCGTGGGGTTTTTCCAAACCCCTCTCCCACTTGATTATTTAACACTAGGGTTTTGAAAAACACTTTTGATCGTTACTCAAACCTTGTTTAAATCTAGCAAACTTGGTTAACAATTTTCATGACTCAATTGCTTAAGTCATCTCAAAAAAATAACCTTTGCTTTAAAACATATTGAGTAAAGATCCTGGGACCAATGGGTTATGGGCCCACTAAGGTATCAACATATTGGATTTTAAGTTGGCCTCTTATGGAAACTAAGGGTACCAAGGTAAACTAAACCCTATCCAATTTTAAACCTTAGACAAATAGAAGGTGCTGGTCTAAGAGCCGTTTAAAAACAATTTGCCAATTAAAACCAATCCAATATAGAAAGATGCCAATTTTAAGACCTAGTGGTGGCCATGTTTCTAGGTGATAAACATAGCAATTATATAAAGCATTAAACATGCATTCCATATATAAAAGCTAATTAAAGAAAGCAATCCTTGATGGCTCCCTGCTCTTCAGACTTCAAATCCTTTTCCAATTAGGAAACTTGGTAAAGAGTCCTTCCCGCACTAGGAAACCTCCATTGCCTCCATCACCATGGGACCCGGTTTGTTGCAACCTTCCTTGCTTGAAACTTTCCTTTTGTTGCTTGTTACAATAAATCAAATTTATACAAGCAACTCAATGAAAAACAAAAACCCAAAATTACATTGGAGATTCCTATGCTTTTCAAGAAAGCTTACATCAAGACTAATTGAAATAAAGACAAGGAAATAATTACAACTTCCTATGATTGCTATCCGCGCAATCGTACATATTTCAACTAATAAAATCACATCCAAATCCACACAAACATGCGAACCATCAAGGATGCAATATATGGCTGCAAACAAAGAGGTTAATGCATGCAATTGTGCTTGGAACAGCACTATTCATCATCTTGAAAAAATCTGCACACTACTAAATAAATTCCAGCATCATAGAACAGATTTCTGCACACTGTTTTTCAAATCCAACAGCCCAGAATTTTGTTCTGCACACTGGATTTTCAATTCCAGTAGCCCAGAATTTTTTCTGCACACTGAATCAGCCCAGAATAATTTTTCTGCACACTGCTAAAACAATTCCAGCAACCTAGAATAGATTTCTGCACTACTAATGTGCAGAAATCTGCACTTTGAAATTCCTGCACTAGAACTCATGCAATTCCAGCAGCATAAAAGAAAACTCTGCACTCCTAATAGGCAGCCACCATGCCCTTAATAATTCTAGGAATGTAAAAAACACAACATGGGATCATGATCTCACATGGTTAGTCTCTGATACCATTGAAAGTTCATGCATATCAGATTTAAAAGAGATAAACATGGCTGATTAGAGTTTTAAAAACTTAAAACCATGTCTGATATCAGCCATTAAATCATGCATGTAAACCCATGAAATCATGACCAACATGTTCCTAAATCAAGGAGTAGATAGTAATCTATTACCTTGATGATTTGTGTGCTCTGAAACTTTGAAAAGAGAAGCTTTAAGGTTCTGAAATCCTCCTGCAATCTACAACCCAGGTGCAGGAATTAATGTGCAGATTTATCTCCTTTGATCTTCTCTCCTATTCCACTTCCAAATCTGATTGGCAATGATGGTGGGATCAAAGTATGGGATCCAAGAAGTGATTTCTGAATCACTAATTGTGGAGAAGAAAGCTGCTGATGTTCTCTCTCCAGGAAGAAGAAAAACCAGCAACTCAAAGGCTTGGGCGTGAATCCTATGCAACCTTCTCTTGGACGGCCAAGGGAAATCCTATGGTGATGCACGCCCCTCAAGGGTTTTCCTTCTCTCTTAGCAACTCTATATATTGCACGCCCAAGATAGTGCACACATTATATGGAGATTACATTCCTATTTCAAATAGGAATAACCTTTCCATAATAATTAGCAACTAATCCCCTTAGATGTGCAACACTTACTAAATTAGGATACTAAAATTAGTAACCCTTAAAGATAGGAATTCTTACCCAAAGAGGAGTCTTGCCTTCCAAGTAAAGATGCCTAATCAAACTTGGAAACCTCACTCATGTGACCCCACTTATGGCTGGCCCACAAAGTAGCTAA
This sequence comes from Cinnamomum chago, assembly GCA_038049695.1. Lineage (NCBI taxonomy): Eukaryota > Viridiplantae > Streptophyta > Magnoliopsida > Laurales > Lauraceae > Cinnamomum > Cinnamomum chago. The sequence continues at coordinate 49,613,228 of CP142456.1, forward strand.
ACACCCCATGGCCCACATGTCAATAATTTAGCTAGAGTTAAATTCATGTATGCCCATAGGAGCCTATTAGAATTTAAACTCAAAATTATTCTTCCACAAATTAATTCAATCACATTTCATCTAATTAGGAAACCATGCCAAAATAGGAAAGTGGCTAGAAGAGGGACCAAAAGACATATTTGCCCTTGGCTCCCAAAATGACCAAAATGTCCATGCTAACCCCATAGCAACATTAAGATCATTTTAACCCTAACTCATTCTACTAAAGAGTTATGGTTGCACTCCAGGGACAAATATTAAATTCAATTAAGCTCATCATAAATTGACGATTGTCTTTGACCTACCAAGTACAATGACCACAATGCCCCTCTATGTAACATCCATAATCAAGTAGGTTAACCGATGTACTATCTACCTTCTCGATTACGTCTTAACCTTAGAACTTCATATCCTTGACCTAATCATCATCCGGATATCATTCTCTTGATCCAGGGAGCGACCCACAAGTTCAATATCCATATGGAACATCCATATACTAAGATCTTAGATTCTGATGATTAATCGGATAATTCTAAGGGGACGATCATTCCATCTCCCGATGGCATAGATTCCATATTGCATTTGCACGTCCCAACTAATCAAGCCCGAGTACCCAAAACACAGAGCTGTTGACCCATGAACAGGATCTCACCCATAGTGAATTAAAGTACAAGAACTTGACTTCGTCAGTTCATCCACAAATGCTCAAGATTAAGAGCACTGGTCACTCAGTAGCAAGAGGTGATTTGATCTCTCTCTGTGATAGTACTATTTTAGAGATCACACCTACAAGTGGTCCTGTTCAATGCATGACACATGCACTAATGAGATAAATCCGGGAAAGACCTCCCGTGACTAAGGTAAGTCACCCTAAACATAGGAGAGTTTCTCATTATAACTTATACCAAGATGAAGTGCCCAACTCCACCTCTCAGTTATGAACAAATTAGTTGTTTCCAATATCCATGACTCAGACCTTTCTGTGTGCAGCCACTGCACACCTAAGTCATTTACTTGAAAACAATGGGCCTTATACAACCATACATATACACAAGTAATAAGAGAAAGATGTCATTCCATTAAATAACCAATAAATATCCAGTTACAGAGATGAAAGTGCGGGCTTTAGGGCATACACCAATCCCAACACGAAGTTGGGCCTCCAGGGCGCCGGCACGGAAGGTTGGGCCTGCAGCTCCGCTCCCTGGGGCCTCCCCTCCACGCTAGCCAGGCGGGGCCTCTTCTCGGGAGGGGGCCCCCCACCCTCCTTTCCTGCCTCCGTGGCTCGAGGCCGGGTCTCCCTTTGCGGCGGAGGCGGTAGAGCCTCCTTCTCGGCCTCGACAACCCGCGGCCTGCTGTCCTTAAGCGGACGAGGTTCCTTGGGCTGCCGGACGTCCTTGGAGGGTTCCACCGACCTCCCCTTAGCTTTGACGGAGGTGGCCCCAGCCGCTCCCGACGTTGCTCCCGTTGAGCCGGAGGAGGAGCTAGCTGCGGAGCCCGAGGTGGCGCCTGACCCACTGGGGGCACTCTTGGAGGCGGGGGGAGCTCGGCCCCCGAAGGTCGCGGCCCCCAGACTCTTCAAGGGAGGGCGTTGTCCGTCCATCTCCTCTTCTTCTTGACCTCGTGAGTGAGGGGGGCTGTCGGTGATGACGATCGGGTCTTGAGGCTCCGTGGCTTGGCCTCTGGTCTCGGCAAGCGCAAGAACGATCTCCCCTACGGGCACAAGAGGGACCTCGGCAGTCTTACTGGTATAAGACCGGTACCGCGGCTTGTACCCAAGAAAAGAGAAGGCAGCTCGGTCGTGGTGACCGTGGTAACTGCTGATCTTCTCCAACCACGCGTCGTTCCTCTTCCACTTATCAAAGTTGGCCTCCCTCCTCCTTTTCTGAATACCTTCATAAGAAAACTGCAAGGGCATCAGCTCGGCATAAACAACGAACAAAAACAGCACGAAGGACAGGTATTTACTAGGAGGGGTCCCAGGTTTCCGTGGGACCCGGATTCTCCTCTCCACTTCGGTCTCAGTACCCTTGAACTCCCAGTTCCCCGAGACCAAGATCCGTTCATATCCGGCGTATTTGTTCGAATCCTCTAGGGCATTCACCAAAGGCCGACGCCTGGCCTTCACCCGGAGATAGTAAAGATCCTCCCCCCCTGCAGCTTTACAGATGTCATAGACATCTTCTATGTCATGTACCCCGAGATCGATGTCGAGGATCCAGTTTAGCTCCGCCACGCCCATTATAATCTTGAAACCATTTGGCATCAACTGGAAGGGGCAGATGTGCCAAGCATTGAGGCAGGACCGGAGGAGCTGATGGATAGGAAACCTGACCCCGCCTTCACACACTGAAAGCAGGGGGAAAGGCATCCAGTCCTTGTACCGGGAAAGGCCACCAGGAAGGTCCCCGAGATCGTCAGGTTTAACCAAGACGTCGGCCGGGATCTTAAACGACGACCTAAAGGCCTCCAAGGCTGCAGGACCCTCTAACCAGTGGCTATAAATCCCCATTTCTTGGAAGGATGAAAGGCAGGTGACTAGGAATGAAAACTGGAAAAACCCTAAAGGACCTAAACCTTCTGAAAGCGAAGGGAAAAAAGGAGGCACAAAGAAATAGCAGAGAGAAAAGATGAAACTCACAGAAAGGATGCTGAAGATTACTGAGGACGAAGAAGCAGAAGGCTAGAAAGAAGAATTCCCGAGATTGGTTGGTTCGATTTTCAGCAAAGTCTGTGGCAGAACTTCGTCTTCAATAGAGCTCTCCTTCTCAGACAAACAGCCAGGGTAAAAGAGAAAGGGAGGGGGGCACTTCCATTTTTATAGAGGGACACCCCTCTTCATTATCCTGCCATGCGTCGTTTCGTTCCCAGCGACTGGCCAGACAGGAGACTCCACGTGGCGGCAACGGTTCGCCTCCCACCACGCCTCTGGTACGACATTTATCGCCTCGGGCATACGGAACGGCGTCCCACGTGCTTGACAGGGCGAAGCAATTATGATGCCCTATTTACTGCCTAGGGCAGACGAAGGGGCGTCATGATGAGAATCTCATAAAAGCGAGATACGAAAAGACGGCCCCATCACTTCCGAATCTTATCTCCCGACCTCGGACTAGGCCCAAGAGGTCGAGAGCTAGGGGGCAATTGTGTGGGGTCGTTCTGTGTTCACGAATTTAGGTGGGGTCATCCTCCAGTCTCGGTTACCATTGGTCTCGGCACTGCCCAAGGTCGGCCGCAACGCCTTCTCGGAAGAATCATATGGCGAGTCTCTGTGGCTACGTCACGAGTCCGGACCTCGGCATCAGCCTCTGCCCGACCTCGGCCCCTGTCACTCAGCCATTAATGCAGCCATAAATGCGCTGCCGTGATGGAAATGGCGAACTGACAAGCGGAGTGGGCGCCGGGCCTAAATAAGGGGCACGCCTTATCTCAGGGTCATGTCTATAGGCGTGGAATGATGGTCCGATGGGACATTCCCTTTTCACCTACCCCCACTCAGGAGTTAAGAGTACACTCTGATAGGACTCCCGTCCCCTCAAGGGGTCAATCCAATGATGACTATCACTTCTATATATAGCATGGAGGAAAAACATGTAAGGTACGCAACCCGTCTCCCTCCAGCACTTCTTCTTCTCCATTCTCTTTCAGTTCCTACACTGACTTGAGCGTTGAAGGTCCTTCGGCTGCCTATAGCCAGGGACTCTGACTTGCTGTTTCTCTCTTTCAGGTCATCAGAGGCTCGATCCTTTCCCCTCATCTTCCCAAAATCTCCAAACCAAGAGCTTAATCCTCTGATAATCAAGTCCGTAATTTTTAGGCACTTACACTATCCTTTCTCGGTTTGTGTAGTGTGGTCAAGAAATGGAGATGCTGCTTTGGGCGCCACTCGTTACCGTCAAAACTTCTATCATGCAACACTATCCCTTTTGCAGATGATTCTAATGCAAGTTCTATTTATATGTTTTAATTGGATGTACATATTCAAGAGTCAGTAAAGAATCCATTGAAATCCTTATGGAGAGAGAGATTCACACTTTGAAAGATGTATCTTGCTATTAGTCGCTACTCTTTAGCTTCCCTCACCTTGCCTTCCAAGCGCTCCCTTCAGTTGAGTAAGAAGATAAAAGAAATTAGCATTGGTCCTTCTCAGTATACTGCCGCTGAGCTAGATGGGTTATTTCTCTTATTTTTCTGATGCCCGTGATGTGGGCTTTATTCTTTTGGCCGAGTTGTGGGCCTAGTTTTCTACATAGGATTTCCTCTCCTATATTTGTTATTCAGTATCCTCTTTTTAATAAAGCTTATTCTTACCTTTCAAAATAAATTAAATAAATCTCCAACATATAGAATTCCTATAAAAAGTCCTTTAAACAAAAAAGCCTGTTAGAGGTCCACTTGGATTTGATCTAAGTCTCTAGCTTGATTTAGGGTGGAAGAACTCTTCCTCCCAATATCCGAACAACTAATATTATTTTTTTCAATATCTTTAAATAATATAAGTTACTCCTCTATGGGGACAACACCTAACCAAATAAGGCATGAGTTAAAATGTATGCCCATTCTTGGTCTAATCCTTAGCATTTTTTCTTTTCTGTTGCTACGACTCATGCCCTTCCCACCTAGGGCCTTTTGGTGTACCTAACCAATCATGGTACAACCTGGCACCCTTATTTGTCTATTTCATGGGATACATTGAGGGCCTATTTGTTTGAAAGAATTGTGAGAATTTTCGTCAGGGAGAGTTTTTAGAACTCCAAATGTTGTCCCCAAAGGTAGAATCCCAAATGCTCAACCCGCCTCTAGCATTTGGAATGCTGGAATCTTGAGAATTAATAAGGATACAAGTTCATTTTCACGTGGTCTGAAATTCTAAATTCTTGCATATCAAACAGAGAATTTGGAATGCCCAGGGGACAATAAGTCACATCCACTCACATCAAGAGGCAGAAGGCAGTGGAATTCCAGCAGCTTGTGCAAGGGAACATGACAGTCCTCGAATACCTCACAAAGTTCGAGAGATTGTCCAGATATGCTCTAGAGCTAGTGGACACGGTGGAGAAGAAGATTGTTGTTAGACCCCGACCCAGACCAAGTCGATTAGTGTGCGATTAGTATGTATTTAGTCCTAAGCGGGTTTAGTTATTGTTGGGTTAGAAGTAATTAGTTAGTCTTGGACATAGCTTTGGGGAATTTTGAGAATGTTAGTATTAGTCAGACACACTCAGGAAGGCCTGAGTGCACGTGTAAGCTTGGGAAGATCGTGTCGGTTTCCATGTGATTGTGATTTTGATTTCATTTGAATGATTTTTTTCTATGTGTTACAACTTTCGTTTTAAGCCCATTCATGTTTGAAGCCCAAAAACCCAAGTTTTGGCCCAAAGAGGGTAAAATTGTCTTTTATGCACAAATCTGGACACAAATTTCGAGATCTCAAAACCATGTCAAAAATATACTTTTTGGAAACTAGATATTTCAACGATCGTTTTATCCTTCTTCGTCGAAGTCATCCGAGGCCCACAAGATCGTGTTTTGGTCACTTCAAGATTCAGCTAGTTGGGGCCCATTAACCTCACTAAAGCCCTTTCTCCCTCTCTTTTCATTCACTTTCCCAATCTCTGCAACTCTCTTGACCTAGGGCTGAAATCCCTCTTTTTCCTTCCATTTTCCTCATCCTGCATGCTTTAGCTAGAGAGCTCCAAAAAGGATTCCAAGACCATCATCTTCTTCATCTCCTTGCAAGCTTTCTATTGGTACAAGTTTCTTGGAGTTTCTTGTGGAACAAGCTCTACATTTTCTTCCTCCTCTCTTGTTTGACCTTCTCTAGGTAAGAGCTTCCACTCATATCTTTCATGGAGTTATTTTGGTTCCTTAAGATCATGTTTTTCATGTTTGCAAACCCTTTTGTTAAAATGGATTCTTTGGTTCCATTTTTGAGTAAGTTGTGTGGTTTTCTCTTAGCTTTTCTTGTAGTGTTGGCTTAGCTTTTGAGTGAAGTGCTTGAGGAGGATTGTTAGCATTTGGGCAAGGCAAGTAATCTCTTTAGGACCATTGTGCATGTGTATTTTAAGCTTCATTGTTGTTTTAGAAATTTTGCGTATAAATATGTTATGAGTTTCATGATCATGTTTTCCTTTGATTGAATGTTTGAGTTGGGAAAAATATGTGTTTCGCCCCTTGGAGAGCATGTAGGCTCAGGGAGTGCAAGTGGAATGAGAAACAAGAAGAAGGGAAGAAGAAAATGTGAAAAATCTGAACTGAACTGCATTTCCCGTGCAGTTTCGGTCAGCCGTCGGTCGGCTGGCGGCTAGCTGAAATCCTCATTTCGGTTAACCGCGAGCTGACCGAGCTCAGCGGTTCCCTTTCCAGAAGCTGACTTTTCGACAGTGGTCCTCGGTCAGCTTGTCGGTCAGCAAGCGGCTAACCGCCACACCCCATGTCGGCTAACCGCTGGCCAACCGCTCGTTGTCGGTTCCTTTTCCCGAGAGCTACATTTCAAACTGGATTTCCGCGGTCAGCCCTACGGTCAGCTTACGGCTAACCGCCAAGTCTCAGTTCTGCTAACCGTAAGCTAACCGCAGTAAGTACGGTTCCTTTTCCAGAGGGCTGTGTTGGACCTGGATTTCCAGCGGTCAGCTCATCGGTCAGATGGCGGCTAGCCGCTAGACCTCAGTTCGGCTAGCCGACACCTGACCGCGAGGTGACCGAAATTGACAGATTTTCCCGTTTTGAAGAGTCTTTGAAAGAATGAAAACTAGAACATGTTAAGTGGCCTTTAGCCTGATATTATGCACTCGAAACCCGAGATGTCCTTGAACTTCTGGGGTACCAATTCCGTTTTAATTCCAACATCTGGGCTTCGGCTGCACAATGATCAACCAAAGGTCCTTGCATGAGCTTGATAGGTTTTGTATTCATACTTTGGTTTCGATATAATGAATATGTACTCGTTTTGAAGTTTAAGTACAAGCCCGTTTTGAAGATGTATTTCAAGAAAAAGGGGATCACTTCCTAAGCGTGTTATGCATATTAATTACGCCCTTGCTAGTCGTGTTCATCGTGTTTGATAAGTGATTTCCCCCTTTTTATCTCGACATGTTTTGATAGTGTTTCGCGTGTTTTGTGTATTCATGAACTAAGTAAACACCACTGAGCTTAGACAGCCCTTTCGGTTTGATCCACTGTCTGGGGGTCTTTAAACATGTGGACTGTCTGCACTGGTCGTGTATTTATTACACATCGTGCGTGTCCGGTTCCGCGGCCGGAATTCCCGTCTTTGTGGGAAATCGTGTCGTGCTTATATTATGTATATCTTGCTTGTCGTGCGTGCTTGCTCTTTTCATTATATAAATGATAGAGAAATGATGGGCTCTTTGTGGATGGTGACTATTCATGATATATTATGTACTCATGCTAGTTTGTTTTAGTACCTCAGCTCAGTTAAACATTTCTGCAAAAGTATCTCAGTCAGTATAGTATTTCAAATCAAGGATTTGCTTATATGTTTTCTTAAACGTTATTGTTTCATGCTTGCACCTAAATTGATTACCTGCCAAACCGTCCTGTTTGACCATTGTTTGTTGGTGCCCAGGTGCAGGAGACGTTACCTTTGAGGAGGAGCGTCAGGAGGAGGCTTGTGAGCCAACCCCTGTGAGAGAGTGGCAGCCCGATGATGTCATCTAGACGTCGGGCGGGTTCTTGACTCTCGTCATCACTTGTCTTGGGGTTTATTTTGATTATTTTTTAGAAGTGTATTGGCCTCTGTTGGCCTCTTATGGGTTGTAACAAAACTTAACTTACTTTTGTGTTAGTCTCGTAACTTGAATTCTAATGGGAATGCCATGTTAGCTTCTTTCTTTGATACGGTGTCTTGTTAGTATTTGTCATAGCACTTAAATATTTCATTGGTGCTCAGCTTGATGTGTTTTGCTACACGCTTCCGCAAAGCTTGTACGTGTGAGTCAGATTCCGCGTGTCCTTGGGAATCCTCACCGCGGGAACCTGTGGGAAAACAGTAGACAGTGTAATCGAAAATCAAAACAAAAACGTCGCGGGCCCGGGGGTCCGTTCCGGGGTCGCAACAGGACTGGTATCAGAGCCATACATGTTTCAGGCACTTAAAAGAAACTAGAATGGTCTTAGGAACGTGGCGAGGATTCGTGAGTTTGATAGATTCGTTAGTATAGGACCATAGAAAACCCTTATACCATGATTATTGTGCACTAACTCTTTGTTTTACAGCAATATGCCTCCGAGAAAAGCTCCAAATCATCATGCTTTAGGCAGTAATCAGAATGAGTCAGATGCATCTGATACACCAACAACAACACAATTTCAGGAACTTATGCAAGCCATTATAGCACAGCAAAGACAGGCTAATGAGAATCAAGCCAGATTTCAAGAACAGTTGGCTAAGAAGGATGATGAGATGGCACAAGTTCAAAGGCAGTTGTAAGAAGTACTTCAGAATAGGAATGTAGCACCACCCGTGGGTCCACAGATTGTTATTCAAAATAGGGATCCTGACCCTAATGCACTGTTTGAGAAATTTAGGAAGAGGGTACCGAAGGAATTTTCGGGCAATGAGGACCCGTTAACGGCAGATGACTAGCTAGTCAATACCGAGAAGATCTTCGATGTCTTCATGTGCACGGGTATACAGAAGGTCAACCTCACAGCTTCATTATTCTATGGGCTCGCAGATAGGTTGTGGCAAACAATTAAGGACCCATATGCAGTGATGGCTGACGAAGAGGCATGGGCAATGTTCAAGATACAGTTCCAAGATAAATACCCTCTCATGTCAAGAGGCAGAAGGCTATTGAGTTTCAGCAGCTTAAGCAAGGGGGCATGACGGTGCTAGACTATGTCACCAAATTTGAAAGATTGGCTAGATATGCCACCGAGCTGATTGATTTGGAACGGAAGAAGATAACAAAGTTTTTGGAAGGGTTGAACCCGATCATCATGAGAGATGTAATAGGAGTAGTTCCACCAGCTACCTATGACGAGGCAGTCAAGCGGGCATATACCTTTGAAGATATTAACAACATGATTGTTCAGGACAGGAAGCAGCAATATCAGCAGCATAATCAGAGACAACAACAGAGCAAGAAGCCAAGGCAAGAACAAGGTCACGTGAGACAGGGTTGTGGGCATTGTGGCAAGAATCATGAGACACACGAATGTCGTAAGGCCATGGGTGCCTGTTTCAAGTGTGGTGCCATGAACCATGCAATCAAAGATTGCCCACTACTTCAGAACCAAGGGAACAGAAACCAGCAGCAGAGACAAGTAGCTCCTCAGAGCCAAGCACCAGTGCAGAATCAGATTAGACCACCTCAGCAGCAGCAGCAGGCTAGGCAACCAGCACAGAATCAGAATGCTCGTCCTCCACAGCAGAACAAACAAGGCCAAGGAAGGCAGAACCAAGTACCAAACAGACTACAGATGCATGGACGTTTGTATTATCTCAACCGTGCAGATGCTGAAGCGGCAGGAGACGTGGTAGAAGGTAAACTTCTTGTCTGTGGGGTAGAAGCCCAGATTTTATTTGATTCTGGATCCACACATTCCTTTGCATCCCCTAGTTTTGCTAAGTTGATTGATGCACCATGTAGTGAGTTGGATTACATTTTGGTAGTGACCACTCCAGTAGGGAAACAAGTTGTGTGTAGGACCCATTACCCTAGTTGTACAATTTTATTAGGAGATGTTAATCTACCGGCCAACCTCATAGTTTTGGACATGCATGATTTTGATGTCATATTAGGCATGGATTGGTTAGAAGCATATCATGCCACTATGGATTGTTTTAGTAAGACCATCACATTCAGATTCCAAGGACCACAGGCAGAATTGATATTTCAGGGGAACAAGAGGAAAACTCAGGCAGGGTTTATTTCAGTCTTGAAGGCAAGCAGATTAGTTCAGAGTGGGTGTCAGGCATTTATTGCGTTTATCACGGAGGATAAACAGTCCCAAGGGGTGGAGGATATCCCCATTGTGTGTGAATTTCGGGATGTTTTTCCAGAAGAAATCCCGGGTTTACCACCAATTAGAGAAGTTGAGTTCACGATTGAGCTCCTTCCAGGGACAGCTCCGATCTCGATTGCACCATATAGGATGGCTCCAGCAGAAATGGGTGAGCTAAAGCTCCAATTACAGGATTTGTTGAGCAAAGGCTTTATTAGGCCAAGTGTTTCACCGTGGGGAGCACCGGTGTTGTTTGTGAAAAAGAAGGATGGGAGTTTGAGAATGTGCATAGACTACAGGAAGTTGAACCATGTGACCGTGAAGAACAAGTATCCATTGCCAAGGATAGATGAATTGTTTGACCAATTGCAAGGAGCAGCCTACTTTTCCAAGATAGACTTGAGGTCAGGGTACCATCAGTTGAGAGTTAGAGACTCAGATGTTCAGAAGACAGCCTTTAGAACAAGATATGGGCACTATGAGTTCTTAGTGACGCCCTTTGGTTTGACTAATGCACCCGCAGTCTTTATGACTCTGATGAACAAGGTCTTTGCACCCTATTTGGATCACTCCACAGTAGTGTTTATTGATGATGTCCTTGTGTATTCCAAGAGTAAGAAGGAGCATGAAGAACATTTGAGGACAGCGTTGCAGCTTTTGAGGGACAACCAGTTATATGCAAAACTCAGTAAGTGCGAATTCTGGTTAGAGCAAGTTGCATTTCTAGGCCACATCATCTCCAGAGAAGGTTTAGCAGTTGATCTAGCTAAGATAGAGGCAATTGTTAGTTGGGCAAGGCCAAGCAGTGTGACAGAAATTAGAAGCTTTTTGGGGTTAGCAGGCTACTACAGAAGATTTGTCCAAGGTTTTTCGTCCATTGCAGCCCCGTTGACAAAATTGACTAGGAAGAATGTCCCATTTGTGTGGACTGATCAATGTGAAACCAGTTTCCAAGAGTTGAAATGAAGGTTAATCACAGCCCCAATCCTTACGTTACCCTCGAGCAACGACGGATTTATTGTTTACACAGATGCTTCGAATGTGGGACTGGGTTGTGTATTGATGTAGGATGGCAAAGTGATTGCTTATGGCTCGAGACAGTTGAAGGACCATGAGAAGAATTATGCGACTCACAACTTGGAGTTGGCAGCAGTTGTTTTCGCATTGAAGATGTGGAGACACTATCTCTATGGAGAAAAATTTGAGGTCCACTCAGATCACAGAAGTTTGCAATATTTGTTCTCACAGAAAGATTTGAATATGAGGCAGAGAAGGTGGATGGAGTATATCAAAGATTATGACTTTCCAATCAAGTACCATCCAGGCAAAGTGAATGTGGTAGCAGATGCTTTGAGCAGGAAATCAGTGGTTATGGCCAATTTGAGAGGAATGGGTGTCTTACAGCAGTTTGAAGAGTTGGGTGTTAGGTATTTTGTTTTTGCAATTTGGTGGATGCATTTGCACTTTAGCATCATTTGAATTCTCACACTTGCATTGTTTTAGAAAACCTTGAAATCTAGTTTTATACATGCATAGCTTTTAAGATTTGGAAAAGCTTTTGTTTTATGCATGTTTTCGTTTTAAACTTGGATGCATTAGTTTTGAAACCCAAACTCTTTTGAAAACCTATTTCCTTGTGCATTACATTTGGAAAATCATCTTGTGAATTTAGGTTTGAGCCTTGCATACATTCTTCACAAAAAGAGTCATTTTTGTATGCATTTTCATTTGAAAAGAGTTTTGTCAAATCAAGCTAGCCTTTGGTTTTAATCTTTTGAATCATTTTAGGCTTTGGGTGTTTCATGTTTTTAAACATCTTAGAATGTCTTAAAACATGTATTCTAACTTGGTTTAATGGCCCAAAAAATTCCCAACCAAAATTACTTTAGAAAAATACATTTTTGGGAATACAGGACCTTTAGCGGCGGAAAAACCACTTTTAGCGGCGGTTTCTGTGTCCGCCGCTAAAAGCAGTTTTTCAAACGGTCATTTTTTTGCCCGTTGTGTGATCCCGGTCGACCGAGGACTAGCCGTTGACAACTTTTTTGCCATAAAGTCCATTCTTTTCCAACCTTTTTCAAGGCTTGATACTTGAACCTTTGAGAGCATTTTGGAGCCAAAGAAAGGGGAAGAAGTTGGAAATGCTAGGGGGCCATTTGGAAATCAAATACATGAGTTCTTAAAAAGGTACACTTTACTTGTATTTTGATTTTCATTAAAATGAAATCCATGCATGCTTAAATCTTTGTTTTTCACTTTTGCATGATTTCAAGAGTTGTTTTGCAAACTCATTATCTTCATTGGTATATTAGAATGGTTTGCATTCACTCTCACCTAAATCACATGTGTTCTTAGACTTTTATATTCATACAACATGTTTTAGATCATTTCTTCAAGTTGTGTGAATCTTTCATGTGATTAGTATTTTTCTCTTCAATCATCATTTTATAAGCCTTGATTTTAAAATGCATCATGCATTCATTTAAGAGCTTCATTGTTAAAATAGATTGAAGTAGAGCATTCATACACTTGTGCACACACTTTAACTTAATTGAGTGTATGTTTGTTATTTGTTTTAAACTTTCATATTAGCCTATTCAAGAGGTAATTTCATATGAGCTTAAATTGTAATCTCTTAGAGTGATCTCTTGTAAAGACACTTTCTTAGAGAAAGCTTTATTTGTAAAGGTTATTGCTTAGCCTAAGAAAAGCATTGTATAAGGTTATTGCTTAGCCTAAGAAAAGCATATTGTAAGGTTATTGCTTAGCCTAAGAAAAGCATCTTGTAAGGTTGTTGTTTAGCCTTTGAAAAGCAACATTGTAGAGGTTATTGCTTAGCCTTTGAAAAAGCATAAATAGTGGAAATCCGGTGGGGTGTTGGTTCACAAGCCGGTAGTGGATGTAGGCACGTTGGCCGAACCACTATAAATATTGGTGTTGTGGTGCATGCTATGTGGTGATTGATTTTGTATTAGCTTCCGCATCTTGTTTGTTTAATCATCACATGTGACTAGTTTAGTTTAAGAAATTAAAATTGGTCGAAATTGGTCATACTTGTAGCTCACCCTATTCACCCCCCCTCTAGGGTTAGGATCCTCGTGGACTTTCATTGGGTGTAGAAGTACAAACCCTGAGATTGGGTGCGATGTTAGCGAACATGACAGTGTCAGAACCTACCTTCATCCAGAAGATCAAGGAAAATCAGTTGCAAGACCCAGACTTGGCTAAGATAGTGGAAGTTATTGCAGAACGTCCCGATTTCAAGATGGTGAATGGGATATTGTATTTTCGTGACCGATTGTGTGTGCTAAATGTGGATGATTTGAAGAGTGAAATAATGAATGAAGCTCACAGCACGAGATATTCTATGCATCCGGGTAGCACGAAGATGTACCACAATTTGAAGAATAGATTTTGGTGGAACAACATGAAGAGAGAGATAGCAGCTTTTGTGTCTCGTTGTCTAACTTGTCAGTTGATCAAGGCAGAGCATCAGAAGCCACCAGGTTTGTTACAGCCTTTGGAAATTCGGGAGTGGAAATGGGAGCACATCACCATGGATTTCGTTTCCGGTTTGCCGAATACTAAGAAGGGAAATAATGCAATTTGGATCATTGTAGATCGTCTGACAAAGTCTGCTCACTTCATTCCGATGAAGACTGGGAATATGATGCATATGGCACCACTTGCGAAGTTGTTTGTTGATGAGATTGTTAGTAAACATGGCCAGCCCGTCTCCATTATTTCAGACAGAGATAGTAGGTTTGTTTCAAAGTTTTGGAAAACTCTTCATGAGTCGATGGGTACCAAGCTCCAGTTCAGCACAGCTTATCATCCTCAGACCGATGGTCAGTCAGAAAGGACGATACAGACTCTCGAAGACATGTTGCGTGCTTGTGTATTAGATTTCAAGATTCAGTGGGATGAGTGCTAACCTCTTTGTGAATTTGCTTATAACAATAGTTACCATTCGAGCATCGGTATGACACCTTTTGAGGCACTTTACGGTAGAAGATGCAGAACTCCGGTTTGCTGGGAAGAAGTCGGCGAACGTAGTTTTCATGGACCGACGATAGTTGGAGAGACAAGTGACAAGGTCAAGTTGATTCAGGAACGGTTGAAGATCGCCCGAAGTAGGCAGAAGAGTTATGCAGATACTCACCGAAGAGAATTGCAGTTTCAAGTGGGTGACAAGGTGTTTTTGAAGATCTCACCAACTAGAGGAACTTTGAGATTCGGGCAGAAGGGCAAATTTTCTAGAAGGTTTATTGGTCCGTACGAGATTTTGAGCAAGATTGGAGATGTTGCTTATAGACTTGCGTTACCGCCGGAATTCTCCAGGGTACACAATGTTTTTCATGTTTCTATGCTCAAGAAATATGTCTCTAGCCCTTCACACATTCTACAGCATGAGCCTTTAGAGATTCGGGAAGATGCCTCGTATGTGGAAAGACCGATCAAGATCATTGACACCAAGGAGCAAGAATTGAGAAACCGGACTATTCATTGGGTCAAGGTACTTTGGGAAAACCACGAGCCAGAGGAAGCCACCTGGGAATTGAGAGAGCAAGTGCAGAGGAAGTATCCACAGCTTTTACCAGAGGTAATTGTTTGATTTATTTGGTGGACCAAATATCCTAAGGGGTGGAGGATGTTAGACCCCGACCCAGACCAAGTCGATTAGTGTGCGATTAGTATGTGTTTAGTCCTAAGCGGGTTTAGTTATTGTTGGGTTAGAAGTAATTAGTTAGTCTTGGACATAGCTTTGGGGAATTTTGAGAACGTTAGTATTAGTCAGACACACTCAGGAAGGCCTGAGTGCACATGTAAGCTTGGGAAGATCGTGTCGGTTTCCGTGTGATTGTGATTTTGATTTCATTTGAATGATTTTTTTCTATGTGTTACAACTTTCGTTTTAAGCCCATTCATGTTTGAAGCCCAAAAACCCAAGTTTTGGCCCAAAGAGGGTAAAATTGTCTTTTATGCACAAATCTGGACACAAATTTCGAGATCTCAAAACCATGTCAAAAATATACTTTTTGGAAACTAGATATTTCAACGATCGTTTTATCCTTCTTCGTCGAAGTCATCCGAGGCCCACAAGATCGTGTTTTGGTCACTTCAAGATTCAGCTAGTTGGGGCCCATTAACCTCACTAAAGCCCTTTCTCCCTCTCTTTTCATTCACTTTCCCAATCTCTGCAACTCTCTTGACCTAGGGCTGAAATCCCTCTTTTTCCTTCCATTTTCCTCATCCTGCATGCTTTAGCTAGAGAGCTCCAAAAAGGATTCCAAGACCATCATCTTCTTCATCTCCTTGCAAGCTTTCTATTGGTACAAGTTTCTTGGAGTTTCTTGTGGAACAAGCTCTACATTTTCTTCCTCCTCTCTTGTTTGACCTTCTCTAGGTAAGAGCTTCCACTCATATCTTTCATGGAGTTATTTTGGTTCCTTAAGATCATGTTTTTCATGTTTGCAAACCCTTTTGTTAAAATGGATTCTTTGGTTCCATTTTTGAGTAAGTTGTGTGGTTTTCTCTTAGCTTTTCTTGTAGTGTTGGCTTAGCTTTTGAGTGAAGTGCTTGAGGAGGATTGTTAGCATTTGGGCAAGGCAAGTAATCTCTTTAGGACCATTGTGCATGTGTATTTTAAGCTTCATTGTTGTTTTAGAAATTTTAGGTATAAATATGTTATGAGTTTCATGATCATGTTTTCCTTTGATTGAATGTTTGAGTTGGGAAAAATATGTGTTTCGCCCCTTGGAGAGCATGTAGGCTCAGGGAGTACAAGTGGAATGAGAAACAAGAAGAAGGGAAGAAGAAAATGTGAAAAATCTGAACTGAACTGCATTTCCCGTGCAGTTTCGGTCAGCCGTCGGTCGGCTGGCGGCTAGCTGAAATCCTCATTTCGGTTAACCGCGAGCTGACCGAGCTCAGCGGTTCCCTTTCAAGAAGCTGACTTTTCGACAGTGGTCCTCGGTCAGCTTGTCGGTCAGCAAGCGGCTAACCGCCACACCCCATGTCGGCTAACCGCTGGCCAACCGCTCGTTGTCGGTTCCTTTTCCCGAGAGCTACATTTCAAACTGGATTTCCGCGGTCAGCCCTACGGTCAGCTTACGGCTAACCGCCAAGTCTCAGTTCGGCTAACCGTAAGCTAACCGCAGTAAGTACGGTTCCTTTTCCAGAGGGCTGTGTTGGACCTGGATTTCCAGCGGTCAGCTCATCGGTCAGATGGCGGCTAGCCGCTAGACCTCAGTTCGGCTAGCCGACACCTGACCGCGAGGTGACCGAAATTGACAGATTTTCCCGTTTTGAAGAGTCTTTGAAAGAATGAAAACTAGAACATGTTAAGTGGCCTTTAGCCTGATATTATGCACTCGAAACCCGAGATGTCCTTGAACTTCTGGGGTACCAATTCCGTTTTAATTCCAACATCTGGGCTTCGGCTGCACAATGATCAACCAAAGGTCCTTGCATGAGCTTGATAGGTTTTGTATTCATACTTTGGTTTCGATATAATGAATATGTACTCGTTTTGAAGTTTAAGTACAAGCCCGTTTTGAAGATGTGTTTCAAGAAAAAGGGGATCACTTCCTAAGCGTGTTATGCATATTAATTACGCCCTTGCTAGTCGTGTTCATCGTGTTTGATAAGTGATTTCCCCCTTTTTATCTCGACATGTTTTGATAGTGTTTCGCGTGTTTTGTGTATTCATGAACTAAGTAAACACCACTGAGCTTAGACTGCCCTTTCGGTTTGATCCACTGTCTGGGGGTCTTTAAACATGTGGACTGTCTGCACTGGTCGTGTATTTATTACACATCGTGCGTGTCCGGTTCCGCGGCCGGAATTCCCGTCTTTGTGGGAAATCGTGTCGTGCTTATATTATGTATATCTTGTTTGTCGTGCGTGCTTGCTCTTTTCATTATATAAATGATAGAGAAATGATGGGCTCTTTGTGGATGGTGACTATTCATGATATATTATGTACTCATGCTAGTTTGTTTTAGTACCTCAGCTCAGTTAAACATTTCTGCAAAAGTATCTCAGTCAGTATAGTATTTCAAATCAAGGATTTGCTTATATGTTTTCTTAAACGTTATTGTTTCATGCTTGCACCTAAATTGATTACCTGCCAAACCGTCCTGTTTGACCATTGTTTGTTGGTGCCCAGGTGCAGGAGACGTTACCTTTGAGGAGGAGCGTCGGGAGGAGGCTTGTGAGCCAACCCCTGTGAGAGAGTGGCAGCCCGATGATGTCATCTAGACGTCGGGCGGGTTCTTGAGTCTCGTCATCACTTTTCTTGGGGTTTATTTTGATTATTTTTTAGAAGTGTATTGGCCTCTGTTGGCCTCTTATGGGTTGTAACAAAACTTAACTTACTTTTGTGTTAGTCTCGTAACTTGAATTCTAATGGGAATGCCATGTTAGCTTCTTTCTTTGATACGGTGTCTTGTTAGTATTTGTCATAGCACTTAAATATTTCATTGGTGCTCAGCTTGATGTGTTTTGCTACACGCTTCCGCAAAGCTTGTACGTGTGAGTCAGATTCCGCGTGTCCTTGGGAATCCTCACCGCGGGAACCTGTGGGAAAACAGTAGACAGTGTAATTGAAAATCAAAACGAAAACGTCGCGGGTCCGGGGATCTGTTCCGGGGTCGCGACAATTGCTAAGTTCCTAGAGGGACTCAATCCCTTCATTGAGAGAGATGCCACGGGCGTAGTGCCACCTATCACTTTTGAGGAAGCTGTCAAGAGGGCCTACAAGTTTGAGAACTTTTATAACAAGATCCTTAGAGTTTAGGGAAAGAGTCCAGTTAACCAACAAAACCACCAGCACCAGAAGAATTAGCAGAACAAGAGACAGAGGTCAGATCAGAATGCTCAGAATTCATTGGTTTGTACCCACTGTGGGAAGAACCATAAGAGTGCACAGTGTCGTACACTCACAGGGGCATGTTTCAGATGTGGTTCCATGACCCATCAGATGAGAGATTGTCTAAGGCAGAATAGACAGAATCAACAACAGCAAGGGGCACAGCGTCCATCACCACCACACAATGCAATCGTTGTCCAAAATCAGGCAAGACCACTTCAGCAACAAGCACCACAACAGCAGTACAGACCACACCAACAGCAACAGGCTCGTCAACAGGGACAGAACCAGAATCAGCATGTACCACAATAGAATAGAAATGTCCAACAAGGCAGGCCATAGCAGGTTCAGAATAGGCCATCACATCGAGGGCAAATTTATGTGGTTAATAGAGCTGATGCAGAGGCAGCAGGCAATGTCGTGGAAGGTACACTTCTTGTTTGTGGGATTAAAGCCAGGATCTTATTTGACCCTTGCTCTACACACTCATTTTTGTCTCATGCATTTTCTAAGTTGATTGATGTGCATGGTAGAGAACTTGAGTTCATTTTGACTGTGGCAACCCCAGTAGGTAAACAAGTTATTTGTAGAACCTTTTACCCTAGTTGTGCAGTTAAGATAGGAGAAGTGGTTTTAACCGCATATCTCATTTTATTGGAGATGTATGACTATGATGTCATCCTAGGGATGGACTGGCTGGCAGGGTACCATGCCACAATGGATTGTTTCCATAAGACCCTCACTTTCAAGTTAGATGAGACACCAGCAGGGGTGTTGTTTCAGGGAGAGAGGAGAAATCCTCGTGCAGGGTTTGTCTCAGCATTGAAGGCTGATAGACTTTTGAAAAGTGGATGTGAAGCATATTTGGCGTTTATCACGGAGGATAAACGGTAGCAAGGGGTGGAGAAGATCTTAATTGTTTGGGAATTCCCGGATGTTTTTCCATAGGAGATTCCAGGTTTACCACCCATCAGAGAGATTGATTTCACTATCGAGTTGTTACCAGGGGCCGCTTCGATATCTATTGCACCATATAGAATGGCTCCGGCAGAATTGGGAGAATTGAAGACTCAGGTGCAAGAATTGTTAGACAAAGGTTTTGTGAGACCGAACATTTCACCATGGGGAGCTCCAGTCTTGTTTGTCAAGAAGAAGGATGGTTCGATGAGAATGTGTATAGATTAGAGAAGATTGAATCAAGTGACCATCAAGAACAAATACCCATTGCCAAGGATAGATGAATTGTTTGATCAGTTACAAGGCACTTCGTATTTTTCGAAGATTGATTTGAGATCCGATTACCATCGGTGAGAGTCAGAGAATCAGATGTGTTGAAAACAACTTTCCGGACAAGATATGACCACTATGGGTTTCTAGTGGTGCCATTTGGTTTGACTAATGAATACTAGCAGTATTCATGGCATTGATGAACAAGATATTTGCAGAGTATCTAGATCATTTTGTGGTAGTATTCATTGACGATATTTTCGTGTACTCCAAGACCAAAGAAGAGCATGAAGAACACTTGAGAATAGCACTGCAACTTTTGAGAGAGAACCAGTTGTATGCGAAGCTCAATAAGTGTGAATTTTGGTTGGAACAAGTAGCATTTTTGGGGCACATCATCTCCAAAGAAGGATTGTCAATGGATCCGTCCAAGATTGAAGCAGTTATGAGTTGGGAAAGACCGAAGAATGCGTCAGAAATTAGAAGTTTTCTAGGTTTAGCAGGTTATTATCAGAGGTTTGTGAAGGGATTTTCGTCGATTGCGTCACCTTTGACGAAGTTGACAAGGAAGAACGCACTGTTAGGGATTTTGTGTATTGCAATTTGATGGATGCATTATCATTCTAGCATCATTTGAATTTACACACATGCATTGATTTATAAAAACTTGAAATCTTGATTTCTACATGTACTGTTTTTAAGACTTGTAAAAGTATTGATTTATGCATGTTTTGTTTTTAAACTTGGATGCATTTGTTTTTGAAAAGAATTTTTATAAATCAAGCAATCCATTGGTTTTAAAGTTTCAAATCATTTTTGGCTTTTTATGTTTCATGTTTTAAAACCCCTTAGAATGATGTAAAACATGTTTTCAAGCTTGATTTAATGGCCCAAAAATTCCCAACCAAAATTATTTTAAAAAATACATTTTTGGGAAAACAGGACTTATACCGGCGGCTAAAACCACTTTTACCGGCGGTCTCTGGCCCCCGCTAAAAGCAATTTTTCAAACGGTCATTTTTATAGCCGTTGTGTGTACCCGGTCGACCAGGCAAGGGTCCAAGTCGACCGGGGACTAGCCGTTGGGCATGTTTTGGGTATAAAATGAAGTTCTTTCCTTTGTCAAAGCTGGAGATTTTTAAGCCATCTTTGAAGTGTTTGGAGACAAGACAAAGGGGATGAACTAAGAGAGACCAAGGGGTCATTTGGAGAGCTAAAGCTTGGATTAATGAAGTTAAATTTCTAAGTAAGCTCTACCTCTCTTAATCATATGTTATATGCTTTGTTTAATTTATTGGTAAATGATTTTTAGCATGATAACTATGATGTGTTGAATCCATTCTTCTCTTAATATTTGATCTAATTAAGATTGGATTCTTCACTTTATTTTCAAACCAAGTTTTGTTTTAAAATCTTCATTAATCATGCTTAGCCTAAATCTTTGATTTCTTTTATCATGATTCATTTTCTTGGTTGAAACTCTATTTGTTGTTTTCATTCATTTAAACTTTAGTTAAATTAATTTGGTTTTGAAAATAACATTTTCTAAGTTAGTCATTTTCATACAACTTGTGAGTCTTTGATTTTCATGTCATTAACAAGTTGTTTCTCATACATGTGATTTGCATTAAACTTCAATCAAAACTTTTATGTGCCTTAAACTTTAAAATGCTTTAAGCATATATTAAATGAGCTTTGTTTTTAACTTGATTGAAGTTATCACACACACACATCATGAGCATACATCTTTGCATTCATATAGTGTTTGTGTGAGTTGATTTACACTTTCATATTAGCCTATTTAAGAGGCAACATCATTGAGCTTAAATTGTATCTCTTAGAGTGTTCTTGAAGAGACACCTTCTTAGAGAAAATCTTCATTTGTAAAGGTTATTGCTTAGCCTAAGAAAAGCATTGTGTAAAGGTTATTGCTTAGCCTAAGAAAAGCATCTTGTAAAGGTTATTGCTTAGCCTAGAAAAGCACATTGAGAGGTTGTTGTTTAGCCTAGAAAAATAACATTGTAAGGGTTATTGCTTAGCCTATTGAAAAGCATAAATAAAGGAAATCCGGTGGGGGTGATTGGATCACAAGCCGGTAGTGGACGTAGGCATTGAGGCCGAACCACTATAAATCTTTGTGTAGTGGTGTTTACTTGTGGTGATTGTTTATATTAGCTTCCGCATCTTGTTTGATTAATCATCACTTGTGACTAGTTTACTTTATAGAAATTAAAATTTGTCTATATTGGTCACATATTGAAGTTCACCCTATTCACCCCCCCCCCCCGCCTCTAGGGTTAGATCCCAGGACTTTCACGGACCATATGTGTGGACAGATCAGTGTGAAGATAGTTTCCAAGAGCTGAAGAAGAGATTGACTACAGCACCAGTCCTTACTTTACCATCCGGAAGCGGCGATTTCACCATTTTTACCAATGCTTCGAATGTTGGACTTGGTTACGTGTTGATGCAAGAAGGAAATGTGATTATATATGGATCCCGGCAGTTGAAAGATCACGAGAAGAACTATGCCACCCATGATCTTGAGTTAGCAGCGGTTGTCTTTGCATTGAAAATGTGGAGACACTATCTATATGGAGAGAAGTTCTAAGTCCACTCCGATCACCGCAGCTTGTAGTATTTATTTTCTCAGAAGGAATTTAACATGAGGCAGTGAAGATGGATGAAATATATCAAATATTACGATTTTCCAATCAAGTATCACCCGGGGAATGCTAATGTAGTTACCGATGCCTTGAGCAGGAAATTAGTAGGTATGGAAAATCTAAGTGGCACTTGTATTTTTGAACAATTTAAAGAGTTGAGTATAGACCTGCAACCACTAAGGAAGGGCGTTTTGTTAGCTAACATGTCAGTGTCAGAGCCTTTTTTCATTCAAAAGATCAAGGATAGTCAATTGCAAGATCCAGAGTTGGCCAATATTTCAGAACATATAGCAGACCGTCCAGATTTTCGTATTGTTGATGGAGTTTTGTACTACCGTGATCGTCTGTGTGTGCCTAACATTGAAGATTTGAGGAATGACATCATGAACGAGGCTCACAACACAAAATACTCTATGCATCCAGGCAGTACGAAGATGTACCAGAACTTAAAGGGCAGATTTTGGTGGAATAACATGAAGAGAGAGATTGCAGTGTTTGTCTCCCGTTGCATGACTTGTCAGTTGATTAAGGCAGAACATCAGAGGCCTCCAGGATTATTACAGCCGTTAGAGATCCCGGAATGGAAGTGGGAGCACATTAGCATGGATTTTATTTCAGGACTACCGAGGACTAACAGAGGCAACGATGCAATATGGGTCATTATAGACCGTCTCACCAAGTCAGCTTATTACATTCCTATGAGGACAGGGAAGAAGATGTGCATGCTACCTTTGGCAGAGTTGTTTGTCAACGAGATTGTCAGTCGACATGGATAGCCAGTTTCTATCAAATCGGACAGAGACAGCAGATTTGTTTCGAGGTTTTGGAAGACATTGCATGAGTCTATGGGTACGAGATTACAGTTCAGCACAGCTTATCACCCTCAGACAGATGGCCAGTCAGAGAGGACAATTCAGACTCTTGAGGATATGCTTCGTGCTTGTGTGTTAGATTTTAAGACTCAATGGGATGAGACATTACCGCTGTGTGAGTTTGCTTACAACGACAGCTACCATTCGAGCATTGGGATGGCGCCTTTCGAGGCATTGTATGACAGAATGTGTAAGACAGCTGTATGTTGGGAAGAAGTCGGCATTCGCAGTTTCCATGGACCGACTATTGTAAGTGAGACCAGCGACAAAATCAAGTTGATTCAAGAACGTCTGAAAGTGTCCCAGAGTAGATAGAAGAGCTATGCAGACTCCCACCACAGAAATTTACAGTTCCAAGAAGGAGATAAGGTTTTCTTGAAAGTGTCACCTACGAGAGGAACTTTGAGATTTGGACAGAAGGGCAAGCTATCACGGAGGTACATTGGATCGTATGATATTGTGAGCAAGATTGGTGACGTGACTTATAGACTAGCCTTACCACCCGAGCTATCTAGTGTACACAACGCCTTTCATGTATCTATGTTGAAGAAGTATGTCCACGATCCATCACATGTACTCCGGCATGAGCCTTTGGAAATCAGAGAAGATGCTACCTACATTGAAAAGCCCGTACAGATCATTGATACAAAGGAACAAGAGTTGAGGATAAGAACTATTCAGTGGGTGAAAGTACTATGGGAGAATCACAGACCGGAAAAGGCAACGTGGGAATTACGAGACCAAGTACAGAAGAAGTATCCACATCTACTACCTGAGGTGAGTTTTATATTTCATTTGAAAGACCAAATGCCCTAAGGGGTAGAGGATGTAAGACCCCGACCCGAGTGAACCCGATTAGTGTTGTTAAGTGGTGTTTTAGTTCCAAGTGTGATTAGTGGATTTTGGTTAAGCTGGGAATAGAATAGATTTTGAGATAGCTTTGGGGAATTTTGATTGCTTTGTGATTAGTGGGGCCCTTTAGGGGTTCCTTTATATGACTTTGCATGTGTTTGGGGATTTATCGGAGATTCTTGCATTCATTGTTTTAATCTCGTTTTATTTATATTGTTAATCCCTATAACTTTTATGTTGATCCCGTACCCGTTTGAAACCCCAAAACCCGATTTCCTAGCCTTGAGGGCAAAACAGTCTTTTTACACTAAATCTATACCCAAAATTTGATATTCCCGAAACCCGCGAAACATATACTTTTTGGAAACTAGATATTTCGGTAATCCTTTTTCTCTTCTTCGTCGGATTCGTTCGAGGCCCCGATAAGCTTGATTTCAACACTTGAATGTTTCTAGTGGTGGGACCCAACTCCATCTTCTATATAAGGAGAACCTTTCTCTCCGTTCCTTTTTTTCTAGCAAACTCCAATCATAAGCTAGGGTTTTTCCCTTCCTCTCTTCTTCCATTGCTTCCATCACCAAACCCACCACCAATCATGCACAAAGTGATGGATTGAGACCATCAACTTCTTCCTCACCACCATGGCTCTTCATTGATGCCATTTTTAAAGAAGACCCTCCATTTCAAGATACTCTTTGAGCTCACCTTACCCATTTGGAGAACCTACAAGTAAGCAACCCTCCCCATCTCTTAGATTTGTGTTTCTTTGACCTTGAAGAGGTTCCATTTTCATTATTGTGAGTTTTATCTTCTTCATTCTTGGTTTGACCCATTTTAGGGTTTGTTTTGGGGTTTTTTTCTTGTAGCTTGGATTTTGAGATTGAGAGGTGATTAGAGACTTGGATTTACTTGATTAGAGATCAAGGCAAGTGGATGATTTGACTTTTATGAGCTTTCATTGGTTTTTATAGAAATGTGGTTGATTTCATTATTTTTCCCTACTTGCTTATTTATTACTTTGATTTGAAATGAATGCTCATGAAGAGCCTTGATAGTGCATTTATGGTAATAGAGATGTATTGGTTAATAGCATTTAATTTTCCCTTGTTTTATCTATAATGTACTCTTGTGTGTAGTGATTTCCTTCCCTCTATTCATTGTGTTGGTTGGGATCTTGTTGGAGGAGGTTAGAATGGATGTTGTTGGAAAATTTATGTTGATTTGAATGAAGTTTTGAACCCCTCTCTTGGTGTATACAAAGGAGCTAAAAAGGATTAGAAAGGGAAAAGAAAGAGAGGAGAAGAACTGTCCTAAAATCAGTTTCTGGACAGTTCGCTCGAGCGAACATGACACTTCGCTCGAGCGAAGTGTCCAGAAAAGGGTTCGGAGCATTCCAGTAGGCAGTTCGCTCGAGCGGACCCCTTGGTTGCTTGAGCAAACCTCCCAGAACTCATTCCAGAAAGTGGTTAGTTCAAGCGAACCAATACTTCGCTCGAGTGGACCACCTATTGGATGAGTTCGCTCGAGTGACCTCAACTTCGCTCGAGCGAACCCACTCAGACACCCATTCCAGAGAGCTAACCGCTCGAGCGATGGGTACTATTCACCTGGGACTGTTT
Organism: Cinnamomum chago; assembly: GCA_038049695.1. Classification (NCBI taxonomy): domain Eukaryota; kingdom Viridiplantae; phylum Streptophyta; class Magnoliopsida; order Laurales; family Lauraceae; genus Cinnamomum; species Cinnamomum chago. The sequence goes on from CP142456.1 coordinate 49,638,348, forward strand.
TGGGAGCATAAATAAAATGTTTATATATTTTAGAGAGGTTTGTTGGGAACTCCATTATATGGAGAAGAACCGTTCATATGATTTGACATCCGTTTAAAAAAGAAACCACGTCACAAAGATTTCATTTGAAGTCTTGAAAAATCCGAAGTGTGTAAGGACCCCGGGATGTCCCCAAATTCAAGGAGTACCAAGCCTTTATCTAATTAGACATACGGGATGCCTATTCACTTTGAGCAATTATGAACCCGAAACTCCGATTGTTTATTGTACTTTACTGATCTCGAGATTTATACTACATGCCTTGTTTTCCCGAAAGCATTGAAATTACACTTGAAATAGTTACTTGACTTGAAGTGCATTGCACCATATGAAATGACAGTGTGCCTTTGAGCACCCCCGTCCTGCCCGTTTATTTACTTGTACTTGATTTATTTACGCATGTCTCGATTTGTTATTTGACCTGTGAGTCGGCACCACTAAGCTTGGATAACCCTATTGGTCTGATCCACCGACTTGGAGATCCCCGACTTGCCCCGACAGTTGCATTTTGGATCCCGCTATCCGGTTATTACCGTGGTCTTGTCCCGATGCCACAGATTGCTACTGTGGTTCCCGATGCCCGGCTCGCTACAATAGTCATGTATAGTATATGTATATGTATTTATAAGATTCACTGTTTCTCCTCACCTGGAGTGACTGAGATCATGCCTAGTTATTGCTCTGTCACTTTAGTGATAGAGGACTTAGCTTTGTGTGGTTGTCATCTTGTTTGTTTCCCAATTCCCTTGGATACCCATGCATGTTTTACACTGTACTTATGTTTTCATTAAATGATTTGATTCTTTTATGAAGTTATTGATCGAACAGGTTTAAATGCTTTCAAAGGTAATTGTATTTATTATTGAATTGATATGTCTCTTCACCCATTTGCCAAACCGTCGTGTTTGACCCACTCTTTGGTACTCAGGTCCCGTTGCCGGTTACCTTGAGGAGGAACCAGAGGAGGCGGTCGATGAACTGCAGCGCTTAGTTGAGTGGCGTGCTGATGATGTCGTGTAGACATTCGATTGCTATGAGAGACATAATATTTTGGGAAATTGTTTAACCATTCTTTGGGAATTGGTATTTTGTTTATATTGGCCTTTGTTGGCCTCTATTTTTGGGAATTGTAATTAAATGATCTTTTGTATAAACTTTAACTTACTTTTGAGTAACATGCTAATGATAATTGCTCATTCTGATACAGTATTATACTTGTGCTATTGTCTTTATGACTAGAGAGATGGTTTGAATATTTGATTTGCTACACGCTTCCGCACTTAATAGAAATGTTCATATATGGTTGTGATAACTTCACCGCGGACACCTGTGGGAGATTAAATAAGTGTGTACACCCTGTTGACACACTCCACATGTTAACCATTCATCTCACCACACTACACCATCCACCTTAGTCCTGATCCCGGATTAGGACCTCGGTAACCCGGTCCGGGGTCGCGACAAATGTGAGAACTTGGTCCGGACGGTACCTTTAACCACGGGGCGTAGCGTGTCAACCACGGGCTTCAAACGGTGAGTCTCCGTTAGCCCGGATCGGAAATATCCATGTCCGGACCCTGGGCTTATAAGTCAAACCCCGTATTAACTTAGCATGAGGCCTTTTAAAACTGTGCGGCCCCGGAAACCGTAAGAACTCCAAAATTAAGAATGCTCGGGCAGGAGCAGTAATAGGATGGGTGACCTCCTGGGAAGTCCTCGCGCGTGCACGTGGGCCAAAGCGGACAATTTCATGCTGAGTTGGGCGGGGCTGTGACAGTTGGTATCAGAGCCGAGGATGACTCTATTTCTAGTGGGGGAGAATGTGAGAACTTGGTCCGGGCGGTAGCCTTAACCACGGGGCGTAGCGTGTCAACCACGAGCTTCAAACGGTGAGTCTCCATTAGCCCACATCGGAAATATCCAAGTCCTGACCCTAGACTTACAAGTCAAACCCCGTATTAACTTAGCATGAGGCCTTTTAAAACCGTGCGGCCCCGGAAACCGTAAGAACTCCAAAGTTAAGCGTGCTCGGGCAGAAGCAGTACTAGGATGGGTGACCTCCTGGGAAGTCCTTGAGTGTGCACGTGGGCCAAAGCGGACAATTTCATGCTGAGTTGAGCGGGGCTGTGACAGTATTGAAAGAGATGTAACCTCGGGAAGTTGGTTACTGTACTTTTAGACGGAAATTACATAATAAAAATCCAATATTTTGGAGGAGTCTTACAAAAAAAATCTTACTCACCAAGACATTCAAATTCGCAAACAAGAGAGAAAACTTGCTTGAAGACTAAGCAAAGAATCAAAGACAGAGGAGACAAAGTCTTAGCAAACAAGGGAACCCAAAACCTATATAAAGACCAGCCCACTACATGGGACGTCGAAGCCCTTCCGCAATAAGGGAAGAATGACCAACGGCCTCTCCAATCTATTCCATCCATTCTACCCTTCTCTCTCTAAACCCCTTCTACACTAGCCCCTTTAGTTCAACTAACACTAGTTGTTTAACTTTGTTTAGGAGAATGATGAAGGAGTGCAATATTTCCATATAAATTCAAGTGCAAAGAATAAAATAACTTCTTCAAGATTGGTACTTGATTTCTTTGATTCTAGTCTTTTGATATGTTCTTTTCATGAAAGATATATCATATGCTAAGGGCTAATCATTGAAAATTACTGATTTTGGCAAATTAAAGAGAATGACATCTCGCATTTAATTCAAGTATTCATTCTTTTTCCAATCTTAGTTTAGAGGCGGGAGAATCCAAATCGCCCATATTTTCAACGCTTAGTCATATTGGGATTCTACATACTTGAATTGCATACTTTTCCACTCTCTTTCTCCACCTTTTCATCTTTATTTCTAAGTTATTTTTCAAATTACTTAAAGAAGATTTTAAATCTTAGGTTAGTTTAGTGTTTTCTATTTTTTTGCATAATCTTATGGTTGGAAAGTGAGCATGACATTAGTGTGAGGTCCCACCCCTTGTGGACCCTCACTTTTGAATTGAATATTATTTTATAGCCTATAGTAGCTAATCATACTATTTATTAGGAATTAGTAAGGGTAGATAGATATTTTTCGTAATTAGACCTTTGTTGAAATTAATAGAGTTTATATGGTGTCTTTTATAATTTTTTGAGTTAGTTATGAAAGTCCTTGGGATCCTAACCCTAGAGGGGGGGTGAATAGGGTGAGCTACAAATATGACCAATTTAAATCAATTTTAACTTCTTAACAAAAACTAGTCACATGTGATGATTAATCAAACAATATGCGGAAGCTAATAAAAACAATCACCACAAAAGCAAGCACCACAACACCAAGGTTTATAGTGGTTCGGCCTCAATGCCTACGTCCACTACCGGCTTGTGATCCAATCACCCCACCAGATTTCCACTATTTATGCTTTTTACTAGGCTAAGCAATAACCCTTACAATGTTGTTTTTCTAGGCTAAACAACAACCTCTCAATGTGCTTTTCTAGGCTAAGCAATAACCTTTACAAGATGCTTTTCTTAGGCTAAGCAATAACCTTTACACAATGCTTTTCTTAGGCTAAGCAATAACCTTTACAAATAAAGATTTCTCTAAGAAAGTGTCTTCACAAAAGATCACTCTAAGAGATACAAATTAAGCACAATGTATTTGCCTCTAAACTAGGCGGATATGAAAGTGAATAACTAACTCACACAAACACTAAATGAATGCAAATGTGAATGCTCATGATGTGTGTGTGAGATAACTTCAATCAAGTTTAAAAAGAAAGCTTAATCAAATATATGCTTAAAGCATTTCAAAGTTTAAAGCTCATGAAAGATTTGATTGAAGTCTAATGCAAATCACATGTATGAAAATCAACTTGTTAATGACATGAAAATCAAAGACTCACAAGTTGTATGAAAATGACTAACTTAGAACATGTGATGCATGTGCAATGTTGTTTTCAAAAACTAAATAGATTTAACTAAAGTTCAAATGAATGAAAACAACAAATTAGGTTTCAACCAAGACAAAGAATCATGCTTTAAAGGAAATCAAAGACTTTGGCTAAGCATGATTAAGAAAGGTTTAAAAACAACTTGGATTGAAACCAAGGTGAAGAATCCAATCTTAATTAGATCAAAGATTAGGAGAAGAATGGATTCAACACATCATAGTTATTATGCCAAATATCATTTACTAATAATTTAAACAAAGCACATAACTATGATTAAGAGAGGTAGAGCTTACTTAGAGATTTAACTTCATTAATCCAAGATTTAGCTCACCAAATGACTCTTTGGTCTCTCTTAGTTCATCCCCTTTGTCTTGTCTCAAAGCTCCTCAAAAGAGTCTTCAAAATCTCCAACCATTGACAAAGGAAAGAACTCATTTTTATAGCAAAAAAATGCCCAACGGCTAGTCCTCGGTCGACCTGCAAACAGGTCTCGGTCGACCGGGATCACATAACGGTCAAATTTCTGACCGTTGGTGCTCCTAGGCACTTTCTGCCTGCAGTGTTCCCGGTCGACCGGGACCTCTGCGCCGGTCGACCGGCGACACTGCCGGGCCACCCCCCTTTTGACAAAAATTCCAATTTTTGCACATTTGAAGGTATTTCTTTGGGAGGATTTTTGGGCCACTAAACCAAGCTAGAAAACATGTTTTAAATCATAATGAAGATGTTTAAAAACATGAAACACACAAAGCCTAAATAGATTCGAAACTTTAAATCCAAAGTCTAGCTTGATTTCTAAAAACTCTTTTCAAATGAAAATGCATACAAAGATGATTCTGAAAGTGATGAAAGTATGCAAGACACAAACCTAAATTCTCAATATGAATTCACAAAAGTAATGCACAAAGAATTAGGTTTTCAAAAGAGTTTTGATTCTAAATCCAATGCATCCAAGTTTAGAAACAAAACATGCATAAAACAAGATTTCTTCAAGTCTAAAACCAATGCATGTAAAAATCAAGATTTCAAGGTTTTCTAAAACAATGCAAGAGTGTAAATTCAAATGATGTGAATATGTTAATGCATCCATCAAATTGCAAATACAAAATCCCTAACAAGTTAGTTGGTTAGAGGCCCTAGCTAGTAATTAGTATTTACTATAGGGGTCATTCCACTTGAGAAGCTTCTAGATTCCTACCTAAAGACCAAACTACCGATGACTCTAACCCTAATCCCATATTAACTAAAAGGGTATTCTTGTACCTAGCCCAAACCCCAACCTATATATACTACACACATCCCATTCCATATTCTAACTACAATTTCCTCTCTCATTTCCCCCCCAATTCTATCTCTCAATTTCCCTCCAATTCTCCCATCTCTTCCCTCTCTCTCTAAAACCCTAGATCTAGAACCCAAACAAGAAGGAGAAGATTATCTACTACAAGCTACAGCCACCATCTATCTTAAGGAGCTCTTTCATCTTGCTAATCTCTTCTCTTCCTTCCAATCAAGGTATTTTTCTTCATCTAGTTCTATTTCCTTAGATTTCTTCTTTCTCTCTCTAGATATCCTTCCTTATAGTAATTCTCTGGTGGATATGGGTGTATGAGTTAGAGATCTCTCTAGATCTGAGTTTTGGGGCTGGTTTGTGTGTTTGGAGATCATAGGAGCTTTGGATTGTATTTTATAGCTTGGATCTCTCTTTTCTCTCTCTATTGGATTAAGGCAAGTGCAATATACCTATTTAGAATAGAATACATGTTTTCTTTTCTCTTGCTTCTGTAATTTCAATTCAATTGTTGTAGTTATGTTAGATCTACCATTTGAGCTTAGTTTTATGGATTTATGGCCATTAATGGATGAGTTCTCTCATTTGGAAGATCAATGGCCCGTTTGATGATGGATGGTTGTGTATTGAAGTGCCTTTTAAGTTCTATGATGATCTTATGAAGTTTGGACGAGATTGGATGAGTTTCGATGGAAATTAGATTAAAGGAGAATAAATTTCGAGAAATCTGGAATTCTGCAGGTTACATGTACTCGGTCGACCGACCTATAGTCGAGTCGACCGAGCACACTGGAAAATCAAAAACCCAAGTCTCAGTTAATTTTTGCAGGTTTTTGCAGGCTTAGTGTATTCGGTTGACCGGACCTTGTTCTCGGTCGACCGAACACACAGATCCTGCAGGATTTAACTAAGAGCTGGACTTTCCCCTTAGACACAGATTTCATGTGTTCTCGGTCGACCGGACCCTGTTCTCGGTCGACAGACAACACAGGGATTTCAGTAAGAATGCTGAGAGCTGGGACATCCAATTTCTACAGATTTCCAGTATGTGCGGTCGACCACCCAGGCCAAGAGGTCGACCGGACACACATAGAATTCCTAAGATCAGGACATTCCTGCCAGGTGCTTGACCCTACTTTTCCAGAGTACTTGGTCAACCAACCAGGCCAGGAGGTCGACCGAGCACACTGCGCATAGGTCGACCTGGGAGTCAACTGTTAGATTGTATGGTCTCAATCCATCAGTTGATGTAATAAATTGATTAATTTCTTTATTTATCAATATAATCATGATTTTCTTTCATGAGATGAATGGTGATTTATTACTTAATGCACTTGACCAATACATATGACATACTGGTTCATGAGATGAACTGGGTCCCATTAGTATATTAGATGTGGTATATGTATATGGATGAGATCCACATACGAGAGATATGTGTCACAAATCTTATACTTAAAATATCTTCACAACCAGTGATGAGACTGGGCATCTCATCTGACAAGGTTGCAGCACTTTGATCACTATGAGATAGTGTGATCTGTCTCGATCATCAGAATGTAAGATTTTGAATCATAGTGCTGGTACATTGGATGTATTGAACGACCATGAGAAGCACCTTATGAAATATTGTCTCGATTTAAGGACTGCTCTCATAATTCCCTAGCAATAGGCTCTCAATCCTGAGACATTGATGAACTCAAGTTTCTGTCTATTCATTTGCTTTGAGTCACCAATGAGTAAGGCCAATTGTAGGTCAACACCTCGGTGTCTCGGGTACGTGGTAGTAGGACTGTGAGAACATTCAATGATCAAGATGGAATCTATCTACATTATTCCCTTGTGCCAATTAATGGATTTATCATTAGTAAGTGCGCACCCATCTCGAATAAAAGTTAATTGGATGGTACTGATGATTACTGTAATTAATTGAGGCTTAAGGATAATAAGATGTGGATCTAAGATTGGATGAGACAAATTTATTCCAATTGATCCATGGATAATGATAGAGAGTCCTACTTGTGGTAATTGGGAAGTTTAGGGTCTTCATTATAATTTATTCCTAAGACTGGAGTGCAATTGCATTTATATAGTGGTGTTATTTGCAATTAATTGTGGGCCCAGATTACACATGAGATGTAGGGTCGCGTGTCCCAGTTGGAGCCAGCTTTCTAAGGAATCCCTAGTGGTCCCCACGCTAGCCCAAGTATTAGAAAGATTATATTCTTACTTAAACTCTAAAAGGAAGGAATTAGAAAGTTACTATTTCTATTTGAAGTGGGACTTCTAATAGTGGTAATAGTAAGCTACTAATTTGTGTGGAAGTGTGACTTCTAATACAAATTAGTAAGAGAGATAAGAGAGGAGACTTGAGGGCTATTTAAAGGGGAATACACCCCTTGGACGTCCAGCCATAAGAGTGCACGCCCAACCCTCTTTATTTGTGCAAGTGCTGCACAATTTTCTTCTCTTCTCTCTCTTCTAGTTGCCTTTTAGTTCCTTAGAGTTCTAGTAGGGTTTTCTTTTGGAGATCCCACACATCTTCTTGAGAAAAGAGATCTGATAGAGGGTCATAGCGTGAAAGACAACAAGGTCTTGGAGATATCTAATTGCTTCAAGAAGAGTTCTTGTTCTAGTTGGTTGTCTTCTCCTCGATTAGAGCACTACCGGGCTCCAAAGGTATAATCTGCTTCTCTACTTGTTGTAGATTATTTTGTTGCATGTAGTTGCTGATTTCTATCTTCTAGATAGGTTATATTGCTGTACATGATTGATGAGAATGAGGGATTGCATCCTGGATTGGGTTATAGTCTTCTGGATAGTCGATCCCTGAGTCAAGTGGGTCAAAAAGTTTTGAAAACCTATCCACGAGGCCCACCCACTTCCAACAATTGTAATCAGAGACATACCTCATCTCTAATCATGTTAGATCAGCGATCTAGATCTAATCTTTGCATGAGATGCGAATAGGATAGACCTAGGGCTATGTAAGGATTAGTTATGATTGAGTTTGTTTACTTTATGTAGTAAATCCATGTTTGGATAGTCACAAAAGGGTTTTATTATGATGGAAGGATGGTAGGATGCCATTGAGAGCCTTCAAAAGTGTTTTGGAGGTGTTTGGACTCTAATTGAAAAAACCAAATTTTCTGCCTTCGTCAGGCGGGTCGACCTGGCCCTGCGCTCGGTCGACCGGGTACCTGTAAGGTCGGTCGACCGAGCCCTCTAGGCGGTCGACCGGGAACACAGGATCACTTTATTCTTCGACCCCCGCCGGGGGACACCCCCGGACCCCCTCTGCGAAGTGCATGTATTAAAAGGGTGGCTACTTTTGGCATCTTGTTTTTCCATTGTGGTTTGGTAACCTGGTTTTGTGAGATACTTTGTTGTATGAGATACTAACTTGCAAGTGATAATGTCCTCTCCATATGGCCCACAAGTCTTTTACTTTCTTTTTATGGTTATTGGTTTATTTGAGGCTAAGTGTAAAGGGCATCATGGTTTCCTTGGTTTCCCGTGAAAGGGCAAGGCATGGTGAATTTCCCTATAACCCTTTTATTTCCATGTTTAGATTACCATGTAAGTCTCATAATTGAGGCATAGGAATTTATGTAATTTTTCTAAATTTGTAAATTCTGGTGATGTCCGAGACGAATAAGGAAAGTAAAGTTGGACTCCTAATCAAAGAGTTTGAAGATTATCAAAAGCCTTTTGGAGATGCCCAAAGAGTTTGAGGAATCCCAAAGTTTTGGAAAGTCTAGAAGTCCAAGAAGTCTATTCCTCTTGGGCCATGTGGAGGAGAGGACTAGTTTCTAATTTTAGCTTTTTCTATTTATGGATGAATGCTTAATTTAGAATGTTTCCATATCTGATCCAAACATAGCAAGTTACCAAAATTGGTCAAATCAAATTAATTTTTGGAAAGAGTTCTAATTAGAGTTGATGGGCCCATGAAATGGACCCATTGGTAACACTAATTTAGAAACTAGACTTTCCTTAAAATAACTTAACTTGGAACCCATCATTGGTCATATCATGAGATGATTTGATGTGTATATATGTGGGCTCATGTACCTTAAGGGAAATCCTCAATTCTAAAATATTAAGTGGGGGCGGGGCATTTAGATTTGGAAATCCCCATGGTTTTCCACCATAGGTCTATTGTAAGGAAAGTATTAGCCTCGCGCCATCCTAAGAATGGTCGTTCCCCACGGAGGGCTTTTACTTGTCTAGTTACTAGATATGGATCTCCTATGGATAGTGTTGGTGAGATGGGGCGGGGGCCCACTCCCCAAGGAGGAGATGCTCGCAACGGTTGTCATGCAATGCTAGTTGGTGGGTCACACTTAACTAAAATATTGATGTAGTATCTCCAAGGATTTGCCTCATTTATTTTTGAAACCGAAGCTAATCGGGAGTCATTCATTATTTGGTATGAGATATCTAGATAATAATGAATGAAGGGGATCATGGAAAGTTAGTCTTAATCCTAATTTTGACCAACTTTGATCTGCACCAATCTAAGTGGTATTCGCACTCCCCAAAGAGGCATACCCCGGAGATTGGGATTCCGATGTATTCTGAATTTAGTGGTTATGAGGATTCCCACATAAATTTGTATAATACTAAACCCTAATGTCATTTAAATTCATTAATTGAATGTATGGTTATGTGCTATAGTTTTTCAAGCATGAATTCAAATACTTTCAATCCACTTGCGACCATCCTCAACCAGAATAAATTGGTGGTATCCAACTATGTAGACTGGAAACGGAACCTGGTTATTGTCCTAACTGCTTCAGGGTATAAATATGTCCTTACCAAAACCCCCCTTGATGAGCCTGGCCCGGATGCACCGGAAGAAGAAAAGGAACTTTACACCCAATGGGCCAAAGATGATGAGATGGCCAGATGTTACATTCTAGCATCCATGTCTAGTGTTTTGCAACACCAACATCAATCCTATAAGACTGCATACGATATTATATCGAACTTAAAGGAGATGTTTGCGGAACAGGGCAGACCTGCTAGACAGGCTGCTATGAGGGTGCTTATAAGCACCAAGATGGCTGAAGGCACACCAGTACAGGACCATATGTTGAAAATGATGGACTCATTGAATGAGTTGGATGTACTAGGGGCTGCGATTGATGCAGAATCGCAGATCGACATAATCCTTGAGTCACTACCAAAGTCATTCAACAATTTCAAGGTTAATTACAATATGAATAAGATGAATCTAACTCCAGCTAAGCTGTCTAGCCAGCTAGTGGTGACTGAAGGGATTATGAAGAAGAAGCCAACTGATCCTAGTGACAGAAAAGTCAGATGCCAAGTCCAAGCCGAAAGGCAAAGGGCGGAAAGGAAAAAAGAAATCAGTTCTGAAAGGTCCTAAGGTAGAGAATGGTCCTAATGGTGGCGTGACCAAGGCTAAGGGTTCAGGGTCAAAAGAAAAGTGTTTCCATTGTGGTAAGACAGGACATTGGAAAAGGAATAGTCCAGAATATCTATCTAAGAAGAAGACCTCAGGTATGATTGAGTCGCTTATTTCTGAAGTTAGTTTTGCAACTAGTGCTTCAAAATCTTGGTGTATGGACTCCAGGGCAACTGATCACATATGTAATTCGTTGCAGGGGTTCAGGGAAATCAGGAGGTTTAGTGACGGAAAAATCATTGTCAACCTAGGATCTGATGCTAAGGCAGAGGCTGTTTCAGTGGGAGTTATTACATTATGTGTAAGGTCCGTGACCTTACTGGGTCAATTGAGCCCAATAGCAGGCCCGTTGACCTGTTTATTTTATTACTATTATAATTATTTATATTTTAGATATTTAAGTGGGTTTAGTCTTTGAGTGAGTTTCTTTTAGAGTAGGATAGTGTCTGCGAAGTTTCGTTTGATTTTGAGTTCGTTTGATCCTAGAAGGGGGGTAGTTTGTAAATTAGGGAAAATTGAGTGTTTTTCCGAAAAAATTCCTATCACTGTGATTTTGGGTTCGTTGGAAAGGTCTCGTCGCGCTGATCATTTTTGTCTCTTGCCTCGTCTCGATCCGACGATCATAAACCCTTCAAATAGTCCATTCTTTCACAGGACCCACTTAAATGGCAATTCGGTCTTTTCCTCCTTCTCTGCTTCTTAAACAGGGATTAGCCCTAATCTCATTATCACTTCTTCAACGAGAGTTACAGCAGCCCTCATTCTCCCTCTTCATCTTCTCAAGCCCAGATCTCCCTCCGGGAAAGATTACCTTCGCGATCCGGACCGCACATCTTCTTCCTTTCGATCTCCTCTCTCCATTGATACTAGTGGGTAAGCCTTTTCCCATCATCAACTTTTCCATTCGTTTTCTCTTTTGTTTAGAATAGGTTGGATCATGAGCTTTTTCTTTCTTTTCTTCTCCGTTGCGTTCTAGATTGCATTTGGTCGGATTAGATTGTGGGTTTTGCGAAAGAGCTCTCCTCCTCAAGCTTTTCCAATTTTTAATCATCTTCTTGGTTGAGGCAAGTAGATATGCATTTTGTATTTAATCATATGTGTATTATTTTATTTTGATTGCAATGATATCCTTGTTAGATTACCCAAATTCCAAGCTTATTGTTGGTATTATATTGGGATTGACATGCTAGGTTAGATTTGTGGTTTGGATTGGGTAAATTGTTAAATTGTAGCTTTGGAAGTTTTTAATTTGATAGAATGGATGGAAAGAATGATTGAAATGATTGGGGAGCATGGAGGCTCATTTTCTGTGGGAAAATGAAGAAGAAAAACCCATTTTCGGGCTCAGCTACAGTGCCGATCGATCGGGCCTTCAGACCGATCGATCGGACTGAAATTGCTCTCAGTTAATTGAGACAATTCTCAGACCGATCGATCGGACCTATTGTCCGATCGATCGGAGGGCATTTGTGAATTCTGACAAGTTTCAGATGTTGTCTGATGAGCCACCTGCGCATAGGATGAGTTGATTAAAAAAAAAAATGAGAAACGTTGACTGTCAGGACCACCTTAGCATATGGGTGAATAAAAAAAAAAAAAAGGGGGAACAGAAATGTTGAATGTGCTGACTACTGACAAGTATATGAGTATGTTGGTTTATCAATCCGATGAATCGGACAGATGGATGGTCCGTCGCACTTTTTATATATATATATATTTATATATATAAAGGGGCAAACTTCTATGGGCCATAACTTCTGAACCATACGTCGGAATTTCGCGAGCCATATACCGTTGTAAAGCTCTTTGAGCGTAGAATCCAATGATACATGTCTCGTGATGATTGGGGATCAGGTAGGGAAGTAGTTAAGGAGATTAATTATTGGACCACTTTCTTGTTAGTAACGAGATTGTTAGCCTAGGTTTGGGCCTTAGACATTGGAAACCATGAAACCACTCTCACGTGACCATTAATGGGGTTTTGAAATCGTAGCACGTGGCTTGGTGTGCTTCAATGGATTGTCTAGGTATTCGTGTATTGTGTATGGTTAACCGAATGCGTATGAAATTGAATCAATCGATGCTTAACATGATTGTACACCAAGGAAATTCTTTATAAGCATTGATTATTCGAATTCCCCATGCACTCCGTTAAAACATATATGGTACATGGATGACAACACTTGCCTAGGATTGGATTGTAATCTCTCCTTGATTTGTTAATCGTATCCGTTGATTTTGTATCCTTGTACACTCTCTTGGCATAAAACGCCTGATTAATTATGAAACATAATCCCTTGTAGAATTAGGACTTGGACCTGACTTAGAGTGTAACTTAGGACCCCGTGTTATGTAATTGATGAACATGACTGGCTAAACTGAAGGGATTATCATGTGATTGGATTTGTCTTGTATTGACTTGAATGAGATAATCCCTATGAACGTGTCTTGTATATTGAGCTAGCCTGACTTGCTTGTCTTGATCTATTCTTGTGTCAACACCACATTATTATTATTATTATTTGCATATCATGGCCAGCTGCAGTTTGGGGGTTTATTGATGGGCCGGTTACTCGGACATCGGGGTGGGCAGTCTGCTTTGGACGGCGTCCATGGCGTTGAATAGTTGAGAGCGGGCTAGGACCGTGCTACTATTCCCAGGACCGGGAGCTGGGATCCCCCTGGAGCCGGACTTTGGTATTAGTAGTCTGGATAGGATTGTTACTGGTACCCCGTGAGATGACTAGGACATCGACGGAGTCTCCCTCTTGTGCATTGCATTATATTGGTAGTGGTGATTGTTAGTATTGCTAGGATTTCTATTTATGATCCTGATGGTTATTTACTCATGCTTTATGCCTAAATTCGATTCCTTGTACTCTCTTGATTACTATGCATGTCATTACTCTTATACTTGATGCATGTCATGATTATTTATATCTTGCTTATCTATTGCTCAACATGTCGTTGACTCTATTCCTTGGTGTGCAGACTCATCAGGTGAGTACTACTACGAGGAGCAATCAAGTGAGGAGATCCCAGAGGATCTCCAACCGGTTGAGGAGGAACGAGAGTGGCGTGCAGATGACGTAGAGTAGCGTCATCATACCTGGCACGAGAGAGATTCATTGAGACCTCATTAGATTCTTTATTCTTCATTTATCTATCGTTGAAACTTTTATATCATTAACATCACTATTGTGTTAAATGGCCTTGATTAGTGGGAAGGCCATTGTAATAAATTAACTTCATTGTTTAAATTTTATTTTATTCCTTGTTCAACTTTAATATATAATGAGATTCATTATTCATTGTTGATATCCAAATATGCCTAGAATTATATGAGTTCCGCATATTCTTATTATATTTGAGGCTTGAAATATTATCTCCTCACAGCGGACTTACGATCCTTGGGCCTAAAGGGAAAAATTTTTAATTAGCCCTAAATTTCACTCCCCGGATCCGGTTTATTCTCTAATCGGGTTCGGGGGACGTGACAGAATGGTATCAGAGCAATGGATGGTTTCTCAGGGTAAAAATTGTAGAAACCATAGGACGCGTGTGAGGATTCCGTTAGTAGTAAGCTGGTCTCGTTGTCTTATCTCTAGTATTGTGATGCTAGTATTGAGTCTCAGAAGACCTGACTTTAATTGTTTTGTAGTACATATTAGCAGTTGCTATTTTGGTAGTTCGAGAATTCCCAGATTTATTTTCGGATGAGATTCCTGGTTTGCCACCTGTTCATGAGTTGGATTTCACGATAGAATTGCAGTCGGGTACAACACCTATTTCGAAGGCTCCGTATAGGATGGCTCCAGCTGAATTGAAAGAGTTGAAGACTCAGATAGATGATCTGTTGGATAAAGGTTTCATCAGACCTAGTGTTTCACCGTGGGGAGCTCCGGTGATATTTGTGAAGAAGAAGGACGGGACAATGAGAATGTGTATAGACTACAGGCAGTTGAATCAGGTGACTGTCAAGAACAAGTACCCGTTACCGAGAATTGATGAGTTGTTTGATCAGCTGCAAGGAGCTTAATTCTTTTCTAAGATAGACCTGCGTTCCGAATATCATCAGTTGCGAGTCAGGAAGGAGGATGTTCCTAAGACTGCATTCCGGACGATATATGGTCACTTTGAGTTTCTCGTGATGCCTTTCGGGTTGACTAATGCACCGGCAGTTTTTATGGCATTGATGAATAAGGTGTTTGCTCCTTTCTTGGATCAGTTTGTGGTTGTCTTTATAGATGATGTGTTGGTATATTCGAAGTCTAAGGAGGAGCATGAGCATCAGTTGAGGACATCATTGCAGCTTTTGAGGGATAACCAGTTGTATGCTAAGTTGAGCAAATGTGAGTTTTGGTTGGAGCAAGTGGCATTTTTGGGCCATATTATTTCAAAGGATGGATTGACGGTGGACCCTAAGAAGGTAGCAGAGTTGTTAATTGGGGTAGTCCTCGAAATGTAGCGGAGATTCGCAGTTTTCTTGGACTTGCAGGCTATTACAGGAGGTTTGTGAAAGGGTTTTCTACCATAGCATCTCCGCTCACTAAGCTGACAAGGAAGGATGTTCCATTTGTGTGGACAGAAGAATGCGAGAAGAGTTTCCAAGAGTTGAAGACCCGGTTGACTTCAGCACCCATACTTGCCTTACCCTCAGGAAGTGGAGGAGTTGTGGTTTATACAGATACATCAGGGATTGGATTGAGTTGCGTTCTCATGCAGAATGATAAGGTGATAGCATATGGGTCCAGGCAGTTGAAGGATCATGAGAAGAAGTATGCCACACATGACTTGGAGTTGGCAGCAGTGGTTTTTGCATTGAAGTTGTGGAGGCATTATTTGTATGGAGAAAGATTTGAGGTGCATACAGATCACAAAAGCCTGCAATACCTGTTTACACAGGGTGATCTGAATAATAGACAACGGAGATGGATGGAGTACATAAAGGATTATGATTTTTCGATTAAGTACCATCCTGGTAAGGTAAATGTGGTAGCAGATGCTCTTAGTAGGAAGACAGCATTCAGTGGATGTGTAATGCCTGAATCGAGATGGATGGAGCAGTTCAGAGATATGGATGTGGAAGTATGGCCTGTCAATGAGAAAGTTCTAGTTGCTACTATGGGAGTTTGGGAGCCAGAAATAGTTAACAGGATCAAGGAAGCTCAAAAGGATGATCCTGAGTTGCAGAAAATCATTGACAACATTGATGGCAATCCAGAGTTCCGATTGATTGAAGGGATTCTGTATTGTAAGGATAGGTTGTGTGTGCCAAATGTTCAAGACATCAAGTCAGAGTTAATGACAGATGCGCACCACACCAGATACTCTATTCACCCAGGGAGCACCAAGATGTATCAGAATTTGAAGAATCACTACTGGTGGGTGAAAATGAAGAAGGAGATTGCAGAGTTCGTTTCCAGGTGTATGACTTGTCAGCTGATTAAGGCAGAACACAAGAAGCCTCCTGGTTTGCTTCACCCGTTGGATATTCCTCAGTGGAAATGGGAGAACATCACTATGGATTTTGTGTCAGGGTTGCCGAACACCAGGAAGGGTAATGATGCTATTTGGGTGATTGTGGATAGGTTGACTAAGTCAGCACATTTCCTACCATTCAAGACTGGTCAATTTATGAACAAGATGACTACGTTGTACAGAGACAATATAGTCAAACTACATGGAGTGCCTAAGTCCATAGTATCCGATCGAGACCCTAAGTTTGTCTCTTGGTTTTGGTCTTCTTTTCAGTCATCTATGGGTACTCAATTGACATTCAGTACAGCTTACCACCCTCAGACAGATGGACAGTCTGAGCGTACCATCCAGACATTGGAAGATCTTCTCCGAGCATGTGTTTTGGATTTCAAGGAGAGTTGGGATGAAAGCTTGCCTCTATGTGAGTTTGCCTACAATAACAACTATCATTCAAGTATTGGAATGGCACCATTTGAGGCATTATACGGGCGGAGATGCAGGACCCCAGCATGTTGGGAGGAAGTAGGAGTTCGGAGTTTCCATGGACCCTCAAAGATTGCTGACTCCAGTGAGAAAGTCATAATTGTTCAGATGAGGATGAAGGAGTCTCGTGATCGTCAGAAGAGCTATGCAGATAAGAGGCGGAGACCTTTAGAATTCCAGGTGGGGGATATGGTGTTTCTGAAGGTATCCCCGATGAGAGGTGTTGTCAGATTTGGACAAAAAGGAAAGCTTGCTAAGAGGTTTGTGGGACCGTTTGAGATCAAGAGCAGGATTGGAGACGTGGCCTATCGTTTGGTGCTATCGCCTGAGCTAGCTGGTGTGCACGACGTTTTTCATGTCTCAATGCTTCGGAAGTATATTATAGATCCTACTCATGTGTTGCAGCACGAGCCACTTCAGTTACAAGCAAATGCAACCTATGTGGAGCGTCCGGCGCAGATCATCGACACCAAGGGAGTGGTGTTGTGTACCAAGACTATCCAGTGGATCAAGGTTCAATGGGAGCATTACACTCCGGAGGAAGCTACGTGGGAGCTCAAAGACCAGATGCAGAAGGCGTATCCTTATCTTTTTCCCTATGAGGTATGTTTAGGCATTTGGGGGACCAAATGTTCTTTTTAGAGGTGAGAGATGTAAGGTCCGTGACCTTACTGGGTCAATTGGGCCCAATAGCAGGCCTGTTGACCCGTTTACTTTATTATTATTATAATTATTTGTATTTTAGATATTTAAGTGGGTTTAGTCTTTGAGTGAGTTTCTCTTAGAGTAGGATAGTGTCTGCGAAGTTTCGTTTGATTTTGAGTTCGTTTGATCCTAGAAGAGGGTAGTTTGCAAATTAGGGAAAATTGAGTGTTTTTCCGAAAAAATTCTTATCACTGTGATTTTGGGTTCGTTGGAAAGGTCTCGTCGCGCTGATCATTTTGTCACTTGGCTCGTCTCGATCCGACGATCATAAACCCTTCAAATAGTCCATTCTTTCACCGGACCCACTTAAAGGGCAATTCGGTCTTTTCCTCCCTCTCTTCTTCTTAAACAGGGATTAGCCCTAATCTCATTATCACTTCTGCAACGAGAGTTACAGCAGCCCTCATTCTCCCTCTTCATCTTCTCAAGCCTAGATCTCCCTCCGGAAGAGATTACCTTCGCGATCCGGACCGCACATCTTTTTCCTTTCGATCTCCTCTCTCCATTGATACTAGTGGGTAAGCCTTTTCCCATCATCAACTTTTCTATTCGTTTTCTCTTTTATTTAGAATAGGTTGGATCATGAGCTTTTTCTTTCTTTTCTTCTCCGTTGCGTTCTAGATTGCGTTTGGTCGGATTAGATTGTGGGTTTTGCGAAAGAGAGCTCCTCCTCAAGCTTTTCCAATTTTTAATCACTTTCTTGGTTGAGGCAAGTAGATATGCATTTTGTATTTAATCATATGTGTATTGTTTTCTTTTGATTGCAATGATATCCTTGTTAGATTACCCAAATTCCAAGCTTATTGTTGGTATTATATTGGGATTGACATGTTAGGTTAGATTTGTGGTTTGGATTGGGTAAATTGTTAAATTGTAGCTTTGGAAGTTTTTAATTTGATAGAATGGATGGAAAGAATGATTGAAATGATTGGGGAGCATGGAGGCTCGTTTTCTGTAGGAAAAATGAAGAAGAAAAACCAATTTTCGGGCTCATCTACAGTGCCGATCGATCGGGCCTCCAGACCGATCGATCGGACTGAAATTGCTCTCAGTTAACTGAGACAAATCTCAGAACGATCGATCGGACCTATTGTCCGATCGATCGGAGGGCATTTGTGAATTCTGACAACTTTCAGATGTTGTCTGATGAGCCACCTGCGCATAGGATGAGTTGATTAAAAAAAAAAATTGAGAAACGATGACTGTCAGGACCACCTTAGCATATGGGTGAATAAAAAAAAAAGAAAGGGCGGAACAGAAGCGTTGAATGTGCTGACTACTGACAAGTATATGAGTATGTTGGTTTATCAATACGATGAATCGGACAGATGGATGGTCCGTCGCACTTTATATATATATATATTTATATATATATAAAGGGGCAAACTTCTATGGGCCATAACTTCTAAACCATACGTCGGAATTTCGAGAGCCATATACCGTTGGAAAGCTCTTTGAGCATAGAATCCAATGATACATGTCTCGTGATGATTGGGGTCAGGTAGGGAAGTAGTTATGGAGATTAATTATTGGACCACTTTCTTGTTAGTAACGAGATTGTTAGCCTAGGTTTGGGCCTTAGACATTGGAAACCATGAAACCACTCTCACGTGACCATTAATGGGGTTTTGAAATCGTAGCACGTGGCTTGGTGTGCTTCGATGGGTTGTCTAGGTATTCGTGTATTGTGTATGGTTAACCGAATGCGTACGAAATTGAATCAATCGATGCTTAACAAGATTGTACACCAAGGAAATTCTTTATAAGCATTGATTATTCGAATTCCCCACGCACTCCGTTAAAACACATATGGTACATGGATGACAACACTTGCCTAGGATTGGATTGTAATCTCTCCTTGATTTGTTAATCGTATCCGTTGATTTTGTATCCTTGTACACTCTCTTGGCATAAAACACCTAATTAATTATGAAACATAATCCCTTGTAGAATTAGGACTTGGACCTGACTTAGAGTGTACCTTAGGACCCCGTGTTATGTAATTGATGAACATGACTGGCTAGACTGAAGGGATTATCATGTGATTGGATTTGTCTTGTATTGACTTGAATGAGATAATCCCTATGAACGTGTCTTGTATATTGAGCTAGCCAGACTTGCTTGTCTTGATCTATTCTTGTGTCAACACCACATTATTATTATTATTATTATTTGCATATCATGGCCAGCTGCAGTTTGGGGGTTTATTGATGGGCCGGTTACTCGGACATCGGGGTGGGCAGTCGGCTTTGGACGGTGTCCATGGCGTTGAATAGTTGGGAGCAGGCTAGGACCGTGCTACTATTCCCAGGACCAGGAGCTGGGATCCCCCTGGAGCCGGACTTTGGTATTAGTAGTCTGGATAGGATTGTTACCGGTACCCTATGAGATGACTAGGACATCCACGGAGTCTCCCTCTTGTGCATTGCATTATATTGGTAGTGGTGATTGTTGGTATTGCTAGGATTTCTATTTATGATCCTGATGGTTATTTACTCATGCTTTATGCCTAGATTCGATTCCTTGTACTCTCTTGATTACTATGCATGTCATTACTCTTATACTTGATGCATGTCATGATTATTTATATCTTGCTTATCTATTGCTCAACGTGTCGTTGACTCTATTCCTTGGTGTGCAGACTCATCAGGTGAGTACTACTACGAGGAGCAATCAGGTGAGGAGATCCCAGAGGATCTCCAACCGGTTGAGGAGGAACGAGAGTGGCGTACAGATGACGTAGAGTAGCGTCATCATACCTGGCACGAGAGAGATTCATTGAGACCTCATTAGATTCTTTATTCTTTATTTATCTCTCGTTGAAACTTTTATATCATTAACATCACCATTGTGTTAAATGGCCTTGATTAGTGGGAAGGCCATTGTAATAAATTAACTTCATTGTTTAAATTTTATTTTATTCCTTGTTCAACTTTAATATATAATGAGATTCATTATTCATTGTTGATATCCAAATATGCCTAGAATTATATGAGTTCCGCATATTCTTATTATATTTGAGGCTTGAAATATTATCTCCTCACAGCGGACTTACGATCCTTGGGCCTAAAGGGCAAAATTTTTAATTAGCCCTAAATTTCACTCCCCGGATCCGGTTTATTCTCTAATCAGGTTCGGGGGACGTGACATTATGTTTTTCAAATAATAAATTGGTTTTGTCAGACACGTTATATGTACCGTCTTTACGGCGGAATTTAATTTCAGTTTCTAGTTTGGTGAATAAAAGTTATTCCATTACTTTTGGTACTGAAGTTGTCATAAAGAGGAATGGTACTTTTATACGTTCTGGCAAGGTAACCAATGGGCTTTATTTGTTAACTCCCATAATGTATGAGATACATGATACTGAAACAATTAATAGACAATCATTGAAGAGAAAGTCACTTTCATCTAATCCAACAAAACTTTGGCACTAGAGGCTAGGTCATATAAACCCAAACAAGATTGACAGGCTAGTGAAATATGGTATCTTGCCTTCATTGGTGGTAGAATCAATGCTTGTCTTCGAGTCCTGTTTGGAAGGCAAAATGACCAAAAGACTCTTTTCATCTAAAGGCAATAGGGCCAAAGGTTTATTGGAATTAGTGCATACTGATGTGTGTGGACCCATTAAGGTCGGGGCCAGAGGAGGATATGAGTATTTCATCACTTTCACAGATGATTACTCAAAATATGGATACATATACCTTATGCACCGCAAGTCCGAGGCTTCTGAAAAGTTCAAAGAGTTTCAAGCGGAAGCGGAAAAGCAATTAGGTAAGAGTATCAAGACTCTTCGATCAGATCGAGAAGGGGAATATCTCTCTGCTGATTTTATGGGATACTTATCAGAAAACGAGATTCTATCCCAGTTGTCTACTCCTGGTATGCCTCAACAGAATGGAGTAGCAGAAAGAAGGAATATGACTCTTTTAGATATGATTAGGTCTATGCTGAGTTTCTCAGGATTACCTATATCCTTTTGGGGATACGCCTTGGATACTGCAATGTACATACTAAACCTCGTACCATCTAAGTATGTACCTAAGACTCCCCGGGAGTTGTGGTCCGGGCGAAAGCCTAGTCTACAACATTTACACATTTGGGGTTGTCCGCCACACGTGCTAAAGGTTAAGACAGATAAGTTGGAAACGAAGTCGGAAGTGTGCACCTTTGTAGGTTGTCATAAAGGAACTAAAGGTTGGTTATTCTATAATCCCAGAAAGCAGAAAGTGCTGGTGAGCACTAATGCGGTTTTTCTGGAGGAAGATTATATGATAGACCGAAAATCTTTAGAAAAGGAGATCTTGGAAGAAATTCAAGAGCAAACAATTCCAAATCCAAGTATGACCAAACTTATGGAAGAACCGCCCTTACCACACCCAGTAGTTACACCAGTGCCTCGTCGTAGTAAGAGAATAGTCAGGCCCCCTGACAGGTTGCCGTTCTTGGAAGAGTCTTACGAGGCAATCCTGGAAGAACTGGAACAGGATCCCTATAACTATGATGAAGCAATTAATGACATAGATTCGGGACGTTGGCAAGATGCTATGAAAGTTGCGATGGAGTCTATGTACTCTAATCAGGTCTGGACACTTGTGGACTTGCCTGCCAATACCAAACTTATTGGGTGCAAGTGAGTCTACAAGAGAAACAGAGGACCAGATGGAAGAGTTGAGACCTTTAAAGGTCAGGCTTGTTGCGAAAAGATATACTCAGAAAGAAGATTTCGATTATGAGGAAACCTTCTCGCCGGTAGCCATGCTCAAGTCCATCCGGATACTCTTATCCATTTAGGCTCATCTCAATTACGAGTTTTGGCTAATGGATGTCAAGATGGCGTTTCTCAACGGCCATCTTGAGGAAGACATCTATATGGTGCAGCCAGACGGTTTTGTAGCTACAAACCAAGAGCAAAGAGTTTGCAAGATGCAGAAGTCTATTTATGGACTGAAGCAGTCATCCTGAAGCTGGAACATCTGTTTTGAACAGGCAATCAAGTCATTTGATTTTTATCAAAAACAGATGAGTCATGAGTGTCTATGAAAAGTAAAGGAGGCAGGGTAATTTTTTGGGTCGACAACATCATTCTCCTAGAGAGTGATATAGGGATGTTGTCAACAGTGAAAGTTTGGTTGGCAAAGATTTTTTATATGAAGGACTTGGGAGAAGCCAACCACATCCTAGGGAACAAACTACATTGAGATCGGAAAAATAGGATGATTGGCAAATCCCAAGTTGTATACATAGATAAAGTACTGGTACGATTTACTATGCAAGACTCCAAGGAGGGTATTATACCTTTCAGGCATGGAGTGCATCTTTCCAAAGATCAGTGTCCTAAGACACCTGAGGAAAAGGAGCAGATGAGGTCGATACCATACGCTTTAGCTGTTGGTAGCCTCATGTATGCTATGCTATCTACTAGACCGGATATTTGTCATGCAATGGGCTTAGTCAGCAGATATCAGTTTAACCCAGGGCCCGAACATTGGACTGCTGTAAAGTGTATTCTCAAATACTTGAGAAGGACTAGAGATTACATGTTAATTTATAGCAGTGATGAACTGATTCCAGTCGATTACACAAATTCTGACTTCATGTCAGATAAGGATTCCAGGAAATCAACTTCTGGGTATGTGTTTATGCTATAGCTGTTTGAGAAGCAGCTAAAGAAGCATATTGGCTTAAAAGATTCCTTATGGAACTTGGAGTGGTACTTTTGGCAAGACAGCCGCTCACAGTTTACTGTGATAACAGCAGGGTAGTCGATAAGTCCAAGAAACCTAGGAGCCAAAAACATGTACAGAGGTAGTAACACATGGTCAGAGAGATTGTACAGAGAGGTGATACTGCTATCACCTAGATAGACTCTGCAGACAATCTGGGAGATCCCTTTACTAAGCTTTTGACTACCAAAGTCTTTGAGCAACATGTAGATGGGATAGGCATGAGATGCAACCCTGACTGGCATTGAGCCCAAGTGGAAGATTGTTAGATTGTATGGTCTCAATCCATCAGTTGATGTAATAAATTGATTAATTTCTTTATTTATCAATATAATCATTCTTTTCTTTCATGAGATGAATGGTGATTTATTACTTAATGCACATGACCAATACATATGACAAAATGGTTCATGAGATGAACCGGGTCCCATTAGTATATTAGATGTGATATATGTATATGGATGAGATCCACATACGGGAGATATGTGTCACAAATCTTATACTTAAAATATCTTCACAACCAGTGATGAGACTGGCCATCTCATCTGACAAGGTTACAACACTTTGATCACTATGAGATAGTGTGATCTGTCTCGATCATTAGAATGTAAGATTCTGGATCATAGTGCTAGTACATTGGATGTATTGAAGGACCATGAGAAGCACCTTATGAAATACTGTCTCGATTTAAGGACTGTAAGACCCCGACCCGAGTGAACCCGATTAGTGCTAATTAAGTTGCGTGTTAGTGCTAAGCTTGATTAGTGTTCTTGATCTAGTTGGGTTTGGAATAACCTTGTTTCTAGTTTTGGGCTTTTTAGAGTGATTGGTAGCTTGTGGGGCCCTTTGGGGGTTCCCTTTTCGGCTTGGTATTTTCTCGAGAAATTTCCCGATTTGTTGTGAATTGTGTTTTTGGCCCGTTGCATTCATCTTGTGGATTCCAACAACTTTCATGTTGATCCCGTTCTCGTTTGAGATCACGAAACCCGAATTCTTGGCCTTGAGGGCAAAACAGTCTTTACACACCAAATCTGTACCAAAATTCATTATTCCCGAAACCCGCGAAACATAGACTTTTTGGAAAGTAGATATTTCGACGAACATTTCTTCCTTCTTCGTCGAATTCATCCGAGGACCCGAGAGAGATGATTTCAGCCCCTTTAGCTTCTTAAGTTGTGGGACCCAACCCCAACCCAAGTCATTAGCTAACAAGAGAAGCCATTTCCCCTTTCTAAGTCATTCCATTTTCATTGTTCCAGCACAAACCTTTTGAGTCTAGGGTTCTTGCTTTCTCCTCTTCTTCTTCCTGCTTATCCATCTCAAATCTTCACCAATCTTGCACCAAACTCGAAATGGAACTCATCATCTTCTTCCTCATCTCACAAGCTTGCCATTGATACCATTTGTGAAGAGAGACCTCAATCTCAAGACTTCCTTTGAGCTTGCCATTGCCATTAGAGGACCTCCCAAGTAAGTGATTCTTCCCATCTCCTAGATTAGTGTTCCTCTAGCTCTTGAGAAGCTACATTTGCAATCTTGTAAGCTCTTTCATTTTCATTCTTTGTGTAAACCATTTTAGGGTTGTTTTGGGGATTTTTGATTGTAGCTGGGCTTTGAGCAATAGAGGTGATTAGAGGCTTGATTTCTCTATTTGAAGACTTGAGGCAAGTGAATGTTTGGATGTTTTTAATTTTGAAATGATTTGGTGTAGTCTTTATGGATTTTCCATACTTTCATTTAATGAGGTTTGTTTGAAATAAATGCTCATAATGTATCTTGATAGTTTCATTCAATGTTTTATAAACATGTTGGTAGAGCATTTATTGTTCTTGTGATAGCTTAGATGAATGTTTGTGAAATGGTTTACTTCTCTTTCATTTGCATTGGACTTGACATGGAAGAAGTTGATGGAGAGAACTCTTAATGAGGATTTGGAGAAGTATAAAGAGATGCATTGGAGGAACTATTAGCTCAATGTTATTGTAAGGACTTTGTGGATGTGAGGAAGATGGTTTTGAGGAGGAAAATGACTCAAAACTGAACTCAGTGAGCATTTTCGTAACTGGCGGTCAGCTCACGGTTAGCCAGCGGCTAACCGCCGAACCCATCGGCGGCTAACCGCCAGCTAACCGCGCACCGCGGTGACTTTTCCAGAGAGCATCATTTTCCACCTGAAAACGCGGTCAGCCTCACGGTTATCCAGCGGCTAACCGCCGAACCCATCGGCGGCTAACCGCCAGACAACCGCACAATCACGGTTCCTTTTCCCGAGAGCATCAGAATTCTCACCTGAAATTCGGTCAGCTCCACGGTTACCCAGCGGCTAACCGCCGAATGCATCGGCGGCTAACCGCAAGGTAACCGAAATTCTCCAGATTTTGAAAAGCTCCCCGCTCGAACGAACTCTCCGGTTCGTTCGAGCGTTGAGCTTTGTCGATCAAAGGAGATTCACTAGGCATTGTATGAGTCCATTTGAGAAAGAAACCATATCACAAGGATGTCATTCGAAGTTTTGAAAAGTGTAAAAGTGCATAAGGAGCCCGGAATGTCTTCAAACTCAAGGAGTACCAAGTCATTTCAATAATCGACATACGGGACCCCTATTCACTCAAATAGATCTTAAAATCATTATCTTTCCCGGATTGGTATAGTTCATTATATTCTTCATTTCCAAGATTTTACATTACATGACTTGTTTTCCCCGAAAGCATTGTTGTACACTTGAAATGGTTACTTGACCCGAAGTGCATTGCACCACATGATATGTCAGTGTGCCCTTGAGCACCCCCGTCTTGCCCGTTTGATTATATATTTGTACTTGATTTACTTGCATTGTCTCGATTGTATTTGACCTATGAGTCGGCACCACTAAGCTTGGATAACCTCGTTGGTTTGATCCACCGACTTGGAGATCCCCCTCTTGTCCCGCCAGCTGCAGTTTGGATCCCGCTACCCGGTCATTACCGTGGTCTTGTCCCGATACCACAGATTGCTACTGTGGTCCCCGATGCCCGGCTCGCTACCGTGGTCATGTATAGTATATGTATATGTAATTATATGAGATCCCCTGTTTCTCCTCACCTCGAGTGACTGAGACCAGGGCCTAGTTATTACTCTATCACCTTAGTGATAGAGGACTTAGCTTCGTGTGGTCGCCATCTTGCTTGTTCCTGATTCCTTGGATACCCTATGAGTTTTATCTTGTTTACATGTTTTCTAGCAAATGATTTATCTATTCATGAGAGTTTTTGCTTAAACAGATTTCCATGCTTTTCGAGATATTTCCTCTATATTATTATTGTTGTATCCTTGCTTTCTCTTGCCAGACCGTCGTGTCTGATCCTTTGCTTTGGTACTCAGGTCCCGTTGCCGGCTTCTTTGAGGAGGAGCCAGAGGAGGCGGTAGGAGAGCCGCAACCTCTAGTTGAGTGGCGTGCTGACGATGTCATGTAGACATCGGGTTGCTACGAGAGACGCACATTTTGGGAGCTATACTTTAACCATTCTTTTGGGTTATTATTTTGTTCATATTGGCCTTTGTTGGCCTCTCTTTTTGGGGATTGTAACTAAATGATAACTTGTCTAACTTTAACAACTTTTGGGAAACATTGCTATATATCATTGCTCTTTCTGATACAGTTTGATATTGATGTAAATGCTTGCATGACTAGAGATAGTCTAACTATTTGATTTGCTACACGCTTCCGCATTAAAAAGAAATATCCATGCAAGGTTATGATATCCTCACCGCGGACACCTGTGGGAAATTAAATAAGTTGTATCTTGAGGATGTAGGTAATCCTCTTGAATAATCATCACACACTAATGGTCCCGATCCCGGATTGGGATTCCCGGTCCGGGGTCGCGACAAGGACTGCTCTCATAATTCCCTAGCAATAGGCTCTCAATCCTGAGACATTGATGAACTCAAGTTTCTGTCTATTCATTTGCTTTGAGTCACCAATGAGTAAGGCCAACTGTAGGTCAACACCTCGGTGTCTTGGGTACGTGGTAGTAGGACTGTGAGAACATTCAATGATTAAGATGGAATCTATCTACATTATCCCCTTATGCCAATTAATGGATTTATCATTAGTAAGTGCGCACCCATCTCGATTAAGAGTTAATTGGATGGTACTGATGATTACTGTAATTAATTGAGGCTTAAGGATAATAAGATGTGGATCTAAGATTGGACGAGACAAATTTATTCCAATTGATCCATGGATAATGATAGAGAGTCCTACTTGTGGTAATTGGGAAGTTTAGGGTCTTCATTATAATTTATTCCTAAGACTGGAGTGCAATTTCATTTATATAGTGGTGTTATTTGCAATTAATTGTGGGCCCGGATTACACATGAGATGTACGGTCGCGTGTCCCAGTTGGAGCCAGCTTTCTAAGGAATCCCTAGTGGTCCCCACGCTAGCCCAAGTATTAGAAAGATTATATTCTTACTTAAACTCTAAAAGGAAGGAATTAGAAAGTTACTATTTCTATTTGAAGTGGGACTTCTAATAGTGGTAATAGTAAGCTACTAATTTGTGTGGAAGTGTGACTTCTAATACAAATTAGTAAGAGAGATAAGAGAGGAGACTTGAGGGCTATTTAAAGGGGAATACAACCCTTGGACGTCCAGCCATAAGAGTGCACGCCCAACCCTCTTTATTTGTGCAAGTGC
This sequence comes from Cinnamomum chago, assembly GCA_038049695.1. Classification (NCBI taxonomy): domain Eukaryota; kingdom Viridiplantae; phylum Streptophyta; class Magnoliopsida; order Laurales; family Lauraceae; genus Cinnamomum; species Cinnamomum chago. Next base: position 49,666,128 of record CP142456.1, read on the forward strand.
TGCACAATTTTCTTCTCTTCTCTCTCTTCTAGTTGCCTTTTAGTTCCTTAGAGTTCTAGTAGGGTTTTCTCTTGGAGATCCCACACATCTTCTTGAGAAAAGATATCTGATAGAGGGTCATAGTGTGGAAGACAACAAGGTCTTGGAGATCTCTAATTGCTTCAAGAAGAGTTCTTATTCTAGTTGGTTGTCTTCTCCTCGATTAGAGCACTACCGGTGTACTCGGTCGACCGAGCCCTGTGTCGGGTCAACCGAGGACACTGCATTCAGTGATTTTCTAGTTTTCACATTTTGAGGTTGTGATCGTTCGTGGGGCCCATTGACCATCCAGGTGGGCTTCTTTTGATATGCTAAGCCCGAGTCAATGGTGTGGCTCAACCTTGACTCGTGGGGACCAGCAAGTAGGGCCTTGGTTGTATATTTTTACGATGATTTGATCCTTAAACGCTGTCAATGATGCCCGTAACTTCTGTAGCACCAAACACAGTATCCATTGGCATCTGAGACTCCATTTAGAGATCGAATTACCTAAGATGAACCTGGACTCGAATGTGGTCATATTCGTATGTGTCCTTGTCTTTTGCTTTAGTCCTTGGTGGAGTAGGAGAGGAAATGCCTTATACGCTAGTTGTATCTACACCTGTAGGTAAGAGGGTAGCGTGTCAGACTTACCACCCCAGACGTCAAGTGCAGATCGGGGAGTGCACTCTGTTTGCAGATTTGATCGTGTTACCCATGCATGACTTCGACATTATCTTAGGGATGGATTGGTTGGCCAGATATCGAGCAGTGATGGATTGCTTCGAGAAGACAGTCAGACTCACTATCGACGGTTTAGATGATACGACCGAGTTCGTAGGCGAGAGAAAACTGCCCCGCACCAGGGTAATTTTGGCACTAAAGGCAGAGAGGTTGGTGAGATCAGGTTGCGAGGGCTACATTGCATTCATCTCTGGGGACAAGCAGTCTAAGGGTGTAGAGGAGATTCCAGTGGTTCGCGAATTTCCAGACGTGTTTCCCGATGAGACCCCGGGATTACCACTAGTCAGAGAGATCGACTTCACCATTGAGCTTGTACCAGGCACAACACCGATTTCCAGATCTCCTTATCGCATGGCTCCGGCAGAGCTACGAGAGTTGAAGACCCAGTTGGAGGAGTTGCTAGGCAAAGGCTTCATCTGACCGAACATATCGCCATGGGGTGCACCAGTGCTTTTTGTGAAGAAGAATGATGGATCGAAGAAGGATGGATCTTCCACGGATCGACGAGCTCTTCGACCAGCTTCAGGGTGCTCAGTACTTTTCGAAGATAGATTTGAGATCGGGATACCATCAGTTGCGAGTCAGAGAGCAGGATGTACAGAAGACAGCATTCCGTACACCCTATGGCCACTATGAGTTCCTTGTGATGCCGTTTGGATTAATGAATGCACCAGCAATGTTCATGTCCCTGATGAACAAGATCTTCGCTCTGTACCTCGACAGCTTCACATTTGTGTTCATCGACGATGTGTTGGTCTATTCCAAGTCAAGAGAGGAGCACGAGCAACACTTGAGGACATCTTTACAGTTGTTACGGGACAACCTGTTATACGCAAAGCTTAACAAGTGTGAGTTCTGGTTGGAACAAGTGATTTTCCTCTGGCATATCATCTCCAAGGATGGACTAGCAGTGGACCCAGTAAAGATAGAAGCAGTGGTGAATTGGGAGAGACCGAAGAATGTCACGGAGATTCCGAGTTTTCTTGGCTTAGCAGGCTACTATCGCAGATCCTTCAAGAGCTTCTCCACGATTTCAGCACCGTTGACCAAGCTGACACGAAAAGATGTACCATTCATATGGTCAGATGCTTGCGAGAATAGCTTCTAGGAACTGAAGGAGAGACTGACGACAGCACCAATCTTATCCTCACCTACCGGTAACAGTGGATTTGTAGTCTTCACCGACGCTTCGGGGACCGTTCTAGGTTGTGTCTTGATGCAGGAAAGGAAGGTCATTGCCTATAAATCACGCCAGCTGAAAGAACATGAGAAGTACGCTATGCACGACTTCGAGCTAGCAGCAATCGTCTTTGCGTTGAAAATGTGGCGGCACTGTCTCTATGGTGAGAAATTTGAAGTGCATTCAGACCACCGCAGCTTGCAGTACTTGTTCACTCAGAGCAACCTCAACAACCAACGAGGAGATGGATGGAGTACATCAAGGATTACGACTTCCCTATCAAATACCATCCGGCTAAGGCGAATGTCGTGGCAGACAGGAAGACCACCCTCGTCAGTTTTCTAGCAGCAGAGGGTGTGTGGACCGATGTCCTTAGGGACTTAGATGTCCAGTTTCAGCCGCTCAGCAACAGAGTCATGCTTGCTACCATGTCCGCATGGGAACCAGAGTTACTAGGAAAGGTCAAGGACATTCAACGCGACAATCCCAAGCTTGTTAGAATGATCGAGTAGATTGACCAGAGGCCAGAGCTTAGACTGATTGGTGGAGTGCTCTACTATCAGGACAGATTGTGCGTGCCAGATATTCAGGAGCTAAAGGACGAGATCCTAGCAGATGTGTATCATAGCAGATATTCGATTCACCCCGGCAGCACCAAGATGTACCAAAACCTAAGAGCTACTACTGGTGGAACAATATGAAGAAAGAGATCGAAAGCTATGTCTCCAGATACTTGACGTGTCAGCAGATCAAAACCGAACATCAGAAGCCGCCAAGACTACTTCACCAGCTTGACATACCCTAGTGGAAATGGGAGCATATTACCATACACTTCATCGCAGGACTTCCAGCTACCATGAGGCGCCACAATGGCATATGGGTTATTGTGGACCGACTGACTAAGATTTCGTGCTAGTTTCAATGAGAGTAGGACTCGACGTCCTTGCTAAATTGTATGTGGACAGGATTATTTCCTTACACGGAGTTCCAGCTTCGATTGTTTCGGACAGAGACCCGCGTTTCACTTCACATTTCTAAGAGAGTCTACAGCAAGCGTAGGGCACCAAGTTGAGTTTCAGCACTGCTTATCATCCTCAGACAGATGGACAGACCGAGCGCACCAACCAGACACTAGAGGACATGTTTAGAGCTTGTGTCTTGGACTACAAAGAGAACTGGGAAGCTTCTTTGCCACTTTGTGAGTTTGCCTACAACTACAGTTACCATTCGAGCATCAAGATGGCACTGTTTGAGGCTTTGCACGGTAGGAGATGCAAGACCCCAGTCTGTTGGGAAGAAGTTGGTGTCAGGAGTTTCCATGGGCCATCCACGACACCAGCGAGAAGATTTGGTAGATAGCTGAGAACCTGAAGATCAGCCGCAGCTGACAGAAAAGCTATGCAGATAACCGGCGCAGACCTCTCGAGTTCCAGAAGGGAGACAAAGTATTCTTGAAAGTTTTCCCAACCAGAGGTACCCTTAGGTTCGGTGAAAAGGGTAAATTAGCGCGAAGATATGTTGGGCCATTCGAGATCAGGCCCAGGATTGGAGATGTCGCCTACAAGCTGCAGCTACCATCAGAGTTATCAGGAGTGCACGATGTCTTTCATGTCTCAATGCTGAAGAAGTATGTGGAGGAACCTACGCATATTCTATATTACCAGCCACTCGATATTCAACCAGACGCTTCATACGTCGCTAGACCAGTTGCTATCATCGACACCAAAGAACAAGTGCTCCGGAATTGAACCATTCAGTGGGTGAAAGTTCAGTGGGAGCATCACACTCCAGAAGAGGCTACGTGGGAGTTGCATGATCAGGTGATGAAGGACTATCCGCATCTTCCACCGCAGGTATATTCTTACTTTGTTTTTACATTTAGGGACCAAATGTTCTGAAGGAGGGAGTGATGTGAGGCCCCACCCCTTGTGGACCCTCACTTTTGAATTCAATACTATTTTATAGCCTATAGTAGCTAATCATACTATTTATTAGGGATTAGTAAAGGTAGATATATAGTTTTCCTAATTAGGCCTTTGTTGTAATTAATAGAGTTTATATGGTGTCTTTTATAATTTTTTGAGTCAGTTAGTTGGTTAGAGGCCCTAGCTACTAATTAGTATTTACTATAGGGGTTATTCCACTTGAGAAGCTTCTAGATTCCCACCTGAAGACCAAACTACCCATGACTCTAACCCTAATCTCATGTTAACTAAAGGGGTATTCTTGTACCTAGCCCAAACCCCAACCTATATATACACACTCATCCCATTCCATACTCTAGCTACAATTCTCTCTCTCATTTCCCCCCTAATTCTATCTCTTAATTTCCCTCCAATTCTCCCATCTTTTCCCTCTCTCTCTAAAACCCTAGATCTAGAACCCAAACAAGAAGGAGAAGATTATCTACTACAAGTTACAACCACCATCTATCTTAAGGAGCTCTTTCATCTTGCTAATCTCTTCCCTTCCTTCCAATCAAGGTATTTTTCTTCATCTAGTTCTATTTCCTTAGATATCTTCTTTCTCTCTCTAGATCTCCTTCCTTATAGCAATTCTTTGGTGGATATGGGTGTAGGAGTTAGAGATCTCTCTAGATCTGAGTTTTGGGACTGGTTTGTGTGTTTGGAGACCATACGAGCTTTGGATTGTATTTTATTGCTTGGATCTCTCTTTTCTCTCTCTATTGGATTAAGGCAAGTCCAATATACCTATTTAGCATAGAATACATGTTTTTTCTTCTCTTGCTTCTGTAATTTCAATTCAATTGTTGTAGTTATGTTAGATCTACCATTTGAGCTTAGTTTTATGGATTTATGGCCATTGATGGATGAGTCCCCTCATTTGGAAGATCAATGACCCGTTTGATGATGGATGATTGTGTATTGAAGTGCCTTTCATGTTCTATGATGATCTTATGATGTTTTGGACGAGATTGGATGAGTTTTAATGGAAATTAGATTGAAAGAGAAGAAATTTCCAGAAATCTGGAATTCTGCAGGTTACATGTACTCGGTCGACCGACCTGCAGTCGGGTCAACCAAGCACACTGGAAAACCAAAAATCCAAGTCTCAGTTAATTTCTGCAGGTTTTTACAGGCTTAGTTTATTCGGTCGATCGGACCTTGTTCTCAGTCGACCGAACACAGATCCTGCAGGATTTAACTGAGTGCCGGACTTTCCCCTTAGACACAGATATCATGTGTTCTCGGTCGACCGGGCCCTGTTCTCGGTCGACCGACAACACAGGGATTTCAGTAAGAATGCTGAGAGCTGGGACATCCAATTTCTACAGGTTTTCAGTATGTGCGGTCGACCACCTAGGCCAGGAGGTCGACCGGACGCACGTAGAATTCCTAAGATCAGGACATTGCCTGTTAGGTGCTTGACCCTACTTTTCCAGAGTATTTGGTCGACCGACCAGGCCAGGAGGTCGACCGAGCACACTATGCATAGGTCGACCTGGGAGTCAACATCTTGATAGACCAGTGTACTCGGTCGACTGAGCCCTGTGTCGGGTCGACCGAGGACACTGCATTCAGTGATTTCTCAGTTTTAAGATTGAGGTTGTGATCGTTCGTGGGGCCCATTGACCATCCAAGTGGACTTCTATTAATATGCTAAGCCCGAGTCAATGGTGTGACTCAACCTTGGCTCAACCTTGACTCGTGGAGACCACCAAGTAGGGCCTTGGTTGTATATTCTACGATGATTTGATCCTTAAACGCTGTCAATGATGTCTGTAACTTCTGTAGCACCAAACACAGTATTCATTGGCATCTGAGACTCCATTTAGAGATCGAATTACATGAGATGAACCTGGACTCGAATGTGGACCATTACCTAGGTTGGATTATTGATGTTTCTGCTGGAATATAGGTGGGCCTTCCAGACAGGTTTCAAAAACTTTTGACCCACTTAATGCAGGGATCAATGTCTAGAATGCAACAAACCCAATCCAGGATGCAATTCCCTCAATCTCATAGCCATGTACAGCAATAACTACTATCTAAAAGATAGAAAACAGAACATAAACATGCTTCCACGAAATACACAACATACAAGGATGTAGATATACCTTTGGAGCTTTGTTGTGCTCTAATGGAGGATTTGATTTCTTTACTTTGGTGATGAACAACTTCACAATCCAAATCAGAATCTTCAACTCCTTTTGATCTTCCACGCTATGTCCCGTATTAGATCTCTTTTCTTAAGAAGACGGTGGAATCCTCAGGAGAAAACCCTACTAGTAACTCTAAGGAACCAAAGGTGAAAGAGAGGGGAACTTTGAGAGGAAGAAGACTTGTACAACTCTTGCACAAGGGGCTGAAAAGTGCTCTTATTATTATGCACGAATTTGAGAGGAGTATTCCTCTATTTATAGCCCTCCACAACTCCTCTTTTCCTATTTGAAATAGAAGTTTAACTCCCATTACAAATTAGTAAACATCTCCCTCACTAATTGCCATAGAAGTCTTACTTCCACAACTATTAGTAACTTTCTCCTTTCTAATTAAAATAGAAGTCCTACTTCCATTATTAATTAGTAGCTTACCATTACCACTATTAGAAGTCTCACTTCAAATAGAAATAGTAACCTTCCTTTTAGAGTTTAAGTAGAATTAGTATATTTCTAATATATTGGGCTAGCGTGGGGATCACTAGGGATTCCTTAGAAAGCTGGTTCCAACTGGGACACGCGACCCCACATCTCATGTGCAATCCGGGCCCACAGTTAATTGCAAATAACTCCACTATATAAATGCAGTTGCACTCCAGTCTTAGGAATATATTTCAATGAAGACCCTAAACTTCCACAATACGACAAGTAGGCCCCTCCATCTATATCCATGGATCAAATGGACCTGTCCACCAAATTAGATCCATATCTTACTATCCTTGAGCCTCAATTAATTATAATGATCATTTGGTACCGATCCAATTAACTCTTAATCGGAATGGGTGCGCACTTACCAATGATAAATCCATTAATTGGCACAAGGGGATATTAGAGATAGATTCCATCTTGACCATTAAATATTCCCACAGCTCTACTACCATATACCCAAATCACCGAGGTGTTGACCTACAATTGGCCTCACTCATTGGTGACTCAAAGCATATGAATAGATAGAAACTTGAGTTCATTAATATCTCAGGATTATGAGCCTATTGCTAGGGAATTATGAGACCAGACCTTAAAATAAAGACAGTGTATATAAGGTGCTTCTCATGGTCCTTCAATACATCCAATGTACCAGCATCATGATCCAGAATCTTACATTCTGATGATCGAGATAAATCACACAATCTCATAGTGATCAAAATGCTGCAACCTTGTCAGATGAGATGTTCAATCTCATCACTGGTTGTGAAGATAATTTAAGTATAAGATATGTAATACATATCTCCTGTATGTGGATCTCATCCATACACATGTATTACATCTAGTATACTTGTGGACTCCGGTTCATCTCATGAACCATTATGTCATTTGTATTAGTTATGTGCAAGTATATAAAACACCATTCATCTCATGAAAGGAAAAGCAAGATTATATTGATAAATAAAGAAATTAATCAATCTATTCATCATATACTGGTATTGAGGCCATAAAATCTAACAGTCTCCCACTTGGGCTCAATGCCAGTCAGGGTTGCATCTCATGCCCATCCCATCTACATGTTGCTCAAAAACTTTGGTAGTCAAAGGCTTAGTAAAGGGGTCTCCGAGATTGTTTGCAGAGTTTATCTTGGTGATAGCAGTATCACCTCTCTGCACAATCTTTCCGACCATGTGTAACTACCTCGGTACATGTTTTTTGCTCCTCGGTTCCTTGGACTTATTGACTGCCCTACTGTTATCACAGTAAACTATGAGCGGCTGTCTTGCCAAAAATACCACTCCAAGTTCCATAAGGAATCTTTTGAGACAATCTGCTTCTTTAGTTGCTTCTCAAGCAGCTATAGCATAAACACATATCCAGAAGTTGATATCTTGGAATCCTTATCTGACATTAGGTCAGAATATGTGTAATCGACTGGAATCAACTCATTATTGCCATAAATCAACATGTAATCTCTAGTCATTCTCAAGGATTTGAGAACACATCTTACAGCAGTCCAATGGTTAGGACCTGGGTTAGACTGATATCTGTTGACTAAGCCCACTGCATGACAGATATCCGGTCTAGTACATAACATAGCATACATGAGGCTACCAACAGCCGAAGCGCATGGAATTGCTCTCATTTGTTCCTTTTCCTCTAGGGTCTTGGGACCTTGATCCTTGGAAAGGTGCACTCCATGCCTGAAAGGTGTAATACCCTTCTTGGAGTCTTGCATAGCAAACCGTACTAATACCTTATCTATGTATGCATATTGGGATAAGCCTATCATCCTATTTATCCGGTCTCAATGGAGTTTGATCCCTAGGATGCGACTGGCTTCTCCCATGTCCTTCATATCAAAAGTCTTAGCCAACTAAACCTTTTACTGTTGACAACATCCATATACCACTCTCTAGGAGAAGGATGTCGTCGATTAGAAAAATTACCCTGCCTCCCTTACTTTTCATGTACACCCATGACTTATTCGGATTTTGACAAAAATCAACTGACTTGATTGCTTAGTCAAAACAAATGTTCTAGGTTCAGGATACCTGCTTCAGTCCATAAATGGACTTCTGCAGCTTGCAAACTCTTTGCTTTTGGTTGTTTAGTTATAAAACCGTCTGGCTGCATCATATAGATGTCTTCCTCAAGATGGCCGTTGAGAAACGCCGTCTTGACATCCATTTGCCAAATCTCGTAATCGAGATGAGCCGCTATGGATAAGAGTATCCGGAAGGATTTGAGCATGGCTACCGGCGATAAGGTTTCCTCATAATCGATACCCTCTTTCTGTAAGACCCCGACCCGAGTGAACCCGATTAGTGCTAATTAAGTTGCGTGTTAGTGCTAAGCTTGATTAGTGTTTTTGATCTAGTTGGGTTTGGAATAACCTTGTTTCTAGTTTTGGGCTTGTTAGAGTGATTGGTAGCTTGTGGGGCCCTTTGGGGGTTTCCCTTTTCGGCTTTGCGTTTCCTTGCGAGATTTTCCCGATTGGTTGTGAATTGTGTTTTTGGCCTGTTGTATTCATCTTGTGGATTCTTACAACTTTCATGTTGATCCCGTGTCCATTCGAGGCCCCGAAACCCGATTTTCATAGCCCGGAGGGCAAAACAGTCATTGCACACCAAATCTGTACCCAAAACTTGATATTCTCGTAAACCGCGAAACATACACTTTTTGGAAACTAGATATTTCGACGAACATTTCTTCCTTCTTCGTCGAATTCATCCGTGGACCCGAGAGAGATGATTTCAGTCCATTTAGCTTCTTAAGTTGTGGGACCCAAACCTCTCAATGGTTAACAAGAGGAACCCTTCCCTTCTTCCTCCATTTTCATGTTCCAGCACACTTGAGTCTAGGGTTTTGCTAGCAAGTTTCTCTTCTTCTTCTTGCTTCTTCATCTCTAATCCTCACCAATATCGCACCAAACTCAAAATGGAGATTGCCAATCTCTTCCCCATCTCACAAGCTTCATCTTGATACCATTTTTGGAGGAACCCATCAATCTTGAGATCTTCCTTGAACTAGTTCTTCTCATTTGAAGGTCATCCAAGTAAGTGATCCCTCTCATCTTCTAGACTTTTAATCTTCTAGCCTTAGGGAAGCTACATTTGCATTATTGGAAGTTCTTTCAATTTCATTCTTGGTGTAACCCATTTTAGGGTTTTATTTGGGGATTTTGCCTTGTAGCTTGGGCCATTTTCTTGGAGGACTTGATAGAGCTTAATATCATTAATTGAAGACTTGAGGCAAGTGAATGTTTGGATGTTTTTAAGTTTGAAATGGTTTGGAGATGCATTTATGGTTTTCATGCTTTCATTGATTGTTTTCATTGATTCTTCCATGGTTGAAATAAATGATCTTTACACATCTTGATAGCCTCATTTAATGTCTTGGAATCATGTGTTTAAGTCTCCTTGTCCATAGTTGATTGTGGTTGTTGAGGTGTTGGAAGGAAAGGAAACAAAAAGGAGAAAAATCAAGTTCCCGGGCATGCTTCACGCCCAGTGCCGATCGATCGGACCTACAGGCCGATCGATCGGTCTGTCTTTTAGCTGTAAGCCTTTTTAGGCCGAGTGGGTTTTGAAATTTTTTTTTTTTGTGGACTTTGGCTACCCTCCTTGGACTCACTTGACCATATGTGAGAGTGTCTTGAGCCGATGCTCTTCACGGTTGGTCCGGGATGCATCGAAGTTCAATCGATTCAATCTTGAACGGGATGGAACGACACGATATCCTCTTCATACCTAAATGCAAAGTCTATTTCCTTGGGTATCGTGAATTCTATTCCTTTCGGTGACTGAGTGGGTTGCTCGATGGTTCCGGGTTGACATCCTACTTAGGGTGGACCGTTTATAGTCTTGTTTTCCTATCATAATATCTAGTTATAACCATAAGCTCATATTAAGTTTTAAAAATAGTAAAAGTGCATAAGGAGCCCGGAATGTCTTCAAACTCAAGGAGTACCAAGTCATATCTATGTTCGACATACGGGACCTCTATTCACTCAAATAGATCTTAAAATCATTATCTTTCCCGAATTGGTATAATTCATCATATTTCTCTGTTTCCAAGATTTACATGTCATGAGTTGTTTTCCCGAAAGCATGATAGTAGCATTGACTTGTCCCGAAGAGTATTGCCCGATATGAAATGAAAGTTATACATTGAATATTCTTGCCCGTTCATTGTTTTACTTGTACTTGTTTTACTTGCATATGTATCGATGTGTTATTTAACCTATGTATCGGCATCACTAAGCTTGGATACCTTGTCGGTTTGATCCACCGACTTGGAGATCCCTCTCCCGTCCCGCCAGCTGCAGTTTGGATCCCGATACCCGGTCATTACCGTGGTCCCGTCCCGATACCCGGTTCGCTACCGTGGTCCCGTTCCCGTATAATTATATTGTATATATGTATACGTTGTTTCTCCTCACCTTGTGTGACTGAGATCAACGTCCCGTGATACTGTTGTCACTTTAGTGATAGAGGACTTAGCTTTATGTGATTGCCACCTTGTTATTCCCGATTTCCTTGGTTACCTCATATGTTTCATCTTGTTTACATGTTTCTAGCAAATGATGTATCTATTTTATGAGAGTTCTTGCTTTAACAGATTTCCTTGCTTTTCGAGATATTTCATCTATTTTATGTTGTTGTATCTTCCCACTCTCTTGCCAGACCGTCGTGTCTGATCCTTTGCTTTGGTACTCAGGTCCCGTTGCCGGTTTCCTTGAGGAGGAGCCGGAGGAGGCGGTAGGTGAGCTGCAGCCTCTAGTTGAGTGGCGTGCTGACGATGTCATGTAGACATCGGGTTTCCAAGAGGCGTAACATTTTGGGGAGGACTTGTTAACTATTCTTGGGGTTGTTATTTTGTAATATTGGCCTTTGTTGGCCTCTAATTTTGGGGAATGTAACTAAATGATATTTTATCTAGCTTTAACAACTTTTGGGAAACATGCTATAGATCATTGCTCTTTCTGATACAGTTTGATATTGATGTTAATGCTTGCATGACTAGAGATAGTCTAACTATTTGATTTGCTACACGCTTCCGCATTAAAAAGAAACATTCATGCAAGGTTGTGATATCCTCACCGCGGACACCTGTGGGAAATTAAATAAATTGTATATTGTGGATGTAGGTAATCATCATGATTAATCATTACACACTAATGTCCCGATCCCGGATTGGGATTCCCGGTCCGGGGTCGCGACACTTTCTGAGTATACCCTTTCGCAACAAGCCTTGCCTTAAAGGTCTCAACTCTTCCATCTGGTCCTCTTTTTCTCTTGTAGACCCACTTGCACCCAATAGGTTTGATATTGGCAGGCAAGTCCACAAGTGTCCAGACCTGATTAGAGTACATAGACTCCATCTCAGCTTTCATAGCATCTTGCCAATGTCCCGAATCAATGTCATTAATTGCTTCATCATAGTTACAGAGATCTTGTTCCAGTTCTTCCGTGATTGCCTCGTAAGACTCTCCCAAGTACGAGAACCTATCAGGGGGCCTGATTATTCTCCCACTACGACGAGGCACTGGTGTAACTACTGGGTCTGGTAGGGGCGGTTCTTCCTCAAGTTCGGTCATACTTGGATTTGGAATTTGATTGTTCTTGAATCTCTTCCAAGATCACCTTTTCCAAAGATTTTCGGTCCATCATATAATCTTCCTCCAGAAAAACCGCATTGGTGCTTACCAGCACTTTCTGCTCTCTGGGATTATAGAACGTCCAACCTTTAGTTCCTTTAGGATATCCTACAAACGTGCATACTTCCGACTTCGTTTCCAACTTATCCGTCTTTACCTTCAGCACGTGTGCCGGACAACCCCAAATGTGTAAATGTTGTAGACTAGGCTTTCGCCCAGACCACAACTCCCAGGGAGTCTTAGGTACAGACTTAGATGGTATGAGGTTTAATATGTACATCGCAGTATCCAAGGCATATCCCCAAAAGGATATAGGTAATCCTGAGAAACTCATCATAGACCTGATCATATCTAAAAGAGTCTGGTTCCTTCTTTCCGCTACTCCATTCTGTTGAGGCATACCGGGAGCAGACAACTGGGATAGAATCCCATTTTCTGATAAGTATCCCATAAAATCACCAGACAAATATTCTCCTCCTCGATCTGATCGAAGAGTCTTGATACTTTTACCTAATTGCTTTTCCGCTTCCGCTCGAAACTCTTTGAACTTTTCAAAAGCCTCGGACTTGCGGTGCATGAGGTATATGTATCCATATCTTGAGTAATCATCTGTGAAAGTGATGAAGTACTCATATCCTCCTCTGGCTCTTACATTAATGGGCCCACACACATCAGTATGTACTAATTCCAATAAATCTTTGGCCCTATTGCCCTTGGATGAAAAGGGTCTTTTGGTCATTTTGCCTGCCAGACAGGTATTGGTTCTACCACCAATGAAGGCAAGATACCATCTTTCACTAGCCTGTCAATCCTATTTAGGTTTATATGACCTAGCCTCAAGTGCCAAAGTTTTGTTGGATTAGATGAAGGTGACTTTCTCTTTAATGATGGTCTATTAATTATTTCGGTATCATGTATCTCATACATTGTAGGAGTTAATAGATAAAGCCCATTGGTTACCTTGCCAGAACATATAAAAGTATCGTTTCTCTTTATAACAACTTCAGTACTAAAAGTAATAGAATAACTTTTATTCACCAAACTAGAAACTGAAATTAAATTCCTTCTTAAAGACGGTACATATAGAGTGTCTGACAAAACCAATTTATTATCTTGAAAACATAAAGTAATAACTCCTACTGAAACCGCATCCACCTTAGCATCAGATCCTAGGTTGACAATGATTTCGCCGTCACTGAGTCTCCTGGTTTCCCGGAACCCTTGCAACGAATTACATATGTGATTAGTTGCCCCGGAGTCCACACACCAAGATTCTGAAGTACCAGTTGCAAAACTAACTTCAGTAACAAGTGACTCAATCGTACCTGAGGTCTTCTTCTTAGACAGATATTCTGGACAATTCCTCTTCCAAGGTCCTGTCATACCACAATGGAAACACTTTCCTTTTGTCCCTGCTCCCTTAGCCTTGGCCATACTACAAGTAGAACCATTCTCCACCTTAGGACCCTTGATGACTGATTTCTTCTTGCTATCTCGGTCTTTGCCTTTTGGCTTGGTCCTAGCAAATGACTTTTCTGTCATGAGGGAATTTTTCTCTTTCTTCATGATTTCCTCAGTCACTACCAGCTGGCGAGAAAGCTCAGCTATGGTCATTTCCAATTTATTACAATTGATCTCGAAATGATTGAAAGAATCCGGTAGTGACTGAAGGATCATGTCGATCTGCGATTCTTTATCAATCGAAACACCCAGTGCATCTAACTCACTTAGTGCAAGACTCATTTTCAACAAATATTTTTGTACTGGGGTTCCCTCAGTCATCTTAGTGTTTATCAGCACCTTCATAACAGCTTGCCTAACAGGTCTAACCTGGTCCGCAAACATCTCCTTTAAGCTCGATATAATATCGTATGCTGACTTATAGGATTGATGTTGGTGTTGTAAAACACTAGACATGGATGCCTATATAAAACATCTGGCTATCTCATTGTCTTTTGTCCATTCGGTGTAAAGGTCTTTTTCATACTGAGGTGCATGAAGCTCAGGCTCAGGGAGGGGGGGGTATGGTAAGGACATATCTGCATCCTGAAGCTGTCAGGATAATATCCAGAGTCCTTTTCTAGTCTATAAAGTTGGATTCCATCAACTTATTCTGGTTGAGGATGGTCGCAAGTGGATTGAAAGTATTTGAATTCATGCTGGAAATACTGTAGCACATAACCATACATTCAATTAATGAATTTAAATGACATTAGGGTTTAGTATTCTACCAAATTTATATGGAATCCTCATAACCATTAAATTCAGAATACATCGGAATCCCAATCCCCGGGGTATGCCTCCTTGCGGAGTGCGAATACCACCTAGATTGGTGCGGATCAAAGTTGGTCAAAATTAGGATTAAGACTAACTTTCCATGATCCCCTTCATTCATTATTATCTAGGTATCTCATACCAAATAATGTATGACTCCCGATTTGCTTTGGTTTCTAAAATAAATGAGGCAAATCCTTGGGGATACTACATCATTATTTTAGTTAAGTGTGACCCACCAACTAGCATTTCATGACAACCGTTGCGAGCAGCTCCTCCTTGGGGAGTGGGCCCCCGCCCCGTCTCACCAACACTATCCATAGGAGATCCATATCTAGTAGCCAGACAAGTAAAAGCCCTCCGTGGGGAACGGCCATACTCCGGATGGCGCGAGGCTAATACTTTCCTTACAATGGACCTATGGTGGAAAACCATGGGGATTTCTAAATATAAATGCCCCGCTCCCACTTAATATTTTAGAATTGAGAATTTCTTTGTAAGGTATTAGGGCCCACATGTAAACATATGAATATCAAATCATCTCATGATATGATTCTAAGATTGGTTCCAAGTCAAGTTATTTTAAGGAAAGTCTAGTTTCTAAATTAGTGTTACCAATGTGTCCATCTCATGGGTCATCAACACTAATTAGAACTCTTTCCAAAAATTAATTTGATTTGACCAATTTTAGTAACTTGCTATGTTTGGATCAGATCTGGAATTATTCTAATTTAAGCATGCATCCATAAATAGAAATAGCAAAAATAGAAACTAGTCCTCTCCTCCACATGGCCCAAGCGGAATAGACTTCTTGGACTTCTAGACTTTCCAAAAATTTGGAATTCCTCAAACTCTTTGGGAAACTCCAGAACTCTTTTGGCAATCTTCAAACTCTTTGATTAGGAGTCCAACATCGCTTTCCTTCTTCGTCTCGGACATCGCCAGAATTTACAAATTTAGAAAAATTACATAACTTCCTATGCCTCAAATATGAGACTTACATGGTAATCTAAAACTGGAATTAAAAGGGCTATAGGGAAATTCATCATGCCTTGCCCTTTCACGGGAAACCAAGGAAACCATGACGCCCTTTACATTTAGCCTTAAATAAACCAATCACCATAAAAGAAAACAAAAGACTTGTGGGCCATATGGAGAGGGCATGATCATCTGCAAGTTAGTATCTCATACAACCATACAACTCATAAAAATAGGCTGCCAAACAATGCTGGAAAAATAGGAAGAATAAATAGACCCGAAACTTGAAAAAACAAATTCTGTAGAATTCTGCACAGAAGGGTGGGTCGACCTGCCGGGAGGGGCAAGTCGACCCGCCTACAGTCACCAGGTCGACCTGCCACGGGGGGGAGGTCGACCCGCCTGACGAATTTCTGCAACTTGGGTTTTTTGTTTCGTGTCTGTTCTTCTCCAAATCACTTCCAAAGTGTCCCAATGGCTTCCTATGATCCTTCCATCATTATTCAACCCTTTTGTGACTATCCAAACATGAATTTACTATCAAACCAAGTAAAATCATCAAAACTGGTCCTTACATAGCCCTTGCTTCATCTTCTTCACATCTCATGCAAAGATCAGAGCAAGCTTGCTGGTCTAACATGATTAGAGATGATGTTAGGCTCTGATACCAATTGTTGGAATATAGGTGGGCCTTCCAGACAGGTTTCAAAAACTTTTGACCCACTTAATGCAGGGATCAATGTCTAGAATGCAACAAACCCAATCCAGGATGCAATTCCCTCAATCTCATAGCCATGTACAGCAATAACTACTATCTAAAAGATAGAAAACAGAACATAAACATGCTTCCACGAAATACACAACATACAAGGATGTAGATATACCTTTGGAGCTTTGTTGTGCTCTAATGGAGGATTTGATTTCTTTACTTTGGTGATGAACAACTTCACAATCCAAATCAGAATCTTCAACTCCTTTTGATCTTCCACGCTATGTCCCATATTAGATCTCTTTTCTCAAGAAGACGGTGGAATCCTCAAGAGAAAACCCTACTAGTAACTCTAAGGAACCAAAGGTGAAAGAGAGGGGAACTTTGAGAGGAAGAAGACTTGTACAACTCTTGCACAAGGGGCTGAAAAGTGCTCTTATTATTATGCACGAATTTGAGAGGAGTATTCCTCTATTTATAGCCCTCCACAACTCCTCTTTTCCTATTTGAAATAGAAGTTTAACTCCCATTACAAATTAGTAAACATCTCCCTCACTAATTGCCATAGAAGTCTTACTTCCACAACTATTAGTAACTTTCTCCTTTCTAATTAAAATAGAAGTCCTACTTCCATTATTAATTAGTAGCTTACCATTACCACTATTAGAAGTCTCACTTCAAATAGAAATAGTAACCTTCCTTTTAGAGTTTAAGTAGAATTAGTATATTTCTAATATATTGGGCTAGCGTGGGGACCACTAGGGATTCCTTAGAAAGCTGGTTCCAACTGGGACACGCGACCCCACATCTCATGTGCAATCCGGGCCCACAGTTAATTGCAAATAACTCCACTATATAAATGCAGTTGCACTCCAGTCTTAGGAATATATTTCAATGAAGACCCTAAACTTCCACAGTACCACAAGTAGGCCCCTCCATCTATATCCATGGATCAAATGGGCCTGTCCACCAAATTAGATCCATATCTTACTATCCTTGAGCCTCAATTAATTATAATGATCATTTGGTACCGATCCAATTAACTCTTAATCGGAATGGGTGCGCACTTACCAATGATAAATCCATTAATTGGCACAAGGGGATATTAGAGATAGATTCCATCTTGACCATTAAATATTCCCACAGCTCTACTACCATATACCCAAATCACCGAGGTGTTGACCTACAATTGGCCTCACTCATTGGTGACTCAAAGCATATGAATAGATAGAAACTTGAGTTCATTAATATCTCAGGATTATGAGCCTATTGCTAGGGAATTATGAGACCAGACCTTAAAATAAAGACAGTGTATATAAGGTGCTTCTCATGGTCCTTCAATACATCCAATGTACCAGCATCATGATCCAGAATCTTACATTCTGATGATCGAGATAAATCACACAATCTCATAGTGATCAAAATGCTGCAACCTTGTCAGATGAGATGTTCAATCTCATCACTGGTTGTGAAGATAATTTAAGTATAAGATATGTAATACATATCTCCTGTATGTGGATCTCATCCATACACATGTATTACATCTAGTATACTTGTGGACTCCGGTTCATCTCATGAACCATTATGTCATTTGTATTAGTTATGTGCAAGTATATAAAACACCATTCATCTCATGAAAGGAAAAGCAAGATTATATTGATAAATAAAGAAATTAATCAATCTATTCATCATATACTGGTATTGAGACCATAAAATCTAACAGTCTCCCACTTGGGCTCAATGCCAGTCAGGGTTGCATCTCATGCCCATCCCATCTACATGTTGCTCAAAAACTTTGGTAGTCAAAGGCTTAGTAAAGGGATCTCGGAGATTGTTTGCAGAGTTTATCTTGGTGATAGCAGTATCACCTCTCTGCACAATCTTTCCGACCATGTGTAACTACCTCCGTACATGTTTTTTGCTCCTCGGTTCCTTGGACTTATTGACTGCCCTGCTGTTATCACAGTAAACTATGAGCGGCTGTCTTGCCAAAAATACCACTCCAAGTTCCATAAGGAATCTTTTGAGCCAATCTGCTTCTTTAGTTGCTTCTCAAGCAGCTATAGCATAAACACATATCCAGAAGTTGATATCTTGGAATCCTTATCTGACATTAGGTCAGAATATGTGTAATCGACTGGAATCAACTCATTATTGCCATAAATCAACATGTAATCTCTAGTCCTTCTCAAGGATTTGAGAACACATCTTACAGCAGTCCAATGGTTAGGACCTGGATTAGACTGATATCTGTTGACTAAGCCCACTGCAGGACAGATATCCGGTCTAGTACATAACATAGCATACATGAGGCTACCAACAGCCGAAGCGCATGGAATTGCTCTCATTTGTTCCTTTTCCTCTAGGGTCTTGGGACCCTGATCCTTGGAAAGGTGCACTCCATGCCTGAAAGGTGTAATACCCTTCTTGGAGTCTTGCATAGCAAATCGTACTAATACCTTATCTATGTATGCATATTGGGATAAGCCTATCATCCTATTTATCCGGTCTCAATGGAGTTTGATCCCTAGGATGCGACTGGCTTCTCCCATGTCCTTCATATCAAAAGTCTTAGCCAACTAAACCTTTTACTGTTGACAACATCCATATACCACTCTCTAGGAGAAGGATGTCGTCGATTAGAAAAATTACCCTGCCTCCCTTACTTTTCATGTACACCCATGACTTATTCGGATTTTGACAAAAATCAACTGACTTGATTGCTTAGTCAAAACGAATGTTCTAGGTTCAGGATACCTGCTTCAGTCCATAAATGGACTTCTGCAGCTTGCAAACTCTTTGCTTTTGGTTGTTTAGCTATAAAACCGTCTGACTGCATCATATAGATGTCTTCCTCAAGATGGCCGTTGAGAAACGCCGTCTTGACATCCATTTGCCAAATCTCGTAATCGAGATGAGCCGCTATGGATAAGAGTATCCGGAAGGATTTGAGCATGGCTACCGGCGATAAGGTTTCCTCATAATCGATACCCTCTTTCTGAGTATACCCTTTCGCAACAAGCCTTGCCTTAAAGGTCTCAACTCTTCCATCTGGTCCTCTTTTTCTCTTGTAGACCCACTGTCGGATGTGAATTTTGATCCCCCAGGGGAGGGGAATCGCCATTCATCTATATGTGCTATTTAAATTTTTACATCGAAAATGAGGATTCCGACTACCCTCAAAATCGACGGATCACGATCGCCAGCTACGGTAACGGCCGTAACACCGTTCTTCGACAAAAGCCAAAGAAAAATGGGAGAAAATAAGTGGGTGGGTTCTTCTCTCGTCTAATGTGCTGCCGGCAACACACGACGGTTTTCCTGTCACGTTAATTTGGGTCTTTTTGGGTCTCTTTAATACTTGTTCAATTCAGGGTTATGAGTAAAAGTCCAAATAAGGTTAATCCTCACATAGCAAAATCATGGTATATCCAAGTGAAATGAAATAATTAAAATAAAGAAAACAAAAAGGGGGGAGGTGCCAAATATTTAAGAAGAGGATCGGCCCCGTTCCCGGGTACCCCCTTCTAATCCCTTGGCAAAATAGGGTTTAAAGGCTAACTTTTTTAAATCAAAATGATGATGCAAATGAGACTTTGACTTGTGATTTCTGTGTTTTTCGTGTGCGATACACGAGTGATAAAGTGAAAAGCCGATGGGCTGTAATTGATTGAAGGTGGCCGATGGGCCGGTGTTTGTTTTAGAGGGCCGATGGGCCGTGATTGATTTAGAGGTGGCCGATGGGCCGAAATAAAAGTATGCAACGTGTGTGAAATCACTCATCTCATCTAATTATTCTCATTTATTCAATTTTAGAAGTCAGTTCTTTGTTCCCTTTTATCATTAAGTTCAATTAAATATTTGGCACCTGAGGTGGAGGAAAAAAAATAAAGGAAAAATCTTTTTGGGTTTATTTTGTTGGTTTTATAGTTTTTATGGATTTTTGATATTGGGCTAGAAGGGCCTAACTAGGGGATTTTACTTGGATTTAAATGATTAATGCTTTATTACTGATCATCGGATTAACCCTAACCTAAGGTCCTAGACCGCCCACATCAGCTCTCCCGGTCCCCTAACGGAACAGGAAAAGTGATGGGATGAAGCCTAATGCTCTAATCTATCTAATGAGGAAATCTGATATAATCCTAGGGTGCAAATAGCCTAAGCTTGATAACTCTGCCTAAAGAATTTGGTTAATCTTAATTAATTCGGTTTGTTTTAAGTAAGAGTTGATTTATGTTGAAGGTTAGTTAAGAGTGATTTAGGGATGCTTTAAAGTTCTGCTTAAGTCGTTTAATGCTCTGGGATTTCAAGTTTTAATTCGAGAAGTGAAATAATGTCAAAATCGACGAAAGGGTTTGCGGAAGACTTGGGCGCCCAGGGGGTGGCGCCTAGGTCTCTCTGGTGACTTGGGCGCCCAGGCAGTGGCGCCCAAGTGGCTGTTTCTTAGTGGTTTGGCTAGTGGCGGTGGTGTCGTTATTATCTTCAGAATCCCGGGGATTCTTACTTGTTGAATTCTAATGTTCCAAATTGTTTTAGTTCTTTGGAGTTCAAAGGTCAAAATTAGTCGGGTCCGGACTTGGAAACAAAACCAAGAATTCGCGTTTTAGTGCAAACGAAAGGATAGGCGCCAAGGGGGTGGCGCCTAGGTGATTGTCTGTTGGTTTGTAAAGGTTTTGGATGCTAAGTCTGAATCGATTAAAGTCTTAAGTATTTTAAGTTAAAAGTGTTTTAATATGTGGATTGGGATTGGTTTGAATGTTAATTAATTAGGCTAAGACGTTGGTCGGGGTTCTTATGAAAACAGGTAGGCTGGGCACCCAGGGTGTGGCGCCCAGGTGGAAATGGAGGATGGGCGCCCAGGGGGTGGCGTCCAAGTGGTTTGTTCTGTGGTTCGGGTCGGTTTCGTATTTTTTAGGTTGATTTGAGGTTGAACTTTTATAGTTTGATGTATTTTAAAATAAAAGTGTTTTACTGTGTCGTTAGGATTAAATTAAGTTCTAATTAATTAGGTCTTTTTATGACTCGGGAGGTTAGGCGACCAGAGGGTGGTGCCTAGGTGGATAGTCTTTTAAGTTTTAAGTTGGTTCAATGATCTTTAAGTTAATTTGAAGTCGGACTTCTGACTTCAATTGTTTTAAATTCAATGAAATCCTGAGGTGTTGATTGTGATTGAGTTCGGGTTTAGTTTCAAATGGGGTTTCCAAGTGACTGGGTAGGATAGGCGCCCATAGGGTGGCGCCCAGGTGTCTCGGAAGGATGGGCGCCCAAGGGGTGGCGCCCAGGTGGACTGTTTTTATGGTTCAAATCGGTTTTACGTTTTTTTTATTTGAATTCAAGATCAAATTGATTGAGGTTTCAAATCTTTTTAAATTGACAGTGCTTTAATGTATTGATTCGGGTCTAATTAGTTAAGTTTTAATTTCAATTGATGGTCTCGAGGGGAATGGGGTAGGATAGGCGCCACAGGGGCGGTGCCTAAGTGGATTGATAGGCTGGGCGCCCAGGGGGTGGCGCCCAGGTGTCTGGTTCTTGGTTTTGTGCTGGTCTTGTACTTTTAAGTTGTTATGAGTTCGAATTGATTAGGGTTTCAGGTTTCTTAAGTTTAAAAGTGTTTTATTATGTAAATTAGGATTAAATTTGGTTTGTTATTAATTAGAAGTTGTAATTGGGGGTTCCTTAGTGATGCGATAGGATGGGCGCCAAGGGGGTGGCGCCTAGGTGTCTTGGAAGGATGGGCGCCCAGGTGTTTTGGTATTTTGGTTGGTTTGTGTTTTCAAGTTAATTAGAGGTTGAGTTGATTAGGGTTTTAGTTGTTTCAGGTTTAAAATGTTTTACTGTGTTGGTTCGGGATTAGTGTGAGGTTTTAATTGATTGGTTTAAGATTTAACCGGGGTGTCTTAGAGAACGAGGAGGTTGGGCGCCCAGGGGGTGGCGCCCAAGTGGCTGTGGAAGGATGGGCGCCCAGGGGGTGGCGCCCAGGTGACTGTGTTTTGGGTTTTAAGGGTTTGATGTTCTTAGTTGCTTTTAATCCGAATTAATTAGGCCTCTAAAGGAATTAAAGGTGTTCTTAGTGATTTGATGGTTCTGAACTTAATGAATTATGATGTCCTAGTTAATCTTAGGGTTTATCCTACTTAGGCGCTAAATCCGATAACTTAGACTATCTAACTATTATTTTTGGGTTTTCTGAATATCTTTTAATTTGTTTTTGGTTTCCCCTCTGATTTACTAAAGAGTAAGGAAAGAGAAGAAGTGATTTTATGTTTTATGATTTTTTTTGGGTTTTTTTTTTATATGATTCTACGATTCGAATGATATGATGTGAAGTGTGACAAAGATGATAATTCGGAGTTCAGAACACATCAAACAGCCAAACACATCACTATCAAACAGTTTCTAAGTAAACTAAATGCAGAAGATCGGAAGTTGTGCACGAAGGTGGAAAAAATCCACTTGGGCGCCCAGGGGGTGGCGCCTATCCTGCTCAGTCAGGGTTTTCAATGGGTCACAATGAATGCACAAAAAATCTTAATATTTTCAACACAACTTCCGATATTCAGCGACTGATGCGAGTTCCTAATGCGAACTACTAATGATGCAACTAGCAAATCTACGAGAAAACGATGCAACGGGCGAAGGTTTAGACCCCGAACCCAGTATCAGAAGGGTAGGCGCCCAGGGGGTGGCGCCCAGCCTGTCCGAGAGAGGGCAGGCGCCCAGGGGGTGGCGCCCAGCCTTTCTGCCAAGGGCTTTTCGCGATCTCTTTGATATAAATGATGATAATGGTGCTGTTAATGCGAGATCTAACCTAATTATGCAATTAGAGTTACGAAATAATGCAGATCTACTATATTAGGATGAACCTAAACATGTTTCTAGTATGATGAGATGCTATAATATCAGTTTTAGTGTAAGCTAATGTAGATCTATGATGCTCAAATGATCCTAAACATATTTCTAAGCATTGATGCTAATGGAATGCAGTAAAAGAAAGGGGAGATCTAGGAATACCGGTAGATGACGCGTTTCTCAAGTTCCTAGAACGAAGCTTTCGCGAAGTCCCATAGCCCCAGTTGAAGATATGGAAGCCTTCTTCTCTACCTCTTCTTCTTCTTCTATAGATCTGAGACTCTTTCTCTAATGGTGGCTACCTCTTCTTCTCCTTCCTTATTCTCTATTTTCTCTCTTTTTCTTTAGGGTAGCTCCCCTTGCTAATGGGGGGTTAAGAGGGATTATATAAAGGCTTTGGGACGAGTTTAGGAGGGCTAGGGCTTCATTAATTCGTGCGTCTAGAAGGTCTCACGCATCCCAAGGCGGCTTAAGTTGTTTTAGGGTGAATTAGGGTTTGAGAGAGGGTGGGCGCCCATGGGGTGGCGCCCACATGGTCTGCGCAGCCTGGGCGCCCACAGGGTGGCGCCTAGGTGGAACTTAGGGCTGGGCGCCACATGGGTGGCGCCTAAGTGGAGTCGGTTCATCTTCGGTGCATGGTCCCTATGTTTGCGTGGTCCCGGGCTAATTTCAAGCCATTCTAGTGGAGTTTGGAGGGTGGGCGCCCACCATGAGGTGCCTAGGTGGCCCTGGGCAGCATGGGCGCCCAGCATGGGGCGCCTATGTGGAATTCAGTAGCCTGGGCGCCACATGAGTGGCGCCTAAGTGACTTTGACATCCTCCTGGGGCAAACTTCGGAAGCCCATAACTTTTGACCCGCTTATCGGATTTGGACGCTCCATATATCGTCGGAAAGCTCTCGGAATGTAGAATCTTGTGGTGTATAGCTCCTAATATTCAGAGGTCAGGGAAAGTAAGGGATACTCGGATCAATGATCCCAACCTCCTAATTCATGTTAATCATATCGTACTTAGGCAAACTATATGTAGTTTCTTTAGGAACAACCTGGTTGTGTTCTATATAGTTTGGAAAGGGTTTGGAATAGTGTTGTAGTCCATGCCTGGTATGAGTAGTGGGTCGAACTCGAGATCTCAACGCGATTCGGCCTTTTCTCTCACAATTTCTATGAATTGTCGAACTAAGTCTAAAATTATCAATAAGCATCTTCATCATCATTAATTAATCTAAATTATGCCAGTAACCATTCAATTTTGGGTGAAATGGGGGCATCATTATATATGATAAGTGTTTAAGGCTATCATAGGGGGCCAAAATGAGGTGTCTACAGTATGCCCCTCTTTGGAGAACAACACGTGGAGAGTTGTGCTCCAAAGAAAGTAGACACATCACTCATGACTCGCGAGAGCTTTTGAGCTCGCGGGAGTGGCCGCCTACGGATGTATGCAATTGCAAACTTGTCCTAAAGGTGAGGTTCACTTTTCTAGGATCGATCCTGATTCAGGGGGAAAAAGGGAAAAAGAAGAAGTTACGTGCCTACTGATTTGATTGGAAACCTGAGATCTGTGCCTCGGTGCCCGTGGTATTGCCACGTGGCGGGTTGGGAACTGTGCCCCGGTTGCTTAATTTAAAAGGAGATGGTTGGAACTGTGCCCCAGTGGTCTGAATCAGAAGTTGATCTTTCGATTAGCTAAGTCACTATTAAAATTTCATTTGTTCTTGCAATAGAGTTTTTTTTCTAGTTTGTCATATATAATGTCTTTTGACTTTCATCCACAGTTGAATGCTTAAGGCATAGTTAAAATTAACTAGCAATAATGGAGATCTTGAAGGTAATCACAAACGTAGTTCAAGCAATTGTGTGGGGTGTATGTGAGAATGAGATGCATTTTTTTTTTTTTTTTTTTTGAAAAGAGATTTTATTTTGAAACTCGGGTATGCATCGAAAAAGCTAAATCAATGGAAAATGTTCACCGGAATAACCGTCACTCTCTAGGGATCTTGGTCTTCACCCAAGCTTGGATGAGAACCTGAGATAGATTCGATCATCGGTTCGTGCTTATCATGGAGAGTTTCGAGTTACACGGATTCCATTTTCCAACGTCAAGATTTGAGTCGGCAAACACCACAATTCGTGACAACACGGTATTATGGTCGCCATACCGATTATAAGCGCTTAAGGGAGGCCTACGGCGACTCAATTTCCAGACGTGGAATAAAATCGCGAAAATCCATAGTTAGGTGTACTTACCTCAAGAGCTTTTCATAAATCCGACGATGGAGCTCATTGTCGCTTTCCTTCGTTGTCCATTTGCAGAAGTTTGTGTCATTCATCCCCATCAGCGTGTTTGAATCACTTTTGTTATTCTCATTCATGGGTTGTAAATCTGCAGTGGATAAACACTAAAAGATTCTGCGCTCTTGCTTGTTAGTACTCAATTTTATAACTTGCAGAAATAGTAATTTTAATTGCTACTGATGGAGATGACATGGAATGCAATGCACAATATTAGATGTATGTGTGATGGGACTAGAATGTATGCAATGAGTTCCCATGTGAATGGGTGATGTCAAGTGAGCATTTCTTCTATTTTTTATTTTTTTTATTTTTATTTTATTTTTATTTTTTATTTTTTTTGGCCACTCAGATGCTTTCATTGCTCTCTTTCGGTTATTATTTGTTGTTGCCTTTGTTTGATTTGATTAGTAATCATCAAAGAGCCATTTTGGTTTTGGAATCTATGCATTGTGGGGTCCTCCGGGCTAAAACATAGGGTTGGGCGCACATGGAAGGGCGCCCATGTGTTCCTGTGCACTTGGGCGCACCACTATGGGCGCCCAAGTAGTCTCTCCTACTTGGTTTAGAGTTCTTGTGAGGTGGTTACACGAGGTGCCCTTTCGTGGATAGAATTGAAGAATGAAGAACTTGGGCGCCACTAGGAGTGCGCCCAAGTGGTGTTCTTCTCCTTGGTTTAGAATTGGAACACGAAGAACTTGGTTATGTGAGGTGTCCTCCGTGGGGGAGAATTGAAGAGTGAAGAACTTGGGCGCCACTAGGAGTGCGCCCAAGTGGCATTCTCCTTCTTGGCTTAGAATTGGAAAGCGAAGAACTTGGGCGCCACTAGGAGCGCGCCCAAGTGGTGTTCTTTTCCTTTTGATGTTAGGACACTAACCTATATAAGGAAGGGCTGCCTATGGGTTTCTCTAAGTTTTTTCACTCCTCAAACTTCGAGTTCCAGGGTCTTTGCTCTCCTTCCTGTCTTCAAGTAAGCACTCTTTTCACTCTTTTGGTCTTGAATTATGCAACATGCTTTCTAGTTGTTTTGCTCTTCCTTGAGAGATGTTTTTAAGGTTGGAGTTTTATTATTTGATTGAATATCAGTAGGTTTTTGATTTACTCCCCATGTTTCTTAGGTTTCTCTCTTGCAATTAGTAATGTTTTTTTTTTTTTTATATTAATATGTTGCATTGCATTATTGATACTTGCTTGAGCAAAAAGGACATGTTTTTGGTTTCCTAAAGACCTGAAAATCTCTCTGTCAGTACCCTTGGGGAACTCGCCTCACGGATCTCAAGGGTTATGATGGATAGTTTTGGGTTGAACCGGACCCACATGGGATGAAATTCATAAGATAAACTTGGGCGCCACCCCTGGTGCGCCCAAGTGATCCTTTTTTTTATTATTATTATTTTTTTTTTGTTGCTATTCACGTGGAGTCTCTAAGGCTGGGTGTTTTTGTTCGCAGGTTTGACTTCATTCAATGGCTGGTTTCCCCGTCTTTTCATTCACCATCGGCATTGGGGCAGGTCTTGATGCTTGCAAGCCTTATGTGCCAGGGGAGGAATACTGGTCCCCTGGAACTGAGATGATAGGTTACCACGACTCCGAGGATCGAGTGGAATTCTACCTCGAGCATGAGTCGTCCATTCCCGCTATTTATGACTGTGTGTTTGAATTTGAAAAAATAATGGATCAACGTCTTGCTGAAGTCAAACGCGAGGCGTATGATCTGTTAGTTACGAAATACAAACGAATTTGCGGGCTGTATGGGGACTTGTGCGTCGTTGGGAGGACTGCCCTTGGTAGGTTGCGAGGTTATACTGGGCTCATGGAGGACTTACCGGGTTTCGTCAGCGAGGTGCTTCAGTCCCTCTTATGGAGCTTGATAGACTTTAGAGCAATGCTGGGGGTTTGGGAAGCTACCAAAACTGCAAGTGAAAGGGCTCCAATCGATGACTTCAATACCCTGCAAAGGCGGATGGATCAGCTGGAGCCCATGACCATGTCTTGCCCCCATGAGGCTGAAGCGTGCATTCCCAGGCGTTATAGGAAATATTTCGAGATGCAGAACACTACACTTTCAGCGCTCATTCACCCAGTATATACCGCCCTTCAGGACGACTCTGGACAGATCCGAGAGATTTGTGATGCCCTTCGTAATCCCCTAAATAATCTCAATGAAATACAAGGGCAGCTCGAGGCTCACATCGCAGGGATGGAGACGCGGATGGCTCGTTTCCCAGTCTTCAACGGCATGATTCACCCATTCTAAATGACTCACCAGGAGTCCTCTTTTTAGGCTAGGTTGTGATCAAGAGGTTGGGTCATTAGGACCGCTAATAGTAGTCATAAGCCTTAAGTAGGATTTGGAAGCGGAAATGATTACCTCTTTTCGTTTTAGTTTGTGCCTAGGGCAGTTAGTTTAATTTGTCACTCCACTGTTAAACAACTCCTATCAAAATTTAATAAAAGAACAATATAGATTTTATAATTCCCTGTTTCTCTTTTGTTTATTTTTATTTTATTATGTGATGATGCTTTAGTCTTAAATAATGGAGACTTCTCATTGCTGTGATACTATGATGAGGAGTTATGAGATTTAATCAGGAATTATTAATGTATGATGAATGGGTGATGACTAATTAATCTCATGGATTTTCTTTTATGTACTGTAATTGAGTTCATGATTATGGGGAATGTTTAAGTTTCTTAATTAACCGTTTTCTTTATGTTTATGTCTCTTTTTTATTTTATTTATTATTATTATATATTTTTTTTTTTGAAGAGATACAGGGTTGTGCTTAAGGTGTGTCCCCCATAGAGATGGACCCCACCATATGATGGGGCTGGGCCATCCAGCGCCCAGCCTTGTGCGCTGCTTTAGGTTACGGGGTTGCCCCCTTTTCCCTCTTTCTTTTGTTTTCATTTCATTCTCTATTTCCCTCTCTTTCTTATCTTTCGTTCTTCACTTTCTTCTTTCTCTTTTGGGCGTGAGTTCAGGTGGAGACAGAGGAGCTGGGAGTGGAGTGGATAGAGGAGAGGTGCGAGGGAGGTGCAGCGCAGGCTTGCTGGCGCTCAGGTAGGTGGACCGTCCCTTCCCTCTTTCTGTTCTTTCTTCCCTCATTTTTTTTTAATTTAGTTATTTATTTATTTTGGACCTGCTGTCATGGTTGTAGGTAAAGAGCGATTGAGGAAGGGGAAGGAAAACAGGTATGTGCTCCATTCTTTTCTTTATTTCTATTTCATTCTCTTTCTCTGTTTTTTTTTTTTTTTTTTTTTTGAATCTGCTGTTGTTATTCGTAGGTGAAAGACGACTGGAGGAGAAGAAAACAGAGAGGAGAGGCAAGAGGAAGGAAAGGGAGGAGACAGAGGACCAGGTAGGTTGCTCCATTCATCTCTATTTCTATTTCCATTCCCTTGCTCTCTTTTATTTTTTTATTTTTATTTCACTTCTCTTTTCTGGTTTTTTTTTTCTTGTTCATCTTTCCCTCTTCCCTTTTGTTTTGAATCTGTTGTTGCTTGTAGGTGAAGGAAGAGTGGGAATAGCACTGAAAGAGAAGCCGTGTGGGTTCAACAACGTCCAGGTGTGTGTGGGTCCCGCCCCTTCCATCTATTCATTCTTTCTATTTTTTTATTTTTTTATTTTTTATTTTGGTTGCAGAATGGGGTTTTGGGGCTCGGTCTTGGCCAAGGGCAGCCATGGGCGTGGTTGATTTTGGTGAGGGAAGAAGTGGGGAGTTGCCTCAGCTGTGAGGTTGGCAATTGCACCCCCCCCCTGATTCAGATTTGAAGAAAGATTGCAGAACGGGGAGTCCTATGATAAAATCAATTTGGGTGGGGAGTGTAAATGGCTGTGAGTAGCTGGAGTTGATGGAATGATGAGAAGTGGGATTTGGCGTGATTTATGGAGGTTAATGGCCATAATGGAGGTGGTTCAGTTTATTGAACAATTCCATTAGCCTTGGAAGATAATGTGGCGAATATGATTTTGGATTCTTAGCACAGATCTTAACCACTGAAGGATTGGGCATTTTTTTTTTTCAGGGACTTGTCTAGGTTTGTGGAGCATTTGTTTTGTTTTGTTTCTGATAATACCGTGATGTCTTTTATGCTCGCTTTCATAGTTGTGACAATTCCATTTTTCTTTTTCTTATTTTTTTATTCTTATTATGATATCTTGTAGCTTAGTGTGTTCTACTTTCTGTTAATCCATTCTTATTTCATTTACGTTCTGTGAGCCATGTTCTGTGTTGCTCTCTTTTGTTTTCGTTCTTTCTCCCCCCCCCCCCCCCCCCCCCCCCTTTTTATTATCATTATTATTATTATTAATTTTTTTTTAAAGTGTTGTTGTGGGATGGAGTGTGATTTGGCTCAATGTGTGTAGTGATAACATGATGAAGCAATTATGGGGTGAGAAGTTAGAGTTGAATAGGAGGGCTGGGTTGGATTGAATGTGATTCGTTTTGTTTTAATGCTCAGGTTGGGTCCATGGCCATGATCTTTGGCTTCCCCTCTTTTTATCACTTAACTAATGAAGTTCACCACCTCTAAATCAGAAACATTAGTAACCATCTTGGACTGATCTGTTTTTTTTTTACATGGATTGATGTTATGTTTTCATGTTCAATCTTTCATTTTGGCATTAAGTACAGGTTTACAGACGGTCATGACTAGAAGGGCTACTAAGCGTGCCTCTCCGCCGGCGGATGTTCCGGAAGGGGTCGGGGTAGATCCAGTCACTATTCCCCCGAGAAAGAAGCACAAGGAGGGAGATAAAGTGGAGAAGAAGCCTCATCTTGGAGATGAAATAAGAGCTGGCCGGGTAAAACTCGGTTGTCCTTATAAATCTCATACTTTGTTGGCTTCCGTTATCACTGATGTTCTTTCCTCTGATGTTTATGTTGTAGCCTGTCCCCTTTGCTCGGGCTAGGGTCAGCTGGTTACAGATGAGGGACTGGTGGGCTGAGCTCCCTGATCGCTTAAAAGACCGGGTGCGAGCGATGGGGTTCGGTGACTTTATGTCTATCGTTGCTTTCCGCACCGACCGCGCCCTCATTTGCGCTCTCTCTGAGAGATGGAGAGATGAGACACATACTTTTCATTTCCCGCATGGGGAAATGACGATCACATTGGAGGACATCGCTCGATGTTGGGGTTTGAGGGTGACGGGCCTCCCTGTTTTCTCGAGAGCGAATGACGCCAAGGCCTCCATCACTCGATTACGCCTGCATAGGATGTTTGGGGCACGCCCCCAATCCGGCGTGGGGCAGATTGATGCAGAGTGGCTGAGGGAGGCGTATAGCCCAGAGAGGAAGAGGATCTTAAATAGTAAGTATTCTATTATTGCCTTTGTGGCCTTGTATCCTTCAGCTTCCATTATTTTTACTAATCGTTTCTCCTTGCTTCATTTCAGAGTGGGCTAGGAATCAGGCGGACTTCTTCGCTAAGCTGAGGGCAAGGATACCGGATCTGGAAGGTTTGCCGGTCAGAGGACGTGAGGGAGGCTTAGTCCCTACAGCGGCCGGGGTTCGGGCTGATGCCGGTAACACTTTGTTTCTTTTCCCTTAAATTGATTTTAAATCCAAAATACCCATGAGACTTGTGCCTCACTCTTCATCGACATCATTCAAAATTTCTTTGGTAGGTGAGGGCCCCTCCTCTGGACGACCTCGAGCTGCAGGCAGCCCCGTCGATGATGACGTAGCAGTGGTGGATGCCATTGAGAGTGATGAGGAGACGAGCGGGAGTGATGACGATGCAGTTGAGTCCGAGGGTTCAGACTTCGATGAGTTGGAAGGTGATCTCATCGTGTCCGATGATGGAGATGACGAGATCGATGACGGGGATAGTGAGGATGAGGGGGTGAGGCCCCGCCGGGTCGTTTCTGTTTGCATTGATGAGGGGGGTGATGGAGATGATGAGGGCGATGACGCTGGACCCTCTGAGGGTAAGCACTCGATCTAACTTCCTTAACCGATCTCTAGTGTCTTGTATATTTCTCATCCTTGTTTCTCATTCTCTTTTTTTTTTTTTTTTTTTTCGTTGTTTCAGGATATGAATGGCGGGAGGTGCCCATTGACGGGTATACTCGCCGGAAGAGGGTAGGGATACCCTGCGAGACTTTCCAAGTCACGAGTGAGCACCGAAACATTTGGTAACTACTTTGTTCTCCATTCTGATTGTCAAATGAATTTCTTAGGTCAATTTGTATTGTGTAGAGAAAGAACAGGGGAGGCAAGCTGAGGTTCGTTTGAGGAGACCCAGGTTGAGTTCGGCACGGTTAGGTGATGAAGAGCATCTTAGGGCTTTTCTTCTATTCTTTTTGGGGAGGTGTCTCTTTGCCAATGCGACTGGCAATAGAGCATCCGGCACCCTCATCCGGTTCGTGCAGGACTTGGATAAGGTTGGTAACTACGCTTGGGGGGCAGCCACCCTTGCATTTCTTTTCCATAGTCTGGATTCGAGGTGCCGCGTTCAGCCTGGATGCAAGAGCCTTCGAGGGTTCGTGCCGATCTTACAGGTTAAGCTTTTATTTCGAATGCTGTGACCTTAAGTAGTTTCCTTTTCTAATCATGTTGCATGCCTCATCTTTTGTAATAACGAAGCTTTGAGTTTGAGCAGGTGTGGGTATGGGAGCATATAGTTCAGTGTCGGCCTGAGCGCTTGCCAGCGAGGTTGAGTTGCACTCCCCGGGCTTCGCAGTGGTATCCGAATGCGAGTCTGCGAGGTTTTGCCGACATTCTACCCCCTGAGATGGCTGAGCGTATTAAAGCTCTTGGGATGAGGCCGGGTGAGCAAGGTTATCGGTTCATCTTGAATGAACTGAAAAACCATGAGGTATGTTTCTTTCTTTCCTTTTGTTTTCTATGTTGAACGTCTGCTTCTCTTTGTTCTCATCAATTACCTATACCATGGTTTTTCAGGTGATTTGGCAGCCCTACCAGGGTGGTCCGGATGACGAAATGACTGTTGTCCAGGAGGGTCGTGCTTTATTTGAGAGGGACATTTGGCTCCACGCTCCTCAGGTAGCAGTCAGATTGATCGTTAGCCGAGTCACGCGCCAATTGGGACGCCATCAATCTATCCCCGCAGAAAGGTTCGTCATGCATCGATCGTACCCGGGGTGGGGTCTAAAAACGTTCAGGCGCCGCCATCCTTGCCTAAAAGAGATAAAAAAAACTGGAGAAAGAAAGGTAGGAAGGCTACCTTTGACGCGGATGCTAGCGCCTGGAGCTATTATGAGGCATATTGGAAGATGACCTCACACCGGTATATACTCCCGGAGTCATATTCTTGTGGGGCCTCATATTCTATTAGTAATTGTGCAGAAGCAGCCGAGGCCTCATCATTGATCCGGGTGAGCATTGAAGTTTTATTTGCTTTAATGTTGTCTCCTTTCATCGTGACTCACATTGTTTTTCTTCCTTTATTTCTCAGGAGGGGATACCGGCTGTAGCGGGGTATTGGCAAGCACGTCCATCATCCAAGGGACGGGGTGAGGTGAGTCTCTTTTTTTTTTTTTTTTTATGAAGTCACTAGTTTTGCTTATGAGCTTCATGATCTCGGAGATACATGTTCTTCTCATCCCCTAACTATAATTCTCCTGTGTAACAGGGGACATCCGGGGGTGCAGCGCCCGATGCAGAATCCATTCTCAGGGTAGAGATACTTCGACTGTCTCACTTAGTGGAGAACAAGGTATGACTTCTTGACTTAGTGTTCGGACCAAATGGTGTTCACCTCCATAGCAATGCTAATCATTTCTGGTGTAATGGCATGGTTCATGCTCTCATAGGATGCAGCGGTCACGCGATTGAGGGCCTCATTGTCGGTCGAGAGGGTACGAAAATTATCAAACTTAATTGGCCGCATGCGACTTTGTTTGTATCTCCTTTACTAACAGTGCTGTGGTAATAGGAGCGCCGTCGGGAAAATGAAGCGGTCATCGAAGCATTGGCGGATTCTCATGAGGTATGGGGTCACGAGGTTGATTGTCCATCTTGAATTCATGTTCATGATCTTTGGTCACTGTGCAGGGTGGTAGGGATCAGGACACATCTGAGGCCATGAGGATAGCATTGGAGGGTAGGCTTCAGACACTACAAGCTGAGGTGGATCGATTGCAGGTTGGTGAGGTTTATGCTTTTACTACATTCCTCTTTCGTATAACAACTGATTCCTAATTGTTCGCCTTTGTGATCTTTAGGAGGAGGCTCGTAGTGAGCGTGATAGAGCGCTCGCGGAGAGAGTTGCCTTAACGGCACAGGTATGGGTCCTACTTATGTGATACTCCAATCTCAATTTTTCATTCGTTGCTGATGTAGTTTATGATCTTGGGGTTTGCAGGTTAACGAGCTACGTGCCAAACTCATGAGCTATGAGGCCTCTACGCAAGTGAGGGCCTTTTCTTCCTTTTAAATCCCCCATTTGTTGTTACAAGGTTTATTGAATGTAATGTTTCCTTAAAATGTCGTCTTGCAGAGTGGTGCTATCGTTGCTTCCGTTCCCCCGCGTCTCAGCCTGGGGGAGGAGAGGGCTCTTATCCAGGATCAGTACAACGAGCGCATGGATCGCATGGCTCGATGTCATGAGGAGGTGGTTGCTGATTTACGAAGGCGCCTCGATCGATATCGCCAGAGGGCGGAAGATAGAGGTTATGCGTTTTCTGACTCGACACGAGCTCCTTCTCAGCGTGCTCCTGGTCTGTCTTCATTTGTTTCATCGGCTCGTCATAATGGAGCTGCTCCATAGGGTTATCGTTCTTTGATTGATCTCCTAGGGATCCATCCTTTGTGTATCCTCGCTCTATATTGTATTCATATGTGATGGCCATGTATTTATGTTATTTCATGTTGTACTTGGCTCACGGCGTAGGCTCGCATGTATTTGATCTGAGATGTATTATATGTATGTATGTACCACATATGTGTAGTTGATATAGTATGTTTTAATGCCTTAGAAGAGCTACGGTTGGTGTGGTTGATTGATGAGGAGCCTTTGTGGGGGTGTCGGGGAATATACGAAGTGTTTTTCTTCACAGGTAACATGTTTCTTGTATCCGGAAATTTTCCGGGGGCTAAAAAACAAGGGGAGATGCTGCCGAAATTTTTTTTAGAATTCCTCGAAATTCGTGCTCTAAGCATGGATCTCATATGGAAGGCCATCGGTAATCAGAGATAACCAGTAACGAAACCTATACAATAGATTAAATGACTACAACTTTGTTCCGGAGATGTGATATAGACCTAGGGTTCTCAAACAATGGGAGTGCCTGGGTGTGTGTCTGTGATGGTTTAAGCAGTTCTATGTTTTAAGGCATTCACATTGCTAGCTATAAATGTAAAGACAGAGGTTCAAGATAACTGCATTTTTTAAATAGCACAGCATGTGATATCATAGAAAAGGTATGGACAATAGGCATTTATAATTAAATTCATCATAAAGCATCATAACAGGCATAATTTATATATCTCAAATTTAAATACCACCATTGCATTCTTTTCAAATCATGAGGAGTTGTGCGCAGAATAATGCATGTAAAATAAAAAAAATGCCCCAGCTTGTGGGATGTTTTGGATGTGATCGGGGTTGGGTTCCCTGCAAGGTCTCAAAACAAACTTGTTAGTTCAATATTTTTAGGCCCCCTGCATAGTCTGGCTAAGGTAATATTTTCTTTCTCGGTAAAAATGTCAGGGGGCCGTTTCGGCACTCAAGCTCTGAGAATAACAAGATTAAATTCATATCTTAGGGGAAGTGTCTTCCCTACATCCAACCAAAAGTGATTAGTAATAAAAGCATGCATGAGGTGAGTGGGTGCGCAGGCTAGTGAGTGCCCGTGACAATCGTGTATGATGAGGACCCATATTGGGAGGCCGCGTAAGATAGATAGATGTTAATAAGAATGTATATAAAAAAAAAATGCCCCAGCATAAGACTAGTGTTCATTTGGGCTGTGGGTGAGGGCGTGAAGGTAGATTAGCTTCTCGATCCATGATTTTCACTTCGGTGGTAATGTGCTCCTCCCTAACTTTCCTTTGGAGGCCGAACCCTCATGGGCCTCCTTTTGTAGCTGCTTAGTCTTTTCGGTTGAACTTTGGAGAGCACCTGACTGCCTCCAGGGCTCATTTGTGAGTAATGTGTGTGTGTGGGTTGGTGAGTCACCGTGCTACCTTAGTGTTGTGGTTTTCGACCACCTTCTGCTTAGTTCGCCCGATGAGTACCCATGTCACTCCAGCGAGCCTTAACTCTAATAGATTTTTTTTTTTTTTTTTGACATGTGACCGTGCAATGCCTGGGTCCTTTAAGCTTCTAATCAACCCATGTAACGAGCATTCAGCCAATGACTCCCAAACCAGGTGGCTTTAGGGCACTGAGTATGTAAATACCTCTACGGGCTTACTAGCTCGAGTTAAAAAGGCTACGAACCCAGACTAGTCAAAAGACTTTTATTCTTTTCAAGACTTCTAACTAAATGTTTTTAACATGTGACTGTGCAATGTCTAGGTCTCTTAAGCTTTCTAATTAACCCATGTAACGAGCATTCAGCCAATGACTCCCAAACCAGATGGCTTTAGGGCACTGAATATATAAATACCTCTACGGGCTTACTGGCTCGGGTTAAAAAGGCTACAAACCTAAACTAGTCATGATTTTTTTTTTTTTTTTTTGTTTTTTTTTTTTTTTTGGAATAAAAAGCTTTCATGACACGGGCGATCCCACCTTCAAACCTTTACATTGGGTGACTTCAGCCGTGCAAAATTTGTGTGGGGTAGACTCACCATTTTGTGTGTTTTTTAGGTGCTAGTGTGTGTTTGAGTTCCAAGTTTAATCAATGTGCATCTCTTCGGTCCTCCTACGGGATTTCTTCAACTACGCTAAGGGGCAAAGAGGGTCATACTCCGCAAGAAGTAGGGAAGGGTCAAACTGTGTACCTTTTCAGGTACATAGCATTCCATGGATCGGGGAGCTCTTCCCCTTCTGCATTTACTAGTCTGTATGCATTTCTAGAATATACTTCTTTAATTACATAAGGGCCTTCCCAATTGGGTCGTAACTTACCTCTGGGATGCGGAAGCTGGGATGGAGTGATGTGCTTTAGTACGAAATCACCGACTTTGAATCTTCGCTCTTTGACATGCTTGTTATAGGCTCTAGCAATCCGCTTCCGATACACTTGTGCATGCTCTGCTGCCTTCATTCTCTTCTCATCGAGTAGGTCTAGCTGAAGTAGCAGTGCTTCTCTCCTCTGGTCTTCTGTTATATCTTCATTTAACTGGACACGTAGTGACGGGTGAAGGACCTCGAGTGGAATGACTGCTTCCGTTCCGTAGGTTAAAGAATATGGGGTTTCTCCTGTAGGAGTTCTTATAGAAGTCCGATACGCCCACAACGCTTCAACCAAACGGTCTGGCCAATCACTACCTTTGGCGGTTTGCACGGTCTTCTTGATGATTTTCAGTAAGGTCTTGTTGGTTGCTTCGGCTTGACCATTGGCTTGGGGATAATATGGGGTTGAATGATGCAGTTCTATATCATATTTTGTGCACAACTCATTCATTTGTTGAGATATAAATTGGGGGCCATTGTCTGTTATGAATACCTTAGGGATGCCAAACCTGGCTATTATATTCTTTTTGATGAATTTAACTACAGAGGTTGCCTTAATATTAACATATGCCTCTGCTTCTGCCCATTTAGTGTAATATTCTGTAGCTGTTAATATGAATGCCTTATTTTGTGTGTTTTCTAGTGTAGGGGCCAGGGGTCCTATGATATCAAAGGCCATGTCGAAAAAGGCCATGGAGCTGTGGTAGGGTGAAGGGATGATGCGGGGGCATGTATTAGGTCGTCATGCAGCTGACATTCTTTGTATCTCCTAACATAATGGACTGAATCCATCTCTAGGGATGGCCAATAATAACCTAAACGGATAATCTTCTTAGCCAACATTTGGCCGTTGACATGTCCTCCACACTCTCCTGAGTGTGCTTCTTCAATTATCTCCCGTCCTTCTTCTGTGGTCACACATCGTAGGAGAATTCCACTGAATGATCTACGGTACAATAGTCCCGCGACTATGACATATCTCTGAACCATTTCTTTCAATGCTTTTTTGTCCGATCGGGTGGCGTATTCAGGGATGTAGCCATCG
This sequence comes from Cinnamomum chago, assembly GCA_038049695.1. Taxonomy (NCBI): domain Eukaryota; kingdom Viridiplantae; phylum Streptophyta; class Magnoliopsida; order Laurales; family Lauraceae; genus Cinnamomum; species Cinnamomum chago. Next base: position 49,703,581 of record CP142456.1, read on the forward strand.
TGTAAGTAATTCCAGATATCGTAGTACCATGGGTGATCGTCTACCAAGTCATCGTCATGTTGTATGCGGGCTAGGATTCCTTCGGGTTTGGTGTTCTCCTTGTGATCAGACTCTTTGGCCTTGGCTTTCTTACCCTTTCCCTTGGAAACTGTCGGCAGAACTTCGGCAGGGTTCCCTTTGGTCAGGTCTATTGGTTTGACGGACGGAGAATCTATCTTTTTAATCAGGAATTCTTTGGAATCCTTATCATTGGGCATCTCTATGATTGAGGCTAAAATTGCTAACGAGTCAGCCAATTGGTTCAAGGCGCGAGGGATGTAGAGGAAGGAAATCTTCTTGAAATCAGACATTAATTCTTTTGCTTTTGCATGGTAATGTGCAAGCTTTGGGGCGCTGACCTTCCATTCTCCGGCTATTTGGGAAATAACAACCTTGGAGTCACCGAAGACTCTTAATTTCTCGATGCCTAGGGTTTGGGCCTCTCTCAGTCCTGCTAGTAAAGCTTCGTATTCCATCACGTTGTTGGTCGCTGGAAACCCAATTTTGTAGGCCTTCGGTATGGCAACTCCTTCCGGGGATAATAATACTACCCCGACTCCTTTCCCATTTTGGTTCAAAGCCCCATCAAAAAACATGGTCCATAAATCATCATCCTTAACCTCCTCAATGTCTGTAAATAAAATGTCCTCATCAGGGAACTCGGTTTTGACTGGCTCGTATTGAGGCAGAGGGAGGTGTGCCAGATGATCAGCGATCGCCTGTCCCTTTATAGACTTCTGGGTAACATAGGTTATGTCAAATTCTGCCAAGAGCATTTGCCATCGGGCGACTCTTCCCGAAGTAACGGGTTTCTCGAAAATGTACTTCAAAGGGTCCATCCTAGCTAAGAGTCTGACTTGGTGGGCTAGGAAGTAGTGTCTCAATTTCTGAGCAGCCCAAACAACTGCTAAGCAGGTTCTCTCCATCGGGGAGTATTTCCTTTCATAGGGTAGCAAGGATTTGCTCAGGTAATAAATAGCATTCTCCTTTCGGCCGGTCTCATCATGCTGACCCAGGACCACACCTATCGCAGATTCTGTCGTTGACACGTATAAAATGAGAGGCTCATCTTTAGTAGGGGGCTTCAGAACGGGAGGACTCAATAGATATTTCTTCAAATCTTCGAATGCCTTCTGGCAGTCGTCATCCCAGTGGTACTCCACACCTCCTTTTAGCAATTTGTAGAACGGTTCACATCTTTGCGAATGCTGCGAAATGAATCTTCTAATGAACTGTAGTCGTCCTATGAGGCCCCTCAATTCTTTTAGGTTCTTCGGGGGCGGCATTTCAAGAATGGCCTTTACCTTAGAAGGATCGACTTCAATTCCTCGGTTGCTCACCATAAAGCCCAGGAGTTTGCCAGAGGATACTCCAAAAACGCATTTCTTCGGATTCATCTTTAGTTGGGTGTCCCTAGATCGTTGAAGGACTCTCCTGAGGGCCATGACATGGGTGTCACGGGTTTTGGATTTGATTAAAATGTCGTCCACGTAGACCTCCACACAATCGTGTATCATATCATGAAATATTGCCATCATGGCCCTTTGATAAGTGGCGCCGGCATTCTTCAAGCCGAAGGGCATAACAACATAATAGTAAGTCCCCCAGGGTGTAGTGAACGAGGTTTTCTCCTGATCTTCTGGTGATAGCCTGATTTGGTTGTATCCCGAATAACCATCCATAAATGACAGCATAGCGTGCCCTGCGGTATTGTCAATAAGCACGTCGATGTGAGGCAAGGGGAAATCGTCCTTGGGAGATGCCTTGTTCAAATTCCGAAAATCAATACAGACTCGGACGCGTCCGTCTTTCTTCTTCACCGGGACTATATTGGCGACCCATTGAGGAAACAACACAACTCTGATGAACTTAGCCTGGTGGAGTTTGTCAACCTCCTCCTTCACTTTCAACGCAACATCAGGGAGCATTCTTCTCAACTTTTGCTTGACAGGTCTAGCATTTTCCTCTAACGGTATCCGGTGTTCTACAAGGTCGGGTGCAAGTCCGGGCATGTCGTTATAATCTGATGCGAACACGTCTTGGTATTCTCTTAGGGCTTCAAGGATTTCAATCTCTTCATTAGGTTCCAGGCATGCACTGATTTGGACTTGTTTGGGTCTCTCTTCCGTCCCCAGGTTTATCTCTTTTGTCTTTTCAGCAGCTGCTTGGGTTTCCTCATCAAACTTTTTGATTACTCTCCTAAATTCCTCAGAGACTTCATCATCCCCTTCTTCGGCGTCCACTAGTTCATAAACACCCATTCCATCATTAATGTTTGCATGCTCTGTGGAAGGCTCGGGCTCTGAAACGACAGGTAGAGATTCGCAGCCTAACTTATTGATGTTGGTCATAATTTCCTCTAGTCGAGACTGTTCTACCGGTGGTATCTTCCATCGTCTTAGGTTGCCCACATTCTGATGATGACTAAAGTCTTCTACTCCTACGGCTCCTATGTTTTTGGGTTTTCTATTTTCTAATTTTTTTGGGTTTTTGGGGTTTTCTATTTTTTTGGGATTTTTGGAATGATATGGTACAGATGGGATCGAGGATGGATTATCTACCGAGGAGGATCCTCCCCGCTGGCGTAGCCAGGCGGTGGGGCGGTATACCACTTCGTGATCATTGAGGTCATCGATTTCCCAGATTTTGCGGTTTTCTTGAGAGGGGTCTCCTCGCCAGTGGCGCCAGGCAACAGGCCAATATACCACTTCTTCGCTAGTAGGGTCTTCGATTTCCCACGTTTCGCGACTTTTCGAGATTTTGGCAATCGGCGTTTTTTTTTTGGGTAAACGAGTTGACTCGCTCGTACTCAGCATGTTACATGATAAGATATGGAATCTCAAGTCAATGGTGTGGTCTATATTGTTCACTTCCTTTAGTGGATGGAGCTCTCTCCAAGTGCCGAAGATTTCCTCGTAAGTCTCGCTTTCGGAAGATGTCGAATCTCCCCAATCCTCTACTAAAACGAACTTACCTTTATCATTTGGGTCTAAATTGTAGCATCCCTCCCTGGTCGGTGGTGTGTTGGGATCTAGGGCCTTGTCGTACTTCACAAAATGTTCGTTTAAGGTCCAGTCCTCCCGTTTATACCTTAGGTCATCGTGTGTGTCGTACCCTAACCCTTCTGCTCTCGCTCTGGGGTCTGGTATGTAAGGGTCGATAATTCCTTCTCCGTTCCTTCCTAGTCCAAATCCGGGTTGATACCCCATCTTTTTCATCAGGGTCCATCCTCGATCTTGACCTTCGTTGTCCACTGTAGGATTCTGCAGGCAAGATAGTTCGGAGAACATACTTTGCATCAGGTCCGTATCCATTAAGGAGATGAGAGGGTCGACCCTGTATCCATGAATTTTGACTTCTGGCGTAATAGGAGCGGGTTGTAGGGTTGGGAGTATCTGAAGTTCTTCCGGTTCAATGACAGGCGGGTCCCCCATTAGTTTCATGATCTTGCCTAAGTAGGGGAATTTGACGCATTGATGCCTGCTCGACATGACAGCATTCATATGATTCAACCATCGGCGTCCCAAGATTAAGTTAAAAGTGGCGGGGATATCCATAATATAAAATTCTTCCGGCATTGAGAGCGGGCCTGCTTGCACTAATAACATAATTTTTCCACAAACTGTTTTCTTATTCCCGTCATAGCCGGTCACAACCATAGGGGCTGGAGTTAGGTCTTTTACTGTGAGTCCTAAAGCTTTGTAGGTTTTCAATGGACAAATATTCAGTGATGCACCAGTGTCAACCAAAGCTCCTGACATTTCCTTCCCCGCTATCTTGACTGTTAGATGTAAAGGAGACGTCCTCGCCTCAGGCGGTATCTCCTTTAATTCTTCCTCAGTAAAAGTGATGGCAGGGAATGAAGCTCCCGGGGCCAAGGCCGCGATAGATGTCCTTAATTCCTCTGGAGTTATGCCTACCGGGACTTGTAAGCGCGTAATAGCCTCGAGTAGTTGTTGCTGATGCTTGGGGGATGTCTTAATTAAATCAAGGACGGACACCTTAGCTGGGATCTTAGTGAGGTGTCCTAAGAGGTCATACTCTATCCCCGTTTCTATCGAAGTATAAGCTCTTTCATCAACAGACTCCTCAACCTGATCATTGGGATTTTGCGAATCTAAGTTTTGAGTAACTGGATGAGGAGGCAGTCGGGGAGGACGGATCCGTCCAGATCGTAGGTGGGCCTGAGGTGCGTTTGTATCTGGGTGAGGATCTGGCTGTGAGTTCGTGATGATGGGTGATTCTCGGTCGTCTGGCTCATCAAAATTTACCTTGTAAAGGTCAGGGGAGTCAACGATCGCATCCATCCCCGAGTTAAAGATTTTGAATTTGGTCTTCCCATCCCATGGCGTAATGTATTTTCGATAATCCTCCTCTTCAAAAAAATCATCATGACATGGTTGGCTATGGTGTATACTCCCCTGAGCTGGGACATCAATGTGCTTGTGCTCTATTACGGCGATGTTTATTAGTTGGGCCTGTGGGCCCTGTCCAGAGGTTGATGCTCCATGCTGAGGTAACGGGTTCGTATAGATCTGCATGTTGGGAATATTCTGCGCTGGATTAGCGGTTGAATTTTGATTAGGAGTGACATTTCGCAGGTCATTCCCGCCTATTGGCCTAATGTTACCCCAATCAATTCTACCTTCGTCATTGAGGTCATAGATCAAATCTCTAACCGTGTAGCATTGGGTGAGGTCATGACCCGGCATCCTATGGTAGGCGCAAAACTTGGTCTTGTCCAGGTGTTCGGACCATGCCTGCGGTCGTTCCGGTGGGAGTTGAAAGTCCGCTATGGATCCTAACCCTAGAGGGGGGGGTGAATAGGGTAAGCTACAACTAATGACTAATTATGACCAATTTTAATTTCTTAAACTAAACTAGTCACAAGTGGTGATTATAAGAAAAAATGCGGAAGCTCAAATAAACAATCACCACAAAAGCATGCACCACAACACCAATATTTATAGTGGTTCGGCCAACGTGCCTACATCCACTACCGGCTTGTGTCTCCAATACCCCACCGGATTCCACTAATTATGCTTTTTACTAGGCTAAGCAATAACCCTTACAAAGTTGTTTTTCTAAGGCTCAACAACAACCTTTACAAGATGCTTTTCAAGGCTAAGCAATAACCTATCAAGATGCTTTTCTTAGGCTTAGCAATAACCCTACAATATGCTTTTATTAGGCTAAGCAATAACCTTACAAGTTGCTTTTCTTAGGCTTAGCAATAACCTTTACAAATAAAGATTTCTCAAAGAAAGTGTCTTCACAAAAGATCACTCTAAGAGATACAATTTTAGCTCAATGTAATTGCCTCTTAAAATAGGCGGATTTGAAAGTGAATAACAAACTCACACAAACACTCTAAGAATGCAAAGATGTATGCTAATGAGGTGTGTGTGTGATGACTTCAATCAAGATTAAAAAGGAAGCTTAATCAAATGTATGCCCAAGGCATTTCAAAGTTTAAAGCTCATAAAAGATTTGATTGAAGTCTTATGCAAATCACATGTAGAAATTCAACTTGTTTATGACATGAAAATCAAGGACTAACAAGTTGTATGAAAATGACTAATTTAGAACATGTGATGCAAGTGCATGTTGTTTTCAAAACCAAATTAATTTAACTAATGCTTAAATGAATGAAAACAACAAACAATGTTTCAACCAAGTAAAAGACTCATGCTATGAAAGAAAAACAAAGATTTTGTCTAAGCATGATTAATAAAGTTAACAACTTGGATTGAAAACAAAGGTGAAGAATCCAATCTTAATTAGACCAAAGATTAGAAGAAGAATGGATTCAACACATCATAGTTATTATGCTAAATATCATATACCAATAGTTTAAACAAAGCACATAACTATGATTAATAAAGGTAGAGCTTACTTGGAGGTTTAACTCATTAATCCCAAGCTTTAGCTCTCCTAAAGACCTTCTAGCCTTTCCAACTTTATCCCCTTTCAATGGCTCCAAAATGCTCTCAAAGGTTCATGGTTCAAGCCTTGAAAAAGGTTGGAAATGAATGGACTTTATAGCCAAAAAGTTGCCAACGGCTAGTTCTCGGTCGACCTAGACACAGGTCTCGGTCGACCGAGAAAGCACAACGGTCATATTTCTGACCGTTGGCCTGAAACAGTTCAAAAACTGTCCATTTGCCCTGCAGTGTTCTCGGTCGACCGAGACACAGGGCTCGGTCGACCGACGACACTGTCGGGCGAGTCCCTGGGCCAAAATTCCAACTTTTTCCATTTTCAAAGTTTTTCTTTGGTGGATCTTTTGGCCACTAAATCAAGCTTAAATAACATGTTTTAAGGTATTCTAAGATGTTTAAAAACATGAGAAACACAAAGCCTAAAATGATTCACAAGATTAAAACCAAAGGCTAGCTTGATTTGAATACAACTCTTTTCAAATGAAATTGCATACAAAATGATTCTTTTTGTGAAGAATGTATGCAAGACTTAAACCTAAATACACAAGATGATTTTCCAAATGTAGTGCACAAGGAAATAGGTTTTCAAAAGAGTTTTGGGTTCTAAAACCAATGCATCCAAGTTTAAAACCAAAACATGCATAAAACAAAAGCTTTTCCAAATCTTAAAAGCTATGCATGGGTAAAACTAGATTTCAAGATATTTTAAATCAATGCATGTGTGTGAATTCAAAAGATGCCAATATGCAAATGCATCCATCAAATTGCAAATACAAAAGACCTAACAATCTCCCCCTTTGCAATTTGATGACAACTTACTCATCATAGAATTTTCACACAAAGTCTTTAGCTCCCCCTTAGCTTGACAAGTCTTGAAATCTTGTTGGATGCTTCTTCTCTTAGCTTGGGCTCTTGGGCTCTTTTCTTCAATCTTCTTGATGCTTGGTGCTTGATCATTCTTCAAGCTTTCTTCTCATCTTCCTCTCTTTGGCCAAGCATCTTCTTTAGCTCCAAGCTTTCTTTCTTCTATTTGCTCTCCCCCTTTGACCATGCTTCTTTCTCCTCTTGAGAACTTGAAAGCTTTCTCCCCCTTTGATGGATAGGAGATCTTCGAGTACTTGAACTCTCGAACTCTCTCCCCCTTTGATGAGTAGGAGATCTTTGAGTCACACTTGAACTCTCTCTCCCCCTTTGACATTAAATTGCAAAGGTACCTACACACATGAGACAAGAAGAATACCTTTAGTAGCACCTGTTAACAAATGAAATCGAAAATGAAATTCATAACAGGCTATCATGTATGGAAGTTATCTCTAAGGGCTCAAGGGCAATCCAAGGGTGAATTTGATCAAACTAATACTTCCTATGAAGGTTTACACTCCCCCTCAATCCATTCTCTTCTTTTGTCAAACTTTTGACAAAGATTTAACTATTAGGTGCAAGAAGAAGATGGTTTAACCAATTGAGGGTCAACTTCAAGGAAAGGATTAGATTCATTTAACTATTAAGCTCAATATGATCAAATTGCCAAAAGAGAGCTAGGACAAATGAGAGAAGCAATCATGGATATCAATTGAAACAAACATATCAATTGAGATTAAAGGATATGACTATTAACATAATCACTCTAAAATGGATTCAAGAATGTTACTTATTAGGAAAAATCCAAATTAGAGCTATCCATGATATGGGGTTTACTCAAACATAGCATCAATCAATATTACTTATGAAAATCATATGCTATGTAAGTTTTGAACTCATTTCATTCAATCAATAAATATGACTATTAAAGTGCATGAAAGAGTGAAATGAAATTCAATCATGAAGCCAACCTCAAATAATAACCAACCAATATTATTAACACATAAACATGGTGGTCATGAGATTTACCTATGAGAGCAAAAAGAGGTGGCAATCATGAGCATTATGATGCTAATGGTGTGTGACGTGGAACAATTATATAACTATGAAGATTAGTCCAAAGCACACAAGGTCTATCACATACACAAGATAAGATATCAATTGGATATGAAATCAATGGAACATTATACCAAATGAAACCAATTGAATATGATAACATGAGTAAAAGCAAGGATGTGATAAACTACCATCAAGCATCATAAATGCATATTCATCACTTTTAATGATATTCCTAAAGAGCATAGTGATGAACAAGGCAAATTGCAATGCAAAAGGATAAAGCTTTGTAATGCATGCAATTTCCAAAGTGTCTAGATCATATGAATTCAACACTAAGATATCCATCAAACAAGAGATATAACTATGAAATACAAGGAATGGATTTCAAAGAGGTTCATATGATCAAGAACACTATTATGAAGTTGAAACATATATAGAGATGACAACATTAAGAAGGTATACATGAATCAACATCATAACCATCCATTAAAAGAAATGACTAGAAGACATAGAGGATGGATTTGGGTTCTAGTATGGTTTCTACAAAAATTACAAGTTCACAACCATACATGGAACCAAAAGTCATTTGCATATAAAAAGAATAACTAAATAAGCAAAGATGCAAACAACATACATTTCCATTTCTAAAGATAATGAAACCAAAAGAAAAAGGAAATGAGAATAATGGAACATGCTTAGATGAATATAACTAATGAGATTAAAAAGCATTTCCATTCAAAACAATCTTCAAATCATTTTGAAAAACAAAATCCAACAATGAGCATAAAGGAATGATTTTGAAGATCAATTATCAACATTGTATTTGAAAAGATATAACTTCATTAAAACACATACAAGTTGATTTTTCAAAACAATGTTCTCCATATAAAAGTATAACTTATAAATCCATGGAAAACTTGAATTGATTCAAATCATTTGTTCAAATAATCTTACTATGACATAAACACAAATGATTCAACAATTGATCATGAAGAGTCTAGCTATGAAAGCTTTTGAAATCACAATCAATTGATCATGTAAAGAAATGCAATGCAAGACATATGTGTGCAAAAGACAAATCAAACATGATGAAATTATAATCAAATGATTTTGAAAACCATGACATGTAACTTAGAATGGTGCATGAAACCAAAATCAAATGATCATAAAGAAGCAATGCATTTTAAGAAATCTAACTAAAAGAAACAAAATGCAAATGCAATCATGACCAACAAAGTGATTTAACTAATAAAGAGTAGGTTGGTCAATGAGGTTCAAGACCCTAAGGTTTGTCTAGGTAAATAACTTTAGGAATCCACCTAAGGTCTTGGGAGGGTTGAACTTTGAGATCTATCTTGGAATTCTCACCAACTATAGGAGATTTAACTTGATAAATTTTCAATTTAAACTTATCACCATGATATTTAGATTTTACTAAATTTGGCTTAGAATGGTGAATAGTCTTTTGATGTTGGTGAGTTTGTTTCTTTGGGGATTGTTTCACTTTTCTTTTCTTCTTACTTTCTCCCTTTACTTGACTTTTGAATTTTAGATTTAACTTAGCAACTTTCTTCAAAAGTTCTTTCATTGGTTCATATAAGGGAGATAGATTGAGAAGCTTTTTGTTCTTAGATTCTTTCAAGCTTGATTTAACTTGTTTAAGCTTTTTAGAATCTATTTTAGGAGACTCCATTTTAAAGGATTTAACTTGTTTAGTCTTTTTGGAGTTTTCCTTGATTTTTAGTGTCTTACCCTTCAAGTTTGATTTTCCATTTTTGAGTTCAAAGATGGGTTTAGACACATGGCTTCTCTTTCTTAGTTTGCACTCAAACCTAAAGTGTCCTTCAATGCCACAATAATTACATTTAGACATGGGCAAAGAAGTGTGAGTGCTAGAGAATGAGGACTCACCTTTCACAAAAGTGTTGGTGAATTTAGGGCCATAAGATATATTCCTATTAAATCCAATACCCGTCCTATCTCCATGAGATTTACCCAATTTGAATAATTTTTCAAGTTTCTCTTCACTTTGGGTAAACTTGCACTCATACTTTTGTTTATTGTTTTCAAGTTGAGTGACTTTGGTTATAAGGATTGAATTTTCATTTTTAACTTTTGAAAGTTCATATTCAATTTCCTTATATTTGCTTAGCTCTTCATTGGCAAGTTTTAATTCATGTTTAAGTTCATTAACAATATTAGATCCAAGTTCTTGTGATTTTAACTTACTTTTAATCAACTTGGCTTCTAAGTTGTTAAAGTCTTTATCTTGTTTTTTAATTGTATCTCTTAGGTTCAAATTTTCATTTGTAAGCTCATCACAATTTATCTTAATCTCATTTAATTCGTTTTGAGTATTAGATAAATTTTCCTTAGAGATAGTCAATTTAGATTCAAGATTGTTAAAGTCTTTATCTTGCCTTTGTAATTGATCTCTTTGTTTTAGATTTTCCTTATTGACATTATCATAATCCATCTTTAATTCTTTTAGTTCATCTTGAATGTTAGATAGATTATTTAAAGAGATCATGAACTTAGAGTCTAGACATTTTATTACTTCTTCTTTCTCTCTAAGTTCATCTTTTGAAGATGCTAGCTCTTTGTTTAGGTTTTTAGATTCTTCCCTTAAACTTTTGTTTTTCTTTTCAAGCTTTAAGGATATTTCATATAATTCTTCAAAAGCTTGTTGAAGGTCTTCTTCATTATATTCATTTTCTTCTTCTTTTGGATCAAATTGATTTTCATTAGTTTGAGAGTTTGAAACTCCAAAAGAAGGAAGATTGAGGGGTCTAGAAGAATCTACAAAGTCTAGCCTAGTGGAGTCCATTCTAATGATTTTCAAATAAGCACAACTCTAGGGTTTTAACTCTAGGTTTTTACACCTAATCAAGAGTTCCAAAACACTTGATCCTAAGGGATAGAGCACTTGGCTCTGATACCAATTGAAAGTCCGCTATGGATCCTAACCCTAGAGGGGGGGGTGAATAGGGTAAGCTACAACTAATGACTAATTATGACCAATTTTAATTTCTTAAACTAAACTAGTCACAAGTGGTGATTATAAGAAAAAATGCGGAAGCTCAAATAAACAATCACCACAAAAGCATGCACCACAACACCAATATTTATAGTGGTTCGGCCAACGTGCCTACATCCACTACCGGCTTGTGTCTCCAACACCCCACCGGATTCCACTAATTATGCTTTTTACTAGGCTAAGCAATAACCCTTACAAAGTTGTTTTTCTAAGGCTCAACAACAACCTTTACAAGATGCTTTTCAAGGCTAAGCAATAACCTATCAAGATGCTTTTCTTAGGCTTAGCAATAACCCTACAATATGCTTTTATTAGGCTAAGCAATAACCTTACAAGTTGCTTTTCTTAGGCTTAGCAATAACCTTTACAAATAAAGATTTCTCAAAGAAAGTGTCTTCACAAAAGATCACTCTAAGAGATACAATTTTAGCTCAATGTAATTGCCTCTTAAAATAGGCGGATTTGAAAGTGAATAACAAACTCACACAAACACTCTAAGAATGCAAAGATGTATGCTAATGAGGTGTGTGTGTGATGACTTCAATCAAGATTAAAAAGGAAGCTTAATCAAATGTATGCCCAAGGCATTTCAAAGTTTAAAGCTCATAAAAGATTTGATTGAAGTCTTATGCAAATCACATGTAGAAATTCAACTTGTTTATGACATGAAAATCAAGGACTAACAAGTTGTATGAAAATGACTAATTTAGAACATGTGATGCAAGTGCATGTTGTTTTCAAAACCAAATTAATTTAACTAATGCTTAAATGAATGAAAACAACAAACAATGTTTCAACCAAGTAAAAGACTCATGCTATGAAAGAAAAACAAAGATTTTGTCTAAGCATGATTAATAAAGTTAACAACTTGGATTGAAAACAAAGGTGAAGAATCCAATCTTAATTAGACCAAAGATTAGAAGAAGAATGGATTCAACACATCATAGTTATTATGCTAAATATCATATACCAATAGTTTAAACAAAGCACATAACTATGATTAATAAAGGTAGAGCTTACTTGGAGGTTTAACTCATTAATCCCAAGCTTTAGCTCTCCTAAAGACCTTCTAGCCTTTCCAACTTTATCCCCTTTCAATGGCTCCAAAATGCTCTCAAAGGTTCATGGTTCAAGCCTTGAAAAAGGTTGGAAATGAATGGACTTTATAGCCAAAAAGTTGCCAACGGCTAGTTCTCGGTCGACCTAGACACAGGTCTCGGTCGACCGAGAAAGCACAACGGTCATATTTCTGACCGTTGGCCTGAAACAGTTCAAAAACTGTCCATTTGCCCTGCAGTGTTCTCGGTCGACCGAGACACAGGGCTCGGTCGACCGACGACACTGTCGGGCGAGTCCCTGGGCCAAAATTCCAACTTTTTCCATTTTCAAAGTTTTTCTTTGGTGGATCTTTTGGCCACTAAATCAAGCTTAAATAACATGTTTTAAGGTATTCTAAGATGTTTAAAAACATGAGAAACACAAAGCCTAAAATGATTCACAAGATTAAAACCAAAGGCTAGCTTGATTTGAATACAACTCTTTTCAAATGAAATTGCATACAAAATGATTCTTTTTGTGAAGAATGTATGCAAGACTTAAACCTAAATACACAAGATGATTTTCCAAATGTAGTGCACAAGGAAATAGGTTTTCAAAAGAGTTTTGGGTTCTAAAACCAATGCATCCAAGTTTAAAACCAAAACATGCATAAAACAAAAGCTTTTCCAAATCTTAAAAGCTATGCATGGGTAAAACTAGATTTCAAGATATTTTAAATCAATGCATGTGTGTGAATTCAAAAGATGCCAATATGCAAATGCATCCATCAAATTGCAAATACAAAAGACCTAACAATCTCCCCCTTTGCAATTTGATGACAACTTACTCATCATAGAATTTTCACACAAAGTCTTTAGCTCCCCCTTAGCTTGACAAGTCTTGAAATCTTGTTGGATGCTTCTTCTCTTAGCTTGGGCTCTTGGGCTCTTTTCTTCAATCTTCTTGATGCTTGGTGCTTGATCATTCTTCAAGCTTTCTTCTCATCTTCCTCTCTTTGGCCAAGCATCTTCTTTAGCTCCAAGCTTTCTTTCTTCTATTTGCTCTCCCCCTTTGACCATGCTTCTTTCTCCTCTTGAGAACTTGAAAGCTTTCTCCCCCTTTGATGGATAGGAGATCTTCGAGTACTTGAACTCTCGAACTCTCTCCCCCTTTGATGAGTAGGAGATCTTTGAGTCACACTTGAACTCTCTCTCCCCCTTTGACATTAAATTGCAAAGGTACCTACACACATGAGACAAGAAGAATACCTTTAGTAGCACCTGTTAACAAATGAAATCGAAAATGAAATTCATAACAGGCTATCATGTATGGAAGTTATCTCTAAGGGCTCAAGGGCAATCCAAGGGTGAATTTGATCAAACTAATACTTCCTATGAAGGTTTACACTCCCCCTCAATCCATTCTCTTCTTTTGTCAAACTTTTGACAAAGATTTAACTATTAGGTGCAAGAAGAAGATGGTTTAACCAATTGAGGGTCAACTTCAAGGAAAGGATTAGATTCATTTAACTATTAAGCTCAATATGATCAAATTGCCAAAAGAGAGCTAGGACAAATGAGAGAAGCAATCATGGATATCAATTGAAACAAACATATCAATTGAGATTAAAGGATATGACTATTAACATAATCACTCTAAAATGGATTCAAGAATGTTACTTATTAGGAAAAATCCAAATTAGAGCTATCCATGATATGGGGTTTACTCAAACATAGCATCAATCAATATTACTTATGAAAATCATATGCTATGTAAGTTTTGAACTCATTTCATTCAATCAATAAATATGACTATTAAAGTGCATGAAAGAGTGAAATGAAATTCAATCATGAAGCCAACCTCAAATAATAACCAACCAATATTATTAACACATAAACATGGTGGTCATGAGATTTACCTATGAGAGCAAAAAGAGGTGGCAATCATGAGCATTATGATGCTAATGGTGTGTGACGTGGAACAATTATATAACTATGAAGATTAGTCCAAAGCACACAAGGTCTATCACATACACAAGATAAGATATCAATTGGATATGAAATCAATGGAACATTATACCAAATGAAACCAATTGAATATGATAACATGAGTAAAAGCAAGGATGTGATAAACTACCATCAAGCATCATAAATGCATATTCATCACTTTTAATGATATTCCTAAAGAGCATAGTGATGAACAAGGCAAATTGCAATGCAAAAGGATAAAGCTTTGTAATGCATGCAATTTCCAAAGTGTCTAGATCATATGAATTCAACACTAAGATATCCATCAAACAAGAGATATAACTATGAAATACAAGGAATGGATTTCAAAGAGGTTCATATGATCAAGAACACTATTATGAAGTTGAAACATATATAGAGATGACAACATTAAGAAGGTATACATGAATCAACATCATAACCATCCATTAAAAGAAATGACTAGAAGACATAGAGGATGGATTTGGGTTCTAGTATGGTTTCTACAAAAATTACAAGTTCACAACCATACATGGAACCAAAAGTCATTTGCATATAAAAAGAATAACTAAATAAGCAAAGATGCAAACAACATACATTTCCATTTCTAAAGATAATGAAACCAAAAGAAAAAGGAAATGAGAATAATGGAACATGCTTAGATGAATATAACTAATGAGATTAAAAAGCATTTCCATTCAAAACAATCTTCAAATCATTTTGAAAAACAAAATCCAACAATGAGCATAAAGGAATGATTTTGAAGATCAATTATCAACATTGTATTTGAAAAGATATAACTTCATTAAAACACATACAAGTTGATTTTTCAAAACAATGTTCTCCATATAAAAGTATAACTTATAAATCCATGGAAAACTTGAATTGATTCAAATCATTTGTTCAAATAATCTTACTATGACATAAACACAAATGATTCAACAATTGATCATGAAGAGTCTAGCTATGAAAGCTTTTGAAATCACAATCAATTGATCATGTAAAGAAATGCAATGCAAGACATATGTGTGCAAAAGACAAATCAAACATGATGAAATTATAATCAAATGATTTTGAAAACCATGACATGTAACTTAGAATGGTGCATGAAACCAAAATCAAATGATCATAAAGAAGCAATGCATTTTAAGAAATCTAACTAAAAGAAACAAAATGCAAATGCAATCATGACCAACAAAGTGATTTAACTAATAAAGAGTAGGTTGGTCAATGAGGTTCAAGACCCTAAGGTTTGTCTAGGTAAATAACTTTAGGAATCCACCTAAGGTCTTGGGAGGGTTGAACTTTGAGATCTATCTTGGAATTCTCACCAACTATAGGAGATTTAACTTGATAAATTTTCAATTTAAACTTATCACCATGATATTTAGATTTTACTAAATTTGGCTTAGAATGGTGAATAGTCTTTTGATGTTGGTGAGTTTGTTTCTTTGGGGATTGTTTCACTTTTCTTTTCTTCTTACTTTCTCCCTTTACTTGACTTTTGAATTTTAGATTTAACTTAGCAACTTTCTTCAAAAGTTCTTTCATTGGTTCATATAAGGGAGATAGATTGAGAAGCTTTTTGTTCTTAGATTCTTTCAAGCTTGATTTAACTTGTTTAAGCTTTTTAGAATCTATTTTAGGAGACTCCATTTTAAAGGATTTAACTTGTTTAGTCTTTTTGGAGTTTTCCTTGATTTTTAGTGTCTTACCCTTCAAGTTTGATTTTCCATTTTTGAGTTCAAAGATGGGTTTAGACACATGGCTTCTCTTTCTTAGTTTGCACTCAAACCTAAAGTGTCCTTCAATGCCACAATAATTACATTTAGACATGGGCAAAGAAGTGTGAGTGCTAGAGAATGAGGACTCACCTTTCACAAAAGTGTTGGTGAATTTAGGGTCATAAGATATATTCCTATTAAATCCAATACCCGTCCTATCTCCATGAGATTTACCCAATTTGAATAATTTTTCAAGTTTCTCTTCACTTTGGGTAAACTTGCACTCATACTTTTGTTTATTGTTTTCAAGTTGAGTGACTTTGGTTATAAGGATTGAATTTTCATTTTTAACTTTTGAAAGTTCATATTCAATTTCCTTATATTTGCTTAGCTCTTCATTGGCAAGTTTTAATTCATGTTTAAGTTCATTAACAATATTAGATCCAAGTTCTTGTGATTTTAACTTACTTTTAATCAACTTGGCTTCTAAGTTGTTAAAGTCTTTATCTTGTTTTTTAATTGTATCTCTTAGGTTCAAATTTTCATTTGTAAGCTCATCACAATTTATCTTAATCTCATTTAATTCGTTTTGAGTATTAGATAAATTTTCCTTAGAGATAGTCAATTTAGATTCAAGATTGTTAAAGTCTTTATCTTGCCTTTGTAATTGATCTCTTTGTTTTAGATTTTCCTTATTGACATTATCATAATCCATCTTTAATTCTTTTAGTTCATCTTGAATGTTAGATAGATTATTTAAAGAGATCATGAACTTAGAGTCTAGACATTTTATTACTTCTTCTTTCTCTCTAAGTTCATCTTTTGAAGATGCTAGCTCTTTGTTTAGGTTTTTAGATTCTTCCCTTAAACTTTTGTTTTTCTTTTCAAGCTTTAAGGATATTTCATATAATTCTTCAAAAGCTTGTTGAAGGTCTTCTTCATTATATTCATTTTCTTCTTCTTTTGGATCAAATTGATTTTCATTAGTTTGAGAGTTTGAAACTCCAAAAGAAGGAAGATTGAGGGGTCTAGAAGAATCTACAAAGTCTAGCCTAGTGGAGTCCATTCTAATGATTTTCAAATAAGCACAACTCTAGGGTTTTAACTCTAGGTTTTTACACCTAATCAAGAGTTCCAAAACACTTGATCCTAAGGGATAGAGCACTTGGCTCTGATACCAATTGAAAGTCCGCTATGGATCCTAACCCTAGAGGGGGGGGTGAATAGGGTAAGCTACAACTAATGACTAATTATGACCAATTTTAATTTCTTAAACTAAACTAGTCACAAGTGGTGATTATAAGAAAAAATGCGGAAGCTCAAATAAACAATCACCACAAAAGCATGCACCACAACACCAATATTTATAGTGGTTCGGCCAACGTGCCTACATCCACTACCGGCTTGTGTCTCCAACACCCCACCGGATTCCACTAATTATGCTTTTTACTAGGCTAAGCAATAACCCTTACAAAGTTGTTTTTCTAAGGCTCAACAACAACCTTTACAAGATGCTTTTCAAGGCTAAGCAATAACCTATCAAGATGCTTTTCTTAGGCTTAGCAATAACCCTACAATATGCTTTTATTAGGCTAAGCAATAACCTTACAAGTTGCTTTTCTTAGGCTTAGCAATAACCTTTACAAATAAAGATTTCTCAAAGAAAGTGTCTTCACAAAAGATCACTCTAAGAGATACAATTTTAGCTCAATGTAATTGCCTCTTAAAATAGGCGGATTTGAAAGTGAATAACAAACTCACACAAACACTCTAAGAATGCAAAGATGTATGCTAATGAGGTGTGTGTGTGATGACTTCAATCAAGATTAAAAAGGAAGCTTAATCAAATGTATGCCCAAGGCATTTCAAAGTTTAAAGCTCATAAAAGATTTGATTGAAGTCTTATGCAAATCACATGTAGAAATTCAACTTGTTTATGACATGAAAATCAAGGACTAACAAGTTGTATGAAAATGACTAATTTAGAACATGTGATGCAAGTGCATGTTGTTTTCAAAACCAAATTAATTTAACTAATGCTTAAATGAATGAAAACAACAAACAATGTTTCAACCAAGTAAAAGACTCATGCTATGAAAGAAAAACAAAGATTTTGTCTAAGCATGATTAATAAAGTTAACAACTTGGATTGAAAACAAAGGTGAAGAATCCAATCTTAATTAGACCAAAGATTAGAAGAAGAATGGATTCAACACATCATAGTTATTATGCTAAATATCATATACCAATAGTTTAAACAAAGCACATAACTATGATTAATAAAGGTAGAGCTTACTTGGAGGTTTAACTCATTAATCCCAAGCTTTAGCTCTCCTAAAGACCTTCTAGCCTTTCCAACTTTATCCCCTTTCAATGGCTCCAAAATGCTCTCAAAGGTTCATGGTTCAAGCCTTGAAAAAGGTTGGAAATGAATGGACTTTATAGCCAAAAAGTTGCCAACGGCTAGTTCTCGGTCGACCTAGACACAGGTCTCGGTCGACCGAGAAAGCACAACGGTCATATTTCTGACCGTTGGCCTGAAACAGTTCAAAAACTGTCCATTTGCCCTGCAGTGTTCTCGGTCGACCGAGACACAGGGCTCGGTCGACCGACGACACTGTCGGGCGAGTCCCTGGGCCAAAATTCCAACTTTTTCCATTTTCAAAGTTTTTCTTTGGTGGATCTTTTGGCCACTAAATCAAGCTTAAATAACATGTTTTAAGGTATTCTAAGATGTTTAAAAACATGAGAAACACAAAGCCTAAAATGATTCACAAGATTAAAACCAAAGGCTAGCTTGATTTGAATACAACTCTTTTCAAATGAAATTGCATACAAAATGATTCTTTTTGTGAAGAATGTATGCAAGACTTAAACCTAAATACACAAGATGATTTTCCAAATGTAGTGCACAAGGAAATAGGTTTTCAAAAGAGTTTTGGGTTCTAAAACCAATGCATCCAAGTTTAAAACCAAAACATGCATAAAACAAAAGCTTTTCCAAATCTTAAAAGCTATGCATGGGTAAAACTAGATTTCAAGATATTTTAAATCAATGCATGTGTGTGAATTCAAAAGATGCCAATATGCAAATGCATCCATCAAATTGCAAATACAAAAGACCTAACAATCTCCCCCTTTGCAATTTGATGACAACTTACTCATCATAGAATTTTCACACAAAGTCTTTAGCTCCCCCTTAGCTTGACAAGTCTTGAAATCTTGTTGGATGCTTCTTCTCTTAGCTTGGGCTCTTGGGCTCTTTTCTTCAATCTTCTTGATGCTTGGTGCTTGATCATTCTTCAAGCTTTCTTCTCATCTTCCTCTCTTTGGCCAAGCATCTTCTTTAGCTCCAAGCTTTCTTTCTTCTATTTGCTCTCCCCCTTTGACCATGCTTCTTTCTCCTCTTGAGAACTTGAAAGCTTTCTCCCCCTTTGATGGATAGGAGATCTTCGAGTACTTGAACTCTCGAACTCTCTCCCCCTTTGATGAGTAGGAGATCTTTGAGTCACACTTGAACTCTCTCTCCCCCTTTGACATTAAATTGCAAAGGTACCTACACACATGAGACAAGAAGAATACCTTTAGTAGCACCTGTTAACAAATGAAATCGAAAATGAAATTCATAACAGGCTATCATGTATGGAAGTTATCTCTAAGGGCTCAAGGGCAATCCAAGGGTGAATTTGATCAAACTAATACTTCCTATGAAGGTTTACACTCCCCCTCAATCCATTCTCTTCTTTTGTCAAACTTTTGACAAAGATTTAACTATTAGGTGCAAGAAGAAGATGGTTTAACCAATTGAGGGTCAACTTCAAGGAAAGGATTAGATTCATTTAACTATTAAGCTCAATATGATCAAATTGCCAAAAGAGAGCTAGGACAAATGAGAGAAGCAATCATGGATATCAATTGAAACAAACATATCAATTGAGATTAAAGGATATGACTATTAACATAATCACTCTAAAATGGATTCAAGAATGTTACTTATTAGGAAAAATCCAAATTAGAGCTATCCATGATATGGGGTTTACTCAAACATAGCATCAATCAATATTACTTATGAAAATCATATGCTATGTAAGTTTTGAACTCATTTCATTCAATCAATAAATATGACTATTAAAGTGCATGAAAGAGTGAAATGAAATTCAATCATGAAGCCAACCTCAAATAATAACCAACCAATATTATTAACACATAAACATGGTGGTCATGAGATTTACCTATGAGAGCAAAAAGAGGTGGCAATCATGAGCATTATGATGCTAATGGTGTGTGACGTGGAACAATTATATAACTATGAAGATTAGTCCAAAGCACACAAGGTCTATCACATACACAAGATAAGATATCAATTGGATATGAAATCAATGGAACATTATACCAAATGAAACCAATTGAATATGATAACATGAGTAAAAGCAAGGATGTGATAAACTACCATCAAGCATCATAAATGCATATTCATCACTTTTAATGATATTCCTAAAGAGCATAGTGATGAACAAGGCAAATTGCAATGCAAAAGGATAAAGCTTTGTAATGCATGCAATTTCCAAAGTGTCTAGATCATATGAATTCAACACTAAGATATCCATCAAACAAGAGATATAACTATGAAATACAAGGAATGGATTTCAAAGAGGTTCATATGATCAAGAACACTATTATGAAGTTGAAACATATATAGAGATGACAACATTAAGAAGGTATACATGAATCAACATCATAACCATCCATTAAAAGAAATGACTAGAAGACATAGAGGATGGATTTGGGTTCTAGTATGGTTTCTACAAAAATTACAAGTTCACAACCATACATGGAACCAAAAGTCATTTGCATATAAAAAGAATAACTAAATAAGCAAAGATGCAAACAACATACATTTCCATTTCTAAAGATAATGAAACCAAAAGAAAAAGGAAATGAGAATAATGGAACATGCTTAGATGAATATAACTAATGAGATTAAAAAGCATTTCCATTCAAAACAATCTTCAAATCATTTTGAAAAACAAAATCCAACAATGAGCATAAAGGAATGATTTTGAAGATCAATTATCAACATTGTATTTGAAAAGATATAACTTCATTAAAACACATACAAGTTGATTTTTCAAAACAATGTTCTCCATATAAAAGTATAACTTATAAATCCATGGAAAACTTGAATTGATTCAAATCATTTGTTCAAATAATCTTACTATGACATAAACACAAATGATTCAACAATTGATCATGAAGAGTCTAGCTATGAAAGCTTTTGAAATCACAATCAATTGATCATGTAAAGAAATGCAATGCAAGACATATGTGTGCAAAAGACAAATCAAACATGATGAAATTATAATCAAATGATTTTGAAAACCATGACATGTAACTTAGAATGGTGCATGAAACCAAAATCAAATGATCATAAAGAAGCAATGCATTTTAAGAAATCTAACTAAAAGAAACAAAATGCAAATGCAATCATGACCAACAAAGTGATTTAACTAATAAAGAGTAGGTTGGTCAATGAGGTTCAAGACCCTAAGGTTTGTCTAGGTAAATAACTTTAGGAATCCACCTAAGGTCTTGGGAGGGTTGAACTTTGAGATCTATCTTGGAATTCTCACCAACTATAGGAGATTTAACTTGATAAATTTTCAATTTAAACTTATCACCATGATATTTAGATTTTACTAAATTTGGCTTAGAATGGTGAATAGTCTTTTGATGTTGGTGAGTTTGTTTCTTTGGGGATTGTTTCACTTTTCTTTTCTTCTTACTTTCTCCCTTTACTTGACTTTTGAATTTTAGATTTAACTTAGCAACTTTCTTCAAAAGTTCTTTCATTGGTTCATATAAGGGAGATAGATTGAGAAGCTTTTTGTTCTTAGATTCTTTCAAGCTTGATTTAACTTGTTTAAGCTTTTTAGAATCTATTTTAGGAGACTCCATTTTAAAGGATTTAACTTGTTTAGTCTTTTTGGAGTTTTCCTTGATTTTTAGTGTCTTACCCTTCAAGTTTGATTTTCCATTTTTGAGTTCAAAGATGGGTTTAGACACATGGCTTCTCTTTCTTAGTTTGCACTCAAACCTAAAGTGTCCTTCAATGCCACAATAATTACATTTAGACATGGGCAAAGAAGTGTGAGTGCTAGAGAATGAGGACTCACCTTTCACAAAAGTGTTGGTGAATTTAGGGTCATAAGATATATTCCTATTAAATCCAATACCCGTCCTATCTCCATGAGATTTACCCAATTTGAATAATTTTTCAAGTTTCTCTTCACTTTGGGTAAACTTGCACTCATACTTTTGTTTATTGTTTTCAAGTTGAGTGACTTTGGTTATAAGGATTGAATTTTCATTTTTAACTTTTGAAAGTTCATATTCAATTTCCTTATATTTGCTTAGCTCTTCATTGGCAAGTTTTAATTCATGTTTAAGTTCATTAACAATATTAGATCCAAGTTCTTGTGATTTTAACTTACTTTTAATCAACTTGGCTTCTAAGTTGTTAAAGTCTTTATCTTGTTTTTTAATTGTATCTCTTAGGTTCAAATTTTCATTTGTAAGCTCATCACAATTTATCTTAATCTCATTTAATTCGTTTTGAGTATTAGATAAATTTTCCTTAGAGATAGTCAATTTAGATTCAAGATTGTTAAAGTCTTTATCTTGCCTTTGTAATTGATCTCTTTGTTTTAGATTTTCCTTATTGACATTATCATAATCCATCTTTAATTCTTTTAGTTCATCTTGAATGTTAGATAGATTATTTAAAGAGATCATGAACTTAGAGTCTAGACATTTTATTACTTCTTCTTTCTCTCTAAGTTCATCTTTTGAAGATGCTAGCTCTTTGTTTAGGTTTTTAGATTCTTCCCTTAAACTTTTGTTTTTCTTTTCAAGCTTTAAGGATATTTCATATAATTCTTCAAAAGCTTGTTGAAGGTCTTCTTCATTATATTCATTTTCTTCTTCTTTTGGATCAAATTGATTTTCATTAGTTTGAGAGTTTGAAACTCCAAAAGAAGGAAGATTGAGGGGTCTAGAAGAATCTACAAAGTCTAGCCTAGTGGAGTCCATTCTAATGATTTTCAAATAAGCACAACTCTAGGGTTTTAACTCTAGGTTTTTACACCTAATCAAGAGTTCCAAAACACTTGATCCTAAGGGATAGAGCACTTGGCTCTGATACCAATTGAAAGTCCGCTATGGATCCTAACCCTAGAGGGGGGGGTGAATAGGGTAAGCTACAACTAATGACTAATTATGACCAATTTTAATTTCTTAAACTAAACTAGTCACAAGTGGTGATTATAAGAAAAAATGCGGAAGCTCAAATAAACAATCACCACAAAAGCATGCACCACAACACCAATATTTATAGTGGTTCGGCCAACGTGCCTACATCCACTACCGGCTTGTGTCTCCAACACCCCACCGGATTCCACTAATTATGCTTTTTACTAGGCTAAGCAATAACCCTTACAAAGTTGTTTTTCTAAGGCTCAACAACAACCTTTACAAGATGCTTTTCAAGGCTAAGCAATAACCTATCAAGATGCTTTTCTTAGGCTTAGCAATAACCCTACAATATGCTTTTATTAGGCTAAGCAATAACCTTACAAGTTGCTTTTCTTAGGCTTAGCAATAACCTTTACAAATAAAGATTTCTCAAAGAAAGTGTCTTCACAAAAGATCACTCTAAGAGATACAATTTTAGCTCAATGTAATTGCCTCTTAAAATAGGCGGATTTGAAAGTGAATAACAAACTCACACAAACACTCTAAGAATGCAAAGATGTATGCTAATGAGGTGTGTGTGTGATGACTTCAATCAAGATTAAAAAGGAAGCTTAATCAAATGTATGCCCAAGGCATTTCAAAGTTTAAAGCTCATAAAAGATTTGATTGAAGTCTTATGCAAATCACATGTAGAAATTCAACTTGTTTATGACATGAAAATCAAGGACTAACAAGTTGTATGAAAATGACTAATTTAGAACATGTGATGCAAGTGCATGTTGTTTTCAAAACCAAATTAATTTAACTAATGCTTAAATGAATGAAAACAACAAACAATGTTTCAACCAAGTAAAAGACTCATGCTATGAAAGAAAAACAAAGATTTTGTCTAAGCATGATTAATAAAGTTAACAACTTGGATTGAAAACAAAGGTGAAGAATCCAATCTTAATTAGACCAAAGATTAGAAGAAGAATGGATTCAACACATCATAGTTATTATGCTAAATATCATATACCAATAGTTTAAACAAAGCACATAACTATGATTAATAAAGGTAGAGCTTACTTGGAGGTTTAACTCATTAATCCCAAGCTTTAGCTCTCCTAAAGACCTTCTAGCCTTTCCAACTTTATCCCCTTTCAATGGCTCCAAAATGCTCTCAAAGGTTCATGGTTCAAGCCTTGAAAAAGGTTGGAAATGAATGGACTTTATAGCCAAAAAGTTGCCAACGGCTAGTTCTCGGTCGACCTAGACACAGGTCTCGGTCGACCGAGAAAGCACAACGGTCATATTTCTGACCGTTGGCCTGAAACAGTTCAAAAACTGTCCATTTGCCCTGCAGTGTTCTCGGTCGACCGAGACACAGGGCTCGGTCGACCGACGACACTGTCGGGCGAGTCCCTGGGCCAAAATTCCAACTTTTTCCATTTTCAAAGTTTTTCTTTGGTGGATCTTTTGGCCACTAAATCAAGCTTAAATAACATGTTTTAAGGTATTCTAAGATGTTTAAAAACATGAGAAACACAAAGCCTAAAATGATTCACAAGATTAAAACCAAAGGCTAGCTTGATTTGAATACAACTCTTTTCAAATGAAATTGCATACAAAATGATTCTTTTTGTGAAGAATGTATGCAAGACTTAAACCTAAATACACAAGATGATTTTCCAAATGTAGTGCACAAGGAAATAGGTTTTCAAAAGAGTTTTGGGTTCTAAAACCAATGCATCCAAGTTTAAAACCAAAACATGCATAAAACAAAAGCTTTTCCAAATCTTAAAAGCTATGCATGGGTAAAACTAGATTTCAAGATATTTTAAATCAATGCATGTGTGTGAATTCAAAAGATGCCAATATGCAAATGCATCCATCAAATTGCAAATACAAAAGACCTAACAGGAGTTGGAGGGCGTTCTGGCTTAAAAGAGACCAGAAGACAGCAGTCCATGGTTGAGGAAGGGATGGGTAGTTTGCTCTTTTAGGTCCAAATCTTCTTCTATTTCCGTTGTTCGGGTTATTTTGGTTGCCGTTGTTGTCTCTATTGTAATTGAAGGGGACAGTACCATAGTTAGGTTGAGGATTCACGTTTCGATTTTGCGGCGGAGCCGTCAGATTTTGAGCCGGTTGCATAGGATTAGGGTTCTGATTTTGATTCATTGGAGGTCCTTGGTTCCTTGGCGGTTGGTCAAAACTTTGGTTATTCCTTGGAAGGTTCCGGTAGTTCTGATTATTTCGTGGAAAATTTTGGTTATTCCTTTGGTAATTCGGGTTAACACCTTGGAAACTAGGATTGCCATTCTGCGCTTGGTTTTGATGTTGGTTAAAGCTAACATTGGTACGCTCTTGGTACGGTCGGTAGACCTCTTCCTGATTCAAGCTTACCTCAGGAGTTGCGCGGCTCTCTGGTTGGGTGGTTGTGCCTACCCTACGTGTGTTCTTCTTATGGTCAATGATGGTGTTCAACACACCCTCGTCTAAGTTTTGTTTCATCCTAGACAACCTACGGTATAGGCCACT
The DNA here is from genome assembly GCA_038049695.1 of Cinnamomum chago. Taxonomy (NCBI): domain Eukaryota; kingdom Viridiplantae; phylum Streptophyta; class Magnoliopsida; order Laurales; family Lauraceae; genus Cinnamomum; species Cinnamomum chago. The sequence goes on from CP142456.1 coordinate 49,729,037, forward strand.
CCAACTAACAACCTCTCCGATTGTCATCAAAGCCCTCATCGGATCCTTCATATTTGATATAGCCATTCTCACCTGTTCTTCTTCCTGCATGTTGCAGTCCGATCGTGCGAATTGGTTTTGCCACCTTACTGCGAATTCCTCATAGTCCTCGTTGTTCTTTTGTTTGAGGTTAGCCAAGTCATGCCATAAGGGTTTGTTTTTAGTTAAGTGCTGGTATCGCGCTAGGAATTTCTCTACCACATCCTCGAAAGTATTAATCTCATGGGACGGCACGGATGTGTACCAAGTCAGTGCATCTCCGGTCAATGACTCTTGAAAATAATTTATGAGCATGGAGTCATTGTCGGCGATGGCCCGACATTTGTTGCAAAATGAGACTAGGTGATGCTGAGGGTCAGTCGTCCCATCGTAAGGTATGAATTTTGGAGCTCTAACAGGGAAAGGTGATTTCTCTTTTTCTTCCTTTTTGGTAAAGTCGTAAAATCCTAATTTCTTACCAGTTGAGCTCGAGGATTTCTTCTTAATTTCGTTCTTAAGTTCCTCTACGTTTTTCTGCAGTTCTTTGAATGCTAAAGGATCCAGGTATTGAATGGTTTGCGACTGATGCTCTCTTTGTGGTTCTAGCGAAGTAGGGGCATAGGCCGGTTCTTGAAATTGGCCCTGGAAATGCGGCTGCGGGATAGGCTGATAACTTTGGTTCAACTGAGCTCCCCCATGAGTAACTGACTGTCCTCTGTATGGGTCAACTATCGGGCTTAAGGTAGGCAGCGGATAAGCCTGCTGATAGCGCGGCTCTTGATAAGAATTTCTAAGGCCCGTGGGGTTAGTAGCTTGCGCGTTCTGGATTGGGGGATTCTGATCCGTATTGGGCACCTGATAGATCGGGACTGTTTGGTTTTGATAAGTGGGAGGCCCCCCCTCGTATTGAATCGGCTGGGGGTACAACATACCAGTGTCGACCGTTACAGGGTTGTAACGGGATTGGTTCATTGGTGGGGGAGTCATTACCTGGAATTGGGGTCGGGCCATCTCATATTGTCCGTAGGTATCTGGTGTTCCTACATGGATTAAAGGGTTTTGGTGCAAGGTATTAGATGTTGCCGACTGACCCACGTTCACTGGACCACGACTCACCTGATGATATGGGCTTTCATTTATTGCGAGGGTCTGAGAAGGGGCGATGATTCTACTTGGGGTTATGATAGGTGCATCAGTAGGCATCCCGTACTGCGGGATAGAAGACGTAATTGGCTCCGTCTGACTAATTAGGGAAGAGTAGGGTATAACCTGTGAAACCACAGGATCGCTTGCGAGGAGAGAGTGATCCCTTGACGAAATATTATCGTGAACCCTATATCTTATAACCTGGCCAGTGGGGCTGACTAAGTCCGTGTAAGTAACCCCTGAATGCGAGGAATGTTGATTCCTCCCTGACGAAGGAGAAGGGGTGGACGTATGGGAATGATTCCTCCCCATTGTAATGGTATTAGCTGGTAGCGGGCCTCCTTCAAAAAGGGACCGTCTTATCTGTTGTGAGTCATAGCTTGAAGTTGCTAAGGATCCATCGAATACCCTAGAGGGTTCCGGATTTTGCAGGGTTTGGTGTGACCCGCCGGTGGTGCGGATCACTAGTGGAGGTGAAATGGGTTGAAAGTCGGACATTCCGAATGTCTGGCCCTCCATTTGTGAAGAAATGCTTAGATGAGAAGAGAAAGAGTGAAGGGAAGAGAAGAGCACGCATTATGTAATTTTGTTGGTGAAGGTTTGTTTCTTATGATGTAATGGGGGAAAGCTTAGTGGTCGGTCCATTGGGACCTCAGGTTTAATTTCGGACTAGACTCATAATAACCCTAAACTGAATGGGACACGGATATCTGATCATTGATTGGATGTTCGTGTCCTATAATAACATTCCAGAAAACCCAAATAAGTGACAGGAAAACAAAAGAGGTCCCATCACGATCGCCAGGCTGTCGGATGTGAATTTTGATCCCCCAGGGGAGGGGAATCGCCATTCATCTATATGTGCTATTTAAATTTTTACATCGAAAATGAGGATTCCGACTACCCTCAAAATCGACGGATCACGATCGCCAGCTACGGTAACGGCCGTAACACCGTTCTTCGACAAAAGCCAAAGAAAAATGGGAGAAAATAAGTGGGTGGGTTCTTCTCTCGTCTAATGTGCTGCCGGCAACACACGACGGTTTTCCTGTCACGTTAATTTGGGTCTTTTTGGGTCTCTTTAATACTTGTTCAATTCAGGGTTATGAGTAAAAGTCCAAATAAGGTTAATCCTCACATAGCAAAATCATGGTATATCCAAGTGAAATGAAATAATTAAAATAAAGAAAACAAAAAGGGGGGAGGTGCCAAATATTTAAGAAGAGGATCGGCCCCGTTCCCGGGTACCCCCTTCTAATCCCTTGGCAAAATAGGGTTTAAAGGCTAACTTTTTTAAATCAAAATGATGATGCAAATGAGACTTTGACTTGTGATTTCTGTGTTTTTCGTGTGCGATACACGAGTGATAAAGTGAAAAGCCGATGGGCTGTAATTGATTGAAGGTGGCCGATGGGCCGGTGTTTGTTTTAGAGGGCCGATGGGCCGTGATTGATTTAGAGGTGGCCGATGGGCCGAAATAAAAGTATGCAACGTGTGTGAAATCACTCATCTCATCTAATTATTCTCATTTATTCAATTTTAGAAGTCAGTTCTTTGTTCCCTTTTATCATTAAGTTCAATTAAATATTTGGCACCTGAGGTGGAGGAAAAAAAATAAAGGAAAAATCTTTTTGGGTTTATTTTGTTGGTTTTATAGTTTTTATGGATTTTTGATATTGGCTAGAAGGGCCTAACTAGGGGATTTTACTTGGATTTAAATGATTAATGCTTTATTACTGATCATCGGATTAACCCTAACCTAAGGTCCTAGACCGCCCACATCAGCTCTCCCGGTCCCCTAACGGAACAGGAAAAGTGATGGGATGAAGCCTAATGCTCTAATCTATCTAATGAGGAAATCTGATATAATCCTAGGGTGCAAATAGCCTAAGCTTGATAACTCTGCCTAAAGAATTTGGTTAATCTTAATTAATTCGGTTTGTTTTAAGTAAGAGTTGATTTATGTTGAAGGTTAGTTAAGAGTGATTTAGGGATGCTTTAAAGTTCTGCTTAAGTCGTTTAATGCTCTGGGATTTCAAGTTTTAATTCGAGAAGTGAAATAATGTCAAAATCGACGAAAGGGTTTGCGGAAGACTTGGGCGCCCAGGGGGTGGCGCCTAGGTCTCTCTGGTGACTTGGGCGCCCAGGCAGTGGCGCCCAAGTGGCTGTTTCTTAGTGGTTTGGCTAGTGGCGGTGGTGTCGTTATTATCTTCAGAATCCCGGGGATTCTTACTTGTTGAATTCTAATGTTCCAAATTGTTTTAGTTCTTTGGAGTTCAAAGGTCAAAATTAGTCGGGTCCGGACTTGGAAACAAAACCAAGAATTCGCGTTTTAGTGCAAACGAAAGGATAGGCGCCAAGGGGGTGGCGCCTAGGTGATTGTCTGTTGGTTTGTAAAGGTTTTGGATGCTAAGTCTGAATCGATTAAAGTCTTAAGTATTTTAAGTTAAAAGTGTTTTAATATGTGGATTGGGATTGGTTTGAATGTTAATTAATTAGGCTAAGACGTTGGTCGGGGTTCTTATGAAAACAGGTAGGCTGGGCACCCAGGGTGTGGCGCCCAGGTGGAAATGGAGGATGGGCGCCCAGGGGGTGGCGTCCAAGTGGTTTGTTCTGTGGTTCGGGTCGGTTTCGTATTTTTTAGGTTGATTTGAGGTTGAACTTTTATAGTTTGATGTATTTTAAAATAAAAGTGTTTTGCTGTGTCGTTAGGATTAAATTAAGTTCTAATTAATTAGGTCTTTTTATGACTCGGGAGGTTAGGCGACCAGAGGGTGGTGCCTAGGTGGATAGTCTTTTAAGTTTTAAGTTGGTTCAATGATCTTTAAGTTAATTTGAAGTCGGACTTCTGACTTCAATTGTTTTAAATTCAATGAAATCCTGAGGTGTTGATTGTGATTGAGTTCGGGTTTAGTTTCAAATGGGGTTTCCAAGTGACTGGGTAGGATAGGCGCCCATAGGGTGGCGCCCAGGTGTCTCGGAAGGATGGGCACCCAAAGGGTGGTGCCCAGGTGGACTGTTTTTATGGTTCGAATCGGTTTTACGTTTTTTTTATTTGAATTCAAGATCAAATTGATTGAGGTTTCAAATCTTTTTAAATTGACAGTGCTTTAATGTATTGATTCGGGTCTAATTAGTTAAGTTTTAATTTCAATTGATGGTCTCGAGGGGAATGGGGTAGGATAGGCGCCACAGGGGCGGTGCGTAAGTGGATTGATAGGCTGGGCGCCCAGGGGGTGGCGCCCAGGTGTCTGGTTCTTGGTTTTGTGCTGGTCTTGTACTTTTAAGTTGTTATGAGTTCGAACTGATTAGGGTTTCAGGTTTCTTAAGTTTAAAAGTGTTTTATTATGTAAATTAGGATTAAATTTGGTTTGTTATTAATTAGAAGTTGTAATTGGGGGTTCCTTAGTGATGCGATAGGATGGGCGCCAAGGGGGTGGCGCCTAGGTGTCTTGGAAGGATGGGCGCCCAGAGGGTGGCGCCCAGGTGTTTTGGTATTTTGGTTGGTTTGTGTTTTCAAGTTAATTAGAGGTTGAGTTGATTAGGGTTTTAGTTGTTTCAGGTTTAAAATGTTTTACTGTGTTGGTTCGGGATTAGTGTGAGGTTTTAATTGATTGGTTTAAGATTTAACCGGGGTGTCTTAGAGAACGAGGAGGTTGGGCGCCCAGGGGGTGGCGCCCAAGTGGCTGTGGAAGGATGGGCGCCCAGGGGGTGGCGCCCAGGTGACTGTGTTTTGGGTTTTAAGGGTTTGATGTTCTTAGTTGCTTTTAATCCGAATTAATTAGGCCTTTAAAGGAATTAAAGGTGTTCTTAGTGATTTGATGGTTCTGAACTTAATGAATTATGATGTCCTAGTTAATCTTAGGGTTTATCCTACTTAGGCGCTAAATCCGATAACTTAGACTATCTAACTATTATTTTTGGGTTTTCTGAATATCTTTTAATTTGTTTTTGGTTTCCCCTCTGATTTACTAAAGAGTAAGGAAAGAGAAGAAGTGATTTTATGTTTTATGATTTTTTTTGGGTTTTTTTTTTATATGATTCTACGATTCGAATGATATGATGTGAAGTGTGACAAAGATGATAATTCGGAGTTCAGAACACATCAAACAGCCAAACACATCACTATCAAACAGTTTCTAAGTAAACTAAATGCAGAAGATCGGAAGTTGTGCACGAAAGTGGAAAAAATCCACTTGGGCGCCCAGGGGGTGGCGCCTATCCTGCTCAGTCAGGGTTTTCAATGGGTAACAATGAATGCACAAAAAATCTTAATATTTTCAACACAACTTCCGATATTCAGCGACTGATGCGAATTCCTAATGCGAACTACTAATGATGCAACTAGCAAATCTACGAGAAAACGATGCAACGGGCGAAGGTTTAGACCCCGAACCCAGTATCAGAAGGGTAGGCGCCCAGGGGGTGGCGCCCAGCCTGTCCGAGAGAGGGCAGGCGCCCAGGGGGTGGCGCCCAGCCTTTCTGCCAAGGGCTTTTCGCGATCTCTTTGATATAAATGATGATAATGGTGCTGTTAATGCGAGATCTAACCTAATTATGCAATTAGAGTTACGAAATAATGCAGATCTACTATATTAGGATGAACCTAAACATGTTTCTAGTATGATGAGATGCTATAATATCAGTTTTAGTGTAAGCTAATGTAGATCTATGATGCTCAAATGATCCTAAACATATTTCTAAGCATTGATGCTAATGGAATGCAGTAAAAGAAAGGGGAGATCTAGGAATACCAGTAGATGACGCGTTTCTCAAGTTCCTAGAACGAAGCTTTCGCGAAGTCCCATAGCCCCAGTTGAAGATATGGAAGCCTTCTTCTCTACCTCTTCTTCTTCTTCTATAGATCTGAAACTCTTTCTCTAATGGTGGCTACCTCTTCTTCTCCTTCCTTATTCTCTATTTTCTCTCTTTTTCTTTAGGGTAGCTCCCCTTGCTAATGGGGGTTAAGAGGGATTATATAAAGGCTTTGGGACGAGTTTAGGAGGGCTAGGGCTTCATTAATTCGTGCTTCTAGAAGGTCTCACGCATCCCAAGGCGGCTTAAGTTGTTTTAGGGTGAATTAGGGTTTGAGAGAGGGTGGGCGCCCATGGGGTGGCGCCCACATGGTCTGCGCAGCCTGGGCGCCTAGGTGGAACTTAGGGCTGGGCGCCACATGGGTGGCGCCTAAGTGGAGTCGGTTCATCTTCGGTGCATGGTCCCTATGTTTGCGTGGTCCCGGGCTAATTTCAAGCCATTCTAGTGGAGTTTGGAGGGTGGGCGCCCACCATGAGGTGCCTAGGTGGCCCTGGGCAGCATGGGCGCCCAGCATGGGGCGCCTATGTGGAATTCAGTAGCCTGGGCGCCACATGAGTGGCACCTAAGTGACTTTGACATCCTCCTGGGGCAAACTTCGGAAGCCCATAACTTTTGACCCGCTTATCGGATTTGGACGCTCCATATATCGTCGGAAAGCTCTCGGAATGTAGAATCTTGTGGTGTATAGCTCCTAATATTCAGAGGTCAGGGAAAGTAAGGGATACTCGGATCAATGATCCCAACCTCCTAATTCATGTTAATCATATCGTACTTAGGCAAACTATATGTAGTTTCTTTAGGAACAACCTGGTTGTGTTCTATATAGTTTGGAAAGGGTTTGGAATAGTGTTGTAGTCCATGCCTGGTATGAGTAGTGGGTCGAACTCGAGATCTCAACGCGATTCGGCCTTTTCTCTCACAATTTCTATGAATTGTCGAACTAAGTCTAAAATTATCAATAAGCATCTTCATCATCATTAATTAATCTAAATTATGCCAGTAACCATTCAATTTTGGGTGAAATGGGGGCATCATTATATATGATAAGTGTTTAAGGCTATCATAGGGGGCCAAAATGAGGTGTCTACACCCACTTGCACCCAATAGGTTTGATATTGGCAGGCAAGTCCACAAGTGTCCAGACCTGATTAGAGTACATAGACTCCATCTCAGCTTTCATAGCATCTTGCCAATGTCCCGAATCAATGTCATTAATTGCTTCATCATAGTTACAGAGATCTTGTTCCAGTTCTTCCGTGATTGCCTCGTAAGACTCTCCCAAGTACGAGAACCTATCAGGGGGCCTGATTATTCTCCCACTACGACGAGGCACTGGTGTAACTACTGGGTCTAGTAGGGGCGGTTCTTCCTCAAGTTCGGTCATACTTGGATTTGGAATTGATTGTTCTTGAATCTCTTCCAAGATCACCTTTTCCAAAGATTTCCGGTCCATCATATAATCTTCCTCCAGAAAAACCGCATTGGTGCTTACCAGCACTTTCTGCTCTCTGGGATTATAGAACGTCCAACCTTTAGTTCCTTTAGGATATCCTACAAACGTGCATACTTCCGACTTCGTTTCCAACTTATCCGTCTTTACCTTCAGCACGTGTGCCGGACAACCCCAAATGTGTAAATGTTGTAGACTAGGCTTTCGCCCAGACCACAACTCCCAGGGAGTCTTAGGTACAGACTTAGATGGTATGAGGTTTAATATGTACATCGCAGTATCCAAGGCATATCCCCAAAAGGATATAGGTAATCTTGAGAAACTCATCATAGACCTGATCATATCTAAAAGAGTCCGGTTCCTTCTTTCCGCTACTCCATTCTGTTGAGGCATACCGGGAGCAGACAACTGGGATAGAATCCCATTTTCTGATAAGTATCCCATAAAATCACCAGACAAATATTCTCCTCCTCGATCTGATCGAAGAGTCTTGATACTTTTACCTAATTGCTTTTCCGCTTCCGCTCGAAACTCTTTGAACTTTTCAAAAGCCTCGGACTTGCGGTGCATGAGGTATATGTATCCATATCTTGAGTAATCATCTGTGAAAGTGATGAAGTACTCATATCCTCCTCTGGCTCTTACATTAATGGGCCCACACACATCAGTATGTACTAATTCCAATAAATCTTTGGCCCTATTGCCCTTGGATGAAAAGGGTCTTTTGGTCATTTTGCCTGCCAGACAGGTATTGGTTCTACCACCAATGAAGGCAAGATACCATCTTTCACTAGCCTGTCAATCCTATTTAGGTTTATATGACCTAGCCTCAAGTGCCAAAGTTTTGTTGGATTAGATGAAGGTGACTTTCTCTTTAATGATGGTCTATTAATTATTTCGGTATCATGTATCTCATACATTGTAGGAGTTAATAGATAAAGCCCATTGGTTACCTTGCCAGAACATATAAAAGTATCGTTTCTCTTTATAACAACTTCAGTACTAAAAGTAATAGAATAACTTTTATTCACCAAACTAGAAACTGAAATTAAATTCCGTCTTAAAGACGGTACATATAGAGTGTCTGACAAAACCAATTTATTATCTTGAAAACATAAAGTAATAACTCCTACTGAAACCGCATCCACCTTAGCATCAGATCCTAGGTTGACAATGATTTCGCCGTCACTGAGTCTCCTGGTTTCCCGGAACCCCTGCAACGAATTACATATGTGATTAGTTGCCCCGGAGTCCACACACCAAGATTCTGAAGTACCAGTTGCAAAACTAACTTCAGTAACAAGTGACTCAATCGTACCTGAGGTCTTCTTCTTAGACAGATATTCTGGACAATTCCTCTTCCAAGGTCCTGTCATACCACAATGGAAACACTTTCCTTTTGTCCCTGCTCCCTTAGCCTTGGCCATACTACAAGTAGAACCATTCTCCACCTTAGGACCCTTGATGACTGATTTCTTCTTGCTATCTCGGTCTTTGCCTTTTGGCTTGGTCCTAGCAAATGACTTTTCTGTCATGAGGGAATTTTTCTCTTTCTTCATGATTTCCTCAGTCACTACCAGCTGGCGAGAAAGCTCAGCTATGGTCATTTCCAATTTATTACAATTGATCTCGAAATGATTGAAAGAATCCGGTAGTGACTGAAGGATCATGTCGATCTGCGATTCTTTATCAATCGAAACACCCAGTGCATCTAACTCACTTAGTGCAAGACTCATTTTCAACAAATATTTTTGTACTGGGGTTCCCTCAGTCATCTTAGTGTTTATCAGCACCTTCATAACAGCTTGCCTAACAGGTCTAACCTGGTCCGCAAACATCTCCTTTAAGCTCGATATAATATCGTATGCTGACTTATAGGATTGATGTTGGTGTTGTAAAACACTAGACATGGATGCCTATATAAAACATCTGGCTATCTCATTGTCTTTTGTCCATTCGGTGTAAAGGTCTTTTTCATACTGAGGTGCATGAAGCTCAGGCTCAGGGAGGGGGGGGTATGGTAAGGACATATCTGCATCCTGAAGCTGTCAGGATAATATCCAGAGTCCTTTTCTAGTCTATAAAGTTGGATTCCATCAACTTATTCTGGTTGAGGATGGTCGCAAGTGGATTGAAAGTATTTGAATTCATGCTGGAAATACTGTAGCACATAACCATACATTCAATTAATGAATTTAAATGACATTAGGGTTTAGTATTCTACCAAATTTATATGGAATCCTCATAACCATTAAATTCAGAATACATCGGAATCCCAATCCCCGGGGTATGCCTCCTTGCGGAGTGCGAATACCACCTAGATTGGTGCGGATCAAAGTTGGTCAAAATTAGGATTAAGACTAACTTTCCATGATCCCCTTCATTCATTATTATCTAGGTATCTCATACCAAATAATGTATGACTCCCGATTTGCTTTGGTTTCTAAAATAAATGAGGCAAATCCTTGGGGATACTACATCATTATTTTAGTTAAGTGTGACCCACCAACTAGCATTTCATGACAACCGTTGCGAGCAGCTCCTCCTTGGGGAGTGGGCCCCCGCCCCGTCTCACCAACACTATCCATAGGAGATCCATATCTAGTAGCCAGACAAGTAAAAGCCCTCCGTGGGGAACGGCCATACTCCGGATGGCGCGAGGCTAATAATTTCCTTACAATGGACCTATGGTGGAAAACCATGGGGATTTCTAAATATAAATGCCCCGCTCCCACTTAATATTTTAGAATTGAGAATTTCTTTGTAAGGTATTAGGGCCCACATGTAAACATATGAATATCAAATCATCTCATGATATGATTCTAAGATTGGTTCCAAGTCAAGTTATTTTAAGGAAAGTCTAGTTTCTAAATTAGTGTTACCAATGTGTCCATCTCATGGGTCATCAACACTAATTAGAACTCTTTCCAAAAATTAATTTGATTTGACCAATTTTAGTAACTTGCTATGTTTGGATCAGATCTGGAATTATTCTAATTTAAGCATGCATCCATAAATAGAAATAGCAAAAATAGAAACTAGTCCTCTCCTCCACATGGCCCAAGCGGAATAGACTTCTTGGACTTCTAGACTTTCCAAAAATTTGGAATTCCTCAAACTCTTTGGGAAACTCCAGAACTCTTTTGGCAATCTTCAAACTCTTTGATTAGGAGTCCAACATCGCTTTCCTTCTTCGTCTCGGACATCGCCAGAATTTACAAATTTAGAAAAATTACATAACTTCCTATGCCTCAAATATGAGACTTACATGGTAATCTAAAACTGGAATTAAAAGGGCTATAGGGAAATTCATCATGCCTTGCCCTTTCACGGGAAACCAAGGAAACCATGACGCCCTTTACATTTAGCCTTAAATAAACCAATCACCATAAAAGAAAACAAAAGACTTGTGGGCCATATGGAGAGGGCATGATCATCTGCAAGTTAGTATCTCATACAACCATACAACTCATAAAAATAGGCTGCCAAACAATGCTGGAAAAATAGGAAGAATAAATAGACCCGAAACTTGAAAAAACAAATTCTGTAGAATTCTGCACAGAAGGGTGGGTCGACCTGCCGGGAAGGGCAAGTCGACCCGCCTACAGTCACCAGGTCGACCTGCCACGGGGGGGAGGTCGACCCGCCTGACGAATTTCTGCAACTTGGGTTTTCTGTTTCGTGTCTGTTCTTCTCCAAATCACTTCCAAAGTGTCCCAATGGCTTCCTATGATCCTTCCATCATTATTCAACCCTTTTGTGACTATCCAAACATGAATTTACTATCAAACCAAGTAAAATCATCAAAACTGGTCCTTACATAGCCCTTGCTTCATCTTCTTCACATCTCATGCAAAGATCAGAGCAAGCTTGCTGGTCTAACATGATTAGAGATGATGTTAGGCTCTGATACCAATTGTTGGAATATAGGTGGGCCTTCTAGACAGGTTTCAAAAACTTTTGACCCACTTAATGCAGGGATCAATGTCTAGAATGCAACAAACCCAATCCAGGATGCAATTCCCTCAATCTCATAGCCATGTACAGCAATAACTACTATCTAAAAGATAGAAAACAGAACATAAACATGCTTCCACGAAATACACAACATACAAGGATGTAGATATACCTTTGGAGCTTTGTTGTGCTCTAATGGAGGATTTCATTTCTTTATTTTGGTGATGAACAACTTCACAATCCAAATCAGAATCTTCAACTCCTTTTGATCTTCCACGCTATGTCCCGTATTAGATCTCTTTTCTCAAGAAGACGGTGGAATCCTCAAGAGAAAACCCTACTAGTAACTCTAAGGAACCAAAGGTGAAAGAGAGGGGAACTTTGAGAGGAAGAAGACTTGTACAACTCTTGTACAAGGGGCTGAAAAGTGCTCTTATTATTATGCACGAATTTGAGAGGAGTATTCCTCTATTTATAGCCCTCCACAACTCCTCTTTTCCTATTTGAAATAGAAGTTTAACTCCCATTACAAATTAGTAAACATCTCCCTCACTAATTGCCATAGAAGTCTTACTTCCACAACTATTAGTAACTTTCTCCTTTCTAATTAAAATAGAAGTCCTACTTCCATTATTAATTAGTAGCTTACCATTACCACTATTAGAAGTCTCACTTCAAATAGAAATAGTAACCTTCCTTTTAGAGTTTAAGTAGAATTAGTATATTTCTAATATATTGGGCTAGCGTGGGGACCACTAGGGATTCCTTAGAAAGCTGGTTCCAACTGGGACACGCGACCCCACATCTCATGTGCAATCCGGGCCCACAGTTAATTGCAAATAACTCCACTATATAAATGCAGTTGCACTCCAGTCTTAGGAATATATTTCAATGAAGACCCTAAACTTCCACAGTACCACAAGTAGGCCCCTCCATCTATATCCATGGATCAAATGGGCCTGTCCACCAAATTAGATCCATATCTTACTATCCTTGAGCCTCAATTAATTATAATGATCATTTGGTACCGATCCAATTAACTCTTAATCGGAATGGGTGCGCACTTACCAATGATAAATCCATTAATTGGCACAAGGGGATATTAGAGATAGATTCCATCTTGACCATTAAATATTCCCACAGCTCTACTACCATATACCCAAATCACCAAGGTGTTGACCTACAATTGGCCTCACTCATTGGTGACTCAAAGCATATGAATAGATAGAAACTTGAGTTCATTAATATCTCAGGATTATGAGCCTATTGCTAGGGAATTATGAGACCAGACCTTAAAATAAAGACAGTGTATATAAGGTGCTTCTCATGGTCCTTCAATACATCCAATGTACCAGCATCATGATCCAGAATCTTACATTCTGATGATCGAGATAAATCACACAATCTCATAGTGATCAAAATGCTGCAACCTTGTCAGATGAGATGTCCAATCTCATCACTGGTTGTGAAGATAATTTAAGTATAAGATATGTAATACATATCTCCTGTATGTGGATCTCATCCATACACATGTATTACATCTAGTATACTTGTGGACTCCGATTCATCTCATGAACCATTATGTCATTTGTATTAGTTATGTGCAAGTATATAAAACACCATTCATCTCATGAAAGGAAAAGCAAGATTATATTGATCAATAAAGAAATTAATCAATCTATTCATCATATACTGGTATTGAGACCATAAAATCTAACAGTTTCATGGATATATTATATTAACACTCTCTTGCACTTGGGAGTGGGGGATGGTACCCTTTTTTTTTTTTTGCCAGAGAGATGGTTGTATGAGAAGGGATGTTTCATGTTGAGAGTCCTTATCGATTTCCGGTAATTCATGTGTGGGGCTTAGGATGCGATGTTTCATGCTGAGAGTCCTTATCGATTTCCGGTAATTCATGTGTGGGGCGTAGGATGCGATGTTTCATGCTGAGAGTCCTTATCGATTTCCGGTAATTCATGTGAGGCTTAGGATGCGTTTGGGGGAAGGAGATGGCTTATATATAGATGGAGTTAATTGTTGCATGTGTGGTGGAAAGATTTGAGATTGATGTTTTAGGTAACGATAAGTGTCTTGATTATTTCCTTTCTTTGACGATGATGATCAAATGTGGGTTGAGCGAGAAATGGAGCGGGGGATATGGAGAAAGCGGAAGGATAAGGCATAAGCAATTTCAACGATATAGTCGCAGCCCAAGTAAGTAAAAAAAGTTTAAAATTGGGGAGAGGGGTTCTTTTGTTCACTTTGAAGTCTTTTTTCCCCTACAAGGACATCTAAGATATTTTTCTTTCTATAAAATCCTCTAATAACAGCACAGGAAGCTCCAAATAAATCTACATAATATATTAAAAAAAAAAATCCGCCCGTACAATAAATCTTCTAAGAAGATATTTACCCCATTTCGAAGGTTGGAACGGTAAAAGTGATTAAAAAAAGGTTTCACTGTGCAGATAAAGAAGCACGCGCTCCTGGCAATGTGGCTAACGTCTCTGTCACTGCCAGACAGCCTTCCTTGCCTGTTTTACCGGATTTAGTCCCAGAGCTTCTCGTTTTGTCTTCGTTTCCTAGACCCAATTCATGCACGCCTCCCCAGTTCACGCACCTGTATTCGTGTCATCTGTATTCATTCCCCTTTATTCCTCCTTAGCTTCAGCTTGTTTCTAAAGCGCCATTTCATCTTCTTCTTCTTCTACTCTGTTATTGCAGTGGCTTTTAGAAACTCTATTGTTTGTTGGTATTCAAATACTTTGGATACTCCTACAGCTATCTCATTTGATTTCCCATTAAGGAGAGAAGATGAGTTGGTAGCTTTCTTGTCCCATTTTCCGCTCTTCTTCCAGGTATGATTTTTTTTCAAATCAGTTAATGAAGATGATGAGATACTGTTTACTAAGATTTTTTGTTGCATGTGTTCATCACACGAACATCTTGTTTTCCTCTTTTGTTTGGTTTTTCTTTTCCCAAAATCCGATTTCATGTCACCTTTCCTCTTATTTTTTTCCTGGGTTCTTTTTCCGTTCAAGATATGACTGTAGAAACTTCGGTTTTGGGGTTTTTCTATACGCCCATGCGATCATTTCTCCTGTTCCTATGGATTCTCCATATACACATTTCTTTCTTTTTATTTAACATTCCCTATGCTTTTCTTTTCCTTTGATTTCTCCACTTCAACTTCCAAATATCAAACTCATTACACATTCCTTTCTCTTGAAATGGCCATTTCCAACCCATCATTCAGTCCGTGTCTTTCCCCATCTTCCATTTTCTTTTGGTTTCGTTAGTTCAACGAAAAGCTTTCACTTTTTCTTGAAATATGCTTTCCTTACCATTTCTTTTTTATTTCAAGCTCCCTCTTCTTTTCTTTCTTCTTCTTGTTTTTTTCCCTTTGATTTCCCAACTCCAAAGGCCAAATACCAAACACATTTCACATTCCTCTCTCTTGAAATGCCCATTTCCAACCCACCATTCAGTCCTTGTCTTTCCCCCATCTTCCATTTTCTTTTGGTTTTGTAAGTTTAATGAAAAGCTTTCACCGGTTCTTGAAATACACTCTAGTTACCAGTTTTTTCACCTCTCTGTGCTCTTTTGCTTGTACCGTTCTACAGTACCTTACTGTCTTTCATCTCTTCCACATTGACACAGACATGGCTAAAGAGAAGCTAGTAGTAGAGGTTGTTGCAGCTCACAACCTCATGCCCAAAGATGGGCAGGGCTCATCTTCCCCATTTGTAGAAGTCGACTTTGAGAACCAGCGTCTCCGAACGGAAGCCAAGTACAAAGACCTCAATCCAGTGTGGAATGAGAAGCTAATCTTTGATGTCAGTGACCCTGCCGACCTCCCCTACCGGTGTGTTGAAGTCAGCATTTTCAATGAGAAAAAGTCTGGCAGTAGCCGTAATTTCTTGGGCAAGGTCAGAATCTCAGGTTCGAGCATCGCCCGCCAGGGTGAAGAAGTAGCTCAGCTCTTTATGCTTGAGAAACGCAGCCTCTTCTCCCACATACGTGGAGAAATTAGCCTCAAACTCTACCTCTCAACCAGAGAGGAACGGTCGACGCAGTCCAAGTTGGTTCAACAATCTGTGGATAAAGAGAACAACTCAAATGCACCGCAGCAGCATAAGCAGAAGCAGAACCAAGCTTCTTCATCTCAAACAATGCAAGTTCGGCAGCAGCAGCAACTACAGCAACAGAAACAGAAACAACCACAGAATCAGCCGGGGAAACCAACAGAACCACGAGTGGGGGACATCAAGCCAGTTGTAATTTCTGCTGAGGGGCCCATGTCTGCGGCTTCCAATGCTATGGGGCCAGGTTTCCATTTGGGAGGCCGCCATGATTTCCGGCTCAAGGAAACTAGCCCTCACCTTGGTGGTGGGCCTTTGAACAAAGACAAGACTAGTTCGACTTATGACCTTGTCGAACAAATGCAGTACCTATATGTTCATGTCGTCAAAGCTTGTGATCTTCCTCTTTCTGGGGTCGAAGCCTTTGCTGAGGTTAAACTTGGGAATTACAGAGGTTTGACTAAATTTGCATCGGAGCGGAGGGGTGTTTCATTGAAAAGTCCTGAATGGGACCAAGTGTTTGCATTCTCAAAGGACTGCATACAGTCTTCTATGGTGGAGATACTCATCAAGGACAAGGATAGGGATGATTTTGTTGGGCGGGTCTGGTTTGATTTGAGCGAGGTGCCAAAACGGGTCCCTCCAGACAGCCCGTTGGCTCCTCAATGGTACAGGATGGAGGACAAGAAAGGGGAGAAGATAAAGGGGGAAGTGATGGTGTCAGTTTGGTTTGGGACACAGGCCGATGAGGCCTTCTCAAAAGCATGGCATTCCAGGGCTGCTAGTGTGTATGGTGATGGTCTTGGTTCGATAAAATCCAAGGTCTATCTGTCACCGAAAGTGTGGTATCTACGAGTGTCAATCATTGAGGCTCAGGACCTTGTGCCGGGTGAGAAAGGAGGAGCAATGACAAGGTATCCAGAGCTCTCTGCCAAGGCTCAAGTTGGGAATCAGGTTCTAAGGACTCGACCTGCATTGGCTGTGGCGAACTGGAGCCTCTTGAATCCTCTCTGGAATGAGGATTTGCTATTTGTTGTGGCTGAGCCGATTGAAGACTATCTGATGGTTTCAGTGGAGGACCGAACCGGACCAGGCAGCGATGAAGTCTTAGGCCAGGTGCTCATCCCAGTGACAGCAATTGAAAAGAGGACTGATAATAAACTTGTAGTTTCCAAGTGGTTTGGTCTTGACAAGAATTACAACAGCTTTGCTGATTCAAAGCTACTGACGAGGTTTGGTAGCCGAGTTCACCTCCGTCTGTGTCTCGATGGAGGTTACCATGTCCTCGATGAGTCAACATTGTACTGTAGTGATGTCCGGCCCACTGCAAAGCAGCTGTGGAAGCCACATGTTGGTGTGCTGGAGATGGGGATCTTAGGTGCCAGTGAACTTGTGCCGATGAAGATCAAACAAGGGACTGGGGCCTCCACAGATGCTTACTGTGTGGCAAAATATGGGCAGAAATGGGTCCGCACACGCACTGTTGTAGACAGCTTGGCACCCAAGTGGAATGAGCAGTACACATGGGAAGTGTTTGACCCTTGCACTGCCATCACCATTGGGGTATTCGACAATTGCCACTTAGACAAGAACCTATCTCTGGCTGGTGGTGGCAGTGGGGTCCGTGATCAGCGAATTGGAAAGGTCAGGATCCGGCTCTCAACACTGGAATCTGACCGTGTCTACACACACGAGTACCCGCTGCTGATGCTCCATACATCGGGGGTGAAGAAGATGGGTGAGCTTCACTTAGCGATCCGGTTCTCATGCGCCAACATGGCTAATTTGCTCCACATGTACTCATGGCCATTGCTTCCAAAGATGCACTATGTGCAGCCTCTCACAGTTAACCAGGTGGAGAACCTGCGGTACCAGGCAGCGAATGTGGTAGCGGCTCGGCTTAGCCGGGCTGAGCCACCACTCGGGCGAGAGGTGGTTGAGTACATGCTTGACCATGACTCACATATGTGGAGCATGAGGCGAAGCAAAGCTAACTTCTCCCGTCTTGTGGCAGTCCTCTCGGGTGTCATTGCGGCAAGCCGATTGATGGAGTCTATTCACAGCTGGCAGCGCCCTGTGTACTCGCTCCTCTTTGTGGCAATGTTTCTCCTGTTTGTCTTATTTTCGGAAATCATCCTGCCTACAGTGTTTCTCTGTGTTGCTCTTATGGGGATATGGCGGTATAGGTTCCGGCCTTTCCACCCGCCCCACATGGACACACGTCTCTCTTATGCTGAGTCAGTCTACCCGGATGAACTAGATGAGGAATTCGATACATTCCCTACGACTCGCAGTGGAGAGATTGTGCGAATGAGGTATGATCGGCTGAGGAGTGTTGCAGGGAGGATACAGACAGTGGTTGGAGACTTGGCAACCCAGGGGGAAAGAATGCAGGCGCTGCTGAGCTGGCGGGACCCACGGATGACGTTCTTGTTTACGGTGTTTTGCTTGATAGCAGCGATTGGATTTTACACTCTGCCATTTCGGGTGGTAGTGGGCTTGTGGGGTGTGTATGCACTGAGGCCACCCAGGTTCAGGAGCAGGCTGCCTTCTCCTGCTCTAAGCTTCTTTAGGAGGTTGCCTACCAAGGAAGATAGTCTGCTGTAGAAACATGTCATTATGCAATGGCTCTGCAATACTTGTAATTGATCGACGGAGCTTGTTTTTGGACGAAAAATGCATGTATTCTTGGGATGTTTTAGGATCCAAATTGTTGGTGTCTTTTTCTCATTGTACTGAGTTCACTATCAGTGTTGAGTGATCCTCAAAGACTATGGCTTATGTTTTCCTTCTCTTTGCATTTATGTAGAAAGATAATGCAGATGTCAACCATTTCATTGAAGGATCTATTCTGAAAAAAGAAAACGGATGACTCCCACAGGACTTCTAAGAAAGTAAAATGGATGATTAGAAAAATACTGGGCCATTGTTATAATGACCCTTTGCATTGTTTAATATGAGAGAGCTTGTCTGACAAAAAGAAAATTAGATGCATTCTCAATTTTTGTTCTCATCCGAAACAGGCTCCAAAAATGACATGGAGCATTTCTAAAATTTCTCTGTGCGAGAGCTTACATGGATTAGATCTGTTGCTAAGGATTTCATTGCCTCCTGATTCTGTTTTGCATTTGAATCTTGACCCACTCTCATTACTATAGGTTGTCAGGCTAGCCAGCTTGGTCCATCCCTCATTTACTCTGCATCCCCCTTGCTTCAGAGTTCTCCACTGCCCCTCTTATAGTTGCTGCCCCTATATCCATTGATTGGTCTTTGGGTTTCATGCTTTGTGACTGCTGAGTAGTCTGCCGTGCCAAAGATTCCTTAGCTTCCAGGGCATTTTTGATGAGTGTTGTTTACATTTAAATTAGAGTTGAACAATTGGTTTCATTGCTTGACTCTAGAGTAGGCCTTGAGCTCTAGGTGTGCTGAAAGTCCTTGTTTTGGGGAGATTAATTGAGAACTTGATTATCATTGCTTAGTTTGGTTCAGATGGGGTGTAGATTGTGATCTCTACCTGTGGGGCCATGGACACCATACAGGTGGAATTGAAGACATAGTTTTGTGCTTGCTACCCGATGAGTTGTAATTAAGTGTTAATTCGTGATTGAAAAGAAAAGGAAATCACCAATTACTGTTTGCAGAAAAAAAAAAGAAAAAAAAAGAAGAAGGAAACCGCCAATCGGGGTACTGGAATCTTATTTTTCTCTTGTACAGATGTTACTTTGAATTTTGTGGTTGATAATGTTTTGCATCTTAAGGACAAAGATTAGCGGTATTTATGTGTAAAACTGTCATGGAACTTTATATAACATGTTGATTCAGGTTTTAATTTTTTTTTTTTTTTTTTTTGTTGATTCAGGTAGGGGAAATGATAAGTCATCTTGGTGATCGGCTGTCAAATTCTTTCAAGGTAGACAAGATATATGTATCTATCTCATAATATGAACGGAGAAAATATAAGTTCTTCATAAGTTGGTATTTATTTATCAAGTTTTGGATATAATGCATTTGCTCAAATATTTTTAATGTAGACTCTTTTCATGATGTGAAATTTGTTCAGAAATTAATGTTGTTCAAGTGTCTAAATATTGTGGTAATTATGTTAGTTTTATGATCTCAATACCAGTATATGATGAATAAATTGATTAATTTCTTTATTTATCAATATATATTATTGCTTTCCTTTCATGAGATGAATGATGTTTTATTACTTATTTGCACATAACCAATACGAATGACATAATGATTCATGAGATGAATCGGAGTCCACAAGTATATTAGATGTAATATATGTGTGTGGATGAGATCTACATACAGGAGACATGTATTGCAAATCTTATATTTAAATATCTTCACAACCAGTGATGAGATTGGGCATCTCATCTGACAAGGTTGCAGCACTTTGATCACTATGAGATAGTGTGATTTGTCTTGATCATCAGAATGTAAGATTCTGGATCATAGTGCTGGTACATTGGATGTATTGAAGGACCATGAGAAGCACCTTATAGACACTGTCTTTACTTTAAGGTCTGCTCTCATAATTCCCTAGCAATAGGCTCATAATCCTAAGACATTAATGAACTCAAGTTTCTATCTATTCATTTGCTTTGAGTTACCAATGAGTGAGGCCAATTGTAGGTCAACACCTCGGTGATTTGGGTACGTGGTAGTAGAGTTGTGGGGACATTCAATAGTCAAGATGAAATCTATCTTTAATACCCCCCTATGCCAATTAATGGATTTATCATTGGTAAGTGTGCACCCATTCCAATTAAGAGTTAATTGGATCGGTACCAAATGATCATTATAATTAATTGGGGCTCAAGGATAATAAGATATGGATCTAATTTGGTGGACATATCCAATTGATCCATGGATATAGATGGAGGGGCCTACTTGTGGTAATTGGGAAGTTTATGGTCTTCATTGTAATTTATTCCTAAGATTGGAGTGCAATTGCATTTATATAGTGGAGTTATTTGCAATTAACTGTGGGCCCGGATTGCACATGAGATGTGGGGTCGCGTGTCCCAATTGGAGCCAGCTTCCTAAGGAATCCCTAGTGGTCCCCACGCTAGCCCAAGATATTAGAAAGATACTAATTATAGTAGAACTCTAAAAGGAAATAGAAAGTTACTATTTCTATTTGAAGTGAGACTTCTAATAGTGGTAATAGTAAGTTACTAATTATTAATGGAAGTGAGACTTCTATTTTAATTAGTAAAAGAGGAAGTTACTAATCATATTTGACGTAAAACTTCTAATTGTGATTAAGTAAGTAACTAATTGCAGTGGATGTAAGACTTCTATTTCAATTAGTAAGAGGAGGTGGCTTGAATGCTATAAAAAGAGGAGAGGAGTGCCTTGGACGTCCTAATGCACAATCCCACCTAGGGATTCACGCCCATCATCTCTCTTCCTCTCTTGTGCAAGTTGTTGCACATCACTTCCCTCTTCTAGTTTCTCTTCTAGTTTCCTCTAGGATTTTTCTCTTGGAGATTCCACCATCTTCTTGAGAAAAAAGAGAATCTAATACGGGTCATAGCGTGAAAGATCAAAAGGTGTTGGAGATTCTAATTTGATTAGTGAAGGTGTTCATCATTAAAGAAAGAATTCAAATTCTCCATTAGAGCACAACTAAGCTCCAAAGGTATAATCTACATCCTTGTATGTTGTGGATTTCGTGGTTGCATGTTTAGATGTTGTTTTCTATCTTGTAGATAGGTTATATTGCTGTACATGATTTATTAGTTTGAGGGATTGCATCCTGAATTGGGTTTATTGCCTTCTAGATAGTTGATCCCTGCATCAAGTGAGTCAAAAGTTTTTGAAACCTGTTTGGAAGGCCCACCTATTTTCCAACAAATTAGCCATAACTAATTGAATTATCTTTTTCTTGGGACTGACTGTGGTTGGTAATTTATGGTTTGACCTATTTTGTTAGCCATATTTTGGCTCTGTTAAGCGACTGTTAATGGACATTGTCTTTCTTTTTGCAAGTTGAATGTATCGATTGTGCAAGAATGCATTAAAGGTTCTGCTTCTTCCTCATTGTATCCATAATTTCCTTAGTGCCTACAATATGAGATTTTGGTATTGAACATCTTGATTTAAAATTTTTTATTTTCCATGCTGAGTGCTGACATGATTAAATGTTAGCCATTTTTCTTATGAATACTGTTAGCTGAAGTACTTATTATTATTTAATTATATTGCATCTTCTTTTTGTATTTGAGAATCATTTATTTTGTTTTCTTTTTCATATCATTTCACTTTTTTATAATGATTTTCCATTTCCACTGTAATTATTATTATTATTCCTTCACTTAGATATGTAAATTCCGAATGGGAATTTTACTAAAAAAGTGTCCTTAAATGTGTATTATCCCATTTTAAATACAAATACACAAAAATACCCGTATTGGTGTTCGTATAGTGTTTTTGGACGATTTTACCCTCTCTTGTGCGAACGACATCGTCATCTCATTCTCCCACCTTTTCATCCCTAATCGCAATATCCCACAGCATCCTAGCTACAGTTTTTCTCTCTTTCCCTCGCTGCATGTCTTCTCCCCTCCCTCCTCTGTCATTCCCTCTCGCTCTGCACGAACATCCTTTTACTACGGAATGCGGATGATGCGTTTCTCATGTATTTGTAAGTTGTTCTCAATGAAATCTCTGCTTCGCTCCTTCTGCAGCAGGGCCCTACGGCCATCATTCACCTCATTCCTCTTCGATCCCCTTTTCATTGCTGCAAACATGCCATCTCAAACCCATTTCTGTCTTCTGATTGGGCTCCGGATGATGCTGTTGGCTTGACCCTTTTTAGTACTTCAGCATCTCTGATTACACATGCATTTGCTGCCTTTTGTGCTTCATAGCTGTTTGGAATTCGGTTTCTCACTAGGAAACTTTTAGGCTCATGCAATTGCGAGGAGACTGTATTTACCGCCCATTTGGCAGCTGTGGGGTCCACTCATGTTTGATCAAAACCGTTAATGATGGGTAGATCCAAATCCAATGATATAAATCACTCCAGCTAGAGTGAGTGAAGTTGGGGACCGTGCATGTTCAAGGATGGGGCATATGATGTGAAAGGGTGAGATCAACGATTAGGTGGGCCCCACACCTAGTGGTAAGAACAGTCACGACCTTATCATTTCTCTCATTGCCGTTAGTTGTAATGTATTTGTTGTTTCATTGTTGGCTTTATTCTGTGAAATGAGCATGGAATCTGTTATAGTCGTTTTCTACTAAAATGACTTCAATAGATGTTGTGGATGCTCAGATAGCAACAAAACTCATGGATTTTATAGGTTGTCATATTGTCTTCATCTTGTCTTTACATGCAAACCAATTTGCTTCTCTCAATTTCTTTCTTTGGGAATCTATTCTTATCTGGAACACCTTTTAATGGATTGATCTATTAAATTTTGATAAAGTTTCTATGGAAAAAATTACTACAGATTTTTTTTAATATAAATACTTAATCCGTTGTAGTGAGAAGTATGGACATAGAGGAATGCTAATTGCTAATCTTGTGTGTTTGATCTCCATGCATCCCACATTCACTGATCACCATAAATTTGTAATTCTTTGACGAAACCATTTTTACTAAACCCCATCATCATCATCATCAAATGATTAGAAAGTCATTGTAACGTTAAATAGTAACTTTAGTATCACTTTCATCATCATCGTCATGAGTCAGACCTTTTGCCTTTTGCAGGATTTGAGGTCTTATAACTCAGCGTGGTGCGTCTTTTACTTGCGAGAGTTACATATCGTTAAAGTTGGAAGTGTTGTATGTATCAAGGCTCTGAAATAGTCTGATGAGCAGGTTAATGTTCCTGACTTACTTTGTTTTCTTGCCTTGTATTATTACTTCATTAATTGAAGTGTAAACTTATATTGGTCTATTAGCCCTTCAAGATGGCCAAATTACAAACTCCTTTTTGTAAATCTAGTCTCACTTCTGTGGATTCTATGATAGTTTTTTTAAACATTGAACTCCAACATAGAGTTATCTTACATAAATGATGTGTAGATGATGGAAACCTTGTATATATTAAGACAAGAGCCTGTGCCGCAATTTGAAAGTCCTTATTGTCACAGCCACAAGGCTGCAGGTTTGAGTCATCTTACCTTTCAGAAAAAAGAAAATGCATATGTTAAACATGCATAAGTTATTGTTCTACAAAACCAGAAGTGGTTGAGCATTCATGTTTTTCCATTCATCATAGGATTTATTTTATCTAGTAAGAATGTGGCATTTTCTATTAGTAATAAAGGAGTTTCTGTTTTATGGAAATTGTGAGACTCCTAGATACTTGAAAGGGAGGGACTCCATTGTACTCATCTCTCTCGACTTACTGTTATTCACATTGATGCTTGTAAGAGCACTTTTGTGCGTGTTCACCTACAATTTTGAAGCAATTTAAATGCACCTAGGACATGATTTGGTCCTCCAAGCTTCACTACATTGGAGAATGCCATTGGTGTTGGAAATGAGATACTAACCATGTCTTACCTGCCTACCATGAAACCTGATGTCTAGATGGTAACATCATAGTACTGGATCCTTCTGCAGTGATGAGGAAAAGTAGTGGGATGAAGGATACCCTTGCCTATTGCCTCTTAACGCTTGATAGAGTCTTGCAGGTGAGTTGTTAAGAAGAAGGATTGAGAACCAGTTGAAATTTATTCTTTCATCCGCTCAATCCAATTTTCCAAGAGGGCGAAGAAACCCAATCAATCATGTTGTAAGCCTTTTCTGTGTCCGCCTTCAATACTATGCTTTAGTTTCTAGAAGGTTCGAACTCTGGAAAACAGAGTTTGAACCTTTGGCTGTCTAGAAATTGGCCTAGAAAGTGCAGAATTATTAGGTTCAAACTCTTAATGCGAGAGTTCGAACCTTTGGGCTGTCTGGAAAATGGTGCAGGAAGTGAACTTACAGTTTCGTGCCAACTCTCCTCATGGGATAGCAAATCTTTGGTTGCTCCTTGAATTGCTTGTCTTTGTCCAAACAAAAATGCCTTAACTTGAATGATATCAATGGCATAACTGAAGTGAATACGGCTCTTCCACGTTACAGCCTAGCCCCCCTTGCCAATTGATTTTAATTAATTTACTTAGTTTGCCGCAGTCTAGCTGTGACCTTTCTCAAAATGCATAATGTGAGGCCTCATGTAGCATGACCTAACTGCACTTGCTATGTGGTCCATTCGTAGAGTGGTCTACTTGGACCCAGCACACAACAATGCTGTGTGTTGTATACATCATTATGGATGTGATTTGGCTAGAATAGGGTGTATCTCATGATGATAGCTTTCACAATGATGAAAATACTAACCATTTGTGAATCTAACTAGGAACAGCCCCAACAAGACTTCTCATATACGCCTCAAACAAATATGCTCATATGGTTTCATTGACTAAAAGAACTTTAGGAGTTGTCGCGACTGCGGACCGGGAATCCGGGATCGGGACATTATCTACATCCACAATATACAACTTATTTAATTTCCCACAGGTGTCCGCGGTGAGGATATCACAACCATCAATGAACATTTCTTTTTAAGTGCGGAAGCGTATGGCAAATCAATTTGTTAATCCATCCTTGGTCATCAGGACAATAACACAAGTCTAAACACTGTATCAGAATGAGCAATGATCTATAACATGTTACCCAAGTTAAAGTTGTTGACACCAAAAATGTCACTTTGCCTCTTCACACCAAAAGCTACATGGAGCCGCATCCTACCAAAAATAGGCAGGCGCCACTTCAAGCATCAGATCTTGTCAGAATCAAACAAAAACTGCAAGGTCATTCAAAACAACCAAAAGAGAGGTACACATGAAGTTTCGGGCCATTCCGACATCATTTGGCCTAGCTTCACTTCTCCAACAGCTAAGCAGCAGCTCCCGGCAGCTGAGCACCCCGGGACCATAGCACCCAATTCGGAGCTTGTGGATCATCTCAAAATAACTCCAATAGGCTCCCCATCAAATTTCAGGTCAATCGGACATCGTTTGACCGAAAGTCAAAGCTCGGCATTTCCCTCACGGTGAAACAAAGGCAAGCGTTTGCATGACTCCAAACGGCTTCAAAACTCAAACGAAAGCCTATGGTTGGTCTTAACTACTGATGAGGGAGTCACACGTCGAATTTCAGGTCAATCGGACATCGTTTGACCGAAAGTCAAAGTTCGGCATTTCCCTCGCGGTGACATCAAAGGCAAGCATTTGCATGACCCCAAATGGCTTCAAAACTCAAAATAAAGCCCATGGTTGGTCTTATTTAATGCTCAAGAAGCTTCACCTCAAATTTCAGGTCATTCCGACATCGTTTGACCCTGTTTCAGCTTCTGGCGGAAAATCAGCAGTTCTGCGCTCGGCTTTTCCCGGAAAATCGGAAACTTTGCAAACCAATTTGCAAGGATTCTCATCATGTTTTTCAGAGGGAAATCAAGCCAAAAATATGGAGAAATGTCATAGAAAACAAACAAAAAAAACGGAAGCGAAAAACGACGAAAAACGGCCAGAAACGGGCCCCGGGAAGCAATTTTCCCCCCAGGGTCGCAGAGCCCCGCGACCCTGGGCCAGGCCTGCGACCCTGGGCCATGGTCGCCGGCGACCATGGCCCATGGTCGCCGGCGACCATGGGGCCGGCGACCCTGGGAGGTCCGGGGCGCCGATTTCGCCCCGGGACCCCACGTTTCGTCCGTTTTCGCGAGACGAGTTGTTCTGTCCCTGTGATTTTTCCAGATTCAGACTTTTGAGGCTCCAAATTCGCCGATATTTGCCAAGATCACAGGAATCCTTCCAAGAACTTCAAAAACTTCGTTGATCGCCAGCTGAACAACCAAAAAGTGCACTTTCTGCCCGCCCGATCGCGAAATCGACTGGACAGATGCTGCCGGCCCGCTAGTATCAACCAATGTCTGAAACTACATGATCATCTGATGTTGATTTACATAAGGATCCATCGATGATCATCGCAAAGGGAATTCCAAGAGACGCAACATGGCCCGCGACTCTTCAGCTACCAAGGTGGCCACTTAGTGCAATCAATTGGCCCGTTTATGGCAAGTTAATGCGGTCATTAACCCATTATCTTGAACGGCCCAATCAGAAGCCTCCGTTCAGGAGTTACAAGTCCAAGCAATCATGGCATTCAAGCCATGAAACTCCTAACATAATGGAGATTAAAGGCGATTAAATGCCCATGACTCTCCTCCGGCCAATGAAATACAAGGGTCAGGAGTTACAAAACAAAAAGCAATTAAACTTGTAACTCCTCCCTTAATGAGCTTTATTACCATAAAGGCTCATAAATCACTCCTAAAGGCTACCAAAAGGCCTATAAATAGGAGTCCTCTCCAAGCATTCCAGGAGAGGGGGAGACACACAGAAAAATCAGAAGGATCCAGAAAATAGCCACGGATCCGGAAAAATCGCCAGAAAATCATTCAAAAATCCTTGGAGAAATCCCTACAACCCTGCTCCTTCAAGAAAACTCTGCTGCAACAAGTTCAACAAGGTGATTGAAGCCCCTTGGGGGGCCACCCCCCCCAAAGACCACCTCTCCTTCTATCCAACATGGCTAGATGCGGCTTTTCAGCCCGTCTACTCAGTTTTTTACCGGATATAGGACCTTATCTTGGTCCTTATCCTCTAAAAATCTGAGGTTGGAGCCAAGCCAAGAAATCAAGCACTATGTTCTCATCTGAAGGACGATGGCGGAGCCCATACATGACTCGCGACCATCGATCTGAACGAGCCCTCCCACAATCCCATGAGAAGTTAGATTCCTTTTTCTTACTTTTCTGTTGTAAATTGTATTTTTTCTAAAGAGACAAAAAATCACATCTCTTGTCTTTCATTATTGATAAGATTTGTAAATCGCCTTTCATGGCAAAATCGCCTCCAACGGCACCAAACCGCCTTCTACGGCACAAAAACGCCTTTCACGGCATTCAAACAAAACTGTCTCTTTTATTAAAATATGTATGCAATGGAAAACTAGAAAAAAGTTTCATTTCCCTTTTTACTTGTGAAGGTGGATCTCCGGATCACCATTTCTAAATTCCAAGTATTAAAGAGAAATTGGCATACCCGTACAAAAAAACTGATGCCCGCTTTTCCTTTTTCCCTCCACCATACCCCGTCAGCCCCGGGGCGGAGGCAGCTTTGGAAAAAGACAAAAGCCGGGACCATCAAGCTGGCACACCCGGTGGGACTCGTTCATTTGATGAACATGTGCTTAGATTCCTTTTGGCTCCTTTTTAGTTGGTGGCCTATGTTGGATCTTGCATCTAAAAAAAAAACACATGAGATGGGATTCTTGGAAATTTCTTCTTTTAAGTTTATTTCCAGTCTTTCTTGTTTCTAAAAAAATTTTCTCAAAAAAATCAAAAACAAAATCTGATTTACAAAATTTTTTCAGATTTTCCTCTTTTGGGTTTAAGTTGAGAAACTTTGGTTTCTTCCTTTTCGGACTTCGGGATCGCAGAAATGTTGAACCCATTTTCGGAATGGAACACCATTCGCTCTCT
This sequence comes from Cinnamomum chago, assembly GCA_038049695.1. Classification (NCBI taxonomy): domain Eukaryota; kingdom Viridiplantae; phylum Streptophyta; class Magnoliopsida; order Laurales; family Lauraceae; genus Cinnamomum; species Cinnamomum chago. Next base: position 49,757,068 of record CP142456.1, read on the forward strand.
TCTATGAATCCATAAAAAAAAATCAAAAAACAAAATCTGATTTACAAAATTTTTTCAGATTTTCCTCTTTTGGGTTTAAGTTGAGAAACTTTGGTTTCTTCCTTTTCGGACTTTGGGATCGCAGAAATGTTGAACCCATTTTCGGAATGGAACACCATTCGCTCTCTTCTATGAATCCATAAAAAAAAATCAAAAACAAAATCTGATTTACAAAATTTTTTCAGATTTTCCTCTTTTGGGTTTAAGTTGAGAAACTTTGGTTTCTTCCTTTTCGGACTTCGGGATCGCAGAAATGTTGAACCCATTTTCGGAATGGAACACCATTCGCTCTCTTCTATGAATCCATAAAAAAAAATCAAAAACAAAATCTGATTTAAAAAAAAAATTCAGATTTTTCTCTTTTGGGTTTAAGTTGAGAAACTTTGGTTTTTTCCTTTTCGGACTTCGGGATCGCAGAAATGTTGAACCCATTTTCGGAATGGAACACCATTCGCTCTCTTCTATGAATCCATAAAAAAAAAAATCAAAAACAAAATCTGATTTAAAATTTTTTTTTCAGATTTTCCTCTTTTGGGTTTAAGTTGAGAAACTTTGGTTTCTTCCTTTTCGGACTTCGGGATCGCAGAAATGTTGAACCCATTTTCAGAATGGAACACCATTCGCTCTCTTCTATGAATCCATAATAAAAAAAAATCTTTCAAAAAAAAAAGCCAATAAGGTTGCACCAATTGCGTTCTTTGACCAAAGTGGATCTAAGAAAAGCCTTGTCCAGAGTGTGGAGACAGCTAGACTGTTCTAGGCAAGGGTCCTCCAAACGGGTTCATTAAGTAATCCTACCCTTACTTGGGGGCTGATCTATCAACTGAGGTTTCATAAGATCGAATTGGAGATCTATGTGAACTCTTAAAAAAAAATCTTCAAAAAAAAAAAGAACAAAAAAAAAACTTCTATCATTTTTGGATTCATATTTGAGAAATCCTGGTTCCTTCCTTTTCGGACTTCGAGATCGCAGAAATGTTGAACTCATTTTCGGATTGGAATACCATTTGCTCTCTTCTATAAAGTCCAATCTTGACACTTTCAAAAAAAAACTTCCGTCACTTTTGGATTCACATTTGAGAAATCCTGGTTCCTTCCTTTTCGGACTTTCGAGCTCGCAGAAATGTTGAGCTCATTTTTGAATTGGAATACCATTTGCTCTCTCCTATGAATCCAATCTTGACCTTTCAAAAATCCCATCTCGTGTCCTTTCCAAGGATGCGATTTGCAACATTTGTGCCTAGCGGTGCTAGTACGCCCTTTCGGGTCTACTGTATTCGCAACCGACACATTTGTATCTCAACCTTATATCATTTTACCTTGAATGAGCTTTGCTTCTCGGTAATTTGAATTAAGGTTCACAATTGCTTCTAGCAGTCACTGGGACGCTCATTCTGAGCTGACCCTACCTGCGTTTAGAACAATTGTGCCCTCTATGGCTTTTCTGCCTTCCTTATGTTGCTTGGGCTGGGCCATGTCCCCTCGGGCGACTTGAAGAGGCGAAACCATAGTATTTTCCATTTATGATCACTATATTCTTGTGATTACTAATGGATATGGTCTTGTTTCAAGAAGTTTTCCAAAAACTAACAATGGCAGCTTCATTAACCATCACCTTTGATGAGAACAAGTACCAGCTCATGCTCCAAGACAAACAAACCAAGCGCACTTACAAGCGCCCCGCCAGCTGCCGAAGCGTCATTTCCCTCGGCAACTCAGAAGACACCGGGTCAAACTCTACTCCCCGGACCATTGTCTTCGGGTCATTGGGACCATTCCCACTACCCGCAGAAGAAACCGCACCTGCCAAGAAGCAGAGAACCGCCCCTCAACGTATCACTACGGTGATACCAAGGGCGATCATCAAGAAACCTGAGGCCCGTAGTGCTCCTGCAAAGCCTCAACCGGCAAGAAACCAGGTCTGCTCAAAGACTTGGTCTCCAAGGCCTTCACCCAAACAGCGAAGGTCACAAACATCAGCAAAGCCAGCATACCTGGCCCCTCTCAAGGAGAACCGGTTCTACCCTCTTGCTTACATGAAAGAGGAGAAGCCTACCCTCCGCCAAACAAAACCAACTCAGCACGAGTCGGCTTGCTCATATACAAGCCCAAAATCAAATCGTGCATCGTAAGGCCTCCGCAAGAACCTGTCAAGGCCTTCACACCTGCGAGTCGACCCTTCCTCTCAACGGGAGCCGAACTCACAAAATTCAAAGCTTCGCTGCGACAGGCAAAGGACCGCGTCCAGATCCTGTCCCTGCCCGTCTTCAAAGAAGACAAGCTTGGCTGCTGCGCACCAGGGACTACTTCCTTCATTGCTAGGGCACGGCCAGAGCTAACCAAAGCTCAAATCGCTCGTCGTATGCGTCGCCGAACGGCATATCGACAAAAGAGACTAGAGAAGCAAAGAACCCAGGATTCTGCACTTCAAGTCTCCCAAAAATGGGTCGAAAAAGAAAGACCCGACCAACTTGTTGCTGTTCATATGGTTGGAAAAACCAGAAAATGCCAGAAGTCAGCAACTAAAATCCATGTCAGACGACCGGTGACTCGCAGCGTCTCCCAGACACGAAGACATAAAGAAAACTCTCCCGCTCCTTCAAGCCAAGGACATCAGAGTGACCACTCTTCGAGCTCTTCATCTAAAAGAATGAGCTCCAGCTCAGTCACCAAGACTGTATCCTCTTTCGACTCTCGAAGAATGAACGTCTTGGTTACAAATGCTGAGCAACCTCCGCCGCATGATGACGTAACCGCACGCATCCAGCAGCTGGAGCAAGGGCAGCAGAGGATAGAGACTCTAATAGAGAACCTAATTCTCAATCTTCAGCGTCCACAAAACAATGAAGCTCCTCCGAGCCATCAAGGCGACGAGGAAAATGCGGAAAACAGTGAGTCACGCGCCCTTACCAAAAAGGACGTTGATGATATCCTCGCGAAAGCAAAAGAAGAGGATACACTAAAGGAGCATGGGATCAAGCCACCATATCCCTTGTGGATGGACTCGGTCCCGTTCCCTACAAAATTCAAGCAACCTACTCTCCAAACATATACGGGGAAAGGTTCAGCCAGACAACACGTCATCCATTTCAAGATCCTGACGGGAGCTATTGCAGATCAAGATGCCCTCAAAATCCGCCTCTTTGCAAGTACCCTAAAAGGTACGACCTTTGATTGGTACTCCACTCTGCCGGAGGACTCCATTCAAAATTGGGCCATGATGGAGACACGCTTCCTAACCCACTTCAAAGGTGAGGATCATCCTGTTACTATGGCTCAGCTCTGCAGCCTAAAACAGGGAGAGAATGAGTCAACATATGACTTTATTCACAAGTGGAAGGCAATGGCATACAAATGCTCCGATGTACTGCCACAAGCATCACTGGTCGACATCTGCCGAAACAACATGAGAGCAAGAATCCGCTCCATGATCATCGGCAACAAATCAAAGAACCTGGGAGAACTCCTGGAAGCATCTATGGAAGCTGAAACGGTGATCAAAGACCTCAACAGTCAGAAATCATTAAAGAAAGAGCCGACTACCATTGCAACCTCAAAACCAAAGAAAAAGGAGGTTCTCAATGTGCAAACCAAGTCAGCTCCTCAGCAACCAAAGAAAGATGAAAACAAAGCTACAGGTAAAAAGCCTGAACTCTCTGATGCCTTCAGAGAACGGGTAGAAAAGAAATACCCGTTTGATGAAGACGTTGAAGAAATCTTTGGGGCACTCCTAGCAAATGGCAAACTTACATTGCCTGACCCCAAAAGACCAGGAGATGTTGGCAAAACCAACGATCCTCGGTACTGCCCATACCATCAGATGGTCTCGCATCCTCTCAATCAATGTTTTGTTGTGAGAGAGAAGATAAATGAGATGTGGAAAAACGGAGTCATTACCTTCGACAAGAACTATGGGTCTGCCTCCGTCAACATGGTGTCGTGTGGACAAAAACAAAAATCACCAAAAGAGAAGATTACTACTTCCTTCAAGGTGATAAAGATGATCCAAACGTCCCAAGAGTTGGTTCCATATCCAACATCAAACGGACAGCCCATATGGGTACACCCCGATCTCCTAGAAGATGAAAATTGGGAGGTCGTCAAAACAAAGCCAACCGCTCAACAGCGAAGGCAATCCAGGAGACAACTCCGCAAGCTCAAACAGCAGGAGAAAGCTCCGAAAAAGCAAGAAGTCGCTGAAAAGGCAGAAACCTCCTCTACCGCTTCACTGGGGGCAACAGAAGAGTCCTCTCCTAAGGCTTCAAAGGCGGTAAGAAAATTCACTCTTGGTGATTTCATGCCACCACATCTCAAAGATGAAACTACGCAGGGGGCATCATACTCTTGCAACTCAGTGGTCGGATTCTCCATGGATGGATATGAGTCCAGTGACACCGCCAGTGACATCGATGAGTGGGAAGAATCCCTCGAAACAGGAGAATATCTCTCCGACGAGGAATGGATCCCTGAATCTCATCTTATGCCAGTAATCTGGTATAACCCATTACAGCCGCAAGGATCCTGGTCTGATGATGAAGAAGACCAAGAGGCTGTCCAAGAAAATACTCTAGTGGAACCACAAGGAGCAGACGAAGAAAAAGATTTGGCTCCCGTGCCTAATCTCGATGAATACGCAAGGATCTTGCAGCACCTTGCTATAGAGCAAGAACAAGGTCGCATCAATCAGCTTCGTCACAACCCAGCACCGGAAGTTCCTGAAAATCTATAGGAATCTCCTCCGGTAACCCCGGAAAACGAAGAAAGCTGTTGGATCGACGATCCTCTTACATCTGAGGACGAATCTGATTCCCAACAGTTCATCTTGGAGGCATCTTCCGTCAAAGTTACTTGCAATGCAATAACTCAGGATGATAATTCCTCACCTTCTCAGGCTTCGTCTCCTGGAACAGTGACATCGGAACTCAAACCTCTTCCGACCGATCACCTTGAAGAAATTCCAGCCGGTGAAATCTTCTTCGGAGAAAATCCGGTCAATTGGTCCCAAATGCCCGATCTCATCGGTGATGTCTGGACCAACAAAATATTCGACAAAGAAGGAAAGTTGCTGGATGCTGTTCAGGACTTGCTCCCGGAAAATGCTCCATGCAACACAATTACTGAAGATGGCAATGCTGACACAGAGAAATCTTCAGCAAATGAGAAGGAACAACCCCTCGATCTCGAGGGTGATCTTCTAAACAAAGACCCTTCTCCAGAAGCTCTTGAAGTTGGTAGAGGTACCCGTTCTGGCCGGGATTACCACAAAAACTACAACCAACCTTCTGCTTCTTATGTAAATCCTTCGGGAAAACAAGTTGTAAACGCCCCTAGTGGCAAGAATAATGAAAATGCAGGCCCCAAGGAGGCTTTCAAGTACGACTTGATTCAGCACTTCAAACACATACCTGCACGTCTGCACATCCTAGACTTATTACGAATGTCACCACAGACTCGTGATAGTCTCATTTCAGAACTACAAATGCTGGATGCGGATGTCGACAAACATGCCCCACAAGTCCTACAAATTGAAATGGACTATAGGGTCGAAAAATCAAAAACTCCCTCAAAAGGAGAAAAGAAGAAAACTGAGGGATCCTGCATCGAATGCCTCTCGGTTCAAAAAGCAGCAAGTGCAACCATCGCCTTCACCAAGGAAGACCTCCTGCTAGGCGAGACAAAGCACAACCGACCCCTGTACTTCACCGGGTACATCAAAGAGGTGCCAGTACGCAAAATCCAGATCGATCCAGGTTCTGCACTCAACCTCATCTCCACTTCGGCACTCGAAGAACTGGGCATTCCGCCTAGCAAGCTGAGCCACACGTCTGTGTCCATCTTTGGATATGATGGCAGCGCTCAAAGGCCGATCGGCAAAATCAGGTTCAAGTTGCAAATCGGTGATCTTATCTCCGAGGTCACTGTCTATGCGATAAAGACCCCTTCATGCTACAACATCCTTCTCGGACGCCCCTGGATACACGAGAATGGTGTTGTCCCTTCGACTTTACATCAGTGCATCAAGTTCGTTGGCAATGACGGCTTGATACATCGAGTGTTTGCAGACAAAAAGCCCTTCAAAGGCAAAGAAGTTTATTTCGCAGATGCTCAGATGTACAAAGATGAAAAAGAAGAAAGGGAGGAAGAAACAGCATCCTTTGCCGAAAATCTCCAGAAAGACAAAGGCAAGGCTCCTCAGCAATCACCGGAAGAAAATAAACCCTCTATCAAAACCAAAGAGAATAATCAATCTCCCTTCATGGTCTCCCTCAAGTCTTCAAAGCCTCTGGTGATCACCACCAAAGCAAAGAAGACAAAACAGAGGGCTGGGGGCAAGTTTGCTGTCTCCTTCGTGTCTATCTTGCAAGACACGGATTCGGACTCAGAGCCAGAAGACGATACATCGTCAAGCCAAGCTGATGATCGACAAGTTCAGCCCGTTCTCACTCCGATGGAGACAACCGTTGACATAGAAGATCCAGCATCTGCTTCCTTCGTTGTTCCAGCAACATCAGCAGAAGAAAAGCCAATCTTCTTCCATAAATCAGAAGTTTCTTCATCAAATTCTTCGCTTGAACCTTTCCAAAATGAAGGTATGCCTCAACTATCCCTGTATAGTCCAATGGCGCAAGCTATCATGAAGAAAATGGGCTAAGATGCTCAGAACCCAATCGGTTTGGGAGATGGTCGTGGTATTATCACGCCATTGGAACCAACCCTGACCAAAAGTCAACTGGAAGGTTGGAAACCCCACCGCCACATAGAAAAGTCTTCACATGGGCTGGGGTATGATCCTGACGCTCCCTTGAGACAGTTGACACAAAGGCTGCAAAGTCATCTTGCCGACCAAGCCTCAACATCTCATATTAATGAAGACATCGATCTCCCTGGATATCTCTTTGAAGAGTTGATCGTCAAGGATCCAGGAAATTCATCCAATTGGTACGATTTCTTCGATGATGAAGAGGAATTGTCCGATAATACAGACACACGGTTCTCTGACCCAGAAGAACCACTGTCTCCAAAGGAAGTGCCCTACTTCGACCTAGTTTCAACAGGTGATTGGGACCATCTCATAGCAAATCTTGAGAAAAGTACCAATCAAGAAGACCCATGGACAAAAGCAGAGCCGTGGTCTGTAGATACCTTTGGAACTCCAGAAGGCTTTGTTGGGTTGGAAGCCTCCGAAAATATTGTGGAGGAACCACCTTCAAATCTTCCAACAGAAGATTCTGTTCAAAAGATAGACTTGGGAAAACCTGATAACTCACGTCCTGTATTCATAAGCAAGAATATAAAGGATGATGAGTTACCCGAGTATATCGCGTTTCTTCATGAGTTCGTTGATTGTTTTGCATGGTCTTACGCTGAGATGCCTGGCTTAGACCCCAAAATAGCAGTCCATAGACTCAATCTTCAAAAAGATATCAAGCCTGTCAAACAAGGCCAAAGAAGGTTCCGTCCTGACGTGATGGACAAAATTGTACAAGAAGTTCAAAAACTCAAAAGCGTTGGCTTCATCCGTGAGGAACAGCATCCTGAATGGTTGGCCAACATCGTCCCCGTGACAAAGAAAAATGGGCAAATCAGGGTCTGCATTGATTACAAAGACCTGAACAATGCATGCCCAAAAGATGAATTCCCGCTCCCTATACCGGAGGTGATGATCGACAATACCTGTGGGTTCGAGCGAATGACATTCATGGATGGCTTCTCTGGCTACAATCAGATAAAGATGCATCCTGAAGATGGAAAACACACAGCATTTCGGACCCCGTTTGGCGTGTATTGCTACACTGTCATGCCATTCGGTCTGAAGAATGCCGGCGCTACATATCAGAGGGCTATGATGAAGATATTCCAAGATATGCAGCACAAGACGGTCGAATGTTATGTCGATGATCTCGCCGTCAAAAGCAAAAGAAAAAAAGACCATCTCAAAGATCTTCGAGAAGTCTTCCTCCGACTTCGCAAACACAAACTGCGAATGAATCCCCTCAAATGCTTCTTCGGTGTTTCATCGGGTAAGTTTCTCGGATTCATAGTACGGAAAGCTGGCATAGAGCTTGACCCCACCAAAGTCAAGGCTATCCTAGAAATGCCATCTCCAAGAACCCTAAGACAATTAAAAGGGCTCCAAGGAAGATTGGCATACATTCGGCGGTTCATCTCCAACCTATCAGGAAAGTGCCGTCCATTCTCTCGGTTAATGAAGAAAGGTGTCGATTTTGTCTGGGATGCTGAATGTGAAGCCGCGTTCCAGGACATCAAGTCATACCTGACTAAACCTCCAGTGTTGGCTGCCCCCACAACTGGAAAACCATTCCTCTTGTACACAAGAGCCCTTGACTGTTCTTTAGGCGCTCTACTCGCACAAAAGAATGACCAGGGAAAAGAAGTTGCTCTATATTACCTTAGCCGCATGTTGGTAGGTGCAGAGCATCACTACTCTCCAGTCGAAAAAGAATGCCTGGCAGTGATGTTCGCCGTACAAAAACTGCGTCACTATCTGCTATCCAACACAGTGTACCTGATTTCGAGGATCAACCTCCTAAAGGTCCTTGTCACAAAAGCAGGTTCTCTCAATGCCCGACTGGCAAAATGGTCCATCCTCCTGTCACAATTTGACATTAGGTATGTACCACAAAAAGCAATCAAAGGCCAAGCTCTAGCAGACTTCCTCGCGGAGCATCCATTGCCTAAAGATTCTCCACTCAGGGATGACCCCCCAGACGAACCGGTCTACAGTGTGGAGACTTCCTTATCAAACGCTTCCTGGCACATGTACTTCGATGGCGCAACCAGGACAAATGAAAAGGGAAATCAAATATCGGGAATTGGCATTCTCTTTGTTAATCCCGACAAATACATGATTCCACACGCATTCTCGCTACTGGAACCATGTTCAAACAATGCAGCTGAGTACCAAGCCCTAATCATAGGATTGGAACTCGCCCTTGAATCCGGCATCACTACGCTGGAAGCTTTTGGAGACTCTCAACTGATCGTCAACCAGATGAATCAGAAATTTGAAGTCAGGAAGCCCGATCTGTTGCCTTACTACAACAAAGCACAATCGCTTCGACAAAAGTTCGACATCTGTCATATCACCCACATCCTCAGAGGTGGAAACATTCGTGCAGATGCCCTGGCTGGACTTGCTGCGTCTATGGCAATCCAAGAAGGGGAAAACATGCAAATTACAGTGTGTCAAAAAAGGATTCTCCCTCCTCTCAACACACATCAAGCAGTTGCTGAATGCCACCAAGTGGTTGGAAGTCGGATCTCCGTCCTTAAACCTCTGATCAGCGACTGGAGGGATCCGTTCATTGATTACATAATGTTCGGAATCCTACCTGAAGATCCAAAAGAACGGGTAAGCATCCAAAGACGAGCCCCAAACTTTCATTTGGATATTCCTTCAAAAATGCTGTATAGAAAATCCTACAATGGAGTACTTCTACGCTGCTTGTCACAACAAGAGGCTGAGGGAACACTCAAAGAAGTACATGCTGGTCTTTGTGGAGCCCATCAGGCTGGGCCTAAGCTCTACGATCAGATAAAAAGGTTAGGTTATTATTGGCCTACCATGGTGGCTGATGCAATGCAATTTGCTAAGCGCTGCCAACAATGCCAAGTTCATGGAGATTATGTCCACATGCCTCCGGAATGGCTACATCCTACAGCAATCTCATGGCCTTTTGAAGCCTGGGGTATGGACATCATAGGTCCTATCTCCCCTCCATCGAGCAAAGGTCATCGCTTCATCTTCGCCGCTACGGATTATTTCTCCAAGTGGTCAGAAGCATTCGCGCTTAGTGAAATGAAGACGTCATCAGTCCTTCACTTCTTGCGCACCAACATCATTTGTCGCTTCGGCATACCTAAAAGATTCGTCCATGATAACGGACCACAGTTCCGCGATCACCGATTCTACAGGTTCTGCGACAAATACAAAATCCAAAGTTGTCCTTCAACTCCGTACAATCCGGCAGCGAATGGACTAGCAGAGGCCTTCAACAAGACGCTCTGCAAAATCCTCAAGAAAATGGTCTCTAGTCACAAAAGAGAATGGGGCGACAAACTGCCTGAAGCTTTGTGGGCCTATCGAACCACCGTTCGAGGACCAACCCATAGCACACCATTCTCCTTGGTCTATGGATGCGAAGCTGTTGTCCCTTTGGAGGTTCAAATTCCTTCCTTAAGGGTATCTCTATAAAATGACATGACGCAAGAAAGCAATGTCAAATTGAGACTCCAAGAGCTGGATAACCTCGATGAGAGACGGCTCGAAGCTCTACAAAGCATTGAACTCTACCAAGCACGCATGGCAGGATCTTTTGACAAAAAGGTCAGGCAACGCGCCTACAAAAAGGGAGACTTGGTTCTTACAGTAAAAAGACCAATGGTTTTTGCCAACAAATCCAAAGGCAAATTTGAACCAAAATGGGAGGGACCTTTCGTCATCGACAAAGTCTTCTCCAACGGCGCATACGCTCTTCTAAACATGGAGGGTGACAGATGTATGCTGCCCATCAATGGGAAGTTCTTGAAGCGGTACTACCCTTGAAGGCTTCTTCCATCGGGTCAGAGCGACGCCTGCACGGCCAAAGCCTATTCCTAGGTATCTGCTCGTCAAACCCACTCCTTTTGGAATTTTCATCCTTTTGTTGAAATTTCTAAAAAAAACCCCTCAAAACAATGTTTCTTTCATCGTTTCATTGTTCAAAAAAAAAAAAAGCAAATCCAAAAATCCAAGTTTAGGAGCTTCTTCCCAAACTTGACCAAAATTTTCGATCCTTGAAACCAAAATTCATGGTTTGAAACAAAATCAGGACCTAGGGATTTCAGCCCTAGTCCACCTCGACTTTTACCACCAAAATGGTTTTGAGTCAAAATTTACGACCCTCGTGTCTTTAAACAAAAAAATGGTTTTTCAAAAACCGCAAGGAAGCGACGTTCAGTCGATACTTGCAAAACCCAAAACCGGAAGGATGCGAACCCCATTCGATACTTCCAAAACCCCAAAATTTCAAAAATCGTGGAGACGCAACGTTCCAGTTGATATCCACAACCCAAATTTTAAAACAAACAAAAAAAAAAAAAAACAAAACAAAGGTTCGAAAAAACCTTAAACTTCAAAAATCGTGGGGAAGCGACATTCCATCGATACCCACAAAACAAAATTTTTGAAGACAAAAGCAGGGAAGCGACGCTTAGTCGATACTTGCACCCAAATCCGCGAGGAGGCGACATTCCATCGATACTCGCAACCGAATGAGCAAGGAAGCGACATTCCATCGATACTTGCAATACCATTCAGCAGGGAGGCGACTTTTAGTCGATACTTGCATTTTTGAAAACCAAAAAACCTGGCTTTCACGCCAAAAAAACCCGGCTTCCATGCCAAAAATCCGGCTTTCACGCCAAAAAATCAAAAATCCGGCTTTCATTCCAAAAATCAAAATTCGGCTTCCATGCCAACAAAACAAAACTCGGTTTTCAAAAAAAAATCTGGCTTTCATGCCAAAAACAAAAAATCTGGCTTTCATGCCAAAAAGTCTGGCTTTCATGCCAAAAACAAAAAATCTGGCTTCCATGCCAAAAAAAAAAAGAAATTTCGGCTTTCATGCCAAAAACAAAATCTGGTTCTTACACCAAAAACAAAACCGGCTCTCATGCCACAAACCAAATCTTGGCTTTCATGCCATCTCAAAAATTTTGGCTCTCATGCCATAAACCCAAATTTGGCTTTCATGCCACCTCAAAATTCGGCTTTCATGCCATCATAAAAAAAAAAACCTAGCTTTTACGCCAACCAAAACAGAAACCCGGCTTTCATGCCAACAAAACAAACTGGTTTTCAAAACAAACTGGTTTTCAAAACAAACCGGCTATAGATGCCATCCAAATCCGGCTATAGATGCCACCCGAAATTTGGCTTTCATGCCGTGAACAAAATCTGGCTCCCATGCCAAAACATGTCTCAAAAACTGGCTCCCATGCCAAAACAATCATTTGTCAAAAGATTTCTCACAAAATGACAAACTTTTGATCACATCCCATTTAGCAATCACTTTAATCACAATATTTGAGTGAGCGTAGGGAAAACAAAAAAAAAAGAAAGTACCAAAAAAAAAAGAAAAGAAAAGTGTTCACAAGCACTACAAAAATGTATACCAAAAAAAAAAAGATACATGTGGTATATAAAAAGAAAGAGTTTCTGTTTTAAAAAAAAAAAAGGGGGCCTCAGCCAAAAATGCTCTCCAGCCAAGCTTTTAGCTCCCCAAGCAAACTCTTGGCCTTAGCCTCTAAAGCTTCCAGGCCGTGCTTCTTCAAGATTTTGCCATAATCTTGTAGAACTCCTCATCCTTGAGAGCGATCAGTCGCTGTCTCATCTCATCTCGGTTGAGCGAGTCACACTCTTCCAAGTTTCTCTCCACATACTGGACCTTCTCCCAGGCCTGCTGTACAGCCGCATTGGAAGATCTGGCAGATCGACAAGGTGCATCGGTAACGGGCTTCTTACCCTTGTTCGTTCTGGAGGAACTACCTGCAAAGATTGAAAAGAAAAAAAAAATCAATCAACAGAATGACAGAATTTTGCTAAAAAAAATCCTAGCGAAATTTTGGCATGACTCCGGGGCAATTCCGAAGAAAAGGGAATCACCCCGAAAAGAAAGGAAGCCTGAAGATGAGCTCAACATCACTGCAAGCTCATGATCAATGAAGGATTCTCAAAGAAGACTCGAACTCAAACATTGCTGCGAGATCAAGACAGTCTTCTCAAATTTCCGCAAGAATCGGAAAAGAGCTCAACATTGCTGCGAGCTTCAAATCCCAAAACTTGCAAAAAAAAAGCTCCTCGAAACCCCCGCAAGACTAAAGAAAGAGCTCAACATTGCTGCGAGCTTCAAATCTCAAGACTTGCAAAAGATTTCCAGGTGTGCATCATCATCATGCTCCCAATTCAATTTACCAAAAATCATGCATAAAAGAAAATCATCATGCACTAGATGCTAGGAAAACCTTGACAGAATTTGACCAATTCCAACCCAACTTGGTCAAAATCAAACTTTGTCTAAGTCAAAATTCATGTTGACTTAACATAGAAACTCTAGCCTTCTATCTTGATGCATCAAACAAAAAAAAAAAAAAAAAATGCATAAACATCTTGAAATGCATGAAACCTCATTATCATGATGATACAAAAAGGGGAGAAAGGAAAGTTCTTTTTTAAAAAAAAAAAAGAAGAAAAAAAAAAAAAAAAAAAAAAAGAAGAAAAAAAAAATTATGGGCTGGCCCACAGGCCGTGGCCCATGGGCCACATGGCCGTACGGCCCAAAGCTGTACGGACATGTCCGTACAGCAGCAAAAAAAAATAAAAAAAAAATAAAAAAAAAAAAAAAAAAAAAGAAGAAAAAATGATGAAACTTTCTTTACATGGAATTTTTTGTAAAAAGAAATAAAAAACTTACTTGAAGCCATGGATGGAGAAGAAAGAAGAACTTGAAGACTCTTGAAGAAGGAGGATTCTTGATCTTAGAGCAACTCTTGAAGACTTTTGCAAAAAGGAAGCAATAGGAGCAAGAGATCCCACCTCAATTGCTTTTATAGAAGAGAGCAAACCAAAAGAGGAAACAAGAGAAAAGCGAGGAAAGGGCTAAAAATTAGCAACCTTCCCAAAAGAAAAGGAAACTTGGGATATTCTCTCCCAAAACAAAGATTCTTTGAGAAATTCTCTCCAAAAAGAAAGGGAATGAGAGATATTCTCTCCCAAAGAAAGATATTTTGAGAGAATCTCTCCCAAAATCAAGGAAACTTGAGAAAATCTCTCAAAGTAAGGATATTTTTAGATATTCTCCACCCAAAGGAGATATCTTTAGATATTCTTTACAAAGTGACACCATATGAGATCTAAGCCATCCTTCAAAGCTTAAGGTCCCATGGGTTAGCCCATATGAGCCAGGTTTGACCACCTAGGCACTAAAAGTGGCTTTTAGTCAAAATTTCTCTTACCAAGAGCATACAAAAATGGTCCCATGCCTCTTTTGAGTTGATTGGACCATACCATACAAAAATCCAAGCTTCATGAGTTTCCAAAAATCCAAACCATCCCACCTCATGAACCAAATTAAGCCAAAATCTTGAAATTGACATTCCACAAAAGCCCAAACCACTCCAATGGACCCAAAATTGTCCCAAAGAGTGAACCAAAAAACCAAACCACGGTCCCCTAACTCGCCACATACAGCCTGTTAGGTCACAAGACCAAAACCAAAAATCAAAACCCGACCCCCTAACTTGCCACATACAGCTTGTTAGGTCACAAGGTCAAAATCAAAACCAAAAACCTGACCCCCTAACCTGCCACATACAGCTTGTTAGGTCACAAGGTCAAAATCAAAACCAAAAAACCAAATCCAAATCCAAATGTCATTCTCAAAACTTTGCCTCAAGATGGTACCTGATTCCTATCACTACCATAAAATCCCCTGGAAGCTCAAAAGGCTACTCCATCAAAAAAAAAAATGCTCAAAGACTCTTGGTCAAGTCAGAAGCTCTTCTTCAAGATTCTCTTCGAGGCACATCGACTGCAAAAGCTATATCGTCGCTGTACCTCGAGGGGGCATTTGTTGACACCAAAAATGTCACTTTGCCTCTTCACACCAAAAGCTACATGGAGCCGCATCCTACCAAAAATAGGCAGGCGCCACTTCAAGCATCAGATCTTGTCAGAATCAAACAAAAACTGCAAGGTCATTCAAAACAACCAAAAGAGAGGTACACATGAAGTTTCGGGCCATTCCGACATCATTTGGCCTAGCTTCACTTCTCCAACAGCTAAGCAGCAGCTCCCGGCAGCTGAGCACCCCGGGACCATAGCACCCAATTCGGAGCTTGTGGATCATCTCAAAATAACTCCAATAGGCTCCCCATCAAATTTCAGGTCAATCGGACATCGTTTGACCGAAAGTCAAAGCTCGGCATTTCCCACACGGTGAAACAAAGGCAAGCGTTTGCATGACTCCAAACGCCTTCAAAACTCAAACGAAAGCCTATGGTTGGTCTTAACTACTGATGAGGGAGTCACACGTCGAATTTCAGGTCAATCGGACATCGTTTGACCGAAAGTCAAAGTTCGACATTTCCCTCGCGGTGACATCAAAGGCAAGCATTTGCATGACCCCAAATGGCTTCAAAAATCAAAAGAAAGCCCATGGTTGGTCTTATTTAATGCTCAAGAAGCTTCACCTCAAATTTCAGATCATTCCGACATCGTTTGACCCTGTTTCAGCTTCTGGCGGAAAATCAGCAGTTCTGCGCTCGGCTTTTCCCGGAAAATCGGAAACTTTGCAAACCAATTTGCAAGGATTCTCATCATGTTTTTCAGAGGGAAATCAAGCAAAAAATGTGGAGAAATTTCATAGAAAACAAACAAAAAAAACGGAAGCGAAAAACGACGAAAAACGGCCAGAAACGGGCCCCGGGAAGCAATTTTCCCCCCAGGGTCGCAGAGCCCCGCGACCCTGGGCCATGGTCGCCGGCGACCATGGCCCATGGTCGCCGGAGACCATGGGGCCGGCGACCCTGGGAGGTCCGGGGCGCCGATTTCGCCCCGGGACCCCCCGTTTCGTCCGTTTTCGCGAGACGAGTTGTCTGTCCCTGTGATTTTTCCAGATTCAGACTTTTGAGGCTCCAAATTCGCCGATATTCGCCAAGATCACAGGAATCCTTCCAAGAACTTCAAAAACTTCGTTGATCGCCAGCTGAACAACCAAAAAGTGCACTTTCTGCCCGCCCGATCGCGAAATCGACTGGACAGATGCTGCCGGCCCGCTAGTATCAACCAATGTCTGAAACTACATGATCATCTGATGTTGATTTACATAAGGATCCATCGATGATCATCGCAAAGGGAATTCCAAGAGACGCAACATGGCCCGCGACTCTTCAGCTACCAAGGTGGCCACTTAGTGCAATCAATTGGCCCGTTTATGGCAAGTTAATGCGGTCATTAACCCATTATCTTGAACGGCCCAATCAGAAGCCTCCGTTCAGGAGTTACAAGTCCAAGCAATCATGGCATTCAAGCCATGAAACTCCTAACATAATGGAGATTAAAGGCGATTAAATGCCCATGACTCTCCTCCGGCCAATGAAATACAAGGGTCAGGAGTTACAAAACAAAAAGCAATTAAACTTGTAACTCCTCCCTTAATGAGCTTTATTACCATAAAGGCTCATAAATCACTCCTAAAGGCTACCAAAAGGCCTATAAATAGGAGTCCTCTCCAAGCATTCCAGGAGAGGGGGAGACACACAGAAAAACCAGAAGGATCCAGAAAATAGCCACGGATCCGGAAAAATCGCCAGAAAATCATTCAAAAATCCTTGGAGAAATCCCTACAACCCTGCTCCTTCAAGAAAACTCTGCTGCAACAAGTTCAACAAGGTGATTGAAGCCCCTTGGGGGGCCACCCCCCCCAAAGACCACCTCTCCTTCTATCCAACATGGCTAGATGCGGCTTTTCAGCCCGTCTACTCAGTTTTTTACCGGATATAGGACCTTATCTTGGTCCTTATCCTCTAAAAATCTGAGGTTGGAGCCAAGCCAAGAAATCAAGCACTATGTTCTCATCTGAAGGACGATGGCGGAGCCCATACATGACTCGCGACCATCGATCTGAACGAGCCCTCCCACAATCGCATGAGAAGTTAGATTCCTTTTTCTTACTTTTCTGTTGTAAATTGTATTTTTTCTAAAGAGACAAAAAATCACATCTCTTGTCTTTCATTATTGATAAGATTTGTAAATCGCCTTTCATGGCAAAATCGCCTCCAACGGCACCAAACCGCCTTCTACGGCACAAAAACGCCTTTCACGGCATTCAAACAAAACTGTCTCTTTTATTAAAATATGTATGCAATGGAAAACTAGAAAAAAGTTTCATTTCCCTTTTTACTTGTGAAGGTGGATCTCCGGATCACCATTTCTAAATTCCAAGTATTAAAGAGAAATTGGCATACCCGTACAAAAAAACTGATGCCCGCTTTTCCTTTTTCCCTCCACCATACCCCGTCAGCCCCGGGGCGGAGGCAGCTTTGGAAAAAGACAAAAGCCGGGACCATCAAAAGTTTATACAAATAACATTTAATTACATTTCCCAAAATTAGAGGCCAACAAAGGCCAATATTACAAAATAATAACCCAAAAGAATGGTTAATAAGTTCTCCCCAAAATGTTACGCCTCTTGTAACAACCCGATGTCAACATGACATCGTCAGCACGCCACTCAACTAGAGGTTGCGGCTCACCTACCGCCTCCTCCGGCTCCTCCTCAAGGAAACCGGCAACGGGACCTGAGTACCAAAGCAAAGGATCAGACACGACGGTCTGGCAAGAGAGTGAGAAGATACAACAACATATAATAGATGAAATATCTCGAAAAGCAAGGAAATCTGTTTAAGCAAGAACTCTCGCAAAATAGATAAATCATTCGTTAGAAAACATGTAAACAAGATAAAACATATGAGGTAACCAAGGGATCGGGAACTCACAAGATGGCAATCACATAAAGCTAAGTCCTCTGTCACTAAAGTGACAACAGTATCACGGGACGTTGATCTCAGTCACACGAGGTGAGGAGATTCAATGCAAATCATATATACAATATAAATATACGGGACGGGACCACGGTAGCGAACCGGGTATCGGGACGAGACCACGGTAATGACCGGGTATCGGGATCCAAACTGCAGCTGGCGGGACGGGAGAGGGATTTCCAAGTCGGTGGATCAAACCGACAAGGTATCCAAGCTTAGTGATGCCGACACATAGGTTAAATAACACATCGATACATATGCAAGTAAATCAAGTACAAGTAAATCAATGAACGGGCAAGAATATACAAATGTATAACTTTCATTTCATATCGGGCAATACTCTTCGGGACAAGTCAATGTTGCTAGTGTAACCATCAAGCTTTCGGGAAAACAGATCATGTAAAGTAAATCTTGGAAATGAAGAAATAAAATGAACTATTACAATTCCGGGAAAATATTGATTTTAAGATCTATTTAAGTGAATAGGGGTCCCGTATGTCGATTATTGAAATGATTTGGTACTCCTTGAGTTTGAAGACATTCCGGGCTCCTTATGCACTTTTACGATTGTTAAAACTTAATATGAGCTTATGGTTAGAACTAGGTATTACCATAGAAGATCAAGACTATAAACGGTCCATCCTAAGTATGATGTCAACCCAGAACCATCGAGCAACCTACTCAGTCACCGAAAGGAATAGAATTCGCGATACCCAAGGAAATAGACTTTGCATTTAGGTATGAAGAAGATATCGTGTCGTTCCATCCCGTTCAAGATTGAAATAGATTGAACTTCGATGCCTCCGAACCAACCGTGAAGAGCATCGGCTCAAGACGCCCTCACATATGGTCAAGTGAGTCCAAGGAGGGTATCCAAGGTCCACAAAAAAAAAAATATCAAAACCCACTGGACTCAAACTGAGTCCTCCGATCGATCGGCCTTACAGTCCGATCGATCGGCTCAAAAAGCCTTACAGTTAAAGACAGTCCGATCGATCAGCCTGCACGTCCGATCGATCAGCCTGCACGTCCGATCGATCGGACCTGCACGTCCGATCGATCGAACCTGGGCGTGTAGCAGGTCCGGGAACTTGATTTTTTTCCTTTTTGTTTCCTTTCCTTCCAACACATCAACAACCACATAGAACTATAATCAAGATGACTTAAACACATGTTTCCAAGACATTAAATGAGGCTATCAAGATGCATTAAGATCATTTATTCCAACCATGAAAAATCAATAAAAGCAATCAATGAAAGCATGAAGATCCACAAATGCTTCACCAAACCATTGAAACTTAAAAACATCCAATCATTCACTTGCCTCAAGTCCAAGCTAGCTGAAATCAAGCCTCTATTCACTTCTATTGCTCAAAGCCAAGCTACAATAAAAAATCCCCAAAACAAACCCTAAAATGGGTCAAACAATGAAATGACAAGGAAACCTTTCAATAATAAAGGTGGAGCTTCTCTAAGGCTATAGGAGCACAAATCTAGAAGATGAAGAAGAACACTTACTTGGATGACCTTCAAATGAAGAGAGTTATCTCAAAGGGAGTCTCAAAGTTGATGGATTCTTCTACAAAAGGTATCAAAGTGAAGCTTGCTAGATGAGGAAGAGATTGGTGATCTCCATTTCGAGTTTGGTGCAAGATTGGTGAGGATTTGAGATGGAGAAGCAAGAAGAAGAAGAGAAAGCAAGAAAACCCTAGACTCTCCTCTTGTGCTGGAAAATGAAAATGGAAGAGGAAGGGGAAGGGTCTCCTTTGTTAACAATTGAGAGGTTGGGTCCCACAACTTAAGGAACTAGTTTGGCTGAAATCATCTCTCTCGGGTCCTCGGATGAATTCGACGAAGAAGGAAGAAATGTTCGTCGAAATCTCTAGTTTCAAAAAAGTATATGTTTCGCTGGTTTCGGGAATATCAAGTTTTGGGTACAGATTTGGTGTGAAATGACTGTTTTACCCTCAAGGCTATGAAATCAGGGTTCGGGATCTCAAACGGAATCGGGATCAACATGAAAGTTGTAGGGATCATCAAAACGAGTAAAACGGGATTAAAATCATGAATGTAAAAAACCTCCGATAAATCCTCAAACATATGCAATGTCCTGAAAAGGAACCCCCAAAGGGCCCTACTAACACAAAGCAAGTCAAAATCCCCAAAACTATATCAAAAGCTATTCCAAACCCAACTTGGCCAAAAACACTAATCAAGCTTAGCACTAACACGCAACTTAATTAGCACTAATCGGGTTCACTCGGGTCGGGGTCTTATAGGAGTTACTGTAAGGAGAAATTCAAAGCTTCTCAAATTCCTGTTATAAACTCTCATTTGGATTTTTTTAATCTAAAATACATTTTAAAAGTTAAGAATTTATAAGATTTTTATAATTATTCCAACTGTTTGAGTATAACTAATTTTAATGATTTATTGAAATTCTTCTACTTTGATAGGGAATTCAAATAAAAAAAGTTCTTCTCCTAAGTTATCAATTGAACCCCATTATGCTATAATGTTACTCATTATTTATTATTATTCATACCATTTTGATGATTCATTTCTATTTTTTATATATTATTCTTGGAATATACTTGTATAACATGTATCAATAAAAAATATAGATAAAAGATTAAGGGCTCGTACGGTAGATTCTTCCATTTGTTATGTACTGAGGTAACCTGAATGACCCTGTTAAATTTTTGGAGTTAATTTCATATCTTGTGCTTAATGGAAACCTACAATTTCCCTATTAAACTCTTTACTGTTTTAGGAGTGACTTCAATATCTTATGATTTTGGGTATAATTGTGTAGTTTCTTCCATCCCTTGGTTAGATGTAAATTGGCTTCTTTTAGTAGTGCTTTAAACCCCCCAAAAATTGAAATAGTTGGAATTATCTCTGAAGTTTCCAAAGAAGCCCTTACAAGTTGGTCAGAACTTATTTCCAAAACCTAACAAGTGTACCCATAACTTGACCATGCATGGTTAACTCAATGAAGTCTTTACAAGTTGTTCTCTTAGCTTCTGGTTTTCATCAACATGAACCAGATAGCCATAACTTACAACTGAAAGGTGTGTAATGTTCGACTTGTGTAATTCATTTAAGCTTTTTCTATGACAACTTGCGCCAAGTAAAGTAAAAGCTCAGGTGGTTAGTGACACCAAATGTCTCTGTAAGGGGGCAATATATAGTACATGACTTTGAGTCCTTCCAAGAACAAAAAAAGAGGAAAAACTATGAAGGAGTTGTTGCTGTTTTACTATGTTATTATTATTGTTATTTTGAGTTTTAACTAGTCAAATAAAATTTACAAATCACAAAACATGTTAAGATAAAACATGTTAAGATTTTTTGTTTGAGGAGCCTGATACTAAAGATAAAATACAGGAGGAAGAAGATGTTTTATTTTAGGAAAGCCAGACTCAAAATGTAATAATCACCAGTTCAAAAAGATAAATAGAATAGGAAGAAGATGTCAGTGTCTGGTTTTTGTGGTGTTTTGGTTGTGGGGTACTGAGCTATTGTGGTCGTAGTGAATTCAACAATTTATCCTATCCTGTTCTTCAATCACTTTATTCTCATCTTGAAAGGTATTAAATAGTTGCAAATGGAGGTATGAAAAACACAAAGGAAAATGCAGTTCAATTCATTTACCACGAGATGCTTGAGCCTGTGCTTCAGTAATGAATTCTGAATATGAAGCCTGACAAACAAGCCACCAGATCATCAAAAGTGTGAGGAACTTCAAAATAATAACAATAATAGTAGTAGTGAATTCATGTTATAGAGATTGCTATTATACCTGCATTACTTCTATATTTTCACTAATCCTGTCTGTCATCTTCTTATATTCCTTCCCTGCTTCATCCATTACTTGAAGGCACGCCTGTGACTGGATCTGTATTGATGCAATGGAAAATGAAACACAAATAAACGGATCATTGGCTCTGGTCTAAAATTACACTAACCAAATTATCTTTACTGTTAGAAATCCACCTCCTAGCAACTTGAATCAGAAATTGTCCCATGTGAGGCCGTCCATTGGATGGTTGTTACCAATTCCTGATCTATGTTATCTTCAGATTGTGTTCCAGCTACAGGAACCCACCTTATCTATCTATATTATCTTGTCATGCAGCAACTTTTATGGTAATTGGTCCAAAATGGTCCAAACTTAAAGACAATTTATGGTTGGTTGATATCCTCCGATACATTTAGTCTTTTAATTATATCGCATCTGCAGTAGCCAATATGACAGTCTAGATCATCCAATCAGTAGCCACCAATATGATTCATAGGCTGATGTGGTTTTTATTTATTCATTTAAGATTTGTTGTTGTTTTGTTTATTCTTCTCTCTTTTTTATTCCTTCATTAGTTTTTTTATTTGATAATAGAAAATTCATTAAAACAAAGAAAGGTTTACAATCACAACAAACAGAGCATGTAGTAGGAGTTTGTCAGTTAGAGTCGTTGGATTACAAATCCATTTTGAGTATTCTTAATCATGATTCTTAATTTTTAACCACTTATAGAAATACAATCATTGGAATTTACATACATAAGACGAACAGGCCCTAGAGGAATGAAGATTCAGAGAACAGGTTTTAAGTACACCATCATTTTCTTTTAATGTTTTTTGAATGGTGGTAATAAAATCTTTATTTTGGCTTTTCTTTAAGAGTTCAATGTTGCAATAGGGCACTACTAATATACTCTAGTCTAGATCTATATAGCATCTTGGTTTGTTTGTGAGAGATGCATACAAGCTTGTAGTGTTACTGCATAAGGCTGTGAAAGTTTTGGACTTAATTACTAGTTTGTGGGTGGTTTCTTTGTAGTGTATGCAACTGTAGTTGGACACTTGTGACAAAAGAATGTATTGTGTTTTAACTGATCCAATACACCATATGATGTTTTAGTTGAATACATTGGCTTCATATGATGAAAGATAGCATTGTGAACTTGCACACTGTTTTATAATGCTAGTAATGCTCAAGCTGTTTTATATTTTGCAACTTTAACATGAGTAAACTGCTGACATGTTATCCACTATGTGCAGCTTAAATTCCCATTTTTGTGTGTTCTTATTCAATTCTAATTTTTTTTTTCTCTTATGTTCACGTTTGTTTGCATTCAAGTGTAGTGTTATAGCCACTTCGCATTTGGTACAGCCACTGACCGCGATTTTCATCCATGTCAGTCAGTGTGTCAATTGTTACTTTTATATTGCTTTATTGCTAATTTTGTTTGTGTTTCTTACCATTTGCAGATGACGATGAAGATAATGTGGCACAGGTTTTAAGTTGCTAGAAATTGGAGTAATTACTTTTCATGGTTTTATAAATCCAAATAATTTTTCAATGGGTGATGATGATGATGATGGGCCTGTAGTTTTTAAAAGGAACATCACTTCATCCAAGAATCATCAATTGAAATCAGCTCTAATGAACACGTCATCCCATCATTTAATGAAGTTAGAAGTCCACCTCCCTCTTCTTCAGTTAAAAAGCCAAAACTTCTGGCTGATTCTGTGCCTAACAAAATTAAGGCAGAACATGAAGTTAAAAAAGAAGCAAAGATGGATGTGCCTAACAAAATTAAGGTAGAGAAGGAAGTAAAAAAAGAATAAAAAAAGAAGCAAAGATGGATGATGATGATGATCACATACCAATTTCCCAGAGAGTGAAAAAATCGGTTTCATCAGACAATCGATCCTTATCAAAGAAACCAACAAAGGTTGTCACCTCCCAATTGAAGAAAACAAACAAGAAATCAAAAAAGTATGTAAAAGCTTCTAAATACTCAAAGTCGTTGAAGGTGCCACCTGGCTCCGGTGGAGGGCAGAAGTGGACTACATTGGAGCACAATGGTGTCATTTTCCCTCCTCCATACAAACCTCACGGGATTAAGATGATATACAATGGACAGCCAGTTGATTTAACTCCAGACAAGAAGAGGTGATGCTGAATATCTTTTATGATCTTGTACCATTTTCACTATTTCTTTTCATTTCTTGTCATGTGATTCTTGTTGCTTCCACTTGTCACATTGCATGTGGCCCGTTGCCCTTGATAAATACATTTTATTCTTTACTTGCAGCTTTGATTTACTATTTTTTTGTATATGCTGAAAGTATTAGTTCTGCAGGTGAGAAACTTCATGTTCTGTGTCGCGGCCCCGGACCGAGAGATCCGGGATCGGGACTAATATTGATGTTAGGATGATCCACAACTGCTTAATAATACCATATGATTTATTTAATTTCCCACAGGTGTCCGCGGTGAGGATATCACAACCTTGCATGAACATTTCCTTTGAGTGCGGAAGCGTGTAGCAAATCAAATAGTAGACTATCTCTAATCATGCAAGCATTAATATCAAATATCAAACTGTATCAGAATGAGCAATGATCTATAGCAAGTTTCCCAAAAGTTGTTAAAGTTGGACAAAATATCATTTAGTTACAATCCCCAAAATTAGAGGCCAACAAAGGCCAATACTACAAAAGAATAACCCAAAAGAATGGTTAAAAAGTTCTCCTCAAAATGTTACGCTTCTCAAAGCAATCTGATGTCTACATGACATCGTCAGCACGCCACTCGACTAGAGGTTGCGGCGCGCCTACCGCCTCCTCCGGCTCCTCCTCAAGGAAGCCGACAACGGGACCTGAGTACCAAAGCAAAGGGTCAGACACGACGGTCTGGCAAGAGAAAGCAAGGATACAACAATATCTAATACAAGAAAATCTCTGGCAAAGCGTATAAATCTGAGTTAAGCAAGAACTCTCATAAAATAGATAAATCATTTGCGATGAACAAGTAAACAATATAAAACATATCAGGTATCCAAGGATTCGGGAACTAACAAGGTGGCAATCACATAAAGCTAAGTCCTCTGTCACTAAAGTGACAACAGTATCACGGGACGTTGATCTCAGTCACACCAGGTGAGGAGAAGCAACGTAAACATATATACAATATAAATATACGGGAACGGGACCACGGTAGCAAACCGGGTATCGGGACGGGACCACGGTATTAGACCGGGTATCGGGATCCAAACTGCAGCTGGCGGGACGGGAGAGGGATTTCCAAGTCAGTGGATCAGACTGACAAGGTATCCAAGCTTAGTGATGCCGACTCATAGGATAAAACCAATCGAGGCATATCAAGTATTCAAGTACAGTAAATAAACGGTAAAACGGGGGTGCTCAAGGGCACACTGTCTTTCCATATCGGGCAATACATTTCGGGGCAATTCACTGTTACTATTGTAGCTCCAAAGCTTTCGAGAAAACAAGTCATGTGATGAAATTCTTGGGAATGAGGTGAAACAATACACTATAATGAAATTCGGGTAAAATATCAATTTAGAAATCCAATTAAGTGAATAGGGGTCCCGTATGTCTATTATAGCCCTTACTTGGTACTCTTTGAGTTTTGAGACATTCCGGGCTCTTTATGCACTCCTACGATTTTTCCAAAATTTCGAATGACATATTTGTGATATGGTTTCTTTCTCGGATGGCATCAAGCAATGCCTAGTGAATCCCCTTCGATTGACAAAGCTCAACGCTTGAACGAACCGGAGAGTTTGTTCGAGCGGGGAGCTTTTCGAAACATGGGGAATTTCGGTTACCTGACGGTCACCTAGCGGTTAGCCGTCGTTGGGGCAGGCGGCTAGCCGCTGGCTGACCGTGCAGCTGACCGCGGCTAGGCTGCAGAAATGCAGCTTACTGGAAAGCTGACCGTCAAATGCGGTTGCCTGGCAGTTAGCCGCCTATGCATTCGGCGGTTAGCCGCTGGGTAACCGTGGAGCTGACTGAGTTTTCAAGGGGGATATCTGATGCTCTCTGGAAAGGTAACCGTGAGTGGGCGGTTGGATAGCGGTTAGCCGCCGATGTGTTCGGCGGTTAGCCGCTGGCAAACCGTGAGGCTGACCGTGTTTTAAGGGGGAAAACGATGCTCTCTGGAAAAGTCACCGCGGTGCGCGGTTAGCTGGCGGTTAGCCGCTGGCTAACCGTGAGCTGACCGCCAGTTACGAAAATGCTCACTGTGTTCAGTTTTGAGTCATTTTCCTCCTCAAAAGCATCTTCCTCACATCACAAGGTCCTTACAATAACATTGAGCTAATAGCTCCTCCAATGCACCTCTTTACACTTCTCCAAATCCCCATTATGAGTGCTCTCCATCACTTCTTCCATGTCGAGTCCAATGCAAAGAAGACGGGAAGTAAACCATTTCACAAACATTCATTTAAGCTAACACAAGGATAATAAATACTCGACCAACATGATTACAAAACATTGAATGGAACTATCAAGATACATTATGAGCATTTATTTCAAACAAACCTCATTAAATGAAAGTATGGAAAATCCATAAATACTTCACCAACCCATTTCAAACTTAAAAACATCCAAACATTCACTTGCCTCTAGTCCAAGCTAGTTGAAATCAAGCCTTTTATCACCTCTATTGCTCAAAGCCAAGATACAAATCAAAAATCCCAAAAACAACCCTAAAATGGGTTACACAAGGAATGACAATGAACAAACCAACAATAATGCAAATGTAGTACCTCATGGCCTAGGAGACAACAAATCTAGAAGATGAGAATGATCACTTACCTTGAAGGTCCTCTAATGGCAATGGTAAGCTCAATGAAGGTCTTGGAATGGGGG
Source organism: Cinnamomum chago (assembly GCA_038049695.1). Classification (NCBI taxonomy): domain Eukaryota; kingdom Viridiplantae; phylum Streptophyta; class Magnoliopsida; order Laurales; family Lauraceae; genus Cinnamomum; species Cinnamomum chago. The sequence goes on from CP142456.1 coordinate 49,783,399, forward strand.
GTCCTCCTCACAAATGGTACCAATGGAAAGCTTGAGAGATGAGGGAGTGATTGGTGACTTCCATTGCTTGGTTGATGAGCTCTAGGTATGGCTTGGAGATGAAGAAGCAAGAAGAAGAAAAGAAGAGTCACAAGAAACCCTAGGTTCAGTTGTGCTGGAGCAATGGAGAGTGAATGAGAAGGAAAGAGATGGGTTCTCTTTGTTAACAAGGGAGGCTTGGGTCCCACAACTTAAGGAACTAAATTAGCTGAAATCATCTACTTCGGGACCTCGGATGGGTTCGACGAAGAAGGAAGAAATGATCGTCAAAATATCTAGTTTCCAAAAAGTACATGTTTCGCGGGTTTCGGGGATATCGAGTTTTGGGTACAGACTTGGTGTGCAATGACTGTATTGCCCTTTAGGCTATGAAAATCGGGTTTCGGGATCTCGAATGAATACGGGATTAACATGAAAGTTGTTGAGATCTACAAGATGCATGCAACGGGCCAAAAACATAATCCACAATAAATCGGGAAATTCCTCGAGAAAATACAAAGCCGAAAAGGGAACCCCCAAAGGGCCCCACAAGCTACCAAAGCAAATCAAGACAATCGAATTAGCCCGAAACCATAATCAAAGCTAATCCAAACCCAACTTAACCAGAAATCACTAATCAAGCTTAGCACTAACACGCAACTTAATTAGCACTAATCGGGTTCACTCGGGTCGGGGTCTTACATTCTGCAGGTGAGAAACTACAGTATTAGTGCTGATACTATTTTTTTTTGTATCTTACTTGAGCCTGATTGGGCTCGTATGGTCTTTGGTCTCTTTCAGGTGAGAAACTGAGAATCTCTCCAGCAAGAAGTTATCTTCCTATTCTTTGGTGATGAATTATACAACACTAGCGTTTTGAATTTGATATTCAAGGCTCATGGTTGGATAATCCCCATGAAAGAATCCATGGGCCTGTTTGATTAGCACATGTATATCCTTCCCATTCAACATGCCTTTTCAACCATGGTTCCCTCTTGTATATAAACAAAGCATTTAATTTTGGTGGATTCTTACATATTCATCTTGGATATATTTTCTGCAGGTGGGGAATTGAAATGCCTGCTATAATTGCCAAATCCATATCCTTACTCTCCGATGCAGGTCTTGGAATGGCCATGTTCAGTTTAGGTGCATATCAAATCTCATGCTCAAAAAGTTTCTGTTTTAACTATTGGCCTTTATTATATAATTTATAGAGGGCTACATGAGAAACTTGCACACATTGACATCTTTTGGGTAATTTGTAGGTTTGTTTAGGGCATTACAGCCGAGGATAATTGCATGTGGGAATTCAATCGCTGCCTTTGCCATGGCTGTTAGGTTCATAACTGGACCAGCTGTCATGGCTGCCGCTTCGATTGCTGTCATTTTCTAAAAGACATCACATGTCAACAATAGACAATTCTAATAAGAAATATAAATAGCTAAGTTACATGCATTTGAGATGCATCCTGATGTAGTCATCTGAACTTACTAGTGGGATCAATAATTTAAATTCACACTAGTGACACAATGGCAATGTGGACATGGCGTTGCAACGACATGTATGGAAAGTAAATGATAAGCCAAAGGTTAGCTAAAGTAGTTATTATTATTATTATTTTTGGAAGTGGTGATTCATGATTGATGTGAGGGAACTACTCAAAGTAGTTAACTTAGGAATATGATGAGATTAAATGCTTAGGATCATTCAAATGATTGGTTCTGACTTGTGACTGCTCTGTGTAAATTTGGTGACTTGACAATGGTAAGCTAATGTAGCTTTGGTAGTGAATTTTGTCCCTCTGATCCCTACTGATGTCATTTCTTTATTGTTTGCAGGTTGGGCTTTTGCTGATTCTGTTCTTCATAGGTTGGCACCTCTCTGGGTAGGTGCCAGAGGATTAGAGGATTTGAAACATGTATTAAATGCTGAAGGCATTGTGGTCAGTTCAACCATTGTGGCATTGTGGCATTGTGGATTAGGCTCCTCCCTCTCAACCTGATTTATATCTAGGACTGTGGTTTTTTGGCTGTTTTGACGTAGTGTTCACATGGTCAAGCCAATGTGCATTAAGGTTTACTAGCAAAAATATGGAGTCCTTGTGGCAATACTAGCCACCCGTTTCCTGCTCAGATGACCAACCACGATGGAAATCATATCTCAGATTTGGAGGTCTTTTTCCAGTAAAACTATGACCATTGGATGGAAATTGTGTAACAAACTGTAAGCAATTCATGTTGTGTTGTGGCTTAAAACAGTAGTGACTTTCTCGCAATAATTGGGGATGCAATGGAATTTTTTTTCTTGATTGTGTTCTCATTATGGGTGTTGTAATCAGCTCAATAAATTAACTTTTTTTTCTGATTGGGTTCTCTTTTTCGGTATTGTAATCAGCAATTTTGAGTCCAGGTAGTGTAATAGTAGTTCTCAAGAGGAGAGTTCGAACCTTCCTATAAGTGCACGCGCTGAGCCATTTTCCAGATAACCCAAAGGTTCGAACTCTCAAGAGGAGAGTTCGAACATTCCTATGGATGCACGCGTTGAGCCATTTTCCAGGAACCCAAAGGTTCGAACTCTCAATATGAGTGTTCGAACCTTCCTGTAACACACCCATTGAGCCATTTTCCAGGGAGCCCAAAAGTTCGAACTCTCAAGAGGAGAGTTCGAACCTTACTGTTAAGTGCACGCGCTGAGCCATTTTCATTGTTTATATATCTCAATTTATAGTCAAGGTCAATCTTGTTGCTGGACAACAAATTGAGAGATAAAGCTCTAAAGGATCGTAACGATATCGTTATAAGAAAATCTAGAAATCACTAGTCTGGGTGAAATCCGTGAGCCTTTTTCATTATTTATGTATCTAAAAAAAAAAAACACTAGAGTTTCGATTAGGGGGATGGCCAAAGATCACTCTAATCACATCATCTAGCCCTTCACTTTAGAGCATCAAAGTTGGACGACGACTTTGTTTGTGAACCTATTTCCTTTTCCGCGGTGATTCAATCATATGGTGGATATTTTGGGTGTTGGTCTGGCAAGACTTATGCTCTTAATGAACAAGATGGCTTTTACTTTTAATATGCAAAAAAATATACACGAGGCACAGAGAATTCTGAACTGCTACCTCTGTTTTGTATTTTTTTTTCATTGATCAACTCATTGACAAAAGACTCCTGAAATAAAAGCAATGGCCTAATAAACAAGTACACCTATCAAACCAAAATGTTATGTGTGATGGTTCACTAGAATGGAAGCTTCTGATGTTTGGATTTTGACGGTTATGGTCCTATATAATTGAGGTGCCCATAGTTCGAAATGGGTGATATCCGTGAACCTTGGTTGGGAGTACTCAAACCAAGCATTTTCCAGAGGTGCCCATAGTTCGAACTCTCATCGTGAATCATCATTTTCCTCTTTTTATGGATGAGATATAACTTCAACTAGTCTTTAATAACTAGAGAAAAACTTATGAGTCATTCTGCTTTAATGTACATGAGCTCCTTTTACAGTAGATTCTCTTTTAAGGCCTTAACATTTCTTATTAGTAGAAAATGTAAGTAAAGCAAACATATTTGCAAGAATATAAGTCCTTTATCCAACCTACATGCAAGTTCCACTAGAGCAACATCAATATCATAGGGCCCTACAGATTGACTCTACATCAAGGAGCAACATCCCATCTTCCGTGGATGACTCAGTGGCAAAACTACCTTTCAATTCTGCCCAAAACTTTCTGGCCAAATTCCAGACAGCCAAAGGTACGAACCCTCAAGAGGAGGGTTCGAACCTTTGAGGAGTGGAATCTTTGGGCCAAATTCCAGACAGGCCAAAGGTTCGAACCCTCAAGAAGAGGGTTCGAACTGTGCAGACCTACACTTCCTGAGCCAATTTCCAGAATATCCAAAGGTTCGAACCCTCAAGAGGAGGGTTCGAACCTTGCAGACCTTGCAAAAAACTCTTAAGGATTGTAACGACATCGTTATCAGAAAAATTTAGAAATCACTAATCTGGGTAAAACTCGTTAGCCTTTTTCATTATTTATGTATCTTAATTTATATTCAGGGTCAATCTCGTTGAAAACTCTAAAGGATCTTAACGATATCGTTTTGAAAAAAAATTTAGAAATTACCAATCTGGGTGAAATTTGCGAGTCTTTTTCATTGTTTATGTATCTCAATTTATAGTCAGGGTCAATCTCAATGCTAGACAACAAAAATGAAAGAAAAAGACTCTAAAATCATAATTGTTGATTGTGTTGGTTGGATGTCATATTGTTGATCTGATTTGGGACCCTTAAACAACACGTCCCAGACTTTTCAAACCTTCAAGCACTAATCAGAAACGCTAAGGCTTCGAAAAAGAATCTGCTATAAAGGGAGCTCCTGTACATTAAAGCAAAACGTTATGAAACCAGTTATTGAGGATACATCAAAATATACAAGGGTTCGAACCTTAGAATTCTGAACTCCCTGAGCCCTTTTCCAGGGGGGTCAAAGAAGAGGGTTCAAACCCTTGTATCCTGCACTCCTCTTCGTGAGGGTTCAAACCCTCAATAAAAGGGTTCGAACCTTTGAATTGTGAACTCCCCAAGCCATTTTCCAGGGGGGTCAAAGTTTGAACCCTTTGAATTGTGAACTCCCTGAGCCATTTTCCATTTGTTGTTTATAGGCCATAACCACTGTGATTTAGAGCCTTGATGATGATAACCCTTTATGTAATTTATAGAAATAAGAAATTAAAATGCATGAACAAATCCAAGACTTCAAAGAGACTGAAGGTTGTTATATAACCCATGAGAGGTAGGCAAAAAGAATATTCTTTTCAATTGATATCAGTAATCCATAAAAAGAAAGGAAAGCCTTGTCTGAGTAAAAGAAGCTATTTCAATGTTATGTGACATTTTAGGCTTTTAGCCCAGAAGTAACATTTACTAATAAACCACAACAGGAGAAATCACGCCAAGGCAAGAACAATGCTCGATTTTCAGTCGCCTTCTCTTCCCCACTAAACTTGTCTGATTGCTCCTCTATGCAGTCTTCTTCATCAATGCATGGGATTTGTCTTAGAGATTTGTCTGCATGAGATAGGGATGTGAAATTATCCACCTTTTCCATCCAAACCGTTATCGGGTACAGATGCAGAACATGGCTTAGTGGTAGTAGAGTTAGAAAATTCATAAGCTCTTCATCTTGATTCAGGTTTTCAATCTTGTTCAGCTGAAACAATAGAACACAACCATTTCTTTTGCCAAATATCTGAACCCCTTGTAATATGAGGTGAATTTATCCTCCTGCACCACAAGTGAATGTCAGACGGACACGAAATTCACTTAAGTTTTATCAACTTATTCAAATAGGCATCAAAAGAGATGTGACAAATAAGAAGCTATAAGCTTACAGTAATGTCATAGTTGTAAAGACAATATAGTAAAACAAGTGTATTTCAATATATGCTCACCTTGTCGTGCCAGACTCGTTTTGAATTATGGTTCTCTTGCTCATATAAAATGGAGTTATCCATAGGACCAGGTTGTAGATTGTCCATCTATAATCTGTAACAAGTTTAATCGCAAACCACAACAGCATGAATCAGTAAAACAAGAGAAGGCATGCGGCCATGAAGAATTAACAGCTAAAGCACAAGAGAATCTTTAATAGAAATACATAAACATAAACAACAGACATTGACTAGGAAACAAAAGAAAACGGCATATATCAGCGTAGTGAGTTAAAATCACAGGCCTAACATTATACGAACTTGAATTCCTACTCATATGAACTTGAATTTTGTGCCCGACATTGTTTTTTGATAACGATATCGTTACCATCATTTATAGTTTATTCATCCATTTTTTGTGTCCAACAAGAAAATAGTGGTGATTTTATATTGAGATGCATAAACAATAAGAAAGACTCACGATTTCACTCAAAATCCAGTTTTCAAAATTTTCTGATAACGATATCATTACAATTATTTATAGGTTCTTCGCCCATTTTTTGTCTCCGACAACAAAATGACAATGACTTTATAATGGGGTGCATAGACAATGAGAAAGGCTCACAGATTTGGCTCATAAATGCATTTTCCTAATAGGTATAGTTTGCCGCTCACAGATTCTACACTTCGGTTAGGAGTTCCCTAGTATTAGTTCCAGTTTTTCCTTCTTCTTCTTATATGAACCGAACCTAACAAACACATCCCTCTTGCTTTTAAAGTACACAAACAGTAAGCTTAAATTCAAATGAACATAAAATGCAAGAGTTACTTCCTAAGGATGCAGAAACTTGTTGGGTTAAATGAAAATTTAATAAGAAAACAAGTTTGTGGGGAGAAACTGATTTTAAGTAGATAATATATTAGAGGTTATGGAACTATACACGGTAAGCTTAAATTCATATCTTACCAAACTACTCATGGATAAAGTATTTTTGCATGGTTCACAAGTGTGTTTTGTTGGTGTTGGCTTTGGTTCATCAGTTATCACACGGTCTTGATGAATGTTTTCTCTAGAATTTGGCCCAGGGAGTACAAAAAGCACACGGTTTGAACCCTCAACGCAAAGGTTCGAACCTATCTTCTCTCTGGAATTTGGCACAGGAAGTGCAAAAAATGAAGGTTCGAAGGTTCGAACCATTAGGCTCTCTAGAATTTGGCCCAGGAATGGTAGAAAACGAAGGTTCAAACCCTCGATTTAAAGGTTCGAACCATCAAAACGAGGGTTCAAACCATAAGCCTCGCTGGGATTTGGCCCAGGCATGGCGGAATGAGAAGGTTCGAACCCTTGCTTTGTAGGTTTGAACATTTGCTCTCTCTGGAATTCGGCCCATGATGTGAAAACAATGAAGGTTCGAACCCTCAAAAAGAGGGTTCGAACCATAAGGTTCCCTGGAATTTGGCCCCTGGAATGTCAGAATGGGAAGGTTCGAACCCTTGATGTGAAGGTTCGAACCATTGTGCTATCTGGTGTTTGGCCCAGTAAGGGCAACGGAAGAAGGTTCTTGCCCAGACTTGGGTGATATCTTTGAATTAAGTGAAGTGTATTATGGCTCTTCCAAGTCACCCCAAGCCCACCTGACCAATTCTATTGGCTTATTTATCATTGTCATGTAGTCTAGCTGTGACCCATTCTTGATTAGATTTAGCTTTTCACTTCCAGATGCTTGTCCGGCAACAACGATGAGGTCGACTATGTATTGAGATCCAAATGTAATGGATAGGGCCACCTCGGGTTTCAAAAAATGTTACCAACCTTCATAGTTTTCAATCTCAAATTTGTTATACAGTAAGTCGATTGCATCGTAGTTATGATATGATCTTCAGTGCAGCATGGTTCGAAGGTTGGACGGTAAAGTTTTGTTCCTCATGAGGTGTTATACAATGACAATCACTCAACATTCATCAAGAACCTAAACAATCCAGAAAACCATGAACTTGCACACAAGCAGAATACATAAAACTAGATAAGACCACAAGTTTCTCAATGCCTCTTATATTCAACAATCTAATTAAAGATCCATACACCTATCTTCAACAAGCTAATAGCTACTGTTTTCAAGTCAGTACACCAGCATCGAAGCTCTTGTTCAAAGAGGACAAGGTGCATGACATGGGATGAGCCCTTTTGCACGCAGCTCTTTGTTCAACGATCTGATGTTCTTAACCCCTGCTTGAGATCTGATACATGCCATTTGGTGTTTAATAGGCCACAACCACTGTGATTTAGAGCCTTGATGATGATAACCCTTCATGTAATTTATAGAAATAAGAAATTTAAAAGCATGAACAAATCCAAGACTTCAAGTCAGGACTGAAGGTTATATAACCCATGAGAGGTATGCAAAAAGAATATTCTTTTCAAATGATATCAGTAATACATAAAAAGAAAGGAAAGCCTTCTCTGAGTAAAAGAAGCTATTTCAATATTATGTGACATTTTAGGCTTTTGGCCCAAAAGTAACGTTCACTATTAAACCACAACAGGAGAAATCACTCCAAGGCAAGAACATATAGAGTCGATTTTTAGTCGCCTTCTCTTCCCTGTAGTTTGTCCAGTTTTTTCTCTATGCAGCCTTCTTCATCAATGCATGAGATTTGTCTGCATGAGATAGAGATGTGGAATTATCCACCTTTTCCATCCAAACCGTTATCGAGCACAGATGTAGTCTCCCTATCTTTGGTGTCTCACCGTGCTGAGTCTATCTTCAAAGTCGTCCATTTTCTGTTAAAGCCATAAACCGCATCATGAGAACTGCTTTCAAACATGCTGTCTTGGTTATCTTCACATATGGATTCTGACCATTCTAGCACCATTTAGTAGCTACCTAAACACAAGAAAGTCCCAATCAAGTTTCAGCAAAAAAAAAATATATATAATGGAGTAATTAAACGACAACAGTTTCGTTAATACAGTCTCCTTGTATTAAACCGACAGAAATGCTAGAATCAAAATAGGATTTTTTGAAACCCGATTCAGAATATGTCCTCTCAACACATAAGGTCCATCTTACAATCAATCGAGGGTTCATTTTTCCATTAATTGCAAAGCTCTTGTCCTCCCATTTTGACCGTCATGCACTGGGATTGTACTTCACCGCAGGCCCCGTTAACCAATTTCTTTGCATCTTTTCTTTTATTATTTATGTATTGTTTCCGAGTGACCACATTGATCTTGGATATAGCATGAGATACACGGAGAGCAAGCAAATCATCGGGGGCCAAGAATTGTGTGATTTATAATTTTATGCTTGACGATATCGTTACGTTTTTTGGTAGCGTTTTATTTCATATTGCTTTCCGGCAAAGGGAATGAACTTGACTTACTAATGAGACACAAATGCGATGGGAAATGGCCACCGAAGTTTGGAAAAAGTGCTCGATATGATGATATTACAACAACGATATCATTACCTACCTTCGTACTTTCATACTCAAATCTGGACATCTAGAAAGTCCATGGCATACCCATAAAAATGTGATCTTTACACGGTAGGTCCAGCCATTCCTCCGTGGTTATACTCATTTATAGTAAGGAAACATCAAAGCCTCACTTAATCTTACATATTCAACTGTCATAAATGTGGTCTTTAATGGGCGACATTACATTTTTAATGCAAGCATTCTCAAATCTGGACACAAATTGGCGATAAGTTTATAATGAAATCCAAAGATGATGTGTGAGACTTACGGGAACCTCAGATTGTATTTTTTCAACATATATCTTATGTTTACATTTTCATTACCGTTACTTATAAATTTTAAGATTATGTTTGATCGGTGGCGAACAATTCCAATGACCATGCATCCTACACATGGTGTCCCCACATTCTACATCGTCCACTGACCCATAACAACATATTTAAAAGAAGGCCTATTGCGGTAATTAATTACAACAGTTGTATAAACTTGTTGGGAAAAACCATGCAGATCAAATAGGAAAACAAGGCAGGGGAGAGCAATAGATACTCGAGTCCAACAACGTATAACAATAACTAACATTGTACTATGGAAAAATAGGGGCCGTTTGGCAACTCTAATTTGATTTTATGCGCTCCTTGGCTTCCTTTCACCCTCAAACTGAGGTGGATTGATGACAGCTCTGCTCCTCTCATGGGCCAGTCAGGTAGTTTGTGACATTCGTCCGAGAGAAGCTCAGTCAGGTGGTTTGTGACCTTCGTCTAAGAAACTCTGGATTTCCTATATAGATGGTCATTCCTACACTCCATAGATACAACCCAAACAATACAAAAATAAAAATCCCAGCCTAACAATAACTTTGAACATAAATGTTTTTTTTTTCAGATTCCAGTGACTTCGTTCTCTATTTGTGTGTTTTTATGATAGAGCACCATTATTGTCGGAGTTATGTTCAAGAAATTTCACACTTAGACTATGATTGGTAGGCTGTACTAAAGACAAGTTTTCTAATAGATTCTTATAGCAAGAAGATTTATTTATTTTGATCTCTTAGAGTCCTGCTTACAATAATTCGTCGCTAGTTTTGGTAGTGAAAATTTTTCCGTTGGAAATACAGTTAAGAGGAGTTAATCTAAGGAGACTGGAACATATTCGAAAACTAGATAGAATTCAGTCAGATTCTTTGATCTCTGCAGCGGATGTTGAAGTTAGGGCAATGACTGAAATGCACATGATTGAATCTTAACTAGGTGGATTTTGTTTTGGAGTTGAGATTGTAGATGTTTTCATCACCTGAGTGTCAACAACGCAATGATATTATTTTCATGGCGTTTAAAAATGTCAGCAGTTTTGTAACAGTTTTAATTTGTTGTTTCTGCTCAAGTGTTGCAAGTGGACCATTGTTGTCGTCATCCTGTGTTGTTGCTAACCATTGAAGTTGTGTTGTGTGAAGTTGTGTTTTGTGATATTATTCTATCTGCCTTTCTTTTCTATGAGCTATATATATGTGGTATTATTCTATTTGCCTTCATTTTCTATGAGCTAAATATATATATATATATATATATGTGTGTGTGTGTGTGTGTGTGGCCTTTGATGGAGTAACTTTTTGTGATATATTCAATTAATCTGGTGTGTGCTGAGTCAAACACTGAAAGATCTGAACCATTCAATTTTGTTAGATGTCCGTTCACAAGATGCTGATATAGGGGTCATTATCCGTCTTTTAGGAAGAACTCTTGACCTTATTCTATCCATTTTACATCTAATTTGTATTTGTCTGACCATTACTTGTACTTTAAGAGCCCTGATGATACTGTGCACTTGTATAGGATGTGAGATCATATTGGTGTGTCATGTGTGGAGCAGATTCATAGTGTGTCATGTGTGGAGCATATTCATAGTGTGTCATGTGTGGAGCAGATTCATAGTGTGTCATGTGTGGAGCAGATTCATAGTGGCTTGGGCTTTATGATCTTCCTTTTCAATCATATGCCAATAAAGCTTTAGAGGAGTTGGTTCATTCTAAAAAACCTAGTTCAAGAATGAGTTGTTTTATCGACAAGAGAGTTTGGAGAGTAGTCGGGCAGCTGCATGAATGCGAGTTTCCAACCCATCCTTGAGGTTCCACACAAAATTGTTGGACCATTCCGATTACTACATAAAGAAATACTTGCAGATGTTCTCAGATCGGGAGTCTAATCGAAAGTGTTGTTGCAATATGGCTACCTACAGGATTTGAAGGTAGTAGGTGGGACCAACATTAAGGATTTAATTTACAAAGGTGATGGGTCGGACATCATTTTTCATCGAAGGATGAATTATTTTATGACCCGTTAATAAGTTTTTATTTTTTATCCTTATATGCCATTGACTGAGATCTTAAAGATATTTTTATTGACAAAACAAATGGGCCTGAGAAGTAGGCAATGGCCTGGGGATTATACAGGAAAGTACACGTGGATGGAACATCCAAGGGAGGCCCCTGGCCAAATGAATTAGGATAGTTTATTGTTCTCTCCCATGTACACGCAGAAAAGAAAGGGCACATAGTATTTGATTCAAAGTACATCAGTAGTCAACTTAAGAGTTGAGTATTATGGAAAATTTGTGCATCCTCTCCTTCGAACATAAGCATAATGTTGATTTTATTCAGCAGCTAAGAGTTGTGATACTTCTCTTTGGTGGGTCCAAGTGAGTATTTATGCACTTTGAAAAGATGCAGAGTATTCTAACCATTATTAAAATTACTCTGCTTGTAATCAACTACTTACTAAAAATATATAAAAGCTTAGCTATGATCTAGATCATAGGGTTTTGGCAGGAAGGAGGTTTTGGGCAAGACAAAATTAGATCAGGTAGGATGTGTAATTATTTTCATAATCTTTACTAATACTATCTATGATGATCTTGGCCCCACCATTCCCCACCATTAGCATCACCTTCTGCCTTTTGACCAAAAGATGTCCAGTAGGATCTTTGTGGTCTAGTTTTGCTTTCCACTCATCTAGTTAAATCTCTAATTATTTTATTATATAAATTTCCCCTTATCAATCTATTTTTTAAACTCGCCTCTACTGAATTACCCTTCGGAGCGAAGAACTCAAGTACGCCCTCTACCAAAGGTTTTTTAAGCTTGATTGCAAAAGCTTCGATCTTATTTTAATTTCTACTTCAGTCTTGCAAATATAGTTATCCAAAGATAAATACTAACTCCTCTAAAATTGTAAAAGGGAGTGTGACAATGAAGACATATCTTATTCTCCTCCTTATACTAAGACTGATTTTGGTAATTTCCAATACCTATGCAACAGATACTCAACTTGGAAGTAAAGTTGCCAACCTACGAAAAGATGAAAGGTGTTAAAAGTGGATACCATCAATAGTGGGCACAAATCACACGCGTCCATGTTTTATGAATTATCTAAATTCAGTTATTGTTACACTGTGTGGTGACAGAGAGGATGGCTTGTAATGGGGTTGAGTAGAAAAACAGAGCTCACAAAGGCAGCACTAGATAAATGGGATAAGGCAATGAAGCTGATAGCGGTGAGTTTGATGCCTGATTGAAAATTCCACTAGTTGGTGAGGATCAAGGCAATGCTTACTCTTTTTTATGTGCAGAACTCTTCTATTGACATGCTCTGTAGGGAATGGTTCAGTGGTTGTATGCTCACAGAGGGATGATGATTACACACACATTATGATCATTTATTGATGATACCCATACACGCACATTGTGATCTTTTCTCATCTTAGATGTTCTTAGCAAAACTCATTAAACTGACCACGGCTAAGCGGGATAAGGCTATGATGATAATGATGTAAATTTCTCCGTTAATGTACCTCTCCATGTATAAAACAAGGATTCTGTTCTAAAAGAGTTTATCACAATGAAAGCAGAAATTACCTTGACAAGTAACACTCAGCCAACATGTAATAAAATAGAGTGAATCCTATTATAATCTAGTGCTGCCAACAGTTAATGGAAATATATTTTGAAGACGAAAAATCTAAATTCACTCCACTAAGTTATTAACACAGGTTGGGTCACTCCACTAAGCTATTAACATAAGATCTAAATTTACACATAAGCAAAGTAAGAGCAGAACTGCATGTCAAACAAATGAGAAATTAATCCATGATAGATACATGAAATGTGAGGCATAAATTTTTATTACTTTATTATACGTAAAAGACATAAATGTCATGCTTGTTTGCAACGGATGCATGTATATATGATACATCCATGCATATAAAATTTAGCATTTAGAATAGCATTGGGGTGTACTCCTTCCTCCAATAGGATCATCATGAAAAGTGATTCTTCAAGTGAAATTACTTAGGCACACTGTGATTTGTCAAGGTATCCTCAACAGCATCTTGGTGAGAGCAGGATATTCTAATACTTACATGGGTGACTTGTAACAATCATATATGGAAGTTTGCTATTAGGGTAGTTGTCTCAATCATCACACTGTCCTTTGTACTTGTTCCTAGTGATGCAAATGTGGTGGTGATTTCTTTCCAAAGCAAGGGGTCAGAGGAAGTTCTATGCTTTTGGAAGGGTCTCCTTTGAATCATCACGCTATCCATTGTACTTTTTGCAGCTGCATTTGATGCATATTGTGCCCCTATACAATGTTTTCTTCTTTATTAAAGTTTTCATTTATTATTATGCTAATAAATAAGTGGTGCTCATGGTTTCTTAAGAAAATGACATCATTTTTGGCAAAAGAAATGCAAAATCCTGGGTTTTTAGCTCAGCTGGTGTAGCAGCAGTGTGACAACAATAGACACATAGATGGAGTGAAAAAAAAAGGAGACTCCCCGAACAGGAAGATGGCTCAGAGGGTGAATGTGCTTCTAGTGAGGGGCAGATTGTCAAATATCAGCCTCTCATGAATGAGGCAGCGAAAGCCATGCTTATGCAAATTTTAAAGAAGATTGAACCACCTCCCAGGTTTGGAACCGACAAACAATGCCAACAATTTCTTGATAAATAATGTTTTCTCCCCAGATGGAGCACTGGACAGTGGAAATTCTAGTAGGATCTCAAGAGTAACACTTGCAAAGGCCCCTCATAGTTCATGGCTTTCATATATGTCCACCAAATCGGAGTTTCCTACAATTAATACATCCGCAACCATATCTGAGATCCAATCATCTGTTGCTGTAACAGATGTAGCTGCCACTACTCAATTGCCCGATGGAAGTGGTGCTGTCCGGAGTACAAGAGGCTATCACGCCTCCTTAAACAGAGGTTTTTGTCTATTATCCTCCGTCTAAAGCATATCATTTGTATGAAGGAAAATTTACCTGAATCTACGTAGAATGTGTAGGGTAGATGTATTATTTTCTGGGTTTAAAGTCTATTGAGTAGCCAGACCATGTTTTGGTTCATGGGTATTTTGTTAGTTATATTGGGATTATGTATGTGATTTCCTTTGTGTGTTCTTGTGTGGTTGACAGTTGATAGCAGGTTTTCCGTTTCTACATGCTGAACAACGGAATGTGGGATCACAATGGGAAGAAGATGCCCTCAATATTAAAACTGGACGTTCTCTAGATTATTTTAGTTTGTAAGGACATGATTTGAACCTGCAGCTTTATGTTCTCATGTTCTAGAAGTAAAAAACCAAACCCTGACTAGTTCTAAAACTGTCTCTTCCAACGTGTCTTCTTACCTATGATGGTTTTAGAAGCCATATGATATTCTTTTCATATTATCTGATGGAAGATGTTCCATGGCATTTTACAAGTTTTGCTCATGCGGGGATCATATTTCTTCTGCCCTTTGTTCATGCAAACAAAGAATCAAATAAACATCTTTATACATAAAAACATTTTTCCACTAAAGACCAAAATAACCAAATGACCAAAAGAAAATGAAATACTCAATCAAACAGAAAAAATGCAGGCATTACCATATACTCAAAGTAAAAGAAAATTCAACAAAACATGGGAAAAAATAGAGATCTCAACAATATGCATTGGACTTTTTCAGTTTCTATAATTGTTGTATAACGTGGAAAAAATCACTCCAGCAGTTAAAAGATGGAAAACGTTGGAAGATGGAAGATCACTCAAACGGTTATAGAAACTGAAAATGAAAAGAGAACAACAAAATAGACAATGTGGAAGATAGAAGAACAGGGAAATCACCTTCACTGGAATCTCAAATGGAAGATAACGTTGCAGGAGTCGTGGGAGTTCCGCCGGAGGATCTGGCCAGTTATTGGTTAGACAGCAGCAACCGGAGGGGAGAGCAGGAGCCAGGACGTCGGAGAGAGTGAAAGAGATAACAACAGCGGAGAGGGAGAGGGAAATAGAGAGCATGCACTGGTGAGGAGAACGCAGCGAGCGGAGACGGAGACGGAGATGGAAAGAGAGAACCGAAGCCAAAGGCAGTTTGAGGGAAAGAGAGGGGAAGGAGCAGAGGAGAAAGAGAGAAAAGGCGAGAGAAAAGGCGGGAGAGAAATTTGGGGGAAGACAAGCAGAACGAAATCGTCCGATTGAGGGATTTACTAGCATTTACATGACAATCTCATTCGCAAAAGAGGGGGTAAAATCGTCCCAAAATGCTCTACGAACACCAATACGGGAATTTCTGTGTATTTGTGTTTAAAATGGGATAATATACGTCTAAGGACACTTTTTAAGTAAAATTCCCATTCTGAATTCCTGACTGCCTATATAATTTTATCTTGTTTGAAATATGATTATTTATTCCGTAGCATCATTGGGAATCACATTTACCATCTGCTATGAAGCTTTGAATGTATTGTATAAAAAAGTTCCATTGTTCAAGGGTGCAGCTGCAGAGATTCTCAACAGTGACCTAAATTGATCTAGCTGAAACACACCTCTGGAAGCACATATCAGATGGTTAACCTTTCTCATGTCTACGAACGCTCTTCCATGAAGAAAATTCGACGACAAAGCATCAGAGGACCTAGCTGCAAGTCTTCTTGGTAATTTTTAATTCCTCATCGCGCACTTAGAAAATAATATATATTTTCTTTTCCCGTATTGATGTGGATTACTCCTGCTTTTGCTCATAGCGTCACATGATCTCCACAATTATTTGATGGTGCAGTATCAATATTTACATTGCTGACTGTGAATTGGCAAAATTTATGTATCTTTTCTATCACTGTTGTAATTGTATAGTTCGCAAATGAGGACCAACCTTCGAGCAGCCCAAACAGCTCATAGCAAAGTGTTGCTTGGTTGTATATTAATGCAATTGAGGCCATTGTACTGAGCCACATATCCTTGTGTTAGGCCTACAATTTAATAGATGCTGAGAATTATCCTTAGGACTACCCACATAAGGAAAAAAAAATACAGCGTCTCATCACTGAACTTGATAAGTATTGTAAGACCCCGACCCGAGTGAACCCGATTACTACTAATTAAGTTACGTGTTAGTGCTAAGCTTGATTAGTGATTTTGGCTAAGTTGGGTTCGGAATAGCTTTGATTCTAGTTTTGGGCTACTTTGAATGCTTTGGTAACTAGTAGGGCCATTTGGGGTTCCTTTTCATGACATTGCATATGTTTGAGAATTTATCGGAGATGTTTACATTCATGATTTTAATCCCGTTTTATTGGTACTGTTATTCCCTACAACTTTCATGTTGATCCCGTGTCCATCTGAGATCCCGAAACCCGATTTCATAGCCTTGAGGGCAAAACAGTCATTGCACACAAAATCTATACCCAAAACTTGATATTCCCGAAACTCGTGAAACTTATACTTTTTGGAAACTAGATATTTCGACGATCATTTCTTCCTTCTTCGTCGAATCCATCCGAGGTTCCGAAAGTGGTGATTTCAGCCACCCAAGTTCCTTTAGTAGTGGGACCCAATTCATTGTTAACAAAGGGGAGACCATTATCTCATTCATTTCATTCTTCTTGTCTCAGCACCACTTTTGAACCTAGGGTTTTCTCTTGCTTTTCTCTTCTTCTTCTTGCTTCTTCATCCTCAATCCACCCCCAAGCTTGCACCAAGAGGAGACTAGAGGCCATCATCTTTTTCACCTCATTGGGAGCTTTCTTTCAATAGCTTTTGTGGGGAAGCCTCCATTTCCAAGACCTTCTTTGAGCTCACCATTGCCATTAGAGGACCTTGCAACTTGGACCATTGTCTTGGAGGACTTGTTAGAGCTTGATTTCATTATTTGAAGACCTAAGGCAAGTGAATGATTGGGAGTTTTAAGTTTTAAATGGTTGGTGAAGCATTTATAGATTTTCATGTTTTCATTAATGTGCTTTGGTTGAAATAAATGTTCTTGATGGAGAGCCTTATGAATGCATTTATGATCATATAGATGTGTTAGCTCATAGCAGTTAATGTGTTCTTGTTTTGTCTTGAATGTGTATATTGTGTGAAATGGTTTCCTTCTCCTTTTTGCTTGTATGGAATGTGATATGGATGGACGAGAATGGGATGGATATGGTTGGAGATTTGAGGTTATTTGAATGGAGGTTTATACTCCTCATTTGAGGTATAAAAGTGGTTAAGAAGGGGTTGTAAAAAGGAAGAGTTATTGTGGAGCTGAACTGGTCCGAACTCAGGTTCTGGACAGTTCGCTCGAGCGACCATGACACTTCGCTCGAGCGACCTGTCCAAGAAAGGGTTCGGAGCATTCCAGTAGCTTGGTCGCTCGAGCGGACCCCTGGTCGCTCGAGCGGACCCCTGGTCGCTCGAGCGGTCATCCCAGAACTCATTCCAGAGAGTTGTCCGTTCGAACGCATTTAAATATTCGCTCAACCCAATGAGTTCGTTCGAGCGACCTCCACTTCGCTCGAGCTCGAGCGAACCCACCCAGACCACCATTCCAGCGAGCGACTTGCTCGAGCGAACCCTCCAGTCCGCTCGAGCGATGCGGTTCGTCTGGTATAGGCTATGTTTGGGACAATGTTCAACGGTTTCAATGGTTGGGTCTATTCTCTGGGAACCCCTCCACGTCAAGGAGATTTATTAAGCATTGTGTGAGGCCATTTGAGGAAGAAACCATGTCACAAAGATTTCATTCGAAGTTTTGAAACTTCGAGGTGAATAAGGAGCCCGGAATGTCTTCAAATTCGAAGAGTACCAAGTCTTTACTATAATCGACATACGGGACCCCTATTCACTTAAATAGGTCTTGAAACCGGTATTTTTCCCGAGATTGTTATAGTTCAGTGTTTCACTTCATTCCAAGATTATATTATATGATTTGTTTTCCCGAAAGCATGATAGTTACACTAGTAACCGTTATTGGTCCCGAAATGTATTGCCCGACATGAAATGATAGCGTGCCCTTGAGCACCCCTATTTTGCTCGTTATTTATTGTACTTGATTTACTTGCATATGTCTCGATTTGCTATTTGACCTATGAGTCGGCATCACTAAGCTTGGATAACCTTGTCGGTTTGATCCACCGACTTGAAGATCCCTCTGTCGTCCCGCCAGCTGCAGTTTTGATCCCGATGCCCGGTCTATTACCGTGGCCCCGTCCCGATACCCGGTTCGCTACCGTGGTCCCGTCCCGTATATTTATATTGTATATATGATTTGCGTTGATCCTCCTCACCTCGTGTGACTGAGATCAACGTCCCGTGATACTGTTGTCACTGTAGTGACAGAGGACTTAACTTTATGTGATTGTCATCTTGTTAGTTCCCGATCCCTTGGTTACCTTATAGGTTTTATCTTATTTGCCCGTTTTCTAACAAATGATTCATCTACTTATGAGAGTTCTTGTATAATCGGATTTCTATGCTTTTCAAGATATTTCATCTATTACATGTTGTTGTACGTATCCTTTCACTCTCTTGCCAGACCGTCGTGTCTGACCCTTTTGCTTTGGTACTCAGGTCCCGTTGCCGGTTTCCTTGAGGAGGGGCCGGAGGAGGCGGTAGGTGAGCCGCAACCTCTAGTCGAGTGGCGTGCTGACGATGTCATGTAGACATCGGGTTGCTACGAGAGGCGTACATTTTGAGGAGAGCTATTTAACCATTCATTGGGTTATTGTTTTGTCTCTATTTGCCTTTGTTGGCCTCTAATTTTGGGGATTGTAATTAAATGATCTTTTGTTAACTTTAACTACTTTTGGGAATCATATTATTGATCATTGCTCATTCTGATACAATTTTAAATACTTGATGCTAATGCTTTCATGACTAGAGATAGTCTGACTATTTGATTTGTTACATGCTTCCGCACTTAAGAGAAATATTCATTGATGGTTGTAATATCCTCACCGCGGACACCTGTGGGAAATTAAATAAAGTGTATGTTAATCATTTTTATAGATTTTGTGGTTTTATGACACTAATGTCCCGACTCCGGATCCGTTCCTTCAGAATTCCCGGTCCGGGGTCACGACATACTTGTATCAGAGCGAGACGTGTTTCAAGCAATTAAAAGAAACTAGAAATCCTAAGGACGTGGCGAGGATTCGTTAGATGTTTCGTTAGCTAGTATCGTGTGAGCAATGTGTGACCCTTTATATTATTATGTGCTAACAATTTGTTTTACAGCATCATGCCTCCCCGTAAGAGAACAGTGAATGGTATTCCTTCTGGCAGTAACAGTGATCACACCGGGCCAGTAGAAGAGGATATAGTTGAGAACAACCCACCAAACCAGTTTTAGGAAATGATGCAAGCGATGCTTGACCAACAACGTCAAGCCAATGAGAATCAAGCTAGATTGCAAGAACAGATGCTCAAGAGGGAAGAGGATCACGCTAGAGAGATGGCAGAAATGCAAAGGCAGTTGCTTGAGGTCCTACAGAGAAGACCAGAACTGGTTCAACCTCAGCCAGCAATTGTCATAAACCAAAGGCAACATGATCCCAATGCCTTGTTTGAGCGATTTCGGAAGAGAGCTCCGAAGGAATTTCTTGGGGAAGAAGACCCATTGGCTGTAGATGACTGGTTGGAACATACAGAGAACATCTTTGAGATTTTCCAGTGTACAGGAGGAGATAGGGTAAAGCTAGCATCATCCCTTTTCGTTGGTACAGCAGACAGATGGTGGAAAACAGTCAAGGAAGAATACAGGAACATGGCTGATGCAGAGGTGTGGGCAAACTTCAAGAGACAATTCCATGATAAATATGTACCTGCCCATATCAAGAAGCAAAAGGCCATAGAGTTTCAACAGCTGGTACAGGGGAGCATGACAGTCTTAGAATATCTCACCAAGTTCGAGAGATTGTCTAGATACGCTCCGGAGTTAGTAGATATGGTGGAGAAGAAAATTGCCAAATTCTTTGAGGGACTCAATCCCTTCATTGAGAGAGATGCCACCGGAGTAGTACCACCTGCCACTTTTGATGAAGCAGTGAAGAGAGCTTACAAGTTCGAGAACTTCCACAACAAGATCCTCAGAGTGCAAGGCAAGAGCTCAGCCCAGCAGCAGAATTTTCAGCATAAGAGGAACCATCAGAATAAAAGGCAGAGGACAGGGCCAAATGTGCAGAATCCAGTGGTTTGCATCCACTGTGGGAAGAATCATGTTAGTGCTGAATGTCGTACCATCACGGGAGCGTGCTTCAGGTGTGGTTCGATGGACCATAGGATGAGGGATTGCCCTAGGCCAAACAGGCAGAATCAGCAGCAACAGCAAGGGCCACAACGTCCACCACCACCACCACATAATGCATTGGTTGTCCAAAACCAGGCAAGGCCACTTCAGCAGCAAGCACCACAGCAACAGCAGTTTAGACAACAGCAGGCCTGTCAGCAGCGGGGACATCAGCGTGCACCGCAGCAGAACAGGAATGCACCACATGGCAGGCCACCACAAGCTCAGAACAGGCCACAACTTCGAGGGCAAATCTACGGGGTCAATAGAGTGGATGCAGAGGCAGCGGGTAATGTAGTCGAAGGTACACTTCTTGTTTGTGGGATTAAAGCTATGATTTTGTTTGACCCTGGCTCTACACATTCTTTCGTGTCCCATAAATTTTCTAAGTTGATTGATATGCATGCTAGAGAACTTGAGTTCATTTTGACTGTGGCAACCCCAGTAGGTAAATAAATTATTTGTAGAACCTTTTACCCTAGTTGCACAGTTCAGATAGGAGAAGTGGTTTTAACAGCAGATCTCATTTCTTTGGAGATGTTTGATTATGATGTCATCCTAGGGATGGATTGGCTGGCAGGGTACCATGCCACAATGGATTGTTTCCATAAGACCCTCACTTTCAAGTTGGTTGAGACACCAGCAGGAGTGTCGTTTCAAGGTGAGAGGAGGAATCCTCGTGCAGGGTTTGTCTCAGCGTTGAAGGCTGATAGACTTTTGAGAAGTCGTTGTGAAGCTTATTTAGCGTTTATCATGGAGGATAAACGGTCTCAAGAGGTGGAGGAGATCGCAATCATTTGGGAATTCCCGGATGTTTTTCCGGAGGAGATTCCAGGTTTGCCACCCATGAGAGAGATTGATTTCACTATTGAGCTATTACCGGGGACTGCCCCGATATCTATTGCACCATATAGAATGGCTCCAGCAGAGTTGGGAGAGTTGAAGACTCAGTTGCAAGAGTTATTGGACAAAGGTTTTGTGAGACCGAGTGTTTCACCATGGGGAGCTCCAGTCTTGTTTGTCAAGAAGAAGGATGGTTCGATGAGAATGTGTATAGATTACAGAAGATTGAATCAAGTGACCATCAAGAACAAGTACCCATTGCCAAGAATAGATGAATTGTTTGATCAATTGCAAGGTGCATCATACTTTTCGAAGATTGACTTGAGATCCGGTTACCATCAGCTGAGAGTCAGAGAAGCAGATGTGTTGAAAACAGCTTTCCGGACAAGATATGGCCACTATGAGTTCCTAGTTATGCCATTTGGATTGACAAATGCACCGGCAGTGTTCATGGCTCTGATGAACAAGATATTCGCAGAGTATTTGGATCAGTTTGTTGTAGTGTTCATTGATGACATTTTGGTGTACTCCAAGACCAAGGAAGAGCATGAAGAGCATTTGAGGATAGCATTGCAACTCTTGAGAGAGAATCAGTTGTATGCGAATCTTAACAAGTGTGAATTTTGGCTAGACCAAGTAGCATTCTTGGGGCACATTATCTCTAGAGAAGGTTTGTCAGTGGATCCGTCCAAGATTGAAGCGGTAGTGAATTGGGAAAGACCGAAGAATGTGACAGAAATTAGAAGTTTTCTGGGATTGGCAGGTTATTACAGGAGGTTTGTGCAGGAATTTTCATCGATTGCGTCACCTTTGACGAAGTTGACAAGGAAGAATGCACCATATGTATGGACAGATCAGTGTGAAGAGAGTTTCCAAGAGCTAAAGAAGAGATTGACTACAGCACCAGTCCTTACTTTGCCATCCAGGAGCGGCGGTTTTACCATTTTTACCGACGCTTCGAATGTCGGACTCGATTGTGTGTTGATGCAGGAAGGAAAAGTGATTGCTCATGGATCTCGGCAGTTGAAAGAGCACGAGAAGAACTATGCCACCCATGATCGGGAGTTAGCAGCGGTTGTGTTCGCGTTGAAAATGTGGAGACATTACCTCTATGGAGAGCAGTTCGAAGTCCACTCCGACCACCGCAGCTTACAGTATCTGTTTTCACAGAAGGATTTGAACATGAGGCAGAGAAGATGGATGTAGTATATCAAGGATTATGATTTTCCAATCAAGTACCATCCGGGGAAAACAAATGTAGTTGCAGATGCCTTGAGCAGAAAGTCAGTAGGCTTGGCTAATCTTAGTGGCACTTGTATTTTTGAGCAATTTGAAGAGTTGAGTTTGGATCTTCAGCCACTGAGGAAGGGTGTTTTGTTGGCTAACATGACAGTGTCAGAACCTTCTTTCATTCAGAAGATCAAGGATAGTCAGTTGCAAGATCCAGAGTTGGCCAAGACTTCAGAGCATATAGCAGAACGTCCTGATTTTCGTATTGTGGATGGAGTTTTGTACTACCGTGACCGACTGCGTGTGCCTAACATTGAAGATTTGAGAAATGACATCATGACTGAGGCTCATAGCACAAAGTACTCTATGCATCCAGGCAGCACAAAGATGTATAAGAACTTGAAGGGTAGATTTTGGTGGAACAATATGAAGAGAGAGATTGCAACGTTTGTCTTCCGTTGCATGACCTGTCAGTTGATTAAGGCAGAGCATCAGAGGCCTCCAGGGTTGTTACAACCATTAGAGATTCCGGAATGGAAGTGGGAGCACATTACCATGGACTTTATTTCGGGATTACCGAGGACTAGTAGAGGCAACGATGCGATATGGGTCATTGTGGACCGTCTCACCAAGTCAGCGCATTTCCTTGCTATGAAGACAGGGAAGAAGATGCACATGCTACCTTTAGCAGAGTTATTTGTCAGCGAGATTGTCAGTCGTCATGGACAGCCAGTTTCTATCACTTCCGACAGAGACAACAGATTTGTCTCGAGGTTCTGGAAGACATTGCATGAGTCTATGGGTACGAGACTACAGTTTAGCACAGCGTATCACCCGCAGACAGATAGTCAGTCAGAAAGGACGATTCAGACTCTTGAGGATATGCTCCATGCTTGTGTGTTAGACTTCAAGACTCAATGGGATGAGACTCTACCGTTGTGTGAGTTCGCCTACAACAACAGCTACCATTCGAGCATTGGGATGGCTCCTTATGAGGCTTTGTATAGCAGAAGGTGTAGGACACCTGTTTGTTGGGAAGAAGTTGGCACTCGCAGTTTCCATGGACCGACTATTGTTAGTGAGACCAGCGACAAGATCAAGTTGATTCAAGAGCGTCTGAAAGTGTCCCGGAGTAGACAGAAGAGCTATGCAAACTCCCACCGCAGAGATCTACAGTTCAAAGAAGGAGATAAGGTTTTCTTGAAAGTGTCACCTACAAGGGGAACATTGAGATTTGGATAGAAGGGCAAGTTATCGCGGAGATACATTGGACCATATGACATTGTGAGCAAGATTGGTGACGTGGCTTATAGGTTGGCCTTACCACCTGAGCTATCTGGTGTACACAACGTCTTCCATGTGTCTATGTTGAAGAAATATGTTCCCGACCCGTCGCATGTACTCCGGCATGAGCCATTAGAGATCAGAGAGGATGCTACCTATGTTGAGAAACCTGTTGAAATCATCGATACAAAGGAACAAGAGTTGAGGACTCGGACTATTCAGTGGGTGAAGGTATTGTGGGAGAACCATGGACCGGAAGAGGTCACATGGGAATTACGAGACCAAGTTCAGAAGAAGTATCCTCATCTTCTACCTGAGGTGAGTTTTATGTTCCATTTGAAGGACCAAATGCCCTAAGGGGTGGAGGATGTAAGACCCCGACCCTAGTGAACCCGATTACTACTAATTAAGTTGCGTGTTAGTGCTAAGCTTGATTAGTGATTTTGGCTAAGTTGGGCTCGGAATAGCTTTGATTCTAGTTTTGGGCTACTTTGAATGCTTTGGTAACTAGTAGGGCCCTTTGGGGGTTCCGTTTCATGACATTGCATATATTTGAGGATTTATCGGAGATGTTTACATTCATGATTTTAATCCCATTTTATTGGTACTGTTATTCCCTACAACTTTCATGTTGATCCCGTGTCCATCTGAGATCGCGAAACCCGATTTCATAGCCTTGAGGGCAAAACAGTCATTGCACACAAAATCTATACCCAAAACTTGATATTCTCGAAACCCGTGAAACTTATACTTTTTGTAAACTAGATATTTCGACGATCATTTCTTCCTTCTTCGTCGAATCCATCCGAGGTCCCGAAAGAGATGATTTCAGCCACCCAAGTTCCTTTAGTAGTGGGACCCAATTCATTGTTAACAAAGGGGAGACCATTATCTCATTCATTTCATTCTTCTTGTCTCAGCACCACTTTTGAACCTAGGGTTTTCTCTTGCTTTTCTCTTCTTCTTCTTGCTTCTTCATCCTCAATCCACCCCCAAGCTTGCACCAAGAGGAGACTAGAGGCCATCATCTTTTTCACCTCATTGGGAGCTTTCTTTCAATAGCTTTTGTGGGGAAGCCTCCATTTCCAAGACCTTCTTTGAGCTCACCATTGCCATTAGAGGACCTTGCAACTTGGACCATTGTCTTGGAGGACTTGTTAGAGCTTGATTTCATTATTTGAAGACCTAAGGCAAGTGAATGATTGGGTGTTTTAAGTTTTAAATGGTTGGTGAAGCATTTATAGATTTTCATGTTTTCATTAATGTGCTTTGGTTGAAATAAATGTTCTTGATGGAGAGCCTTATGAATGCATTTATGATCATATAGATGTGTTAGCTCATAGCAGTTAATGTGTTCTTGTTTTGTCTTGAATGTGTATATTGTGTGAAATGGTTTCCTTCTCCTTTTTGCTTGTATGGAATGTGATATGGATGGAGGAGAATGGGATGGATATGGTTGGAGATTTGAGGTTATTTGAATGGAGGTTTATACTCCTCATTTGAGGTATAAAAGTGGTTAAGAAGGGGTTGTAAAAAGGAAGAGTTATTGTGGAGCTGAATTGGTCCGAACTCAGGTTCTGGACAGTTCGCTCGAGCGACCATGACACTTCGCTCGAGCGACCTGTCCAGGAAAGGGTTCGGAGCATTCCAGTAGCTTGCTCGCTCGAGCGGACCCCTGGTCACTCGAGCGGTCATCCCAGAACTCATTCCAGAGAGTTGTCCGTTCGAACGCATTTAAATATTCGCTCGACCCAATGAGTTCGTTCGAGCGACCTCCACTTCGCTCGAGCGAACCCACCCAGACCACCATTCCAGCGAGCGACTCGCTCGAGCGAACCCTCCAGTCCGCTCGAGCGATGCAGTTCGTCTGGCATAGGATATGTTTGGGACAATGTTCAACGGTTTCAATGGTTGGGTCTATTCTCTGGGAACCCTTCCACGTCAAGGATGTTAGGAATCTTGTAGATTGCAATTTGATGGATGCATAATCATTTAAGCATCATTTGATTTACTCACTTGCTTTGATTTAAAGAAATCTTGAAATCTTGTTTTATACATGCATGGTTTTTAAGAGTTGTAAAAGTTTTGATTTATGCATGTTTTGTTTTCAATCTTGGATGCATTGGTTTTTAGAAAAGAATTTTAAGAAATCAAGCTAGCCTTTGTTTCTAAAGTTTTCAAATCTTTTTAGGCTTTGTGTGGTTCATGTTTTAAAAACCCTTAGAATGATTTAAAACATGTTTTCAAGCTTGATTTAATGGCCCAAAAAATTCCCAACCAAAATTACTTTAAAAAATACATTTTTGGGAAAACAGGACCTTTAGCGGCGGAAAAACCACTTTTACCGGCGGTTTCTGTGTCCGCCGCTAAAAGCAGTTTTTTCAAACGGTCACTTTTTTGACCGTTGTGTGTTCTGGGTCGACCGAGACCTGTGTCTAGGTCGACCGAGGACTAGCCGTTGGGCATTTTTGGCTATAAAAATGAGTTCTTTCCTTTGTCCAAAGTTGGAGATTTTTAAGCCTTCTTTGAGGAGCTTTGAGACAAGACAAAGGGGAGGAACTAAGAGAGACCAAAGGGGTCATTAAGTGAAGCTTAAGCTTGGATCAACTAAGTTAAATCTCCAAGTAAGTTTTACTTTTAATTAATCATTTGTTATGTGCTTTATTTGAAACTTTGGAAAATGATTTCAAGCATGATAACAATGATGTGTTGAATCCATTCTTCCCTTCATCTTTGATATTCAAGATTGGATTCATCACTTTGATTTCAACCTAAGTTTTGTTTTAAACTTTCTTAATCATGCTTAGCCTAAATCTTTGATTTCCTTTATACAGCATGATTCATTTTCTTGGTTGAAACATAACTTGTTGTTTTCATTCATTTAAACATTAGTAAAATTAATTTGGTTTTGAAAACAACATTGCTCATGCATCACATGTTCTAAGTTAGTCATTTTCATACAACTTGTGAATCTTTGATTTTCATGTCATTAACAAGTTGATTTTCATACATGTGATTTGCATTAGACTTCAATCAAATCTTTCATGAGCTTTGAACTTTGAAATGCTTTAAGCATATATTTGATTAAGCCTTCTTTTTAAACTTGATTGAAGTTGTCACACACACACATCATGAGCATACATCTTTGCATTTCTTTGAGTGTTTGTGTGAGTAAGTTTTCATTTTCATATCCGCCTATTTAGAAGCAAAATAATTTGAGCTTAAATTGTATCTCTTAGAGTGATCTTTTGTAAAGACACCTTCTTAGAGAAATCTTGATTTGTAAAGGTTATTTCTTAGCCTAAGAAAAGCATCTTGTAAGGTTATTGCTTAGCCTAAGAAAAGCATTTTGTAAAGGTTATTGCTTAGCCTAGAAAAGCACATTGAGAGGTTGTTGTTTAGCCTAGAAAAACAACATTGTAAGGGTTATTGCTTAGCCTAGTAAAAAGCATACATAGTGGAAATCCGGTGAGGTGTTGGATGCACAAGCCGGTAGTGGATGTAGGCACGTTGGCCGAACCACTATAAATATTGTGTTGTGGTGATTGTTTTTGTTTTAGCTTCCGCATATTGATTGATTTATCATCACATGTGACTAGTTTTTGTTAAGAATTAAAATTGGTCTTAATTAGTCATATTTGTAGCTCACCCTATTCACCCCCCCCCCCTCTAGGGTTTGGATCCCAAGGACTTTCAATTGGTATCAGAGCCTCGTGCTCTATCTTTTAGGATCAAGTGTTTGGAACTCTTGATTAGGTGTAAAAACCTAGAGTTAAAACCCTAGTGTTGTGCTTCCATAAAAATCATTAGAATGGATTCCACTAGTTTAGACCTTGTAGATTCTTCTAGACCCCTCATTCTTCCATCTTATGGAGATTCAAATATTGAAATTAAAGAATCTCAACTTGAATTAAAAGAAGAAGAATTTGATGAACTTGAAGCCTATGAGGAATTGTACACATGGTCCTTAGAGGTTTCCAAGAAAAATAAAAGATTAAAAGAAGAATCTAAAAGGCTAAACCAAGAATTAGACTCTTCTAAAAATGAACTTAGAGAAAAAGATGAATTTATAAATTGTGTAGAATCTAAGTTCATGATCTCTTTGAATAACCTATACAATGCTCAAGATGAACTAAAAGAATTAAAGATAGGTTATGATCATCTTAATAAGGAAAATCTAAAACTAAGTGATCAATTACAAAGGCAAGATAAAGACTTTAACAATCTTGAATCTAAATTGACTATCTCTAAGGAAAATTTATCTTATGCTCAAGATAAATTAAATGAGATTAAGATAAATTGTGATGAGCTTAAAAATGAAAATTTGAACCTAAGAGATACAATTAAAAGACAAGATGAAAACATTAACTATTTAAAATCCAAGTTGACAATTTCCAATGAAAATTTGTCTAATGCTCAAAGTAATTTAAAAACTTTAGAACTTGGATCTAATGTTGTTAATGAGCTTAAATCTAAGTTAAAACTTGCCTATGAAGAGCTAAACAATTTTAAGGGAATTGAAAATGAACTAACAAAAGTTAAAAATGAAAATTCAACCCTTAAAACCCAAGTCACTCTACTTGAAGAGTATAAACAAAAGTATGAGTGCAAGTTTACCCAAAGTGAAGATAGACTTGAAAAATTATTTAAATTGGGGGTAAATCTCATGGAGATAGGACGGGTCTTGGTTTTGATAAATATACTTCACATGACCCTAAATTCACCAACACGTTTGTTAAAGGTGAGTCCTCCTTCTCTAGCACTCCTTCTCCTTTGCCCAAAACCAAATGTAATTTTTGTGGCATTGAAGGGCATTTCATGTTTGAGTGCAAACTAAGAAGAAGAAGCCATGTGTCTAAAACCATCTTTGAAGTCAAGAATGTAGAATCAAAATCTATGAAGGGTAAGACACTAAAAATCAAGGAAGACTCCAAAAAGATTAAACAAGTTAAATCATTTAAAATGGAGTCTCCTAAGATAGATTCTAAAAAGCTTAAACAAGTTAAACCAAGCTTGAAAGAATCTAAGAACAAAAAGCTTCTCAACATATCTCCCTCTTATCAACCCATGAAAGAACTTTTGAAGAAAGTTGCTAAGTTAAATTTAAAATCCAAAAGTCAAGGAAAGGGAGAAAATAAGAAGAATAGAAAACAATCCCCTAAGAAAAACAATCACCAACCTCAAAAGACTAATCACCAATCTAAGATTACATTAGTAAAATCTAAATATCATGGTGATAAGTTCAAATTGAAAATTTATCAAGTCAAATCTCCTATAGTTGGTGAGAAGTCCAAACTAGACCTCAAAGTTCAACCCTCACAAGACCTTAGGTGGATTCCCAAAGTTTTATACTTAGACAAACCTTAAGGCCTTGGACCTGATTGACCAACCTATGCTTTATAAGTTAAACCTTTTGTTGGTCATGATTGCATTTGCATTTTGTTCTTTCATAGTTACATCGTTTAAAATGCATTGTTTCTTTATGATCAATTGATTTTGTTTTCATACACCATTCTAAGTTACACTTCATAGTTTTCAAAATCTTTTGATTATAACTTCATCATGTTTGATTTGCTTTTTGCACTCATATGTCTTGCATTGCATTTCTACATGATTAATTGATTGTGATTTTAAAAGCTTTCATAGCTAATTTATTCATGATCAATTGTTGTTGAATCATTTGTGTAGATGTCTTAGTAAGATTTTTTGAACAAATGATTTGAATCAATTCAAGTTTTTCCATGGACTTCTAAGTTATACTTTTATATGGAAAATCATTGTTTTGTAAAATCAACTTGTATGTATTTCAATTAAGTTATATCTTTTAAAATACAATGTTGAAAATTGTTCTTCATAGTCATTCTTTCTATGCTTATTGTTGGATTTTGTTTATTGAAATGATTTGAAGATTGTATGATTGGAAATGCTTTTTAACTTCATTAGTCATATTCATCAAAGCATGTTCCATGTTTTCATTTCCTTTTTCTTTTGGTTTCATTATCTTAGAAATGGAAATGTATGTTGTTTGCATCTTTGCTTATTTAGTCATTCTTTTTATATGCAAATGTCAATTGGTTCCATGTATGGTTGTGATCTTAGTAATATTTGTAGAAACCATACTAGAACCCAAATCCATCCTCTATGCCTTCTAGTCATTTCTTTTTGGATGGTTATGATGTTGATTCATGTAGATTCTCTTGGTATAATCCTCATACATGTTTCAACTTCATAGTAGTGTTCTTAATCATATGAAACTCTTTGAAATCCTTTCCTTGCATTTATGTTGATTGATGGATATCTTAGTAGTTGAATTCATATGATTTTGACACTTTGGAAATTGCATGCACTACCAAGTCATATCCTTTTGCATTGCAATTTGCCTTATTCATCTCTATGCTCTATAGTTATATCTTACAAAGTGATGAATATCCATTTATGATGCTTGATGGTTGTTTGTGTTTGTCACATCCTTGCTATTAATCATGTTGTCATATTCAATTGGTTTCATTTGGTATAACTTTTCATTGATTTCTATCCAATTGATATCTTATCTTGTGTATGTGATAGACCTTGTGTGCATTGGATTGAACTTGATAAGTAATATGATTGTTCCATGTCACACACCATTAGCATCATAATTTTCATGTTGCCACCTCTTTTGCTCATATAGGTATATCTCATGACCACCATGTTTATGTGTTCATAATATGGGTTGGTTATTAGTTGAGGTTGGCTTCATGCTTGAATTTCATTTCACTCATCTTGCACATGATTAGTCATATTTTTTGATTGAATGAAATGATTTTCAAAACTTACATAGCATATGATTTTCATAGTTATATTGATTGATGCTATGTTCAGTAAACCCCATTTCATCATGGATAGCTCTAATTTGGATGTTTCCTAATAGTTATATTTTTAAATCCATTTTAGAGTGATTGTGTTTAATAGTCATATCCCTAAATCTCAATTGGTATTCTTTGTTTTTCTAATTGATATCCATGATTGCTTTTCCCTTTAGACCTTGCTTTCTTTTGGCAATTTGATCATTTGTGCTTTATAGTTATATGAATCTAATCCTTTCATTGAAGTTAACCCTCACTTGGTTAAAACCATCTACTTCTTGCACCTAATAGTTAAATCTTGTCAAAAGTTTGACAAAAGAAGAGAATGGATTGAGGGGGAGTGTAAACCTTCATAGGAAGTATTAGTTTTGATCAAATTCACCCTTGGATTGCCTTTGAGCCCTTAGAGATTAAATCCACACATGATAGCCTGTTATGTATTTCATTTTCGATTTCATTTGTTAACAGGTGCTACTAAAGGTATTTTCCTTGTTTCATGTGTGTAGGTACCTTTGCAATTTAATGGCAAAGGGGGAGAAAATATGCAAGTTCTCAAAAGGGTAAAGAGAATGTCCAAGTTTCCTAAGGGGAGAGTTGTGTATGATCTTCTACAAGGGGAGAGAATGCATATCTTGCCAAAGGAAGAGAGAGGCATGGTCAAAGGGGGAGAGCAACTAGAAGAAAGAAAGCTTGGAGCTAAAGAAGATGCTTGGCCACAAAGAAAGAAAGATTGAAGAATGATCAAGCACCAAGCATCATGAAGATTGAAGAAAAGAGCCCAAGAGCCCAAGCTAAGAGGAGGAGCATCCAAGAAGATTTCAAGACTTGTCCAACTGAGGGGGAGCTAAAGATTTCAGTGGTGAGTGTGTTGTCATCAAATTGCAAAGGGGGAGATTGTTAGGAATCTTGTAGATTGCAATTTGATGGATGCATAATCATTTAAGCTCATTTGATTTACTCACTTGCTTTGATTTAAAGAAATCTTGAAATCTTGTTTTATACATGCATGGTTTTTAAGAGTTGTAAAAGTTTTGATTTATGCATGTTTTGTTTTCAATCTTGGATGCATTGGTTTTTAGAAAAGAATTTTAAGAAATCAAGCTAGCCTTTGTTTCTAAAGTTTTCAAATCTTTTTAGGCTTTGTGTGGTTCATGTTTTAAAAACCCTTAGAATGATTTAAAACATGTTTTCAAGCTTGATTTAATGGCCCAAAAAATTCCCAACCAAAATTACTTTAAAAAATACATTTTTGGGAAAACAGGACCTTTAGCGGCGGAAAAACCACTTTTACCGGCGGTTTCTGTGTCCGCCGCTAAAAGCAGTTTTTTCAAACGGTCACTTTTTTGACCGTTGTGTGTTCTGGGTCGACCGAGACCTGTGTCTAGGTCGACCGAGGACTAGCCGTTGGGCATTTTTGGCTATAAAAATGAGTTCTTTCCTTTGTCCAAAGTTGGAGATTTTTAAGCCTTCTTTGAGGAGCTTTGAGACAAGACAAAAGGGAGGAACTAAGAGAGATCAAAGGGGTCATTAAGTGAAGCTTAAGCTTGGATCAACTAAGTTAAATCTCCAAGTAAGTTTTACTTTTAATTAATCATTTGTTATGTGCTTTATTTGAAACTTTGGAAAATGATTTCAAGCATGATAACAATGATGTGTTGAATCCATTCTTCCCTTCATCTTTGATATTCAAGATTGGATTCATCACTTTGATTTCAACCTAAGTTTTGTTTTAAACTTTCTTAATCATGCTTAGCCTAAATCTTTGATTTCCTTTATACAACATGATTCATTTTCTTGGTTGAAACATAACTTGTTGTTTTCATTCATTTAAACATTAGTAAAATTAATTTGGTTTTGAAAACAACATTGCTCATGCATCACATGTTCTAAGTTAGTCATTTTCATACAACTTGTGAATCTTTGATTTTCATGTCATTAACAAGTTGATTTTCATACATGTGATTTGCATTAGACTTCAATCAAATCTTTCATGAGCTTTGAACTTTGAAATGCTTTAAGCATATATTTGATTAAGCCTTCTTTTTAAACTTGATTGAAGTTGTCACACACACACATCATGAGCATACATCTTTGCATTTCTTTGAGTGTTTGTGTGAGTAAGTTTTCATTTTCATATCCGCCTATTTAGAAGCAAAATAATTTGAGCTTAAATTGTATCTCTTAGAGTGATCTTTTGTAAAGACACCTTCTTAGAGAAATCTTGATTTGTAAAGGTTATTGCTTAGCCTAAGAAAAGCATCTTGTAAGGTTATTGCTTAGCCTAAGAAAAGTATTTTGTAAAGGTTATTGCTTAGCCTAGAAAAGCACATTGAGAGGTTGTTGTTTAGCCTAGAAAAACAACATTGTAAGGGTTATTGCTTAGCCTAGTAAAAAGCATACATAGTGGAAATCCGGTGAGGTGTTGGATGCACAAGCCGGTAGTGGATGTAGGCACGTTGGCCGAACCACTATAAATATTGTGTTGTGGTGATTGCTATGTGGTGATTGTTTTTGTTTTAGCTTCCGTATATTGATTGATTTATCATCACATGTGACTAGTTTTTGTTAAGAATTAAAATTGGTCTTAATTAGTCATATTTGTAGCTCACCCTATTCACCCCCCCCTCTAGGGTTAGGATCCCAAGGACTTTCAAAGGAGATTTATTAAGCATTGTGTGAGGCCATTTGAGGAAGAAACCATGTCACAAAGATTTCATTCGAAGTTTTGAAACTTCGAGGTGAATAAGGAGCCCGGAATGTCTTCAAATTCGAAGAGTACCAAGTCTTTATTATAATCGACATACGGGACCCCTATTCACTTAAATAGGTCTTGAAACCGGTATTTTTCCCGAGATTGTTATAGTTCAGTGTTTCACTTCATTCCAAGATTATATTATATGATTTGTTTTCCCGAAAGCATGATAGTTACACTAGTAACCGTTATTGGTCCCGAAATGTATTGCCCGACATGAAATGATAGCGTGCCCTTGAGCACCCCCATTTTGCTCGTTATTTATTGTACTTGATTTACTTGCATATGTCTCGATTCGCTATTTGACCTATGAGTCGACATCACTAAGCTTGGATAACCTTGTCGGTTTGATCCACCGACTTGGAGATCCCTCTCCCGTCCCGCCAGCTGCAGTTTGGATCCCGATGCCCGGTCTATTACCGTGGCCCCGTCCCGATACCCGGTTCGCTACCGTGGTCCCGTCCCGTATATTTATATTGTATATATGATTTGCGTTGATCCTCCTCACCTCGTGTGACTGAGATCAACGTCCAGTGATACTGTTGTCACTGTAGTGACAGAGGACTTAGCTTTATGTGATTGCCATCTTGTTAGTTCCCGATCCCTTGGTTACCTTATATGTTTTATCTTATTTGCCTGTTTTCTAACAAATGATTCATCTACTTATGAGAGTTCTTGTATAATCGGATTTTTATGCTTTTCAAGATATTTCATCTATTACATGTTGTTGTACGTATCCTTTCACTCTCTTGCCAGACCGTCGTGTCCGACCCTTTTGCTTTGGTACTCAGGTCCCGTTGCCGGTTTCCTTGAGGAGGGGCCGGAGGAGGCGGTAGGTGAGCCGCAACCTCTAGTCGAGTGGCGTGCTGACGATGTCATGTAGACATCGGGTTGCTACGAGAGGCGTACATTTTGTGGAGAGTTTAACCATTCATTGGGTTATTGTTTTGTCTATATTGGCCTTTGTTGGACTCTAATTTTGAGGATTGTAATTAAATGATCTTTTGTTAACTTTAACTACTTTTGGGAATCATATTATTGATCATTGCTCATTCTGATACAGTTTTAATACTTGATGCTAATGCTTTCATGACTAGAGATAGTCTGACTATTTGATTTGCTACATGCTTCCGCACTTAAGAGAAATATTCATTGATGGTTGTAATATCCTCACCGCGGACACCTGTGGGAAATTAAATAAAGTGTATGTTAATCATTTTTATAGACGTTGTGGTTTTATGACACTAATGTCCCGACTCCGGATCCGTTCCTTCGGAATTCCCGGTCCGGGGTTGTCGCGACCCCGGAACGGATCCCCGGGCCCGCGACGTTGATGATTTGCAATGTCTACTGTTTTCCCACAGGTTCCCGCGGTGAGGATTCCCAAAGACACGCGGAATCTGACTCACACGATCAAGTTTGCGGAAGCGCGTAGCAAAACATACCAAGATAAGCACCAATACAATATTTAAGTGCTATCACAATAATAAACAAGATATAGTATCAAAGGAAGAAGTTAAAATGGCATTCCCAACATAGTTCAAGTTATAAGACTAACACGAAAGTAAATTAAGTTTGGTTACAACCCATAAGAGGCCAACAGAGGCCAATACACTTCTCCAAAAATATACCCAAAATAAACCCCAAGGCGAAATGATAGCGAGACTCGAGAACCCGCCCGACATCTAAATGACATCGTCGGGTTGCCACTCTCTCACAGGGGTTGGCTCACAAGCCTCCTCCTGACGCTCCTCCTCAAAGGTAACGTCTCCTGCACCTTGGCACCAACAAACAAGGGTCAAACACGACGGTTTGGCAAGAAATCAATTTAGGGGCAAGCATGAACAATAACGTTTGAGAAAACATATAAACGAATCCTTGATTTGAAACACTATATTGACTGAGGTACTTAAGGCAAACTAGCATGAGTACATAATATATCATGAACAGTTACAATCCACAAAGAGCCCATCCTTTCTCTATCATTTATATATAATGAAAAGAGCAAGCACGCACGACAAGCACGATATACATAATATAAGCACGACACGATTTCCCACAAAGACGGGAATTTCGGCCGCGGAACCGGACACGCACGATGTGTAATAAATACACGACCAGTCTGCAGACAGTCCACATGTTTAAAGACCCCCAGACAGTGGATCAAACTGAAAGGGCAGTCTAAGCTTAGTGGTGTTTACTTAATTCATGAATGCACAAAACACGCGAAGCACTATCAAAACTTGTTGAGATAAAAAGGGGGAAATCACTTATCAAACACGACGAGCACGACTAGCAAGGAGGCATAATTAATATGCATAACACGCTTAGGAAGTAATCCCCTTTTTCTTGAAACAAACCTTCAAAACAAGCTTATACTTGAAATTCCAAAACTAGTACACGAGGGTACTCATCGTACCAAAACGGAATTCAAACGCGAAATCTGACAAGCATGTGTTAAGGCCACAAATTGACCTTTGTGTAATTGGAACCCCAAATGTCGAAATATATAAGAATTGGTGTCCCCGAAGTTGGGTTGCATTTCGAAGTTCCATTTACCCAATGTCAAGTCAAAACCCTTAACATAGTCTAGTTTTCAACCCTCAAGAAAATACACATGAAATAATTCTTCTCCTGAATCTGGCAGGTTCGCTCGAGCGAACGTTATAAGGTGATGACACTTCGCTCGAGCGAGACACTTCGCTCGAGCGGACCTGATAAAACGTTGACACTTCGCTCGAGCGATACGGTAGCTCGAGCGAATATAAGGTGCGCTCGAACGGACAGCTCTCTGCATGCGCTCGGACCAAGCAGAGGCTTGGTCGCTCGAGCGAACCCAGGGGTCGCTCGAGCGGACAAGCTGCTGCTTGTGCTCGCTGAGTGCGGAAATTTCCTTCCTCTTACACAACTTCCACTACATTTCTCTCCTTCTTCTCATCCATCAATCACCTAAAATCCCTTGAGCCTTCATGCTCACCAAGGGTTCATTTCTCTCCATTTCAAACATTAAATCCACAAGAAACAAGATCATGAAGTTCATAAACAAGTTTGTATGCACAATTTCTAAAATAACAATGAAATCAAAATACACATGCATCAATCCTATAGAGATTACTTGCCTTGCCCAATGCTAATAATTCTTCTCAAGCACTTCACTCAAGCTAAGCCAACACTACAAAGAAACCCAAAGAAAACCACACAAAACTCAAACAAAATGGAACAAAGAACCCATTTTAACAAAAAGGGGTTTGAATACTTGAAAAACATGATCTTTAAAGAACCAAAAGACTTCATGAAAAACAAGGATTGAAGCTCTTACCTTACAATGGCCAAACAAGAAGAGATGAAGAAGATGAAGAGTTTGTCTCACAAGAAGTTCCAAGAAGTTTATACCAATAGAGAGCTTGCAAGGAGATGAAGAAAATGATGACTTCAGAATTCTTTTTGGAGCTCTCTAGCCCAAGCATGCAAGATGAAGAAGATTGAAGAGAAGAAGAGCTTTCCTTGACCTAGGTCAAGAGATTGCAGAGATTTGGGGGAAATGAATGGAAAAGAAGAGGGAAATGGGGCTTTAGTGAGGTTAATGGGCCCCAAATGTCTTGAACTTTGAAATGGTCAAAACACAAACTTGTGGGTCTCGGATGACTTCGACGAAGAAGGATAAAACGATCGTCGAAATATCTAATTTCTAAAAAGTATATTTTTGACATGGTTTTGAGATCTCAAAAATTGTGTCCAGATTTGTGCATAAAAGACAATTTTACCCTCTTTGGGCCAAAACTTGGGTTTTTTTTGGGGCTTCAAACATGAATGGGCTTAAGACGAAAGTTGTAACACATAGAAAAATCATTCAAGTGAAATCAAAATCACAATCACACGGAAACCGATACGATCTCCCAAAGCTTACACGCGCACTCAGGCCTTCCTGAGTGTGTCTGACTAATACTAAACGTCCTCAAAATTCCCAAAGCTATGTCCGAGACTAAAACTAATCACTTCTAACCCAACAACAACTAAACCCACTTAATACTAAACACATACTAATCGTACACTAATCGACTTGGTCTGGGTCGGGGTCTAACAGGGGTCGCGACAAGTATACAAGAACTTCTTGTAGGAAGTGAAGCCTTCCCATATATATGGGAACGAAATGAAAACATAAACCCAGAAGTAGGTATCCACAAGAACCAAGAAATTTATTAATAAAGATATGAAACTGCAACACAAGATTTATGTGGAAAAACCTATTATGAGAAGGGAAAAAAACGTGGAAAAACTTGATAAAATCCTTAATAAGAGAGTACATTGTGTTCCTTCTTCCGAACTATATTCCCAAAATCTAAGGTACTATATCAAAAGTGAAGACACAATGTTGCCTCTCAGATGTCTACGCAAATACAGTTTCTCATGGAAATCACTTCCAAGCTTGCTTGAATCAAACAGTAAAAGGAGACATGAGGCTTCGACGAATTAAAAACCATGGAGGACGAGTGATGATGCTCAGATCTTGACTCCAAAGAGAAAACCTTCCTTTTCTTCTCCTCTTTTCCTCGTTTTTTTATAAAGATGGAAGATTTTCTCTTGCGAGAGAGCGCATCTAGACCGTCCCCAAAGGAGGGACACCCCTGTCCTCCCGCCATGACTACAGCACCGATCCTGATGGACGTCTCTCTCTCTCTCTCAATAACTTGTGAATGGGGCTCACTTTTTTTTCTCTCTCTCAATAACTTGTGAATGGGGCTCACTTTTTTCTCTCTCTCTCAATAACTTGTGAATGGGGCTCACTTTTTTCTATTCATGCTAGGATCATGTATTCATGTCTTATATGTGTTTTCTTTCTTCCTTTTCATGTAGGAAGTGATTTGTAGTTTGGATTGGTGTGGGGTGGTGTGAAGTGCAAGATGTTGGAAACCCTAGGCACCAAAAAGAGGGTTTTGTGCAAATCAAGTCTAGTAGTTATCTAAGATTTGGTCCATTGTAACTCCACTCACGACCAAGACTAGTTAGGAGACAGGTTTCCACTTATGGTTGCGTGTTTATCCATCTTGTCCGTTTGTTAGGCTCCGTCCCGAGTTAATCACGATTAACTCTAAGTAATTGAGATTAAGCCTAACTAAGCATGATTAATTGAACTAATGACTAAATGAAATTGAAATTAGCCTAAATGACTAATTTAGGCTTAATGAAAGAGTAAATAAGATGAGGCAATGAATTGAATAGAAATTGAAGCTCAAATGAGCAAACCAAGGACTTTTTCGGAAATACGAAGTTGTACATATTTCGTCGAATACGGAAACTCTTGATACCAACATGTGTATCTCGACGAGTACGATAACTTTCATATAAGACTTGAATTGATTCGACTAATATAGGATTGAATGGACAT
Source organism: Cinnamomum chago (assembly GCA_038049695.1). NCBI lineage: Eukaryota > Viridiplantae > Streptophyta > Magnoliopsida > Laurales > Lauraceae > Cinnamomum > Cinnamomum chago. The sequence continues at coordinate 49,822,261 of CP142456.1, forward strand.
TGAATTGACTTGAATTGTAATTAAAAGAGATAAAGGGGGGCTTAATGCAAAAATGAAGCTTATATAAGCAAATGAACTTCATTCATCTCAAACCCTAGGCAACTTTCTTCCTCTGTTTCATTTCTTTCATTCGTTTCTCTTCTTCTTCCATTTATTCTTCATCAAGAGTGGATTAGAGGTGAATCAAGTGAAGAGGAGGCTATCTTCTTCCTTGCTACATCATCTTCTTAGAGGCTTAGTAGATTTGAAGCTTCAAGTGAAGGATTTCATCTCAAAACCAAGCTAAGCAAGTGGTTTTGTGTCTTGATCTTCAAAACAAGGCAAGTGTATACCTATGTTTATGCTTGTTAAGGTATTTTCAGTAATTTGAATGGAAAAGAAATGATGAATTAGAGCTTAATAGTTCAATGATTCAATTAAGGGTTTAAAACCCTAATCATGAATTAGATTGTGTAATCGTGGTTTAGTGTGGATAATTGGGATGCATATGCTCAGATATGTCCCCTAATTTAATTGCTCATTAGGTCCAAAAGAAGGAAAGAAGGAAAGAAAATGGATGGAAATCCATTGCACTGCAGTTACAGAACTGCAGTGCCCAGACCGCAGTGCATGCGGTCGACCGAGCCCTGCTCCACATGGTCAGGTTCCTTTGGAACCTGACCAAAACACTATTCAGGTATTTTTCACATACAACTGCAGGTCGACCTGGCCTGACCCAGGTCGACCTGGCCCACTGAGAAATGTCCGATTATTTCTGAATTTTCGGAATTAAAAGTTTAAGCAGGTAGACTAATGTTAATTATGTTTAAACCTTCCTAAGTGCTACGAGGGTTATTGTAATGCATAAATTTCACTAAAAGTAATGTCATCCACATTAATACATGCATTAATAACTACCGTTCACTTAATGGTTGGTTAGAGGATTGGTTTAGAATTAGACTGAGATTAATGTGAATTGTTAACGGGTCTGGCACTACCTAGTGGTTTCCGAACTCATTATTGAACTAAACTGAATGAATTGATAAATGAACAGTTACAAAAGGTAACAATGAACTGACTAATCCTACTGCAGCAGATGGAATTGGGAGTGTTCCGGAGCTCCATGAGACACCAGTGATCTCTGATCAAGACACTGGGAGATCTCACCTCATTGGACCGAAAGGTCATTAAATGAAAAGTCAGATATTGGACTGACGAGTCCTATTGATAAGTCATTAATAAAGGTTGAACATAATGAATAAATGAATATGAAATGCTTCCTTTTGGAAGAACTGAATCGAGTTGAAACCAATACTAGTGTAGTTGCCAATGATATTATTGTTCTTACTTGTGTTTGTGATTACACAAGAGATTGAATACTGTTAATTGTTTAGCATTGTTAGATTATTGAATTATTAAACATGCTATGAATATATGTATACCTTGTTAAACGGTCGTGTTCACGGTATTACTGATGATATTACAGGCTCAGTTGCCCGTGCCGGTCCCTCCGAGACCGACCCGCCAGCGGAGGAGGCCCATTCGATACCTCCAGGAGGTCTAATTGAATGGACATGATCGGAGAGCGAATACATTTGAATCTTTTGGAAGCTTTTTTTTAGAAAGTATTTTGTATATTCATTTTGGTAGTGTAAGTATTGTTCCCTGCATTGTATTTTAAATATGCAATGGTTGATAGTAGGAGAACTGAAACGATGTATAGTGAACTTTACAGTTCAGAGTAAAGAGTATGATTCATTTTGTTAAATGGTTGTCAATGTATATTATTGTATATTCCTCACAATTGTACATTGACAGGTACATATGCAAGATCCCTTGTGGACTTCGTATTAAATTCGGTTAATTCGGGGTTTATGGGAGTAAGTATGAGCATCGCGACCCGGGGGTTAACCCTAATGACTCTGATCTTGGGTCCGGGTCATGACATACTTATTGTATGGTATCAGAGACTAGTTAAAAGACTAAGTTAAGAAAACTTAAAAAGACTTAGCAAGACTAGGAACGAAGTGAGAAGTGTGTGTTTCGAACAAATCCAACTAAGGATTTGTATTTATTGCTTTCACATATTGTGATGTATATGTGATATAACTGAGATGGAAGTGTAAAGATGCAATCTTACCTTCCGTATTATTTACAGTATGGCATCAGGATCAGGATCGGGATCAGGATCTGGACAGGATGACTTCGCGCTCATCCCACCTCCCCCTCCTGGATCGGATACAAATGCTCGCTTTACTGCTATTCTAGAGCAATTAGCCAGGAGCCATGAGGCTCAGATGAGTTTGCAAGCCCAAATGGCCACGATGTTACAAGTGCAGAGCCAGTTGCAGGCCCAGATGCAATCTTCACCAGTAATACCAGTCCAACAACCACACGTTGAGACTCAAGTGGTATTACAACATAAGGACAAGGACCCTCATGCCATCTTTGAGCGGTTCCGTAAGAGAGGAGCCACAGAGTTCCATGGAGATGAGGATGTCATGAAAGCAGATGAATGGCTCGAACACATTGAGGATGTATTTGAAACAGTTGTCTGCACTCAGAAGCAAAGAGTGCTACTCATTTCCACTATGTTTAGAGGGGCAGCGAATGTATGGTGGAAGAGTGTTAGAGATGCCTTCAAGGCACTGCCAGCAGAGGATATATGGGAGATTTTTAGGCAGCAGTTTCAGAGGAAGTTTGTCCCAGAGCATGTGCAGCAGCAAAAGGAATCAGAGTTCCTGAATTTGGAGCAAGGTCACATGACCGTAGCTGTATATGTTCATACCTTCTTGCAGCTGTCTAAGTATGCCCTTGAGTTGATTGATACAGAAGCAAAGAAGCTGAAGAGATTCCTCATTGGCCTGAATCCGGAGTATAAGACTGTCGTATTGGCTGGACAGAAGCCTACGACGTTCGATGACGCCGTTGATAGGGCCTATACAGCAGAGGAGATTCAGATAGAGAAAGAGGCAGAGAAAGAAGCCGAGACCTTGAACACCAAGAGAAGTGGTGATTCATGGTTTAGGAAAGGAGGACCGTCTAGGTCCAAGAGGCAGAAACACAGATTCATTCCTAGACCTGATAGAATGAGAGGAGAGATAGCAGACCAGTCTGTGCTACATGTGGGAAATTTCACAGGACTGAGTTGTGTTGGAGGACGACCGGAGCTTGCTTTATCTGTGGTTCTTTAGAACACAGGATGACATTTTCTCCGAGAGCTAGGAGAGATGACAGAGCTCCTTATCAGTACCCTGTTCAAGGACAAGCAGCACTTCCTGCTCCTCCACAGAGATTGGCATTGCCAGCTCCTCCTCCTAGGCCACAGCAGTCACAGCCTCCACGTCAGGGTCAGCAGCGTCCATGGCAGAGACAGCAGCAGCAGGCTGAGAGACCACAGATGGCTGGGATGGCTTGTGCCGTCAACAGGGAACAGGCTGATGTTGCAGCCAATGTCGTTGAAGGTACAATTTTTGTAGATGATAGACCTGCTATTGCATTATTTGATCCAGGTTCTACGCATTCCTTTGTAGCACCTGCCTTTGCTTGTGATATGCAAAACCGGATCATGCAGTTAGCTTATGATTTTACAGTGTCTACTCCTTTGGGGAGAAAAGTAGTATGTGAATTGTATATACCTCAGTGCACTGTTAGAATTGGAGAGGTATCCATGCCAGCTGATTTAGTTGTTCTAGCAATGAATGATTTTGATGTGATCTTTGGCATGGATTGGCTTGCGAAGTACAGGGCTTGTTTAGACTGTTTCCGTAAAATCATCACCTTTAGGGTTGATGAAGCCAATACCAATGTACTCTTTGAGGGAGTCAGAAAGAAGTATGACACCAGGCTTGTTTTAGCCCTCAAGGCTGAATGATTGATGCGTAGTGGATGTGAAGGCTATATTGCCTTTATTTCAGAAAAGAAGTCTGTACGGGAGTTACAGAATATTCCTGTAGTCTGTGAATTTCCAGATGTGTTCCCAGATGAGGTGCCAGGTCTACCTCCAGCTAGGGAACTGGGCTTTACTATTGAGCTTGTGCCTGGTACGATACCGATATCTAGAGCACCATATCGTATGGCACCATCTAAGTTGTATGAATTGAAGAGGCAGATACAGGATTTACTCGATAAAGGTTTCATCAAACCTAGTGTCTCACCATGGGGAGCACCTGTACTGTTTGTAAAGAAGAAGGATGGCACCCTTCGCATGTGTATCGATTATAGGCAGATCAATCAAGTAACAGTGAAGAACAAGTATCCACTGCCTAGGATCGATGAGTTGTTTGATCAACTCCAGGGTGCAGCGTACTTTTCAAAGATTGATCTTCGATCTGGATATCACCAGATTCGAGTAAGAGATCAAGATGTACAAAAGACTGCATTCAGGACTCGTTATGGTCACTATGAGTTTCTCGTAATGCCTTTTGGTCTAACCAATGCACCTGCAGTGTTTATGGCCTTAATGAACAGGGTGTTTGCTTCTTATCTGGACCAGTTCGTCGTGATCTTCATTGATGACATCCTGGTCTATTCAAAGACAGAGCTAGAGTATTCACAACATTTGAGAACAGCCTTGCAGATACTGAGAGAGAATCAGTTATATGCAAAACTCGAGAAGTGTGACTTTTGGTTACAGTAGGTTGCATTTCTGGGTCATATCATTACCAGAGATGGATTAGCTATTGATTCAGCTAAGATTGAGGCCATTACCAATTGGTAGAGTCCGAAGAACGTGCCTGGAGTGAGAAGCTTCTTAGGGTTGGCAGGCTATTATAGAAGGTTCGTAAAGGACTTTTTGAAGATAGCAGCACCACTGTCGAGACTGACTCGGAAGAATGTTCCATTTCAATGGAATGATGCATGTGAGTCTAGTTTCCAGACTTTGAAGCAGAAATTGGTGTCAGCCCCGATTTTATCCTTACCCGAAGGAGGAGGAGGATTTGAGATTTACTCAGATGCCTCGGGTGTAGGATTGGGATGTGTATTGATGCAGAACCGAAAGGTGATAGCTTATGGTTTGCGTCAGTTGAAAGACCATGAGAAGAACTATACTACTCATGATCTCGAGCTCGCAGCGGTGGTATTTGCATTGAAGCAATGGAGGCATTATCTGTACGGAGAGACTTTCGAGGTCCACTGTGATCACAGAAGCCTTCAGTACTTGTTTACTCATAAGGATATCAATATGAGGCAACGCCGTTGGTTGGAGCTGATCAAAGACTACGACTTTCCATTCAAGTATGTAACTGGAAAGGGCAACGTAGTTGCTGATGCTTTGAGTCGGAAGGTAGCTGACTTGGCATCGTTGGAAGATGGATGGAACCTGATAGAAGATCTCAAGGACTCAGATGTGTCCATTGAGTTCATAGATGACAGAAGAGTGGTTGCAGCAATGTCCGTATTCGAACCCCTTCTCATCACAGAAATTAAGAAGCGGCAGTTCGAAGATCCTGACTTAGTGAAGATCAAGGATAACATTGCACACAGACCAGATTTCCCGTTGGTAGAAGGAGTCCTCTACTTCAGGGACAGATTGTGTATACCAGCATAGGAAGATTTGAAGCAAGGTGTAATGTTTGAAGCTCATCACATCAGATATTCTATCCATCCAGGGGGTACCAAGATGTATAGGAATCTCAAAGGCAGATTTTGGTGGAATAATATGAAGTGGGAGATAGCAGGCTATGTATCTTCCTGCTTAACTTGCCAGCGTGTGAAATTCGAGCATCAGAAACCACCTGGTTTGCTTCATCCATTGGATATTCCCAAGTGGAAAGGGATCATATCACGATGGACTTTGTATCGGGTTTACCAAGGACGAGAAAGCAGCACGATGTCGTATGGGTGATCGTTGATCGTCTTACGAAGTCCGCACATTTCCTTCTATTTAGGAAAGATATGGGATTCAACGATATGTTCAGATTGTTTGTCAAGGAAGTGACTCAATTGCATGGAACACCGGTCTCGATTGTCTCCGATCGGGATAGTCGGTTTGTGTCCTCATTTTGGCAGTCATTTCAGAACTCCATGGGTACCAAACTTCGGTTTAGTACTGCTTATCATCCACAGACAGATGGACAATCAGAGAGAACTATACAGACTTTAGAAGATTTGCTTCGTGCCAGTGTAGTTGATTTCGGGAGTGATTGGGATGATCATCTGGCGTTGTGCGAATTTGCGTACAACAACAGTTATCACTCTAGCATTGAGATGGCACCATTTGAAGCACTGTATGGTCGAAGATGTAGGACTCCAGTAAGCTGGGAAGAGGTTGGAACTCGAAGTTTCCACGGTCCTACCATCATCGCTGAAACAGCAGAGAAGGTACAGAAGATACAGGACATATTAAAAGTTGCTAGATCAAGGCAGAAGAGCTATGCTGACAATCGTCGGCGTGATTTAGAGTTCGCTGTTGATGATCTAGTCTTTTTAAAGACTTCTCCGATGAAGGGTACGATCCGATTCGGACAGAAAGGGAAGCTTTCCCCGAGATTCATTGGTCCTTTTAAGATCTTGAGCCGGATTGGAAATGTAGCTTATCACCTCGACCTTCCAGCAGAGCTCTCTGGTATCCACAATGTGTTTCATGTTTCGATGCTTCGGAAGTATGTGGCTGATCCTTCTCACTTTATTCGTCAGGAAGAGATCCAAGTGTTACCAAACACCACATATGTTGAGAGGCCAGTGCAGATCATTGATATCAAAGAGGCAGTCCTGCGCACAAGAACGATTAAATGGGTCAAGGTTCTTTGGGATCATCATACACCCAATGAAGCTACATGGGAACTTGAGGAGCAAATGACTCAGAAGTATCCCGAGCTGTTCGTTCATGTAACTTTTATTTGAATGGTTTACTTGATTTAGATTGATTTATATTGCATTCGGAGGACCAAATGATTCTAAAAGTTTAGGAGAATGTTAGGCTCCGTCCCGAGTCAATCACGATTAACTCTAAGTAATTGAGATTAAGCCTAACTAAGCATGATTAATTGAACTAATGACTAAATGAAATTGAAATTAGCCTAAATGACTAATTTAGGCTTAATGAAAGAGTAAATAAGATGAGGAAATGAATTGAATAGAAATTGAAGCTCAAATGAGCAAACCAAGGACTTTTTCGAAAATACGAAGTTGTACGTATTTTGTCGAATACGGAAACTCTTGATACCAACATGTGTATCTCGACGAGTACGATAACTTTCATATAAGACTTGAATTGATTCGATGAATATAGGATTGAATGGACCTTGAATTGACTTGAATTGTAATTAAAAGAGATAAAGGGGGGCTTAATGCAAAAATGAAGCTTATATAAGCAAATGAACTTCATTCATCTCAAACCCTAGGCAACTTTCTTCCTCTGTTTCATTTCTTTCATTCGTTTCTCTTCTTCTTCCATTTATTCTTCGTCAAGAGTGGATTGGAGGTGAATCAAGTGAAGAGGAGGCTATCTTCTTCCTTGCTACATCATCTTTTTAGAGGTTTAGCAGATTTGAAGCTTCAAGTGAAGGATTTCATCTCAAAACCAAGCTAAGCAAGTGGTTTTGTGTCTTGATCTTCAAAACAAGGCAAGTGTATACCTATGTTTATGCTTGTTAAGGTATTTTCAGTAATTTGAATGGAAAAGAAATGATGAATTAGAGCTTAATAGTTCAATGATTCAATTAAGGGTTTAAAACCCTAATCATGAATTAGATTGTGTAATCGTGGTTTAGTGTGGATAATTGGGATGCAGATGCTCAGATATGTCCCCTAATTTAATTGCTCATTAGGTCCATAAGAAGGAAAGAAGGAAAGAAAATGGATGGAAATCCATTGCACTGCAGTTACAGAACTGTAGTGCCTGGCTCGGTCGACCGGCTCCACATGGTCAGGTTCCTCTAACCAAAACACTATTCAGGTATTTTTCACATACAACTGCAGGTCGACCCAGGTCGACCTGGCCCACTGAGAAATGTCTGATTATTTCCGAATTTTCAGAATTAAATGTTTAAGCAGGTAGACTAATGTTAATTATGTTTAAACCTTCCTAAGTGCTACGAGGGTTATTGTAATGCATAAATTTCACTAAAAGTAATGTCATCCACATTAATACATGCATTAATAACTACCGTTCACTTAATGGTTGGTTAGAGGATTGGTTTAGGATTAGACTTAGATTAATGTGAATTGTTAACGGGTCTGGCACTACCTAGTGGTTTCCGAACTCATTATTGAACTAAACTGAATGAATTGATAAATGAACAGTTACAAAAGGTAACATTGAACTGACTAATCCTACTGCAGCAGATGGAATTGGGAGTGTTCCGGAGCTCCATGAGAAACCAGTGATCTCTGATCAAGACACTGGGAGATCTCACCTCATTGGACCGAAAGGTCATTAAATGAAAAGTCAGATATTGGACTGACGAGTCCTATTGATAAGTCATTAATAAAGGTTGAACATAATGAATAAATGAATATGAAATGCTTCCTTTTGGAAGAACTGAATCGAGTTGAAACCAATACTAGTGTAGTTGCCAATGATATTATTGTTCTTACTTGTGTTTGTGATTACACAAGAGATTGAATACTGTTAATTGTTTAGCATTGTTAGATTATTGAATTATTAAACATGCTATGAATATATGTATACCTTGTTAAACGGTCGTGTTCACGGTATTACTGATGATATTACAGGCTCAGTTGCCCGTGCCGGTCCCTCCGAGACCGACCCGCCAGCGGAGGAGGCCCATTCGATACCTCCAGGAGGTCTAATTGAATGGACATGATCGGAGAGCGAATACATTTGAATCTTTTGGAAGCTTTTTTTTAGAAAGTATTTTGTATATTCATTTTGGTAGTGTAAGTATTGTTCCCTGCATTGTATTTTAAATATGCAATGGTTGATAGTAGGAGAACATAAACGATGTATAGTGAACTTTACAGTTCAGAGTAAAGAGTATGATTCATTTTGTTAAATGGTTGTCAATGTATATTCTTGTATATTCCGCACAATTGTACATTGACAGGTACATATGCAAGATCCCTTGTGGACTGCGTATTAACTTCGATTAATTCGGGGTTTACGGGAGTAAGTATGAGCATTGCGATCCGGGGGCTAACCCTAATGACTCTGATCTTGGGTCCGAGTCGTGACACCGTTTCATGACTCGGTCATGGGAGGATTGACAACCTCTTTACAAGATAAGGTTCTCTACTTCAAGTTTGGGTTCTAGTACAGGGTTGGGCTACACAATGGAACAGGCAAAGGCGTTGTCTAAATGGGCAACGCAAGGCATGATGGTTCTGGACTAGGCCTAACCGGACCAACTCATTCATACCCAAATGGACAATATGGCCCCAATACGGGTAGAAAAGGTTAAGTCGGATCCAGTCAACTCAAAAGGCAGTAGTGTAGAAAATGTGTGCTTGCCAATTGAGAAGGTCGTACTAAGAATCCGATCAGTTTTGAGAAGAGAAGTGGGCAGCAAATGCATGATAAACTCTAAAGACCGACCCAATGGGTCAAACATATATACACTAGCTCATCCTACAAAGCTAAGGTCCTCAAGGCCTGTGCTACGTCAAAACAAGGTCAAACAAGCAAGAACAACACTATTCAACTATGTACAAATCTAAGGATCCTAATTGTCGTGGATTGCAAATATCTTGGTGCTTCTGAATGTTATTATATTAGAAGTGTAAGACGCCTACCCCTAATAATGTGTTTAACACTAACTAATGTAGAACTAAAAATACTCTAAAACAGAACTTAATACACTCAAACGTTAAACCAGAACTACAAGAGTAAATAAAATCAGCCCGGAATTCACAAATTCCTGAATACTTATCTCTGACCTAAGGATCCCTGTGTCCCAACTGAAATTCTTCTTTGACTTTAGGATTCTCGGGTCCTAGTGGATTTAGTTCACCTCAACCTAAATTGAAAAGAAATCATCACCTAGAAACCTCTAGAACATAAAATACCCTAAAATACAACTTAGTAAACTCAAACATTAAACTAGAACCAACAAAGTAAATAAAATCAGCCTGAAATTCAATTAGTCCTGAAAAATTGACTCTGATGAGTCTGACCTGAGGATCCCTGTGTCCCAGCTAAAATTTTGCTCTAACTTTAGGACCCTTGTGTCGCAATTGATTCAGCTTTATTAAAATAAACGGTTGTGATCTAGGGCCTAAGAATACATAAGAGAGAACAATCACACATCACAGACACATGAGATTTACGTGGTTCGGCTATCGGCCTGCGTCTACGGGAGAAGACGAGGAGAGTTTTCACTATGCAATTAGAAGAAAGTTACATCACAAAGGCTTTTGCCTTTATTTATAATATCAACCACAAACCTTAGTACACCCATAGCAACCCTACTCCTAATTACAGTAGAATAAGGGCAGTGCAGGGGCCCAGTTAACCAAGACCATTAACCTATGCACCCAATACCATCGACTTCTATTGAGCCATATAAGTCAACAATTTCCACATTGGCAAACATTGGAGCCAATCCTCATAACACTAAACATGTCTGACCATCTCCACCTGCCTTTTAGGGCACTCAGGTACTAATCACACCGATCAAGTCCAAGCAATGCTTGAACTTGACTGCTGGAATATTCTTGGTCATCATGTTTGTCGGACTCTCTGCCGTACCAGTCTTATTCCTTACAATAGCACACTGTAAGATGATATCTCAAATGAATTGTGCCTTAACATCAATGTATTTGATTTTTTCATGATACTTATGAAAATTTTATGAGGGGCTACCAGAATGGGTTACTAGTTCTAATTTAACCAATCAATGCAGCGGAAATAAATCAATCAGACAATATAGAACTAGCTATCTACCAATCACACACCACAAGAAGGCAAACACAATATTTAGCGTGGAAACCCTATCCAGGGAGAAAAACCACGAACCAGAAATCAAGAGTTCACGAACAGTTACAAGATATACTCACAAGCTCCTTTACCTCAGTCTGTACCTCGACCTAAGGACTGTAGTTATTCTTGCAAAGAATCCGCTGACACGACATCCACCGCGCCTCGTTCTCCTTACTTGATCTCCTCGCACCTTGTCAACCAAGATGATCAATCTTCTACAAGAAAAGTAGAAGCAACAACAACCTTCTAGAGCAGCCTTTCAGAATAGTCTCTCAATGGCTCTAGAGAATAACTCTTTCTAAGATATCTCTGACTCAGATCAATGAGAGTTGTGATGGTGGTGATCTAGGGTTGAGAGAAACACCCTATAAATAGCCCCAAATTCGTGCCTTAGACTTAGTGCACAAGTAGGACTCAAATTGGGAAACAGAGTCTCAAAAGGAAACAAGTTCGTATAGAAACTGGAGATTTTCCCGAACTCTGCGCACCTGTCCGATCGATCGGACTGTGCTTCCGATCGATCGGACCATCCAAATAACTGGATGCCTTTTCTGATCGATCGATCGGTCTGAGACTCCGATCAATCGGCCCTGGGGGATTTCGCCCGGTCTGCTCTTTTCTTCTATTCTTCACTTCAGCTCTTCCGGCGACACATCCACAGTCCATTCTAAAATAAATTAGAAAATACAACTCAATGGACCCAGAGTTTTGTCCAATCCATGAATTAGCCAACAAAAATACTAACAATCTCCCCCTTTGGTAATTCATTGACAAAACTCCCTATAACAATACAAATGATCTACCCAAAAGAAAAACCCAAAATACATTGAATTTTCAACAACAACAAAAATCAGCATTTGTAGATCTTTGCTTGTTTCTCCCCATGGCTTTAGTATTCTTCCCCTTTTTGTCCACAATTGATAAACAATTTTCTTCAAGCAGCTTCTGTCAATCTGAATTCTGCAACTCCCCCTCAAGATGAGCTTCGTATCAGCACTGGGGTGGGGGCTTGACCTTGTAGATCAGGGGTGATGAAGCTTTGGCACACACACTTGCATTTTCAGATAGTTCAGCATAGTGTGTACCAAGACAGATGGAAAGTCTTCTTTCTTGACCCAGACAGCTTTGGTTTTCATAAGTGACGCTTCCTTCTGCTTTTTCCATTGCTTTTGGTTTGGAGACTTTCGCAGCTTCTTGCAATGGGGTCGAATGTGTCCTTTAGTTCCACAGTGATGACATGTAGGTATACGTTCAGGACGTGGCACATTCTTCTTCTTGGCAGCTGTAACATGAACAACAGGATTAGTAACAACTGAATTTGGAACAAAACAGTTAATACCTTTGGCTTTTGATGTAGATGCCCCGTCAGTGTAGCCAATGCCATGCATGTTATTCTTTGCCTTTTGACTGCTCAGGATGTCATCAAGTTTTGTAGACCCAACATTCATCCTGTTTAGTGAAGCCTTGCTTATATCCAACTCAGAAAGAACAATCTTGAGTGTTCCTTGCAAGTCGGTATTTTCAGCTTTCAAGGTCTCCATATCATGATTAATCAAAACACACTTCTGTGCTTCAGCAGTCAACATATCTGCCAATTTGTTATTTTCAGCCTCTAAGTGACTCACTTTTGTAAGAGCTTCAGACAATTCAGCTTTTAAAGAAGTATTCTGCTCTTCAGATTCTTTCCAGCTTGTAGCCACTTTTTCATTCATCTTGAGCATCTTCATGGTCTTTGCAAACAATATATGATATTCAGCTTGCCAATCATGTTCTGTCTCTGACTCACTAACATCTTGATCAGTCCCTTCATCAAAAACAAGTGTAGTAGCAGAAACTGGTGTTGCCATGAATGCCAGAAATTTTTCTTTGCTAGCATAAGGCTTCTCAGACTCAGATTTTTTATCATCTTCCTCAGAAGTATCATCATCCCAAGTCAGATTGAAAGCCTTCTTTTTTGGCTTCTTGTTAGCACAGTCACTAGCAATGTGTCCATAACCATGACACTCAAAACATTTAATCCATTTAGAAGTTTTCTTCTTTACAAAATTTTTAGGGACTTTCAAATCACTTTTCTTCCCTTTCATAAAAGCTTGAAATTGCTTCATAAACTCAACAGCAACTTGGGGATCAATCTCCTCAGAATCAGAATCAGAATCACTAGCAATTTTCTTGAATGATTCTTTGGAGGCTCTCAAAGCAATACCTTTGGATTTTGATATTCCATTGGTCCTTAGGTTTGCTTCAAAAGTCTGAAGGTTGCCAACTAATTCCTCAACTTTGAGAATATTCAGATTTTTGTTCTCTTTTATGGCCACAACCTTTGCATCAAACCTTTCTGGAAGAGACCGCAGAATCTTTTTCACAATTCTATTTTCAGGAATCAGATCTCCCAAAGTAAAGGTATCATTCACAATTGTATTCAGCTTTGAATTAAACTCATCAAAAGTTTCATCATCTTCCATCTTTATGGTTTCAAAGGCTGTATACAATTTCTGAAGTTTCGACTGTTTGACGGTATCAGTCCCTTCATGCACAGTCTGCAGAATATCACAAGCTTCTTTTGCAATAGTGCATGTAGAAATTCTAAGAAACTCAGATATGCTAACTCCATTATAAATAACATTCAAAGCCCTAGAGTTGCAAGTGGCTGCCAATTCTTCATCATTTGTCCATTGTTCTTCAGATTTAAAACTGGTTATCGCATCAGTAGTGACAGTGGGCAAGGAATAGCCTTTCTCAATAGATTTCCATACTTTTAGATCTATGGCTTTTACGAAGGCAACCATTCTGGCTTTCCAATAAGCATAATTAGAACCATCCAGCAGAAGAGGCTTATTGGTTGAAGTGCCTTCTCGGTAGACATCCATTCTAGCAATATTTGGATCAACACAATAAAATAGTGTAACCCGCTCTGATACCAATTGAAAATTTTATGAAGGGCTACCAAAATGGATTACTAGTTCTAATTTAACCAATCAATGCAGCGGAAATAAATTAATCAGACAATATAGAACTAGCTATCTACCAATCACACACCACAAGAAGGCAGACACAATATTTAGCGTGAAAACCCTATCCAGGGAGAAAAACCACGAACCAGAAGCCAAGAGTTCACGAACAGTTACAAGATATACTCACAAGCTCCTTTACCTCAGTCTGTACCTTGACCTAAGGACCATAGTTATTTTTGCAAATAATCCGCTGACACGACATCCACCGTGTGAGAACCCGACCCCTAATCTCTTGGATTAGTGTTGTTTTATTTGTGGATTAGTTCTTTAAGTGGGATTAGTATTTGTTGGGTTGAGTTTGTGAGCTAGAATGGTTTTTCTTCTAGTTTTGGGCTTTTGAGTGCTTTGGCAGCTTGTGGGGCCCTTTGGGGGTTCCCTTTTCGGCTTTGCATTTTCTTGTGAAATTTTTCCGATTTGTTTCGTATTGTGTTTTTGGCCCGTTGCATTGATCTTGAGGAATCCTACAACTTTCATGTTGATCCCGTGTCCATTCGAGGCCCCGAAACTCGATTTTCATAGCCTGGAGGGCAAAACAGTCATTGCACACCAAATCTGTACCCAAAACTTGATATTCCCGAAACCCACGAAACATATACTTTTTGGAAACTAGATATTTCGACGATCATTTCTTCCTTCTTCGTCGAATCCATCCAAGGTCCCGAATTAGATGATTTCAGCCAAACTAGTCTCTTAAGTTGTGGGACCCAACCTCTCACTTGTTAACAAAAGAGAACCCACCTCCTTCATTCATTTCACTCTCCATTGCTCCAGCACAAACCAGCTGAACCTAGGGTTCCTTGTGTTTCTCTTCTTCTTCTTGCTTCTTCATCTCCAAGCCACACCAATCTTGCACCAAACTCGAAATGGAGATCATCAATCTCTTCCTCTCCTTGCAAGCTTCATCTTGATACCATTTTTGGAGAAATCCATCAACATTGAGATCTTCTTGGAGCTAGTCCTCTTCATTTGAAAGTCATCCAAGTAAGTGATTCTTCCCATCTTCTAGATTTGTTGTCTCCTAGACCTTGAGAAGCTACATTTGCATTATTGTTGGTTCATTCATTTTCATTCCTTGTGTAACCCATTTTAGGGTTTGTTTTGGGGGTTTTGTAAAGATTGTTGATCTTGAGCTTGAGAGGTGATTAGGAGCTTGATTTGCTAGATTGGAACCCAAGGCAAGTGGATGAATGGATGGTTTTAATGTTGTCAAAGTTTTATGAGAAAACCCTAAGTTTATTTCTTGTTCTTGATCATTGGATACATGTTTGCACATATGCTCCTTGTCACATATATATGGATTTCGAAATTTGCATATCAATGGTTGTTTCTATCTTGTTAATCTCTTGGAGAGGTATGCATTTCATTTGGTCAAGTTTGCTCATATGGTTTTATAAGGAATAGGATTGGTTTGGCTATTCATGGTTATGTTTATGAGTTACATTGATTTGAAATTGATACTCATTTATAGAGTTTTGCTAAAACATCTTTGGTTATGGAAATGTGATCAATAGACTTTTTTTATCCATAGATTTTGGCTCAAATGAACCCTTGTATATGATGGGAACTCCTCTCCTTGTTTGGGGATTAAATGTGGAAAAAGAGGTGTTTAGATTTAATGATTCATTGAAGTTTTGATGAGAGTTTTATTTTAGTTTGGATGTTTGTTGAAGCAAGGAAAAGCTCAATTTGTATAAGAGTTCAAGTGGAAGAGAAAGGAGGGAAAGGATGTCAAAAGAACAGCAAATTTTCGGTTGCCTGGGAGGTTTCTGCCTCCTGGCGTCCAGACGCCAGGAGACAGAGACCTGGGCGCCCTTTTCTGCTTCCGGGCGTCCAGACGCCTGGTTTCTGGCGTCCAGACGCCGGGAACCTGCAGGGGGGGTAAAAATTGCCACTTTGAAACGCCTATAACTTTTGATTCCCATATCGGATTTGGAAGTTCTATATACCGTTGGAAAGCTCTTGAAACAAGGAATCCAATGGTATACTTATCTTAGTGATAAAAGATTGAAAAGTGAAGCAGATATTTGAACCAATGAAAACTAGTATGTGATTAAGAGTTTTCAACTTGATGTTGTGCATTTGAAAAGCGTAAAAGTGCATAAGGAGCCCGGAATATCTTCAAACTCAAGGAGTACCAAGTAATGACTATAATTGACATACGGGACCCCTATTCACTTAAATAGATCTTGAAATTAATGCTTTTCCCGAAATTGTTATAGTTTATTGTTTCACCTCATTTCCAAGATTTGCATTATATGACTTGTTTTCCCGAAAACATTGAAGTCACTCTAGTAACAGTTATTTGTCCCGAAGTGCATTGCACCACATGATATGTCAGTGTGCCCTTGAGCACCCCCGTCTTGCCCGTTTGATTATGTATCTGTACTTGGTTTACTTGCATATGTCTCGATTGTATTTGACCTATGAGTCGGCACCACTAAGCTTGGATAACCCTGTTGGTCTGATCCACCGACTTGGAGATCCCCCTCTTGTCCCGCCAGCTGCAGTTTGGATCCCAATACCCGGTTATTACCGTGGTCTTGTCCCGATACCGCAGATTGCTACTGTGGTCCCCGATGCCCGGCTCGCTACCGTGGTCATGTATAGTATATGTATATGCATTCATGAGATCCACTGTTTCTCCTCACCTCGAGTGACTGAGATCAGTGCCTAGTATATGTATTTATATGAGATCCCCTGTTTCTCCTCACCTCGAGTGACTGAGATCAGGGCCTAGTTATTGCTCTATCACTTTAGTGATAGAGGACTTAGCTTCGTGTGGTTGTCATCTTGCCAGTTCCCGATTCCTTGGATACCCGACATGTTTTATATTGCTTACTTGCTTTCCGATAAATGATTCGTTTCCTTTATGAAAGTTGTTATTTAAACAAGTGTTAATATTCTCCAATGTAAATTCAGTTATTATTATATTGTTTTCTGTTCCTTGTACACGCACATGTTTTAAATGAATGCCGGTTGGGTGGATACCCATGTTTTTACATATGTTTCAAATGGACATTTGTTTTGCCAGACTGCTAAGAATACCGGGTTGGTTGTATACTTATGTTTTTACCTAAGTCTCAAATGAACGTTTGTTTTGTCAAACCACTATATTTATACATGTTTTAGACGAACACCCGATTGTCTAATATCTATGATTATAGATGATGTAAATGAACACATGTTTTATTAAACATTTATGTTTTACCCATGCTTGAAACGAATACAGGTTTTCCCCGAGATTCCCGACTTTGCACCCGTTTAATTATATGCAGCATTTGATCGAATAACATGATTTATCTTATGTTTTATTCTTCAGTATATTTGTTATCTTTTCATCCACCTGCCAGACTGTCGTGTCTGACCCACTACTTTTGGTACTCAGGTTCAGATTTCTTCGTCCCGAGTTGAGTGCTTGAGTTCGCTGTGGAGCCATGTTTTGCAGGTTGTTTTGTCGGCTATGTCATGTATACATTGAGTTTGACATCGGAGCTACGCCATATTTGGGGTAGTGTTTATAGCTTATTGTTATATGGCTTTTATTAGCCTTTTCTTGGGATTCTTAATTAATGTACATTGATAATTGTAACTTGAACATATATGGGAATGTAATATCCCGTTACTGTCAGCTCTGTAATTTATTGTGATGGTTTACTCCAGTCTGATATGATTCTTGATATGATAGCTATATGCTAAAGGTTGAGTGCGACGCGGAATCCGATGGCCACGGACTTCGGGTCGCAACGCCACAAATGCTTCCGCAAAAATATTCAGAATGTGTTGGGATGTGTTGTCTTCACACACGCGGATCCTGGGAGAAAAATATATTTATGCTTTAAATCCCATTTCCCGCCCCCGAGGTTTCGGTTCGGGGGCGTGACACACCGCGCCCCGTTCTCCTTACTTGATCTCCTCGCACCTTGTCAACCAAGATGATCAATCTTCTACAAGAAAAGTAGAAGCAGCAACAACCTTCTAGAGCAGCCTTTCAGAATAGTCTCTCAATGGCTCTAGAGAATAACTCTTTCTAAGATATCTCTGACTCAGATCAATGAGAGTTGTGATGGTGGTGATCTAGGGTTGAGAGAAACACCCTATAAATAGCCCCAAATTCGTGCCTTAGACTTAGTGCACAAGTGGGACTCAAACTGGGAAACAGAGTCTCAAAAGGAAACAAGTTCGTATAGAAACTGGAGATTTTCCCGAACTCTGCGCACCTGTCTGATCGATCGGACTGTTTCCGATCGATCGGACCATCCAAATAACTGGATGCCTTTTCTGACCGATCGATCGGTCTGAGACTCCAATCGATCGGGCCTGGGGGATTTCGCCCGGTCTGCTCTTTTCTTCTATTCTTCGCTTCAGCTCTTCCGGCGACACATCCACAGTCCATTCTAAAATAAATTAGAAAATACAACTCAATGGACCCAGAGTTTTGTCCAATCCATGAATTAGCCAACAAAAATACTAACAACTTAGGATTATGTCAGATCAAGCACACTCTGATTGTCACAGAACACAGTAGTAAGCTTTTGTTGTAATCCCAGATCACCAACCAAGCCTATTAGCCAAACAACTTCGTTCACTGCCTCTGTAGTTGCCATATATTCAGCTTCAGTTGTAGACAACACATTTTTAGATTGCAATGCTACCTTCCAACTAATGGCACCGCTAGCAAAAGTGAAGACATAACCTGTCAAGGATATTCTTCTGTCTAAATCTTCAGCAAAATTTGAATTAACAATTCAATAACACTTCCAGAAGTGTTGTTGTTTCCGTCATACATGATCCCAACATCAGCAATACCTCTCAAAGTTTCCATGTAATCCAGTGTTATCCATGTATCTATTAACTACACTAACCGCGTGTGAAATATCTGGCCTTGTACAAACCATATACATGATACTTTCAACTGCACTAGCATAAGAAACACGAGACATGTGTTCCACCTCTTCCTCAGTTTGTGATGACAATGCAGCGGAAAGTTTGAAATTGGTTGCCAGTGGAGTATTCATAGGTTTTGAACTTTGCATACCAAAGCGTTCTAGAGCCTTCTCAAGGCACTGCTTTTATGACAAAGACAACTTGCTCACTTTCTGGTCCCTTCGAATCTCCATCCCAAGGATTTTCTTTGCAGCACCTAAGTCATTCATCTTCGATTCACCACTCAATTGAGTCTTCAACCTATTGATCTATCTCAGACATGTCCTTTGTAGCAATCAACATATAACAACAAATAAACATATGAGTCATTTGAGAGATTTTTATGATAAACACAATTGTCATATGCACTCCTGCAATATCCATTTCCAACCATAAAGGTGTCGAAACGCTTGTACCACTGTCTAGAAGATTTCTTCAAGCCATACAATGATTTTTTTCAGCAAACATATGCGGTCCTCCTTTCCATGAATTTCAAACCCCATCTGGTTGATGCATGTAAATCTGTTCCTCTAGCTTGCCATGTAAAAACGCAGTCTTAACATCAAGCTACTCCAGCGCTCAATCCAATTGAGCAGCCAAGGTTAGTAGCATGCGGATAGGACCTTGTTTCACCACAGGATAGAATACTTCATTGAAGACAACAACCTCCATTTGAGTATAGCATTTTACAACCAGTCGTGCTTTGAACCTAACATCTTCTACCCTTGTAGTTCCTTCCTTACTCTTGAAAACCCATTTGTAACCAACATTCTTTTGGCCTTTCAGAGGTTTCACCAGTTCCCAAGTCTGATTCTTGTGAAGAGATTCAATCTTCTCACCCATGGCTGCAGTTCATTTCGTTGATTCTTTGCTAGTGATGGCATCCTGATATGTAACTGACTCTGACTCAATACTTTTAGCTGTATTAAGAGCATAGGCAATAATATCTTCATACCCATATTTTTGAGGTTGCTTAATCTGCCTTATCTCTCTCTCTCTCTCCCCCCCTATTAGCATGTAATCTTCCTGAACTGCATTTTCCTCGTTTGAGCTTTTCGTCCCCTCTACATCATGTTGTATTGGGACATCTACTTGCACCTTATCTTACAAGTTTTGTTAAACTTCCTTCTCAAGCTCCACTTGTTTATTAACACCGTCTTGTCTTTATGCTCCATCTGTTTACTGACACCATTGTCATTTCCAACATTAAGTCACTCCTTATTTGGTTTCAACATAGCATACTCATCAAAGGTCATGTCTCTGCTTATAATGCATTTGGGAGATTTTCCATCTAAGCACTACAAACTATATCCTTTCACACCATCTACATACTATAGAAATATGCACTTTCTTGTTCTTGGTTCAAACTTACAATCAATTTATATGAGCATAGGCAGAACAGCCAAATATCTGTAAGTTGGTGTAATCAGCAGCAGACCCAGACCATATCTCTTCAGGAGTTGTACACTCTATAGCTTTTGATGGAGATCAATTGATTAGATAACAAGTTGTGTTAATAGCCTCCCTAGAACTTTCTAGATAGCCTTGCATTAAAGAGCATATACCGGGTCCTCTCTAGAATAGTTTTGCTTATCCGTTTTGCAATCCCATTCTGTTGCGATGTATTTCTGATTGTGCGATGTCTCACAATCCCTTCATTCTTACAGAACGCATTAAAAGCACCATTGCAGAATTCGAAGTCATTGTCAGTTCTCAAGCGCTTGATATGTTTACATGTCTGCTTCTCAATCATAGCCTTTCATTGCTTGAATTGTGCAAAGCCTTTATGCTTGTGCTTTAAGTTATATACCTAGACCTTTCAAGAATAGTCATCAATAAAGGTCAACATATATAGCCCACCACCAAGAGATGGAACACGAGAGGGACCCCAAAGATTAGAGTGGATGTAATCCAAAGTACCCTTGGTCAGATAAATTGGTATCTTGAACTCGACTCTACATTGTTTTCCGATGACACAATGCTCAAAGAAGTCCAGCTTTCCTTTTTCTGACCACACAATAAACTCTGTTTAGTCAACTCATCCATTCCCCTTTCATAGATATGCGCAAGTCGCATATGCCATAACTTGGTAGTTTCCAAATCTAAATCTGAGGACGACACAGCTGCAACGCTTGTAACTGGACTACCTTGAAGGAAGTAGAGGCATTTTAGCTTTTGTCTCTTCATCACCATAAGAGCATCCTTCGTGATTCTCATAACTCGACCTTCAGCTTTGTAAGTACAGCCATTGGAGTCAAGCATATCTAAGGAAATCAGATTTTTCTTCAACTCTGGAACATGCCTGCATCTGACAAAACTCTCACAATACCATCTTACATTTTAAAAACTTTACCACCGTCTATGGTCTGATAAATAGTAAACCACTATCTGTTAAGGCACATATGATAGGAACAACTCAAATTCGATTTCCATATCTGCAACTGGATGACGCCGGGAGACATTCCTTCATGAGGCATCTAAATGAATGGAATGGTTATGAGTTATGACTGACTGCACGAGGTGTTACGGAAACAAAAAAGACTAGTTAATGAAAAGCTAGTGTGGGGTAGTTCTTTGGAGTAACATTCACAACTATCAGTCTCATTTGGTGAGGACCTAACGTTCAAAACATGAGTCAAACTTAATAATTAGAGATCTAATTGAACTTTTGACATTTGTAATAGTCAAACTCTACAGTCTCTTTAATATATTATAATTATAATAGGTTGATGGGAGCTAGTGAGAATCAAAATTGAAATGTAGCAGTTAAAATCGAATAAAAAACTTCCACTATAATGTATAATGACTTTTTTGTTATATTTGGCATATTAGGTTATAATTATATTTAGGGTTTTTTTTACGATTTTCTATCTTATATATATAGCATATAGTTGTGTCTAATGAGCTTGAGAATTCTAATTTTATTTTGAAAAATGAAAAAAATATGGTTTCCTAAGTTTTGTTCTTCGAAGCACACAAGCAGAGTAATACAGGGTGAAATTTTCTACTAGAGACTCCCAAAATAGCATTTTTCACAATTTTAAATTGGAGCATGCATTGACAAGTGGCTCACAATATTTTGATTTTCTTATCCAATTCAGTTGTCCTTAAATGACTTCGATTCAGAATTGCACAAAATGCTAATTATATTATAATATATGAAGCGAATTGCTTCAAATTGAAATTGGTTTCAATTAGCTTCAATTGATTTTGACTGACTATAGATCTTGACTCTCACCTAAATCGTTTAACCTGTCCTTTAACCTTCCCTCCTTCCCTCCCCAGTTCCTTAATTTCTCTCAAACCATTACTGGCCATCTCTATAACGTGCAAACGTGCAAACGGTATAACTTCCTCCCATCAATGACGCCTTAACTCCTCTCCTCTTCATCTTCATTTCAAACGCTAGGACTTCCTTCCATCTATAAGATACAACTTGCCCGTCTCCTCTCATAGCAACTACAGTACGGCAGGCAAAGACCATCTCCCTCTCTTTGGGTTGGACCCCGACATCTTCATCAGGTTCTTTATCATCATCTACAAACGATTTCCCCATCAACGACTCCTTTGTGACGTTGCCCTTCATCTTCTTCCACATCATTCATCCAATCAATCTATGGGTAGACTCCCAACCCTTCCTCTTCTCTGCAATATTATTTTTTCCCTCTATGCAACTTCCCATTTGATATCACATTTCACAAAAATGGCGTGGAACTGGTCATTTCTATTTTACTCAATACTCCAAATACACTGTCTCATTAGGTCTTCCTCTTCTTCTTCTCTTGCAATTGCGTTAAAGGAAAATAAATCAGATAAGGATTTTGACAATTGATGCAATTGTTAGTGCTTACTGTGCTCTATTCATTATTATGCCTGAAAGCTAAATCATGGCTGACCAAAAACAAATCGCAGCTGGCAAAAAAAAAAAAAAAAAAAAAACCATCTTGCCTCTCCTTCACCCACTTCATCCTTTTCATGGTTTCACACATTACCCTTATTGAGCATGGATTTTATTGACCACACCCTGGGTGGACAAACGCCCATGACCATGCAAGCCATTGTGCATTTTCCCCAATCTGTATGTTGAACATAGTGGTTTAATAATTGCCGTGGTCAAAATGTCATGGTGCCTGATAACTTAATAGACTTAATATATATTGGTTTTTTCACATGCCAAAACTGGCCGTGTCATGTAGACAAAGTGTGGTAAATTGTTTTTCTCCCTACTTAATAGGAAGGCCTTGAGGTTTTTTTTAATGATTGGTTTGGAGTTTGTAGTGGGCCAACCAAAAAACCATTACATACTAAAGTAATTTTACGGACTAATGTGAAATTCTCATTAAAAATAATAAATACCTCATAATATTAAACCCACAAATAAAATAAATAAATACAAAACAATCTGATACAAGTATTTTTGTGCGGTGGTTTTATGTCATGACTCATGGTGTCACACTCATAACACCACAACGATAGAGGCCACGGAAAACCTACATAGGGATATGAATAGAAGAAGGCTCTAGAGCATGTCAACTAAAATCCTAAAACAAAGGATTTGGACCTTTTTTTCCCTAAAAAAAAATCCCACTTGACAAAATAAATAATAAATTAAATTAAATAAATCTAAATGGAGAAATGCTAGTGATCGGTATTGACTTCTCTACTTTCCATGAGCCCTCATGGCCTTAAAACTATTCATGACAATAAAAGACTTGCAAAGGATAATGAAAGTTTGATGAATAAGATATACTTTTAGATAACAGTTTCATCTAATTCGGCTTTGGTCATTCAACCATAAAATGTTTTAGACTCCGTGTTTGACATGGATAAAACTTTTGATGTATTACATTAGAAATATCAAGATAACTCTTATTGGTTTTGTTGTTACTATTTTTCTCTCTCTCCCCTGTGGTTTTGAAAGGGGTAAGAAGCAAAACGCCCCTCTTTTCCTTCCCTTGTGCTCTTCAGTGCATGTTTGATGTAAGGGATCTTCAAGTCGAGCTCAAAAAATATTAATGTTAAATATATTTCCGAAGGAAAGGAACTCTTCCACCCGTTTTTTTTTTTTTTTTTGGAATCTGAAGAATTATAAAGTACATGTGCCTAGAATTACTCCTATTGGCATCCATTAAACTTAAATAATATGTGGATATTTTGATAGAGTTATATCAAGAGTTATAGTAGAGGCTGAACAACCGGACCAACTAGAACTTGACCCCAAAGAGGTTTTCTAACTTCTCGAATCTCAGCTACCAAAAAATTCTCCCCCTCCCTCTCCACGTTCCCTTTCTTGAATTAGCAGTAAATCCATCTCCATTTTCTAATTTATGATGCTTTTAATTTGTTTGCGGCTCCAATACATATTTTGAATGGTTTTATTATTTTTTTCTTTTAAGCTTTAGCTTTATTTACTCACCCCTTTTGACTTATTCATCCCTTCAACTTAACAAATCAATTTAGATATATTTTTATTTTTATTTTTAAAAATTATTTTTTATTTTTATTTTTATAATTAGGCCCGGGAGAGTGCACACTGGTAGAAAATTAGCGTGCTTGGCTAGTATGAGTCTTATAGAAAAAATACCTCGGGATGGAGGTATATTCGCCTTATTTATTTAAAGAAGTTTAATAGAGCTTCCTTATAAAGCATTTGGATTTTACAAGTGGATGTTACATTCTGTCATTTACAGGAGAGTGCACACTGGTAGAAACATGAATTCCTTGTTTCAATCTAGTTATTTTAGGACAAAAATAAGGATCTGCAACCGACTCAAAAATCTAGGGTTCACAGGTGTTGTAAAAAAAATATTGAAAATTCAGAACCAGACTGCCTGCAAGATTCCAGAAGTTGTACCTTCAAAAAATTGTTCAGTACTACCAGGGGTGGAACCGCAAATTTTGAGCTTCAGGTCTTTAGAATTTCTTTTAATAGATATGTTTCTTTAGTAGCTTTCATATGGTGTTGGTTTCATTTTGACTCAAATTGAGTTTTCTAAAATCTCAAAATTGAACACTATTTTGATCGAAGATATTGCCATGATGAATTTCTAGAAAACAACGTTTGAGTTAGAAATTACAAAATAAATAAATACTTTTCAGTGTATTTAGATTTTTCTGGATTTTCTATGATTTACCATATCAGTTATCCTTCAATGGGATTTGGTTTCAACTGAATATGAGCTTTTAAAAAGTTTTTAAAATTTGGATAGTGGACATGGGTCAAAGTCCAGATTCTGCTGTACAGAATTTCCGGCATGTTTGCCTTAGATTATGTGCATGATTTTGAGTGCTTCAGATTGGCTAAAAATTGTACAAAAATTACCGGAACTTCATCATAACCCAAAATCATGAAAATCCGGGCAGCGGACCTAGGTCATAAACCAAAAGTTTTGGATTGCTTACTTATCTTCCTTTCCTTAATTTTTTTGTTTATTGCTTCTCCCTCAACGCATGAAATACCTTATTTTTTTGTTTATTGCCTCTCTATATTTTACTAGAGGGGTTCTTTATAAATATTCGGTAACCATCCCAAACTTTTTACTTATCAACATTGCATTGCATGGCCATTAGATAAGTGTTGGAGAAAAATAACAATTAATACATTAGGTGTTGTGTTAAGTTCCCAACGGCATTTTATTTTTGCAAGACTAGCAATCTATGAAAAAAATTTAGGGACATTTATTAAGAAAAAACTCCTTTAAATAGGATAATCACTGTTGATAAGGCCCTCAAATTGTCATAATATATGGCAGGAAATTCTACTAGCACACATTTTTTTACTTTTCCCACACAAATTCTCTCTACACACATCACTATAATTTAAAAACTACATTAGTTCTTTCCACACACACCAAAATTTCCCAAACTACCAATCCCTCATTTTCCCTCTTTCTTCCCATACACATCCTCATCCCTATCTCTTCTTTACCATTTTTTCCATGAATACTTGTTATGGGGATAGATTCTCATTCAATGTCAGTTTTTACAAACAATATTAGTGTTTTTTCATGCATTTGGGTTGCATTTTACCCATCATTGCAAGGGTTTTTAACCCATAAATCGCGACTCTGTTCGGTCTCTGAGTGACTGAACAGATTGCAGGTGTTCGGACCCTTAGGTCAAATATCATTGTTCGGTCTTAAAGGTCCGAAGAGATGGCATATGTTCGGAACTATAGGTCCGAACAAAAAATGCATTAAGTTCGAAACTATACATCCGAACATATGCCATCTGTTCGGCCCTGAAAGTCCGTACGTTTCGGGAACCTGCAATTCGTTCCAAGTGAATAAGAAACGGACCTTTCCACTGCTGCTTTTATTTAAAGGAACCATTTGATTGTTGTTTTCTTCCTTCATTGCACTAGAAAATGGAGGAATGTGAGTGAAGATGAGTTGTCCAGGAGGATAGAGGAAGTGGAGAGTAAGATGAGTTGCCTGGGAGAAGAAAATGGAGGAATGTGAGTGAAGATGAGTTGCCCAAGGAAGATGGAGGAAGTGGGGAGTGAGATGGATGAGAGAAGAAGAAGATGAGCTTGTGTGTGAAAAGAGAATGGGTTTTGAGTTTTTGTGGGACAATGGATATTTTGGTCATTTTATGAAGGAATAAGAATGTAATAAAAAAAAGTTAAATTCCTTGTGTTTGAAAAGTAAAATTTTGTGTTCCAATAGCAGCACTCTCTATCTGGCAAAGAACTCTTGCCAAAAT
The DNA here is from genome assembly GCA_038049695.1 of Cinnamomum chago. Taxonomy (NCBI): domain Eukaryota; kingdom Viridiplantae; phylum Streptophyta; class Magnoliopsida; order Laurales; family Lauraceae; genus Cinnamomum; species Cinnamomum chago. Next base: position 49,848,760 of record CP142456.1, read on the forward strand.
CTACCTTCCCCCCCCCCCCCCCCCCCCCATTTTACCCTTTCTTAGCTTATGCCAACAAGACCCTATTTCCAGTCCAGGGACAAAACCGTAACAGAACAAAGAAAAGAAGAAACGGAAGAAGGAGAAGACCAGACCGGTCCCCATTCGGTCTCCATCTCACTTCCATCTCTAGTCACAGAAGAAATAGAAGAAAGAAAAGAAGGAAGGGAAGAAGGAGAATACCATCGACAGAGACAGTAAAAGAAAAAAAAAACAGAAGACAAAAAAAAAAAGAAAGGGAAGAAGGAGAAGACCGATCACACTTCCATCTTCGGTCCAAGAAGAAAGTCTGGGAGCCTCTTTCTCCTACATCCACCATCGAAATACATGACTTTATAGGCAAAATCAATTAACACGCATCTATTCTCCTCTACAAACCCTAGGTCATCTTAACTTATACTATCATCTGTTAGATTGTGTGGTAACAATCCACCAGTTGATGTAATAAATTGATTAATTTCTTTATTTATCAATAAAATCATGCTTTCCTTTCATGAGATGCATGGTGTTTATTACTTAATGAACATGACCAATACATATGACAAAATGGTTCATGAGATGAACCGGGTCCCATTAGTATATTAGATGTGATATATGTATATGGATGAGATCCACATACGAGAGACATGTGTCACAAATCTTATACTTAAAATATCTTCACAACCAGTGATGAGACTAGGCATCTCATCTGATAAGGTTGCAGCACTTTGATCACTATGAGATAGTGTGATTTGTCTCGATCATTAGAATGGAAGATTCTGGATCACGTTGCTGGTACATTGGATGTATTGAAGGACCATGAGAAGCACCTTATGAAATACTGTCTCGATTTAAGGACTGCTCTCATAATTCCCTAGCAATAGGCTCTCAATCCTGAGATATTGATGAACTCAAGTTTCTATCTATTCATTTGCTTTGAATCACCAATGAGTGAGGCCAACTGTTGGTCAACACCTCGGTGTCTTGGGTACGTGGTAGTAGGACTGTGGGAACATACAATGATCAAGATGGAATCTATCTACATTATCCCTTTGTGCCAATTAATGGATTTATCATTAGTAAGTGCGCATCCATCTCGATTAAGAGTTAATTGGATGGTACTGATGATCACTGTGGTTAATTGAGGCTCAAGGATAATAAGATGTGGATCTAAGATTGGATGAGACAGATTTATTCCAATTGATCCATGGATATTGATAGAGGGGCCTACTTGTGGTACTGTGAAAGTTTAGGGTCTTCATTGTAATTTATTCCTAAGACTGGAGTGCAAATGCATTTATATAGTGGTGTTATTTGTAATTAACTGTGAGCCTGGATTGCACATGAGATGTGGGGTCGCGTGTCCCAGTTGGAGTCATCTTTCTAAGGAATCCCTAGTGGTCCCCACGCTAGCCCAAGTATTAGAAAGATTCTATTGTTACTTAAACTCTAATAGGAAGGAATTAGAAACTGACTATTTCTATTTGAAGTGAGACTTCTAATAGTGACAATAGTAGCATCAGAAGTTACTAATTTGTATGGAAGTGAGACTTCTTATGCAATTAGTAAGAGAAGTAAGAAAAGGAGGTTGCATGAGGACTATATAAGGGGAAACACCCCTTGGACGTCCAAGACACACAACCCACGCCCAAGAGCCTCTAGTGCAAGTGTTGCACAACTCTTCTTCTCCTCTTCTCTCTTCTAGTTGCCTTCTAGTTCCTTAGAGTTTATAGTAGGGTTTTCTCTTAGAGATCCTACACATCTTCTTGAGAAAAGAGATCTGATAGAGGGTCATAGCATGGAAGACAACAAGGTCTTGGAGATCTCTAATTGTTTCAAGAAGAGTTCTTATTCTAGTTGATTGTCTTCTCCTCGATTAGAGCTCTACTGGGCTCCAAAGGTATAATCTGCTTCTCCTCTTGTGGTAGATTATTTTGTTGCATGTAGTTGTTGATTTCTATCTTTTAGATAGGTTATATTACTATACATGATTGATGAGAATGAGGGATTGCATTCTGGATTGGGTTATAGCCTTCTGGATAGTTCATCCCTGAGTCAAGTAGGTCAAAAAGTTTTGAAAACCTATTCACGAGGCCCACCTACTTCCAACTTCATCTTCTCCTTTCATCCCTCTGTTTTCACCTTCTCTATTGGACGACTGATTTTCACACATTTTCGCCATCACCATTGACATCCTTCCTTTTCATCTTTTTGATTACTTAAGATTTGACTGTGTATTATTGTTTTGTGTAATGGGTTTCTTAGTTTCCCTTTCTGGTTTTTTTTTTTTTTTTTTTTTTTCATTTTCTTCTGGATTTTTTTACACCTTTCATTTTCCTGAATTTAATGAATCGCTATAAGTGTCAATGCTCCTATGGATGCTATTGTTGCTCCTCCTAATCTGGTATTACTATAGCAAAGTGTACTGTGGCAACTACTATTATGTGCATTATATATCTTTGCAATTGATGATAGAACTACCCATTTTCTTTTCTCCTATGTTATGTCAACCATTGCTAATTCTCCTAAGTACGACCTTCATTTACAAAAGAATAGAGAATTGTTACGTATGACATAAGCTATATATTCTGAACTCAAGAAAAGGTCAGTGATATTAAGGTCACTGTCCTATAAGAATAATGAGAAAGAATTGAAACATATCACAGTTAAATTGACTCAGAAACTGCTGCAACTTAAATTGCTTTGTAATTCTTTTCATATTCACTGTCATATGCCAAACACCACAAACTTTCAAACAGCTGACCTGTTTTACCAAAGTACAGATCATGTGCAGCCAGCTCTTATACATATCAGTAGCTAATAGAAATCATGCAAAATTTTCCCAAATGGGATGTTGAATAAAGTATTTCAATTGAGCAGCTTACAAATTCCTCCAGAGGCTCTAAGTTACATTGACTTTATAACCCTAACAAATGTCATTTAATCATTCAATTGAATCCACACAACCTGGTTCACATTTACCTCAACTGCAACATACAAGTTTCAGTGCCAACTTACTAGATTAAAGCTGATAAATTTGAAGTGAGAACTCAAATGACAGGTTATCTTACTTACCCTCTATCATTGGATGCACAAGGAACATAGATAAAACTCATTATGAAATGGGTTAATGTGATTAAGGCATGCACTTTCTAAAGCTTCCTAAGCATAATTTGATCCAACAGCATCCAATCTAAGGTATCTTCCATTTTACAGCAAAAAGATGGCGACTTTTCGTAATAAATACAATTTGGCATATCAAATACCATTTCACTAACACGCGTAGTCTTTTATAATATAGGAAGATCATGACCCAAAAATCATGAATAAAGCATGGATAATCATCTTCGTTTAAATGCAGAAAAAAAAGGAAAAAAAATATAGGAGGAAGAAGTAAATCCAAAAATTCATTTATGTTAGCCTATTGTCACATAAATAGAGAAAAGCAAACACTCACCTCAATGAACTCTTTCTCTAATTACCAATAACACATCAATCATGAACTCTTAAAATCGAATGTCCCTGCACATAAATGAAGGTCGGGTTATTGTGTGTAACCTTAGTTTGTGGTTATGCTCTTATTCTCTATTTAACATGAAATGGAACTTGATTCTCTGTTCAGCCAGCCATTAGCATTGAATTTGAATATGATGTTGGCCCTTTTTCCTTATCCGAGCTTAAGGTATCAATGCATTGGAGCAAGCAACATATAACCTCACTTTACTACAATCTTATTTTATGAGGGTGATGGCTAGGCAGTCACTGTCCAAGAAAGATCATCTAACGAATCTTGGCTAGGCAGAAGACCATAATCGGCAAATAAGACAAGTAACGTGCTCTATTTGTAAAAACAGGAGTCAAAATTGACAAAAATGCTACAATCCACCAATGGGAAGTTGATCCATGATGGCAAAACCATGGCTCATGTTCTTTTGTATTAGTGGAGCCATGTCTTTTCTTATTGGTGGAGTCATATCCTTTGAAGTGGTCTAAGCAAGTACTTTTATTTTATTTTTGTGAAGGTGGAACCATGTATTTTTTTTGTAAAACATGGCTCTATGTGTTTTTTTGTAAATGTGGAACCATTTATTTTTTGTAAAAGGTGGCTCCATGTGTTTTTTTTTGTAAAGGTGGAGCCAAGCTCTTTGGTAAGGGTGGAGCCATTTTTTTTTTTTTTTTTTTTGTATTTGGTGGCTACATGTGTTCCTTGTGATAGGAGGAACGATGTCCTATACTTTTTTGTAACGGGTGTACGGTGAGTGGTGGATCCACTCTTTCACTTAATAGAAGAACCATGTTTGTCTTTTATAATGGGGTGAATAGAATGGTGTGATCATGTTCTTTCATTATCAGTGATGTATTTTTTAATAGATCACTACATGGATATCTTTTCATAAATGAGGAGTCATGTTCCATGTTTTTTTGGTAAAGGGGGAGCCCACCTCTTCTTATAGCCAGGGAGAAATGCCCATGAAATACAATATTCGTTGATGTCGATTAGTGTTTGGTTGATATCAACAAATAAATATGTCGACATCAATAAATCAACACTAATAGTGTACAAAATGGTAAACAGTATTCACCGATGTAGACTAATTATTTGTTGATATCAACAAATAAATACGTTGATATCAATGAATGCAAACTGATAGACATATATATGTTCAGAAGTATGTATAAGTATTCGTCGATGTCGACTAAATATTTGTTGACATCAACAAGTAAATATGTTGATATCAATGAATACGCACTCATAGACCTATACAGGTTTAGAAATATGTAGCAATATTCGTTGATGTCGACTAAACGTCTATCGACATCAACGAAAATATATCTTTACATCGATGAAATTAGTACTGCTAGTATACATATTAGTAAATAGTATTTGTTGATGTCAACTTATTATTTGTCGATGTCAACGAATAACCATTGAGGCCACCTAATGAACATGTTGACATCACAGAACATGAACTGATAGTATCACCAAGATGGACAACTTGGACCTCACTGAAATGAACATCTACATTGAGACAAATAACTGTACCAAAACATAAACAACAGCCATCATCAATTTTAAATATATACATTCACAGACAACAAACATCCACATTACATTAAAATCCTACCAACATACAAGACCAAAATGAAACCAACAACAGTGGCTTCCACTTTTAAAACGTGTCAGGCATCCAAAATACATAGGCTAATCATTATAAAAATAGGTTCAGATTAAGTTAAACACCCAAGAGTCATATGTCACAACATAGGTCTTTTGAGATTAGTCACATATTGAAGATCCATCATCCCCGTCACTTTGATTGTTGTCATGACCCCAAACTGGAACCTTGGGGGCGCGAATGAGATTAAGGATAATTATATTTTCTCTCAAGATCCGTGTGTGTGAAGACGACACATTCCAACACACTCTGAATATTTTGCGGAAGCTTTTGTGGCGTTACAACCCGGAGTTCGTGGTCATCGGATTCCGCGTCGCACTCAACCTCTAGCATATAGCTATTATATCAAGAACCATATCAGACTGAAGTAAAGCATCACAACAAAGTACAGAACTGACAATAACAGGATATTACATTCCCATATATGTTCAAGTTACAAATTATCAATGTACATTAATTAAGAATCCCAAGAAAGGCTAATAAAAGCCATACAATAACAAGTTAATAACCCCTACCCAAATGTGACGTAACTCCGATGTCAAGCTCAATGTCTACATGACATAGCCGACCAAACAACCTGTAAAACATGGCTCCACAACCAACAAAAGCACTCATCTCGGGACGAAGAAGTCTGGACCTGAGTACCAAAAGTAGTGGGCCAGACACGACGGTCTGGCGGGTGGATGAAAAGATAATAAATATACTGAAGAATAAAACATATGATAAATCATGCTATTTGATCAAATGCTGCATATAATTAAACAAGTGGAAAATCGTGGATCTCTGACAAAACATGTATTCGTTTAAAGCATGAGTTAAACATGGAGATCTAACAAAACATATGTTCATTTACATCATCTATAAAAGCATAGATATTTGACAATCGGGTGTTCATTTAAAACATGTGTAAATATAGAGGTCTGACAAGAAAACGTTCATTTGAAACATATGTAAAAGCATGAGTATTCGACAAACCGGGTATTCATTTAAAGCATGTGTATCCATAGAAATCTGGCAAAACAAATGTTCATTTGAAACATATGTAAAAGCATGGATATTTAACAAACCGGGTATTCATTTAAAGCGTGTGTGCACAAGGAACGGAAAACAATATAACAATAATTGAATTTACCTTGGAAAATATTAACACCTGTTTAAATAATAACTTTCATAAAAGAAATGAATCATTTACCGGAAAACAAATATGCAATATAAAACATGTAAGGTATCCAAGGGATCAGGAACTAGCAAGATGACAACCACACGAAGCTAAGTCCTCTATCACCAAAGTGACAGAGCAATAACTAGGCACTGATCTCAATCACTCGAGGTGAGGAGAAACAGTGGATCTTATAAATACATATACATATACTATACATGACCACGGTAGCGAGCCCGGCATCGGGAACCACAGTAGCAATCTGCGGTATCGAGACAAGACCACGGTAATAACCGGGTAGCGGGATCCAAACTGCAGCTGGCGGGACAAGAGGGGGATCTCCAAGTCGATGGATCAGACCAACGAGGTTATCCAAGCTTAGTGGTGCCGACTCATAGGTCAAATGACAATATCAAACATATATGAAATACATCAAGTGCAAGTACATGAACGGGTGGGGCAAGAATGCTCAAGGCACAACTGTCATTTCACGTCGGGCAATACATTTCGGGACAAGTAACTGTTACCAGTGTAACTTCGATGCTTTCGGGAAAACAAGTCATGTAATGTAAGTCTCGGGAATAAGGAAATACAATGAACTAATACACTTTCGGGTAAAATAGAGATTTTTTGCTTTGTTTAAGGTGAATAGGGGTTCCCGTATGCCGCTTTCGATATAGACTTTGTACTCTTTGAATTTGAAGACATTCTCGGGAATAAGGAAATACAATGAACAAATATACTTTCGGGTAAAATAGAGATTTCTTGCTTTGTTTAAGGTGAATAGGGGTCCCGTATGTCGGTTTCGATATAGACTCTGTACTCTTTGAATTTGAAGACATTCTGGGCTCCTTATACACTTTTGTGAATTCAAAACTTCAATGAATCTTTGTGACATGGTTCTCTTCTCAAACGGGCTTCGTACGTATCTCCCGATGAACAATCCCCATCATTCTCTAAAAGGGTTCACGAATGATTGGGATAGAAACCCCTTCCATTTCTCTTCATTTAGGGTTTCTGGGTGATTTCGGTCACCTAGCGGTTAGCTGGCAGTTAGCCGCCGCTGGGTTTAGTGGTTAGCCGCTGGCTGACCGCGGTTGGCCTGACAAAGTGCAGCTTATTGGAAAAGTAACCAAAATGGTTCGGTTGGCTAGCGGTTAGCCGCTGGCTAACCGTGTGGCTAACCGCACCTTTGGGGAAGAAATCAAGTTCTCTGGAAAAGTGACCGCTGTGCGGTTAGCCGCCAGTCACCAGGCGGCTAGCCGACAGGTGACCGCTGGCTGACCGCCAGGTGCGGAAAAGCCCTTCTGTAACCAGATTTGAACCATTTTTCTCCCTTAAACCATTTCCCTTCATTCCCATTCATCTTCATACAATAAAATGAGCTAAAAGCTCCTCCCATACGCCATCAAAATTTCACAAACATCCATCCCAAACACCTCCATCTTTTTACATTCAATCACCAAAGAGAGAAGAAACCCACTAATCACAAGGATCCATTGAGCTATTAACAAGAAATAATGAAAACTATAAACCAATGTTTTCAAGACATCAAATGAGCTAAAAAGCTCCTCAAATGCATCATTCAACACTTTCATTCTCCTCATTTCAAATTTCTCCCTTTCCATTCTTTCCATTCACAATCAATCTCAAGGTAGAGAAAACTCATTTATGTGAAACCATTTGAAATCTTAACAACATGATTCATACATTTCCAAGTATGAACAAGAGAGAAATAGACTCATCAATAAGCACATTTCGAAATCAATATTAATCATAGCCAAAGACAAGTATTAAAATCATCAAAACCATTAATGAATCAAGCTTTTCTCACAAAACATGTCAATAATCAAAACGATCCATTCATCCACTTTCCTTGGGTCTTCTAATCAAGAAATCAAGCTTAAACACTCTTCCAAATCCAAGCTCCAAAGCTACAAGCAAAACCCAAAAAAAAAACCCTAAAATGAATCAAACAATGAAAGACAAGGAATGAGTTCAAACCAAACTAGAAAATAGAACCTAAGGGAAAGCCATAGCTCAACAATAGAAGATGGAAAGAAGTCCTTACCTCTAGGGCCATCAATCAACAAGAAGAAGCTTGAAATAGGGGCTGCCCAGCTGAGATTTGTACAATAATGGTGTCCATGGGAAGCTAAAAGGATGGAGAAAAAGAAGTTGAGCTCCAATCTCCATTTTGCAAGGTTTTGAGGTGGGTTTTATGAAAGGAAGCAAGAAGGAGAAGAAGAAAAGGACAAAAGCCCTATGGAGCTGAAGTTCCTCCCCCCTCAAGTGTGCTAGAACGAATGGGAGAGGAAGAGAGGGGCTGATCCCTTTTATAAAAGGGTGGGTGTGGGCCCCACCATCACTTAAACTTGTCGGGATTAAAACATCAATTTCTGAGCCTCGAATGCGATCGATGAAGAAGAGGAAAATGTTTCTCATAAAATATAGTTTTCAAAAAGTATAATTTTGGCGTGGTTCTGGGATCTCAGAATTTGGGTCCAGATTCAATGTGAAAAGACCAATTTTGCCCCCAGGGCTGGAAAAACTGATTTTCGAAGCTTCGAATGGGTACAGAGTGAATACGAAAGTTGTAGAGATTAACAAACTAAGTCAAACGAGGCTAAAACAAGAATTATCGGAAATTTCGAATAATCTCCCAATCATGCACAAAGTCACTAAAAGAACCCCCCAAAGGGTCCCACTAATCACAAAGGCACTCAAAACTCCCCAAAACTAGTGAAAAACCATTCTAGCTCACAACTCAACCTAACAAACACTAATCCCACAAAAAGAAACTAATCCACAAATAAAACAACACTAATCCAGAAAATTAGGGGTCGGGTTCTCACAATTGTTGATTCCTTTTCTTGTATAGTTCTCTTTGTTTGTTGTACTGGTTAATCACTAGTTTGCATCTGTTATACATCATGTCACGCTGAGTGAATTCAAACTTTAGATTGAGGATGGCATGTTCTATGATTGCCACTACAAAAAATCCGCAGTCATGTGAAGTCTCTTGTAAAGGAACGTTCTCAACATTTCACCTTCTCCATCCCCTTGGCTCTTCCCAATTGCAAGCAGCAAAAGACTCGTTCAACCAATTAATCTATAGAAACAATTGTTAGGAATTTTGTAGATTGCAATTTGATGGATGCATTATCATTCAAGCATCATTTGATTTACACACATTTGCATTGATTTATAAAAACTTGAAATCTTGATTTATACATGCATTGTTTTTAAGATTTGTAAAAGTTTTGATTTATGCATGTTTTGTTTTTAATCTTGGATGCATTTGTTTTTTAAAAGAAGTTTTAGAAATCAAGCAAGCCTCTGTTTTAAATCCTTCAAATCATTTTTGGCATTTATGTTTCATGTTTTAAAACCCTTAGAATGATTTAAAACATGTTTTCAAGCTTGATTTAATGGCTCAAAAATTTCCAACCAAAATTACTTTAAAAAACACACTTTTGGGAAAACAGGACTTATATCGGCGGCCAAAACCAGCTTTACAGGCGGTCACTGGCCCCCGCTAAAAGCAGTTTTTCAAACGGCTATTTTTATAGCCGTTGTGTGTACCCGGTCGACCCGGGCCTGTACCAGGTCGACCGGGGACTAGCCGTTGGGCATTTTTTGGGTATAAAATGAAGTTCATTCCTTTGCCAAAGTTAGGGATTTTTAGGCCTTCCTTGAGAGGTTTTGAGGCAAATCAAAGGGGAATGATCTAAGGGATGAAAGAGGTCATTAGGAAAGCTAAAGCTTGGATTAATGAAGTTAAATCTCTAAGTAAGCTTTACTTTCCTTAACCATATGTTGTCATGCTTTGCTTTATTATTGGTAAATCTTTTCTAGCATGATAAACTATATGTTGTTGTGTCCTTAACATGTTTATGTTTTGAATTGATCTATTGTTTTGGATGCATCACCTTGATTCAATCCAAGTAGTACTTAAATTGGTATATCTAAGTAAATCATGTTAATGGAAGAATCTTTGAAATTATATGTAACATGATTCCTATACTTGGTTGAATCTTTGGTTGTTGATTTTCATCATAAGAAAATCACTTTCAAATATATCTTATGTTTTGGATTCAACATCTTCACAAATCATATGTAACTTTGTTTTAAATTTTCACAACTTGCTTTGCTTTGATAGGCATATCATTTTCAAGTTGAATTTATAATTACATATGATTTGTCCCCTTATGTGAGAACCCGACCCCTAATCTCTTGGATTAGTGTTGTTTTGATTGTGGATTAGTTTCTTTTAGTGGGATTAGTATTTGTTGGGTTGAGTTTGTGAGCTAGAATGGTTTTTCTTCTAGTTTTGGACTTTTGAGTGCTTTGGTAGCTTGTGGGGCCCTTTGGGGGTTCCCTTTTCGGCTTTGCATTTTCTTGTGAGATTTTCCCGATTTGCTTCGTATTGTGTTTTTGGCCCATTGCATTCATCTTGAGGAATCCTACAACTTTCATGTTGATCTCGTATCCATTTGAGAACCCAAAACCCGATTTCTTGGCCTCGAGGGCAAAACAGTCTTTTCACACCAAATCTGTACCCAAAACTCGATATTTTCGAAATCCGTGAAACATACACTTTTTGGAAACTAGATATTTCGACGATCATTTCTTCCTTCTTCGTCGAATCCATCCGAGGTCCCGAATTAGATGATTTCAGCCACCCAAGTTCTTTAAGTTGTGGGACCCAAACCTCACTTGCTTATAAGAGGAACCCATCCCCTTCATTGCCCATTTCCTCTCCATTGCTCCAGCACACAACTGAGCCTAGGGTTTGCTCTTGTGTTTTCTTTTCTTCTTCTTGCTTCTCCATCTCAAAGCCTCACCAATCTTGCACCAAACTCGAAATGGAGACCGTCTTCTTCTTCCTCATCTTGCAAGCTTTCCATTGATACCATTTAAGAAGAGAACCCTCCATCACAAGACTTCTTTTGAGCTTACCTTGTCCATTAGAGGACCTTGCAAGTAAGTGTTCTTCTTCATCTTCTAGATTTGTAATATTCTAGCCTTAGAGAAGCTCCACCTTGATTATTGGAAGGTTTCCTTGTCATTTCATTGTTTAACCCATTTTAGGGTTGTTTTGGGGGTTTTTGTAGAGATTGTGGATCTTGAGCTTGAGAGGTGATTAGAAGCTTGATTTGCTAGATTGGAACCCAAGGCAAGTGGATGATTGGATCGTTTTTATTATTAACATGTTTTGTGAGAAAAATCTTGTTTCATTAAGGGTTTTGGTGATTTTAGTGGTTGTCTTTACTATGACTAATATGGATTTCGAAATGTGCCTATTGATGAGTTTATTTCCCTCTTGTTCATGCTTGGAAAATGTATGCATCAAATTGTCAAGGTTTCAAATGATTTCACATGAATGAGTTTCCTTCACCTTGAGCTTTGTTGTGAATGGAAAGAATGGAAAGGGAGGAACTTGAAATGAGGAGCTCTTTAGCTCATATTATTGTCTTGGAAACATGTATTTTAGTCTTCTTGCTCATAGTTCTATGTGATGGTTTAAGTGTGTTAGGAATTTTCTAGATTGCAATTTGATGGATGCATTTCATTCTAGCATCATTTGAATTACACACTTGCATTGGTTTTAAAGTAAACTTGAAATCTTGATTTATTCATGCATTGTTTTTAAGATCTTGTTTTATGCATGATTTGTTTTTAAATCTTGGATGCATTTGTTTTAGAAAAGAGTTTTCAAGAAATCAAGCAAGCCTTTGTTTTAAAAGTTTTGAATCTTTTTAGGCTTTTTATGTCATGTTTTAAAAACCATTATAATCTTTAAAACATGTTTTCCAAGCTTGATTTAGTGGCCAAAAGGTCCCCCAAAGAAATAACTTTGAAATGGCAAAAGTTGGAAATTTTGTCAAAAAGGGGGAGTCCCGGCAGTGTTGCCGGTCGACCGAGAGGCAGGTCTCGGTCGACCGAGACAACTGCAGGCAAAATTTGCCTGGGAGCACCAACGGTCAGAAATATGACCGTTGTGTGTTCTCGGTCGACCGAGGCCTGTTTGCCGGTCGACCGAGAACTAGCCGTTGGCCACTTTTTGCTATAAATATGAGTTCTTTCCCTTGCCAAAAGTTGGGAATTTTTAACCCCTCCTTGAGAGGATTTGAGGCATATCAAAAGGGAAAAGAACCAAGGGATGAAGGGGAAGATTAGGAAAGCTAAAGCTTGGATTAATGAAGTTAAACCACCAAGTAGGCTCTTCCTTTCTTAATCATATGTTTTCATGCTTTGTTTTATTTTTGGTAAATCATTTCTAGCATGATAAACTATGTTTGTGTTGTGTCCTTAACATGTGTTATGTTTTGAGTTGATTTATTGTTTTGGATACAACACCATATGATTCAATTCAAGTAGTACTTAACTTTGGTAAATCTAAGTAGATCATGTTAATGTAAAAACCTTTGAAATCATATGTAACATGATCCATATACTTGGTTGAATCTTTGGTTGTTGTTTTCCATCATAAGAAAATCACTTTCAAAACTATCTTATGTTTTGGACTCAACCTCTTTACAAATCATATGTTTTCATGTTTTGTTTTATCATTGGTAAATCTTTGTAACATGTTAATATATGATATGTTGTATCCTTAGCATATTCTATATTTTGAATAGATCTATTGTTTTGGATACATCACCATTGATTCATCAAAGTAGTACTTTATTGGTAAATCTAAGTAGATCATGTTAATGAAAGATGTAACATGATTCATATACTTTGTTGAATCTTTGGGTGTTGTTTTTCCATCATAAGAAAATCTCCTTCAAATGTATCTTATGTTTTGGATTCAACATCATTACAAATCATATGTGTATTATTGTTTTAAAGTTTCACAACTTGCATCACTTTGATTGGTAAATCATTTTCAAGTTGTCCTTATAATTACATATGATTTGTCCCCTCATTTCAATCAAATCTATTTTTATGTTTTGAGCTACATGTTGATTTGATTGACATCCCCATGCATCACATGTTTAGAGCTAATCCATTTCATACAACTTGTGTAACTTTGACATCATTAACAAGTTGTTACTTTTAACATGTGATTGCATTCTTCCTCAATCATAAATGTTTTTGAGCTAAAACTTTCAAAAGCCTTAGGCTTACATTTATGAACTTTCATTTTCAAAATGATTGAGGACCACACACACACACTTCATTTGTTTTCATCTTTGCATTCATAGTGTGAGTGTGTATTTGTATTTCACTTCCATATCCGCCTATTTAAGAGGCATTGTAATGAGCTAAATAGAATCTCCATCAAGTGTATGATAGACACTAATTAGAGAGATAACCAACCTTGTGGTTGAAGAGGTTATTGCTTAGCCTATAAAAGCATAATGTATAGGTTGATGTTAAGCCTTGAAAAACATCAATGTAAGGTTATTGCTTAGCCTTGGAAAGCATATTGTAAAGGTTATTGCTTAGCCTATTGAAAAGCATAAATAGTGGAAATCCGGTGGGGTGTTGGATCACAAGCCGGTAGTGGATGTAGGCATTGAGGCCGAACCACTATAAATACTTGTGTGATGGTGCTTGCTTTGTGGTGATTGCTTATATTAGCTTCCGCATATTGTTTGATAATCATCACTTGTGACTAGTTTGTTTTAAAGAAGTTAAAATTGTTAAAATTGGTCATAAAAGGAGCTCACCCTATTCACCCCCCCTCTAGGGTTCGGATCCCCATGGACTTACAAGTGGTATCAGAGAGGGTTACTCCATTTTAGGGCTTAACAACCCGGAGTTGATCCTTGCTAGATTTGGACCCTAGTGTTGTGATTTATTGCATATCTTTTTAAAGATTTCCACTGTGATTGAAATTGAAATTTCCCTAGCCTCATTGCACCACTCTAAGACTTTTCCAAGTTATATCTTCTAGAGTTGGTGAGTCCTCAAAGTGATCTCTCAAGGACACCTTTTCAAGACCTTAGGTGAATTTTCAAAGGTAGACTATTTGAGTAACCTTAAGGCCTTGATCCCACTAGACCAACCTATGCTTTTTAGTTATATCTTTTTGTTGGTCATGTTACATTTGCATTTTGTTTCTTTATAGTCACATCTTTTAAAATGCAATGTTTCTTTGTGATCATTTGATTTTGTCTTCATGAACTTTTAAAGTTATATCTCATGGTTTTCAAAATCCTTTGATTGCAATACTTTCATGATGGATTTGCATTTTGATCATATAGTTATATCTCCTGTAGTGCATATCTATTCATGATCAATTGATTGTGATTACAAATGCTTTCATAGCTAGTTTTTCATGATCAATTGATGTTGTAAAATCATTTGATGTTTGTCATAGTTACATCCTTTTTGTAAATCAAATGATTTGAAGCTATTTTAGTTTTCCATTGAGTTTTCAAAGTTATATCTCTTGGTATGGAAACTTAGTAAGTGTCTATTGTTTTATAATTTGAAAACTTTACAATAGTACACTTCTTGTTTTTCAAAATCACTTGCTCTTAATTCTATAAATGATTCTTTGTTGGAATTTCATAAATTGTAGTGATTTGAGAAACTTTGGAAAATGTTCTAAGCCTTATTGGTTGTATTTTTAGAAGCATTTTCCTTGAATTTATTTCCTTGTGCCTATTTATGATTATATCATTTGAAAGGAAATAATTTTTACAATCTATTTGCATCTTTGCTCTTTTAGTTACATTCTTTATGCAAATTGATTTTGTTGTCTTACATTGCATGGTTGGATATGATTTCATTGATTTGCATGTTTGTGCCTTTTTTGGTATATAGTTTCATTAATGCAAATTAATGAGTGTTTATGTGCTTTATAGTAAAATCTTGTATTTGAGCTTTTTAGGTACATATGTGATTTTATGTGCTAAGTTCATTTGGTATAAACCTCATATCTTTTTCCATTGCATTGTAAGCTTAGTGCATTTGCTAAGAGTGGAGATGTTACATGATAGCTTAATGAATCATTTTAGATGAATTGGAATTAACCATTGTTCTTAATAGGTATATCCATTTATGTGGTCCATCTTCATCTTTATGTGATCCATGATGTCTCTCTAACTTCATACCTTCTTGTGCTTACATAGTTATATTCTTTATTGATGATATGGTATGAGTTAGATCTTGAGTGTTGATTGATCCTCTCTATGCAAATGACAATTGTTCTATGTATGGTTGTGTTATCTATTATATTTGTAGAAACCATACTAGAACTCAAATCCATCCTCTATGCTTTATAGTCATTTCTATTTGGATGGTTATGATGTTGATTCATGTGTATTTTCTAAGTGATATCATCCTTATACATGTTTCAACTTCATAGTAGTGTTCTTAATCATATGAAACTCTTTGAGACCCATTTCTCATATTTCTATATGTTTGATGGATATCTTAGATGTTGAATTCATATGATTTTGACACTTTGGAAATTGCATGCATTTCATAGTCATATCCTTTTGCATTGCAATTTGCCTTGTTCATCACTATGCTCTTTACTCATATCATTTTAAGTGATGAATATGCATTTATGATGCTTGATGGTAGTTTATCACATCCTTGCTTTTACTCATGTTATCACATTCAATTGGTTTCATTTGGTATAACTTTCCATTGATTTCATATCCAATTGATATCTTATCTTGTGTATGTGATAGACCTTGTGTGCATTGGACTAAACTTGATAAGTAATATGATCATTCCATGTCACACACCATTAGCATCATAATGCTCATGTTGCCACCTCCTTTGCTCATATAGGTATATCTTATGACCACCATGTTTATGTGTTCATAATATTGGTTGGTTATTAGTTGAGGTTGGCTTCATGTTTGAATTTCATTTCACTCATCTTGCACTTTATAAGTCATATTTATTGATTGAATGAAATGATTTTCAAAATCTTGCATAGCATATGTTTTTCTTAAGTAATATTGTTTGATGCTATGTTTGAGTAAACCCCATATCATGGATAGCTCTAATTTGGATTTCTCATAATAGGTATACTTTTAAATCCATTTTAGAGTGATTGATTTATTAAGTCATATCCTAAATCTCAATTGGTATTCCTTGTTTGTCCAATTGATATCCATGATTGCTTTTCCCATAGACCTAGCTCTCTTTTGGTAATTTGATCATATTGAGCTTTATAGTTATATGAATCTAATCCTTTCCTTGAAGTTGACCCTCACTTGGTTAAACCATCTTCTTCTTGTACCTAATAGTTAAATCTTTGTCAAAAGTTTGACAAAAGGAGATAATGGATTGAGGGGGAGTGTAAACCTTCATAGGAAGTATTAGTTGTGATCAAATTGACCCTAGGATTGCCTTTGAGCCCTTAGAGACTACTACCTCACATGATAGCCTGTTATGGATTTCATCTTCGATTTCATTTGTTAACAGGTGCTACTAATGGTATTTTCCTTGTTTCATGTGTGTAGGTACCTTTGCAATTTAATGGCAAAGGGGGAGAAATTATGCAAGTTCTCAAAAGGGTGAAGAGAAAGTCCAAGCTTCCAAAGGGGAGAGTTATGTATGATCTTCTACAAAGGGAGAGAATGCATACCTTGCCAAAGGGAGAAAGAGGCATGGTCAAAGGGGGAGAGCTAATAGAAGAAAGAAGCTTGGAGCTAAAGAAGATGCTTGGATAAAGAAAGAAAGAAGAAAGAAAGCTTGAAGGTTAATCAAGCTCCAAGCATCATGAAGATTGAAGCCCAAGAGCCCAAGCTATAAGAAGAAGCATCCAAGAAGATTTCAAGCCTTGTCCAGCTGAGGGGGAGCTGAAGACTAAGTGTGTATGTTCAGTGGTGAGTGTGTTTGCCATCAAATTGCAAAGGGGGAGATTGTTAGGAATTTTCTAGATTGCAATTTGATGGATGCATTTCATTCTAGCATCATTTGAATTACACACTTGCATTGGTTTTAAAGTAAACTTGAAATCTTGATTTATTCATGCATTGTTTTTAAGATCTTGTTTTATGCATGATTTGTTTTTAAATCTTGGATGCATTTGTTTTAGAAAAGAGTTTTCAAGAAATCAAGCAAGCCTTTGTTTTAAAAGTTTTGAATCTTTTTAGGCTTTTTATGTCATGTTTTAAAAACCATTATAATCTTTAAAACATGTTTTCCAAGCTTGATTTAGTGGCCAAAAGGTCCCCCAAAGAAATAACTTTGAAATGGCAAAAGTTGGAAATTTTGTCAAAAAGGGGGAGTCCCGGCAGTGTTGCCGGTCGACCGAGAGGCAGGTCTCGGTCGACCGAGACAACTGCAGGCAAAATTTGCCTGGGAGCACCAACGGTCAGAAATATGACCGTTGTGTGTTCTCGGTCGACCGAGGCCTGTTTGCCGGTCGACCGAGAACTAGCCGTTGGCCACTTTTTGCTATAAATATGAGTTCTTTCCCTTGCCAAAAGTTGGGAATTTTTAACCCCTCCTTGAGAGGATTTGAGGCATATCAAAAGGGAAAAGAACCAAGGGATGAAGGGGAAGATTAGGAAAGCTAAAGCTTGGATTAATGAAGTTAAACCACCAAGTAGGCTCTTCCTTTCTTAATCATATGTTTTCATGCTTTGTTTTATTTTTGGTAAATCATTTCTAGCATGATAAACTATGTTTGTGTTGTGTCCTTAACATGTGTTATGTTTTGAGTTGATTTATTGTTTTGGATACAACACCATATGATTCAATTCAAGTAGTACTTAACTTTGGTAAATCTAAGTAGATCATGTTAATGTAAAAACCTTTGAAATCATATGTAACATGATCCATATACTTGGTTGAATCTTTGGTTGTTGTTTTCCATCATAAGAAAATCACTTTCAAAACTATCTTATGTTTTGGACTCAACCTCTTTACAAATCATATGTTTTCATGTTTTGTTTTATCATTGGTAAATCTTTGTAACATGTTAATATATGATATGTTGTATCCTTAGCATATTCTATATTTTGAATAGATCTATTGTTTTGGATACATCACCATTGATTCATCAAAGTAGTACTTTATTGGTAAATCTAAGTAGATCATGTTAATGAAAGATGTAACATGATTCATATACTTTGTTGAATCTTTGGGTGTTGTTTTTCCATCATAAGAAAATCTCCTTCAAATGTATCTTATGTTTTGGATTCAACATCATTACAAATCATATGTGTATTATTGTTTTAAAGTTTCACAACTTGCATCACTTTGATTGGTAAATCATTTTCAAGTTGTCCTTATAATTACATATGATTTGTCCCCTCATTTCAATCAAATCTATTTTTATGTTTTGAGCTACATGTTGATTTGATTGACATCCCCATGCATCACATGTTTAGAGCTAATCCATTTCATACAACTTGTGTAACTTTGACATCATTAACAAGTTGTTACTTTTAACATGTGATTGCATTCTTCCTCAATCATAAATGTTTTTGAGCTAAAACTTTCAAAAGCCTTAGGCTTACATTTATGAACTTTCATTTTCAAAATGATTGAGGACCACACACACACACTTCATTTGTTTTCATCTTTGCATTCATAGTGTGAGTGTGTATTTGTATTTCACTTCCATATCCGCCTATTTAAGAGGCATTGTAATGAGCTAAATAGAATCTCCATCAAGTGTATGATAGACACTAATTAGAGAGATAACCAACCTTGTGGTTGAAGAGGTTATTGCTTAGCCTATAAAAGCATAATGTATAGGTTGATGTTAAGCCTTGAAAAACATCAATGTAAGGTTATTGCTTAGCCTTGGAAAGCATATTGTAAAGGTTATTGCTTAGCCTATTGAAAAGCATAAATAGTGGAAATCCGGTGGGGTGTTGGATCACAAGCCGGTAGTGGATGTAGGCATTGAGGCCGAACCACTATAAATACTTGTGTGATGGTGCTTGCTTTGTGGTGATTGCTTATATTAGCTTCCGCATATTGTTTGATAATCATCACTTGTGACTAGTTTGTTTTAAAGAAGTTAAAATTGTTAAAATTGGTCATAAAAGGAGCTCACCCTATTCACCCCCCCTCTAGGGTTCGGATCCCCATGGACTTACAAGTGGTATCAGAGAGGGTTACTCCATTTTAGGGCTTAACAACCCGGAGTTGATCCTTGCTAGATTTGGACCCTAGTGTTGTGATTTATTGCATATCTTTTTAAAGATTTCCACTGTGATTGAAATTGAAATTTCCCTAGCCTCATTGCACCACTCTAAGACTTTTCCAAGTTATATCTTCTAGAGTTGGTGAGTCCTCAAAGTGATCTCTCAAGGACACCTTTTCAAGACCTTAGGTGAATTTTCAAAGGTAGACTATTTGAGTAACCTTAAGGCCTTGATCCCACTAGACCAACCTATGCTTTTTAGTTATATCTTTTTGTTGGTCATGTTACATTTGCATTTTGTTTCTTTATAGTCACATCTTTTAAAATGCAATGTTTCTTTGTGATCATTTGATTTTGTCTTCATGAACTTTTAAAGTTATATCTCATGGTTTTCAAAATCCTTTGATTGCAATACTTTCATGATGGATTTGCATTTTGATCATATAGTTATATCTCCTGTAGTGCATATCTATTCATGATCAATTGATTGTGATTACAAATGCTTTCATAGCTAGTTTTTCATGATCAATTGATGTTGTAAAATCATTTGATGTTTGTCATAGTTACATCCTTTTTGTAAATCAAATGATTTGAAGCTATTTTAGTTTTCCATTGAGTTTTCAAAGTTATATCTCTTGGTATGGAAACTTAGTAAGTGTCTATTGTTTTATAATTTGAAAACTTTACAATAGTACACTTCTTGTTTTTCAAAATCACTTGCTCTTAATTCTATAAATGATTCTTTGTTGGAATTTCATAAATTGTAGTGATTTGAGAAACTTTGGAAAATGTTCTAAGCCTTATTGGTTGTATTTTTAGAAGCATTTTCCTTGAATTTATTTCCTTGTGCCTATTTATGATTATATCATTTGAAAGGAAATAATTTTTACAATCTATTTGCATCTTTGCTCTTTTAGTTACATTCTTTATGCAAATTGATTTTGTTGTCTTACATTGCATGGTTGGATATGATTTCATTGATTTGCATGTTTGTGCCTTTTTTGGTATATAGTTTCATTAATGCAAATTAATGAGTGTTTATGTGCTTTATAGTAAAATCTTGTATTTGAGCTTTTTAGGTACATATGTGATTTTATGTGCTAAGTTCATTTGGTATAAACCTCATATCTTTTTCCATTGCATTGTAAGCTTAGTGCATTTGCTAAGAGTGGAGATGTTACATGATAGCTTAATGAATCATTTTAGATGAATTGGAATTAACCATTGTTCTTAATAGGTATATCCATTTATGTGGTCCATCTTCATCTTTATGTGATCCATGATGTCTCTCTAACTTCATACCTTCTTGTGCTTACATAGTTATATTCTTTATTGATGATATGGTATGAGTTAGATCTTGAGTGTTGATTGATCCTCTCTATGCAAATGACAATTGTTCTATGTATGGTTGTGTTATCTATTATATTTGTAGAAACCATACTAGAACTCAAATCCATCCTCTATGCTTTATAGTCATTTCTATTTGGATGGTTATGATGTTGATTCATGTGTATTTTCTAAGTGATATCATCCTTATACATGTTTCAACTTCATAGTAGTGTTCTTAATCATATGAAACTCTTTGAGACCCATTTCTCATATTTCTATATGTTTGATGGATATCTTAGATGTTGAATTCATATGATTTTGACACTTTGGAAATTGCATGCATTTCATAGTCATATCCTTTTGCATTGCAATTTGCCTTGTTCATCACTATGCTCTTTACTCATATCATTTTAAGTGATGAATATGCATTTATGATGCTTGATGGTAGTTTATCACATCCTTGCTTTTACTCATGTTATCACATTCAATTGGTTTCATTTGGTATAACTTTCCATTGATTTCATATCCAATTGATATCTTATCTTGTGTATGTGATAGACCTTGTGTGCATTGGACTAAACTTGATAAGTAATATGATCATTCCATGTCACACACCATTAGCATCATAATGCTCATGTTGCCACCTCCTTTGCTCATATAGGTATATCTTATGACCACCATGTTTATGTGTTCATAATATTGGTTGGTTATTAGTTGAGGTTGGCTTCATGTTTGAATTTCATTTCACTCATCTTGCACTTTATAAGTCATATTTATTGATTGAATGAAATGATTTTCAAAATCTTGCATAGCATATGTTTTTCTTAAGTAATATTGTTTGATGCTATGTTTGAGTAAACCCCATATCATGGATAGCTCTAATTTGGATTTCTCATAATAGGTATACTTTTAAATCCATTTTAGAGTGATTGATTTATTAAGTCATATCCTAAATCTCAATTGGTATTCCTTGTTTGTCCAATTGATATCCATGATTGCTTTTCCCATAGACCTAGCTCTCTTTTGGTAATTTGATCATATTGAGCTTTATAGTTATATGAATCTAATCCTTTCCTTGAAGTTGACCCTCACTTGGTTAAACCATCTTCTTCTTGTACCTAATAGTTAAATCTTTGTCAAAAGTTTGACAAAAGGAGATAATGGATTGAGGGGGAGTGTAAACCTTCATAGGAAGTATTAGTTGTGATCAAATTGACCCTAGGATTGCCTTTGAGCCCTTAGAGACTACTACCTCACATGATAGCCTGTTATGGATTTCATCTTCGATTTCATTTGTTAACAGGTGCTACTAATGGTATTTTCCTTGTTTCATGTGTGTAGGTACCTTTGCAATTTAATGGCAAAGGGGGAGAAATTATGCAAGTTCTCAAAAGGGTGAAGAGAAAGTCCAAGCTTCCAAAGGGGAGAGTTATGTATGATCTTCTACAAAGGGAGAGAATGCATACCTTGCCAAAGGGAGAAAGAGGCATGGTCAAAGGGGGAGAGCTAATAGAAGAAAGAAGCTTGGAGCTAAAGAAGATGCTTGGATAAAGAAAGAAAGAAGAAAGAAAGCTTGAAGGTTAATCAAGCTCCAAGCATCATGAAGATTGAAGCCCAAGAGCCCAAGCTATAAGAAGAAGCATCCAAGAAGATTTCAAGCCTTGTCCAGCTGAGGGGGAGCTGAAGACTAAGTGTGTATGTTCAGTGGTGAGTGTGTTTGCCATCAAATTGCAAAGGGGGAGATTGTTAGGAATTTTCTAGATTGCAATTTGATGGATGCATTTCATTCTAGCATCATTTGAATTACACACTTGCATTGGTTTTAAAGTAAACTTGAAATCTTGATTTATTCATGCATTGTTTTTAAGATCTTGTTTTATGCATGATTTGTTTTTAAATCTTGGATGCATTTGTTTTAGAAAAGAGTTTTCAAGAAATCAAGCAAGCCTTTGTTTTAAAAGTTTTGAATCTTTTTAGGCTTTTTATGTCATGTTTTAAAAACCATTATAATCTTTAAAACATGTTTTCCAAGCTTGATTTAGTGGCCAAAAGGTCCCCCAAAGAAATAACTTTGAAATGGCAAAAGTTGGAAATTTTGTCAAAAAGGGGGAGTCCCGGCAGTGTTGCCGGTCGACCGAGAGGCAGGTCTCGGTCGACCGAGACAACTGCAGGCAAAATTTGCCTGGGAGCACCAACGGTCAGAAATATGACCGTTGTGTGTTCTCGGTCGACCGAGGCCTGTTTGCCGGTCGACCGAGAACTAGCCGTTGGCCACTTTTTGCTATAAATATGAGTTCTTTCCCTTGCCAAAAGTTGGGAATTTTTAACCCCTCCTTGAGAGGATTTGAGGCATATCAAAAGGGAAAAGAACCAAGGGATGAAGGGGAAGATTAGGAAAGCTAAAGCTTGGATTAATGAAGTTAAACCACCAAGTAGGCTCTTCCTTTCTTAATCATATGTTTTCATGCTTTGTTTTATTTTTGGTAAATCATTTCTAGCATGATAAACTATGTTTGTGTTGTGTCCTTAACATGTGTTATGTTTTGAGTTGATTTATTGTTTTGGATACAACACCATATGATTCAATTCAAGTAGTACTTAACTTTGGTAAATCTAAGTAGATCATGTTAATGTAAAAACCTTTGAAATCATATGTAACATGATCCATATACTTGGTTGAATCTTTGGTTGTTGTTTTCCATCATAAGAAAATCACTTTCAAAACTATCTTATGTTTTGGACTCAACCTCTTTACAAATCATATGTTTTCATGTTTTGTTTTATCATTGGTAAATCTTTGTAACATGTTAATATATGATATGTTGTATCCTTAGCATATTCTATATTTTGAATAGATCTATTGTTTTGGATACATCACCATTGATTCATCAAAGTAGTACTTTATTGGTAAATCTAAGTAGATCATGTTAATGAAAGATGTAACATGATTCATATACTTTGTTGAATCTTTGGGTGTTGTTTTTCCATCATAAGAAAATCTCCTTCAAATGTATCTTATGTTTTGGATTCAACATCATTACAAATCATATGTGTATTATTGTTTTAAAGTTTCACAACTTGCATCACTTTGATTGGTAAATCATTTTCAAGTTGTCCTTATAATTACATATGATTTGTCCCCTCATTTCAATCAAATCTATTTTTATGTTTTGAGCTACATGTTGATTTGATTGACATCCCCATGCATCACATGTTTAGAGCTAATCCATTTCATACAACTTGTGTAACTTTGACATCATTAACAAGTTGTTACTTTTAACATGTGATTGCATTCTTCCTCAATCATAAATGTTTTTGAGCTAAAACTTTCAAAAGCCTTAGGCTTACATTTATGAACTTTCATTTTCAAAATGATTGAGGACCACACACACACACTTCATTTGTTTTCATCTTTGCATTCATAGTGTGAGTGTGTATTTGTATTTCACTTCCATATCCGCCTATTTAAGAGGCATTGTAATGAGCTAAATAGAATCTCCATCAAGTGTATGATAGACACTAATTAGAGAGATAACCAACCTTGTGGTTGAAGAGGTTATTGCTTAGCCTATAAAAGCATAATGTATAGGTTGATGTTAAGCCTTGAAAAACATCAATGTAAGGTTATTGCTTAGCCTTGGAAAGCATATTGTAAAGGTTATTGCTTAGCCTATTGAAAAGCATAAATAGTGGAAATCCGGTGGGGTGTTGGATCACAAGCCGGTAGTGGATGTAGGCATTGAGGCCGAACCACTATAAATACTTGTGTGATGGTGCTTGCTTTGTGGTGATTGCTTATATTAGCTTCCGCATATTGTTTGATAATCATCACTTGTGACTAGTTTGTTTTAAAGAAGTTAAAATTGTTAAAATTGGTCATAAAAGGAGCTCACCCTATTCACCCCCCCTCTAGGGTTCGGATCCCCATGGAATTACAAAGTGTTGGAAAGGAAAGGAAAAAGGAAGAGAAAGAGGACAGCTGAACTGGTTCGGAACCCATTTCTGGACAGTTCGCTCGAGCGACCATGACAGTTCGCTCGAGCGACCTGTCCAGGAAAGGATTCGGGTATTTCCAGTAACTTGGTCGCTCGAACGCATTTTAATAACCGCTCGACCGATGGGTTCGCTCGAGCGAACTCTTCGATTCGCTAGAGCGATGCGGTCTGCCTTGCATGGGTCACGCTGGTACAGAAATTTGATATTGTGTTTTTTTGGAAACCTTTGGGCTTTCTATGAGTCCTAGGGGTATATACCTTAGTGTTAAGACCAATTATACCCTAATCTAAGGTCTCTAAGACTAGGGAACTAAAAGAAGAGAATGGTGTTGATTAGACACTAATTCTTGGTTTTAGGTGGGACCATGACTACCCTTTTTGGACCGTTTGGACCAAGTGTGAGAATGTCTTGAGCCGACACGCCTCACGGTTGGTTCGGTGGCATCGAAGTTCAATCCATTTCAATCTTGAACGGGATGGAACGACGCGATATCTTCTTTATATCTAAACACAAGTCTATTTCCTTGGTTATCGCTAATTCTATTCCTTTCGATGACTGAATCGGTTGCTCGATGTTTCCGGATTAATGTCATGCCTAGGATGGACCGTTTATAATCTTGATTCTTGCTATTGTAACATCTAGTACTACCCATAAGCTCATTTTAAGTTTTGAAAGTAGTAAAAGTGCATAAGGAGCCCGGAATGTCTGCAAACTCAAGGAGTACCAAGTGATGACTATAATTGACATACGGGACCCCTATTCACTTATATAGATCTTGAAATCAATATTTTCCCGGAATTGTTATAGTTCATTATATTTCCTCATTTCCCGAGATTTGCATCAAATGACTTGTTTCCCGAAAGCATTGAAGTTACACTAGTAACAGTTATTTGTCCCGAAATGTATTGCCCGATATGAAGTGACAGTGTGCCCTTGAGCACCCCCGTTTTACCCGTTTAATTATTGTACTTGATTTACTTGCATATGTCCCGATTTGTTATTTGACCTATGAGTCGGCATCACTAAGCTTGGATACCTTGTCGGTTTGATCCACCGACTTGGAAATCCCTCTCCCGTCCCGCCAGCTGCAGTTTAGATCCCGATACCCGGTTATTGCCGTGGTCCCGTCCCGATACCCGGTTCGCTACCGTGGTCCCGTTCCCGTTTCCGTATATTTATTATTGTATATATGATTTACGTTGAGTCTCCTCACCTTGTGTGACCGAGACCAACGTCCCGCTCTTGTCACTTCGGTGATAGAGGACTTAGCTTCTTGTGATTGCCATCTTGCCAGTTCCCGATTCCTTGGACACCCGACATGGTTTATATTGCTTACTTGTTTTCAGATAAATGATTCATTGCTTTTATGAAAGTTGTTATTTAGATAAGTGTTAATGCTCTCTATTGTAAATTCAGTCACTATTATATTGTTTTATGTCCTTTGCACACGTACATGTTTTACATGAATGCCGGTTGGGTGAATACCCGTACTTTTACATATGGTTCTAACGATCGATGGTTTTGCTAGAGTTATATGATTACACATGCTTTAAAATGAATACCCGAGTTATTAAATGCCCATGCTTTGGAATGCATTTTAAATGACACTCGTTTTGTTAGATCCCGATGTTTATACATGTTTTAAGTGAATACCCGAATTGCTAAACATTCGTACTTTGTTTTAAATGACACTTGTTCTGCCAGATCACTATGTTTATACCGGTTTCAAATGAATACCCGGTTTGTTAAATATCCCTGTTTTGAAATATGTTTTAAATGACACGTGTTTTGTCAGGTTTCTATGTTTATACCTGTTTCAAATGATTACCCGAGCTATTTAACATCCATGCTTAAGAATATGTTTTAAATGACACGCGTTTTGCCAGATCCCTATGTTATACCTGTTTTAAAGGAATGCCCGATCTGTTGAAGATCCATGCTTTGAAATATGTTTAAATGAACGTGGTTTTGCCAAACTTCCATATTCATACATGTTTTCCACGAACACCCGATTGTCAAATATCTATGCTTTTATAGATGATGTAAATGAACATATGCTTTATTAGATCTTCCTGTTTAACCATGTTTGAAAAGAATACATGTTTGTCCGAGATTCCTGAGTTTTCACCCGTTTAATTATATGCAGCATTTTGAGCAAATAGCATGATTTATCATTTGTATTATTATTCGCTATATTGTGTTCTTTTCATCCGCCTGCCAGACCGTCGTGTCTGACCCACTATTTTTGGTACTCAGGTTCAGATTTCTTCGCCCCGAGTTGAGTGTTTTGTTGGCTGTGGAGCCACGCCTTGCAGGTTGGTTTGTCGGCTATGTCATGTAGACATTGAGCTTGACATCGGAGCTACGTCAGATTTGGGTAGTAGTTTATAGCTTATTGTTGTATGGCTTTTATTAGCCTTTTTCTGGGGATTCTTAATTAATGTACATTGATAATTGTAACTTGAACATATTTGGGAATGTAATATCCTGTTACTGTCAGCTCTGTAATTTATTGTGATGGTTACTCCAGTCTGATATGATTCTTGATATAATAGCTATGTGCTAAAGGTTGAGTGCGACGCGGAATCCGATGGCCACGGACTTCGGGTCGCAACGCCACAAATGCTTCCGCAAAATATTCAGAATGTGTTGTCTTCACACACGCGGATCTTGGGAGAAGTAAAATAAATTGATGCTTAATCCCATTCCCGCCCCCGAGGTTTCGGTTCGGGGGCGTGACACCTAATTTCAATCAAATCTATTTTATGTTTTGAGCTACATTGTTGATTTGATTGGCATCCCTATGCATCACATGTTTAGAGCTAATTAATTTCATACAACTTGTGAGCCTTTGATTTTCATATCATTAACAAGTTGATATTTTTTACATGTGACTTGCATTCTTTCCTCAATCATAAATATTTTTATGAGCTAAAACTTTCAAAAGCCTTAGGCATACATTTATGAGCTTTCATTTTAAAAATGATTGAGGACATCATACATACACATTGAGTATTCATCTTTGCATTCATAGTGTGTGTGTGTGTATGAATTAGTTTTTCACTTCCATATCCGCCTATTTAAGAGGCATTGTAATGAGCTAAATTGTATCTCCATCAAGTGTATTTTAGACACTACTTAGAGAGATAACCAACCATTGGTTGAAGAGGCTATTGCTTAGCCTAAGAAAAGCATAATGTATAGGTTGATGTTAAGCCTTGAAAAACATCATTATAAAGGTTATTGCTTAGCCTATTGAAAAGCATAAATAGTGGAAATCCGGTGGGGTGTTGGATCATAAGCTGGTAGTGGATGTAGGCATTGAGGCCGAACCACTATAAATCCTTGTGTGATGGTGCTTGCTTTGTGGTGATTGTTTTTATTAAGCTTCCGCATTTAGTTTGATAATCATCACTTGTGACTAGTTTAATTTAAAGAAGTTAAAATTGATTAAAATTGGTCATAATTGAAGCTCACCCTATTCACTCCCCCTCTAGGGTTCGGATCCCCGGACTTTCAATTGGTATCAGAGCGGGTTACTCCATTTCAGGGCTTAACAACCCGGAGTTGATCCTTGCTAGATTAGAACCCTAGTGTTGTGTTTTATTGCATATCTTTCTAATGATTTCCACTATGATTGATAATGAAATTTCCCCTAGCTTCATTACACCACTCTAAGACTTTTTCAAGTTATATCTCCAAGAGTTGGTGAGTCCTCTATATGAACTCTCAAGGACATCCTTATCAAGACCTTAGGTGAATCTTTATTGGTACACATTTAGACTAACCTTAAGGCCTTGATCCTCTCTAGACCAACCTATTATTTTTAGTTAAATCTTTTTGTTGGTCATGTTACATTTGCATTTTGTTTCTTTATAGTCACATCTCTTAAAATGCAATGTTTCTTTGTGATCATTTGATTTTGTCTTCATGAACTTTTAAGTTATATCTCATGGTTTTCAAAATCCCTTGATTGCAATATTTTCATGATGGATTTGCGTTTTGTTCATATAATTATATCTCTTGTAGTGCATATCTATTCATGATCAATTGATTGTGATTACAAAAGCTTTCATAGCTAGATTTTTCATGATCAATTGATGTTGGAAAATCATTTGATGAATATCATAGTTAGATTTTTTTGTAAATCAAATGATTTGAAGCAATTTAAGTTTTCCATTGATTTTCAAGTTATATCTCTTGGTATGGAAAATATGTGTTCAATTTGTATGAGTGTCTATTGTCTTATTTAGAATACAAATTGAAAATTTATGTTTTTCAAAATCGCTTGCTCATAATTCTATAAATGATTCATTATTGGAATTGTAAATATTGAAGTGATTTGAAAAACTTTGGAAAATGCTCTAAGCTTTATTGGTTGTATTTATAGAAGCATTTTCCTTGAATTTATTTCCTTGTGCTTAATTATGATTATATCATTTGGAAGGAAATAATTTTTACAAACAATTTGCATCTTTGCTCATTTAGTTACATTCTTTTTATGCAAATTGATTTTGATGTCTTACATTGCATGGTTGGATATGGTTTCATTGATTTGCATGTTTGTGCCTAACTTGGTATATATTTTCAGTAATGCAAATTGATGATTGTTTATGTGCTTTATAGTAAAATCTTTTGTTTTATTATCATTTGAGCCTAATAAGTACATTTGTGATTTAGTGTGCTAAGTTCATTTGGTATAAACCTCATATCCTTTTTCCATTGCATTGTAAGCTTAGTACATTTGCTAAGAGTGGAGATGTTGCATGTTATATCGATGGTTCATTTTAGATGAATTGGAATTAAATCATTGTTCTTAATAGGTATATCCATATATGAGATTCATCTTCATCTATATGTGATCTATGATGTCCCTCTAACTCCATACCTTCTTGTGCTTGCAAAGTTATATTCTTTATTGATGATATGGTATGAGTTAGATCTTGAGTGTTGATTGATCCTCTCTATGCAAATGTCAAATTGTTCTATGTATGGTTGTGATCTTAGTTATATGTGTAGAAACCATACTAGAACTAAAATCCACCCTCTATGCTTGCTAGTCATAATTTTTTTTGGATGGTTATGATGTTGATTCATGTGTATTCTCTAAGTGATGTCATCCTTGTACATGTTTCAACATCATAGTAGTGATCTTGATCATATGAAACTCTTTGAAATTCATCCCTTGTATATCTATATGTTTGATGGATATCTTAGTTGTTGAATTCATATGATTTAGTCATTTTGAAAATTGCATGCATTACAAAGTTATATCCTTTTGCATTGCAATTTATCATGTTCATCACTATGCTCATTAGTTAAATCTTTAAAAGTGATGAATATCCATTTATGATGCTTGATGAAATTTTGTGTTTGCCACATTCTTGCTCTTTATCATGTTGTCAAATTCAATTGATTTCAATTGGTATAATTTTCGATTGATTTGATTTCTTGTGAATGTGATAAACCTTGTGTACATTGGATTGAACTTGATAGTAATATATTTGTTCCATGTCACACACCATTAGCATCATAATTTTCATGATTGCCTCCTCCCTTGTTCATATAGGTATATCTCATGACCACCATGTTTATGTGTTCATAATATTGGTTGGTTATTAGTTGAGGTTGGCTTCATGTTTGAATTTCATTTCACTCATCTTGCACATTAATAGTCATATTTATTGATTGATTGAAATTAGTTCAAAATTTTCATAGCATATGATTTTCTTAGTTAAATTGATTGATGCTATGTTTAGTAAACCCCATAATATCATGGATAGCTCTAATTTGGATTTATCTTAATAGTTATATCCTTTATAACTCCATTTTAGAGTGATTGTTTTAATAGAATTATCCTTGAATCTCAATTGGTATTCTTTGTTTTTCAAATTGGTATCCATGATTGCTTTTCTCATTGGCCTTGCTCTCTTTTGGTAATTTGATCATATTGAGCTCTATAGTTAAACTTGTTTAATCCTTTCCTTGAAGTTGACCCTCAATTGGTTAAACCAGCTTCTTCTTGCACCAAATAGTTAAATCTTAGTCAACATGTTGACAAAAGGAGAGAATGGATTGAGGGGGAGTGTAAACCTTCATAGGAAGTATTAGTTTTGATCAAATTCACCCTTGGATTGACTTTGAACCCTTAGAGATTAATTTCACATATGATAACATGTTATGTATTTCATTTTCGATTTCTTTTGTTAACAGGTGCTACTAAAAGGTATTTTCCTTGTTTCATGTGTGTAGGTACCTTTGCAATTTAATGGCAAAGGGGGAGAGAGCATTCAAGTTCTCAAAAGGGGAAGAGAATGTCCAAGCTTCCTAAGGGGAGATTTTGTATGATCTTCTACAGGGGGAGAGAATGCATATCTTGCCAAAGGGAGAGAGAGGCATGGTCAAAAGGGGAGAAGTGAAAGAAGAAAGCTTGGGAGCTAAAAAAAAAAGATGCTTGGCCATAGAGAGGAAGATGAAAAGAAAGCTTGAAGAATGATCAAGCTCCAAGCATCAAGAAGAATGAAGAAAAAGTCCAAGAGCCCAAGCTAAGAGAAGGAGCATCTAAGAGATTTCAAGACTTGCCCAGCTTAGGGGGAGCTGAAGACTTAGTGTGTATTTTCAGTGGTGGGTGAGTTGCCATCAAATTGCAAAGGGGGAGATTGTTAGGAATTTTGTAGATTGCAATTTGATGGATGCATTATCATTCAAGCATCATTTGATTTACACACATTTGCATTGATTTATAAAAACTTGAAATCTTGATTTATACATGCATTGTTTTTAAGATTTGTAAAAGTTTTGATTTATGCATGTTTTGTTTTTAATCTTGGATGCATTTGTTTTTTAAAAGAAGTTTTAGAAATCAAGCAAGCATATGTTTTAAATCCTTCAAATCATTTTTGGCTTTTTATGTTTCATGTTTTAAAACCCTTAGAATGATTTAAAACATGTTTTCAAGCTTGATTTAATGGCCCAAAAATTCCCAACCAAAATTACTTTGAAAAACACACTTTTGGGAAAACAGGACTTATATCGGCGGCCAAAACCACCTTTATCGGCGGTCACTGGCCCCCGCTAAAAGCAGTTTTTCAAACGGCTATTTTTATAGCCGTTGTGTGTACCCGGTCGACCCGGGCCTGTACCAGGTCGACCGGGGACTAGCCGTTGGGCATTTTTTGGGTATAAAATGAAGTTCATTCCTTTGCCAAAGTTAGGGATTTTTAGGCCTTCCTTGAGAGGTTTTGAGGCAAATCAAAGGGGAATGAGCTAAGGGATGAAAGGGGTCATTAGGAAAGCTAAAGCTTGGATTAATGAAGTTAAATCTCTAAGTAAGCTTTACTTTCCTTAACCATATGTTGTCATGCTTTGCTTTATTATTGGTAAATCTTTTCTAGCATGATAAACTATGTGTTGTTGTGTCCTTAACATGTTTATGTTTTGAATTGATCTATTGTTTTGGATGCATCACCTTGATTCAATCCAAGTAGTACTTAAATTGGTATATCTAAGTAAATCATGTTAATGGAAGAATCTTTGAAATTATATGTAACATGATTCCTATATTTGGTCGAATCTTTGGTTGTTGTTTTTCATCATAAGAAAATCACTTTCAAATATATCTTATGTTTTGGATTCAACATCTTTACAAATCATATGTAACTTTGTTTTAAAGTTTCACAACTTGCTTTGCTTTGATAGGCATATCATTTTCAAGTTGAATTTATAATTACATATGATTTGTCCCCTAATTTCAATCAAATCTATTTTTATGTTTTGAGCTACATTGTTGATTTGATTGGCATCCCTATGCATCACATGTTTAGAGCTAATTAATTTCATACAACTTGTGAGCCTTTGATTTTCATATCATTAACAAGTTGATATTTTTTACATGTGACTTGCATTCTTTCCTCAATCATAAATGTTTTTATGAGCTAAAACTTCCAAAAGCCTTAGGCATACATTTATGAGCTTTCATTTTAAAAATGATTGAGGACATCATACATACACATTGAGCATTCATCTTTGCATTCATAGTGTGTGTGTGTATGAATTAGTTTTTCACTTCCATATCCGCCTATTTAAGAGGCATTGTAATGAGCTAAATTGTATCTCCATCAAGTGTATTTTAGACACTACTTAGAGAGATAACCAACCATTGGTTGAAGAGGCTATTGCTTAGCCTAAGAAAAGCATAATGTATAGGTTGATGTTAAGCCTTGAAAAACATCATTGTAAAGGTTATTGCTTAGCCTATTGAAAAGCATAAATAGTGGAAATCCGGTGGGGTGTTGGATCACAAGCTGGTAGTGGATGTAGGCATTGAGGCCGAACCACTATAAATCCTTGTGTGATGGTGCTTGCTTTGTGGTGATTGTTTTTATTAAGCTTCCGCATTTAGTTTGATAATCATCACTTGTGACTAGTTTAATTTAAAGAAGTTAAAATTGATTAAAATTGGTCATAATTGAAGCTCACCCTATTCACCCCCCTCTAGGGTTCGGATCCCCGGACTTTCAACAATGTGTATATTTAGAAATGCAATTAGTAATAGAAACTCTTCTATTCATGTCAGTACTCAATACTCACAAATTCTACAGCCTTTTCCTAGTGCCACGGGTCCTGTGGCATACTGTTGTAGTAGTCCCATCTCTTTGAATTTAGGTATCCTACGATGACTGGGAAGTGCTCTAAGTAACACATTGGAACAATGATAATCTCATGTTTCTGCATTTCACATACCCCATCCATATTCACCAAAGATGCGTATATAATTGTGCTTCTCCCCTCTTAGCCATATATCCTTCAAAATGTATGGAAAAGTGTCAATATCACTGTTTGATGAAAAACGCAATAAAGGATTTGCATTAAGATTGAGTTAATTACTTCTGTTTTTTATCAAACAATCAATTCGTTGGTGGAACATAGTATGTTTAGATTCATATTGAGTATAAGTTGGATAATCGATTTTTTCCATAGTATATGTTGAAAGTATATGGAGTATATGTTAGAAGTCATACCGAAGCTTAGAAAAAGGGTTTTTCTTGAATTCATCAATGTGGGGGGCTTTAGATTCCTGCAGTGATAGTTTTGATGAAAAGTAGAGGAAATCGCAAGAAAGGTAAAGTTTCAATCTTCGAAAAGCTATTATTGATTTGATTTCCAACCTAATCAGACCTCTATCTCTTTATAGCGACCTCTTTAATAAGATTTGAATAAAAACACAATACAAAAGCAAGAAAAGTGGAGAGAGAGAGAGAGAGAGATTTTACCTCCGTCATCTCTGCTGATTGTAATTGGGAAGAGAATAGAAGCTATGGAGAGATGGAGGTCCTCGCGTGGTCTTCTCCTTCTTCCCTTTCTTCGTTTCTTTCTTGTGTTTTTGTTTTCATCCCTCGACTGAAAATACAGTTTTGTTGCCATCAGCTAAGAAAGGGTAAAATGAGAAAAGAAAAGGTAGATTTGGGCGAGAGGTCCTTGCCTGATATTATATTAATTTGGGAGCTTCAACAGTGGTTACCCTTTGGCAACTCATGGACAAAACTCCTTAGGACAATACAAATTGATCTACCAAAAAAAAAACTTAAAATACAATGAATTTTAAAAATGGCAATCAACACATGTAGATCTGCATTGTCTCTCTGCTTCCTCTAAATTACTTGATCTCCCCCTTGATATTTCTCTTTTCTCCCCCTTTATGTCCATAATTGAAAAAGTCAATGATGAAAACATGCAGTAAACATGTCAATTAGGATCAATAGATCCCCTCAAATGCAGCTCCCCCTGAATGTTTCTTCGTAGCAGCACTGGGCGTGGGAGCTTGATCTCCTTTATCAGGGCTTTTTAAATGTAGCCACCCACACTGGTGTAGTTTGATCTTTCAGCACAATGTGAGTAAACTCCTTAGGCAAATGAGACCTTCTAACCCAAATTTGAGCCACCTTGGGTTGAGAAAAATTCTTCCGTCATTGGTTGGTCTTAGGTAGACTTTGCAGCTTCTTGCAATGGGGACGAATGTGTCCTTTTAATGCACAATGATGACAAGTGGATATGCGTGCAGTGCGTGACATGTTTTTTTTTCTTGAAACTACTCATCACATTATGTATATGTGGAGTAGCATGTGCAAAACTTGAAAAAAAATATTTTACCTTTAGTACCCAAAGTGGATGCACTTGGATCATAACCAAGACCGCTTCTGTCAAAAGGAGACTTTTGACTACACAAGATGTCTGTAAGAGTCTTCAAACCAGTGTTCATCTTGTTTAGCGAAGCTTGTTTCACTTCTAATGTAGACAAAGTGATCTTCAGTCTTCCTTGTAAATCTTTATTTTCAAAATTCACGATCACCATCTCTTTCTTTAGATTCATTACTTCTTGTTCAGCCTTTAATTTTCAAGTCTTTGACTCTCATTAGTCAAATTTTCAACCATGCAGTTTTTTCTTACTTTCTAACAGACGAATCTTTTCAAGTGCTTGCTCTAAATCATTATTTAATACAGAATTTTCTTCTTGAGCAGCTTTTAACTTAACTGTGACCTTCTTACCATACTTGGTCATCCTCACACAATCATTAAACGCAAAGTAATATTTTTTTTCTCAATCATTTTCTAGATCTGATACCTCATCTTTATTATCATCATCAGACAGAGAAGATCTAGCTAGCCAAGAATTGATTGAGTACCATTCTAGAAATCTCTTAGGATCAAACACAACAAGTTAATGCAACCTGCTCTGATACCAATTGAAAGCTTGAGGTACGAGATCTAGATGGTCTACTCAACAAAACAGCCCAATAACGTGCAAAACAAATAGCTATGCAGCGGAAATAAAAACAACAAGCACACACCACAAGGACACTAGATATAATGTGAAAAACCCTAACCGGGTGAAAAACCACGGATCCTAACTGGAGAAACAATGAAGTACTATGAATCTCGCAATTACAAGAAACTCAGATTTCATCCTAGATATTCCCTATCTAAGGACTGAAGTTACATTATGTCGCTTCATGCTTCAATGACTTCACACCGTTGATTGCAACAGACTCAATCCTACACTTGATTCCTCAAATCTTTTATGCAAGAAGATGATCTTCTACAAATGATGTAGAAGAAACTAGCTCTCTAGAGAACTTGTCAGGACAACTCTTTTATAACAACTCTTTTATAAATCTTTAGAGAAGAGTTCTTTCAATTAAATCTCTAACTCAGAACTTTGAGAGGTGAAGTGTCTCTTTAGAATAGCCCTTGAGTCCTTTAAATAGCCTTTAGGGCGTGCTCAAGGTTGCCTAACTTGATTAAGACTAAAAAAAGCAATTTGGGCACAATTAGAATCAGGTTTCTAATTTTCGTAGGACTCTGTCACCTTGTTTGCTAGAGCAGATTGTAAGTCCATGGGGATCCGAACCCTAGAGGGGGGGGTGAATAGGGTGAGCTCCAATTATGACCAATTTTAACAAATTTAACTTCTTTAAAACAAACTAGTCACAAGTGATGATTAATCATACAAGATGCGGAAGCTAACAAAAGAATCACCACAAGGCAAGCACCATCACACAAGGATTTATAGTGGTTCGGCCTCAATGCCTACATCCACTACCGGCTTGTGATCCAACACCCCACCGGATTTTCACTATTTATGCTTTTCAATAGGCTAAGCAATAACCTTTACAATATGCTTTCCAAGGCTAAGCAATAACCTTTACATTGATGTTTTTCAAGGCTTAACATCAACCTATACACTATGCTTTTATAGGCTAAGCAATAACCTCTTCAACCACATGGTTGGTTATCTCACTAAGTTGTGTCTTTAATACACTAGATGGAGATTCATTTTAGCTCATTACATTTGCCTCTAAAATAGGCGGATATGGAAGTGAATAACAACTACACACACACACACTATGAATGCAAAGATGAAAGTACATGAGGTGTGTGTGTGATGTCCTCAATCATTTTTAAAATGAAAGCTCATAAATGTAAGCCTAAGGCTTTTGAAAGTTCTAGCTCATAAAACATTTATGATTGAGGATGTAATGCAATCACATGTTAAAAGTAACAACTTGTTAATGATATCAAAGTTACACAAGTTGTATGAAATGGATTAGCTCTAAACATGTGATGCATAGGGATGTCAATCAAATCAACAAAGAAGCTCAAAACATATAAATAGATTTGATTGAAATTAGGGGACAAATCATATGTAATTATAAATACAACTTGAAAATGATTTACCTATCAAAGTAATGCAAGTTGTGAAACTTTAAAACAATAATACACATATGATTTGTAATGATGTTGAATCCAAAACATAAGATACATTTGAAAGAGATTTTCTTATGATGGAAAACAACACCCAAAGATTCAACAAAGTATATGAATCATGTTACATATTTCATTAACATGATCTACTTAGATTTACCAAAGATAAAGTACTGAAAGTCCACGAGGATCCTAACCCTAGAGGGGGGGGGGGGTGAATAGGGTGTGCTACAACTATGACCAATTTAAACTTCTTAGCATAAACTAGTCACATGTGATGATAAAACAATCAATATGCGGAAGCTAATAAACAATCACCACACAAGCAAGCACCACAACACCAAGGTTTATAGTGGTTCGGCCTCAATGCCTACGTCCACTACCGGCTTGTGAATCCAATCACCCCACCGGATTTCCACTATTTATGCTTTTAACTAGGCTAAGCAATAACCCTTACAATGTTGCTTTTCAAGGCTAAACAACAACCTCTCAAGGTGCTTTTATAGGCTTAGCAATAACCTTTACAATATGCTTTTCTTAGGCTAAGCAATAACCTTACAAGATGCTTTTCTTAGGCTAAGCAATAACCTTACACAATGATGATTTCTCAAAGAAAGTGTCTTCACAAAAGATCACTCTAAGAGATTACAATTTAAGCTCAAGTAAATTGCCTCTAAGTAGGCGGATATAAAAGTGTAAAACAAACTCACACAAACACTCTATGAATGCAAATATGTATGCTTATGAGGTGTGTGTGTGATGACTCCAATCAAGTTCAAAAGTAAGCTCACTCAATATATTGCTTAAAGCAATTCAAAGTTTGAGGCTCATAAAAGGTTTGATTGAAGTCTTATGCAAATCACATGTATGAAATTTAACTTGTTTATGACATGAAAATCAAGGACTAACAAGTTGTATGAAAATGGCTAATTTAGAACATGTGATGCATGTGCATGTTGTTTTCAAAACCAAATAGATTTTACTAATGTTTAAATGAATGAAAACAACAAGCAATGTTTCAACCAAGACAAAGACTCATGCTATGTAAAGGAAATCAAAGATTTAGGCTAAGCATGATTAAGAAAGTTTAAAACAAATCTTGGGTTGAAAACAAAGTGATGAATCCAATCTTTGAATATCAAAGATGAAGGGAAGAAAGGATTCAACACATCATTGTTATCATGCTTGAGATCTATTTCCAAAGTTTCAAACAAAGCACATAACAAATGATTAAATCAAAGTAAAACTTACTTGGAGATTTAACTTAGTTGATCCAAGCTTAAGCTTCACTTAATGACCCCTTGATGTCTCTTAGATCATCCCCTTTGTCTTCTCTCAAAGCTCCTCAAAGAGGGTTTCAAAATCTCCAACCAAAGACAAAGGAAAGAGCTCATTTAAATACCAAAAACTGCCCAACGGCTAGTTTGGCCGGTTGACCGGCCATGACAGGCTGGTTAACCGGCCAAGCACAACGGTCATAATTCTGACCGTTGGGGCGCAGGAAAATTCCTGCTGCAGTGTTCCCGGTCGACCGGGACCTCTGCGCCGGTCGACCGGCGACACTGCCGGGAACCCAAAAATTCCAATTTTTGTATTTTGAAGATTTTCTTTGTGGAATTTTGTGGGTCACTAAACCAAGCTTAAAAACATGTTTTAAAACATTTAAAAACATGAAACACACAAAGCCTAAAAAGATTCAAAGGTTTAAAACCAAAGGCTAGCTTGATTTGATAAAACTCTTTTCAAATGAAAATGCATACAAAAAAATGAATCTTTTTGTGAAGAATGTATGCAAGGCTCAAACCTAAATTCTCAACAAGATTTACCAAACATAATGCACAAAGAATAGGTTTTCAAAAGAGTTTGAGTTTCAAAACCAATGCATCCAAGTTTATGACCAAAACATGCATAAACCAAAAACTTTTCCAAATCTAAAAACCAATGCATGTATAAAACTAGATTTCAAGATATTTTAAATCAATGCATGTGTGTGAATTCAAATGATGCTAAAGTGCAAATGCATCCATCAAATTGCAATTACAAAATCCCTAACAATCTCCCCCTTTGCAATTTGATGGCAACTTACTCATCATTGAAATTACACACCAAGGTCTTCAGCTCCCCCTCAGCTGGACAAGTCTTGAAATCTTCTTGGATGCTCCTTCTCTTAGCTTGGGCTCTTGGGCTCTTTTCTTCAATCTTCTTGATGCTTGGAGCTTGATCATTCTTCAAGCTTTGTCTTCTCATCTTCCTCTCTTTAGCCAAGCATCTTCTATAGCTCCAAGCTTTCTTTCTTCTATTTGCTCTCCCCCTTTGACCATGCCTCTTTCTTCCTTTGGCAAGGTATGTATTCTCTCCCCTTGTAGAAGATCATACACAACTCTCCCCTTTGGAAGCTTGGACTTTCTCTTCACCCTTTTGAGAACATGCATAATTTCTCCCCCTTTGCCATTAAATTGCAAAGGTACCTACACACATGAAACAAGGAAAATACCTTTAGTAGCACCTGTTAACAAATGAAATCGAAAATGAAATACAAAACAGGCTATCATGTGAGGTAGTAGTCTCTAAGGGCTCAAAGGCATTCCAATGGTCAATTTGATCATAACTAATACTTCCTATGAAGGTTTACACTCCCCCTCAATCCATTCTCTTCTTTTGTCAAACTTTTGACAAAGATTTAACTATTAGGTGCAAGAAGAAGATGGTTTAACCAAGTGAGGGTTAACTTCAAGGAAAGGATTAGATTCATTTAACTATAGAGCACAATATGATCAATTTACCAAAAGAGAGCTAGGACAAATGAGAGAAGCAATCATGGATATCAATTGAAACAAACATATCAATTGAGATTAAAGGATATGACTATTAACATAATCACTCTAAAATGGATTCAAGAATATTACTATTAGGAAAAATCCAAATAAGAGCTATCCATGATGCAATGGGGTTTACTCAAACATAGCATCAATCAATATAACTTATGAAAATCATATGCTATGTAAGTTTTGAAATCATTTCATTCAAACAATAAATATGACTTATTAAAGTGCAAATGAATGAAATGAAATTCAAACATGAAGCCAACCTCAACTAATAACCAACCAATATTATGAACACATAAACATGGTGGTCAAGAGATATACTTATATGAGCAAAAGAGGTGGCAACATGAACATTATGATGCTAATGGTGTGTGACATGGAACAATCATATTACTATCAAGTCTAGTCCAATGCACACAAGGTCTATCACATACACAAGATAAGTCATCAATTGGTTATGAAAACAATGGAAACTTATACCAAATGAAACCAATTGAATATGATAACATGATTCAAAGCAAGGATGAGATAAACTACCATCAAGCATCATTAATGCATATTCATCACTTTTAAGGATATAACTATTGAGCATAGTGATGAACTAGGCAAATTGCAATGCAAAAGGATATGACTTAGTAAAGCATGCAATTTCCAAAGTGACTAAATCATATGAATTCAACATCTAAGATATCCATCAAACATATAGAAATATGAGAAATGGGTTTCAAAGAGTTTCATATGATTAAGAACACTACTTATGAAGTTGAAACATGTATAAAGATGACACCAAGAAAATCTACATGAATCAACATCATAACCATCCATAAAGATATGACTATAAGGCAAAAAGGATGGATTTGGGTTCTAGTATGGTTTCTACAAATGTAACTAAGGTCACAACCATACATGGAACCAATTGTCATTTGCATATGCAAGGAAAGTAAACAAACAAGCAAAGATGCAAACAACAAACATTTCCATTTCTAAAGATAATGAAACCAAAAGAAAAAGAAATGAAAACATGGAACATGCTCAAAAGATTATAACTAATGAAGTTATGGAGCATTTCCATTCAATCAATCTTCAAATCATTTTGATAAACAAAATCCAACAATGAGCATAAAAGGAATGATTTTGAAGATCAATTTTCAACATTGTATTTTAAAAGATATAACTTAATTGAAACACATACAAGTTGATTTTTCAAAACAATGATTTTCCATATAAAATTATAACTTATAAATCCATGGAAAACTTGAATTGATTCAAATCATTTGTTCAAATAATCTTACTATGACATAAACACAAATGATTCAACAATTGATCATGAAGAGTCTAGCTATGAAAGCTTTTGAAATCACAATCAATTGATCATGTAAAGAAATGCAATGCAAGACATATGTGTGCAAAAGACAAATCAAACATGATGAAATTATAATCAAATGATTTTGAAAACCATGACATGTAACTTAGAATGGTGCATGAAACCAAAATCAAATGATCATAAAGAAGCAATGCATTTTAAGAAATCTAACTAAAAGAAACAAAATGCAAATGCACTCATGACCAACAAAGTGATTTAACTAATAAAGAGTAGGTTGGTCAATGAGGTTCAAGACCCTAAGGTTTGTCTAGGTATAAAACTTTGGGAATCCACCTAAGGTCTTGGGAGGGTTGAACTTTGAGGTCTATTTTGGACTTCTCACCAACTATAGGAGATTTAACTTGATAAATTTTCAATTTGAACTTATCACCATGATATTTAGATTTTACTAAATTTGGCTTAGAATGGTGATTAGTCTTTTGATGTTGGTGAGTTTGTTTCTTAGGGGATTGCTTCACTTTTCTTTTCTTCTTATTTTCTCCCTTTACTTGACTTTTGAATTTTAAATTTAACTTAGCAACTTTATTCAAAAGTTCTTTCATGGGTTGATATAAGGGAGATATGTTTAGAAGCTTTTTGTTCTTAGATTCTTTCAAGCTTGGTTTAACTTGTTTAAGCTTTTTAGAATCTATTTTAGGAGACTCCATTTTAAAGGATTTAACTTGTTTAGTCTTTGTGGAGTCTTTCTTCATTTTTAGTGTCTTACCCTTCATAGGTTTAGATTCTCCATTTTTGAGTTCAAAGATGGGTTTAGACACATGGCTTCTTTTCCTTAGTTTGCACTCAAACCTAAAATGTCCTTCAATGCCACAAAAATTACATTTGGTTTTGGGCAAAGGAGAAAGAGTGCTAGAGAATGAGGACTCACCTTTCACAAAAGTGTTGGTGAATTTAGGGTCATATGTCATATTCCTATTAAAACCAAGACCCGTCCTATCTCCATGAGATTTACCCAATTTGAATAATTTTTCAAGTTTCTCTTCACTTTGGGTAAACTTGCACTCATACTTTTGTTTATTGTTTTCAAGTTGAGTGACTTTGGTTATAAGGATTGAATTTTCATTTTTAACTTTTGAAAGTTCATATTCAATTTCCTTATATTTGCTTAGCTCTTCATTGGCAAGTTTTAATTCATGTTTAAGATCATTAACAATATTAGATCCAAGTTCTTGTGATTTTAACTTACTTTTAATCAACTTGGCTTCTAAGTTGTTAAAGTCTTTATCTTGTTTTTTAATTGTATCTCTTAGGTTCAAATTTTCATTTGTAAGCTCATCACAATTTATCTTAATCTCATTTAATTCATTTTGAGCATTAGATAAATTTTCCTTAGAGATAGTCAATTTAGATTCAAGATTGTTAAAGTCTTTATCTTGCCTTTTTATTTGATCTCTTAGTTTTAGATTTTCCTTATTGACATTGTCATAATCCATCTTTAATTCTTTTAATTCATCTTGAATGTTAGATAGATTATTCAAAGAGATCATGAACTTAGAGTCTAGACATTTTATTACTTCTTCTTTCTCTCTAAGTTCATCTTTTGAAGATGCTAGCTCTTTGTTTAGGTTTTTAGATTCTTCCCTTAAACTTTTGTTTTTCTTTTCAAGCTTTAAGGATATTTCATATAATTCTTCAAAAGCTTGTTGAAGGTCTTCTTCATTATATTCATTTTCTTCTTCTTTTGGATCAAATTGATTTTCATTAGTTTGAGAGTTTGAAACTCCAAAAGAAGGAAGAGTGAGGGGTCTAGAAG
Source organism: Cinnamomum chago (assembly GCA_038049695.1). NCBI lineage: Eukaryota > Viridiplantae > Streptophyta > Magnoliopsida > Laurales > Lauraceae > Cinnamomum > Cinnamomum chago. Next base: position 49,891,746 of record CP142456.1, read on the forward strand.
AATCTACAAAGTCTAGCCTAGTGAAGTCCATTAAAAAGATTTTCAAGTAATCACAACTCTAGGGTTTTAACTCTAGGTTTTTACACCTAATCAAGAGTTCCAAACACTTGATCCTAAGGGATAGAGCACTTGGCTCTGATACCAATTGAAAGTCCACGAGGATCCTAACCCTAGAGGGGGGGGGGGGGGGGGGTGAATAGGGTGTGCTACAACTATGACCAATTTAAACTTCTTAGCATAAACTAGTCACATGTGATGATAAAACAATCAATATGCGGAAGCTAATAAACAATCACCACACAAGCAAGCACCACAACACCAAGGTTTATAGTGGTTCGGCCTCAATGCCTACGTCCACTACCGGCTTGTGAATCCAATCACCCCACCGGATTTCCACTATTTATGCTTTTAACTAGGCTAAGCAATAACCCTTACAATGTTGCTTTTCAAGGCTAAACAACAACCTCTCAAGGTGCTTTTATAGGCTTAGCAATAACCTTTACAATATGCTTTTCTTAGGCTAAGCAATAACCTTACAAGATGCTTTTCTTAGGCTAAGCAATAACCTTACACAATGATGATTTCTCAAAGAAAGTGTCTTCACAAAAGATCACTCTAAGAGATTACAATTTAAGCTCAAGTAAATTGCCTCTAAGTAGGCGGATATAAAAGTGTAAAACAAACTCACACAAACACTCTATGAATGCAAATATGTATGCTTATGAGGTGTGTGTGTGATGACTCCAATCAAGTTCAAAAGTAAGCTCACTCAATATATTGCTTAAAGCAATTCAAAGTTTGAGGCTCATAAAAGGTTTGATTGAAGTCTTATGCAAATCACATGTATGAAATTTAACTTGTTTATGACATGAAAATCAAGGACTAACAAGTTGTATGAAAATGGCTAATTTAGAACATGTGATGCATGTGCATGTTGTTTTCAAAACCAAATAGATTTTACTAATGTTTAAATGAATGAAAACAACAAGCAATGTTTCAACCAAGACAAAGACTCATGCTATGTAAAGGAAATCAAAGATTTAGGCTAAGCATGATTAAGAAAGTTTAAAACAAATCTTGGGTTGAAAACAAAGTGATGAATCCAATCTTTGAATATCAAAGATGAAGGGAAGAAAGGATTCAACACATCATTGTTATCATGCTTGAGATCTATTTCCAAAGTTTCAAACAAAGCACATAACAAATGATTAAATCAAAGTAAAACTTACTTGGAGATTTAACTTAGTTGATCCAAGCTTAAGCTTCACTTAATGACCCCTTGATGTCTCTTAGATCATCCCCTTTGTCTTCTCTCAAAGCTCCTCAAAGAGGGTTTCAAAATCTCCAACCAAAGACAAAGGAAAGATCTCATTTAAATACCAAAAACTGCCCAACGGCTAGTTTGGCCGGTTGACCGGCCATGACAGGCCGGTTAACCGGCCAAGCACAACGGTCATAATTCTGACCGTTGGGGCGCAGGAAAATTCCTGCTGCAGTGTTCCCGGTCGACCGGGACCTCTGCGCCGGTCGACCGGCGACACTGCCGGGAACCCAAAAATTCCAATTTTTGTATTTTGAAGATTTTCTTTGTGGAATTTTGTGGGTCACTAAACCAAGCTTAAAAACATGTTTTAAAACATTTAAAAACATGAAACACACAAAGCCTAAAAAGATTCAAAGGTTTAAAACCAAAGGCTAGCTTGATTTGATAAAACTCTTTTCAAATGAAAATGCATACAAAAAAATGAATCTTTTTGTGAAGAATGTATGCAAGGCTCAAACCTAAATTCTCAACAAGATTTACCAAACATAATGCACAAAGAATAGGTTTTCAAAAGAGTTTGAGTTTCAAAACCAATGCATCCAAGTTTATGACCAAAACATGCATAAACCAAAAACTTTTCCAAATCTAAAAACCAATGCATGTATAAAACTAGATTTCAAGATATTTTAAATCAATGCATGTGTGTGAATTCAAATGATGCTAAAGTGCAAATGCATCCATCAAATTGCAATTACAAAATCCCTAACAAGTACTACTTTGATGAATCAATGGTGATGTATCCAAAACAATAGATCTATTCAAAATATAACACATGCTAAGGATACAACACATCATAGGTTAACATGTTACTAAGATTTACCAATGATAAAACAAAACATGAAAACATATGATTTGTAAAGAAGTTGAATCCAAAACATAAGATAGTTTTGAAAGTGATTTTCTTATGATGGAAAACAACAACCAAAGATTCAACCAAGTATATGGATCATGTTACATATAATTCCAAAGGTTTTTCCATTAACATGATCTACTTAGATTTACCAAAGTTAAGTACTACTTGGATTGAATCATATGATGTTGTATCCAAAACAATAAATCAACTCAAAACATAAAACATGTTAAGGATACAACACAAACATAGTTTAACATGCTAGAAATGATTTACCAAAAATAAAACAAAGCATGAAAACATATGATTAAGGAAGGAAGAGCCTACTTGGTGGTTTAACTTCATTAATCCAAGCTTTAGCTTTCCTAATCATCCCCTTCATCCCTTGGTTCTTTTCCCTTTTGATATGCCTCAATACCTCTCAAGGAGGGGCTTAAAATTCCCAACATTTGGCAAGGGAAAGAACTCATATTTATAGCAAAAAGTTGCCAACGGCTAGTTCTCGGTCGACCTAGACACAGGTCTCGGTCGACCGAGAACACACAACGGTCGGATTTCTGACCGTTGGTGCGCAAGGCCATTTTTTGCTGCAGTGTTCCCGGTCGACCGGGACCTCTGCGCCGGTCGACCGGCGACACTGCGGGGACCAAAAATTTCCACTTTTGCATTTTCAAACCTTTTCTTTGTGGAACTATTTGAGCCATATAATCAAGCTTTAAAACATGTTTTAAATCATTCTAAGGGTTTTAAAACATGGAACATAAAAAGCCTAAAACATTTTGAAAGATTTAAAACTCATAGGCTAGCTTGATTTTCTAAAACTCTTTTCTAAAACAAATGCATCCAAGATTAAAAAAAATCATGCATAAAACAAAATCTTAAAAACAATGCATGAATAAATCAAGATTTCAAGTTTATCTAAAACAATGCAAGTGTGTGAATCAAATGATGCTAGAATGAAATGCATCCATCAAATTGCAATCTATAAAAACCCTAACACAGATGAGGTTCTGTTTTTGCGCAAAACGAGCTTTGTCAGGCGATTGGTTATTCTGATTATGTTCGCTCGAGCAGATGATACTGGTCGCTTGAGCAGACCCCATTCTGAATGATCCATAAACTCAGCATTCTATTTCCTTTCTAGCTTTCTTTTTTTAATTCTTCTAGACTTTTTATTCTCCCATCAACATACTTCTAATTGCGTTCGATGTCTTACTTCTATCTTTGCCAGGCTTTCTCCTTTGAGTACTTCCAGCATTCTATCATCATAGTCCTTTTCTAAAAGTAAAAGTTACAACTCAATGCACCTAGAGTTCTGTCTAACCCATAAATTAGCCAACACTCAAAATCCTAATACATTCATTGAATCCACTCCTCTAATCATCTCCAGCCCAAGACCTTATCATCTATTTTCATCTTCTTAGTTCATCTCCATCTTTGAACCCACACCTCTCCCCATCTCATCTATTTTCATCTTTTCCATTCATTTTTTTATCCTTTCATCTCATGAATTGTAAGACCCCAACCCGAGTGAACCCGATTAGTGTTAATTAAGTCGTGTGTTAGTCTTAAGCATGACGATTAGTCTTTACCTAGTTGGGTTTGGAATAGCTTTTAATATAGTTTTGGAGAATTTTGATCGCTTTGTGATTAGTGGGGCCCTTTGGGGGTTCCTTTTTATGACTTTGCATGTGCTTGGGGATTTATCGGAGATTCTTGCATTCATTGTTTTAATCCCATTTTATTTGTATTTTTAATCCCGACAACTTTTATGTTGATCCCGTCCTCGTTCGAGATCCCGAAACCCGATTTCCTAGTCTTGAGGGCAAAACAGTCTTTTTACACTAAATCTGTACCCAAAACTTGATATCCCCGAAACCCGCGAAACATATACTTTTTGGAAACTAGACATTTCGGCGATCATTTCTTCCTTCTTCGTCGAATTCATCCGAGATCCCGAAAGACATGATTTTAGCCCAAAGAGTTTTTTAAGTGGTGGGACCCATTCTCATTGCTTATATAAGGAAAACCCATCTTCCATTTCCCTATTCCAGCACAACACTTCAACCTAGGGTTTCTTGCAACTCTTTTCTTCTTCTTCTTGCTCTTTCCATCTCAATTTCTCACCAAACTTGCACCAACATCAAAATAGACTTCATCATTCTCTTCTTCATGTTGAAGGCTACCCATTGATACCATTTGTGAAGAAAACCTCCCATTCCAAGATCTTCTTTGAGCTAAATCTTGCCATTTGAAGGTCATCCAAGTAAGCAATCTTCTCCATCTTCTAGTCCTTGAGAAGCCCCATTTTCATTATTGTGAGTTTTATCTTCGTCATTCATTGGTTGACCCATTTTAGGGTTTGTTTTTGGGGTTTTTGCTTGTAGCTTGGATTTTGAGCTTGAGAGGTGATTAGAGACTTGAATTTTCTTGATTAGAGACCAAAGGAAAGTGGATGAAATGATAGTTTGAACATTTAATGGTTTTATGAAGAATGTGGTTGGTTTTGCTATTCATATCCATATTTATTAGCTTGCATTCATTGTGAAATAAATGCTCATGAAAGGCTTTTTGTTAGCTCATTTATTGTCATGGAAATGCGGTTTATTACCCTTTATTTTATCTCTTGATTATGGCTCAAATGAACCTTTGTGTATGTTGGGGTCTCCTCTTTCTTTGGTGTTGAATGTGAAGAAGAAGGTGAAGAAGAATGTGTTTAGATTTAATGTTCATTGGAGTTTTGATGAAGGTTTTTAAGTGATTGTTTGAAGAAATTTAATGGTTGTCATTGGGAGGCAAGGAGCCCTTTTTGTTGCAAGAAAAATGTTTTGGAGTTGAAGGAGAAAAAGGCCAGAATGGCCATTCCCAGGTAGCAGAAATGACTGCCCGCTCGAGCGCCTATCAGGCCGCTCGAGCGCGTAGTCATTCTGACTGCAGCTTGGGTAGTAGATTGACTGCCCGCTCGAGCGGACGATTGGCCGCTCGAGCGCGCAGACGTTCTGTCTGCCCGTCTTTCTGCGCGGCCCAGGTCCGCTCAAGCATACCTTGGTCCGCTCGAGCGCACCCCCTCTCGGGTATGGACCACTTTTGAAGCTTGGGAAAGGTTTTAAGGGAACCCCTTGACATCGGAGAGAATTATTAGGCAATGTATGAAGCCTATTTGTGAAAGAAACTACATCACAAAGATTCATCGAAGTCTTAATAATCATCAACGCGTATAAGGAACTTGGAATGTCCCCAAACTCAAAGAGTACTAAGTTATATCAAAATCGACATACGAGACCCCTATTCACCTTAGACTAGATTTGTATCCCGATACTTGTCCCGAAATTTCAAAAGTTCCATTAAGCTTGGATAAGCTCGTTGGTCTTATCCACCGACTTGGTGATCCCCCTCTTGTCCCGCCAGCTGCAGTTTGGATCCCGCTACCCAGTTATTACCGTGGTCTTGTCCCGATGCCGTAGATTGCTACTGTGGTTCCCGATGCACGGCTCGCTACAGTGGTCATGTATAGTATTTGTATTTGTATTTATAAGATCCACTGTTTCTCCTCACCCCGAGTGACTGAGGTCAGTGCCTAGTTATTGCTTTGTCACTTTAGTGATAGAAGACTTAGCTTCGTGTGGTTGCCATCTTGCTTGTTTCCCGGTTCCTTGGTTACCTTTACATGTTTTACATTGCCTACTTGTATTTGAATAAATGTTTTGTCTTGTTTATAGAAATTGTTATTTAAACAAGTTTAAATGCTTTTGAAGGTAAATTCATTTATTTTATATTGTCAATGTATTTTACCCATTTGCCAAACCATCGTGTTTGACCCACTTTTTGGTACTCAGGTCCGGACATTGTCTATCCCGAGACGGAGCTTGAGGATGCGGTCGGTGAACCGCAATGCCTAGTCGAGTGACATGCTGTTGATGCCATTTAGACATTGGATTGCTAAAGAGAGATAACATTTTGAGAAAACTTTTAACCATTCTTTTGGGGATTAGTATTTTGATTATATTGGCCTTTGTTGGCCTCTATTTTTGGGAATGTAATCAAATGATCTTTTGTATAACTTTAACTATTCTTTTGGGAAAGCACTAATGATCATTGCTCATTCTGATACAGTATTTATACTTGTGTTATTGTCTTTATGACTAGAGATGGTTCGAATATTTGATTTGCTACACGTTTCCACACTTAAAAGAAATGTTTATATATGGCTGTGATATCCTCACCGCGGACACCTGTGGGAAATTAAATAAATGTATGGTATTAAACCGATGTGGTACATCATTAGTCCCAATCCCGGATTGGCTCGGTAGGGCCCAGTCCGGGGTCGCGACAGACTGGTATCAGAGCAAGACATGTTTTAAGCAATTAAAAGAAACTAGAAATGCTAAGGACGTGGCGAGGATACGTTAGATCTTTCGTTAGCTAGTATCGTGTGAGCAATGTGTGACCCTTTATTTGATTATTATGTGCTAACAACTTATTTTGCAGCATCATGCCACCTCGTAAGAGATCGATAAATGACAACCCCTCTGGAAGTAATAGTAATCACACAAAGCCAGTTGAGGAGGATGTAGTTGGTAACACTATGCCAAATCAATTCCAACAAATGATGCAGGCAATGCTTGACCAACAGCGTCAGGCCAATGAGAATCAAGCTAGATTGCAAGAGCAGATGTCGAAGAAAGATGAAGATCATGCAAGAGAACAGGCAGAGATGCAGAAGCAATTGTTGGAGGTGTTACAGAGAAGGCCCAAACCAGTTCAACCCCAACCCGCGACTATCATCAATCAGAGGCAACATGACCCGAACGCATTGTTTGAACGGTTTCGGAAGAGAGCTCCAAAGGAATTCCTAGGCATAGAAGATCCACTGACTGTAGATGATTGGCTAGAGCATACGGAGAACATCTTTAAGATTTTCCAATGCACCAGGGGAGATAGAGTGAAACTTGCATCATCTCTCTTTATTGGTGCAGCAGACATATGGTGGAAGATAGTCAGAGATGAATATAGGACTATGGCAGATGCAGTGGCTTGAGCAAATTTCAAGAGGCAATTTCATGATAAATATGTGCCCACACACATCAAGAGACAGAAGGCAATAGAGTTCCGGCAGCTTGTGCAAGGGAATATGACAGCCCTCGAATACCTCACTAAGTTCGAGAGATTGTCTAGATATGCTCCAGAGTTAGTGGACACAGTAGATAAGAAGATAGCTAAGTTCCTTGAAGGACTCGCCCTTCATTGAGAGAGATGCTACCGGAGTTGTACCACCTGCAACTTTCGATGAAGCTGTCAAGAGGGCCTATAAGTTTGAGAACTTTCATAACAAGATACTTAGAGTTCAAGGCAAAGGACAAGCTCATCAACAGAACTACCAGCAGAAAAATCATCAGAACAAGAAGTAGAGGACAGAACCGAATACACATAATCCATTAGTTTGTGCCCATTGTGGGAAGAATCATGTCAGTGCTGAATGTCGCACACTCACAAGTGTTGGAATAGAGTTGGGCCTTCCAGGGATGTTTCAAAAACTTTTGACCCACTTAATGCAGGGATCAATTGTCTAGAAGGCAACAAACCCAATCCAGGATGCATTCCCTCAAACTCATAAACCATGTACAGCATTATATCCTATCTAGAAGATAGAAAACAGCACCTAAACATGCAACCACGAAATCTACAGCATACAAGGATGTAGATATACCTTTGGAGCTTTGTAGTGCTCTAATGGAGAATTTGAGTTCTTTCTTTGATGATGAACACCTTCACTAACCAAATCAGAATCTCCAACACCTTTTGATCTTCCACGCTATGACCCGTATTAGATCTCTTTTCTCAAGAAGATGGTGGAATCTTCAAGAGAAAACTCAACTAGTAACTCTAAGGAACTAAAGGAGAAAGAGAAGAGAACTTAGAGACGAAGAGAATGAAAGTTTATGCATTACAGATCTGAATGTTGACTGCCATGGCTGATTTTGGTTTTTCAAGTTTTAAAACAAGAAACCCAGATCTGATTTTCCAGCCATGAAAACATGCATAGAAATCCATGAAATCATGATCAACATGTGTCTAAAGAAAGGAGAAGATAGAGGACTATTACCTTGATGATTTGAATGTCTCAAAACTCTGAAAAGAAAGACTTCAAAGGACTGATATCAGCGTGCAACCAGCAATACAGGTGCAGGAATTTGTTGCAGAAATTTCTCCTTTGATCTTCTCTCCTATTCCACTTCCCAATCTAATTGGTCTTGATTGTGGGATCAAACTATGGAATCCTAAGAAGGGTTTTTCAGAATTACTCTTTGTGGAAACGGCCTGAACCTGATCTCAGCCTCTTCAATGAAGAAGAAGAAGGCAGCAAGGGCTGGGCGTGTATTCTCTCCTTGTTGTCTTGGGCGGCCAATGGGTTTCCTTGGTGTTTCTTCCTTACCCTCTATGTTGCACGTCCAAGGGTAGTGCTATCTCTATTTATAAAGATCACATTCCTTTTTAAGAGTTCTCTTTCTAATAGGAATGTCAATCCCTTAAAATAAGCAACCAGCCCCTTTAGTGTGCAACACTTTCTAATTAAAGATACTAAAAATTAGCAAACTTTAATTATAGGAATTCTTACCCAAAGAGGAGTTGTTCCTTCCAAGTAAAGATACCTAGTTAAACTTGGAAACCTCACACAAGGGGCTCCACTTATGGCTGGCCCACAAGATAGCTAAACACACCATGGCCCACTAGTTAATAATTTAGCTAGAGTTAAATTCATGTATGCCATCAAAAGCCTATTTGAATTTAAACTCAAAATTATTCTTCCACAAAATTAATTCAACCACATACCATTTAATTAAATTAGGAAACCATGCCAATATAGGAAAGTGGCTAGAAGAGGGACCAAAAGACATATTTGCCCTTGGCTCCCAAAATGACCAAAATGTCCATGCTAACCCCATAGCAACATTAGGATCATTTTAACCCTAACTCATTCCACTAAAGAGTTATGGTTGCACTCCAGGGATAAATATTGAATTGCAAATAAAGCTCATCATAAATAGACGATTGTCTTTGACCTACCAAGTACAATGACCACAATGCCCCTCTATGTAACATCCATAATCAAGTAGGTTAACCGACGTACTATCTACCTTCTTGATTATATCTTATCCTTAGAACTTCATACCCTTGACTTAATCATCATCCGGATATCATTCTCTTGATCCAGGGAGCGACCCACAAGTTCAATATCATATGGAACATCCATATACTAAGATCTTAGATTCTGATGATTAATCGGATAATTCTAAGGGGACGATCATTCCATCATATGATGGCATAGATTCCATATTGCATTTGCACGTCCCAACTAATCAAGCCCGAGCACCCAAAACACAGAGCTGTTGACCCATGAACAGGATCTCACCCATAGTGAATTAAAGCACAAGAACTTGACTTCGTCAGTTCATCCACAAATGCTCAAGATTAAGAGCACTGGTCACTCAGTAGCAAGAGGTGAGTTGATCTCTCTCTGTGATAGTACTATTTTAGAGATCACACCTACAAGTGGTCCTGTTCAATGCATGACACATGCACTAATGAGATAAATCCGGAAAGACCTCATTGACTAAGGTAAGTCACCCTGAATTCAGGAGAGTATCTCATTATAACTTATACCAAGATGAAGTGCCCAACTCCATCTCTCAGTTATGAACAAGTTTATTGTTTCAAGTGTCCATGACTCATACCTTACTGTGTGTAGCCACTACACACCTAAGTCATTAGTAGAAAACAATGGGCCTTACACAACCATACATATACACAAGTATTAAGAGAAAGATGTCATTCCATTAAATAACCAATAAATATCCAGTAACAGAGATGTGAGTGCAGTCAGTGGGCTTTAGGGCATACACCAATCCCAACAGAGAACTTGTGCAACACTTGCACAAAGTGGCTGGAATTTCTCTATGTATTATTGACGTCCAACAGGGGTTCTATCCCCTATTTATGGTCCTCCATTCCACCTCTTTTCCTATTCGAAATAGAAGTTTAACTCCATTACAAAATAGTAACCTTCTCCCTTGCTAGTTGCCATAGAAGTCTCACTTCCACAACAATTAGTAGCTTTCTCCTTTCTAATTAAAATAAAAGTCCTACTTCCATTAATAATTAGTAATTTACTATTACCACTATTAGAAGTCTCACTTCAAATAGAAATAGTAACCTTCCTATTAGAGTTCAAGTAGAATTAGTATCTTTCTAATAATTTGGGCTAGCGTGGGGACCACTAGGGGTTCCATAGAAAGCAGGCTCCAACTGGGACACGCGACCCCGCATCTCATGTGCAATCTGGGCCCACAGTTAATTGCAAATAACTCCACTATATAAATGCAATTGCACTCCAATCTTAGGAATAAATTACAATGAAGACCCTAAACTTCCTCAGTACCATAAGTAGGCCCCTCTATCAATATCCATGGATCAATTGGACCTGTCCACCAAATTAGATCCATATCTTATTATCATTGAGGCCCAATTAATTATAATGATCATTTGGTACCGATCCAATTAACTATTAATTGGAATAGGTGCGTACTTACCAATGATAAATCCATTAATTGGCACAAGGGGATATTAAAGATAGATTCCATCTTGACCATTGAATGTTCCCACAGCTCTACTACCACGTACCCAATTCACTGAGGTGTTGACCTACAATTGGCCTCACTCATTGGTGACTCAAAGCAAATGAATAGATAGAAACTTGAGTTCATTAATGTCTTAGGAATATGAGCCTATTGCTAGGGAATTATGAGAGCAGACCTTAAAAGTAAAGACAATGCATATAAGGTGCTTCTCATGGTCCTTCAATACATCCAATGTACCAGCACCATGATCTAGAATCTTACATTCCGATGATCGAGACAAATCACACTATCTCATAGTGATCAAAGTGCTGCAACCTTGTCAAATGAGATGCCCAATCTCATCACTGGTTGTGAAGATATTTAAGTATAAGATTTGCAATACATGTCTCCTGTATGTGGATCTCATCCATACACATGTATTACATCTAATATACTTGTGGACTCCGGTTCATCTCATGAACCATTATGTCATTCGTATTGGTTATGTGCAAGTATATAATTAAACACTATTCATCTCATGAAAGGAAAACATGATTGTATTGATAAATAAAGAAATTAATCAATTTATTACATCATACTCTTGGATTGAGACCATAAAACTAACAACAGGAGCATGCTTCAGATGTGGTTCCATGACCCATCAGATGAGAGACTTGTTGGAAAATAGGTGGGCCATTCAGATAGTTTCAAAAACTTTTGACTCACTTGATGCAGGGATCAACTATCTAGAAGGCAATAAACCCAATCCAGGATGCAATCCCTCAAACTCATAAATCATGTACAATAACATAACCTATCTAGAAGATAGAAAACAACACCTAAACATGCAACCACGAAATCTACAACATACAAGGATGTAGATTATACCTTTGGAGCTTTGTAGTGCTCTAATGGAGAAGTTGATCTCTTTCTTTGATGATGAACACCTTCACTAATCAAATTAGAATCTTCAACACCTTTTGATCTTCCACGCGATGACCCGTATCAGATTCTCTTTTCTCAAGAAGATGGTGGAATCTCCAAGAGAGAAACAACTAGTAACTCCAAGGAACTAGAGGAGAAAGAGAAGAACTAGAAGAGGGAAGAGATGTGCAACAACTTGCACAAGAGAGGTATGGGCGTGAATCCCTAGGTGGGGTTGTGTATGTTGGACGTCCAAAGCCCCTTCTCTCTCTCCTTTTATAGATGCATATAACATCCTCTTGTTAACTAATTGAAATAGAAGTCTCACTTCCATAATAATTAGTTGCTTACTAAATCACAATTAGAAGTCTCACTTCAAATATGATTAGTAACTTCCTCTTTGACTAATTAAAATAGAAGTCTCACTTCCATTAATAATTGGTAACTTACTATTACCACTATTAGAAGTCTCACTTCAAATAGAAATAGTAACTTTCTATTTCCTTTTAGAGTTCTACTATAATTAGTATCCTTCTAATATCTTGGGCTAGTGTGGGGACCACTAGGGATTCCTTAGAAAGTTGGCTCCAACTGGGACACGCGACCCCACATCTCATGTGCAATCCGAGCCCATAGTTAATTGCAAATAACTCCACTATGTAAATGCAATTGCACTCCAGTCTTAGGAATAAATTACAAAGAAGACCCTAAACTTCCCAATTACCACAAGTAGGCCCCTCCATCTATATCCATGGATCAATTGGACCTGTCCACAAAAATAGATCCATATCTCATTATCTTTGAGCCCCAATTAATTATAGTAATCATTTGGTACCGATCCAACTAACTCTTAATTGGAATGGGTGTGCACTTACCAATGATAAATCCATTAATTGGCACAAGGGGATATTAAAGATAGATTCCATCTTGACCATTGAATGTTCCCACAGCTCTACTACCACGTACCCAAATCACCGAGGTGTTGACCTACAATTGACCTCACTCATTGGTGACTCAAAGCAAATGAATAGATAGAAACTTGAGTTCATTAATGTCTCAGGATTATGAGCCTATTGCTAGGGAATTATGAGAGCAGACCTTAAAGTAAAGACAGTGTATATAAGGTGCATCTCATGGTCCTTTAATACATCCAATGTACCAGTACCATGATCCAGAATCTTACATTTCGATGATCGAGACAAATCACACTATCTCATAGTGATCAAAGTGCTGCAACCTTGTCAGATGAGATGCCCAATCTCATCACTAGTTGTGAAGATATTTAAGTATAAGATTTGCAATACATGTCTCCTGTATGTGGATCTCATCCATACACATGTATTACATCTAGTATACTTGTGGACTCAGGTTCATCTCATGAACCATTATGTCATTCATATTAGTTATGTGCAAACAAGTAATAAAACACCATTCATCTCATGAAAGGAAAGCAATAATATATATTGATAAATAAAGAAATTAATCAATTTATTCATCATATACTGGTATTGAGACCATAAAACTAACAAGACTGTCCAAGGCAGAATAGACAAAATCAGCAACAGCAAGGGGCACAGCGTCCAGCACCACCACAAAATGTAATCGTTGTTCAGAATTAGGCAAGGCCACTTCAGTAACAAGCACCACAACAGCAGCAGCATAGAGCATAACAACAACAACAACAACAGGCTCATCAGTAGGGACAAAACCAAAATCAGCTTGCACCGCAACAGTATAGAAATGCACCACAAGGCAGGCCGCAGCAAGCTCAAAATAGGCCATAACATCGAGGACAAATCTATGCGGTCAATAGAGCTGATGCAGAGGCAGCATGAAATGTAGTAGAAGGTACACTTCTTATTTATGGGATGAAAGCTAGGATTTTATTTGACCCTGGCTCTACACATTCATTCTTATCCCATGAATTTTCTAAGTTGATTGATATGCATGCTAGAGAACTTGAGTTCATTTTGACTGTGGCAACCCCAGTAGGCAAACAAGTTATATGTAGAACCTATTACCCTAGTTGCACAATTCAGATGGGAGAAGTGGTTTTAACCTCAGATCTCATTTTATTAGAGATGTTTGATTATGATGTCATCCTAGGGACGGATTGGCTGGCAGGATACCATGCCACAATGGATTGTTTCCATAAGACCCTGATTTTCAAGTTAGATGAGACACCAGCAGGGGTGTTGTTTCAGGGAGAGAGGAGAAATCCTCGTGCAGGGTTTGTCTCAGCGTTGAAGGCTGATTGACTTTTGAGAAGTGGATGTGAAGCCTATTTGGCGTTTATCACGGACGATAAACAATCCCAAGGGGTGGAGGAGATCCCAATTGTTTGGGAATTCCCGGATGTTTTTCCGGATGAGATCCCAGGTTTACCACCCATCAAGGAGATTGATTTCACTATCGAGTTGTTACCAGGGACCGCTCCGATATCTATTGCACCATATAGAATGGCTCCGGCAGAATTGGGAGAATTGAAGACTCAGTTGCAAGAATTGTTAGACAAAGGTTTTGTGAGACCGAGCAGTTCACCATGGGGAGCTTCAGTTTTGTTTGTCAAGAATAAGGATGGTTCGATGAGAATGTGTATAGATTACCAAAGATTGAATCAAGTGACCATTAAGAACAAATACCCATTGCCAAGGATAGATGAATTGTTTGATCAACTACAAGGTTCTTCTTACTTTTCGAAGATTGACTTGAGATCCAGTTACCATCAGCTGAGAGTCAGAGAATCAAATGTGTTGAAAACAGCGTTCCGGACAAGATATGGCCACTATGAGTTCCTAGTGATGCCATTTGGGTTGACCAATGCACCGACAGTGTTCATGGCGTTGATGAACAAGATATTTGCAGAGTATCTAGATCAGTTCGTGGTAGTATTCATTGACGATATTTTGGTATACTCCAAGACCAAAGAAGAGCATGAAGAGCACTTGAGGATAGCACTGCAACTCTTGAGAGAGAACCAGCTATATGCAAAGCTCAACAAGTGTGAATTTTGGTTGGAAGAAGTAGCATTTTTAGGGCACATCATCTCCAAAGAAGGATTGTCAGTAGATCCGTCCAAGATTGAAGCAATTATGAGTTGGGAAAGACCGAAGAATGCGTCAGAAATCAGAAGTTTTCTGGGTTTAAAAGGTTATTATCGGAGGTTTGTGCAGGGATTTTCGTCGATTGCGTCACCTTTGACGAAGTTGACAAGGAAGAATGTGCCATATGTGTGGACAGATCAGTGTGAAGATAGTTTCCAAGAGCTGAAGAAGAGATTGACTACAGCACCAGTCCTTACCTTACCATCCGGAAGTGGCGGTTTTACCATTTTTACCGATGCTTCGAATGTTGGACTTGGTTGTGTGTTGATGCAAGATGGGAAAGTGATTGCATATGGATCCCGATAGTTGAAAGATCACGAGAAGAACTATGCCACCCATGATCTTGAGTTGGTAGCGGTTGTCTTTGCATTGAAAATGTGGAGACATTACCTCTATGGAGAGAAGTTCGAAGTCCACTCCGATCACCGCAACTTGCAATATTTATTTTCTCAGAAGGAATTGAACATGAGGTAGAGAAGATGGATGGAATATATCAAGGATTATGATTTTCCAATCAAGTATCACCCGGGGAAAGCCAATGTAGTTGCCGATGCCTTGAGCAGAAAATCAATAGGCTTGGTAAATCTAAGTGGCACTTGTATCTTTGAGCAATTTGAAGAGTTGAGTATAGATCTACAACCACTAAGGAAGGGTGTTTTTTTAGCGAACATGTCAGTGTCAGAGCCTTCTTTCATTCAGAAGATCAAGGATAATCAGTTGCAAGATCCAGAGCTGGCCAAGATTTCAGAGCATATAGCAGTCCGTCCTGATTTCCGTACTGTTGATGGAGTTTTGTACTACCGTGACCGTCTATGTGTACCAAATATTGAAGATTTAAGGAATGACATTATGACCGAGGCTCACAGTACGAAGTACTCTATGCATCCAGGCAGCACGAAGATGTATTAGAATTTGAAGGGCAGATTTTGGTGGAACAACATGAAGAGAGAAATTGCAGCATTTGTCTCCCGTTGTATGACTTGTCAGTTGGTTAAGGCAGAGCACCAGAGGCCTCCAAGATTGTTGCAGCCGTTAGAGATCCCGAAATGGAAATGGGAGCATATTACCATGGATTTTATTTCGGGAATACCGAGGACCAGTAGAGGCAACAACGCGATATGGGTCATTATGGACCGTCTCACCAAGTCAGCTCATTTCATTTCCTATGAGGACAGAGAAGAAGATGCACATGCTACCTTTGGCTGAGTTGTTTGTCAACGAGATTGTCAGTCGACATGGGCAGCCAGTTTCTATCACATCGGACAGAGACAACAGATTTGTCTCGAGATTCTGGAAGACATTGCATGAGTCTATGGGTACGAGATTACAGTTCAGCACGGCTTATCACCCTCAAACAGATGGTCAGTTAGAGAGAACAATTCAGACCCTAGAGGATATGCTCCGTGCTTGTGTGTTAGACTTCAAGACTCAATGGGATGAGACATTACCGTTGTGTGAGTTTGCTTACAACAACAACTGCCATTCGAGCATTGGTATGGCGCCTTTCGAGGCATTGTATAGCAGAAAGTGTAGGACACCTGTATGTTGGGAAGAAGTCGGCATTCGCAGTTTCCATGGACCGACTATTGTAAGTGAGACCAGCGACAAAATCAAGTTGATTCAAGAACGTCTGAAAGTGTCCTGGAGTAGACAGAAGAGCTATGCAGACTCCCACCGCAAAGATTTATAGTTCAAAGAAGGAGACAAGGTCTTCTTGAATGTGTCACCTACAAGAGGAACTTTGAGATTTGGACAGAAGGGCAAGTTATCACGGAGATACATTGGACCGTATGACATTGTGAGCAAGATTGGTGATGTCGCTTATAGATTAGCCTTACCACCTGAGCTATCCGGCGTACACAACGTCTTCCATGTGTCTATGTTGAAGAAGTATGTCCACGATCCGTCACATGTACTCCGGCATGAACCTTTGGAAATCAGAAAAGATGCCACCTATTTTGAGAAGCCCGTACAGATCACTGATACAAAGGAACAAGAGTTGAGGACACGGTCTATTCAGTGGGTAAAAGTACTTTGGGAGAATTATGGACCGGAAGAGGCAACGTGGGAACTACGAGATCAAGTGTAGAAGAAGTATCCACATCTACTACCGGAGGTGAGTTTTATATTTCATTTGGAGGGCCAAACGCCCTAAAGGGTGGAGGATGTAAGACCCCGACCCGAGTGAATCTGATTAGTGTTAATTAAGTCGTGTGTTAGTCTTAAGCGTGATTAGTAGTCTTTGACTAGGTGGGTTTGGAATAGCTTTTGATATAGTTTTGGAGAATTTTGATCGCTTTGTGATTAGTGGGGCCCTTTGGGGGTTCCTTTCTATTACTTTGCATGTGCTTGGGGATTTATCGGAGATTCTTGCATTCATTATTTTAATCTCGTTTTATTTGTATTTTTAATCCCGACAACTTTTATGTTGATCCCGTCCCCGTTCGAGATCCCGAAACCCGATTTCCTAGCCTTGAGGGAAAAACAATCTTTTTACACTAAATCTGTACCCAAAGCTTGATATCCCCGAAACCCGCGAAACATATATGTTTTGGAAACTAGACATTTCGGCGATCATTTCTTCCTTCTTCGTCGAATTCATCCGAGATCCCGAAAGACATGATTTTAGCCCAAAGAGTTTCTTAAGTGGTGGGACCCATTCTCATTGCTTATATAAGGAAAACCCATCTTCCATCTCCCTATTCCAGCACAACACTTCAACCTAGGGTTTCTTGCAACTCTTCTCTTCTTCTTCTTGCTCTTTCCATCTCAATCTCCCACCAAACTTGCACCAACATCAAAATAGACTTCATCATTCTCTTCTTCATGTTGAAGGCTACCCATTGATACCATTTGTGAAGAAAACCTCCCATTCCAAGATCTTCTTTGAGCTAACTCTTGTAATTTGAAGGTCATCCAAGTAAGCAATCTTCTCCATCTTCTAGATTTGTATTCTTCTAGTTCTTGAGAAGCCCCATTTTCATTATTGTGAGTTTTATCTTCTTCATTCATTGGTTGACCCATTTTAGGGTTTGTTTTTGGGGTTTTTGCTTGTAGCTTGGATTTTGAGCTTGAGAGGTGATTAGAGACTTGAATTTTCTTGATTAGAGACCAAAGGCAAGTGGATGAAATGATAGTTTGAACATTTAATGGTTTTATGAAGAATGTGGTTGGTTTTGCTATTCATATCCATATTTATTAGCTTGCATTCATTGTGAAATAAATGCTCATGAAAGGCTTTTTGTTAGCTCATTTATTGTCATGGAAATGCGGTTTATTACCCTTTATTTTATCTCTTGATTATGGCTCAAATGAACCTTTGTGTATGTTGGGGTCTCTTCTCTTTCTTTGGTGTTGAATGTGAAGAAGAAGGTGAAGAAGAATGTGTTTAGATTTAATGTTCATTGGAGTTTTGATGAAGGTGTTTAAGTGATTGTTTGAAGAAATTTAATGGTTGTCATTGGGAGGCAAGGAGGCCTTTTTGTTGCAAGAAAAATGTTTTGGAGATGAAGGAGAAAAAGGCCAGAATGGCTATTCCCGGGTAGCAGAAATGACTGGCCGTTCGAGCGCGTAGTCATTCTGACTGCAGCTTGGGTAGTAGATTGACTGCCCGCTCGAACGGACGATTGGCCGCTCGAGCGCGCAGACGTTCTGTCTGCCCGTCTTTCTGCGTAGCCCAGGTCCGCTCGAGCGCACCCCCTCTTGGGTATGGACCACTTTTGGAGCTCGGGAAAGGTTTTAAGGGAACCCCTTGACATCGGGGAGAATTATTAGGCAATGTATGAAGCCTATTTGAGAAAGAAACCACATCACAAAGATTCATCCAAGTCTTAATAATCACCAAGGTGTATAAGGAACTTGGAATGTCCCCAAACTCAAAGAATACCAAGATATATCAAAATCGACATACGAGACCCCTATTCACCTTGGACTAGATTTGAATCCCGATACTTGTCCCGAAATTTCAAAAGATCAATCGTGTTTTCGATTATTCCAAATTGTCACATGTAATCCCAAAAATTCATGAATTATGATTTATCATTCCCGAAAGCATTGAAATTGTAATTTAGCATTTTGCTAGCCCGTTTATACATTTCCCGAATTGAAAGGAAATTTGTGCCTTGAGCACACCCGTCCCGCTCGTTTATATACTTGCACGTGATGTGTTTTATACATGTTTTGATTTTGTTATTTGACCTATGAGTCGGTACCACTAAGCTTGGATAACCTAGTGGTCTGATCCACCGACTTGGAGGTCCCCCTCTTGTCCTGCCAGCTGCAGTTTGGATCCCGCTACCCGGTTATTACCGTGGTCTTGTCCCGATGCCGCAGATTGCTACTGTGGTTCCCGATGCCCAGCTCGCTACCGTGGTTTTGTATAGTATATGTATATGTATTTATAAGATCCACTGTTTCTCCTCACCCCGAGTAACTGAGGTCAGTGCCTAGTTATTGCTCTGTCACTTTAGTGATAAAGGACTTAGCTTTGTGTGGTTGCCATCTTGCTTGTTTCCCGATTCCTTTACCTTTACATGTTTTACAATGCCTACTTGTATTTGAATAAATGTTTTATCTTGTTTATAGAAATTGTTATTTAAACAAGTTTAAATGCTTTTGAAGGTAAATTCATTTATTTTATATTGTCATTGGATTTTACCCATTTGCCAAACTGTCGTGTTTGTCCCACTCTTTGGTACTCAGTGTTAGGCCCTTGAGTGTTGCAATGGTTGATGGATGCACACACTTTCACCTTGACATGATCACACACTTGAGCTCTTAAATGTAGACTTCTTGGATCTTGATTTCTCTCATGCATATACACATGCTTTTGAAATGAATTTACTTCATGCATGATTTAGAACCCAAACTCCTTTGAGAACCTATTTCCTTGTGTCTTATTTGGAAAATCATCTTGACAAATTAGGTTTGATCTTTGCATGCATTCATCTCTTCATTATCACATTTGTATGCATTGTTTTTGAAAAAGGAGTTTTTAGAATTCAAGCAAACCTTTGGTCTTAAACATTTTGAATCTTTTTAGACCTTGGGTGTCTCATGTTTTTAATATCTTAGAATTTCATAAAACATGTTTTTAAGCTTGTTTTTCAGGTCCAAAGATCTCTTCCAAGGGAAATCTTCAAATATGCATTGTGCAGGATTTTTGGCCAAAAAGGGTTCTCTGGCAGTGTAGCCGGTCAACCGGCCATGGTAGGCCGGTTAACCGGCCACAGTGCAGAATGACCCAAAATCTCAACGGCTCTTTTTATGACCGTTGAGTTTGCCCGGTTAACCGGCCTGCTATGGGGTTAACCGGGTAAACTAGCCGTTAGACACTTTTCTTGTTTAAAAACCTTTCTTTTCCCATTCTTTTAGGGGGCTTGAAAAATGAACTTTTGAGAGGAGATTAAAAAAAAAAAAAAGGAGATTAACTTGAGAAGGCTAGAAGCTTATTTGGAAATCAAATGTTAGAGTTTTAAAAAGGTATTTCATTCTTTTCATTTTGATTTTCATTAAGATTGAAATCAATGCATGCACAAATCTTTGTATTACCTTCTATGCATGATTTCTAGCTTAAAAAGAGATGTTTAGCAAACTCAAAAGCACCCTTGGTAAATTAGATGGGTTTGCAAACTATCTTAACTAAATCACATGCATTCTTAGATTTTAACTTTCATACAACTTGTCATCTTAATTCCTCAAAGTTGTTTGAATCTTTTATGTGATTAGTTTTATCTTCAATCATCTATTTCCAAGCTTTGATTTTAAATTGCATCAAGCATACAATTAAGAGCTTCACCTTTGAAATTGATTGAAGTACAACTTGCATACACTTGTTCACACACACCTTAGTTTGTTTTAGTGTATGTTTGTTATTTGAATTGCACTTTCACATTAGCCTATTTAGAGGCATTTCATTTGAGCTAAAATTGTATCTCTTAGAGTGTTCTTGAAGAGACACCTTCTTAGAGAAAATCCAACTTGTAAAGGTTTTTGCTTTGCCTTGAAAAGCAACTTGTAAAGGTTTTTGATTAGCCTTGAAAAGCAACTTGTAAAGGTTGTTGTTGAGCCTTAGAAAAACAACATTGTATAGGTTATTGCTTAGCCTTTGAAAAAGCATAAATAGTGGAAATCCGGTGGGGTGATTGGATCACAAGCCGGTAGTGGATGTAGGCATTGAGGCCGAACCACTATAAACCTTGGAGTTGTGGTGTTTGCTTGTGGTGCTTGTTTTCTTAGCTTCCGCATCTTGTCTGGTAAATCATGTTATATGACTAGTTTTCTTTAATTAATCAAAATTGGTTTTAATTGGTCATTTTTATAGGACACCCTATTCACCCCCCCCCCCCCTCCCCCTCTAGGGTTAGGATCCCGTGGACTTTCAATTGGTATCAGAGCCTCGTGCTCTATCTTTTAGGATCAAGTAGTTGGAACTCTTGATTAGGTGTAAAAACCTAGAGTTTATAACCCTAGATTTGTGGTTGTTTGAATTCTCTTGGTATGGACTCCACTAAGCTAGATTGTTTAGACTTTTGTGTAGATTCTCCTAGACCTCTCACTCTTCCATCTATTGGAGATTCTAATATTCAATTAAAAGAATCTCAATGTGATTTAAATGAAGAAGAAAAATATGATGAAGAGGATGTTCAACAAGCCTATGAAGAATTATACACTTTTACTCTAGAACTTAATAAGAAAAATAAGAAATTAAGAGAAGAATCAAAAAGACTAAACAAAGAACTAGTCTCTTCAAAAGATGAGCTTAGAGAGAAAGAAGAAGTGATAAAATGTCTAGACTCTAAGTTCATGATCTCATTAAATAACTTATCCAATATCAAAGATGAACTAAAGGAAATTAAGATAAGTTATAATGATCTTGAAAAAGAAAATTTAAATTTAAAAGATCATATAAAAAGGCAAGACAAAGATTTTAACAATTTAGAATCCAAGTTGATTAAAAGTAAGTTAAAAACCCAAGAGCTTGAACCTAATGTTGTTAATGAACTACAACTTGAATTAAAACTTGCCCATGAAGAGCTAATCAAATATAAGGAAATTGAAAATGAACTTTCCAAAGTCAAAAATGAAAATTCAATCCTTATAACCAAAGTCACTCAACTTGAAGGATATAAGCAAAAGTATGAGTGCAAGTTTACCCAAAGTGAAGAGAGACTTGAAAAATTATTCAAATTGGGTAAACCTCATGGAGATAGGACGGGTCTTGGTTTTAATAAGCATACTACACATGACCCTAAATTCACCAACACCTTTGTGAAAGGTGAGTCCTCTTTCTCTAGCACTATCTCTCAAATGTCCAAGACAAAATGTCATTATTGTGGAAAAGAAGGACATTTCAAATTTGAGTGCAAATTGAGGAAAAATCATATGTATAAACCCATCTTCGACCCAAAGAAAGTTAAACCAAATTCTAAGAAGGGTAAGACATTGAATTCCAAGATAGACTCTAAGAATTTCAAACAAGGAAAATCTATTCAAAAAGAGTCATCCAAGATGGATGTCAAAAAGAAATCTATCAAAAAGAATCCTCATTCATTCCCTCCTTTAACCTTAGAAATGAAAGAATTATTGAAAAAGGTTGAAATGTTGAAATTGAAATTCAAAAGACAAAAAGAAGGAGGAAAAGCTCAAAGAAATGAAAAGAATAAAAAGAAAAAGAAACACCAACCTACTAAGACTAATCATCAACCTAAATTAGTTACATCTCAAAGAATTGATGACAAGTCTAAGAAAATTAAATCTTCATCTCTCTTAGTTGGTGGAATTTCCAAATTAGTCTCAAAAGCCCAAGACCTTAGATGGATACCTAAGGTTAGACCTTTAGAAAATTACTAAGGTTTCTTAGATAGATGAGACCAACCCTTTCTTATAGTCATATGCTTAGTTGGTCTTGGTTCTACTCTCTTAGTATTTCTTTAGGTTTTTAGACTCATGTTATTGAGTTTTGTTTGATGATTGTGCATTGTGATTTTATAATGGAGCTATTTGATCTATGCATGATTTATGGTCAATTTGAGTTGAAAAAGCCTTGAATTGTTGTATCTTCTAATTCAATTGAATTGTTTTTCAAAATATTTTTTCTTGAGTGATTTCATAGTTAAACTATTGATTGTGTCAAACTTAAATGGTTTTGAAAAACTAGTTTAATCATACAAATTTTCTTAGTTTCAAAGGAAATATTTTAGAATTGATTTTTGAATATATCTTTTCTAAAGGTTTTTAAGCTTGTATGATTGTTGGGGATCAGGGTTTAGTGTTTCAGAATTGGATATTTCTTTTCCCCTGTTTTTCCCTCCTGGACTGGTCAGTTTTCTCAACTGACTCAGTCTGCCCGGTCAACCGGCCTTAGTGGACCGGTTAACCGGCCCTGCTCGACAGTCACTTAAACGACTGTGTGCCATTTTGTTCTGTTTCAACAGAACAGTTTCTTTTCTTCTCTGCCAGCCGACTGAGACTCTCCTGCTGCTGCCTGCTTGCTGCTCTTCTCCTGCTCTTCTTTTCTTCCTCGTTCCTTCTTCCCTCGTTCTTCCATTCCCTTCTTCTCTCGGTTTCGTTTTTCTCTCTCTCTCGTGTTCATCTTCTCCACCTCGTCTGCGCTGACGCCCATTCCATCTCTGCCTCTGTGCTCCCTGCCGCCTGCTGCTTCTCCATTCCGTGGTTCCTTCGTTGCTGTTTTGTGTGGTTTTTGTTTTCTTTTCTCTTTGTTTTATGGTTTCCTTCTTCTCTGTGTATCTTGTGTAGCCGTTTAGGCATTTCCTCCTGCTGCCTTCTGTTGTGTTGCAGCCAGCTCTCTCCATTGCACACCAACTGTTTGTAAATTTGTCTGAACCAGTTTTTTCACTCAAACTCAGTCTCTGGTTGGACTCTGCAGCAGTAACCTCTTGTGCTCAGAAAGACCGCATCCTCTGGCAGTATTCCCTATCCATTTCAGCCTTCTACTCTCTTCCTCTTGTGACTGTTTTTAGTGTGTTTTCACACTGTTTACAGGCTGTCAAGTGGGCTGTTTTGCCATTTCTTCCTTGGTCCCTTTTCCTGCTATCATTTATCCTCATTTTGCAAATGGCTAGGACCAAGCAAACTGCTAGGAGGCCCCTCAAGAAATCCAAAACCTACCAAGCTTCCACTTCCCGTAGATCTTCCTCCTCTTCTCCAGAACCAATCCCTCCTCCTGAAATTCTTTTCAATCCCCTTCGTTCTCCTTTTACACCTGTGAAATCATTTAGGAGTAAAGGGATCATTGTTGAAAAATTCTGTGTCTTAGAGGACCTAGTTGACTACCATATTTCTCCCATTTTAGAAGCTATAGGCTGGGAAAGGATTCTCACTTGGAGTGGCAAGACCTATGCTTCCTCTGTTTATGGCTTATACGAATCCATTAGAGCCGTATCTGAAGATTCTTTCACCATTCGATTCGTACATGGTGAGGAGACAGTGACCGTTTCCACGATCTCTTCCATCTTGGGGATTCCTATGTCTAATGGACCCAAGATAGTTTCAGATGTTATTCCTCTAGATGTGAGAGAGTCTGTCACCACTACCATCTGTGGCTATCCTGCTGAGTGGTCGGTCAAGAACTATCTTCCAGCTTCTTTCATGGTCCCCTCTCTTAGGATTATACATAACATTTTCACTTACTCAATTTATCCTAGGAAAGGGAGTAGGACTGAAGTCACACCCTACATGGTCAATCTTTTGCACAATGTGATCACAAGGGTGCCCATGTGCCTTCCCTCCATTATCATGCGACATATCATTCGTGTGATCTCTGGTAGTCAGCCCTGTGCTGCTCCTTTCGGCTTTCTTATCACTCAGATTGCCCGCTTTCTTGGTGTAACTCCTCCTGAAACAGAGAGACCCGAGCGCACAACAGTCTTCAACAAGACCAATATCAACTTGATGAAGCTTCCCCCTCCTCCTTCACGGGCCCCTTCTCGGGCCAATCCAGTTGCAGAAGGAGACGCAGAGCTTGAGGCTGCAGATTCACCGGTTGGAGATCAGCAACAGCCTCAGCCAGATCAGCCTCAGCCACCTCCTCGACCATCTGTTCGTGCTCGCTTGACATCTATAGAGGGGCGTTTGTCTTCCGTAGAGCAAGAGGTTTCCACCGTGAGGACCGAGGTTACTACCTTGAGGACAGAGTTTCTTGAGTATCGACAAGAGTCTTCAGGGTTTATGAAAAAGGCCTTGAAGTTTATGTCCAGCGTCGCCAAGAGCTGCAGGCGACATGATGATGTCATGACCCCTTCTCCTCCAAATTCTTCTTAGATCTTTTAGGAGTGTTTTCTTTTTGTTTTGGGGTTTGATATTGTGGGTAGTGATAGATTGATCTCTATTTGTTGTATTTCTTTTCTATCATCTAACTCTTTATTTTGTGTACTGACCATCAATTTTTGTTATTTTTGTAAATGGTCAGTACTTAATGAACTTGTACTGAAACTTTAAAGTTAAATCAATGAAAGTACAAAGCTTATTTAATCTTGGTTTTCTCCATGTTGTATCTCCCTGATGGTTGTGTTATGTTGTTTTGGAGTAAAATATGATCAAATCAATTTATATATGTTTTCATTGCTTCATTCAAACATGATTACACAAATCTATATACATGATTGCCTGTTTCGCACTTCCATTGTATTCTTTTTAACAGGTGCTACTAAAAGGTATATGTTTGCTCATGTATACAGGTTCCTTTGCAATTAGTTGGCAAAGGGGGAGAAATAGTTTAGATCTCTCAAGACTCAGGGGGAGAAAGAGATCAAGAGATCAAGAGCTCACTACGAAATGAAGATAAAGAACAGAGTTCTCTCAGATCCTTGCATTGTCTCAGGGGGAGAGAAAAGCATAGAAGATCTGAAGAACGGAATGACAAGACCTTGGTTTCAAGAGCAAAGGAGAGCTCTAACCAAGGGGGAAAAATCTGCTTGAATACTGTCAAAAGCCTTCGTCAAATCAGCTCCATTCAAGAGATTTCAAAGACGTAGACTTCCAGAAGATCCAGAGTCCATTTAGTGTGAGATCATAGGAGTTGCCATCAAATTGCAAAGGGGGAGATTGTTAGGCCCTTGAGTGTTGCAATGGTTGATGGATGCACACACTTTCACCTTGACATGATCACACACTTGAGCTCTTAAATGTAGACTTCTTGGATCTTGATTTCTCTCATGCATATACACATGCTTTTGAAATGAATTTACTTCATGCATGATTTAGAACCCAAACTCCTTTGAGAACCTATTTCCTTGTGTCTTATTTGGAAAATCATCTTGACAAATTAGGTTTGATCTTTGCATGCATTCATCTCTTCATTATCACATTTGTATGCATTGTTTTTGAAAAAGGAGTTTTTAGAATTCAAGAAAACCTTTGGTCTTAAACATTTTGAATCTTTTTAGACCTTGGGTGTCTCATGTTTTTAATATCTTAGAATTTCATAAAACATGTTTTTAAGCTTGTTTTTCAGGTCCAAAGATCTCTTCCAAGGGAAATCTTCAAATATGCATTGTGCAGGATTTTTGGCCAAAAAGGGTTCTCTGGCAGTGTAGCCGGTCAACCAGCCATGGTAGGCCGGTTAACCGGCCACAGTGCAGAATGACCCAAAATCTCAACGACTCTTTTTATGACCGTTGAGTTTGCCCGGTTAACCGGCCTGCTATGGGGTTAACCGGGTAAACTAGCCGTTAGACACTTTTCTTGTTTAAAAACCTTTCTTTTCCCATTCTTTTAGGGGGCTTGAAAAATGAACTTTTGAGAGGAGATTAAAAAAAAAAAAAGGAGATTAACTTGAGAAGGCTAGAAGCTTATTTGGAAATCAAATGTTAGAGTTTTAAAAAGGTATTTCATTCTTTTCATTTTGATTTTCATTAAGATTGAAATCAATGCATGCACAAATCTTTGTATTACCTTCTATGCATGATTTCTAGCTTAAAAAGAGATGTTTAGCAAACTCAAAAGCACCCTTGGTAAATTAGATGGGTTTGCAAACTATCTTAACTAAATCACATGCATTCTTAGATTTTAACTTTCATACAACTTGTCATCTTAATTCCTCAAAGTTGTTTGAATCTTTTATGTGATTAGTTTTATCTTCAATCATCTATTTCCAAGCTTTGATTTTAAATTGCATCAAGCATACAATTAAGAGCTTCACCTTTGAAATTGATTGAAGTACAACTTGCATACACTTGTTCACACACACCTTAGTTTGTTTTAGTGTATGTTTGTTATTTGAATTGCACTTTCACATTAGCCTATTTAGAGGCATTTCATTTGAGCTAAAATTGTATCTCTTAGAGTGTTCTTGAAGAGACACCTTCTTAGAGAAAATCCAACTTGTAAAGGTTTTTGCTTAGCCTTGAAAAGCAACTTGTAAAGGTTTTTGATTAGCCTTGAAAAGCAACTTGTAAAGGTTGTTGTTGAGCCTTAGAAAAACAACATTGTATAGGTTATTGCTTAGCCTTTGAAAAAGCATAAATAGTGGAAATCCGGTGGGGTGATTGGATCACAAGCCGGTAGTGGATGTAGGCATTGAGGCCGAACCACTATAAACCTTGGAGTTGTGGTGTTTGCTTGTGGTGCTTGTTTTCTTAGCTTCCGCATCTTGTCTGGTAAATCATGTTATATGACTAGTTTTCTTTAATTAATCAAAATTGGTTTTAATTGGTCATTTTTATAGGACACCCTATTCACCCCCCCCCCTCTAGGGTTAGGATCCCGTGGACTTTCACTCAGGTCCGGACATTGTCTACCCCGAGACGGAGCTTAAGGATGCAGTCGGTGAACCGCAACGCCTAGTCGAGTGGCATGCTGATGATGCCATTTAGACATTGGATTGCTAGAGAGAGATAACATTTTGGGAAAACTTTTAACCATTCTTTTGGGGATTGGTATTTTGATTATATTAGCCTTTGCTGGCCTCTATTTTTGGGAATGTAATCAAATGATCTTTTGTATAACTTTAACTATTCTTTTGGGAAAGCACTAATGATCATTGCTCATTCTGATACAGTATTTATACTTGTGTTATTGTCTTTATGACTAGAGATGGTTCGAATATTTGATTTGCTACACACTTCCGCACTTAAAAGAAATGTTCATATATGGTTGTGATATCCTCACCGTGGACACCTGTGGGAAATTAAATACATGTATGGTATTAAACTGATGTGGTACATCATTAGTCCCGATCCCGGATTGGCTCGGTAGGGCCCGGTCCGGGGTCGTGACATGAACCCACTGTATTTTCTTGTTCTCATTCTTAATTACTTTCATCTTCATATTGTCGTCTTTCTTCTTTAGTTCATAGTCTAAGAGAGGATTTTCGTTGATCTTAACAAAAGTTTCATTGATATCAACATAAAATTTTCCAATAATGATGAAAACAAACTGAATGCCAGTTTTTAGTTTGTAAGTATCCGTCAATGTCGACAAAAAGTTAGTCGATATCAACATAAATTTTATCGATATCAACAAATATGCACTAATAGTCATTTTTTAGTTCACACTGTAAAACACAGTATTCGTCGACATCGACAAAATTTTTGTGGATATCAACATAAAAATTATCGATATCAACGAATATGTAGTGATAAACTTCAATCGTAGCTACAAATAGTCGTTTGGCCAAGTTAAACCGTATTGCATTGATGAAGTTCATCTAAAGAATTATTGAGACTTTCAAATATAGACTAGAAAATCACCTACATTTATAATTATTTTCATAGAAATCTATGTTCAATTTTCATGCGAATTATTCATCCACATCAACAATTCGGTTTTCATCAACCTGAAAAAAAGGTAAGCATTGTCCATGTTTTCACATTTCAGAGAATAATACATTCCAAAATTTGTATGCTCATATGAATAGTAAACAAGTCAACACCACTGACCTCAGAAAATCATCCTGCCCAACTTTATAATATAACCTTTCAAATCAACCATTCATTCCATTATCCATTCATATGGCCCATTTTGATAAAAGATATATAAAATGCTTAAATGGAGTAGTCAACACCACCATTTATCAAGTTGCACCATTCCACATTTATAAAACATTATATTTAAATCCACAAGACATTCTAAAATAATCTAAGATGCTCAAACGCCAATCCACTGATAACATTTCTTTTATCAATGCAAGTGAAAATTTATTAAATAGAAAGGAAAAATACAATAATAAATCTCTAAAATACGAGATGGGAAGCAAACAAACATTGCTTTCTCAATCACATTAAGAGAATCCATCAAATTACAGTGAAAATGAACTGCATTGAAAGAGACTCTACAACCCACATCAAGTGTTCCTTGGTTTGCTTCTGAAACTAGAGATGACCTCTGTCAATGGCAAGAAATAATGGCTTAAGATTCTCTCATTTCTGAATTTAAAAATTACAATCTGTCAAAACATAAAATGAAAATTTGGGCAGGAGGTCCTTCTCTGATATTATAAACATTTTGGGTCCTCGGATGTGGTTTCCATTCTTAACGGGATTTTTTTGGTAAATGCAAATAGTTTATTACTACAAAATTTTTAAAAAAAAAGTGATTGATAATGAACTTTGATAGGTCTAAGAGCACTAGATCATATCTAATAACATATATTAAATATGTACAGTGAAACAGCTGAATATATATATCTTTTTTTTTTCTATCGGATGGTTCCCAACCCTTTGGGCTGGACTAATCCCTTTAGGCCCAGAGGGAAGCTGGGTAAACACCCCTGTGTCCCCTAGGTGGTAGCACTAGTGGACTCAACCTTTGATTCTTGAAGAAGGGGGAACCGGGGGTCGATACCAAGACCTCTAGCTCCGGAAGAGGGAGGGACCGTGGTCCTGACCACTCGGCCAACCCCTTAGGGTTAACAGCTGAATATAGAAAAGAGAACAAGTGTAGGTGGAAACCAAAAATCCATCAAAGCCTTTTGCATAATCAGCTCCTTTTAGCCAACATGAGATTTATCAGTGAGCTTCAAAATAAATAATTTACTTTAGTCATTGACTACAAAAACTTAAAAAGTAAAAACGAAAGGAAACAAATTGACAACTAGCGCGTGGTATTACCCAATACCTTGTGAAGTCAAAATAAGCACTCCCTCCCCACATATGCATGTTGAACTTCATAATAAACGCCGGGCTGCCCCATCTGCCGCCGGCTAGGGAAAGGTAGGGATAGGGAGAGACATGGAGAAAGGAGAGAGAGGAGGAGAGGGAGAGAGATGGGAGGGGAGAGACAAGGAGAAGGGAGAGTTAAGCAGAGGGAGAGAGATGGGAGGGGGAGAGATTGGGAGAAGGGAGAGAGAAAATAGTGGGGAGGGGGAGGGGGAGGGGGTGAGAAGAGGGGGGAGAGGGATCGGCCGGCACCAGTCCAGGCTGGAGCTAGAGGTGAAGGGGAAGGTGAGGGGGAGAGAGAAAGGGGGGAGGAGAGAGAGAAAATAATGGGGGAGGGAGAGGGAGGGAGGAAGGGAGAGAGGGAGGCAGGGGGAGATAGAGAAGGGGAGGAGAGGGATGGGCCCACACTAGTCCAAGAGCCAGAAGTGAAGGGGGAGTGGAGAGAGAGAAAAGGAAAGCGTGGGCAAAAAGGTAAATTCATAGGGGTTTTTTTAATAAAAAAAGTGTGTGTGTGGAAGAGAGAAGTATTGTGTGCTAGTAGAACGTCCCTATTATATACATCCATAAAAATCCCTAAAAATTATATACATCCTATATATATATTCTATGGGAGGAAATTAACTCCCAACCCTTATTATAATTCTTTTAGATGAACAATGTCCACTACACTTTGCAAGTAAGAAATAATTTGAAATGTATTTACTAGATAAAATAAATAAAGTAGTTAAATAGTATGGAGCATACAAGAGTGGCAAGCAAAACATTGAACCAGACTTCAGTCACAAGTAGGCTTATCAATCGGGCCCTTTGACGAAGGGACAAGCTAGGCCCATAAAAGCGAGGGCCCTTTTTTTTACCTAGTCTTAATGGCCAAGAATAAGGTAGACCATGATCTGAAGAGCGCTCTACCTTGAGGGTTGAGCTAGGTGTCACAAACTTTCTTAATGGGTCAAAATGGGTCAAAAATCTGAGTCCAATGCCCATTATCCATTGGCCCGGCTTGTTAGAATCTTCTAGAATGACCAAGACCTTTGTAGAAGCTTAAAAGGTCTAGAAGCTTATTGTAGAGACTTGAAAAGTCTAGTTGCATAAACTATTAAAATGATGAGTTGGATAGATTAGGGTAAAGAAGTCTAGAAAGTTCTTTACCAACTAGAATGGTGACATGTGTATGCATCTCTCACCACTCATTGGATAAGGCCTCAACTATAAATAGGGGAGGCCTCCGTCATTTGTAACCATACAATGATAAGCTCTTCTTCTCTAAAGTGCTCTCTTTGCCATATTGTCTCTCTTGTGAGGCTTAAGTGTCTTTGCCACTTGAGAGTTGAGTGAGTTGGGCTTATTTGTGTAACAGACACATGGGTTGCACAAGTGCCGCACGGGCAAAGGGTGTTCAATTTCACTAAAAGTCCGTGACATAGGGCTTGACCTAGATGACCAAGACCTTTGTCCATTATTATGTGTATATATAAATAAAATATTGTATAAAGCTATTTTGTGTATATATGGCTATTGCTCTTGTGCGAAAGTCGCGCATCATGTGAGACAATCAATGGGGCCCACCTAGCTCTCCTTATGATTGATCCAACCCTGTCACCCGCTACTATCCCCTAAATTCATGGGTCTCATGGGTTTCATACAGATCTAAATGGGACTATCAGATCGATTGAAATTAAAAAAAAGGAAAATGATGGCCTCTAGAATTGTTAAACTTAAGGGCCACAGATTAAGAGGTTAGGAAGATTTGACGAACTTCAAATTTTATATATGTGAGACCCCAATCCGCTTGGGTAGTCCCTTGAGGCAAGAAGTGCTCTTGTGAGCCAAGAAAAAGGAATCCACGGGGGTAAGGGTGGAGTGCTTTGTTAGTTCCCTGGTACAACCCTCGTGTGCACCCGTGGTGGAGTGATGGGAAAATGCCTTCCTAACACAACCAATGGACTATAAAACCATTGTAGTGTTGTTTTCCATCACCAATTGGTTTTGGGATAAGTGGTAGCTCAATGGGGTCTGAGATTCTAGAAGTGGTATTAGAGCCTGGTAGAGTCTCCTCTCGGGTGGTACTAGTGAGGAGGGGATTGTTACGTCCCTTGGATAAGTGGTAGCTCAATGGCTTTTAACCCTGGGCTTATAATGTGTGACAACACTTTAACTTCGACAATATCATGTGGTAAGCGAGCCCCGATCGTTACAATATATTAGCAGGTCCCATTGGACTTTTTGATCCCCCCATCTCACTCATGATTGGTGGGGCCTCTAGTGGACCCTACAGATTGTCTCGAACTATCATAATTGTTGTATTATTAAAAAAAAAACTGTGGATTTTTTTCATCTACATATGAGTTCAATTCCATCCAAACAAATAGCATTTTTTATAATGAATCCCTATGTAAAAAAAAAATTTCATGCAAACAAATCAGCCCATTTGAATCAATTACTTCCTATGTATTTCAATTCCATGCAAACAAATGTGACAATGAATTTCTATGCTTTCATTTTTATGCAAAAAGGACCCTATTTGAGCCAATAATTTCCTCTAAATTCTAATTTCATGAAAACAAATATGTACTTTTGAACTAAATACTTACATCATATTCCAATTTCATTTAAACCAAGTGACCAATTTGAATCAATTACTTCCTATGTATTCCAATTCCATGCCTGCAAATTGGCCCATTCATCAATGGATTCATATGTATTCTGATTCCATTCAAACAAATTGTAAGACCCCGACCCGAGTGACCTCGATTAGCACTAATTAAGGTGTGTGTTAGTTCTAATCGAGATTAGTGGATTTTGGTTAAGTTGGGAATATAATAACTTTTTTAATAACTTTGGAGAGTTTTGAGTGCCTCCTTGATTTAGCGGGACCCTTTGGGGGTTCCTTTAGCGACTTTACGTGTACAAGGGAGATTATTAGAGATTCCAATAATTCGTGTTCCAGCCCCGTTTGACTCATCTCGTTAATTCCTACAACTTTCGTGTTGATCCCGTCTCCGTTTAAAACCCCAAAACCCGACTTTCCCAACATCGACGATAAAACAGTCTTTTTACACCAAATCTGGACTCAAAATTCGATGTCTCCAAAACCCTTGAAATATATACATTTTAGAAACTAGATTTTTTTACAATCATCTTTCCTTTCTTCGTCGACCTCACCCGAAGTCCCAAAAGCCATGATTTTAGCCCGATAAGAATTCCTAGTGGTGGAGCCCATCTTCACTTGTATAAAAGGAGAACTCTTCTTCTTCCTTTTTCCAGCTCAAAAGCCCCAACCAAGCTAGGGTTTTTCTCTCATCTTCTTCTTCTTGCTCTTCCATCTCCAATCTTCTATCAATCTTGCACCAATGGAAAAATGGAAGTTATCTTCTTCTTCCTCACCATGAAAGCATCTCATTGACACCATTTAGGAAGGAATCCAACTCCATTGAGGTCTTCTTGGAGCTAGCTTTGTGCATTTGAAGAACCCTCTTGTAAGCTTCTTTTTCCATCTTTTAGATTTGGGTTTTCCTCACCTTGGAGTAGCTCCATCTCCTTTATTATAAGCTTTCTCTTCCCCATTCATGGTGCTGACCATTTAGGGTTCTTGTTTTGGGGGTTTTTGTGTAGCTTTGAATCTTTGGCTTGGAAAAGTGATTAGAAGCTTGATTGGCTAGCTTGGACCCAAGGCAAGTGGATAAATAGATATTTTCAGTATTAGAATGCTTTTATGAGAAATGTGGATGGCATCATAGTTTTTCATTCATGCTTTCCTTATTGATTTCATTGATTTTGAAATACTCATATGGAGGAATCTTATTAGTTCATTTAATTTATTGGAAAAGTTGGCTTTTAGTCTTTCATTTAACACTTGATTAAAGCACAAGTGAACCTTTGTGATTGTTGGGTTTCTTCTCTTTCTCTTGTGTTTGATTGTGAATGAAAAAGGAGGTGATTGGGTGGATGCCTATGGAAGTTTTTTATGGTGTTTAAATGAGGTTTTAAGCCTCTCATTTAGATGTGAGAACGAGGCTCAAGGAGATTTGCAAGGGAGAAAAGGGGAGAAGTCGATCTGCTCGCGGAATCAATTCCTGGACAGTTCGCTCGAGCGAACATGACACTTCACTCGAGCAAACCCCATCCAGAACGAAGTTAGCTTGAGCGAACTGAAAGTTCGTTCGAGCCAACCTGAACAGGACAGGTCTGCTCGAGCGAACACAAGTCTGCTTGAGCGAACACAAGTCTGCTTGAGCGAACCCTTCCAGAGATCACTTCACTCGGGCGAACTTTGGGGTTTGCTCGGGCGATGTGTACGGTTTACTTGGGGCTATGTTGGGAGCAAGAATGTAATGTTTAAACGTTTGGAAAAGGTTTGTTGGGAGCCCAATTGAAATGAGAAAATTTAGAAACAATGTACGAAGCCTGTTTGAGAAAGAAACCCCATCACGAAGATCCATCGAAGCTTTGTAATCACCAAGGTGCATAAGGAGCTCGGAATGTCCCCGAAATTTAATGAGTACCAAGTTTATATTAGAATCGACATACGGGACCTCTATTCACCTTGAACTAATCTTGAATCCCGATATTTGGCCCAGGAATTTTGGAATTCCAATTATGTTCTATTTTCCCAAATTTCGATACTCACTTCCCGAAACTCGTGCTATATGATTTTGTCATGCCCGAAAACACTGAAATTGTATTTGTAGCACTTTATTAGTCCTATTATGCATTGCCCGATAATGAAGTGATATTTGTACCTTTGGGTACCCCTGTCCCGCTCATTTATGTATTGCATCATATGTATTTTATACATGTCCCGATTTTTGTTATGTGACCTATGAGTCGGCACCACTAAGCTTGGACGACCTTGTCGGTTTGATCCACCAACTTGGAGGTCTCCCTTCCATCCCACCAGCTGCAGTTTGGGTCCCTTCCCATCCCGATACCCGGTTCGCTACTGTGGTCCCGTCCCATATAATTTGTATTATAAATAGTCGTTGAATCTCATCACTTCGTGTGTCAGAGATCAACGCCCCGATGTGCTCTTATCACTTTGGTGATAGAGGATTTAGCTTTGTGTGGTTGTCATCTTATTAGTTCCTGATTCTTTGGTATCTTTACATGCTTTTTATTGCATATATGTTTTTGAATAAATGAATTATTCCTTTCATGGAAATTATTGTTTAAACAGGTTCCAATGTTTTCTAAGGTAAAATCAATTATCATTATGTTGACATATCCTTTGACCCACCTGCCAGACCGTTGTGTTTGACCCACTCTTTGGTACTCAAGTCCAGACGCCGGTTATCTCGAGGTAGAGTTTGAGGAGGCGGCCGATGAGCCGCAACGAGTAGGTGAATAGCGGACTGACGATGTCGTTTAGACGTTCGATCGAGTCATGAGATAGACACATTTTGGGATAATGACTAACAATTCTTTTGGGGAATTATTCTTGGGTTGTACTGGCCTTTGTTGGCCTTTATCTTTGGGAATGTTAATTAACTGATCTTTTGTATAAACATTTAACATTCATTTTTGGGAAAAATGCTTATGAATATTGCTCACTCTGATATATTATGTTTTAGATAGAGGTGTCATCAGTCTTGTTAATGGGAATGAGTTATATTCTGGATTTGCTATATGCTTTCGCACTTAAATAAAAATATATTATGTTGTTGTGATATCCTCACCGCGGACACCTGTGGGAAATTAAATAAAAGTATGCACCTTGTGATCGCACTTTATAACATTAGCATTCCCGATCCCGGATTAGGCCCGCGGGCCCA
This sequence comes from Cinnamomum chago, assembly GCA_038049695.1. Lineage (NCBI taxonomy): Eukaryota > Viridiplantae > Streptophyta > Magnoliopsida > Laurales > Lauraceae > Cinnamomum > Cinnamomum chago. The sequence continues at coordinate 49,927,447 of CP142456.1, forward strand.
GTTCGGGTTCGCGACACAAATAGGCTCACTTTGTCAAAGAATTCCTATGTATTCTAAACTCCATGAAAAAAAAAAAAAAAGGGGGTAATTTAAGAGCATCTCCAAGAGACACTTCAAATCTGGATATGTCCTTTTCAAAATAAAGGCTTATGTTGCAAAAAAAAAAAAAAAAGACATGTAAATTTGGCATCTCACTTGGGCAACTCCAAGAGAGATGTCAAATTATTATTTTATTATTCTTTTTCATTTCAAATTTAGCATATACTTGTACCAACTTCAAAAGCATTTACCCTCATCACCATTATTTTATTTAAAAGAAAGAAAAGGCATCTCACTTTATGGTATGCCAAATTACACAACCTTCAAATGCCAAATGCCGCGTGGGATTTGACCATTCTCTTGAAAGCAAAGCCATATGCCAATTACAGCCATTGGGAGTTGAGTTGGACAAATAAAGCCTCTGATGGAGATTCGCTAAAGCAACTCTTTCCATTATCACTACAAAAAAAAGGACTTTTAGTCTTGCTTTTAAAATGAACTTTTGTGTCGCTTTTACAATAAAGTGACACACACAAAACAAATCTATATCTCGTTTTATTCTTAAAGTGACACTAGCGAAGTAAATTTTTAAAATAATCCAAACTAAAATTTTTCCCACTAAACAAATGTGACACAAGAAGTTTCGCTCTAATAGCCTCGTTTGGCCTCTCATCTGGCAATCCATCTCCTCCACCTCCCTCTTTTTCCTCTACAAAGCCCTAATCCTCTCTCTCTCTTCTCCTCCTCTCCCTCTCCCTCTTCCTCCTCTCCTCCCCTTAGCCCAACCTAGCCGCCTCTGCCCCCTATCTCGCCCGCAGCCTCCTCCGCATCCTCGTCAAATCCGTCATCGCCAGCAGCTCCGCTGACTTCCATCGCCGTGTTGTCAAATCCCTAAGCTTTCTCACCTTCGTGATCCTGTCCGGGATCTCAAGGTTCTTGTCTGTTGTGTCAGTTTGCGATGGAGATGAGCTACTTGATGTTGCGAGGTTTTTCAGATTGGGTTTGAGAGGGATTGTTCTTGGGATCTGGACTGCGGCAGGGGGAGGTTCTTGGGGTTTTCGTTGATTTGCTTTGTGGTTCTTAAATTTGATGGGTTTTTTTGGGGTTTTTGTGTTGGGTTTTGTTAATGTTTTGATTAAAAGTCTGGATTTAAGATTTGATTTGGGGTTGAGTATTTGGGTTTCTAAGGTGTAATGTGATTTCTTGACAGGGAGCCTCTCTCCCTCTTCTCTGCATCACCATCGCCCAGCAACCTTCTCATCTCGTATAAGGTATGGGTTTTTTCTTCTCAGATTACATGTTCTGATTTCTTCCCCCTTTTAGCAATTTTCAGAATATGTTGTCATGTTCTGGCATTTCCCCTATTGATGGCTTCTTGTACACTTGATGTTCTTCTATTTCCTTTGTACTGTGATGTTCTTCTATTTCCTTTGTACTGTGATGTTCTGTTTAGATTGAAGGTGAAGAGGGATTTTGGGGGTTCCTTTGTATCGGAGGTTGGTTTGATGTTCTGGGTTTTGACTTGATTGAGCTTCCGATTTTTGAGTTCTTTAGATTTTGACCTAGGAGCCCTCAGAGATATAGTGCAGCGTCAGCTATTTCTGTGTTCATCTTTTTGGCTTTTTTGTCTCCCTTTCTCTGCTCTTGTTGAGCCAAGATATATCAAGAAGCATAGGATCTTTCTCCTACATGATTTCCTTCCTGCTACCAGCGGCTGGTGTTTAATTTTGTTCTGTTTTGGGGCCCAAGCTTTTAGCCGTGCAGTAGGATCCCCTTCAATTTTTGTTGTGCAGAGTTCTGCTGTTTCCCATGAGTTCAGCAGTATTTTTCTTTGTTTGAAGTGGTGTTCAACAGTTCTCCCCTCCTGAGCCAAAGGAGTGGCCCTCTTGCGGTCCTAGAGTTGGTCCTGCTGTGCTTTTGTGAAGAGCTGCATTCCCATGCTGTGCTGGTTTACTTTGTTGTGCAGTAGTGCAAGGTTTAGTTATCGAGCCTTGTTGTGTTGCTTTCTGTGTTCTCTTGTTGATCAGAGCGGTGTTATTCATCCCTGCGCTGTGCTGCTCTGTAGTGCTTCTTTATGTTGTGTATAGCTTCTTGATGGGTTTGTCTCTCCTGTTCTCTGTTTTCCTTCGTCTCTTTTTGGGTATTCTTGCTTTTCTGGGTTGGCATTTTTTGTGAGCCATCCCTCTCTGTTTTGTCTTGTTTTTAGGGGCTCTTGCCTAGTTCCTCTTTTCTCCTAATATTAATTTACCTTTCAGCAAAAAAAAAAAAATGATCCTATTTGGTTGCAGTTTTGATGGGGGAAGAACTCAGACCAATTGGAGTTTTCTTTGGTATGGATAAGCTGATTAAATAGCCGAGTGTTTGGGATAGGGCAAAAATGACTCTACATTTGCTGAGGCTGAGAGCTCCACAATTTCTCACTTTAGCAATTTGAATGGGGTGCCAGTCTCTGAAAGAGCTGGATATCATGAATCTAGCATGCAACCACTTGGAAATGTAGGGAAGAGAGGCGAGGGGAGGCAGAGAAAATGGCAGAGGGAGGTTATGAGTCACATGAACTACTTCTTAAGGTTTTCGTTTCCATATATGCATTGGGTTGCAATAATATTGAATTATATTTAATGCATTACACAAGGTTGCATTTTGGAATTATTGTTTAAACGAGGCTAACTGAATGTTCTTCATGATCTTGTAGTTCTGTTTGATTCTTGTGTTTTTAGCTACTGTTTCTTTCTTTATAACGTCAAAAACAAGTAATGATTATTACTGCCTGCATTAAGTTGGGAGGTGTTGGTAGTTGGTATACAATTTCTCTTCAAAACCCTTAGTATCAATTGGACTAGTCTATTTCAATGTATGGATTTTATTTTACACCAGTGGTTTAGAATCTAGAGCGGCTTTCTTGTTGGTTTTGGTTGCTTTGCTTTTGGCTTTTTATGTGGGGTACTTAAGGAACGTTTGATGACGGCTGACTGAGTTGTCCTATTTATTGGCTCTAGTTTGCTCATAGGAAGTGTATTCAAAGATGGTGCAATAAGAAGGGAGACATCACCTGTGAAATATGTAATCAGGTTACTACTTCCTCTCTTTTTTCAACACGGGTATTTAACATTAGTGTCCTGAGAAAACTGATTCATTTATCAGTATCATCCAGAAACTCAGAACTGAGTCTGCTTTGGTTAATTGGGTAATTTCCAAAGTCATCTGTCGGTGTAATCCATCGAATAGCCAAATATGACCTGAGTTTTCTCTCTTGCGATATCATACTGAGATTACTCATATAAAAATGAGATACTGAAATTAATATGATTGTAAATTTATTATTTTTTCCTTATTTCATTTTCACTCAATGCATGAAAATTGTTAGTATGGTGATTATTTTTGGATTTGGCTACGATGGCATTGGGGAGTGGCAGTGCCTGTTGCAAGGTTGTTTTGATACTTCTGATTTCTTAGGAAAATCTCTCCTCATTTAAATTTGTGACAGTTCTTGCAATGCTGCTTCTTATCTGGATATAGTTCTTCCAACAATACCCATTTTGATGCAACATGCAATTACCCAACGCAAGTTGTTATGCATTGCATTTCTTTTGGAAGAAATTGAAATGCCAAAGATGTTGTAGATGGACTTATAGCAGGTCATCTATGTTTCTTTATGGTCGGTTAAGAAGCTAATAGTCTGTTCCTGATATTCGGACGTTCGGTCAAAGTATTCATATGGTCTTTTCGCTTGTGTGGGTTGGCCTGGTAGAAATTAAAACATACTCCCAAACTTTGCTCTGGCTCTTCTCATCTGGGAGGCTTCGAAGTTTAGTTTCTTAAGTGTATTTCATGTATTTGCTTTCTGGCCGGTTGAGAAGCTAAAGGTCTGATCCTATGTTTTGGTCATATAGCAAGGACTCATATGGTCTTTTCTCTTGTGTGGGTGGGCCCAGTTGAAATTAAATCATACTCCCAAACTTTGCTCTGGCTCTTGTCATCTGGGAGGCTTCGAAGTTTAGTTTCTTAAGTGTATTTCAAGTATTTTTCTTTCTGGTCGGTTGAGAAGCTACAGGTCTGATCCTGTGTTTCGGTCATATAGCAAGGATTCATGTGATCTTCTTTTCTCGTGTGGGTTGGCCTAGTAGAAATTAAAACATAAGTAATTAAAACATACTCCCAACCTTTGCTGTGGCTCTTCTCATCTGGGAGTCATTTTTTAAGTTTCTTGAGTGTATTTCAAGTATTTCCTTTGGGTGGCATTGGCAAAAAGTGCCTTATTTTCGTCTTTTTGTGTTTTTGACAGGTCTATGCACCGAATTATTCTCTTCCACCCACCAGACCTAGTTCTGATGGCATGGCAATTGATATCAGGTATCTTCTAAAATCTTTATTCTCTATCTGATTTCCTAATCATTTATCAACTGAATATGTGCATATTATGAAATTTCATATCCTTAAAAAACAAGCTCCTTTCACAGTAAAACAGGTAAGACCTGTTCCTCTCAATATTGATAGTATTCTCCAACAACCAGATCTACTGATGTAGTCCTTTTTATTGATCTGAATCTCATTAGAAAGTAAGTAAATGAATGAATGTTGATTTGATGATTCACAGGAGAAGTTCTGCAATGATGCTTGTGTGGAGAGGTTTCTGAAATCTAAAGGTGACAATGTGAAGAAGGCAGCAAAGCATTTGAGATCATGCCTCTCTTGGAGAGATAGCATTGGGACTGGTATGAGCGTTTGGTTATACTAGAAGCCGAAAGCATTCAAAGTAGATAGATTGGACCTTTTTTTTCTTTCTCTTGAAAGAAGTGATGACATCTCTCTTTTTCTTCTTATTTGAAAAACAGAGCATTTGATAGCCTGTTGAACCTAATGCTGGTGTATAGGGTGCTGTGCTGTGCTGGGTGCTTGTAGAGCTCACTGTGAGGTCAAGGTTGCAGAGTATGTAGCAATCCGGCTCTTCATTCGAGGGCCTAAGAGTGTTGACTTGTTGCATCATATTTGGTGATGGCAAACATTTATGAAGCTTCCGGGAGGTGGGAAGTTGTTGCAAAGATACGAGCAATAATGAAACACAACAGAGTGAAGAAATCATCAGACCAGAGCCTTGTTCAAGTGAATGGTCAATGTTTTCATTTACTTCTGAAGATAGGTCTCATTCAGAAGTTCTGCAGATATATGAAGATTTTTAAATGAAGATTGTAACATAATGTATCTATGTAACTGGCTTCCTACTAACTCCCTAATGAGACTGGGCCCTTATTAGTTATTATTCTTTAATAAACTCTTTTCTACTACTTTCTTTTTCTTCTTGTTTTTTGTCAAGTACCTAATTTGTAGCATTTGGGCCCTTATTTTTAATCTTGCAAAACCGACAAAAGCTACAGGATAAAAACCATTAAATAGGCCATAAAAGTGAAAAAAATGTCCCAAAAAAGGGGGAAAAAGAAATATTTATTTTAAAAAAATGGATGGTATCTCGCTTCTATGGAAACTGTCACAATTGATGACTACTTGTGTCACTTTTGGTCCGAAAACAACATATTGATCACTACTTTTGAAAAGCGAGACAACAAAGTCATCTTTCTTGTGACGCTTTTAAGTTATTTCAGTGTCACTTTTGGGTTTAAAGTGACACAAGTAACCAATTTTTTGTGTCACTTTGATAACAAAAACTGACACAACAAATGTATTTCTTGAGACGCTTTTACGAACTTTTAGTGACGCCGGCAGATAAGACGCTTGCATAGTAATCAGAAAAGCGACACAAACTACTTTTTAAGACACTTTAAAAGTGACTCATTAAGACATTGTTTTTGTAGTGTATCTTCTAACCCATCCAAACAAACAAGCCCATTTAACGTAATTACTTTTTGTGCATTCTGATTCCATGCAGCTATACATGGGTCTGCCCCTGCATATAAATGTCGGCAAACAAACATGCACATGAGCTTCCACATTATAACATTTATGTATGTAAATGCATTTTATATCAGGTTTTCTTTGTTACTACTTTTGGGACTGATCACATGCACTATGTCAATCCACTAGTGGCTCATTGTTGAGGCACATGCCTCCTAGCTCCCACAAACTCAACCAGGGTTCAATCCTTATACATCGCTCATAGCTCCCATAGACTCAACTGGGGTTCCATCCTTATACATAGGGTTATGGTGAGGGACTTGAACGGGGGTGTGAGTATTTACTAAAGCGAAAACAACAACAACAACAATAATAATGCACTTTCTCTTGTTTTTTTGGCAAACGGTCGACAATTTAATCTCATGCAGCCAAAGGTCTCTCCTATTGTTTCATAAACTTAAAAGGTCAATAATGCCCTTTTCACCTCTTATTGCTTTATTCAAAAAATGCAAAGGCCAAAATCACGGAAGCTTGGCAAAGAAGGAACGGTGAAAAAAAGGGGTTATGAACTCAACTGCATGCTAACACAGGAAAGTGAGTCAGGGAAGCAGATTACATCAAGCATTTGCAACCTTTTCAAAGATACTTTCATCGTCGAGTTAGTGATTGTAGAAGCAATTTCTTTGATTTTTGAAACCTAGCAAATATAGAATCTAGACTAGTCCAGGCATTTCCTCATACAAACTGTTAACATTTGTTCACTCCAAGACAAGTAAATTTAATATTTTCTCATTTGCAAACCTTCATCGTGTTGGAACCCTATCTATCTGTCTATCGCAAACTCATATTAACTATTACAAAACTCAGATAAATTTGTTCCATAACTCAAATTAATGTGTCCAGGACTTAGATAAATTTGTTCCAGAATTCCGATAAATTTATCCAATAACTCAGATAAATTTGTGTAAAACTCAAATAAATTTGTCCAAGAACTTAGATAAATTTGTGCGAAACTTAAATAAATTTATCCAACAACCCAGATAAATTTGTGCAAAACTCAGATAAATTTGTTCCAATTATCAGATAAATTTGTGTAAAACTCAGATAAATTGAAAAAACGAGAAGAAAGCAGATTGTGAGATATAGATCGAAATATAAATCATCTAAACCCTATTTCTTTGATTCGGATTGGTTTGAACCCTATTTCTTTGATTCGAATTGCAGATGCTATATTAAACTAACAAGGTCTCAAAATTTGTCCCTCACGCCTAAAACGAGTGCATATGAATTTCTTTTAAAAAGTATATTCTCTAAGAATATCGCTATGGATTGCCATTACAATTTGAAATTTAAAACCTGATCTACAATGAATTACAAGGGAAATTCAGTTATAAATGATCGCTTATGAGCTTAAATTAATGGCTTAAATTGCGTGATATGTTCAAATGGATATGCGTGACTTATTGGGCAGTTACATGGGCAAATCAGTTACGACAATGTGTGATCTGGCGTATTTAGGGACTTTTGGCCGACATATGTCCAACTGTATGGACCACCGGCCTTAAACAAAACTTTTGTGAACTAGAGCTTCGACAAAGTTAAGAGACATTTCGCTAATTTATCCAAAACAAAAATTATTATTATTGTTGTGTCTTTTTTTCTTTTTTGGGCTGAGAGGGGTAGTGCATATTCTTCTCATCTTCTCCCTGGGAAACTCAGCTTCTAGCTGGATGTTGATTTGAAATGTTAATCGAAAACTTAGCTCTATTTGAAACGTCAAGGTTTTTTATTTTTATTTTTATTTATTTTTACTTTTTTGTCCCGATTTGAATTCTGGTAAAAAATCGAGTTCTGTGACGCAGTACCCAGCAGTGTCAATCTCGAGCCATGAGATAACCGTGTCGTCCTGATCCTCTATATGCAGCAGTTGATTTATAGTTATGACATCCGACCCCTGTTTCTCTTTGCCTTCTCACCAATCCTTCAACACCCAATCCTTTCTCAGTTTCTGCTTACATATAAGCAAAAGCATTCACCAGCTCAAACAAACCCACGCTCGTCTCCTTCGCACCGGAACCACTCAACCTCATCTCTTACTTCAGTTAACATCCAAAACTCTAACGTTCCCCAACAGCAATCGCTACGCCTGCCATGTGTTCGATCAAATTCCCAACTGCAAAAAGCAGTTCATCTGGACCTCTCTCATCAGGTCCCTTTCCCAGCGCTCGCATTTCACCCATTCCATCTCTCTCTACGCTAAAATGCACAAGAACGGCGTCCCACCCAGCGCATTCACCTTCTCCTCTGTTCTCAGCGCCTGCGGCCGTCTCCCCGCCATCCAGGAAGGCAAACAGATCCATGATCAAATTGTTAAATCCGGGTTGCTTTCCAACAAGGTCTTGCAGACCGCGCTTTTAGACATGTATGCAAAGTGTGGCGTTGTTGATGATGCGCGTTATGTATTTGAGGAGATGTCAGATAGAGATGTTGTTTCTTGGACTGCAATGGTTGCGGGCTTTGCCAAGGCAGGCCTGATGAAAGATGCAAGGAGGGTTTTTGATGAAATGCTGGAGAAAAATGTAGTTTCTTGGACTGCTATGGTAGCTGGTTATGCTAATTCAGGTGAGGTCTCTGCAGCCAGAGAGATCTTCGATGAAATGCCGGAGAAAAATGCAGTGTCATGGACTGCTATGATCGCAGGGTATGGGAAATGTGGTGATGTGAGAGGTGCCCGGCAGGTATTCGATGAGATTTGTGTGCCTGAAGCCACATCTTGGGCGGCAATGATTGCATGTTATGCGCAGAACGGATTTTCAAATGAGGCTATTGAAATGTATTGGGAGATGAGGAGTCTGAATGTGAAGGCCAATGAGGTGGCTTTGGTAGGGGTGATATCTGCTTGCACGCAGCTCGGGGATCCTTTAATAGCGAATTCCATTGCCAAGCACATGGAAGAGAGACCTTCAGAGCTCACACTTGTTTCAGCCAATGCCCTGATCAGTATGTATGCAAAATGCAGCAGCATAGATCATGCGCTTCGGCTCTTTGATAACATGCCGGAAAAGGATATCATCTCATATACAGCATTGATTACTGGGCTTGCTGACCATGGACGGGCCCAGGAGGCTCTGGAGTTTTTTGATGAAATGCAAAAGGCTGGCATTACGCCAAACCAGATTACCTTTGTTGGTGTCCTTAATGCCTGCAGCTATGTAGGCATGGTTGATGAGGGCTACACGTACTTTGAACTAATGACACATACTTTTGGGATCATACCGCTGATTGAGCACTATGCGTGCATGGTTGATCTTCTTGGCCGGGCCGGGCGGCTTAAAGAGGCTCATGGGTTGATTGAAAGCATGCCTGGTGCACCAGATGCAGGAGTCTGGGGTGCTTTGCTAGGGGCTTGTAAGGTGCACTGCAATGCTGAGTTGGGTGAAATTGCTGCCAGGCGGCTGTTTGAAATTGAGCCCGATAATACAGGGAATTATGTGCTTCTGTCGAACATATATGCATCGCTGAATAGATGGGATGAAGCAGAACGGGTGAGGAAGATGATGAGAGAGAAAGGGATGAGCAAGTCTCCTGGGTGCAGTTGGATATCAAGGTGACTTGGTGAGGGACTGTGTAGGCAGATTGTAGATTCTTTGGAACATTACTTCAGTGAACAATGTAGAAGAAACTTGATGTAAGTATTCATTTATATTTATTTGTTAGGTCAATGGAACCGATAGCATTTATATGTTTTAACTTTTTTCATAGTGGCCTGAGAATGTTGGAAGAATTGTGCCTCTCTGGTAAAGATTGTACCATTGGTGTTGTATCTTAGGGTCTTTTTGTTTGCTTAGTACTGAATTCATTGGAATTTTAAGTAATTCATTCCTAGGAAAATGAGTAATCTGATTTGTACGCCCACCTTATGGTCCTTCACTTCTCACCTCTTTATCATTCATTCATTAGACATCCAATTTTATATGATAATTCCTTCACTCGCACTTTGCCTAGAAAATATTCACCTTCGCGTTGCACACCTGAGCATTGTGCATTTGGACTGCATGTCACGCATATTCAAGGGCATGTCCCACCTTTGGGATTAATCGGATGTGCAGTGTGTAGGTGCGCGTGTGAATGATTAACCGCTTTGCCTAATCTTTCCCAAGTAAAAGAGAAAGATAAAGGATCTGCTTGTGATGATTAATGTGCCTGATTTAGCTTACTAGAAGCTCTTCGATATTTTTAACTCCCTGGACCCTCGTGAATTCCCTTCTAGTTATCCTACTTGATGTTAACCACAAAGCTAAAAAACTGATTATGACGGATCATATTCCAATGCTTCCACAACATATGGTGATCCAAAACATCCATCCAATTCCATCTTAGTAACCTGAACAGGTAAACAGGGGCTAAAAAGTGCATTGCTTGATGATCCTAGTATTATAAATGGATGAAAGCCACTCTCATCATCATCTAAGGAGAACAAACATCCATTAATTGGACAGTTAAAATTTTTTGCCTCACCCTTCCAACCTTTTAGACCATGGTTAACAGTCCGGATCCTCTTTTGCACGTGGCCATGTTTATAATGGAGAAGATGAATTAAGCCAGCTGGACACAATTTTGAACATTTTGACTGACAACATGTTCTCCTTTCTAACCTGCTCTTTAAAACCAAAATGACTGATTTAAAAGAATCATCAACATCTATTCATATTAGGATTTAAAAAATCCAACCATGGTAAACAAAGTCCCATATACAATTAGGAAAATCATCCTTATGACAAAAAGGCTGGACTCCCAAACAGACAAGAAGAGAACAACAGAGAGGGATAGATCACAATATAATGCTGATAGTAATGAACTATGGGTGGCCTCCAAATCAACATTTAAAGCCATGACAGATGGACAAGATTATGATGAGAATGAGGGCAATGATACCCAAAACAATCAGCTTTATTTTCATATTCTCCCACCACATCTTCGTCCTTATCTTCTTGCCCTGTTGCCTGAAATGAGTGTGCCCAATCTTCATGTTGGGTCCGGATCCCTTGTTTCCTAGGAAATATGGAGATACTGTTTCATCCAATCCAGTTAATGAACCCTCTCAAGAATGAAAAATCAAGAGATTTTACTTAGTTGGCAAATGCGGATTGGATGAAGCGGTATCTCCTTGTTTCTACGAAACAGGGATTTGGACTCATTTATGTCATGAACTGGTATGTCATGAACTGGTCTGGTAACATAGGGAAATTTTTTTACAAAGCAATCAGACCAAATATTTTACCACAATGGATTTATGACTACCAAATCAGTCAGCTCAACTTGGAGTTCGACAGGGGTACTGTAAGGACCCGAACCTACCATTTCTATTTTAGATTGATTTAATTTGTCTTTGTTTTTATTTTCAATTTCTTTCTAGGAGGGAGTTGACCCGGTGCCGGCCAGGTCTGAAACGGGTACCGGACCCATGAGGATCTGTGCCGGAACCTAAATTATTATTTTATATAATGTATTGCATGCATGAAAAACAAATATGCTTCAACTCAGTGGATTGGACGCTGTGGCCGTTCTGCCAATACCCAGTTTCAAATCCTCCATTTCTAGATTTTTTTTACTTACTTTTTTTAGATATTTCTACATATAAGGCCCTTCATTTTCACATATTCCCAAAACGGCTGCTATATTTTTGTGTTCTTATTAAAATCTCCCTAGGCCAATTTATACTTAAAATGAAACTCAAAAGATCTTCTTCCTTGAGACAAAACAGATACCTTTGCCTCTGTAAACTTTGAGCATAAAAAAAATCAAAGGCTAGGATCAATTGAATATTCCTAATCCACATCTAAACCTTTCAATTGATATACTACCTTCGTCTTTATACATCTAGGTTGGGGGCTCATGGAGAATAACTTGAGCTAGCAAACATTGTAAACTTAAACGAAAGTTATTTATATCAATTATCCATAAAGATTATACTAGTTATACACTCCCTTACTCCCTTTTTTCTTTATTTTTGACCAATTTACCTTTAAGAAAATGACTTCTTCCTTAGATATGAGGTTTGTTGGGTGTTTTTGATCAGTTTACAAGAGGCTTTAGGCACAAAACCGAGTTTCATCACGGCTTATCACCCTCAGACCGACAAGCAAACGGAGAGGACGAATCAAACCATGGAGAATGAGTTGCAGGTTTCTATCTTAGATTTTGGAAAAGAATGGTACTCTTGTGTGAATTTGCCTGCAACAATATTTATCACTCCTGCATCGGCACGACACCATTTGAGGATCTATATAGTCATAGATGTTGGACTCCAATTTGTTGGGAGGTGATTGGTGTTTGCAGTTTCCCTGGACCTTGTATAGTGAGTGACACTAACGAGAAGGTGAAGAGTATATATGATAGATTGAAAGTTGTCTCGAGCCGTCAGAAGAGTTATGCACAACATAGGAGGCGAGACTTAAGAGTTCTAGGAGGGAGACCAAGTGTTTTTCGAAGTTTCTCTAGTTAGAGGAATGTCGAGGTTCAGGTAAAAAGGAAAGTTAGCATGGAGATTCGTCGGACCCTTTGAGATCCGCAAGCGCGTGGAAGATATGGCATATAGGCTTGCTTTGCCACCAGAGCCTTTTGGAGTTCACAACATTCTCCATGCCTCAATGCAAAAGAGATATGTCGTAGACGCTTCGCATGTGTTAAAGTACAAGCCCATGGAGATTCAAGTAGATGCTACTTATGTGGAGTGGCCCTTGAAGATAATAGATACAAAAGAGCGGGGTGTTGAGGACAAGGACGATACACTGGATCAAGGTTGAGCTTAGGAATCAAGTCAAGGAGTATCCGAAACTTCTTCTGGTGGAATATTTAATCATTTGGAGGACCAAATGTTCAGGGAGGGAGGGAGGTAAGGTCCCGACCCTTAGTACTGTTATTATTGCTAACTAACTGTATTTTAGGTCATTAAGTTGGATCAGAGTTTAAGCGAGCCCGATTTACTTTTAGAGTCCTGTGTGCGAAGTTTTAGGGAGATCTGAATTCGTTTGGGTACAATAAGGGGGGTAGTTTGTAAATTTAAGAAGTTTTCATGGGTGTTTTTGTAATTTTAGGTTTTTGTTATTTTGGGTGCATGGGTAGGTCTCATAATATCCTAAACTTTTCCCTTCAATGTGTTTCGGTCTGACGCATTGAAGATCATCAAACTCCCTACTTAGTGAACCCGAGGACTAAACTCTAAATTTGGAAAATCCCATCTTAAATAAAAGAAATTGACCCAGATCACTTCTTTCCTTCTATGTTTTCCATTACTCTCTCATTTTCTCTTTTCTTGCCTCACTCACCCCTAGCTTCCATTGAAAAGATTGAGCTTCCCCAAGCCTTGAGGTCACTTCTTCTTCCTCAAGCTCCACCAACTTCAAGAACCCATTTCCTCAAGCCTCTCCACACTTATCCACTCCTATGTAACCTCCTACCCTTGTAGAAATTAGGGCTTTCATCTTTTTTTTTTCTTAGAAATGAATTGGGGTAGCTTATCCCCATCATCTTTATGCGTTTTCATAGGTTTGAGTGGGCAATGTTTCATTTTCCGGTATTTGAGCATCAATTGTGGGTTTCGGCTAGGGTTTCCTTGTTTTGAGTGCATTTAATCAAAGGCAAGTGGATATGTGTATTACTATGATATGTTGTTCCTTTTTTATTCTAGCATTGATTTCAATTTTAGACACGTTTGAGGTTATTTTGTGTTAAATTGGATATTCACATGCTAGATTAGGTTTAATTTGACTGGAATGGAAATGTGAAGATTGGAGGTAGTTTATGGTTGATTTGGAGAGGGCTAGATCCTATGTGTATGTTGATTTATAGGTGTTGGAAGCTAGGGAAGATTTTCCCCTTGTTTCTGAACTGAAGCAGATCTTGGACTGAGTTCTGGAGACTTACGGTCAATCATGGAGCCCCAGCTTCGCTTCTATAGAGCTAATGTTAGACCCCGACCCGGACCAAGTCGATTAGTGTGCGATTAGTATGTGTTTAGTCCTAAGTGGGTTTAGTTGTTGTTGGGTTAGAAGTAATTAGTTTTAGTCTTGGACATAGCTTTGGGAATTTTGAGAACGTTTAGTATTAATTAGACACACTCAGGAAGGCCTGAGTGCACGTGTGAGCTTGGGAAGATCGTATCGATTTCCATGTGATTGTGATTTTGATTTCATTCGAATGATTTTTTCTATGAGTTACAACTTTCGTTTTAAGGCCATTCATGTTTGAAGCCCAAAAACCCATGTTTTGGCCCAAAGAGGGTAAAATTGTCTTTTGTGCACAAATCTGGACACCATTTTCGAGATCTCAAAACCATGTCAAAAATATACTTTTAGAAACTAGATATTTCGACGATCGTTTTATCCTTCTTCGTCGAAGTCATCCGAGGCCCACAAGTTTGTGTTTTGGCCATTTCAAAGTTCAAGTCATTTGAGGCCCATTAACCTCACTAAAGCCCCATCTCCCTCTCATTTCCATTCATTTCCCCCAAATCTCTGCAATCTCTTGACCTAGGGCAAGGAAAGCTCTTCTTCTCTTCAATCTTCTTCATCTTGCATGCTTGGGCTAGAGAGCTCCAAAAAGAATTCCAAAGTCATCATCTTCTTCATCTCCTTGCAAGCTCTCTATTGGTATAAACTTCTTGGAACTTCTTGTGAGACAAATGTTGGGATTGGTGTATGCCCTAAAGCCCACTGACTGCACTCACATCTCTGTAACTGGATATTTATTGGTCATTTAATGGAATGACATCTTTCTCTTTATACGTGTGTATATGTATGGTTGTGTAAGGCCCATTGTTTTCTAGTAAATGACTCAGGTGTGTAGTGGCTACACACAGTAAGGTCTGAGTCATGGACACTTGAAACAATAAACATGTTCATAACTGAGAGATGGAGTTGGGCACTTCATCTTGGTATAAGTTATAATGAGATACTCTCCTGTATTCAGGGTGACTTACCTTAGTCACGGAGGTCTTTCCGGATTTATCTCATTAGTGCATGTGTCATGCATTGAACATGACCACTTGAAGGTGTGATCTCTAAAATAGTACTATCACAGAGAGAGATCAACTCACCTCTTGATACTAAGTGACCAGTGCTCTTAATCTTGAGCATTTGTGGATGAACTGACGAAGTCGAGTTCTTGTACTTTAATTCACTATGGGTGAGATCCTGTTCATGGGTCAACAGCTCTGTGTTTTGGGTACTCGGGCTTGATTAGTTGGGACGTGCAAATGCAATATGGAATCTATGCCATCAAATGATGGAATGATCGTCCCCTTAGAATTATCCGATTAATCATCAGAATCTAAGATCTTAGTATATGGATGTTCCATATGGATATTGAACTTGTGGGTCGCTCCCTGGATCAAGAGAATGATATCAGGATGATGATTAAGTCAAGGGTATGAAGTTCTAAGGTTGAGATGTAATCAAGAAGGTAGATAGTACATCGGTTGACCTACTTGATTATGGATGTTACATAGAGGGGCATTATGGTCATTGTACTTGGTAGGTCAAAGACAATCGTCTATTTATGATGAGCTTTATTTGCAATTTAATATTTGTCCCTGGAGTGCAACCATAACTCTCTAGTGGAATGAGTTAGGGTTAAAATGATCTTAATGTTGCTATGGGGTTAGCATGGACATTTTGGTCATTTTGGGAGCCAACGGCAAATATGTCTTTTGGTCCATCTTCTAGCCACTTTCCTATATTGGCATGGTTTCCTAATTTAATTAGATGATATGTGGTTGAATTATTTTGTGGAAGAATAATTTTGAGTTTAGATTCTAATAGGCTCTTGATGGCATACATGAATTTAACTCTAGCTAAATTATTTACTAGTGGGCCATGGTGTGTTTAGCTATCTTGTGGGCCAGCCATAAGTGGAGCCCCTTGTGTGAGGTTTCCAAGTTTGATTAGGTATCTTTACTTGGAAGGAAAGACTCCTCTTTGGGTAAGAATTCCATTGATTAAAGGTTACTAATTTTAGTGTCTTTAATTAGTAAGTATTGCACAACTAAAGGGGAAGGTTGCTATTCTTTTTAGGGATTGACATTCCTATTGGAATTAGGATTCCCAAAGAGGAATCTAATCATTATAAATATAAGAGAGTCCCCTTGGGCGTGCAACACAGATGAATGATCAAGTGGCTGGAATTCTACCCTAGGGCTTGCAACAAGTAAGAAACCCCATTGGCCGCCCAAGACATAAAAGAGGCATTCACGCCCAGCCCTTGCTGCCCTCTTCTTCTTCATTGGAGAGAGGTGATCAGGTCCTGGGTTGTTTCCACAAAGAGTAGTTCAGAAAACCCTTCTTAGGATTCCATAGTTTGATCCCACCATCAAGACCAATTAGATTGGGAAGTGGAATAGGAGAGAAGATCAAATGAGAGAAAAATTCTGCAACAAATTCCTGCACCTGTGTTGCTGGTTGCAGGCTGGTTTCAGACCTTTGAAGTCTTTCTTTTCAGAGTTTAGAGGCACTCAAATCATCAAGGTAATAGTCCTCTATCATCTCCTTACATTATACACATGTTGATTATGATTTCATGGAGTTTTTATGCATGATTCATGGCTGAAAAATCAGATTAGTTTCAAGTTTTTAAAACTAGATCAGCCATGGACGTCCTCTTGAATCTGATTTCAGATCTGTAATGCATTTACTTTCAACAAACTCTTCATCTTCTTCATCTCTTCTTGTTTGGCCATTGTTAGGTAAGAGCTTCAATCCTTGTTTTTCATGAAGTCTTTTGGTTCTTTGAAGATCATGTTTTTCAATATTCAAACCCTTTTTGTTAAAATGGGTTCCTTGTTCCATTTTGTTTGAGTTTTGTGTGGTCTTCTTTTGGGTTCTTCTTGTAGTGTTGGATAGCTTGAGAGAAGTGCTTGAGAAGGATTTTTTTAGCATTGGGCAAGGCAAGTAATCTTTATAGGTTCAATGTGCATGTGTTTTGATTCTATTGTTATTTTAGAAATTATGCATTTGGTTTGTTTACAAGCTTCATGATTATGTTTTCATTGGATTTGGATGCTTGGAATTGTGATAAATGAACCCTT
Source organism: Cinnamomum chago (assembly GCA_038049695.1). NCBI lineage: Eukaryota > Viridiplantae > Streptophyta > Magnoliopsida > Laurales > Lauraceae > Cinnamomum > Cinnamomum chago. The sequence goes on from CP142456.1 coordinate 49,944,419, forward strand.
GGTGAGCATGAAGGCTCAAGGGAATGGGTGTGATTGATGGATGAGAAGAAGGAGACAAATGTAGTGGAGGTTGTACAAAAGAAAGGCAGTTTCTGCACTCTGCGAGTTCAGGCAGCGCTGATTCGCTCGAGCGACCCTTGGGTCCGCTCGAGCGACCAAGCCTCTGTTTGGTCCGAGCGCAGACAGAGAGCTGTCCGCTCGAGCGACCCTATGGTCCGCTCGAGCGAACTGCCCTCTGTATATTCTGGAGCAAGACAGAGAGTTGTCCATTCGAACGCACTTATTGTCCGCTCGAATGAACTGTCTCGCTCGGGCGAAGTGTCATCACCTTATAACGTTCGCTCGAGCGAACCTGCCAGTTTCAGGAGAAGAATTATTTCGTTGTATATTTTCTTGAAGATTGAAAAACTAGACTATGTTAAGGGTTTTGACTTGACATTGTGTAAATGGGACTTCGAAATGCAACCCAACTTCGGGGACACCAATTCTTATATATATTCCGACATTTGGAGCCTCAATTACACAAAGGTCAATTAGCAGCCTTAACACATGCTTGTCAGATTTCGTGTTTGAACTCCGTTTTGGTACGACGAGTGCCAGCGTGTACTAGTTTTGGATTTCAATTATAAGCTTGTTTTGAAGGATTGTTTCAAGAAAAAGGGGATCACTTCCTAAGCGTGCTATGCATATTTATTATGCCTTTTGCTAGTCGTGTTCGTCGTGTTTTTTATAAGTGATTTCCCCTTTTTTTTTTTACTTCGACGTGTTCCGATCGTGTTTCGCGTGTTTTGTGCATTTATGAATTAAGTAAACACCACTGAGCTTAGACTGCCCTTTCAGTTTGATCCACTGTCTGGGGGTCTTTAAACATGTGGACTGTCTGCAGACTGGTCGTGTATTTATTACACATCGTGCGTGTCCGGTTCCACGGCCGGAATTCCCGTCTTTGTGGGAAATCGTGTCGTGCTTATATTATGTATATCGTGCTTGTCGTGCGTGCTTGCTCTTCTCATTATATAAATGATGGAGAAAGGATGGGCTCTTTGTGGATGTTAACTATTCATGATATATTCCGTATTCATGCTAGTTTTTTTTAGTATCTCAGTCATTATAGTATTTCCAAATCATGTATTGCTTATATGTTTTCCTAAACGTTATTGTTCATGCTGGCTCCTAAATTGATTACCTGCCAAACCGTTGTGTTTGACCCTTGTTTGTTGGTGCCCAGGTGCAGGAGACGTTACCCTTGAGGAGGAGCGTCAGGAGGAGGCTTGTGAGCCAACCCCTGTGAGAGAGTGGCAGCCTGACGATGTCATCTAGACGTCGGGCGGGTCCTTGAGTCACGTCATCTTTTGTTGGGGTTTTCTTTAATTATTTTGGAGAATTGTATTGGCCTCTGTTGGCCTCTTGTGGGTTGTAACCAAACTTGAAGTGTTTTTGAATTAGTCTCATAACTTGAATATTAATGGGGATACCATGTTAGCTTCTTCCTTTGATACTATGTCTGGTTTATTATTGAGAGAGCACTTAAATATTTTATTGGTGCTCATCGTGCTGTGTTTTGTTACACGCTTCCGCATACTTGATCGTGTGAGTCAGATTCCGCGTGTCTTTGGGAATCCTCTCCGCGGGAACCTGTGGGAAAGCAAAAGCTTCAATAGTAGTTGTAACAACCTACGTCGCGGGCCCGGGGTCCCGTTCCGGGGTCACGACAGCTAAGATGACGGAGCTCTTTTCATTTAAACATTATACGTTTTATCCACGGTAAGCTCATGGTGGACCATGGAGTTGTGAGAAATTTAAAGGAAGATTTTTTTCTAGGGTGAACGACTGAGCCCTTTATTTTAAACATTCTGCTTTGTGCCCCCACGGTCAACTGTGGAAGCAGTATTTCCCTGTGGATAGGAAACTTTAATTAGGGTTTCGTGGAATTAGTTGGGCACCATTGGCACCACCTTTTGGCGTCCTATTGGGATGCTAAGAGTGATGGATGTTTGAGCTAATATACACTTATGGACTATCCGTATAATGTATGAACCTACTTTGGACTAGGACGAGGTGAGGCAATGTGTATACCCATTACTGGATTATGCATCATGATGGGTTGTTAGGGTATCGAAGGCCTCATTTCCTCCAAGGACCAAATAGTGATGTACTGTATGTGGAGGGCAACCATTTACCAAGGACTGGATCATATCTCTTCCTTCAGTTTGACTTGTAACTTTTGGCAATGATATCTACGTGTCTTGAACATATTCTTTAGCCTTGAACAAAGGAAAGGAGGACTCTTGCTCCACCTCTCGGACGACAGCAAAATCATCCGGACAGCCGAGACTTGAGGCAGGTCCTCAACGATAGAAGAAGAAATCGCTGCGAAGAAGAAGGCTCGAGCAGCAGCCATCTGCATAGCAACCTCGGGGGGTCGCGTCGCGAGCCAGAGTCCCCGAGGCCAGAGAACACCACGGGCCTGAGGGAACTACTCGACCACTATGTCAAGCAAGAGGTCCAGGCCCGGATGGCCAAGGTCGTTTCGCCCGAGACCGATTGGAGGCCTGTGATGCAGAAGACTAGGGCATGTCCCCCTTCTCCCAGGAAATAAAGGACTTCTCTCTTCCCGAGAGATTCAGCGTCCCGAGGTTCGTCCTTTATGACGGGACCTCAGACCCAGAAGTGCACCTCCGACATTTCACTCAGCGGATGTCGGTTTGGGGGGACGTCGGCCACCTGAACTGCAGGGTCTTCTCCTCCAGTCTAGGCGACCTCCCACTCCGATGGTTCTGCGCGCTCCCTTCTGGGTCGGTCTCAAGCAAAAGGTCATACAATTGATAATTAATTACTAGCATGATAGAGGAGCAAAAGGGGTCTCAAACCACACGGTCAATTGTGCAAGGACTGCAATCGTCCACTGCATGCTATCCCACACGATCGGCCATTGTAACCAGTCCATATGAGCAGTCGATCCACTTTTTTTGGTCTATTTCTTCTCATCTCATATGGGTTTCGGCTATGAGCATCTTTCCCCTAATGGGGGTTCAATAAACGACAATCAAAGAGGGAGCAAAGAGTTACATAACAGAGGAAAAATCGCATATGCATGTTGATTGGGGTCGACTACTCATATATACCTGCCCCAAAGAGGGACGACGATCGATGCCAATGTTGGAGATGAAGATCAATTTGAGGGTTTCTTCATATTTGGGCACGTTTTGAGAGAGACAGAGACCAAGAAAAATAGATTTGGGATTTATGTCGAATTCTAAGGAGAGAGGACTAGATGGACTCTTTTTAAGTGGGAGATGGACCAGACACCTCTTATTGCCCTTATGGGCTTTCTTCAAGTTTGGAGGGGGCTTGATGGGCACTTTAAGTGGGGGCTGGGCTGTACAACCTTTGTGACCCTTTTGGGATTTCTTTAAGTGGGGAGGGGGCTGAAGCCTCCGATGGACCCGATTTCTTCCGTTCCTCCCCCATCCGTCCCTGGGGTCACCGAAAAGGCTGAAAGGAGGGAAGGAGGAGAGAAAGGCGGGTATCAACATTTTTTGTACGGGTATGCCAGATTTTCTATTCTATTTGAAATTTAGAAATGGTGATTCGGAGATCCACCTTCACAAGTAGAAAGGAAATCAATATTTTTTCTAACTTTCCATTGCACATATATTTGAAGAAAGAGACAGTTTTTAAAATGCCGTGAGAGGCGATTTCATTTTGTTTGCCGTGAAAGGCGATTTTGTGCCGTAGGAGGCGATTTGTGCCGTAGAAGGCGATTTTGTGCCATGAAAGGCGATTTACAAATCTCATCAACGAAGAAAGACAAGAAATGTGGTTTTTTTTTCTCTTAAAGAAAATACAAAATACAACAGAAAAGTGAGAAAGGGAATCTGACTTCTCAGGAAATTGCGGGGACACATTTAGATCGACGGTCGCAAGTCATGTATGGACTTCGCCATCGTCCTTTAGATGAGAACATGCGATGCTTTGATTCTTTTAGCTTGGCTTGGACTTCAGCTTTTTGTAGAGGATAAAGACCAATGGAAGGTCCTATATCCAATAAAGAAAACAAAGAGACGAGCTGAAAAGCAACGTCTAGGCCATGTTGAATAAGAGAAGAGAGGGCTTTGCCTTGGGGGGAGTGCCCCCCAAGGAGCTTCAATCACCTTGTGGTGTTTGTTGCAGCAAAATTTCTTCAAAGTAGGAGAGCTTGTTTATGTAGAGATTTCTTCGAGAATTCTTCGGGATTTTTCTTATCCATTCTTCTTAGAATGCTCTCCTATTTATAGGCCTTTGGTAGCCATTTAGGAGGGTTTATGAGCTTTGATGGCTTTAAAGCTTCATGATGGGAGGAGTTACAAGTTTTTATTTCTTGATTTTGTAACTCCTTTTTCCTTGAATCTGATTGGCCGATGGAGAATGATGGGCATTTAATCGCCTTTAATCTCCATGATGAGAGGAGTTTAATGGCTTTAAATGCCATGATGACTTTGACTTGAAACTCCCATTCTCTTGAATCTGATTGGGCCGTCCAAAATAATGAGTTAATGACCGCGTTTAGTTGGGTCAATTAACAGATTTAAGTGGTCGCCGGGGATTTGAAGAATCGCGGGCCGTGTTGCATCTTTTGGAATTCTTCTTGCGATGATCGACGATGGATCTTCATGTGGATCGCTGTCGGATGATCATGCAACTTCAGACATAGATTGCTAACAACGGGCTGGTACCATCTATCTTGTCGATTTCTCGATCGGTCGGACAGAAAGTGTACTTTTTTGGTCAGTCGGTTGGCGATCTTGGAGCGATCAATGATGATTTCATGCTCTTGACGGCGAATCCGAGATGTAGACGGAGATCGGTCGATTTTGAGCATCAAAAATCAGATTTTGGAAAACTACAGGGACTGGAATTCCTGAAATGCGAAAAGGATCGAAAAACGGGCCTTCCGGCGGAAATCCGGCGGCCCAGACTTCCAGGGTCGCCGGCGACCATGTACCCATGGTCGTCGGCGACCATGGGGTTTGGTCCCCTTTGGTCGCCTTTTCTTCGATCGTTTATCGAGCTTTTTCAGTCCTTTTTTTTCCTGTACTTTTCTTGACAATTTTCCTCATTTTTTGGTTTGATTCTTTTGAAGAAAACCCGATGAGAAGTCGTGCAAAACCGGAGCACAAAGTTTCCTATTTTTTGGAAAAGCCAAAGACCCTGCCAGACAGAGTTGCCGATTTTCAGTCAAGAGTCGAAACTAGGTCAAACGATGTCGGAATGACCCAAAATTTGAGGTGAAGCCTCCTGAGTAGTAGATAGGACCAAGCATGGGCTTTTGTTTGAGTTTTGAAGCCGTTTGGGGTCCCGTCGCTGCTAGGCTTGATTTCAACGCGAGGAAGATGTCGCGCTTTGATGTGCGGTCGACCGATGTCCGATTGACCTGAAATTTGACAGGGAGCCTATTGGAGTCATTTTGAAATGATCCATTGGCTCCGATTTGGGTGTTGTGGTCCCGGGGTGCCCCGGTGCCAGTAGCCTTGATTTTATTTCGGAACGTCAAAATCAGGTCAAACGTTGTCGGAATGACCTGAAATTTGACGTGCAACCCTTTTGAAGCATGTTGAAGTTGCCCATGTGCTCTGTTTGATGAGCAATGGTCCCGGTGGTTCTCGCTGCCGAGAGGCTTGATTTTCTTTCGGAGAGTCAAAGTCGGGTCAATTGTCGCCGGAATGACCTGAAATCTGACGTGGAGCCTTTTGGAGGTATTTTGAGACCATCCGTAGGCTTTGATCGAAGTTTTGATGTCTTCGACGCCGTCGCCGCGAGGAGCGCCTGTTTGGCTGCCGGAGGAGTGAAGTTAGGCCAAATGATGTCGGAATGGCCTGAAACTTGATGTAGAGCCTCCTAATGGCATCTTAGGGCCAGCTGTGTACTTTATTTTGTGTGTCAGGGTTCTCTGGCTTCACCGCCGCCGGGAGCGCCTGCTCAACTGTTGGAGGAGTGAAGTTGGGTCAAATGATGTCGAAATGGCCCGAAACTTCACGTGAACTCCTCTTTTGGCTGTCTTGAAGGAACTTGAAGTTTTTGTTTGATTCCGACAAGATCTGATGCTTGAAGTAGCATTGCCTGTTTATAGTAGAATGCGGCTTCATGTGGCTTCTTGATGTTGAAGAGGCAAAGTGACATTTTTGGTGTCAACAAATGCCCCTTCGAGGTACAACGATGAGTACCTTTTGGAGTCGATGTGCCTCGAAGAGAATCTTGAAGGAGAGCTTCTGACTTGACCAAGAGTCTTTGAGCATTTTTTTTTAATAATAGCCTTTTGAGTTTCCAAGGGGATTTTATGGTAGTGAAAGAGATCACGTACCATCTCAAGGCAAAATTTTGAAAATGACATGAGGGAGTTGGATTTGGGTTTTGGATTTTGGATTTTCCTTTTGTCCTTGTGAACCTAAGGGCTTTATGTGGCGCATTAGGCGATCAAGAAGGATTTTTTGGTTTTTGACCTTGTGACCTAACAAGCTGTATGTGGCAGGTTAGGGGGTCGGGGTTTGATTTTTTTGGATTTTGACCTTGTGACCCAACAAGCTGTATGTGACAAATTCGGGGGTCCGATTTGGTTTTTTTTTTAGGGGTTTTTTTTCTCTCTCTCTTTTTTTGCTCACCATGATAATGAGGTTTATGCAAATCAATATGTTTATACATTTTTTTTATGCATCAAATAAAAGGCTAGAATTTCTAGGTCAAGCCAACAAGTTTTGGATTGGACAAAGTTTGATTGGTGTTGACCAAATTGGGTTGGAATTGGTCAAACTTTTGTCAAGGGTTTCCTAGCATCAAATGCATGACAACTTTCCTTCTATGCATGTTTTTTTTGTAAATTGAATTGGAAATATGATGATGCATACCTGAAGGTCTTTTGTAAGTTTTGGAATTGGAGCTCGCAACAATGTTGAGCCCTTTTCCATTCTTGTGAGGCCTTTGAGGAGCTTTACAAGTTTTGAAGTTTGGAGCTCGCAGCAATGTTGAGCCCTTCTTCAAGCTTGTGGAGATTTGATGAGATTGGTTTGATCTCGCAGCAATGTTTGAGTTCAAACTTCCTTTGAGGATGCTCCATCGACTATGAGCTTGTAGTAGTGTTGGGCTCATCTTCAAGCTTCCTTTCTTTTTCGGGATGTTTCCCTTTTCTTCGGAATTGTCCCGGAATCATGCCAAAATTTCGCTATTTTTTTTAACAAAATTCTGTCATTTTGATGATTGATTTTTTTCTTTTCCATCCTTTGCAAGTAGTTCTTGTAGGACGAACAAGGGTAAGGGGCATGTTACTGACTCACCTCACCGATTTGCCAAATCTCCTAATGCGGCTGTTCAACAGGCGTGGGAATAGGTCCAGTTTGTGGAGAGAAACTTGGAAGAATGCGGCTCCCTCAACCGTGATAAGGCGAGAGGAAGAGACTGTTAATGGAGGTATGATTCCTCCTCTTTCTCTTTCCGTTTCTTTTTGCTGAGATTTGCTTGTTTTTTATTTTCTTTCTCTCCCCTTTTTAGTGGAAGATGATGATTTGGTGATGCCTGAGGTTTCGGCTAATGAAGCAGTGACAGATCCGATTGTGGCATCTGAAGAAGAACCGAGGGACTCTGGAGTGATTCCATAATCTTCACCTGGTATGACTTCTTTGTATTTTTTTTTGTCTATACTGTCATTTACTAACATGTTGCTTGTTTTCTTATCAGCTGACTTGCTACAGGATTCCGACGATTTCGAGTCATCCATGGACGCGACCATTGACGATGCTTCGAATGAACTCATGGAGGCAGAAAGTATTTCGTCGATCGTCGAAGAAAGTATTTGTAGCAATAACCCTGATGATAATGAGTTTTTTTTAACAGGATCATATTCATACCTTTTTTTGTTTGTTTTGCTGGCAGATTGTGAGGTAGTAGAAGAAGTTCCTCCATCTTTCTCAGTGCCAGAGCAGGGGATGCCTGCAGTTGAACCAGAAGTAGGGACTTCTTCTTCCAGTTTTAATGCAGGAGAGATGAAATCTTCTGAGCAGATTCCTTCGCCAGTGTCTCGGATTAGAAAGAGCTTAATGATCACTCCTCCAGCAGGACATGACACGGGCAATCGACCAATGGAGAGGGGCGAACCTTTATCCGGGCCATCTCTTGAGTATGCGAAGAAAGTGTTGAAGAGCGTTTTGAGCTCATGGGTTGAAACTCTTTCTTCTCGCCATTTAGAAGCTGGCTTTGGCATGATCAAGCATGTACAGGACATCCTTGCTGATAGCGAAGAAGTCGGTCTGGATATTGCAGGTGCAAAGGCTTTCGTTGATGAAGTCATAGCTCTAGGGAACAAGTGGAATGAAACCAAGAGCTTCCCAAGTGGTGACTTCTTCAATGAGATGTTTTTGAAGCCTTTTGGCGAGGTCAAGTCTAAGCTGAACGAGATCTCGCGAACTTGGAAGCAATTCGTTCGGGAGAGGAACGTTACCGAGTTGGCTATCATTGAGCTGACAGAAGATTTGCGCCGTGTTGATAGAGAGGTCGTTGAGACCAGGCAACGTCTTAAACTATTGGAGAAACAAGCTGTTGGAAAATGGGCCGCCATTGTGGAAGCTCATGCCAGAGAAGGAACTCTGATTCGCCAAGTCGAGGAGGCTGAGAGCATTCTCCAAAGGAAGACTCAAGAGTACGAGCAATGACAGGTTCTTTGGGAAGAGCTTCCCCATGCTGCAGATGGATCGCGACGTTCTGCTGCATTTTATGGGAAGATTTTGGAGAAACATGAAAGTCCGGGGATCCGAACCCTAGAGGGGGGTGAATAGGGTGAGCTTCAATTATGACCAATTTTAACTTCTTTAATTTAAACTAGTCACAAGTGGTGATTAAGAAAATAAATGCGGAAGCTTACAAAAACAATCACCACAAAGCAAGCACCATCACACAAGGATTTATAATGGTTCGGCCTCAATGCCTACATCCACTACCGGTTTGTGATCCAACACCCCACTGGATTTCTACTATTTATGCTTTTCAATAGGCTAAGCAATAACCTTTACAATATGCTTTTCAAGGCTAAGCAATAACCTCTACAATGATGTTTTTCAAGGCTTAACATCAACCTATTACATTATGCTTTTCTTAGGCTAAGCAATAACCTCTTCAACCAAAGGTTGATTATCTCTCTAAGTAGTGTTTAAAATACACTTGATGGAGATACAATTTATAGCTCATTACAATGCCTCTTAATTAGGCGGATATGGAAGTGAAAAACTAATTCATACACACACACTATGAATGCAAAGATGAATGATCAATGTGTATGTATGATGTCCTCAATCATTTTTAAAATGAAAGCTCATAAATGTATGCCTAAGGCTTTTGAAAGTTTTGGCTCATAAAAACATTTATGATTGACGAAAGAATGCAAGTCACATGTTAAAAATAACAACTTGTTAATGATATGAAAATCAAAGGCTCACAAGTTGTATGAAATTAGTTAGCTCTAAACATGTGATGCATAGGGATGTCAATCAAATCAACAATATAGCTCATAAACCATAAAAATAGATTTGATTGAAATAGGGGACAAATCATATGTAATTATAAATACAACTTGAAAATGATATACCTATCAAAGTAAGGCAAGTTGTGAAACTTTTAAAACAAAACTACGTATGATTTGTGAAGTTGTTGAATCCAAAACATAAGATAGTTTTGAAAGTGATTTTTTTATGTTGAAAAACAACAACCATAGATTCAACCAAGTATAGGAATCATGTTACATATAATTTCAAAGATTCTTTCATTAACATGATCTACTTAGATTTATCAAATAAAGTACTACTTGGATTGAATCAATGGTGATGCATCCAAAACAATAAATCAATTCAAAACATAAACATGTTAAGGACACAACAAAACATAGTTTATCATGCTAGAAAACATTTACCAATAATAAAGCAAAGCATGACAACATATGGTTAAGGAAAGTATAGCTTACTTGGAGATTTAGCTTCATTAATCCAAGCTTTAGCTTTCCTAATGACCCCTTTCATCCCTTAGTTCATTCCCCTTTGATTTGCCTCAAAACCTCTCAAGGAGGGCCTTAAAATCTCTAACTTTGGCAAAGGAATGAACTTCATTTTATACCAAAAAAATACCCAACGGCTAGTCCCCGATCGACCTGGTACATGCCCGGGTCGACCGGGTACACACAATGGCTATAAAAATGGCCGTTTGAAAAACTGCGTTTAGCGGGGGCTAGTGACGGCCGGTAAAAGTGGTTTTGGCCGCCGGTATAAGTCCTGTTTTCCCAAAAATGTGTTTTTTAAAGTAATTTTGGTTGGGAATTTTTGGGCCATTAAATCAAGCTTGAAAACATGTTTTAAATCAATCTAAGGGTTTTAAAACATGAAACATAAAAAGCCAAAAATGATTTGAAGGATTTAAAACATAGGCTTGCTTGATTTCTAAAACTTCTTTTAAAAAACAAATCTATCCAAGATTAAAAACAAAACATGCATAAATCAAAACTTTTACAAATCTTAAAAACAATGCATGTATAAATCAAGATTTCAAGTTTTTATAAATCAATGCATATGTGTGTAAATCAAATGATGCTTGAATGATAATACATCCATCAAATTGCAATCTACAAAATTCCTAACAAAGCGTGGCTTGGAAGCTTTAGAGGTTAAGGCCAAGAGTCTGCTTGAGGAGTTGAGTCTTTGGTTGAAGATCATGTGAGATTGAGCTCCTGATTCTTATAACAAACATTTTTCTTCTTTTTTTCTAGTACCCATGTACACACACATATATTTTTTTGTACTCTTTCTTTTGTAGTACTTGTGGACATTTTTTTTAGCACTTCTCTTTTTGTATCCCCTCATTTCACTCAAATTCTTTTGTGATAAATTCAAGCAATAGTTAAATGAGAATGTTTGTTTGGAAATTTGATCAAAAGTTTGTCATTTTGTGAAAAATCTTTTATCAAATGGTTGTTTTGGCGTGAAAGCCGAATTTTGAGATGGCATGGAAGCTGAATTTGGGTTGGCATGGAAGCCGGAATTTTGTGGCGTAAAAGCCAGAATTTGGGATGGCATGGAAGCCGATTTTGTTTGTGGCATGGGAGCCAAAATTTTTGTTTGTGGCATTAATAGCCGGGATTTATTTTTGGCATGGAAGCCGAAATTTGTTTGTGGCATGGAAGCCAAAATTTTGTTTGTGGCATTGATAGCCGATTTTGTGGCGTCTATAGCCGGTTTTTTTGTGGCATTTATAGCCGGTTTTTTTGTGGCGTTTATAGCCGAGTTTTCTGTGGCATTTATAGCCGATTTTGTGGCATTTATAGCGAGTTTTTTGTGGCATTTATAGCCGATTTTGTAGCGTTTATAGCCGATTTTTAGCATGAGAACCGATTTTTTTTAAACCGAGTTTTCTTTTGTTGGCATGAAAGCCAAATTTTGAATTGGCATGAGAGCCAGGTTTTGTGGCATTTATAGCCGATTTTGTGGCGTTGATAGCTGATTTTTGGCAAGAGAGCTGGGTTTTTGGCATTTATAATCGATTTTGGCATGAGAGCCGGGTTTTGGTTTTCAAAATGCAAGTATCGACTAAAAGTCGCCTCCCTACTGAATGGTCTTGCAAGTATCGATGGAATGTCACCTCCTTACTCATTCGGTTGCAAGTATCGATGGAATGTCGCCTCCTTGCAAATTTGGGTGCAAGTATCGTAAGCGTCACTTCCTTGCTTTTTTTTCAAAATTTTTGGTTTTGTGGGTATCGATTGAATGTCGCTTCCCCATGATTTTTTGAGTTTTGAGGTCTTTTTTTTTTTTGGACCTCGATTTTTGTTTGAATTTTGGGTTTGTGAATATCAACTGGAATTTTGCGTCTCCACGATTTTTGAAATTTTGCAAGTATCGACGAAGTGTCGCTTCCTTGCGATTTTGAAATTTTGGAAGTATCGAATGGGGTTCGCATCCTTCCGATTTTTGGGTTTTGCGAGTATCGACTGAGCGTCGCTTCCCCGCGGTTTCTAAAAAACCTTTTTTTGTTTGAAGACACGAGGGTCGTAAATTTTGACTTAAAACAGTTTTTTGTTATAAAAGTCAGGGTGAGCTAGGGTGAAAATTCCTAAGTCCTGATTTTGTTTCAAACCATGAATTTTGGGTTCAATGATTGAAAATTTGGTTAAGTCTGGGAAGAGGCTCCTAAACTTGGATTTTTGGATGTTTTTTTAACAATGAAACTATGAAAGTAAGCATTGTTTTGAATTTTTTTTAGAAATTTCAACATAAGGATGAAAATTCCAAAATAAGTGGGTTTGACGAGCAAGTACCTGGAAATAGGGTTTGACTGTGCAGGCATTGCTCTGACCTAGTGGCGTAAGTCCTCAAGGGTAGTGCCGCTTCAAGAACTTGCCGTTGATGGGCAGCATACATCTGTCGCCCTCCATGTTTAGGAGAGCGTATCCGTCATTGGAGAAAACTTTGTCGATGACAAAGGGTCCCTCCCATTTTGGTTCGAATTTGCATTTGGATTTGTGGGCGAAAACCATTGGCCTTTTTATTGTGAGAACCAAGTCTCCCTTTTTGTAGGCGCATTGCCGGACCCTTTTGTCGAAAGATCTTGCCATGCGTGCTTGGTACAGCTCAATGCTTTGTAGAGCTTCGAGCCGTCTTTCATCGAGATTGTCCAGTTCTTGGAGTCTCAATTTGACATTGTTTTCTTGCGTCATGTTATTTTGCAGAGATACCCTTAAGGAAGGGATTTGTAATTCCAAAGGGACAACGGCTTCGCACACATAGACCAAAAAGAATGGTGTGCTATGGGTTGGCCCTTGAACGGTGGTTCGATAAGCCCACAAAGCTGCTGGTAGTCTGTCTCCCCAGTCTTTTTTGTGACTAGAGACCATTTTCTTGAGGATTTTGCAGAGTGTCTTATTGAAGGCTGCTGCTAGTCTATTCGCTGCCGGATTGTATGGAGTCGAAGGACAACTTTGGATTTTGTACTTGTCACAAAACCTGTAGAATCGGTGATCCTGGAATTGCGGTCCGTTATCATGGATGAATCTAGGTATGCCGAAGCGACAAATAATGTTGGTGCGCAAGAATTGAAGGACTGATAAGGTCTTGATTTCGCTGAGCGCAAATGCTTCTGACCACTTGGAGAAATAATCCGTAGCGGCGAAGATGAAGTGATGACCTTTGCTTGACGAGGGTGAGATAGGACCTATGATGTCCATACCCCAGGCTTCGAAAGGCCATGAGATCGCTGTAGGATGTAGCCATTCCGGAGGCATGTGGACATAATCTCCATGAACTTGGCATTGTTGGCAGCGTTTAGCAAATTGTAAAGCATCTGCTACCATGGTAGGCCAATAATAACCTCACATTTTTATCTGATCATAGAGCTTGGTGCCAGCCTGCAAAGACCAGCATGAACTTCTTTGAGGGTTTCCTCGACCTCTTGTTGTGACAAGCAGCACAGAAGTACTCCATCGAAGGATTTTCTGTAAAGGATTTTTGAAGGTATATCCAAATGAAAGTTTGGGGCTCGTCTTTGAATGCTTACCCGTTCTTTTGGATCTTAAAGGAGGATTCCGAACATAGTGTAATCAATGAACGGATCTCTCTAGTTGTGAGAACCCGACCCCTAATCTCTTGGATTAGTGTTGTTTTATTTGTGGATTAGTTTCTTTTAGTGGGATTAGTGCTTGTTGGGTTGAGTTTGTGAGCTAGAATGGTTTTTCATTAGTTTTGGGGAATTTGGAGTGCTTTTGTGATTAGTGGGACCCTTTGGGGGTTCTTTTAGTGACTTTGCGCGTGATTGGGAGATTATTCGAAATTCCTGATAATTCTTGTTTTAGCCTCATTTGAATTATTTGGTTATTCTCTACAACTTTCGTGTTCACTCCGTACCCATTCGAAGCTCCGAAAATCAGTTTTTCCAGCCCGGAGGGCAAAATCGGTCTTTTTCCATTGAATTTGGACCCAAATTTCGAGATCTCAGAACCATGCCAAAATTATACTTTTTGAAAACTAGATTTTATGAGAACCATTTTTCTCTTCTTCGTCGATCGTATCCGAGGCCCACAAATAGATGTTTTACCCTTGGCAAGAGTTAAGTGAAGTAAGGCCCACACCCACCCATGTTATAATATGTCTCTCCACTCTCTTTCTCCCTCATTTTCTCCACCCCAACGTCTGCAACTTCCCAGCTACAGTGCCAGCAGCCCCTCTTCTCCATTTCTTCCATTTCTCTTGCTCTAATGGAGCCTCCAAGCCACCAATCCGACGAGGAAACTCCGGCAACTTCTTCTCCTTCACCTCCTCTCTTGTTTGACACCATTTTTGTGGGAAACCAAGGTGGGCAGCCCCTATTGCAAGCTTCTTCTTGTTCATTCATGGCCTTAGAGGTAAAGACTCCTTCCCATTTTCCTTGTATGTGCTATGGCTCTCCCTTAGGTTCTATTTTCTAGTTGGGTTTGAGCCCATTCCTTGTCTTTCATTGTTTAACCCATTTTAGGGTTTGTTTTGGGGGTTTTTGTAGAGATTGTGGATCTTGAGCTTGAGAGGTGATTAGAGGCTTGATTTGCTAGATTGGAACCCAAGGCAAGTGGATGAATGGATGGTTTTAATGTTATCAAAGTTTTATGAGAAAACCCTAAGTTTATTTCTTGTTCTTGATCATTGAATACATGCTTGCACATATGCTCCTTGTCACTTATATATGGATTTCGAAATTTGCATATTAATAGTTGTTTCTATCTTGTCAATCTCTTGGAGAGGTATGCATTTCGTTTGGTCAAGTTTGCTCATATGGTTTTATAAGGAATAGGATTGGTTTGGCCATCCATGGTTATGTTTATTAGTTACATTGACTTGAAGTTGATACTCATTTAATGAGTTTTGTTAAATCATCTATTGTGATGGAAATGTGATCAATAGACTTTGTTTATCCATAGATTTTTGGCTCAATTGGACCTTTGTATACATTGGAGATTCTTTCCTTTGGTTTGGTTTTTTTGTTAAATGGGAAGAAAGAGGTGTTTAAAGTTAATTTTTCATTGGAGTTTTAATGAGGATTTTAAGTGAATATGGAATAAAAATGTTAGTGGTTTATGTGTTGGAAGGAAAGGAAAGAGGACAACTGAACTGGTCCGGAATCCATTTCTGGACCGTTCGCTCGAGCGACCATGACACTTCGCTCGAGCGAACTGTCCAGGAAAGGATTCGGGCATTTCCAGTAGCTTGGTCGCTCGAACGCATTTAAATAACCGCTCGACCGATGAGTTCGCTCGAGCGAACTCTTCGATTCGCTCGAGCGATGCGGTCTGCCTGGCATAAGCCACGTTGGGATAACGTTGAACTGTTTAAATGCACTGGGACAGAATTTGGTCCGATCGATCGGAGGCCAGTGGGTTTTGATATTTATTTTTCTTTGTGGACCTTGGCTACCCTCCTTGGACTCACTTGACCATATGTGAGAGCGTCTTCAGCCGATGCTCTTCACGGTTGGTTCGGATGCATCGAAGTTCAATCCATTTCAATCTTGAACGGGATGGAACGACGCGATATCTTCTTTATATTTAAACACAAGTCTTTCCCTTGGTTATCGCGAATTCTATTCCTTTCGGTGACTGAATAGGTTGCTCGATGTTTCCGGATTAATGTCATGCCTAGGATGGACCGTTTATAATCTTGATTTTTGCTATTGTAACATCTAGTACTACCCATAAGCTCATTTTAAGTTTTGGAAATAGTAAAAGTCCATAAGGAGCCCGGAATGTCTTCAAACTCGAGGAGTACCAAGTAAATTATTATAATCGACATACGGGACCCCTATTCACTTAAATAGATCTTGAAATTAATATTTCTCCCGAAATTGTTATAGTTCATTGTTTCACCTCATTTCCCGAGATTTGCATTACATGACTTGTTTCCCGAAAGCATTGAAGTTACACTAGTAACAGTTATTTGTCCCGAAATGTATTGCCCGATATGAAGTGACAGTGTGCCCTTGAGCACCCCCGTTTTACCCGTTTATTTATTGTACTTGATTTACTTGCATATGTCCCGATTTGTTATTTGACCTATGAGTCGGCATCACTAAGCTTGGATACCTTGTCGGTTTGATCCACCGACTTGGAAATCCCTCTCCCGTCCCGCCAGCTGCAGTTTGGATCCCGATACCCGATTATTGCCGTGGTCCCGTCCCGATACCCGGTTCGCTACCGTGGTCCCGTTCCCGTATATTTATATTGTATATATGATTAGCGTTGAGTCTCCTCACCTTGTGTGACTGAGACCAACGTCCCGTTATACTCTTGTCACTTCGGTGATAGAGGACTTAGCTTCTTGTGATTGCCATCTTGCCAGTTCCCGATTCCTTGGATACCCGACATGTTTTATATTGCTTACTTGCTTTCCGATAAATGATTCGTTTCCTTTATGAAAGTTGTTATTTAAACAAGTGTTAATATTCTCCAATGTAAATTCAGTTATTATTATATTGCCTTCTGTTCTTTGTACCCGCACATGTTTTAAATGAATGCCGGTTGGGCGAATACCCATGCTTTTACATATGTTTCACACGATCGATGGTTTTACTAGATTTATGTGATTACACATGTTTTAAATGATTACCTGAATTGCTAAATATCCGTGCTTTCTTTTAAATGACATTTGGCTTGTGAGATTCCCATGTTTATACCTGTTTTAAATGATTACCCGATTGTTAAATATCCATGCGTTGAAATATGTTTAAATGAACACCCGATTTGTTAAATATCCGTATTTCTACATAGGTTTCAAATGGACATTGGTTTTGCTAGACTGCTATGAATACCTGGTTTGTTGTATACTTATGTTTGTACTTAAGTTTCAAATGAACGTTGTTTTGCCATACCGCTATATTTATACATGTTTTAGACGAACACCCGATTGTCAAATATCTATGATTATAGACGATGTAAATGAACACATGTTTTATTAGATATTCATGTTTTACCCATGCTTGAAATGAAAACAGGTTTTCCCCGAGATTCTCGACTTTGCACCCGTTTAATTATATGCAGCATTTGATCGAATAGCATGATTTATCTTATGTTTTAATTCTTCAGTATATTTGTTATCTTTTCATCCACCTGCCAGATCGTCGTGTCTGACCCACTACCTTTGGTACTCAAGTTCAGATTTCTTTGTCTCGAGATGAGTGCTTTTGTTGGCTGTGGAGCCTTGTTTTGCAGGTTGTTCTGTCGGCTATGTCATGTAGACATTGAGCTTGACATCGGAGCTACGTCACATTTGGGTAGTAGTTTATAGCTTATTGTTGTATGGCTTTTATTAGCCTTTTTCTTGGGGTTCTTAATTAATGTACATTGATAATTGTAACTTGAACATATTTGGGAATGTAATATCCTGTTACTGTCAGCTCTGTAATTTATTGTGATGGTTACTCCAGTTTGATATGATTCTTGATATAATAGCTATGTGCTAAAGGTTGAGTGCGACGCGGAATCCGATGGCCACGGACTTCGGGTCGCAACGCCACAAATGCTTCCGCAAAATATTCAGAATGTGTTGTCTTCACACACGCGGAACCTGGGAGAAGTAAAAAAAATACATTTATGCTTAATCCCATTTCCCGCCCCCGAGGTTTCGGTTCGGGGGCGTGACACTAGTCGCCGATCGAAGGTTTGAGGATTGACATCCGACTTCCAACCACTTGGTGGCATTCAACAACTGCTTGGTGTGTGTTAAGAGGAGGGAGAATCCTTTTTCGACACACCTTGATTTACATGTTTTCCTCTTCCAGGATTGCCATAGATGCGGCGAGTCCTGCCAAGGCATCTGCACGGATGTTCTCACCTCTGAGGATGTGGGTGATGTGACAGGTGTCAAACCTTTGGCGAAGTAATTGTGCCTTGTTGTAGTAAGGTAACAGATCAGGTTTCCGAACTTCGGATTTCTGATTCATTTGGTTGAAGACCAGTTGAGAGTCTCCAAAGACTTCCAGCATGGTGATGCCGGATTCGAGGGCAAGTTCCAGTCCTACGATTAGAGCTTGGTATTCAGCTACATTGTTTGAGCATGGTTCCAGTAGCGAGAAATCATGTGAAATCATGTGCTTGTCGGGGCTAACAAAGAGGATGCCAACTCCCGAGATCAACTTTCTTTTTTCATTTGTCCTGGTTGCACCATCAAAGTACATGTCCCAGGAGGCATTTGGAGAGAAAATCTTCACGTTGTAGACAAGTTCGTTTGGGAGATCATCCCTTAGTGGAGAATCTTTAGTCAATGGATGCTCTGCAAGAAAGTCTGCTAGAGCTTGGGCTTTGATTGCCTTCTGTGGTATCAAATTATGATAGGAGGATGGACCATTTTGCCAGTCGGGCATTGAGAGAACATGCTTTTGTGACAATGACCTTTAAGAGGTTGATCCTCGAAATCAGGTAGACTGTGTTTGAAAGAAGGTAGTGACGTAGCTTTTGTACGGTGAACATCACTGCAAGACATTCTTTCTCGACTGGAGAGTAGCGATGCTCCGCACCTACCAGCATACGGCTGAGCTAGTATAAAGCATCTTCTTTTCCTTCGTCAATCTCTTGTGCAAGCAGAGCGCCCAGAGATAAGGTTGGAGATACAAATGTGTCGGTCGCGAATACAGTAGACCCGGAAGGGCGTACTAGCACCGCTAGGCACAAATGTTGCAAATCGCATCCTTGGAATAGACACGAGATGAGATTTTTTGAAAGGTCAAAATCAGATTCATAAAAGAGAGCAAATGGTGTTCCAATCCGAACGCAAGCTACAAGCGATTTCCGCGAGCTTTTATCCGAAAGGGAAGGAACCAAGATTTCTCAGATGTAAACCCAAAAATGACGATTTTTTAATGTTTTTTTTTTTTGAAATTTTTTTGTTTTTTGAAAGGAACACATAGGTTTTCAATTCAGTTTTATGAAACCTTAGTAGATAGATCAGCCCCCAGGTAAGGGTAGGATTACTTAATGAACCCATTTGGAGGACCCTTGCCTCGAACAGTCTAGCTGTCTCCACACTCTGGACAAGGTTTTTCTTAGATCCACTTTGGTCAAAGAACGCAACTGGTGTAACCATAGTGTTTTTTTTTTTTTTGAAAACTTTTCTTGAAAGATCTCTAATGGACCTATCAAAGAGAGCGAATAGCTTCTCCTAGTCCAAACGTTGGCTACAAACGATTTCTGCGAGCCATTGTCTGAAAAGGAAGAAACTAAAGTTTCCCTAATTTGAATCCAAAAGAGAGAAAACTGATTTTTTTAAGAGTTTGAGATTAGACTCTTTTTCATTGAAAGTTTTTCTTGAAAGATCTCTAATGGACCTATCAAAGAGAGCGAATGGCCTCTCCCAATCCAAACATTGGCTAGAAACGATTTCCGCGAGCCATTGTCCGAAAAGGAAGAAACCAAAGTTTCCCTAATTCGAATCCAAAAGAGGGGAAAACTGATTTTTTTATAAAATCCTTATGGGACTTCATCAAAGAAAAAAGGTGACCCATTCCTCTTTATGAACAATAGCTACAAACAATTCTGCGAGCTATCAAGTTCGGAGGGGAAAGAATTAAAGTTTTTCAAAGATGAATCCAAGAAAAGAGAAATCAAATTTTTTTTTGAAATGAGAAAGAGTGGAAATACATTCAAGATAGAAATTTCCAAAAATTCCCATCACATGTTTTTTTTAGATGTAAGATTCAACATAGGCGACCAACTAAAGAGGGTCCAAAGAATCCAAGCATGATGTTCTCAAATGAACGTGTCCCACCGAGTGTGCCAACTTGATGGACCCGTTTCTTCCGTTCCTCCCCCATCTGTCCCCGGGGTCACCGAAAAGGATGAATGGAGGGGAGGAGGGGAGAAAGGTGGGTATCAACATTTTTTGTACGGGTATGCCAGATTTTTTATTCTACTTGAAATTTAGAAATGGTGATCCAGAGATCCACCTTCACAAGTAGAAAGGAAATCAATCTTTTTTCTAACTTTCCATTGCACATATATTTTAAGAAAGAGACAGTTTTTAAAATGCCGTGAGAGGCGATTTCATTTTGTTTGCTGTGAAAGGCAATTTTGTGCCGTAGGAGGCGATTTGTGCCGTAAAAGGCGATTTTGTGCCGTGAAATGCGACTTACAAATCTCATCAATGAAGAAAGACAAGAAATGTGATTTTTTTTGTCTCTTAAAGAAAATACAAAATACAACAGAAAAGTGAGAAAGGGAATCTGACTTCTCAAGAAATTGCGGGGATACGTTTAGATCGACGGTCGCAAGTCATGTATGGACTTCGCCATCGTCCTTCAGATGAGAACATGCGATGCTTTGATTCTTTTGGCTTGGCTTGGACTTCAGTTTTTTTTAGAGGATAAAAACCAAGGGAATGTCCTATATCCAATAAAAAAACAAAGAGACTGGCTGAAAAGCCACGTCTAGGCCATGTTGAATAGGAGAAGAGAGGGCTTTGCCTTAGGGGGAGTGCTTCCCAAGGAGCTTCAATCACCTTGTGGTGTTTGTTGCAGCAGAATTTCTTCAAAGTAGGAGAGCTTGTTTGTGCAGAGATTTCTTCGAGAATTCTTCGGGATTTTTCTTATTCGTTCTTCTTGGAATGCTCTCCTATTTATTGGCCTTTGGTAGCCATTTAGGAGGGTTTATGAGCTTCATGATGGGAGGAGTTACAAGTTTTTATTTCTTGATTTTGTAACTCCTTTTTCCTTGAATCTGATTAGCCGATGGAGAATGATGGGCATTTAATCGCCTTTAATCTCTATGATGAGAGGAGTTTCATGGCTTTAATGCCATGATGGCTTTGACTTGTAACTCTCATTCTCTTGAATCTGATTGGGCCGTCCAAAATAATGAGTTAATGACTGCATTTAGTCGGGTGAATTAACAGCATTAAGTGGTCACCGGGGATTTGAAGAGTCGCGGGCCGTGTCGCATCTTTTGGAATTCTTCTTGCGATGATCGACGATAGATCTTCATGTTGATTGATGTCAGATGATCATGCAATTTCAGACATAGATTGCTAACAGCGGGCCGATACCATCAGTCTTGTTGATTTTTTTATCGGTCGGACAGAAAGTGTACTTTCTTGGTCAGCCGGTTGGCGATCTTGGAGCGATCAATGATGATTTCATGCTCTTGACGGGCAAATCCAAGATGTAAACGGAGATCGGTCGATTTCGAGCATCAAAAATCAGATTTTTGGAAAACTACAGGGACTGTAATTCCCGAAATGCGAAAAGGATTGGAAAATGGGCCTTCCGGTGGAAATCCGGCGACCCAGACTTCCAGGGTCGCCGGCGACCATGGGCTTTGGTCCCCTTTGGTTGGCTTTTCTTCAACCGTTTTTTGAACTTTTTCAGTCCATTTTTCTCATGTATTCTTCTTGAGATTTTTCCTCATATTTTGGGTTGATTCTCCTGAAGAAAACCCGACGAGAAGTCGTGCAAAACCGGAGCAAAAAGCTACCTATTTTTTGGAAAAGCCGAAGACCTTGCCGCGCAAAGTTGCCGATTTTCGGTCAAGAGTCGAAAATAGGTCAAACGATGTCGGAATGACCCAAAATTTGAGGTGAAGCCTCTTGAGCAGTAGGTAGGACCAACCATGGACTTTTGTTTGAGTTTTGAAGTCGTTTGGGGTCCCGTCACTGCTAGGCTTGATTTCACCGCGAGGAAGATGTCGCACTTTGATGTGCGGTCAACCGATGTCTGATTGACCTGAAATTTGACAGGGAGCCTATTGGAGTCATTTTGAAATGATCCATTGGCTCCAATTTCGGTGTTGTGGTCCCGAGGTGCTCCGCCGCTGGTAGCCTTGATTTTGTTTCAGAGCGTCAAAGTCGGGTCAAACGTTGTCGGAATGACCTGAAATTTGATATGCAGCCCTTTTGAAGCATGTTGAAGCCGCCCATGTGCTCTGTTTGATGAGTAATGGTCCGGGTGATTCTTGCCGCCGAGAGGCTTGATTTTTGTTTTCGGAGCGTCAAAGTCGGGTCAAACGTCGCCGGAATGACCTGAAATTCGACATGGAGCCTTTTGGAGGTATTTTGAGACTATCCGTAGGCTCTGATCGAAGTTTTGATGTCTTCGACGCCGTCGCCGCAAAGAGCGCCTGTTTGGCTGCTGGAGGAGTGAAGTTAGGCCAAATGATGTCGGAATGACCTGAAGCTTGATGTAGAGCCTCTTGGTGGCATCTTCGGGCCAGCTGTGTATTTTGTTTTGTGTGTCAGGGTCTTTGACTTCACCGCCGCCGGGAGCGCCTGCTCAGCTGTTGGAGGAGTGAAGTTGGGACAAATGATGTCGAAATAGCCCGAAACTTCATGTGAACTCCTCTTTTGGTTGTCTTGAAGGATCTTGCAGTTTTTGTTTGATTTTGACAAGATCTGATGCTTGAAGTAGCATTGCCCGTTTGTAGTAGGATGCGACTTCATATGGCTTCTTGATGTTGAAGAGGCAAAGTGACATTTTTGGTGTCAACAGCCTCCAAGCCCCTAAATGTGGGTCCACCCCTGCCTATGGCTCCCTTATCTTATCCTATATAGATAAATCCCAAAGAGTTGCATTTACTAGAGACTTTTTCGCCAAGAAACTCACTTCTGATCCTATTGGGAGTCTTATCTATGGGAACATATCAAATCTTACTATATGTTGGATTGTATTCTTTGCTGGCCTATGCCCTACTATATCTGAAGTGGAACCCGTGGCATGCTAACAACACGATTTCCTATAGGTAGGTTGTTGGGGCCCACTTGCGGCCCCATAGACCAGGGGGATGGAAAGATCCATGTGTGCAGGGCCCACATATTGAATTCCAAGTTAATCTCATACCCCTGACACCTTGATCCATGACCAAGAAGTTTAACTACTTTAAAAGAAAATAAAAATAAAAAATGACCCTCGATCCAATGGTCCAGTTCATTCGGATTGGTGCCAAGCCATGGGATCCGACAACTTGTAAGGAGTGGAGGTTTGGATGGTCAATTCGGATCGGTGACCAAGTGGGCCCCACATGCAACCTCACTCAATATGATCCATGCGAGGTGAATGCACAAGAAAATTGGACTAACACAATAATAGGTACAAGACTTAGTGTATACTTCAATCATTTGAGATTTTGAAGAACAACTACATCTAATTTCACTTTCCTATGCAAGTTTTTGCCCTCTTTTTCTCTTTTCTCTTGTTTTCATTTCTCTTTGCCAAGGTGGACTTCCAAGGGCCTCCCATCACTATTCATCATCTTCCCCACCACCATCAATCTC
This sequence comes from Cinnamomum chago, assembly GCA_038049695.1. Lineage (NCBI taxonomy): Eukaryota > Viridiplantae > Streptophyta > Magnoliopsida > Laurales > Lauraceae > Cinnamomum > Cinnamomum chago. The sequence goes on from CP142456.1 coordinate 49,967,692, forward strand.
CTCTCTCTCTATTCACGCATTCCAGAGATTTCTCTCGAACTCCACTATCCTAGGTAAGCTTCCCTCTTTGTAGTAGCTAGGGTTTGTAGCTTACTAAGTTAGAATGAGATTTTCCAGCTCATTAGTGTTTATTTATTTGGTTTTCGTAGGACTTTGGGTTTGATTTGTTGGTTTTCCAAGAGATGTGAGTTTTGGGTTCCTTGAGCTAGGGTTCATTGTTTGAGAGCACTCTTAACCAAGGCAAGTGAATTATCATATTCTTAATGTGATATGTGTCTCTATTAACTGATTCTAGTATAATAATTCATCTTTAGATACCTTATGCTCATCCTTTTATTTTTGGAAATTATATGCTAAATTAGGTTAATGTTTTGAATTGAAGTGATTGGAAAGATTTGGAGGATGTTTATTGATGAATAAGAGGGCTACACCCTAACTATTGTATGTTTTCAAGTGAAAAGGAAAAATTAGGGATGGACTCTTTATTTCTGAATCGAAACTGAGAATCGATCCTAGTTTCTTTAGCCCCATGGTTGACAACGAAAGGTCTCGGGGTCAACCATGGAACCCCCACTCAAATACTGTCTTGGGGATGGACTGGCACATCCCATTTAACTGTTCTACTTTTCACCCCAGCGGACTTCACAGTCGACCGTGAAGTCCAGCTTGGGCTTTGAAAGAATAAGGATGTGCTACTGTCTCGGACGGGAGCCTGACACAAATGAATTAAATGTTCTACTTGGAGCCTCGGTTGACCTCAACCGTGATTAATTGTGGAGTCCACCATGGCGAGGCCGCGGTCGACTGTGGATGCACTGCGGTCGACCGTTGTCGCGACCCCGGACCGGGTTACCGAGGTCCTAATCCGGGATCGGGACATTAATGAATGGTGGTGGTGTGGTGAGTGGTTAATATGTAGAGTGTGTCAACAACGTGCACACACTTATTTAATTTCCCACAGGTGTCCGCGGTGAGGATATCACAACCATATTTGAACATTTCTATTAAGTGCGGAAGCGTGTAGCAAATCAAATATCCAATCCATCTCAAATCATAAAGATAATAACATAAATATGGTACCGTATCAGAATAAGCAATGATCATTAGCATGTTACCCAAAAGTAAGTTAAAGTTTATACAAATATCATTTAATTACATTTCCCTAAAAATAGAGGCCAACAAAGGCCAATATAAACAAAATACCAATCCAAAGAATGGTTAAACAGTTTCCCAAAACATTAAGTCTCTCATAGCAACCAAACGTCTAAATGACGTCATCAGCATGCCACTCAACTAACTGTTGCGATTCTCCGACCGCCTCCTCGTGCTCCTCCTCGGGAAAATCGTCAACGGGACCTGAGTACCACAGCGTAGGTCAAACACGACGGTTTGACAAATGGTAAAGTGGAATGACAATATGATAATAATTGAATTTACCTTCAAAAGCGTTTAAACCTGTTTAAATAACAATTTCTATAAACGAGATAAAACATTTATTCAAATACAAGTATGCAATGTAAAACATGTAAGGTAACCAAGGAAACGGGAAACAAGCAAGATGGCAACCACACGAAGCTAAGTCCTCTATCACTAAAGCAATAGAGCAATAACTAGGCACTGATCTCAGTCACTCGAGGTGAGGAAAAACAGTGGATCTTATAAATACATATACATATACATATACATATACTATACATGACCACGGTAGCGAGCCGGGCATCAGGAACCACAGTAGCAATCTGCGGCATCGGAACAAGACCACGGTAATAACCGGGTAGCGGAATCCAAACTGCAGCTGGCGGGACAAAAGGGATCTTCAAGTCGCTGGATCATACCAACAGGGTTATCCAAGCTTAGTAGTGCCGACTCATAGGTCAAATACAAATCGAGACATGTACAAGTAAATCACATGCAAGTAAATAAACGGGTAGGACGGGGGTGCTCAATGGCACACTGTCATTTCATGTGGTGCAATGCACTTCAAGACAAGTAACTATTTCGAGTGTAATTCAATGCTCTCAGGAAAACAAGGCATATGGTATAAATCTCGGGATCGATAAAGTACGATAAACAATAGGAATTTCGGGTAAAGTATCGGGTTCAAGATTTATTTGAAGTGAATAGGGACCCCGTATGTCGATCTAATAACAATTTGGTACTCTTTGAGTTTGGGGACATTCCGGGCTCCTTATACACTTTGAAGTTTCAAAAACTTTGAATGAAATCTTCGTGATATGGTTTCTTCCTCAAATGGCCTCGTACAATGCTTAATAAATCCTCTTGACATAGAGGGGTTCTCAATGGATAGTCCCAAAACATTTAAACAACTCATCTTTATCTCAACCATAGCCCATGATAGACAAACCTCATCGCTGGAGCAAACCGGAGAGTTCGCTTGAGCGAGGAGCTCTCTGGAATGGTTGTCTGGGTGGGTTCGCTCGAACGAAGTTGAGGTAGCTCGAGCAAACTCATTGGCTCGAGCGAATTATTAAGTGCGCTCAAACTAATGACTCTCTGGAACAAGTTCTGGGATGTCCGCTCGAGCGACCAAAGGTCTGCTCGAGCGACCAACCTACTGGAATGCTCCGAACCCTTTTCTAGACAGGTCGCTTGAGCAAAGTGTCATGTTCGCTCGAGCGAACTGTCCAGAAACTGAATCCGGGGCAGTTCAGCTCCTCTCTAACTCTTCATTCTACAACCTCTTTCTAGCCACTTTTATACATCCAATGAGGAGTCTAAAACTTCATTCAAATCACATCAAATCTCTCACAACATCCATCCCATTCTCCTCTATCATCATCACATTCAATACAAGGAAAGAAAGAAGGAAACCATCTCACATAAGAGTGCATTTGGGACAAACAAGAGAAAATTCAATGCTATGAACCAACCCATCTATATGACCATAAATGCACCATTAATACTCCATCATGCACATTTATTTCAAAGCAAAGCAATAAATAGGCATAAATGGGAAAATACCAAAACCATTGAAAACTTATAAAATTCAAATCATCCACTTGCCTTAGGTCTCTACTCAAGCAAATCAAGCTCTAACAAGCCTTCCAAGTCAATGGTCCAAGCTACAAGGAAAAACCCCAAAATAAAACCCTAGAAGAGTCAAAACATAGCATAGGGAGGAAGAAACTTCAATAATATGGATGGAGATTCCCTTAGGCTAGGAGAACATAAATCTAGAAGAAAGGAAGGATTACTTACACGAGGGTTCTCCAAAAAGGCAAGGTGAGCTCAAAGAGAGTCTTGGAATGGAGGGTTTTCTCTAGCAATGGTATCAATAGAGAGCTATGGTGATGAGGAAGAAGATGATGATCTTCACCTCTCAATTTGTGCAAGGTTGGTGGTGGATTTGGTGATGGAAGGCAAGAGTAAGAAGGAAGGCAATGGAAACCCTAGGTTTTCTCTCTTGTGCTGGAAAAAGGGAAATGAAAGGGGAAGGGTTTCCTTATAAACAAGTGGGGAGTGGGCTCTACCACTAGCAATCTAATTGGGCTGAAATCATGGCTTTCGGGGCTTCAAATGAATTCAACGAAGAAAAGAAAAGTGATCGTCGAAATATCTAGTTTCCAAAAAGTATAAGTTTCACGGGTTTCGGGAATATCAAGTTTTGGGTACATATTTAGTGCAAAATGACTGTTTTGCCCTCAAGGCTATGAAATCGGGTTTCGGGATCTCGGACGGGCATGCGGTCAATATGAAAGTTGTAAGGATTAACAATATAAATAAAACGGGATTAAAACAATGAATGCAAAAACCTCCGATAACTCCTCAAGCGCATGCAAGGTCATAAAGAGGGAACCCCCAAAGGGTCCCACTATTCACAAGACAATCAAAATCCCCCAAAACTATTTCAAAAGCTATTCCTGTCACGACCCCGGACCGGGAAATCCTCAATCCGGGATCGGGACTAATGAGTGGATGATGATTGGTGATGATTATCTACATCCACCATATACAATTTATTCAATTTCCCACAAGTGTCCGCGGTGAGGATATCACAACCTTGCATGAACATTTCTTTTGAGTGCGGCAGCGTGTAGCAAATCAATTAGTAGACTATCTCTAATCATGCAAGCATTAATATCAAATATCAAACTGTATCAGAATGAACAATGATCTAAAGCAAGTTTTCCAAAAGTTGTTAAAGTTAGACAAAATATCATTTAGTTACATTCCCCAAAATTAGAGGCCAACAAAGGCCAATACTACAAAAGAATAACCCAAAGGAATGGTTAAAAAGTTCTCCCCAAAATGTTACGCCTCTTGACAACCCGATGTCTACATGACATCGTCAGCATGCCACTTAACTAGAGGTTGCAGCTCACCTACCACCTCCTCCGGCTCCTCCTCAAGGAAACCGGCAACGGGACCTGAGTACCAAAGCGAAGGGTCAGACACGACGGTCTGGCAAGAGAGTGAGAAGATGCAACAACATAAAATAGATGAAATATCTCGAAAAGCATGGAAATCTGTTTAAGCAAAAACTCTCATAAATAGATAAATCATTTGCTAGAAAACATGTAAACAAGATAAAACTCATAGGGTATCCAAGGAATCAGGAACAAGCAAGATGGCGACCACACGAAGCTAAGTCCTCTATCACTAAGGTGATAGAGCAATAACTAGGCCCTGATCTCAGTCACTCAAGGTGAGGAGAAACAGGGGATCTCATATAAATACATATACTATACATGACCACGGTAGCGAGCCGGGCATCGGGGACCACAGTAGCAATCTGCGGTATCGGGACAAGACCACGGTAATGACCGGGCATCGGGATCCAAACTGCAGCTGGCGGGACAAGAGGGGGATCTCCAAGTCGGTGGATCAAACCAACGAGGTTATCCAAGCTTAGTGGTGCCGACTCATAGGTCAAATACAATCGAGACAATGCAAGTAAATCAAGTACAAGTATATAATCAAACGGGCAAGACGGGGGTGCTCAAGGGCACACTGACATATCAAGTGGTGCAATGCACTTCGGGACAAGTAACTGTTACTAGAGTAACTTCAATGCTTTCGGGGAAAACAAGTCATGTAATGTAAGTCTTGGAAATGAAGAATAAAATGAACTATTACAATTCCGGGAAAATATTGATTTCAAGATCTAATTAAGTGAATAGGGGTCCCGTATGTCGATTATTGAAATGATTTGGTACTCTTTGCGTTTGAAGACATTCCGGGCTCCTTATGCACTTTTACTATTTTTAAAACCTTAAATGAGCTCATGGATAGTACTAGATGCTATGATAGAAAAATCAAGACTATAAACGGTCCATCCTAAGTATGATGTCAACTCGGAACCATCGAGCAACCTACTCAGTGACCGAAAGGAATAGAATTCACGATACCCAAGGAAATAGACTTTGCATTTAGATATGAAGAAGATATCGTGTCGTTCCATTCCGTTCAAGATTGAAATAGATTGAACTTCGATGCATCCGAACCAACCGTGAAGAGCATCGGCTCAAGACGCTCTCACATATGGTCAAGTGAGTCCAAGGAGGGTAGCCAAGGTCCACAAAAAAATAAATCTCAAAACCCACTGGACTCAAACCGAAATTTCTGTACCAACGTGGCCTATGCCAGGCAGACCGTATCGCTCGAGCGAATCGAAGAGTTCGCTCGAGCGAACCCATCGGTCGAGCGGTTATTAAAATGCGTTCGAGCGACCAAGTTACTGGAAAACCCGTATCCTCTTCTGGACAGGTCGCTCGAGCGAACTGTCATGGTCGCTCGAGCGAACTGTCTAGAGACTGAATTCCGGGCAGTTCAGTTCCTCTCTTTCTCTTCCTTTTTACAACCTTCTTTTAGCCCTTCTTACACATCAAATGAGGAGTCTATTTCTCCCTTCAAACTACAACAAATCCTCCATCAAATGAACCATATTCTCCTTCATCAACCATGCATTCAACACAAGGAAAAAGGAGAAGGGAACCATTTCACAATCTATATAAACCTTTGCAACAAAACAAGAAGACATTCAATGCCATAAACCACTACTTCTCCAAGATTATAAATGTGTCATTAATACTTATCATGAGCATTCATTCCAAAACAAAGCAATAAATGCACATTAATGGAAAATGTCCAAAAATCAATAAAAGCTTAGGAAAATCATTTATTCACTTGCCTTAGGTCTTCTAACAAAGAAATCAAGCTCTATCAAGTTCTCCAAGACAATGATCCAACTACAAGGCAAAAACCCCAAATACAACAAACCCTAAAAGAGTCAAAACAATGAAATAGCAAGGAAATCTCCCAAGGATGATAGGGAAGCTTCTCAAGAGCTAGGAGATAACACATCTAGAAGATGAAGGGAAATACTTACTTGCAAGGTTCTCTAATGGCAATGACAAGCTCTAAGGAAATCTTGTAAGGGTTGGTGTGTTCCACAAAAGCTATGTAAAGGAAGCTCTCATGGAGATGAAGAAGATGGTGGCCTCCAATCTCCTCTTGGTGCAAGCTTGGAAGTGGATTGAGTGATGGGAAGCAAGAAGAAGAAGAAGTTGCTCAACAAGCCCTAGTTCTCTCTCTTGTGCTGGAAAATGAAAATGGAAGGGAAGGGTCTCCTATTGTAGCAAGTGAGGAGTGGGCTCCACTACTAACAATCTACTTAGGCTGAAATCATCTCTCTCGAGACCTCGGATGAATTCGACGAAGAAGGAAGAAATGATCGTCGAAATATCTAGTTTCCAAAAAGTATATGTTTCGCGGGTTTCGGGAATATTAAGTTTTGGGTACAGATTTGGTGTGCAATGACTGTTTTGCCCTCAAGGCCAAGAATTCGGGTTTCGGGATCTCAAACGAAAACGGGATCATCAAAGCGGGTAAAACAGGAATAAAATCATGAATGTAAAAACCTCCGATAAATCCTCAAACAAATGAAATGTCATAAAGAGGAACCCCCAAAGGGCCCCACTAACACAAAGCAAATCCAGACATTCAAATTAGCCCAAAACTATAATCAAAGCTAATCCAAACTCAACTTAGTCAAAATCACTAATCGAGCTTAGTACTAACACGCAACTTAATTAGCACTAATCGGGTTCACTCGGGTCGGGATCTTACAATTCCAAACCCAACTTAGCCAAAATCACTAATCAAGCTTAAGATTAACACACGACTTAATAGTACTAATCGAGTTCACTCGGGTCGGGGTCTTACAACCGTGGACACTGTTATTCCCTTTTAAAGGAAGCTTTTCCATAGGTCTTTTTGGGCTGAGAATTAGTACCCTTTGTTAAGTGGGTCACAAATTGGGTCACAACCCACCTGTAATTAGGCCATTGACACATGTAAACTTGGTCAAAACCTCCCAACCATGTACAGCTATACAAAATAATATCTTACTACATTAGGAGATTTTCTTAAGAAAATATTAAATGTAATTATTGTAAATTGAGAGAAATTATAGCCCTATTGGGCAATGTATAATCTATTTAAAGCATCAAGACCCTCAAAGGAGGATCATCCAAATTCACTCTTCAATTACATAATATGTCATATATCTCGATGATATGGTATTAAAGCATCATTACTCTTGGTAAAGCCTGCCCTTGGTGAACGACACTCTACACAGAGATTCTAGGATTAGTTTTTTCATATTCCAAAGCATTGGACGCCATGATCAGATTTTCAGTTCTTCACATATGCTCTAGAAATTGATGCCAAACAGAAGTCCGATCAACCTGGGATCACAAGTGGCCCACCTTAGATCATCTTTATCACATTAGGATATCACAATCTCCCTGGTCGCCTGAATATTCTAGATTTTCTTGTGATATTTTGATATTTTTTGGCATCGGATAAAGGATCTGTTTCGTAGGCTTCTTGCACAAGTTAATCGTTGCTGGGATCTGTGGCCCACCACTGATCATTGACCTCATCAAAGGCACCCACCACCTTGGTCGACCATTTATGCCGGGTGTTTTTTCTATTTTCGTTAGATTTTTCCATCCATCAGAGGTAGGCCATCTGATTAATCTTGTGACTTCCCAATCTACTGACATAGTTTCATCAATACATCACTGTGATTTTGATACGATGATTCTTGCGTCCCCGAGCTATGGTGACGAATTGAAGCCACTGCTCAAAAGTGAAAGCAAGGAGATAGTTTTAATCTCAAAAAGGGAGATTGCACCTTAAAGTTTTGCAGAGAAGAAATGCCAATCCTTTTATTAATGGGTTCTCAGCATATATATACATGATACAGAACCAAACGGCTACTTTCCAACGTTCCTAAGAAATAACAATATCCCTGAGAATAGGGTTACATGGTTCCAACAGAAATACTAGTATTGGACACCTTATTCAAGACCCAGTCATGAGCCTCATCTCATGCAACATAGAATGACTCAGTCAACCCCATGCACATGATACATGAAAAGAGCATGTATCAATCCATCCCCCTCAAACGTTCCTTGTCCTCAAGGATGAATTGTGGAAATTTCTGCTCAAGATCATTGTACCTTTCCCATGTTGCATCTGAGTCCGAAGTGCCACGCCAATGAACTAGGACCTCAACAGTTACCTTAGGTCCTCTTTTAACTATTCTTCTAGCTAAGATTGCCAAAGGTTGTGGGAGCAACGACCCATCTGGAAGGAGTGGTGGCAGAGTGGGCTGTGGAATATCCTCTTGACCAATCTTCTTTTTCAATTTGGAGACATGGAACACAGGATGGAGTTTGCTACCAATGGGCAGGTCCAAACGATAAGCAACTTGGCCTATTTTCTCCAATACTTGGAATGGGCCAAAATAACGTGCAGCCAATTTTTGGGATCGCCGGGCAGATACGGAGCTCTGTCTATATGGTTGGAGACGAAGATAGACCCAATCTCCAACTGAGAACTCCCTTTCTGTTCTGTGCTTATCTGCATTCTGCTTCATCCGGGCCTGTGCTTTTCGAAGATTTTCTTTTAATAAATGCAAAGCTTTTTCACGATCACGAAGCTCATCATCAACTGCTTGGACGCGGGTCGTTCCTGGAACATAAGAAATGAGAGTGGGTGGGGCCACTCCATAGACTGCTTGATAGGGTGTAATTCGAGTAGCTGAATGGAAGGTAGTATTGTACCACCACTCGGCTAACGGAATCCATCGCACCCAAGTCTTTGGATGATCACTGGTGTAGCAACGCAAATAATTCTCTAAACATCTGTTAAGTACTTCAGTTTGCCCATCAGATTGTGGATGGTATGATGACGTCATTTGCAATTTCACGCCTTGTAATTTAAAAATTTCCCGCCAAAAAGTACTTGTGAACACTGGGTCCCGATCTGAAACAACTGTAGCTGGCATCCCATGCAATTTAAAGATATGTTCAAAAAATAATTTTGCTACTGATTGTGCCGTGTATGGGTGTGAAAGAGGCAAAAAATGACCATACTTGCTTAGGCGGTCAACTACCACAAATATCACTGACTTGTTAGATGATATTGGGAGGCCATCAATAAAATCAATGGAGATGTGACGCCAAATCTCATCTGGGATAGGTAATGGCTGCAATAGTCCAGGCAAAGGTAAATTTTCATTTTTGATTCGCTGGCACACATCACATTCGCGAACCCAGTTTTTGATGTCCTTCCTCCACCCTGACCAATAAAAAGAGTCGGCCACACGCCTGGCTGTATTTTGGAATCCTGAATGCCCAGCAGTAGGGGAACAATGTAATTCTTTGAAAATGACCACTTTCAAGGGAGAATTGGGTCCCACTAACAATTTATTTTTCCGCCAAAAAATCCCATCCCGAACTACATATTTAGCAGGATCCAATAGCCCTTTTTCCAAACGGTTACGTAGATCTTGATAATATGTATCTTTCTGATTTTCTTCCCTGATTTGATCAATCCATGAAGGTACAAGTGTGGACACAGCTGTAAGAGTAAGGTTAGGTGGGGCCCGAGACAAGGCATCAGCAGCCGAATTTTCCGTCCCTTTTTTATACTCTATTTTGTAATCATAGCCCATAAGCTTTGTCAACCATTTTTGCTGCAAAGGATTTACAATTTTCTGTTCCAACAAGAATTTCAAACTCCTGTGATCTGTTCTAATCACAAAAGTTCTGCCCAGGAGATACGGCCTCCATTTCTCAACTGCTAGGATTATAGCCAGGAGCTCCTTTTCATAAGTAGATAGTGACAAATTCCTACCATGTAGAGCCTGGCTGAGGTAGGCTATTGGACGCCCATGTTGCATGAGAACTGCCCCCACTCCGGTCCCACTAGCATCACACTCCAAAATAAATGGGTAAGAAAAATCGGGCAAAGCCAAAACTGGGGCCTGGGTCATAGCTTCCTTGAGAGCATGAAAAGCCTTGTCTGACTCCGCATTCCAACCCCATGCATTTTTTTTTAACAAAGCTGTCATGGGACCTGCAATCTTCCCATAATCCTTGATAAACTTCCTATAATACCCGGTCAAGCCCAAAAAACCTCTAAGGGCTTTGATTGAAGAAGGTGTGGGCCAATTTAGTACCCCTTGGATTTTTTCTTGATCAACAGCCACCCCTTCTCTTGTTATCACATGACCAAGGTACTGGACCTCATTAGTACCAAAACTGCATTTAGACCACTTTGCAAATAACTTGTGGTGCCGTAAAATTTCCAGAACAGCCCTCAAGTGATCTACATGATCTGCGGAATCTTTTGAATATACTAGTATATCATCAAAAAAAACTAGCACGAATTTCCGCATATAAGGCTTAAACACATTATTCATGAGTGATTGGAATGTTGATGGGGCATTGGTTAGCCCAAATGGCATCACCAAAAATTCATAGTGGCCTTCATGTGTCCGGAAAGCTGTTTTTTGTACATCACCCTCCTTGACCCTAATTTGATGGTATCCGGACCTTAAATCCAACTTGGAGAAAATGGTGGACCCACTTAATTCATCAAGAAGCTCATCAACAACTGGGATAGGAAATTTATCTTTTATTGTTACCTTGTTAAGTGCTCGGTAATCAATACACATGCGCCACGTTCCATCTTTCTTTTTTACTAAGAGCACTGGTGAAGAGAATGGAGATGTCGTGGGCCGTATAATCCCATCTCGAAGCATATCCGTGATGATTTTCTCTATTTCAGATTTTTGGAAAAAAGGATACCTGTATGGTTTTACATTGACAGGCGAGGTCCCTTCAAGTAATGGAATGGCATGATCATGTGCTCTGTGAGGAGGGAGTCCCTTTGGTTCCATAAATATATCTTCAAATTCATTCAAAAGGACCTGAATTTGTGGGTCCAAAGGTGCAATGGTGGCAGCAGCAACACTGACTAATTGAATGGCGTAAGCATGTGCAGAACTGGGCAAACTCTTGGCCAACTTATCTGGGTCCACCAACTTGGAATTGGAGGCCGGAATTCCCTTCAATTGGAATTCTTTCCCATTTTGTGTAAATGTCATTGATAAGGCAGCGAAGTCCCACACAACCGGGCCCAAAGTTCTTAACCAATGGGCTCCCAACACAGCATCAATCCCCCCCAAAGATAGAAGATAAAAATCTGCCTGGATAGGAACACCTTGTGATTGGATAATAACACCTTTTGAAATCCCATTACCCTTTAAGCGTTCCCCATTGGCAACCATGACTTCAAAAATAGAATCAGAATGGGTTGGTACATTTGCCTTGCGAATGATAATAGGGTCGATGAAGTTGTGGGTGGACCCACTATCAATCAAGATTGTTAAAGGGCAATGTTTTAACGTACCAGAGATGCGCATAGTCTGAGGGGCCCGCGTTCCCGCAATAGCATGTAACGAGATCTGTGGAGGTGTATCTTCTTCCATCATTTCCATGGGTGCAGGACTGCTTGAAACATCCAGGAGGAAGCCGTCATCAGCTGCTCCTTCCTGTAACAACCCTTCAACCCAAAACAATTTTTGGGTTTTACATCGATGAGTGGGGCTATATTTCTCATCACAATGAAAGCAAAGGCCCTTCATTCGTCTGTCTCTAGCTTCTACCGGCGTGAGTCTTTTGATGACTGGAGCCGCCGTCTTCGGGTCAATTGGATTGGGCACCATGGCTGGACGCCCCACATCTGTTCGAAACATCCTCCTGCGTAGGTTTGCCTCCTCTTCTTGTAATCGTGCCAAACTGAACGCATCGGGTAGATTGGTTGGGCTCAATTTCTGCACGCCAATTCTGATATCATCTCGTAAGCCACTGAGGTATAAGCTAACGAGATATGGCTCAGAGAGCCCCTTTACTCTCTTTGATAGACGCTGAAACTCTCGCTGGTAATCAAGCACTGCAGATGTTTGGCGAAGCTTAGAGAGCTTTCCCGCGAAATCTTCACTTTTTGTTGGCCCAAAACGTGCATCCATGGCAAGCACAAACTGCCCCCATGTCGCCCCAAGGGAGTAATCATTATACCACTGATACCACTCAATGGCATCACCCTCCATGTTGAGGGAGGCGACAGTTAACCATTGATCCTCGGGCACCTGATGATAACAAAAGTATTGCTTTGCTTTGAAAAGCCAACTGCTCGGATTCGTTCCATCAAAACGTGGGAACTCGAGTTTCATCGACCGCGTATGGATGCCGCCATTAGTGCCAAACGAGTTAGCATGGTGGGGTCTGGCTTTGCTGGAGGATGAATCCACGTCTTTAGAGCTTCCCTTGAGGTCCTCTAATCTCTGTATGATCTCAGCCAAAAGAACACCATGTTGCTCAGTAGTGCCCTTTAGCGCTTCTTGAGACACTTGAAGGCTTCGCACCTTCTCCTCCAACTGCGCTGCCCGTGTGCCTTCCGCCATCTCAGGAGCGTGCTCTGATACCAAATTGATACGATGATTCTTGCGTCCCCGAGCTATGGTGACGAATTGAAGCCACTGCTCAAAAGAGAAAGCAAGGAGATAGTTTTAATCTCAAAAAGGGAGATTGCACCTTAAAGTTTTGCAGAGAAGAAATGCCAATCCTTTTATTAATGGGTTCTCAGCATATATATACATGATACAGAACCAAACGGCTACTTTCCAACGTTCCTAAGAAATAACAATATCCCTGAGAATAGGGTTACATGGTTCCAACAGAAATACTAGTATTGGACACCTTATTCAAGACCCAGTCATGAGCCTCATCTCATGCAACATAGAATGACTCAGTCAACCCCATGCACATGATACATGAAAAGAGCATGTATCAGATTTGGTTTTAGTTTCAATTTGGATGAAACTTGGACCCTCTAGGCAGTAAAAAAAAAAAAAAGGATTTCTACACATTAGGTGGGACTGATCTTGCATTTTATCACCTCTGGGGGCCCACTTCCGGAGGTGGGACTGATCGACACCTCCATGAAAGGTCGCCAGACCTGTTTTTTCAAACAAAAGCTGTTTGTTCACATTTTCCTTGCTGTGTACAGTATTTTGACAGTATTGTCTGTATAGACCTAGTCTGCGTTGTTTATTATCTCTGCTAGATTTCTTAAAGAGCATCTACTCTTCTCTGATTATTGTAGCAACAAAGAGCATCTACTTTTCTTTGAGTATTCTATCTCTTTGTGCTGTTGTTGTTATTATATCTGCTGGGTTTCTTAAAGTACATCTACATTTCTCTGAGTATCGCACTCTCTTTGTTGTGCTAATACGGAAAAGATAGAATTGCTTTGATAAAGTTTGATGGAAAAAATTACGCATCTTGGTCTTGCTAATTTCAAGTGTATCTTGAAGGGAAGGATATGTGGGGATTTAGTTCAGGATTTGACCCAAAACCCTCAGAAGATACTGTCTTGGAATACAAAAGATGCCAAGATCAAAATATGGAATCCTGGATTTCTTGAACCTCAATATATCCTTAATCTAAAACCCTACAAAACATCTACGAGTATGTGGGAATATTTGAAAAAGGTTTATCATAACGGAAACTTTGCACGACAATATCAACTAGAGCTTGAGATTGCTCAATATTCTCAAGGAGCCTCATCTATCCAGGACTACTACTCAGGATTTCTCAACTTATGGGTTGACTCTGATGAGATAAAATATATGAAGGTATCTAAAGTTGCTCGTTTTGAGATACAACTATTACAACATACCATTCATAGGGACCAATTTCTCATGAAATTGATGCTTGAGTATGAGATTGTTCGTTCCAATCTTATGAGCAAAGTCTCATATCGATTCTTAAATATTCGTCTAAATGAACTCCTGCATGAGGAACAAAATCAGATAACTCAGCATGCTTTGAAACAACAATCTTCAAGAAATGCTACTGGAGTTTGCTATCTCGCAACTGAAGAACGTCAGTATGTTACCTCTCAGGGATCTAGTAAGGACCAAACAACTTATGTTGCAAAAGGAACTTCTTAGGGCAGAGATTTTAGTAAAATCCAGTGCTATGGTTACAAAGATTTTGGGCATTATAATTCTTAGTGCAAGCAGAAATTTTGCAATTATTGCAAAACAAATGGGCATGTCATTGTAGATTGCAAAAAGAGGCCACAAAATCGCACCCCTTGGGCCTATTATGCCAACATTGTAGCTAATACTTCTTCTTGCAATACTACTTCAGCCTCAATCATTCCTTCACTAGTGCTTGCCTCCAACTCTACTCCTTCTATCACTCTTGAGCCGATTCAACAAATGATCATAAATGCCTTCTTTGCACTTGGCATTTTAGGTAATCATCAACCATTTTTTTCAGACTGGTATCTTGATTCCAGAGCCTCAAATCGCATGATTTCCTCCTCTTCTCATCTATCCAATGTGCAAAAGTATAATGGTAAATTACAAGTTCATACTGTTGATGATCCAAAAGCTTTCTATTGCAGCTCTTGGTGATGTTGTTCATCCATTTCCTCTGAAAGATATTTTCTTATCTCCATCTTTAACAACAAATCTTTTGTCTGTTGGCCATTCAATTAATGATAATTGTAATATCTCTTTTTCTCGTTCCAGTCGCATTGTGTAAGATTAAGTCTTGGGGAAGGTGATCAAGACGAGCCTAAGTGTGGTCATCCTTTTCCTCTTCTTGTGCCGCCTTCTCAAAATAAACGTGTATCTGCTTTTTCTTGCTTCTCTTCTAACGACGTTTGGAGGCTCTGACATTATAGATTAGGCCATCCTCATTAAAAAATGTTATCATTTATGTTAAACAATGACATGATGAATGAAAATAGATTTTCTCTTCGGAATGTTTTTGATAATTTTTCTGCATGCAAACTTGGAAAGAGCAAGGTTCTTCCTTTTTCCTCTACAATCTACTATAGCTTCAAAATGTTTTGACATTATTCATAGTGATGTCTGTGGAATTGCTCCAGTAATTTCTCATTCTCACTGTAAGTATTGTGTCACCTTTATCGATGACCATAGTCGATTCACATGGGTATATTTTTTGCATTTTAAATCAAAAGTATTTGATGTTTTTCAAAAATTTATGGCTTATGTAGAAAATCATTTTTCAATTCGCATTAAAACCCTACGGTCTGATTCAAAGGGTGAACATATGTCACATTAATTTCAATAGTTTTTTGCAAAAACACGGGATTTTGTCTCAACAATCATGTCCATATACTCCTCAATGGAATGGAGTTGCAGTACGAAAAAGCATCTTTTAGATACTGTTTGCTGTCTTCTCTTAGTATCCTTTGTTCCCACTAGATTTTGGGCAGAAGCCTTAGCCACTGCGATTCACTTAATCAACCGCATTCCATCCACCTGCCTTTCCAAATGAATCTCCATATTATCGTCTCTTCCACACACAACCTACTTACCCTCACTTGCATATTTTTGGATGGATGTGCTCTCTCTCTCTCTCTCTCTCTCTCTCTCTCTCTCTCTTTCTCTGAGCGTACAAAACTAACTGCTCAATCTGTTAAATGTCTTTCCTTGGCTACGCTTCGCACCAAAAATGGATTCTTTATTATGATCCCGCATGTAATCGCATCCATGTTTCTAAAAATGTCATTTTTTTTGGAAAACCAAAGTTTTTTTCCTCATCATCATGCGCCATTACCTTCATTTACTCACTTGCCCGATTTCACTCATGCGGGATCTTCTCCACCACTTATTGTTTATGAAAGGCGTGGTCAAAAGGATATTCCAATTCTTAATCCCCTTCCAGATCTACCACCTGATCTTGCTCCTGAACCGCCACCAGCACATGATGCTACTCTTGCTACTAGTTCTTCTCCTATTCCACTTTGACAGTCCAATCGTCTCTCTTGGCTTCCAGACGGATATGGCTTCACTCGCACTTTATTGCTTGCCACTTTATCCTCTGTTGCCATCCCTAACTCTTATTCACAGGTAGTGAAGTATGACTGTTGGCAGAAGGCTATATGCAAGATGAATTAGATGCACTTTAGGCAAATCATACATAGGATATAGTTCATTGTCCCTCATCTGCAAAACCCATCGGATGCAAATGAGTCTTATCTGTTAAACTTAAAGCCTATGGTTCATTGGGTCGCTACAAGGCTCGACTAGCTGCACTTGGCAACCGTCAAGAATATGTCTTTGACTATGATGTGACTTTTTCCCCAGTTGCAAAAATGACGATATTCGTATTGTTCTTGCTATTACTGCTTCTTACGTATGGCCTCTTTACCACTTTGATTTCAAGAATGCTTTTCTTCATGTTGATCTCAAAGAAGTGGTCTATATGTGCCTTCCACAAGGACTCACCGGAGTGTCTGCAGGTGATGTTGCTCGCTTCTAACAATCTCTCTATGGTCTTAAGCTGGCACCACACACTTGGTTTGAGAAATTCCGCAACGCCCTACTTCAAATGCAATTCCATCATAGTGCATCAGATCCTTCCATGTTTTTACATCATTCCTAGCATGGGATTACAATTCTTCTAGTTTATGTTGATGACATCATCATCTCGGGTACAGACTCTAATATGATAACACTTCTCCAAACCTCTCTTCATGAGTCTTTTCATATCTCTCACATATTTTCTAGGACTTGAAGTACATCATGTTAGGGATTTTGTAGATTGCAATTTGATGGATGCATTATCATTCTAGCATCATTTGATTTACACACATATGCATTGTTTTAGAAAAACTTGAAATCTTGATTGCAAACATGCATTGTTTTTAAGACTTGTAAACATGTTGATTTATGCATGTTTTGATTTTTAACTTGGATGCATTTGTTTTAAAAAAGAAGTTTTAGAAATCAAGCAAGCCTATGGTTTAAATCTTTCAAATCCTTTTAGGCTTTTTATGTTTCATGTTTTAAAACCCTTAAAATGATTTAAAACATGTTTTCAAGCTTGATTCAATGGCCCAAAAGTTCCTTTGAAAAATACTTTGAAAAATACCATTTTTAGGGAATTTTGGTCCTAGGGGATCGACCGGCCGCCCCTGCCACACTGCGCGGTCGACCGGGTAAAGTGTTGTTGGCCCTTTTTCAAACGGTTCGTTTTTTTACCGTTGTGAAGGCCAGGTCGACCGGGGAAGAGCCATTGGGCACTTTTTGGCTATAAATACTAGTTCATTCCTTTGTCAAAAGTTAGCAATTTTAAGGCCCTCCTTGAGATGTTTTGAGGCCAATAAAAGGGGAATGAGCTAAGGGATGAAAGGGGTCATTAGGAAAGTTAAAGCTTGGATTAAAGAAGTTAAATCACCAAGTAAGCTTTACTTTCCTTAATCATATGTTTTCATGCTTTGCTTAATTATTGGTAAACCTTTTCTAGCATGATAAACTATGATTTGTTGTGTCCTTAACATGTTTTATGTTTTGAATTGATTTATTGTTTTGGATGCATCACCATGATTCAATTCAAGTAGTACTTAAATTGATATATCTAAGTAGATCATGTTAATGAAAACATCTTTGAAATTATATGTAACATGATTCCTATACTTAGTTGAATCTTTGGTTGTTGTTTTTCATCATAAGAAAATCACTTTCAAATATAACTTATGTTTTGGATTCAATATCTTTACAAATCTATGTAACTTTGTTTTAAAGTTTCACAACTTGCTTTTCTTTGATAAGTATATCATTTTCAAGTTGCATTTATAATTACATATGATTTGTCCCCTAATTTCAATCAAATCTATTTTTATGTTTTATGAGCTACATTATTGATTTGATTGACATCCCTATGCATCACATGTTTTGTGCTTAGAATTTCACAACTCGTTTAGGATACAAATGTATATCTTTTACAAGTTATTTTTAACATGTGAATTGCATTCTTTCCTCAATCATAAATGTTTTTATGAGCTAAAACTTTCAAAAGCCTTAGGCATACATTTATGAGCTTTCATTTTAAAAATGATTGAGGACATCATGCATACACATTGAGCATTCATCTTTGCATTCATCGTGTGTGTGTGTGTGGAGTAGTTTTTCACTTTCATATCCGCCTATTTAAGAGGCATTGTATTGAGCTTAATTGTATCTCCATCAAGTGTATTATAGACACTATTTAGAGAGATAACCAACCTTTTGGTTGAAGAGGTTATTGTTTAGCCTAAGAAAAGCATAGTGTAATAGGTTGATGTTGAGCCTTGAAAAACATCATTGTAGAGGTTATTGCTTAGGCTATTGAAAAGCATAAATAGTGGAAATCCGATGGGGTGTTGGATCACAAGCCGGTAGTGGATGTAGGCATTGAGGCCGAACCACTATAAATCCTTGTGTGATGGTGTATGCTTTGTGGTGATTTTCTTTGTAAGCTTCCGCATTTATATACTTAATCACCACTTGTGACTAGTTGGATTTAAAGAAGTTAAAATTGGTTAAAATTGGTCATAATTGAAGCTCACCCTATTCACCCCCCCTCTAGGGTTCGGATCCCCGGACTTTCAATTGGTATCGGAGCGAGGTTACTCCATTTTATGGCTTAACAACCCGGAGTTGATCCTTTCTAGATTAGAATCCTAGTGTTGTGTTTTATTGCATATCTTTTTAAAGATTTTCACTATGATCGAAAATGAATTTTCCCCATAGTATCATTGCACCACTCTAAGACTTTCCCAAGTTATATCTTCAAGAGTTGGTGAGTCCTCAAGTGAACTCTCAAGGACATCCTTTTCAAGACCTTAGGTGAATCTTCAAAGGTAGACCATTAGACTAACCTTAAGGCATTGAACCTCTCTAGACCAACCTATTCTTTTTAATTAAATCTTTTTGTTGGTCATGTTACATTTGCATTTTGTTTCTTTATAGTCACATCTCTTAAAATGCAATGTTTCTTTGTGATCATTTGATTTTGTCTTCATGAACTTTTAAGTTATATCTCATGGTTTTCAAAATCCTTTGATTGCAATATTTTCATGATGGATGTGCATTTTGTTCATATAGTTATATCTCTTGTAGTGCGTATCTATTCATGATCAATTGATTGTGATTATAAAAGCTTTCATAGCTCGATTTTTCATGATCAATTGATGTTGGAAAATCATTTGATGAATGTCATAGTTAGATCTTTTTTGTAAATCAAATGATTTGAAGCAATTTAAGTTTTCCATTGATTTTTTCAAGTTATATCTCTTGGTATGGAAAATATGTGTTCAATTTGTATGAGTGTCTATTGTCATTTTTAGAATACAAATTGAAAATTTATAATAGTACACTTCTTGTTTTTCAAATTCACTTGCTCATAATTCTATAAATGATTCTTTGTTGGAATTTCAAATATTGAAGTGATTTGAAAAACTTTGGAAAATGTTCTAAGTTTTATTGGTTGTATTTATAGATGCATTTTCCTTGAATTTATTTCCACTTGCTTAATTATGATTATATCTTTTGGAAGGAAATAATTTTTACAAACAATTTGCATCTTTGCTCATTTAGTTACATTCTTTTTATGCAAATTGATTTTGATGTCTTACATTGCATGGTTGGATATGGTTTCATTGATTTGCATGTTTGTGCCTAACTTGGTATATTTTTTTTCATTCATGCAAATTGATGATTGTTTATGTGCTTCATAGTAAAATCTTTTGTTTTATTATTATTTGAGCTTATTAAGTACATTTGTGATTTAATGTGCTAAGTTCATTTGGTATGAACCTCATATCCTTTTTCTATTGCATTGTAAGTTTAGTACATTTGCTAAGAGTGGAGATGTTGCATGATAGGTTAATGGATCATTTTAGATGAATTGGAATTATCCATTGTTCTTAATAGGTATATCCATATATGTGATCCATCTTCATCTTTATGCGATCCATGATGTCCCACTAACTCCATACCTTCTTGTGCTTGCTTAGTTATATTCTTTATTGATGATATGGTATGAGTTAGATCTTGACTGTTGATTGATCCTCTCTATGCAAATGTCAAATCGTTCTATGTATGGTTGTGATCTTAGTTATATTTGTAGAAATCATACTAGAACTCAAATCCATCCTCTATGCATTCTAGTCATTTCTTTTGGGATGGTTATGATGTTGATTCATGTATATTCTCTAAGTGATTTCATCCTTATACATGTTTCAACTTCATAGTAGTGATCTTGATCATATGAAACTCTTTGAAATCCATTACTCGTATATTTATATGTTTGATGGATATCTTAGATGTTGAATTCATATGATTTAGTCACTTTCAAAATTGCATGCATTACAAAGCTATATCCTTTTGCATTGCAATTTACCTTGTTCATCACTATGCTCATTAGTTATATCTTTAAAAGTGATGAATATCCATTTATGATGCTTGATGGAATTTTGTGTTTGTCACATTCTTGCTCTTTATCATGTTGTCAAATTCAATTGGTTTCAATTGGTACAATTTTCGATTGGTTTGATTTCTTGTGAATGTGATAGACCTTGTGTACATTGGATTGAACTTGATAGTAATATATTTGTTCCATGTCACACTCCATTAGCATCATAATTTTCATGTTTGCCACCTCTCTTGCTCATATAGGTAAATCTCATGACCACCATGTTTATGTATTCATAATCTTGGTTGGTTATTAGTTGAGGTTGGCTTCATGTTTGAATTTCATTTCACTCATCTTGCACATTAATAGTCATATTTATTGATTGAATGAAATGATTTCAAAGCTTTCATAGCATATGATTTTCTTAGTTAAATTATTTGATGCTATGTTTAGTAAACCCCATTATATCATAGATAACTCTAATTTGGATTTTTCCTAATAGTTATATTTTTAAATCCATTTTAGAGTGATTGATTTTATAGTCTTATCTTTGAATCTCAATTGGTATTCTTTGTTTTTCCAATTGGTATCCATGATCGCTTTTTTCCTTGACCTTGCTTTCTTTTGGTAATTTGATCATATTGTGCTCTATAGTTAAACGAATCTAATCATTCTCTTGAAGTTGACCCTCAATTGGTAAAACCATCTTCTTCTTGAACCAAATAGTTATATCTTTGTCAAAGGTTTGACAAAAGGAGAGAATGGATTGAGGGGGAGTGTAAATCTTCATAAGAAGTATTAGTTTTGATCAAATTCACCCTTAGATTTGTTAGGAATTTTGTATTTGCAATTTGATGGATGCATTTTCACTTTAGCATCATTTGAATTTTCACACTTGCATTGTTTTAGAAAACCTTGAAATCTGGTTTTATACATGCATTGCTTTTAAGATTTGTAAAAGTATTGTTTTATGCATGTTTTGTTTTTATACCTGGATGCATTGGTTTTAGAATCCAAACTCTTTTTGAAAACCTAATTCTTTGTGCATTACTTTTGAGAAATCATATTGAGAATTTAGGTTTGTGCCTTGCATACATTCATCTCTTTCAGAATCATTTTTGTATGCATTTTTATGTGAAAAGAGTTTTTAGAAATCAAGCTAGCCTATGTTTTAAATCTTCCAAATTATTTTAGGCTTTTTGTGTTTCATGTTTTTAAACATCTTCATTTGATTTAAAACATGTTATTCAAGCTTGATTTAGTGGCCAAAAGTTCCCCTAAGAAATACTTTGAAAAGTTGCATTTTTGGGATTTTTTGGTCCAGGGGGTCTGCTGCCAGTGTGGCCGATCGACCGGGAACACTGTAGGCAGAAAGGGCCCCTGGAGCCCCAACGGTCATATTTCTGACCGTTGTGTGATCCCGGTCGACCGAGACCTGTTTCCAGGTCGACCGAGGACTAGCCGTTGAACTGTTTTTCATTATAAAGTCCATTCATTTCCAACCTTTTTTTGAGGCTTGAACCATGAACTTTTGAGACCATTTTGGAGCCAAAGAAAGGGGAAGAAGTTGGAAAGGCTAGAGGGCTATTTGGAAATCAAATGCTTGAGTTTTAAAAAGGTAGATCTTACTTGTCATTTGATTTCCATTAAAATTAGAATCTATGCATGTTTAAATCTTTGTATTTTCTTTTATGCATGATTTCTAGTTTGTAAAGAGATGTTTAGCAAACTCAAATCATCTTTGGTAAATTAGATTGGTTTGCAAACTCTCTTAACTAAATCACATACATTCTTAGATCTTATTATTCATACAACTTGTTTATTTCATTTCTTCAAAGTTGTTTGAATATTTTATGTGATTAGTTTTATCTTCAATCATCATTTTATAAGCTTTGATTTTAAAATGCATCATGCATTCATTTAAGAGCTTCATTGTTGAAATTGATTGAAGAAAAGCATTCATACACTTGTGCACACACTTTAGCTCATTTAGTGTATGTTTGTAATTTGAATTACACTTTCATATTAGCCTATGTAGAGGCAATTCAATTGTGCTTAAATTGTATCCCTTGGAGTGATCTTTTGTGAAGACACTTTCTTAGAGAAATCTTCATTTGTAAAGGTTATTGCTTAGCCTAAGAAAAACATCTTGTAAAGGTTATTGCTTAGCCTAAGAAAAGCATTTTGTAAAGGTTATTGCTTAGCCTAGAAAAGCACATTGAGAGGTTGTTGTTGAGCCTAGAAAAACAACATTGTAAGGGTTATTGCTTAGCCTAGTAAAAAGCATAAATAGTGGAAATCCGGTGGGGTTATTGGATCACAAGCCGGTAGTGGACGTAGGCATTGAGGCCGAACCACTATAAACCTTTGTGTTGTGGTGCTTGCTTTTGTGGTGATTGTTTATATTAGCTTCCGCATATTGTTTGTTTAATCATCACATGTGACTAGTTTATGTTAAGAAAGTAAAATTTGTTTAAATTGGTCATATTTGTAGGACACCCTATTCACCCCCCCCCCCCCCTCTAGGGTTAGGATCCCAAGGACTTTCAGGATTGGCTTTGAACCCTTAGAGACTTCTATCCATACATGATAACCTGTTATATATTTCATTTTCGATTTCTTTTATTAACAAGTGCTTCTAAAAGGTATTTTCCTTATTTCATGTGTGTAGGTACCTTTGTAATTTAATGTCAAAGGGGGAGAGAGCATTCAAGTTCTCTAAAGGGGAAGAGAATGTCCAAGCTTCCTAAGGAGAGATTTTGTATGATCTTCTACAAGGAGAGAGAATGAATATCTTACCAAAGGGAGAGAGAGGCATGGTCAAAGGGGGAGAAGTGAAAGACGAGAAAGCTTGGGAGCTAATGAAGATGTGTCGCGACCCCGGAATGGGACCCCGGGCCCGCGACGAGTTGATTGATGATGATTATCTTGATTTCCTACAGGTTCCCGCGGTGAGGATTCCCGAAACACGCAGAATCTGTCTCACACGATCAAGTTTGCGGAAGCGTGTAGTAAATCACATCAAGATGAACACTAATAAATTTTTAAGTGCTATGTCAAATAATATCAAGACATAGTATCAAAAGAAAGGAGTTAACATGACATTCCCAACATAGTTCAAGTTATGAGGCTACACCAAAGTAAGTTAAGTTAAATCCCATAAGAGGCCAACAAAGGCCAATACAATTCTCAAAATAATAAAAGAACCCCATGACAAAAATGGCGAAACTCAAGAACCCGCCCGACGTCTAATTGACATCGTCGGGCTGCCACTCTCTAACTGGGGGTGGCTCAAGAGCCTCCTCCGGACACTCCTCCTCAAAGGCAACGTCACCTGCCCTGGGCACCAACAAACAAGGATCAAACACAACGGTTTGGCAAATAATCAATTTAGGTACAAGCATGGAACCATAAACATTTTAAGAAAATCATAACCACGAATCACTGATTTGAAATACTCAAATGACTGAGGTACATTTTCAAGAATACATAACCAAGCTGAGATACTAAAACAAATTAGCATGGATACGTATATTATCATGAATAGTTACAATCCACAAAGAGCCCATCCTTTCTCTATCATATATAATGAAAAGAGCAAGCACGCACGACAAGCACGATATACATAATATAATCACGACACAATTCCCACATATACGGGGATTTCCGGCCGCGGAACCGGACACGCACGATGTGTAATAAATACACGACCAGTCTGTAGACAGTCCACATGTTTAAAGACCCCCTAGACAGTGGATCAAACTAAAAGGGCAGTCCAAGCTCAGTGGTGTTCACTAAATTCATGAATGCACAAAACACGCGAAACACTATCAAAACATGTCGAGATAAAAAAAGGGAAAGTCACTTATCAAAACACGACGAACACGACTAGTAAAAGGCATAATTAATATGCATAACACGCTTAGGAAGTGACCCTTTTTTCTTGAAACACATCTTCAAAACGAGCTTGTACTTAAACTTCAAAACGAGTACACGATGATACTCATTGCATCAAAGCCAAAGTACGAATACAAAGCCTAACGAGCACATGTAAGGGCCTTTGATTGATCCTTGTGTAATTAAACCCAATGTTGGAAATTTAAAAGAGAATCGATGCCCCAGAAGTTAAAAGACATCTCAGGTTCGAGTGCATAATATCAGGCTAAAGGTCACTTAACATGTTCTAGTTTTCATTCTTGCAAATACTCTTCAAAACAGGCAATTTGTCAATTTCGGTCAGCTCGCGGTCAGGTGTGGGCTAGCCAAACTAGGATCTGGCGGCTAGCCGCCAGCTGACCGACAGGTTGACCGCTGGAAATCCAGGTCCAAACGCATCTCTCTGGAAAAGAAACCGAACTGACTTTGGTCGGCTTACGGTTAGCCGAAATGCAACCCGGCGGCTAGCCATAAGCTAACCGTAGGGCTGACCGCTAGGACCCCGGTCTGAACTTAGCTCTCGGGAAAAGGAGCCGAAACGTTCGGTTGGCCAGCGGTTAGCCGAAATGGGGTATGGCGGCTGGCCGCTAGCTAACCGTCAAGCTGACTGTTGACACCAAAAATGTCACTTTGCCTCTTTACACCAAAAGCTACATGGAGTCGCATCCTACCAAAAATAGGCAGGCGCCACTTCAAGCATCAGATCTTGTCAGAATCAAACAAAAACTGCAAGGTCATTCAAAACAACCAAAACAGAGGTACACATGAAGTTTCGGGCCATTCCGACATCATTTGGCCTAGCTTCACTTCTCCAACAGCTAAACAAGCGCTCCCGGCGGTGGCAGAATCGGAGACACCAAATCTTCGATCAGGGCCTATGGATGTTCTCAAATTATGTCCAAAGGGCTCCACGTCAAGTCTCAAGTCAAACCAGCAACGTTTGACCCATCATCAACTCTCCAACGGCTGAATCAAGCCTATCAGCGGCAGAGCACCCCGGGACCATGGCACCCAATTCGGAGCTTGTGGATCATCTCAAAATGACTCCAATAGGCTCCTCGTCGAATTTCAGGTCAATCGGACATCGTTTGACCAGAAGTCAAATCTCGACATCTCCCTCGCGGTGAAATCAAAGGCAAGCGTTTGCATGACTCCAAATGGCTTCAAAACTCAAACGAAAGCCTATGGTTGGTCTTATCTACTGATGAGGGAGTCACCCGTCGAATTTCAGGTCAATCGGACATCGTTTGACCAAAAGTCAAAGCTCGGCATTTCCCTCGCGGTGAAATCAAAGGCAAGCGTTTGCATGACTCCAAATGGCTTCAAAACTCAAACGAAAGCCTATGGTTGGTCTTATCTACTGATGAGGGAGTCACCCGTCGAATTTCAGGTCAATCAGACATCGTTTGACCAAAAGTCAAAGCTCGGCATTTCCCTCGCGGTGAAATCAAAGGCAAGCGTTTGCATGACTCCAAATGGCTTCAAAACTCAAACGAAAGCCTATGGTTGGTCTTATCTACTGATGAGGGAGTCACCCGTCGAATTTCAGGTCAATCGGACATCGTTTGACCAGAAGTCAAATCTCGACATCTCCCTTGCGGTGAAATCAAAGGCAAGCGTTTGCATGACTCCAAATGGCTTCAAAACTCGAACTAAAGCCTGTGGTTGGTCTTATCTACTGATAAGGGAGTCACACGTCAAATTTCAGATCAATCGGACATCGTTTGACCGAAAGTCAAAGCTCGACATTTCCCTTGCGGTGAAATCAAAGGCAAGCGTTTGCATGACCCCAAACGGCTTCAAAACTCAAATGAAAGCCCATGGTTGGTCTTATTTAATGCTCAAGAAGCTTCACCTCAAATTTCAGGTCATTCCGACATCGTTTGATCCTGTTTCAGCTTCTGGCAGAAAATCAGCAGTTCTGCATTCGACTTTTCCCGGAAAATCAGAAACTTTGCAAACCAATTTGCAAGGATTCTCATCAGGTTTTTCAGAGGTAAATCAAGCCAAATAATGTGGAGAAATGTCAAAGAAAATAAGCAAAAAAAACGGAAGAAAAAAACGACGAGAAACGGCCAAAAACGGGCCCCAGGAAGGGATTTTTCCCCCAGGGTCGCCGGCGACCATGGGCCCGGCGACCCTGGGAGGTCCGGGGCGCCGATTTCGCCCCGGGACCCCCCGTTTCGTCCGTTTTCGCGAGACGAGTTGTTCTGTCCCTGTGATTTTTCCAGATTCAGGCTTTTGAGGCTCCAAATTCACTGATATTCATCAAGATCACAGGACTCCTTTCCAGAACTTCAAAAACTTCATTGATCGCCAGCCGAACAACCAAAAAAGTGCACTTTCTGCCCGCCCGATTGTGAAATCAACTGGACAGATGCTGCAGGCCCGCTGGTATCAACCAATGTCTGAAACTACATGATCATCTGATGTTGATTTACATAAGGATCCATCGATGATCATCGCAAAGGGGATTCCAAAAGACGCAACATGGCCCGCAACTCTTCAGCTACTAAAGCGGCCACTTAATGCTATCAATTGGCCCGTTTATGGCAAGTTAATGCGGTCATTAACCCATTATCTTGGACGGCCCAATCAGAAGCCTCTGTTCAGGAGTTACAAGTCCAAGCAATCATGGCATTCAAGCCATGAAACTCCTAACATAATGGAGATTAAAGGCGATTAAATGCCCATGACTCTCCTCCGCCAATGAAATCCAAGGGGCAGGAGTTACAAAGCAAGAGACAATTAAACTTGTAACTCCTCCCTTAATGAGCTTTATTACCATAAAGGCTCATAAATCACTCCTAAATGCTACCTAAAGGCCTATAAATAGGAGTCACCTCCAAAGTTTTCAGGAGGAAGAAAAATTCTCAGAAAGAAGAAAAATTCTCAGGAAGAAGAAAAATTCTCAGGAAGAAGAAAAATTCTCAGGATCAAGAAAAATTCTCAAGATCGAGAAAAATTCTCAGAATGAAGAAAAATTCTCAGAAAATTGCCTGAAGATCTGAAGCCTCTGAAAATCCAGACACTTTGCGAACGAAGAAACTCTGCTGCAGCAACCAACACTACAAGGTGATTGAAGTCCCTTGGGGGGCCATCCCCCCAAGGTTCCACTTCTCCTTCTATCCAACATGGCTGGACATGGCTCTTCAGCCCGTCTACTCGGCTTTTTATTGAACATAAGACCTTCTTTCGGTCTTTGTTCTCTAAAAATCTGAGGATATAGCCAAGCCAAGCGAATCCAAAGCATCCGACGTTCTCATTTGCATGGATGATGGCGGAGTCCATACATGACTCGCGACTGTCAATCTAAACGGGTCCCTCCCACAATCTCCTGAAAAGTTAGATTCTTCCTTTCTCGCTTTTCATTGTATTTTGTATTTTTTTTAAAGAGACAAAAAACCACAACTCTTGTCTTTCATTATTGATGAGAATTGTAAATCGGCTATAAACGCCACAAATCGGCTATAAATGCCAAAAAATCGCCTTTTACGGCAAAATAAAAAACTGTCTCTTTTCTTAAATATATATGCAATGGAAACTTGAAAAGAAGTTGATTTCCTTTTTTACTTGCGAAGATTGATCTCCGGATCATCACTTGCAATTCCAAGTAAAATAGAAAATCTGGCACACCCACCCAAACACCCAAAAGCGTTGATGCACGCTCCGCCCTCCGGGGGCGAAAGGGTCGGACCAAACGGACTCCCACGTCCGCTGACGCCCGGTAGCGCCCGGGGCCTGGAGCGCGTTCCATCAAGTTGGCACACCCGGTGGGACCCGTTTACTTGAGAACACTGGATGCTTGGAATTGAAATATTCGCATATTATATCTTTGCTTATGTTTCATTTCCGAATTCCTTGGCTACCTTTTGGCTGGTGGCCTATGTTGGATTTCGCATGAGATGGGATTTTTTGGAAATTTCAAATTCTTTCAATCTATTTCCATTCTTTCTCTTTTCAAAAAAAAAAAAAAAAGTTCAGATTTCTCGTTTTGGATTCAAAATTGAGAAACTTTGATCCTTTCCTTTCTGGGCATTGGCGCTCGCGATTATCCGCTGAGACCGGCTTGGATCAGGGATTGGGCCATTGTTTCTCTTTGATGAGTCTGTTAGAGATTTCAAAAAAAAAAAAAAAGAAGCAAACTTCTTTGCCTTGGATTCAAAATTGAGAAGTTTTGATCCTATCCTATCGTTCATCGCGCTTGCAGAAATGTTGAGCCTGTTCGACTAAGGTTTTGGATCATTGTTTCTCTTTGATGAAGTCATTAGAATTTAAAAAAAAAAAAAATTCAAAAAAAAAAAAAAATCAAACTTCTTTTCGTTTTGGATTCAAAATTGAGAAGTTTTGATCCTATCCTATCGTTCATCGCGCTTGCAGAAATGTTGAGCCTGTTCGACTAAGGTTTTGGATCATTGTTTCTCTTCAATGAGTCTAGTAAAAAAAAAAAAAAGAAAGACATAGACCGCTAAGGCCAAACCAACTGCGTTCTTTGATCTCGGTTGATTCAAGAAAAGCCTTGTCCAGAGTGTGGAGACAGCCTGACTGTTCGAGGCAAGGGTCCTCCAAACGGGTTCATTAAGTAATCCTACCCTTACCTGGGGGCAATTCTATCAATTGTGATTTCATAAGACCGGGTTAGGAAGCCTATGTGTGCTCTCTTGTCTTTTAAATAAAAATTGTAAAAAAAAAAACTAAACTTTTCAAAAAAAAAAAAAAAAAAAATCTTAAAAAAAAAAAAAAGGCTTTCATCATTTTTAGGTTCAGATCTGAGAAATTTTGGTCTCTTCCTTTCTGAGCACCGGCGCTCGCGATTATCTGCTGAGCCCGTGTTCAGATTGGAACATCATTTGCTCTCTTTGATGGACCTGATCTTGGCCTTTCAAAAAAAAAAAAACTCTCGTCATTTTGGATTCAGATCCGAGAAATTGTGGTTCCTTCCGGGGTACTGGTGCTCGCGGAAATCGTTGAGCCCGTCTTTGGATCAGGATACCACATGCTCTCCTTGATGAATCCATTTTGACATTTCAAAAACCAGAGGATCCCATCTCATAGATGCGATCTCCAGCATTTGTGTCTAGCGGTGCTAGTACGCCCTTTCAGGGTCTACTGTATTCGCGACCGGCGCATTTGTAAACTCCAACCTTATATTCTTCTTATCTCGAGCAAGCCCTGCTTCGCGATAAGTCGAATTTAGGTTTACAATTGCGTCTAGCAGTCACTGGGACGCTCATTTTGGGGCTCACCATACTTGCAATCAGAACAATTGTGCCCTCTATGGCTTTTGCCTTCCTCACGTCGCCTGGGTCATATCCCTTGAGCGATCTGAAAAGGCAAACCCATAGATTGCCTTTTTTTTCCATTTATAATCATTATATTCTTGTGATTACTAATGGATCTGGTCTTGTTTCAGAAGTTTACTAACAATGGCAGCTTCCTTGACCATCACCTTCGACGAGAAAAAGCACCAGCAGATGCTTCAACAGAAGCAGAATGTGCGCACTCATAAGCACACTGCTAGTTGCCACAGCGTCAACACCACCAATAATTCACCAAACTCCGGGTCGACCTCGACTCCCCGGACTATTTTCTTTGGGACATTGGGACCATTCCCACTTCCTGAAGAACAGGCTGCTCCCGCTAAGAAGCAGAAAATCGCCTCCCAATGTGTCACCGCCGTGACACAAAAGGCGACCCCCGCGAAGCCTCAGCCCGCAAACAGCCAGGTCCGTCCCAAGACTTGGTCCCCAGGGCCTTCATCGAAACAAAGGAGGTCCCGAGCATCTGCCAAGCCAGCATACCTGGCCCCGCTCAAAGAAAACCGGTTCTACCCTCTCTTCTACATGAAAGAGGAGAAACCCATTTCTGACCTGACTCCCAGGTCAATTCAGAATCAACCAGCTTGTTCCTACAAGCCAAAAAACAAATCCTACATCACCAGGCCTCCCCAACCGTCTGCTAAGGCCTGCAAAACTGCAGTTCGACCCTTCATCTCTACAGGGGCCGAGCTTGCACAATTCAAAGCCTCGCTGCAACAGGCGAAGGACCGGGTCCGCATCCTGTCCTTGCCTAACTACAAAGAAGACAAGCTCGGCTGCTGCGCCCGAGGGAGTACATCCTTCATCGTCAAGGCCCAGCCAGAGCTGACCGAAGCTCAACTCGCTCGTCGAGCACGCCGCCGCGCGTCATACCGACAAAAGAGACTAGAGAAACGGAGGACTCAACCTCCTACACTCCAAGTTTCCCAAAAATGGGTTGAAAAAGAAAGACCCAACCAAATTGTTGCTGTCCATATGGTTGGCAAAACCAGAAGACGCCAGAAGTCAGCA
Organism: Cinnamomum chago; assembly: GCA_038049695.1. NCBI lineage: Eukaryota > Viridiplantae > Streptophyta > Magnoliopsida > Laurales > Lauraceae > Cinnamomum > Cinnamomum chago. Next base: position 49,998,557 of record CP142456.1, read on the forward strand.
ACAAAAATCCATGTCAGGCGTCCGGAGACCCGCAGCATCTCCCGGACACGAAGACATAAAGAAAACTCTCCCACTCCTTCAAGCCAAGGACATCGGAGTGATCACTCTTCGAGCTCTTCATCTAAAAGAATGAGCTCTAGCTCAGTCACCAAGACTGTATCCTCTTTCGACTCTCGAAGAGTGAACGTCCTGGTCACAAATGCTGAGCAACCTCCGCTACATGATGATGTAGCTGTACGCATCCAGCAGCTGGAACAAGGACAGCAGAGAATAGAGGCCCTAATGGAAAACCTCCTTCTCACTATCCAACGTCCGCCAAACAATGAAGCTCCTCCGAGCCATCAAGGCGACGAAGAAAATGCGGAAAATAGTGAGTCACGCGCCCTTACCAAAAAGGACGTTGACGATATCCTCGCCAAAGCAAAAGAAGAGGATACGCTAAAGGAGCATGGGATCAAGCCACCATATCCCTTGTGGATGGACTCGGTCCCGTTCCCTACGAAATTCAAGCAACCTACTCTCCAAACGTATACGGGGAAAGGTTCAGCCAGACAGCATGTCATCCACTTCAAGATCCTGACAGGAGCTATTGCGGATCAAGATGCCCTCAAAATCCGCCTCTTTGCAAGCACCCTAAAAGGTACGGCCTTTGATTGGTACTCCACTCTTCCAGAGAATTCCATTCAGAATTGGACCATGCTGGAGACACGCTTCTTGACTCACTTCAAAGGTGAGGATCATCCTGTTACTATGGCTCAGCTCTGCAGCCTGAAACAGGGGGAGAATGAGTCTACATACGACTTCATTCACAAATGGAAAGCCATGGCGTACAAATGCTCCGATGTGCTGCCACAAGCGTCGCTGGTCGACATCTGCCGAAATAACATGAGAGCCAGAATCCGCTCCATGATCATCGGCAACAAATCAAAGAACTTGGGAGAACTCCTAGAAGCTTCTATGGAGGCTGAAACGGTGATCAAAGACCTCAACAGTCAGAAGTCATCAAAGAAGGAGCCAACCGCCATTGCAACCTCTAAACCAAAGAAGAAAGAGGTCCTCAATGTGCAGACCAAGTCAACTCCTCAGCCACAAAAGAAGGCTGAAAACAAATCTGCCGGAAAAATACCTGAACTCTCAGAAGCCTTCAGAGAGCGAGTAGAGAAGAAATACCCGTTCGACGAAGATGTTGACGAGATCTTTGAAGCTCTCATAGCAAATGGCAAGCTCACCTTGCCTGAGCCAAAGAGGCCGGAAGATGTTGGCAAAACCAACGATCCCCGGTATTGTCCATACCACCAGATGGTGTCACACCCTCTCAATCAATGCTTCGTTGTGAGAGAAAAGATAAACGAGATGTGGAAAAACGGAGTCATCACCTTCGACAAAAACTATGGGTCCGCCTCCGTCAACATGATCTCGTATGGACAAAACATCAAAATCACCAAAGAGGAAGATCACTACCTCCTTCAAGGTGATAAATAAAATCGAAGCGTCCGAGGGGCTGGTTCCTTACCCGACTCCAGATGGACAACCCTTATGGGTACACCCTGATCTCCTAGAAGATGAAAATTGGGAGATCGTAAAAACAAAGCCGACAGCTCGACAGCGAAGGCAGGCTAGGAGACACCTTTTCAAGCTCAAAAAGCAAGAGAAGGCCCAACCAAAGCAAGAAGTCGATGAAAAGGCAGAGGCCTCCTCTACCGCTTCAAAGACCTCAAAGGCGGTAAGAAAATTCATACTCAGTGATTTCATGCCACCTCAACTGAAAGAAGAGGCCACGCAGGGGGCATCATACTCTTGCAACTCGGTAGTTGGATTCGCCATGGATGGATATGAGTCCAGCGATACCGACGACGGATTCGACAGCACTGACGTGTGGAAAGAATCCCTTGAGACAGGAGAATACCTCTCTGATGAAGAGTGGGTCCCTGATACTTATCTTATGCCAGTAATCTGGTATGACCCCTTACGGCCACAAGGATCCTGGTCTGATGATGAAGATGACCAAGCGGCTGTACAAGAAAATGTTGTCATTCCAGCACCCGTCGTTGATCCTGTGGAAATCAACCATGTTGAGCCACAAGGAGATGATGAAGAAAAAGACCTGGCTCCTATGCCTGGTCTTGCAGAATATGCGAGGATCTTGCAGCGTCTAGCTCTCGAACAAGAGCGCGACCGCGTCAACGAGCTTCCTCCCAATCCGGAGCCAGGAATCCCTGAAGACCCTCAGGTACCTTCTCCCCTAACTCCTGAAAATGGAGAAAATTGTTGGATTGATGATCCTCTTACATCCGAGGAAGAGTCCGACTCCGAGCAGGCAACATCTCCCACTCGAGCTACCTGTAATGTTATAATTCAGGATCATAGCTCTTCCGAGGCCTCGTCTGATGATATCAGTTATACTCCGGCGACGCCAAGCAATATATCTTCTGAAGCTACCTCGTCTCATGAGACCTACACGGAGATAACACCCTCTCAGGTTTCTTCACCTGAGACTGTGACTTCAGAATTCACTTCCCTTCCGATTGATCGTCATAAAGAAAACCCGGCTGGGGATGATGAAGGGGTCGACGAAGAAGAAAAGTTGCAGGAAGCTGTTCAGGACTTGCTCCCGGAAAATGCTCCATGCAACGCAATCACTGAGGATACTAGCTTAGCTGCAGGAACACCCCCAGTGGAAGAAGTACGACAGCCTCTTGAAGACAGTCTTCCAAATGAAGATTCTTCTCAAGAAGCTCTCGAAGTTGGTAGAGGCACCCGTTCTGGTCGGGACTACCATAAAAGTTACAATACATCTTCCTTTACTTATGTAAACCCTGCTGGGAAAGATGTTATAACAGCCCCCAGTGGCAATAATGATGAACGAGCAGGCCCCAAGGAGGCTTTCAAGTATGACTTGGTTGAGCACTTCAAACACATACCTGCACGATTGCACATCCTAGATTTGTTACGAATGTCTCCACGCACTCGTGATAATCTCATTTCAGAATTGCAAAAACTGAATGAGGATGTTGACAAACATGCCCCGCAAGTCTTCCAAATTGAAATGGACTATCGGGTCAAAAATGCAGAAATTTCCTCAAAAGGAGAAGAGAAGAAAATTGAGGGATCTTGCAGTAGATGTCTCTCGGTTCAAAAGATAACCAGTGCGACTATCGCCTTCACAAAGGAAGATCTCCTGCTTGGTGAGACAAAGCACAACCGACCCCTGTACTTTACAGGATATATTAAGGAAATGCCGGTGCGCAGAATTCAGATTGACCCGGGTTCTGCACTGAACCTTATCTCCACTTCGGCACTCGAAGAGTTGGGCATTCCGCCCAGCAAGCTGAGCCACACATCTGTATCTATCTTTGGATACGATGGCAATTCTCAAAGGCCCATCGGCAAAATCAGGTTCAAATTGCAAATCGGTGATCTTATCTCTGAAGTCACTGTGTATGCAATAAAAACCCCATCATGCTACAACATCCTTCTCGGACGCCCCTGGATACACGAGAATGGAATTGTTCCTTCAACACTACATCAATGCATCAAGTTCATCGGCAACGATGGCATGATACATCGAGTCTTTGCGGATAGAAAACCTTTCAAAGGGAAAGAAGTCCACTTTGCAGACTCTCAGATGTATGAAGGAGAAAAAGAAACAGAGGAAATGACGTCTTCCGCCAAAAATCTCCTTAAAGATAAAGGCAAGGCTCCTCAAAAATCACCGGAAGAAAATAAACCCTCCGGAAAACCCGAAGAGAGCAGTCAATCTCCTTTCGTAGTCTCCCTCAAGACTCCAAAACCTTTGGTCATTACAACTAAAGGGAAGAAGGTAAAACAAAAGTCTGGGGGAAAATTTGTTGTCTCTTATCTGTCCATCAAACAAAATACAGATTCGGATTAAGAGCCAGAAGACGATACTCCGTCAAGCCAAACTGATACTCAACAAGTTCAGCCCGCTCTTACTCCAATAGAGACACCTGCTGATGTAGAAGATCCTGCATCTGCTTCCTTTGTTGTTCCGGCAATATCATCTAAAGAAAAACCGATCTTCTTCCATAGATCGAGTGCTGCTTCATCAAAATCCCTGCTTGAACCTTTCCAAAACAAAGGTATGCCTCTACTATCTCTGTATAGTCCTGTGGCACAAGCTATCATGAAGAAGATGGGATATGATGCTCAAAACCTAGTTGGCTTGGGGGAAGGCCATGGTATTCTCACACCATTGGAGCCCGTACTGGCCAAACACCAGCTGGAAGATTGGAGACTCTATGGCTATATAGAAAAGTCTTCATATGGGTTAGGGTTCGATCCTGACGCCCCTCTGAAACAGCTAACACAAAGGTTTAGAAGTCAGTTTGTTGACCAAGCCCCAATAGCTCCAGTCCATGAAGACATCGATCTCCCTGGGTATCTCTTTGAAGAGTCACCAGACAAAGATCCGGGAAGCCCCTCCAATTGGTTTGATTTCTCCAATGATATGGAGGAATTGTCCGATGATACAAACATGCAGGATTCTGACCCAGAAGAACCCTCGTCTACAGCAGAAGTACCTTACTTCGACCCGGTAACAGCAGGCGATTGGGACTATCTCATAGCGAGCCTTGAGAAGGTTGCTGATCAAGAAGACCCATGGAAAGGAAATGTTGTTGAAACACCAGAAGGTTTCGTTGAGCTGGAGGCCTCCGAAAACATTGTGGACGAACCACCCTCGAATCTTCCAACAGAGGATCCTGTTCAAAAGATAGACTTGGGAACACCAAATAACTCGCGTCCTGTATTCATAAGCAAGAATATAAAGGATGATGAGTTACCCGAGTATATCGCTTTTCTTCGTGAGTTCGTTGATTGCTTTGCATGGTCCTATGCTGAAATGCCCGGTTTAGATCCGAAAATAGCAGTCCACAAACTCAATCTTCAAAAAAATTTCAAGCCTGTTAAACAAGGCCAAAGAAGATTCCGTCCAGATGTGATGGATAAAATTGAACAAGAAGTTCAGAAACTCAAAAGCGTCAGCTTCATCCGTGAGGAACAGCATCCTGAATGGTTGGCCAACATTGTCCCCGTGACAAAGAAAAATGGGCAGATCAGGGTCTGTATTGACTATAGAGACCTGAACAACGCCTGCCCCAAAGATGAATTCCCGCTCCCGATACCAGAGGTTATGATTGACAATACCTGTGGATTCGAGCGAATGACATTCATGGATGGCTTCTCTGGCTACAATCAGATAAAGATGCATCCTGAAGACGAAAAGCATACTTCATTTCGGACCCCATTTGGCGTGTATTGCCACACTGTCATGCCATTTGGTCTGAAAAATGCTGGCGCTACATATCAGAGGGCTATGATGAAGATATTCCAAGATATGCAGCACAAGACGGTTGAATGTTACGTTGATGACCTCGCCGTCAAAAGCAAAAGAAAAGAAGACCATCTCAAAGATCTTCGAGAAGTATTCCTCCGACTTCGCAAATACAAACTGCGGATGAATCCCCTAAAATGCTTCTTCGGCGTCTCGTCGGGTAAGTTCCTCGGATTCCTTGTTCGGAAAGATGGAATAGAACTTGACCCCATCAAAGTCAAGGCTATTCTAGAAATGCCCTCTCCAAGAACCTTGAGAGAATTAAAAGGGCTCCAAGGGAGATTGGCCTATATCAGACGGTTTATCTCCAACCTTTCGGGAAAATGTCGTCCATTCTCCCGATTGATGAAGAAAGGTGTAGACTTTGTCTGGGATGCTGACTGTGAAGCCGCATTTCAAGATATCAAGTCATACCTGACCAAACCTCCAGTGTTAGCAGCACCTACCACCGGAAAACCTTTCATCTTGTACACAAGAGCCCTCGACCATTCTCTGGGCGCTCTGCTGGCACAAGAAAATGATGAAAGAAAAGAAGCGGCTCTATACTACCTCAGCCGTATGCTGGTAGGTGCAGAGCATCGCTACTCCCCAGTCGAAAAAGAATGCCTTGCAGTGATGTTCGCCATACAAAAGCTACGTCACTATCTGCTTTCCAACACAGTTTATCTGGTCTCAAGGATCAACCTCTTAAAGGTCCTTGTCACGAAAGCAGGTTCTCTCAATGCAAGACTGGCAAAATGGTCTATCCTTCTATCACAATTTGATATTAGGTATATACCACAAAAAGCAATCAAAGGCCAAGCTTTAGCAGACTTTCTCGCGGAGCATCCGTTGCCTGAAGATTCTCCACTAAGAGATGATCTTCCAGACGAATCCGTCTACAATGTGGAGGCCTTCCCACCAAGTGCTTCCTGGCACATGTACTTCGATGGTGCAACCAGAACAAACGAGAAAAAAGAGCCGGTCTCGGGAGTTGGCATTCTCTTTGTTAGCCCCGACAAATACATGATTCCACACGCCTTCTCGCTACTGGAACCATGCATAAACAATGCAGCGGAATACCAAGCCCTGATTCTAGGATTGGAACTTGCCATTGAATCCGGTATCACCATACTGGAAGTCTTCGGAGACTCTCAACTGATCATCAATCAGATGAATCAAAAATTTGAAGTCAGAAAGCCTGATTTGTTGCCTTACTACAACAAGGCACAATCACTTTTGCAGAAGTTTGACATCTGTCACATCACCCACATCCTCAGAGGTGAAAACATTCGTGCAGATGCCCTGGCTGGACTTGCCGCATCTATGGCAATCCAAGAAGGGGAAAACATGCAAATTACAGTGTGCGGAAGAAGAATCCTCCCTCCTCTCAACACACATCAAGCAATTGCTGAATGCCACAGGGTGGTTGGAAGTCGGATTTCTATCCTTCAAACTTCGGTCGGCGACTGGAGGGATCCGTTCATTGATTACACTATGTTCGGGATCCTACCTGAAGATCCAAAAGAACGGGTAAGCATCTAAAGACGAGCCCCAAACTTTCATTTGGATATTCCTTCAAAAATGCTTTATAGGAAATCCTACAACGGAGTACTTCTACGCTGCTTGTCACAACAAGAAGCTGAAGAAACACTCAAAGAAGTCCATGCTGGTCTTTGTGGAGCCCATCAGGCTGGCCCTAAGCTCTACGATCAGATAAAAAGGTTAGGTTATTATTGGCCGACCATGGTGGCTGATGCAATGCAATTCGTTAAGCACTGCCAACAATGCCAAGTTCACGGAGACTATATTCACAGGCCTCCAGAATGGCTCCATCCTACTGCAATCTCATGGCCCTTTGAAGCCTGGGGTATGGACATCATAGGTCCTATTTCTCCCCTTTCAAGCAAAGGACATCGCTTCATCTTCGCCGCCACGGATTATTTCTCCAAGTGGTCAGAAGCATTCGCGCTTAGTGAAATGAAGACCTCATCAGTCCTTCAGTTCTTGCGCACCAACATCATTTGTCGCTTCGGCATACCTAAAAGATTCATCCATGATAACGGACCACAGTTCCGCGATCACCGATTCTACAGGTTCTGCGACAAATACAAAATCCAAAGTTGTCCCTCAACTCCATACAATCCGGCAGCAAACGGACTAGCAGAAGCTTTCAACAAGACACTCTGCAAAATCCTCAAAAAGATAGTCTCTAGTCACAAAAGAGACTGGGGCGACAAGCTTCCTGAAGCCTTGTGGGCCTATCGAACTACTGTTCGAGGACCAACCCATAGCACACCATTCTCCTTGGTCTATGGATGTGAAGCTGTCGTGCCCTTAGAGGTACAAATTCCTTCTCTGAGGGTATCTCTACAAAATGACATGACTCAAGAAAGCAATGTAAAGTTGCGACTCAATGAGCTGGACAATCTCGACGAGAGACGGCTCGAAGCTCTACAAAGCATCGAACTCTACCAAGCACGCATGGCAGGATCTTTTGACAAGAAGGTCAGGCAACGCGCCTACAAAAAGGGAGACTTGGTTCTTACAGTAAAAAGACCTATGGTTTTTACTCACAAATCCAAAGGCAGATTTGAACCAAAATGGGAGGGACCTTTCTTCATCGACAAAGTCTTCTCCAACGGCGCATACGCCCTTCTAAACATGGAGGGTGACAGATGTATGCTGCCCATCAATGGAAAGTTCTTAAAGCGGTACTACCCTTGAATGCTTCTTCCATCAGATCAGAGCGACGCCTGCACGGCCAAAGCCTATTCCTAGGTATCTGCTCGTCAAACCCACTCCTTTTGGAATTTTCATCCTCTTGTTGAAATTTCTAAAAAAAAAACCCTCAAAACAATGTTTCTTTCATCGTTTCATTGTTAAAAAAAAAAAAAGCAAATCCAAAAATCCAAGTTTAGAAGCCTCTTCCCAAACTTGACCAAAATTTTCGATCCTTGAACCCAAAATTCATGGTTTGAAACAAAATCAGGACCTAGGGATTTCAGCCCTAGTCCACCCCGACTTTTACCACCAAAATGGTTTTGAGTCAAAATTTATGACCCTCGTGTCTTTAAACAAAAAATGGTTTTTCAAAAAACCGCAGGGAAGCGACGTTCAGTCGATACATGCAAAACCCAAAATCGGAAGGATGCGAACCCCATTCGATACTTCCAAAACCCCAAAATTTCAAAAATCGTGGAGACGCAACGTTCCAGTTGATATCCACAACCAAAATTTCAAAACAAACAAAAACAAAACAAAGGTTCGAAAAAACCTCAAAATTCAAAAATCGTGGGGAAGCGACATTCCATCGATACCCACAAAACAAAATTTTTGAAGAAAAAAGCAGGGAAGCGACGCTTAGTCGATACTTGCACCCAAATCCGCGGGGAGGCGACATTCCATCGATACTCGCAACCGAATGAGTAAGGAGGCGACATTCCATCGATACTTGCAATACCATTCAGCAGGGAGGCGACTTTTAGTCGATACTTGCATTTTTGAAAACCAAAAACCTGGCTTTCATGCCAAAAAACCCGGCTTCCATGCCAAAAATCCGGCTTTCACGCCAAAAAATCAAAAATCCGGCTTTCATGCCAAAAATCGAAATTCGGCTTCCATGCCAACAAAACAAAATTCGGTTTTCAAAAAATCCGAATTTCATGCCAAAACCAAAATCTGGTTCTTACACCAAAAACAAAAATCGGCTTTCATGCCATCCCAAAATTTGGCTTTCACGCCACCAAAATCGGCTTTTATGCCACCTCAAAATTCGGCTTTCATGCCATCTCAAAAAAAATAAATTTGGCTCTCATGCCATCCCAAAATTTGGCTCTCATGCCACCAAAATCGGCTTCCACGCCACCTCAAAATTTCGGCTTCCACGCCATCCAAAATTTTGGCTCTCATGCCATAAACCCAAATCCGGCTATAGATGCCACCCAAAAATTGGCTTTCATGCCGCAAGCAAAATCTGACTCCCATGCCAAAACATGTCTAAAAAACTGGCTCCCATGCCAAAACAATCATTTTTCAAAAGATTTCTCACAAAATGACAAACTTTTGATCACATCCCATTTAGCAATCACTTTAATCACAATATTTGAGTGAGCGTAGGGAAAAAAAAAAAAAAAAGAAAGTACCAAAAAAAAAATACATGTGGTACCAAAAAAAAAAAAAAAAATGTTCACAAGCACTACAAAAATGTATACCAAAAAAAAAAAAAACATGTGGTATATAAAAAGAGAGAAAGAGTTTCTGTGATATAAAAAATAAAAAATAAAAATAAAAACAAGGCCTCAGCCAAAAATGCTCTCCAGCCAAGCTTTCAGCTCTTCAAGCAAACTCCTGGCTTCATCCGTTAGAGTCTCCAAGGCACGCTTCTTCAAGAATCTGCCATGAGTAGCTGGAGAAGGCTCTATCCCTTCTGCTACACCAGGAAGATTATCCCGAGCAATCTGCCATCGTTCATTCTCTCTAGCCTTCCTATTGAGAATCTGATCGGCCTCTGCAACTTGGCAAATCAAAGCACTCTCCCTGTCACGAGCCTCTGTTATAGCGGTCCACGTACTGGAGACTTGGGCTTTTAAGTGTTCGAGATGCTTCCTTGCCTCCTCAACCTCTCCATCAAGGATGTTAAGGTCATACTGCAGCCTGATGATGTCTAACTCCGCTCGGTTCCTCTCCCGAACCAGCTGCTTCCTGCCCTGTGCAGTCTCTTTCAATTCCGATTGAGCCTTCTCAGCAGGGTTCATGAACATCTCTTGGAAGAACTGGTCATCAGGATAGCTGATGGTCTCAAACCACCTGTCGCCTAATGCAATGATCCTATCAACGATCGCCCGGGCGTCCGTAACATCCAGACCAATATCATCCTCAGCATCTTTGAGAATCTCCTTCACATGCGGAATCTTGCTACGTGCAACATCCAAGTGTCCAGAAAGGAGGGTCTCAATCCAAGAGCTCAAAACCCGCATCACCACCTTCTTCGCATATTGAAGAGATGGGCCAGATGAAGACTCACCCTTCTCTGTGGATTGGCTGCCCAAGTCATGTCCCATCGGAAGAGTAACAACAGAACACTTTCCAATCGGGGCCGCTGGAGAAGGAATCTCAACATGAGGTCTTGCCTCTGCCTCCTCAGAATTGGCTGGAGGAGTCCCAATTACTGGGTCAACTTCTGGCATCCCTGGCTCTGGCTCTGAAGGAAGCGATGGACTCTCTTCTGTCACTTCAAAATCTGCCAAACACAAAAAGGTATGAATACGATCCTGTTAAAAAATCACTATCAGGGTTATTACTATGAAAGTACCTTCTTCGACGATTGGCGGAATGCTTTCCTTCTCCATGAACTCTTCGGAAGTATCGTCAACACTGGCGTCCATCGATGGTTCAAAGTCGTCGGAATCCTGTGATAAATCAGCTGATACAAAAAAAAATGTGTGTTAGCAAATCAAGTCACAGACAAAAAAGAAAAGAAAGCGGAAAAAGTAATACCAGTTGGAGATTCTGCATTCATTTCAGAGTCCCTTGGTTTGTCTTCTGGCACCTCCAACAAACAAGATATGGTCAGTCCAAGACTTCCACTCAGAGTCAGCACTGAAGCGGCCGCGGAGTCGAAAAGGCTTCACCCAGTTGCTGCCGTCACCACTGAAGATGCCAAGGCCCATCGGTTTCAAATCAACCGATGGATAATCTGCGCCCTGGTAGTTGCTGGCCGGCATCAAGATGTCCATGTCAGCAGGCGAACCGCCAATGAAAACCCCGGTCTTGACCACGTTGGTCCTCCTCACCCATCTTGGAGGATCTTCCCTCTTCAGGCACGTGGGAGAGAGACTCATGATCGAGATAGTACGATCAAAAGTCGATCGGGTGGCAACAGTTTTCTTCACACCATCAACTGTGTAGGAAAACTGGAAGCATCTCCTCCGATACGTCATATCGGCTGGGGCTGCATCACCAAAGAAGAAGGTAGGCTTGGGCAACACCCTCTGATCCTCTATCACCCAGGGACAACTGCTTACCATGATTTTATAGAAATCCTCTCCTTTGCGAGCAATCAGTGCCTGCCGCGCCTCCTCTCTATTGAGGGAGTCACACTCCTCGAGGTGTTGCTCGACGTATTGCACCTTCTCCCAGGCATGCTGGACGGCCGGATTAGAAGATTGCACAGATCGACGAGGTACGCTTGTGATAGGATCTTTACCCTTGTATGTTCTGGAAGGACCACCTGCAAAAGGTCAAAAAAAAAAGGAGGAAAGAATTATCATCAAAATGACGAAATTTTGCTATAAAAAAAAATCTGGCGAAATTTCGGCGTGACCTCGAGGCAATTCCAAAGAAAAAGAAGTACCCCGACAGAAATAGAAAGCTTGGAGATAGGCTCAACATCACTGCGAGCTCCAAAACTCCAAACTTTCGAAACCTTGAAAAACTCCGCAAAATCAGGAAGGGCTCAACATTGCTGCGAGCTCCAAGTTCCTAACTTTGCAAAGGTTTTCAGGTATGTCACCACATCATGTTATCAACTGTTACAAAAACAAAAGCATGTATGAACATCTTGATATGCAACAAAAAAAAAAAGAGGATGCATTGTCATGATGAAACAAAAAAAGAAGAAAGAAAACTTTCTCAAAAAAAAAGGAGGGAGAAAGATCAAAAAAAAAAAAAAGAGAAGAAAAAAAAAAAAAAAAAAAAAGGGGCTGGCCTGTGGGCCGTGGCCCACAGATCCTACACAAAAAAAAAAGCAAAAAGAGAAAAAAAAAGAAAGAAAAAAGAGAAGCACGAAAAAAAAAAAGAAGAAAAAACGTGCAAAAAGGAAAAAGAAAAAAAAAGAGAAAAGAAAAAGAAAAAAAGAAGAAAAAAAAAGAAGAAAAGAAACACTTTGTTTTCCCCATCCTATTTCTACATGGATTTCTTGTAAAAAAAAAAAAAAAAAAAGAAAAAAAAAAGAAAAGGTAACTTACTTGAAGCCATGGATGGAGAAGAAGAAGAACTTGAAGACTCTTGAAGAAGGAGAACTCTTGCACTTGGAGCAACTCTTGAAGACTTTTGGAAAAAAAGAAAGCAACAAAAGCAAGAGATCCCACCTCACTTGCTTTTATAGAAGAGAGCAAACCAAAAGAGGAAAGAAGAGAAAAGCAAGGAGGTAAGTGCTAAAAATTAGCAACATTCCCAAAAGAAAAGGGAATTTGAGATAATCTCTCCTAAAGAGAATATTCTTTGAGAAATTCTCTCTAAAAAATCAAGGGAACTTGAGAAATTCTCTCCAAGTTAAGATATTCTTAGATATTATCTATCCAAAAGAGATATCTTTAGAAATTATTTCCAAAATAAAACCATATGAGATCTAAGCCATTCCCAAAAGCTTAAGGTCCCATGGGTTAGCCCATATGAGCCAGGTTTGACCACCTAGGCACTAAAAGTGGCTTTTAGAGAAGATTCCTCTTACCAAGAGCATTACAAAAATGGTTCCATGCCTCTCTTTTGAGTTGATTGGACCATACCATACAAGAATTCCAGGCCCCATGAGCTTCCAAGAAACCTAACCATCTCACCTCATGAGCCAAATTGAGCCAAACCTTGAAATTGACATTTCACCAAAAATCAAACCGGTCCCCTAACATTCCACATACAGCTTGTTAGGTCACAAGACTAAAACCAAAAACGAAAACCTGACCCCCCCAACATTCCACATACAGCTTGTTGGGTCACACGGTCAAAACCAAATCCGACCCCCTAACTTGCCACATACAGCCTGTTAGGACTCAAGGTCAAAACAAAAATCCAAATCCGCATCCCTGATGTCATCTTCAATACTTTGCCTCAAGATGGTACATGATTCCTATCACTACCATACAAATCCCCTGGAAGCTCAAAAGGCTACTCCATCAAAAAAAAAAAAAAATGCTCAAAGACTCTTGGTCAAGTCAGAAGCTCTTCTTCAAGATTCTCTTCGAGGCACATCGACTGCAAAAGCTATATCGTCGCTGTACCTCGAGGGGGCATTTGTTGACACCAAAAATGTCACTTTGCCTCTTTACACCAAAAGCTACATGGAGTCGCATCCTACCAAAAATAGGCAGGCGCCACTTCAAGCATCAGATCTTGTCAGAATCAAACAAAAACTGCAAGGTCATTCAAAACAACCAAAAGAGAGGTACACATGAAGTTTCGGGCCATTCCGACATCATTTGGCCTAGCTTCACTTCTCCAACAGCTAAACAAACGCTCCCGGCGGCGGCAGAATCAGAGACACCAAATCTTCGATCAAGGCCTATGGATGTTTCAAAATATGTCCAAAGGGCTCCACGTCAAGTCTCAAGTCAAACCAGCAACGTTTAACCCATCATCAACTCTCCAACGGCTAAATCAAGCCTACCAGCGGCAGAGCACCCCGGGACCATGGCACCCAATTCGGAGCTTGTGGATCATCTCAAAATGACTCCAATAGGCTCCTCGTCGAATTTCAGGTCAATCGGACATCGTTTGACCAGAAGTCAAATCTCGACATCTCCCTCGCGGTGAAATCAAAGGCAAGCGTTTGCATGACTCCAAATGGCTTCAAAACTCAAACGAAAGCCTATGGTTGGTCTTATCTAGTGATGAGGGAGTCACCTATCGAATTTCAGGTCAATCGGACATCGTTTGACCAAAAGTCAAAGCTCGGCATTTCCCTCGCGGTGAAATCAAAGGCAAGCATTTGCATGACTCCAAATGGCTTCAAAACTCAAACGAAAGCCTATGGTTGGTCTTATCTACTGATGAGGGAGTCACCCGTCGAATTTCAGGTCAATCGGACATCGTTTGACCAAAAGTCAAAGCTCGGCATTTCCCTCGCGGTGAAATCAAAGGCAAGCATTTGCATGACTCCAAATGGCTTCAAAACTCAAACGAAAGCCTATGGTTGGTCTTATCTACTGATGAGGGAGTCACCCGTCGAATTTCAGGTCAATCGGACATCGTTTGACCAGAAGTCAAATCTCGACATCTCCCTTGCGGTGAAATCAAAGGCAAGCGTTTGCATGACTCCAAATGGCTTCAAAACTCAAACGAAAGCCTGTGGTTGGTCTTATCTACTGATAAGGGAGTCACACGTCGAGTTTCAGATCAATCGGACATCGTTTGACCGAAAGTCAAAGCTCGACATTTCCGTTGCGGTGAAATCAAAGGCAAGCATTTGTATGACCCCAAACGGCTTCAAAACTCAAACGAAAGCCCATGGTTGGTCTTATTTAATGCTCAAGAAGTTCACCTCAAATTTCAGGTCATTCCGACATCGTTTGATCCTGTTTCAGCTTCTGGCGGAAAATCAGCAGTTCTGCGTTCGGCTTTTCCTGGAAAATCAGAAACTTTGCAAACCAATTTTCAAGGATTCTCATCAGGTTTTTCAGAGGGAAATCAAGACAAATAATGTGGAGAAATGTCAGAGAAAATAAGCAAAAAAAACAGAAGCAAAAAACGACGAGAAACGGCCAAAAATGGGCCCCGGGAAGGGATTTTTCCCCCAGGGTCGCAGACCCCTGCGACCCTGGGAGGTCCGGGGCGCCGATTTCGCCCCGGGACCCCCTGTTTTGTCCGTTTTCGCGAGACGAGTTGTTCTGTCCCTGTGATTTTTCCAGATTCAGGCTTTTGAGGCTCCAAATTCACTGATATTCATCAAGATCACAGGACTCCTTTCCAGAACTTCAAAAACTTCATTGATCGCCAGCCGAACAACCAAAAAAGTGCACTTTCTGCCCGCCCGATCGCGAAATCAACTGGACAGATGCTGCCGGCCCGCTGGTATCAACCAATGTCTGAAACTACATGATCATCTGATGTTGATTTACATAAGGATCCATCGATGATCATCGCAAAGGGGATTCCAAAAGACGCAACATGGCCCGCAACTCTTCAGCTACTAAGGCGGCCACTTAATGCTATCAATTGGCCCGTTTATGGCAAGTTAATGCGGTCATTAACCCAATATCTTGGACGGCCCAATCAGAAGCCTCTGTTCAGGAGTTACAAGTCCAAGCAATCATGGCATTCAAGCCATGAAACTCCTAACATAATGGAGATTAAAGGCGATTAAATGCCCATGACTCTCCTCCGGCCAATGAAATCCAAGGGGCAGGAGTTACAAAGCAAGAGACAATTAAACTTGTAACTCCTCCCTTAATGAGCTTTATTACCATAAAGGCTCATAAATCACTCCTAAATGCTACCTAAAGGCCTATAAATAGGAGTCACCTCCAAAGTTTTCAGGAGGAAGAAAAATTCTCAGAAAGAAGAAAAATTCTCAGGAAGAAGAAAAATTCTCAGGATCAAGAAAAATTCTCACAATGAA
The DNA here is from genome assembly GCA_038049695.1 of Cinnamomum chago. Lineage (NCBI taxonomy): Eukaryota > Viridiplantae > Streptophyta > Magnoliopsida > Laurales > Lauraceae > Cinnamomum > Cinnamomum chago. The sequence continues at coordinate 50,014,222 of CP142456.1, forward strand.
GAAAAATTCTCAGAAAATTGCCTGAAGATCTGAAGCCTCTGAAAATCCAGACACTTTGCGAACGAAGAAACTCTGCTGCAGCAACCAACACTACAAGGTGATTGAAGTCCCTTGGGGGGCCATCCCCCCAAGGTTCCACTTCTCCTTCTATCCAACATGGCTAGACATGGCTCTTCAGCCCGTCTACTCGGCTTTTTATTGAACATAAGACCTTCTCTCGGTCTTTGTTCTCTAAAAATCTGAGGATATAGCCAAGCCAAGCGAATCCAAAGCATCTGACGTTCTCATTTGCATGGATGATGGCGGAGTCCATACATGACTCGCGACCGTCAATCTAAACGGGTCCCTCCCACAATCTCCTGAAAAGTTAGATTCTTCCTTTCTCGCTTTTCATTGTATTTTGTATTTTTTTTAAAGAGACAAAAAACCACAACTCTTGTCTTTCATTATTGATGAGAATTGTAAATCGGCTATAAACGCCACAAATCGGCTATAAACGCCAAAAATCGGCTATAAATGCCAAAAAATCGCCTTTTACGTCAAAATAAAAAACTGTCTCTTTTCTTAAATATATATGCAATGGAAACTTGAAAAGAAGTTGATTTCCTTTTTTACTTGCGAAGATTGATCTCGGGATCATCACTTGCAATTCCAAGTAAAATAGAAAATCTGGCACACCCACCCAAACACCAAAAAGCGTTGATGCACGCTCCGCCCTCCGGGGGCGAAAGGGTCGGACCAAACGGACTCCCACGTCCGCCGACGCCCGGTAGCGCCCGGGGCCTGGAGCGCGTTCCATCACTGACCGGAACCCACTGTCGAAATGTCAGCTTCTGGAAAGGGAACCGCCGAGCTCGGTCAGCTCGCGGTTAACCGAAATGGGGATTTCGGTTAGCCGCCAGCTGACCGCTACTGCACGGGAAATGCAGTTGGGTTCAGATTTTTCACGTTTTCTTCTTCCCTTCCTCTTATTTCTCATTCCACCTGCACTCCCTGAGCCTCCATGCTCTCCAAGAGAAAAACACACATTTAAAACACAAATTGAGACATTCTATTCCCATTCTCCAATCAAAACAAAATCCCCCAAATTTTTCAATGAATGAGGTTAGTACAAGGAAAACAAATGGAATGCACACATGCTAACATCCATCCTAGATTGGTTACTTGCCTTAGATCAAAGATGCCACAACTTCTCCAAGCACTTCACTCAAGCTAATCCCAAGAACTACAAAACCCATGAAAACCACATAGAAACTCACTCAATCTTGAAAACAAGAAACCCATTTTAACAAAAGGGTTTATAACATGGAAAACAAGATCTTTAGGAGCTAAAAAGGCTTTATTAAAGAGATGAGTTGGAGCTCTTACCTACACAAGGCCAAACAAGAGGGAAGGAAGAAAATGGAGCTCTTGTCCAACTAGAAGCTTCAAGAAAGTTATGTCAATGGAAAGCTTAGGATGAGAGGAAGAAGATGATGGTCTTGGAATTCTCTTTGGAGTCTTCTAGCTTGATCATTTAAGAAGACAAAGTGGAAAGAAAGGCTTTCTCTCCTTTGGCTGCTCTAGGGTTAGGGTTTTGGAAATGAAAAGAGAGGAAGAGAAGGAGAGTTGACTTAAAACACTTGTAAATGGGACCCAAATGGCCAAATCTTATATCATCGAAAACATGTTCATACGGGCCTCGGACGAATTCGACAAAGAAGGATAAAATGATCCTGGAAATATCTAGTTTCCGAAAAGTATATTTTTGGCATGGTTTTGAGATCTCGAAATTTGTGTCCAGATTTGCGCATAAAAGACAGTTTTACCCTCTTTGGGCCAGAACTTGGGTTTTTGGGCTTCAAACATGAGTGGCCTGAAAACAAAAGTTGTAACACATAGTAAAATCATTTAAATGAAATCAAAATCACAAATACACGAAAATCGATACGATCCTCCCAAGCTTACACGTGCACTCAGGCCTTCCTGAGTGTGTCTGACTAATAGTAAACGTTCTCAAAATTCCCAAAGCTATGTCCAAGACTAAAACTAGTTATTAACCCAACGATAACTAAACCCACTTAGGACTAAACACACACTAATCGCACACTAATCGAAATAGTCTGGGTCGGGGTCTAACATCCCCACCCCTTAGGATATTTGGTCTACCAAATAAATCAAACAATTACCTCTGGTAAAAGCTGTGGATACTTCCTCTGCACTTGATCTCTCAATTCCCATGTGGCTTCCTCTGGCTCGTAATTTTCCCAAAGTACCTTGACCCAATGAATAGTCCGATTCCTCAATATTTGCTCTTTGGTGTCAATGATCCTGATCGGCTTTTCCACATAGGAGGCTTCTTCCCGAATCTCCAAAGGTTCGTGCTGTAGAATGTGTGAAGGACTAGAAACATATTTCTTGAGCATAGAAACATGAAATACGTTGTGCACCCCGGAGAGTTCCGCCGGTAACGCAAGTCTATAAGCGACATCTCTAATCTTGCTCAAAACTTCATATGGACCAATGAACCTTCTAGACAATTTGCCCTTCTGTCCGAACCTCAACGTCCCTCTAATTGGCGAGATCTTCAAAAACACTTTGTCACCCACCTGAAACTGCAATTCTCTTCGGCGAGTATCTGCATAACTCTTCTGCCTACATCGGGCGATCTTCAAACGTTCCTGAATCAGCTTGACCTTGTCAGTTGTCTCTCCAACTATCGTCGGTCCATGAAAACTACGCTCACCGACTTCTTCCCAGAAAACCGGAGTTCTGCATCTTCTACAATAAAGTGCCTTGAAAGGTGCCATACCGATGCTAGAGTGGTAACTATTGTTATAAGAAAATTCACAAAGCGGTAAGCACTCATCCCACTGAACCTTGAAATCTAATACACAAGCACGCAACATGTCTTTGAGAGTCTGTATCGTCCTCTCTGACTGACCATCTGTCTAAGGATGATATGCCGTGCTGAACTGTAGTTTGGTACCCATAGATTCATGAAGAGTTTTCCAAAACTTTGAAACGAACCTGCTATCTCTGTCTGAAGTAATGGAGACGGGCTGACCATGTTTACTAACAATTTCATCAACGAATAACTTTGCAAGTGGTGCCATATGCATCATGTTCCCTGTCTTCATCGGAATGAAATGAGCAGACTTTGTTAGACGATCTACAATAATCCAAATTGCATTATTTCCCTTCTTGGTATTCGGCAAACCGGAAACGAAATCCATGGTGATGTGCTCCCATTTCCACTCCGGAATCTCCAACGGTTGTAACAAACCTGGGGGCTTCTGATGCTCTGCTTTAATCAACTGACAAGTTAGACAACGAGACACGAAAGCTGTTATCTCTCTCTTCATGTTGTTCCACCAAAATCTATTCTTCAAATTATGGTACATCTTCGTGCTACCCGGATGCATAGAATACCTCGTGCTGTGAGCTTCATTCTTTATTTCACTCTTCAAGTCATCCACATTTGACACACATAACTGGTCACGAAAATACAGTATCCCATTCACCATCTTGAAATTTGGACGTTCTGTGATATGCTCTACTATCTTAGCCAAGTCTGGGTCATGCAACTGACTTTCCTTGATCTTCTGGATGAAGGTAGGTTCTGATACTGTCATATTTGCTAACATCGCACCCAATTTCAGGGTTTGTACCTCTACACCCAACTCTTCAAACTGCTGTAAGACACCAATTCCTCTCAAACTGGCCATGACCACTGATTTTCTGCTCAATGCATCAGCTACAACATTCATTTTGCCTGGATGATACTTGATTGGAAAGTCATAATCTTTGATATACTCCATCCACCGTCTCTGTCTCATATTTAAATCCTTCTGCGAGAACAAATATTGTAAGCTTCGGTGATCTGAATGGACTTCAAATTTCTCTCCATAGAGGTAGTGTCTCCACATCTTCAAAGCAAAAACAACTGCTGCCAATTCCAAGTCATGAGTTGCATAGTTCTTCTCATGGTCCTTCAACTGTCTCGAGCCATAAGCAATCACCTTGCCCTCCTGCATCAATACACAACCTAGTCCCACATTCGAAGCATCTGTATAAACAATAAATCCGCCGTTGCCCGAGGGTAATGTAAGGATTGGGGCTGTGGTTAACCTTCCTTTCAACTCTTGAAAACTTGTTTCACACTGTTCGGTCCAAACAAATGGAACATTCTTCCTAGTCGATTTTGGCAACGGTGCTGCAGTGGGCGAAAAACCTTGGACAAATCTTCTGTAATAGCCTGCTAACCCCAAAAAGCTTCTGATTTCTGTCACACTGCCTGGCCTCACCCAATTAACAACTGCCTCTATCTTAGCTGGATCAACTGCTAAACCTTCTCTGGAGATGATGTGGCCTAGAAAAGTAACTTGCTCTAACCAGAATTTGCACTTACTGAGTTTTGCATAAAGCTGGTTGTCCTTCAAAAGCTGCAACGCTGTCCTCAAATGTTCTTCATGCTCCTTCTTACTCTTGGAATACACAAGGACATCATCAATGAATACTACCGTAGAGTGATCCAAATAGGGTGCAAAGACTTTGTTCATAAGAGCCATAATGCGGGTGCATTTGTCAAACCAAAGGGCATCACTAAAAACTCGTAGTGCCCATATCTCGTTCTAAAGGCTGTTTTCTGAACATCCGAGTCTCTAACTCTCAACTGATGGTACCCTGATCTCCGGTCTATCTTGGAAAAATAGGCTGCTCCTTGCAATTGATCAAATAATTCGTCTATCCTTGGCAATGGATACTTGTTCTTCACGGTCACATGGTTCAACTTCCTATAGTCGATGCACATTCTCAAACTTCCATCTTTCCTTTTCACAAACAACACCGGTGCTCCCCAAGGTGAAACACTTGGCCTAATAAAGCCTTTGCTCAACAAATCATGCAACTGGAGTTTTAGTTCACCTATTTCTGCTGGAGCCATCCTGTATGGCGCAATCGAGATCGGAGTCGTCCCTGGTAGGAGCTCGATTGTGAACTCAACTTCTCTGATTGGTGGTAATCCCGAGATTTCTTTTGGAAAAACATCTGGAAATTCACAAACAATGGGGATATCCTCCACCCCTTGGGACTGTTTATCCTCCGTGATAAACGCAATAAATGCCTGACACCCACTCTGAACTAATCTGCTTGCCTTCAACACTGAAATAAACCCTGCCTGAGTTTTTCTCCTATTCCCCTGAAATATCAATTCTGCATGTGGTCCTTGGAATCTGAATGTTGTGGTCTTACTAAAACAGTTCATGGTGGCATGATATGCTTCTAACCAATCCATGCCTAAAATGACATCAAAATCATGCATGTCTAAAACAATGAGGTTGGCCGATAAATTAACATCTCCTAGCAAAACTGTACAGCTAGGGTAATAGGTTCTACACACAACTTGTTTCCCTACTGGTGTGGTTACTACTAGAATGTAATCCAATTCACTACATGGTGCATCAATCATCTTAGCAAAACTAGGGGTTGAAAAGGAATGCGTGGATCTAGGGTCAAATAAAATCTGGGCTTCTACCCCACAAACAAGAAGTTTACCTTCTACCACGTCTCCTACAGCTTCAGTATCGGCACGGTTGAGATAATATAAACGTCCATGCATCTATAGTCTATTCAGTGCTTGGTTCTGCCTTCCTTGGCCATGTCTGTTATGTTGTGGAGGACGAGCATTCTGATTCTGTGCTGGTGGCCTAGCCTGCTGCTGCTGCTGAGGTGGTCTAACTTGATTTTGAACTGGTGCTTGATTCTGAGGAGCTGTTTGTCTCTGCTGTTGGTTTCTGTTCCCTTGATTCTGAAGTTGTGGGCAATCCTTGATTGCATGGTTCATAGCTTCACATTTGAAACAGGCACCCATGGCCTTACGACATTCATGAGTTTCGTGATTCTTGCCACAATGTCCACAACCCTGCTTCACATGACCTTGTTCTTGTCTTGGTTTCTTGTTCTGTTGTTGCCTCTGATTCTGCTGTTGATAGTGCTGCTTCCTGTCTTGAACGATCAGGTTGTTAATATCCTCAAACTTATATGCCCGTTTGACCGCCTCATCATATGTAGCTGGTGGAACTACTCCTATAGCATCTCTCATGATGATCGGATTCAACCCTTCCAAAAACTTTGTTAACTTCTTCTGCTCCGTGTCAATCAACTCGGTAGCATATCTAGCCAATCTCTCAAACTTGGTGACATAGTCTAGTACCGTCATGCTGCCTTGCTTGAGCTGCTGAAATTCAATAGCCTTCTGCCTCTTAACATGGGAGGGAATGTACTTATCCTGAAACTGTGTCTTGAACGCTGCCCACACATCTTCATTAGCCATTGCCATGTATGGGTCCTTAACTGTTTGCCACCACCGATCTGCAAGCCCGAAGAATAGTGAAGCTGTGAGGTTGACCTTCTGTCCCCCTGTGCATGTGAAGACATCAAAGATTTTCTCGGTATTAGCTAGTCAGTCATCTGCAACTAACGGGTCTTCATTGCCCGAAAATTCCTTCGGTGCTCTCTTCTTGAACTTCTCAAATAGTGCATTAGGGTCATGATCCCTATTATGGATAACAATCTGTGGACCCAAAGGCGGTGGAGCTACATTCCTGCTCTGAAGAACTTCTAAGAGTTGCCTTTGGACTTGAGCCATTTCCTCATCTTTCTTTGTTAACTGTTCTTGAAATCTTGCTTGGTTTTCACTAGCCTGCCTTTGTTGCGCTATCATAGCTTGCATAAGTTCTTGGAACTGTGTAGCGGTTGGCGTATTAGATGTGTCTGACTCATTCTGATTACTGCCTGAAGCATGATTGCTTGGAGCTTTTCTTGGAGGCATAGTGCTGTAAAACAAGGTGTTAGTACACAATAAACATGGTATGAGGGTTTATAAGGTCCTAGACCAACGAATCTATCGAACCCACGAATCCTCGCCACGTTCCTAAGATCTTTCTAGTTTCTTTTAAGTGCCTGAAACATGTCCCGCTCTGATACCAGTCCTGTCGCGACCCCGGAACGGGACCCCGGGCCCGCGACAACTTGATTAATGATGATTATCTTGTTTTCCCACAGGCTCCCGCGGTGAGGATTCCCGAAACACACGGAATCTGTCTCACACGATCAAGTTTGCGGAAGCATGTAGCAAATCACATCAAGACGAGCACTAATAAATTTTTAAGTGCTATGACAAATAATATCAAGACATAGTATCAAAAGAAAGGAGTTAACATGGCATTCCCAACATAGTTCAAGTTATGAGGCTACACCAAAGTAAGTTAAGTTACATCCCATAAGAGGCCAACAAAGGCCAATACAATTCTCAAAATAATAAAAGAACCCCATGACAAAAATGGCGAAACTCAAGAACCCGCCAGACGACAAACACGATATACATAATATAATCACGACACGATTCCCACATATACGGGGATTTCCGGCTGCGGAACCGGACACGCACGATGTGTAATAAATACACGACCAGTCTGTAGACAGTCCCCATGTTTAAAGACCCCCTAGACAGTGGATCAAACTAAAAGGGCAGTCCAAGCTCAGTGGTGTTCACTAAATTCATGAATGCACAAAACACGCGAAACACTATCAAAACATGTCGAGATAAAAAAAGGGGAAAGTCACTTATCAAAACACGACGAACACGACTAGCAAAAGGCATAATTAATATGCATAACACGCTTAGGAAGTGACCCATTTTTCTTGAAACACATCTTCAAAACGAGCTTGTACTTAAACTTCAAAACGAGTACACGATGATATTCATTGCATAAAAGCCAAAGTACGAATACAAAGCCTAACAAGCACATGTAAGGGCCTTTGGTTGATCCTTGTGTAATTGAACCCAACGTTGGAAATTTAAAAGAGAATCGGTGCCCCAGAAGTTAAAAGAAATCTCAGGTTCGAGTGCATAATATCAGGCTAAAGGTCACTTAACATGTTCTAGTTTTCATTCTTGTAAATACTCTTCAAAACAAGCAATTTGTCAATTTCGGTCAGCTCGCGGTCAGGTGTCGGCTAGCCGAACTAGGATCTAGCGGCTAGCCGCCAGCTGACCGACAGGCTAACTGCTGGAAATCCAGGTCCAAACGCAGCTCTTTGGAAAAGAAACCGAACTGACTTCGGTCGGCTTACGGTTAGCCGAAATGCAACCCGACGGCTAGCCGTAAGCTGACCGTAGGGCTGACTGCCAAGACCCCGGTCTGAACTTAGCTCTCAGGAAAAGGAGCCGAAACGTTTGGTTGGCCAGCGGTTAGCCGAAATGGGGTATGGCGGCTAGCCTTTAGCTAACCGTCAAGCTGACCGAAACCCACTGTCGAAATGTCAACTTCTGGAAAGGGAACCGCCGAGCTCGGTCAGCTCGCGGTTAACCGAAATGGGGATTTCGGTTAGCCGCCAGCTGACCGCTACTGCATGGGAAATGCAGTTGGGTTCAGATTTTTCACGTTTTCTTCTTCCATTCTTCTTATTTCTCATTCCACCTGCACTCCCTGAGCCTCCATGCTCTCCAAGAGAAAAATACACATTTCAAAACACAAATTGAGACATTCTATTCCCATTCTCCAATCAAAACAAAATCCCCCAAATTTTTCAATGAATGAGGAGAGTGCAAGGAAAACAAATGGAATGCACACATGCTAACATCCATCCTAGATTGGTTAGTTGCCTTAGATCAAAGATGCCACAACTTCTCCTAACACTTCACTCAAGCTAATCCCAAGAACTACAAAACCCATGAAAACCACATAGAAACTCACTCAATCTTGAAAGCAAGAAACCCATTTTAACAAAAGGGTTTATAACATGGAAAACAAGATCTTTAGGAGCTAAAAGGGCTCTATTAAAGAGATGAGTTGGAGCTCTTACCTACACAAGGCCAAAGAGGAGGGAAGGAGGAAAATTGAGCTCTTGTCCAACTAGAAGCTTCAAGAAAGTTTTGTCAATGGAAAGCTTAGGATGAGAGGAAGAAGATGATGGTCTTGGAATTCTCTTTGGAGTCTTCTAGCTTGGTCATTTAAGAAGACAAAGTGGAAAGAAAGGCTTTCTCTCCTTTGGCTGCTCTAGGGTTAGGGTTTTGGAAATGAAAAGAGAGGAAGAGAAGGAGAGTTGACTTAAAACACTTGTAAATGGGACCCAAATGGCCAAATCTTCTATCAAGGAAAACATGTTCATGCGGGCCTCGGACGAATTCGACGAAGAAGGATAAAATGATCCTCGAAATATCTAGTTTCCGAAAAGTATATTTTTGGCATGGTTTTGAGATCTCGAAATTTGTGTCCAGATTTACGCATAAAAGACGATTTTACCCTCTTTGGGCCAGAACTTGGGTTTTTGGGCTGAAAACATGAGTGGGCTGAAAACGAAATTTGTAACACATAGTAAAATCATTCAAATGAAATCAAAATCACAAATACACGGAAACCGATACGATCCTCCCAAGCTTACACGTGCACTCAGGCCTTCCTGAGTGTGTCAGACTAATACTAAACGTTCTCAAAATTCCCAAAGCTATGTCCAAGACTAAAACTAATTATTTCTAACCCAACGATAACTAAACCCACTTAGGACTAAACACACACTAATCGCACACTAATCGAAATAGTCTAGGTCGGGGTCTAACAAGATACTTGGCTGTAGTGAGAAAGATGAAAAGAAAGCTTGAAGAATGATCAAGCTCCAAGCATCAAGAAGAATGAAGAAAAGAACAAGAGCCCAAGCTAAGAGGAGTAGCATCCAAGAGATTTCAAGACTTCTCCAGCTTAGGGGGAGCTGAAGACTTAGTGTGTAAATTCAGTAGTGAGTGAGTTGCCATCAAATTGCAAAGGGGGAGATTGTTAGGGATTTTGTAGATTGCAATTTGATGGATGCATTATCATTCTAGCATCATTTGATTTACACAAATATGCATTGTTTTAGAAAAATTTGAAATCTTGATTGCAAACATGCATTGTTTTTAAGACTTACAAAAATGTTGATTTATGCATGTTTTGATTTTTAACTTGGAAGCATTTGTTTCAAAAAAGAAGTTTTAGAAATCAAGCAAGCCTATGGTTTAAATCTTTCAAATCCTTTTAGGTTTTTTATGTTTCATGTTTTAAAACCCTTAGAATGATCTAAAACATGTTTTCAAGCTTGATTCAATTGCCCAAAAGTTCATTTGAAAAATACTTTGAAAAATACCATTTTTAGGGAATTTTGGTCCCAGGGGGTCACCTGCAGACCAGCCACACTGCGCGGTCGACAGGGTAAAGTGTCGTTGGCCCTTTTTCAAACGGTCTATTTTTTTTACCGTTGTGAAGGCCAGGTCGACCGGGGAAGTGTTGGAATATAGATGGGCCTTCCAGGCAGGTTTCAAAAACTTTTGACCCTCTTGATGCAGGGATCAATTGTCTAGAATGCAACAAACCCAATCCATGATGCAATTCCCTCAATCTCATAGCCATGTACAGCAACATATACTATCTATAAAATAGAAAACATCACATAAACATGCTACCACGAAATCCACAACATGCAAGGATGTAGATATACCTTTGGAGCTTTGTTGTGCTCTAATGGAGGATTTGAGTTCTTTACTTTGATGATGAACAACTTCACAATCCAATTCAGAATCTTCAACTCCTTTTGATCTTCCACGCTATGTCCCGTATTAGATCTCTTTTTCTCAAGAAGATGGTGGAATCCTCAAGAGAAAGCCCTACTATTAACTCTAGGGAACTAAAGGTGAAAGAGAAGGGAACTTTGAGAGGAAGAGAACTTGTGCAACTCTTGCACAAAGGGGCTGAAAGTGCTCTATGTATTATGCACGAATTTGAGAGGATTATTCCTCTATTTATAGCCCTCCATAACTCCTCTTTTCCTATTTGAAATAGAAGTTTAACTCCCATCACAAATTAGTAAACATCTCCCTTAATTGTTGCCATAGAAGTCTTACTTCTACAACAATTACTAGCTTTCTCCTTTCTAATTAAAATAGAATTCCTACTTCCATTAATAATTAGTAGCTTACCATTACCACTATTAGAAGTCTCACTTCAAATAGAAATAGTAACCTTCCTTTTAGAGTTCAAGTAGAATTAGTATCTTTCTAATAAATTGGGCTACCGTGGGGACCACTAGGGATTCCTTAGAAAGCTGGCTCCAACTGGGACACGCGACCCCACATCTCATGTGCAATCCGGGCCCACAGTTAATTGCAAATAACTCCACTATATAGATGCAATTGCACTCCAATCTTAGGAATAAATTACAATGAAGACCCTAAACTTCCACAGTACCACAAGTAGGCCCCTCCATCTATATCAATGGATCAAATGGACCTGTCCACCAAATTAGATCCATATCTTATTATCCTTGAGCCCCAATTAATTATAATTATCATTTGGTACCGATCCAATTAACTCTTAATCGGAATGGGTGCGCACTTACCAATGATAAATCCATTAATTGGCACAAGGGGATATTAAAGATAGATTCCATCTTGACCGTTGAATGTTCCCACAACTCTACTATCAAGTACCCAAATCACCGAGGTGTTGACCTACAATTGGCCTCACTCATTGGTGACTCAAAGCAAATGAATAGATAGAAACTTGAGTTCATTAATGTCTCAGGATTATGAGCCTATTGCTAGGGAATTATGAGAGCAGACCTTAAAATAAAGACAGTGTATATAAGGTGCTTCTCATGGTCCTTCAATACATCCAATGTACCAGCGTCATGATCCAGAATCTTACATTCTGATGATCGAGATAAATCATACTATCCCATAGTGATCAAAATGCTGCAACCTTGTCAGATGAGATGTCCAATCTCATCACTGGTTGTGAAGATAATTTAAGTATAAGATATGTAATACGTATCTCCTGTATGTGGATCTCATCCATACACATGTATTACATCTAGTATACTTGTGGACGCCGGTTCATCTCATGAACCATTATGTCATTTGTATTAGTTATTTGCAAGTATATAAAACACCATTCATCTCATGAAAGGAAAAGCATGAATTGTATTGATAAATAAAGAAATTAATCAATTTATTACATCATATACCCTTGGTATTGAGACCATAAACTAACAATCTCCTACTTAGGCTCAATGCCAATCAGGATTGCATCTCATGCCCATCCCGTCTACATGCTGCTAAAAAACCTTGGTGGTCAAAGGCTTATTAAATGGATCTGCCAGATTGTCCGCAGAGGCTATCTTGGTAATTGCAATATCACCTCTCTGCACAATCTCTCTGACCAAATGATACTTCCTCTGTTCGTGCTTTTGGCTTTTATGGCTCCTTGGTTCCTTGGACTGAGTGACTGCCCCGCTGCTGTCACAGTAAACTGTGAGCGGCTGTCGTGCTAAAGGTACCACTCCAAGTTCCAAAAGGAATCTTTTGAGCCATACTGCTTCCTTAGCTGCTTCTCAAGCCGCTACATATTCAGCCTCAGAAGTGGAATCAGCGGTACATTCTTGTTTAATACTCCTCCAGCTGATAGCTCCTCCGCCAAGCATAAACACATAACCAGAGGTAGATTTCCTGGAATCCTTATCTGACCTGAAGTCAGAATCTGTATATCCGACTAGAATCAGCTCATCACTGCCATAAATCAACATGTAATCTCTAATCCTTCTCAAGTACTTAAGGATACATTTTACAGCAGTCCAATGGTTAGGACTTGGGTTAGACTGATATCTGCTGACTAAGCCCACTGCATGACAGATATCCGGTCTAGTACATAGCATAGCATACATGAGGCTACCAACAGCCGAAGCGTATGGAATTGCTCTCATTTACTCATTTTCCTTTGGGGTCTTGGGACCCTGATCCTTGGAAAGGTGCACTCCATGCCTGAAAGGTGTGATACCCTTCTTGGAGTCCTGCATAGCAAACCGTACCAGTACCTTATCTATGTATGCAGCTTGAGATAAGCCAATCATCCTATTTTTCCGATCTCGATGGAGTTTGATCCCTAGGATTTAACTAGCTTCTCCCAAGTCCTTCATATCAAAAGTCTTTGCTAACCAAACTTTCACCGTTGACAACATTCCTATATCTTTCCCAAGGAGTAGGATGTCATCGACATATAAAATTAGAAAAACTACCTTGTCACCTTCATTTTTCATGTACACACATGACTCATCCGGATTTTGACTAAAACCAAATGATTTGATTGCCCGGTCAAAATGGATGTTCCAGCTTCGGGATGCCTGCTTTAGTCCATAAATGGATTTTTGCAGCTTGCAAACTCTTTGCTTTTGGTTACTTGCTATAAAACCGTCTGGCTGTATCATATAGATGTCTTCCTCAAGATGGCCGTTTAGAAACGCCGTCTTGACATCCATTTGCCAAATCTCGTAATCGAGATGAGCCGCTATGGATAAGAGTATCCAGATGGACTTGAGCATGGCTACCGGCGAGAAGGTTTCCTCATAATCGATACCCTCTTTCTGAGTATACCCTTTCGCAACAAGCCTGGCCTTAAAAGTCTCAACTCTTCCATCTGGTCCTCTTTTTCTCTTGTAGACCCACTTGAACCCAATAGGTTTGATATTAGCAGGCAAGTCCACAAGTGTCCAGACCTGATTAGAGTACATAGACTCCATCTCAGCTTTCATAGCATCTTGCCAATGTCCCGAATCTATGTCATTAATTGCTTCATCATAGTTACAGGGATCCTGTTCCGGTTCTTCCGGGATTGCCTCGTAAGACTCTCCCAAGAACGAGAACCTATCAGGGGGCCTGATTATTCTTCCACTACGACGAGGCACTGGTGTAACTACTGAGTCTGGTAGGGGCGGTTCTTCCTCAAGTTCGGTCATATTTGGATTTGGAATTGATTGTTCTTGAATCTTTTCCAAGATCACCTTTTCGAAAGATTTCCGGTCCATCATATAATCTTCCTCCAGAAAAACCGCATTGGTGCTTACCAGCACTTTCTGCTCTCTGGGATTATAGAATGACCAACCTTTAGTTCCTTTGGGATATCCTATAAATGTGCATACTTCTGACTTCGTTTCCAACTTATCCGTCTTTACCTTCAGCACATGTGCCGGACAACCCCAAATGTGTAAATGTTGTAGACTAGGCTTTCGCCTAGACCATAACTCCCGGGGAGTCTTAGGTACAGACTTAGATGGTACGAGGTTTAGTATGTACATCGCAGTTTCCAAGCATGTCCCCAAAAGGATATAGGTAATCCTGAAACTCAACATAGATCTAATCATATCTAAAAGAGTTCGGTTCCTTCTTTCCGATACTCCATTCTGTTGAGGCATACCAGGAGCAGACAACTGGGATAAAATCCCATTTTCTGATAAGTGTGCCATAAAATCTCCAGACAGATATTCTCCTCCTCGATCTGATCGAAAAGTCTTGATACTTTTACCTAATTGCTTTTCCGCTTCCACTCGAAACTCTTTGAACTTTTCAAAAGCCTCGGACTTGCGGTGCATAAGGTATATGTATCCATATCTTGAGTAATCATATGTGAAAGTGATGAAGTACTCATATCCTCCTCTGGCTCTTACATTAATGGGCCCACACACATCAGTATGTACTAATTCTAATAAATCTTCGGCCCTATTGCCCTTGGATGAAAAGGGTCTTTTGGTCATTTTGCCTTCCAGACAGGACTCACAGACATGCATTGGTTCTACAACCAATGAAGGCAATATACCATCTTTCACTAGCCTGTCAATCCTATTTAGGTTTATATGACCTAGCCTCAAGTGCCAAAGTTTTGTTGGATTAGATGAAGGTGACTTTCTCTTTAATGATGGTCTATTAATTATTTCGGTATCATGTATCTCATACATTGTAGGAGTTAATAGATAAAGCCCATTGGTTACCTTGCCAGAACATATAAAAGTACCGTTTCTCTTTATGACAACTTCAGTACCAAAAGTAATAGAATAACTTTTATTCACCAAACTAGAAACTGAAATTAAATTCCGCCTTAAAGACGGTACATATAGAGTGTCTGACAAAACCAACTTATTATCTTGAAAACATAAAGTAATAACTCCTACTGAGACCGCATCAGCCTTAGCATCAGATCCTAGGTTGACAATGATTTCGCCGTCACTGAGTTTCCTGGTTTCCCTGAACCCCTGCAATGAATTACATATGTGATTAGTTGCCCCGGAGTCCATACACCAAGATTCTGAAGTACCAGTTGCAAAACTAACTTTAGTAACAAGTGACTCAATCATACCTGAGGTCTTCTTTTTAGACAGATATTCTGGACAATTCCTCTTCCAATGTCCTGTCATACCACAATGGAAACACTTTCCTTTTGTCCCTGCTCCCTTAGCCTTGCCAACACCACCATTAGGACCATTCTCCACCTTAGGACCCTTCGGAACTGATTTCTTCTTGCCTTTCCTCCTTTTGCCTTTCGGTTTGGACTTGGCAAATGACTTTTCTGTCATCATGGCAGTTGGCTTTTTCTTCATAATGCCTTCAGTCACCACCAGCTTGCTAGACAACTCAGCCAGAGTCAGATTCATTTTATTCATGTTGTAATTGACCTTGAAATTATTGAATGACTCTGGTAGTGACTCAAGGATTATGTCAATTTGTGATTCTGCATCAATCGCAACCCCCAGTACATCTAACTCATTCAATGAGTCCATCATTTTCAACATATGGTCCTGTACTGGTGTGCCTTCAGCCATCTTGGTGCTTATAAGCACCCTCATAGCAGCCTGTCTAGCAGGCCTACCCTGTTCCGCAAACATCTCCTTTAAGTTTGATATAATATCATATGCAGTCTTAAAGGATTGATGTTGGTGTTGTAAAACACTAGACATAGATGCCTGTATGTAACATCTGGCCATCTCATCGTCTTTGGCCCACTTGGTGTAAAGTTCCTTTTCTTCCTGTGATGCTTCTGGCAATGGCTCATCAAGAGGGGGTTTGGTAAGGACATATTTATATCCTGAAGCTGTCAGGACAATATCCAGGTTCCATTTCCAATCTACATAGTTGGATCCCACTAATTTATTCTGGTTGAGGATGGTCGCAAGTGGATTGAAAGTGTTTGAATTCATGCTGAAAATACTGTAGCACATAACCATACATTCAATTAATGAATTTTAAATGACATTAGGGTTTAGTATTCTACCAAATTTATATGGAATCCTCATAACCATTAAATTCAGAATACATCGGAATTCTAATCCCCGGGGTATGCCTCCTTCGGGAGTGCGAATACCACCTAGATTGGTGCGGATCAAAGTTGGTCAAAATTAGGATTAAGACTAACTTTCCATGATCCCCTTCATTCATTATTATCTAGGTATCTCATACCAAATGATCAATGACTCCCGATTAACTTTGGTTTCTAAAATAAATGAGGCAAATCCTTGGGGATACTACATCATTATTTTAGTTAAGTGTGACCCACCAACTAGCATTACATGACAACCGTTGCGAGCAGCTCCTCCTTGGGGAGTGGGCCCCCGCCCCGTCTCACCAACATTATCCATAGGAGATCCATATCTAGTAACCAGACAAGTAAAAGCCCTCCGTGGGGAACGGCCATACTCGAGATGGCGCGAGGCTAATACTTTCCTTACAATGGACCTATGGTGGAAAACCATGGGGATTTCTAAATATAAATGCCCCGCTCCCACTTAATATTTTAGAATTGAGGATTTCTTTATAAGGTATTAGGGCCCACATGTATACATATGAACATCAAATCATCTCATGATATGATCTAAGATTGGTTCCAAGTCAAGTTATTTTAAGGAAAGTCTAGTTTCTAAATTAGTGTTGCCAATGTGTCCATCTCATGGGTCATCAACACTAATTAGAACTCTTTCCAAAAATTAATTTGATTTGACCAATTTTTTGTAACTTGCTATGTTTGGATCAGATCTGGAAAAATTCTAATTTAAGCATGCATCCATAAATAGAAATTGCAAAAATAGAAACTAGTCCTCTCCTCCACATGGCCCAAGCGCAATAGACTTCTTGGACTTCTAGACTTTCCAAAACTTTGGAATTCCTCAAACTCTTTGGGAAACTCCAGAACTCTCTTGGTAATCTTCAAACTCTTTAATTAGGAGTCCAACATCGCTTTCCAACTTCGTCTCGGACATCGCCAGAATTTACAAATTTAAGAAAAAATTACATAAATTCCTATGCCTCAATTATGAGACTTACATGGTAATCTAAACATGAAAATAAAAGGGCTATAGGGAAATTTATCATGCCTTGCCCTTTCATGGGAAACCAAGGAAACCATGATGCCCTTTACATTTAGCCTTAAATAAACCAATAACCATAAATAGAAAGCAAAAGACTTGTGGGCCATATGGAGAGGATATTATCATCTGCAAGTTAGTATCTCATACAACCATACAAATCACAAAAATAGGCTGCCAAATAATGCTGGAAAAATAGGAAGTAAAAGTAGACCCGAAACTTGAAAAATCAGTTTCTGCAGCATTCTTCACAGAAGGCCCGGTCGACCGGCTTGCAAGTCAGCCGGTCGACAGAGCACGGGGCCAGGTCGACCGGACTGACGAATTTCTGCAACTTTGGTTTTCTGTTTCGTGTCCATTCTTCCCCAAATCACTTCCAAAGTGTTCCAATGGCTTCCTACCATCCTTCCATCATTATTAAACCCTTTTGTGACTATCCAAACATGAACTTACTATCAAACCAAGCAAATCCATTAAAATTGATCCTTACCTAGCCCTTGCTTCATCTTCTTCACATCTCATGCAAAGATCAGAGCAAGCTTGCTGGTCTAACATGATTAGAGATGAGGTTAGGCTCTGATACCAATTGTTGGAATATAGGTGGGCCTTCCAGGCAGGTTTCAAAAACTTTTGACCCTCTTGATGCAGGGATCAATTGTCTAGAATGCAACAAACCCAATCCATGATGCAATTCCCTCAATCTCATAGCCATGTACAGCAACATATACTATCTATAAAATAGAAAACAACACATAAACATGCTACCACGAAATTCACAGCATGCAAGGATGTAGATATACCTTTGGAGCTTTGTTGTGCTCTAATGGAGGATTTGAGTTCTTTACTTTGATGATGAACAACTTCACAATCCAATTCAGAATCTTCAACTCCTTTTGATCTTCCACGCTATGTCCCGTATTAGATCTCTTTTTCTCAAGAAGATGGCGGAATCCTCAAGAGAAAGCCCTACTATTAACTCTAGGGAACTAAAGGTGAAAGAGAAGGGAACTTTGAGAGGAAGAGAACTTGTGCAACTCTTGCACAAAGGGGCTGAAAGTGCTCTATGTGTTATGCACTAATTTGAGAGGATTATTCCTCTATTTATAGCCCTCCATAACTCCTCTTTTCCTATTTGAAATAGAAGTTTAACTCCCATTACAAATTAGTAAACATCTCCCTTAATTGTTGCCATAGAAGTCCTACTTCCATTAATAATTAGTAGCTTACCATTACCACTATTAGAAGTCTCACTTCAAATAGAAATAGTAACCTTCCTTTTAGAGTTCAAGTAGAATTAGTATCTTTCTAATAAACTGGGCTAGCGTGGGGACCACTAGGGATTCCTTAGAAAGCTGGCTCCAATTGGGACACGCGACCCCACATCTCATGGGCAATCCAGGCCCACAGTTAATTGCAAATAACTTCACTATATAGATGCAATTGCACTCCAGTCTTAGGAATAAATTACAATGAAGACCCTAAACTTCCACAGTACCACAAGTAGGCCCCTCCATCTATATCCATGGATCTAATGGACCTGTCCACCAAATTAGATCCATATCTTATTATCCTTGAGCCCCAATTAATTATAATGATCATTTGGTACCGATCCAATTAACTCTTAATCGGAATGGGTGCGTACTTACCAATGATAAATCCATTAATTGGCACAAAGGGATATTAAAGATAGATTCCATCTTGACCATTGAATGTTCCCACAGCTCTACTATCAAGTACCCAAATCACCGAGGTGTTGACCTACAATTGGCCTCACTCATTGGTGACTCAAAGCAAATGAATAGATAGAAACTTGAGTTCATTAATGTCTCAGGATTATGAGCCTATTGCTAGGAAATTATGAGAGCAGACTTTAAAATAAAGACAGTGTATATAAGGTGCTTCTCATGGTCCTTCAATACATCCAATGTACCAGCATCATGATCCAGGATCTTACATTCTGATGATCGAGATAAATCATACTATCTCATAGTGATCAAAATGCTGCAACCTTGTCAGATGAGATGTCCAATCTCATCACTGGTTGTGAAGATAATTTAAGTAGAAGATATGTAATACATATCTCCTGTATGTGGATCTCATCCAGACACATGTATTACATCAAGTATACTTGTGGACTCCGGTTCATCTCATGAACCATTATGTCATTTGTATTAGTTATGTGCAAGTATATAAAACACCATTCATCTCATGAAAGGAAAAGCATGAATTGTATTGATAAATAAAGAAATTAATCAATTTATTACATCATATACCCTTGGTATTGAGACCATAATTTCAAGACTTCTCCAGCTTAGGGGGAGCTGAAGACTTAGTGTGTAAATTCAGTGGTGAGTGAGTTGCCATCAAATTGCAATGGGGGAGATTGTTAGAGATTTTGTAGATTGCAATTTGATGGATGCAATATCATTCTAGCATCATTTGAGTTACACACATAGGCATTGTTTTAGAAAAACTTGAAATCTTGATTGCAAACATGCATTGTTTTTAAGACTTATAAAAATGTTGATTTATGCATGTTTTGATTTTTAACTTGGAAGCATTTGTTTTAAAAAAGAAGTTTTAGAAATCAAGCAAGCCTATGGTTTAAATCTTTCAAATCCTTTTAAGCTTTTTATGTTTCATGTTTTAAAACCCTTAGAATGATCTAAAACATGTTTTCAAGCTTGATTCAATTGCCCAAAAGTTCCCAAGAAAAATACTTTGAAAAATACCATTTTTAGGGAATTTTGGTCCCAAGCGGTCACCTGCAGTGTGGCCGGTCGCGCGGTCGACAGGGTAAAGTGCCGTTGGCCCTTTTTCAAACGGTCTATTTTTTTTACCGTTGTGAAGGCCAGGTCGACCGGGGAAGAGCCGTTGGGCACTTTTTGGCTATAAATACTAGTTCATTCCTTTGTCAAAAGTTAGCAATTTTAAGGCCCTCCTTGAGATGTTTTGAGGCCAATAAAAGGGGAATGAGCTAAGGGATGAAATGGGTCATTAGGAAAGCTAAAGCTTGGATTAATGAAGTTAAATCACCAAGTAAGCTTTACTTTCCTTAATCATATGTTTTCATGCTTTGCTTAATTATTGGTAAACCTTTTCTAGCATGATAAACTATGATTTGTTGTGTCCTTAACATGTTTTATGTTTTGAATTGATTTATTGTTTTGGATGCATCACCATGATTCAATTCAAGTAGTACTTAAATTGGTATATCTAAGTAGATCATGTTAATGAAAACATCTTTGAAATTATATGTAACATGATTCCTATACTTGGTTGAATCTTTGGTTGTTGTTTTTCATCATAAGAAAATCACTTTCAAATATAACTTATGTTTTGGATTCAACATCTTTACAAATCTATGTAACTTTGTTTTAAAGTTTCACAACTTGCTTTGCTTTGAAAAGTATATCAATTTCAAGTTGCATTTATAATTACATATGATTTGTCCCCTAATTTCAATCAAATCTATTTTTATATTTTATGAGCTACATTGTTGATTTGATTGACATCCCTATGCATCACATGTTTTGTGCTTAGAATTTCACAACTTGTTTAGGATACAAATGTATATCTTTTACAAGTTATTTTTAACATGTGAATTGCTTTCTTTCCTCAATCATAAATGTTTTTATGAGCTAAAACTTTCAAAAGCCTTAGGCATACATTTATGAGCTTTCATTTTAAAAATGATTAAGGACATCATGCATACACATTGAGCATTCATCTTTGCATTCATAGTGTGTGTGTGTGTGGAGTAGTTTTTCACTTTCATATCCGCCTATTTAAGAGGCATTGTATTGAGCTTAATTGTATCTCCATCAAGTGTATTATAGACACTATTTAGAGAGATAACCAACCTTTTGGTTGAAGAGGTTATTGCTTAGCCTAAGAAAAGCATAGTGTAATAGGTTGATGTTGAGCCTTGAAAAACATCATTGTAGAGGTTATTGCTTAGCCTATTGAAAAGCATAAATAGTGGAAATCCGGTGGGGTGTTGGATCACAAGCCGGTAGTGGTGTAGGCATTGAGGCCGAACCACTATAAATCCTTGTGTGATGGTGTATGCTTTGTGGTGATTGTCTTTGTAAGCTTCCGCATTTATTTACTTAATCACCACTTGTGACTAGTTGGATTTTAAAGAAGTTAAAATTGGTCATAATTGAAGCTCACCCTATTCACCCCCCCACTAGGGTTCGGATCCCCGGACTTTCAATTGGTATCTGAGCGAGGTTACTCCATTTTAGGGCTTAACAACCTGGAGTTGATCCTTCCTAGATTAGAACCCTAGTGTTGTGTTTTATTGCATATCTTTTTAAAGATTTCCACTATGATCGAAAATGAATTTTCCCCATAGTATCATTGCACCACTCTAAGACTTTTTCAAGTTATATCTTCAAGAGTTGGTGAGTCCTCAAGAGAACTCTCAAGGACATCCTTTTCAAGACCTTAGGTGAATCTTCAAAGGTAGACTATTAGACTAACCTTAAGGTCTTGAACCTCTCTAGACCAACCTATTCTTTTTAGTTAAATCTTTTTGTTGGTCATGTTACATTTGCATTTTGTTTCTTTATAGTCACATCTCTTAAAATGCAATGTTTCTTTGTGATCATTTGATTTTGTCTTCATGAACTTTTAAGTTATATCTCATGGTTTTCAAAATCCTTTGATTGCAATATTTTCATGATGGATGTGCATGTTGTTCATATAGTTATATCTCTTGTAGTGCATATCTATTCATGATCAATTGATTGTGATTATAAAAGCTTTCATAGCTAGATTTTTCATGATCAATTGATGTTGGAAAATCATTTGATGAATGTCATAGTTAGATCTTTTTTGTAAATCAAATGATTTGAAGCAATTTAAGTTTTCCATTGATTTTTTCAAGTTATATCTCTTGGTATGGAAAATATGTGTTCAATTTGTATGAGTGTCTATTGTCATTTTTAGAATACAAATTGAAAATGTATAATAGTACACTTCTTGTTTTTCAAATTCACTTGCTCATAATTCTATAAATGATTCTTTGTTGGAATCTCAAATATTGAAGTGGTTTGAAAAACTTTGGAAAAAGTTCTAAGCTTTATTGGTTGTATTTATAGATGCATTTTCCTTGAATTTATTGCCTTGTGCTTAATTATGATTATATCTTTTGGAAGGAAATAATTTTTACAAACAATTTGCATCTTTGCTCATTTAGTTACATTCTTTTTATGCAAATTGATTTTGATGTCTTACATTGCATGGTTGAATATGGTTTCATTGATTTGCATGTTTGTGCCTAACTTGGTATATATTTTTTCATTCATGCAAATTGATGATTGTTTATGTGCTTCATAGTAAAATCTTTTGTTTTATTATTATTTGAGCTTATTAAGTACATTTGTGATTTAATGTGCTAAGTTCATTTGGTATGAACCTCATATCCTTTTTCTATTGCATTGTAAGTTTAGTACATTTACTAAGAGTGGAGATGTTGCATGATAGGTTAATGGATCATTTTAGATGAATTGGAATTATCCATTGTTCTTAATAGGTATATCCATATATGTGATCCATCTTCATCTTTATGCAATCCATGATGTCCCACTAACTCCATACCTTCTTGTGCTTGCTTAGTTATATTCTTTATTGATGATATGGTATGAGTTAGATCTTGAGTGTTGATTGATCCTCTCTATGCAAATGTCAGATAGTTCGATGTGTGGTTGTGATCTTAGTTATATTTGTAGAAATCATACTAGAACTCAAATCCATCCTCTATGCATTCTAGTAATTTCTTTTTGGATGGTTATGATGTTGATTCATGTATATTCTCTAAGTGATTTCATCCTTATACATGTTTCAACTTCATAGTAGTGATCTTGATCATATGAAACTCTTTGAAATCCATTACTCGTATATCTATATGTTTGATGGATATCTTAGATGTTGAATTCATATGATTTAGTCACTTTCAAAATTGCATGCATTACAAAGCTATATCCTTTTGCATTGCAATTTACCTTGTTCATCACTATGCTCATTAGTTATATCTTTAAAAGTGATGAATATCCATTTATGATGCTTGATGAAATTTTGTGTTTGTCACATTCTTGCTCTTTATCATGTTGTCAAATTCAATTGGTTTCAATTGGTACAATTTTCGATTGGTTTGATTTCTTGTGAATGTGATAGACCTTGTGTACATTGGATTGAACTTGATAGTAATATATTTGTTCCATGTCACACTCCAATAGTCATTTTTATTGATTGAATGAAATGATTTCAAAGCTTTCATAGCATATGATTTTCTTAGTTAAATTATTTGATGCTATGTTTAGTAAACCCCATTATATCATGGATAGCTCTAATTTGGATTTTTCCTAATAGTTATATTTTTAAATCCATTTTAGAGTTATTGATTTTATAGTCTTATCTTTGAATCTCAATTGGTATTCTTTGTTTTTCCAATTGGTATCCATGATCGCGTTTCTCCTTGACCTTGCTTTCTTTTGGTAATTTGATCATATTGTGCTCTATAGTTAAACGAATCTAATCCTTCTTTTGAAGTTGACCCTCAATTGGTAAAACCATCTTCTTCTTGAACCAAATAGTTATATCTTTGTCAAAGGTTTGACAAAAGGAGAGAATGGATTGAGGGGGAGTGTAAATTTTCATAGGAAGTATTAGTTTTGATCAAATTCACCCTTGGATTGGCTTTGAACCCTTAGAGACTTCTATCCATACATGATAACCTGTTATATATTTCATTTTCGATTTCTTTTGTTAACAGGTGCTTCTAAAAGGTATTTTCCTTATTTCATGTGTGTAGGTACCTTTACAATTTAATGTCAAAGGGGGAGAGAGCTTTCAAGTTCTCTAAAGGGGAAGAGAATGTCCAAGCTTCCTAAGGAGAGATTTTGTATGATCTTCTACAAGGGGAGAGAATGCATATCTTACCAAAGGGAGAGAGAGGCATGGTCAAAAGGGGAGAAGTGAAAGAAGAGAAAGCTTGGGAGCTAAAGAAGATGTGTCATGACCCCGGAACGGGACCCCGAGCCCACAACGAGTTGATTGATGATGATTATCTTGTTTTTCCACAGGTTCCTGTTAGGGATTTTGTAGATTGCAATTTGATGGATGCATTATCATTCTAGCATCATTTGATTTACACACATATGCATTGATTTAAGAAAACTTGAAATCTTGATTTATACATGCATTGGTTTTTAAGACTTGTAAAAGTTTTGATTTATGCATGATTTGTTTTTATACTTGGATGCATTTGTTTTAGAAAAGAAGTTTTGTTAAAATCAAGCAAGCCATTGGTTTTATAGTTTTGAATCTTTTTTGGCTTTTTATGTTTCATGTTTTAAAAACCCTTAGAATGATTTAAAACATGTTTTTCAAGCTTGATTTAGTGGCCAAAAAGTTCCCACAGGAAATACCTTCAAATATGCTAAATATGGGAATTTTGGTCCCAGGGGGTCGACCTGCAGTGTGGCCGGTTGCAGGTCGACTGGGAAAGAGCCGTTGCAGCCCTTTCAAACGATCTGTTTTTTTTACCGTTGTGAAGGCCAGGTCGACCCGGGGACTAGTCGTTGGGCTATTTTGGCTATAAATATTAGTTCATTCCTTTGCCAAAAGTTGAGGATTTTTAGACCTTCCTTGAGAGGTTTTGAGGCAAACCAAAGGGAAATGAACTAAGGGATGAAAGGGACCATTAGGAAAGCTAAAACTTGGATTAATGAGTTAAATCACCAAGTAAGCTCTACTTTCCTTAATCATATGTTTTCATGCTTTGTTATACTTATTGGTAAATCTTTTGTAGCATGATAAACTAAGATTTGTTGTGTCCTTAACATGTTTTATGTTTTGAATTGATCTATTGTTTTGGATGCATCACCATTTGATTCAATCCAAGTAGTACTTTATTTGGTAAATCTAAGTAGATCATGTTAATGAAAGTATCTTTGAAATTATATGTAACATGATTCATATACTTGGTTGAATCTTTGCTTGTTGTTTTTCATCATAAGAAAATCTCTTTCAAATATATCTTATGTTTTGGATTCAACATCTTTACAAATCATATGTAACTTTGTTTTAAAGTTTCACAACTTGCTTTGCATTGATTGGTATATCATATTCAAGTTGGATTTATAATTACATATGATTTGTCCTCTTATTTCAATCAAATCTATTTTTATGTTGTGAGCTACATTGTTGATTTGATTGATATCCCTATGCTTCACTTGTTTTGGTCTTTGAATTTTCACAACTTGTTTAGGATACAAATGTATATCTTTTACAAGTTAGTTTTAACATGTGATTAGCATTTCCTCAATCATAAATGTTTTATGAGCTAAAACTTTCAAAAGCCTTAGGCATACATTTATGAGCTTTCATTTTCAAAATGATTGAGGAGATCACACACACACATCATGAGCATACATCTTTGCATTCATTAAGTGTTTGTGTGAGTTAGTTATTCACTTCCATATCCGCCTAATTAAGAGGCATTGTAATGAGCTTATTTGAATCTCCATCAAGTGTATTATAGACACTAATTAGAGAGATAACCAACCTTTGGTTGAAGAGGTTATTGCTTCGCCTAAGAAAAGCATAATGTATAGGTTGATGTTGAGCCTTGAAAAACATCATTGTAAAGGTTATTGCTTAGCCTATTGAAAAGCATAAATAGTGGAAATCCGGTGGGGTGTTGGATCACGAGCCGGTAGAGGATGTAGGCATTGAGGCCGAACCACTATAAATCCTTGTGTGATGGTGATTGCTTTGTGGTGATTGTTTTTATTAAGCTTCCACATTTTATTTGTAATCATCACTTGTGACTAGTTTAAGTTAAAGAAGTTAATATTGATTAAAATTGGTCATAATTGAAGCTCACCCTATTCACCCCCCCCCCTCTAGGGTTCGGATCCCCGGACTTTCAGTTCCCGCAGTGAGGATTCCCAAAACACGCGGAATCTGTCTCACACGATCAAGTTTGCGGAAGCGTGTAGCAATACACATCAAGACGAGCACTAATAAATTTTTAAGTGCTATGACAAATAATATCAAGACATAGTATCAAAAGAAAGGAGTTAACATGGCGTTCCCAACATAGTTCAAGTTATGAGGCTACACCAAAGTAAGTTAAGTTACATCCCATAAGAGGCCAACAAAGGCCAATACAATTCTCAAAATAATAAAAGAACCCCATCTCAAGAACCCTCCCGACGTCTAATTGACATCGTCGGGCCGCCACTCTCTAACTGGGGGTGGGTCAAGAGCCTCCTCCGGACGCTTCTCCTCAAAGGCAACGTCACCTGCACCTAGGCACCAACAAACAAGGATCAAACACAACGGTTTGGCAGGTAATCAATTTAGGTACAAGCATGGAACCACAAACATTTTAAGAAAATCATAAACACGAATCACTGATTTGAAATACTCAAATGACTGAGGTAAGTTTTCAAGAATACATAACCAAGCTGAGATACTAAAACAAATTAGCATGGATACGTATATTATCATGAATAGTTACAATCTACAAAGAGCCCATCCTTTCTCTATCATATATAATAAAAAGAGCAAGCACGCACGACAAGCACGATATACATAATATAATCACGACACGATTCCCACATATATGGGGATTTCCGGCCGCGGAACCGGACACGCACGATGTGTAATAAATACACGACCAATCTGCAGACAGTCCACATGTTTAAGGACCCCCAGACAGTGGATCAAACTGAAAGGGCAGTCCAAGCTCAGTGGTGTTCACTTAATTCATGAATGCACAAAACACGCGAAACACTATCAAAACATGTCGAGATAAAAAAGGGGAAAGTCACTTATCAAAACACGATGAACACGACTAGTAAAAGGCATAATTAATATGCATAACACGCATAGGAAGTGACCCCTTTTCCTTGAAACACATCATCAAAACGAGCTTGTACTTAAACTTCAAAACGAGTACACGATGATATTCATTACATCAGAGCCAAAGTACGAATACAAAGCCTAACAAGCACATGTAAGGGCCTTTGGTTGATCCTTGTGTAATTGAACCCAATGTTGGAAATTTAAAAGAGAATCGGTGCCCCAGAAGTTAAAAGACATCTCAGGTTCGAGTGCACAATATCAGGCTAAATGTCACTTAACATGTTCTAGTTTTCATTCTTGCAAATACTCTTCAAAACAGGCAATTTGTCAATTTCGGTCAGCTCGCGGTCAGGTGTCGGCTAGCCGAACTAGGATCTAGCGACTAGCCGCCGGCTGACCGCTGGAAATCCAAGTCCAAACGCAGCTCTCTGGAAAAGAAACTGAACTGACTTCGGTCGGCTTACGGTTAGCCGAAATGCAACCCGGCGGCTAGCTGTAAGCTGACCGTAGGGCTGACCGCCAGGACCTCGGTCTGAACTTAGCTCTCGGGAAAAGGAGCCGAAACGTTCGGTTGGCCAGCGGTTAGCCGAAATGGGGTATGGCGGCTAGCTGCTAGCTAACCTTCAAGCTGACCGAAACCCACTATCGAAATGTCAGCTTCTGGAAAGGGAACCACCGAGCTCGGTCAACTCGCGGTTAACCGAAATGGGGATTTCGGTTAGCCGCCAGCTGACCGCTACTGCACGGGAAATGCAGTTGGGTTCAGATTTTTCACGTTTTCTTCTTCCCTTCTTCTTATTTCTCATTCCACCTGCACTCCCTGAGCCTCCATGCTCTCCAAGAGAAATACACACACATTTCAAAATACAAATTGAGACATTCTATTCCCATTCTCCAATCAAAACAAAATCCTCCAAATTTTTCAATGAATGAGGAGAGTGCAGGGAAAACAAATGGAATGCACACATGCTAACATCCATCCTAGATTGGTTACTTGCCTTAGATCAAAGATACCTCAACTTCTCCAAGCGCTTCACTCAAGCTAATCCCAAGAACTACAAAACCCATGAAAACCACATAGAAACTCACTCAATCTTGAAAACAAGAAACCCATTTTAACAAAAGGGTTTATAACATGGAAAACAAGATCTTTAGGAGCTGAAAAAGGCTCTATTAAAGAGATGAGTTGGAGCTCTTACCTACACAAGGCCAAACAAGAGGGAAGGAAGAAAATGGAGCTCTTATCCAACTAGAAGTTTCAAGAAAGTTATGTCAATGGAAAGCTTAGGATGAGAGGAAGAAGATGATGGTCTTGGAATTCTCTTTGGAGTCTTCTAGCTTGATCATTTAAGAAAACAAAGTGGAAAGAAAGGCTTTCTCTCCTTTGGCTGCTCTAGGGTTAGGGTTTTGGAAATGAAAAGAGAGGAAGAGAAGGAGAGTTGACTTAAAACACTTGTAAATGGGACCCAAATGGCCAAATTTTGTATCAATGAAAACATGTTCATGCGAGCCTCGGACGAATTCGACGAAGAAGGATAAAATGATCCTCGAAATATCTAGTTTCCGAAAAGTATATTTTTGGCATGGTTTTGAGATCTCAAAATTTGTGTCCAGATTTGCGCATAAAAGACAATTTTACCCTCTTTGGGCCAGAGCTTGGGTTTTTGGGCTTCAAACATGAGTGGGCTGAAAATGAAAGTTGTAACACATAGTAAAATCATTCAAATGAAATTAAAATCACAAATATACGGAAACCGATACGATCCTCCCAAGCTTACACGTGCACTCAAGCCTTCCTGAGTGTGTCTGACTAATACTAAACGTTCCCAAAATTCCCAAAGCTATATCCAGGACAAAGAATAATTATTTCTAACCCAACGATAACTAAACCCACTTAGGACTAAACACACACTAATCGCACACTAATCGAAATAGTCTGGGTCGGGGTCTAACATCCTCCACCCCTTAGGATATTTGGTCCACCAAATAAATCAAACAATTGCCTATGATAAAAGCTGTGGATACTTCCTCTGCACTTGATCTCTCAATTCCCATGTGGCTTCCTCTAGCCCGTGATTTTCCCAAAGTACCTTGACCCAATGAATAGTCCGATTCCTCAATTCTTGCTCTTTGGTGTCAATGATCCTAATCAGCTTTTCCACATACGAGGCATCTTCCCGAATCTCCAAAGGTTCGTGCTGTAGAATGTGTGAAGGACTAGAAACATATTTCTTGAGCATAGAAACATGAAATACGTTGTGTACCCCGGAGAGTTCCGGCGGTAACGCAAGTCTATAAGCGACATCCCCAATCTTGCTCAAAATTTCATACGGACCAATAAACCTTCTAGATAATTTGCCCTTCTGTCTGAATCTCAAAGTTCTTCTAACTGGTGAGATCTTCAAGAACACTTTGTCACCCACTTGAAACTGCAATTCTCTTCGACGAGCATCTGCATAACTCTTCTGCCTACATCGGGCGATCTTCAAACGTTCCTGAATCAGCTTGACCTTGTCAGTTGTCTCTCCAACTATCGTCAGTCCATGAAAACTACGCTCACCGACTTCTTCCCAGAAAACCGGAGTTCTGCATCTTCTACCATAAAGTGCCTTGAAAGGTGACATACAGATGCTAGAGTGGTAACTATTGTTATAAGAAAATTCACAAAGCGGTAAGCACTCATCCCACTGAACCTTGAAATCTAATACACAAGCACGCAACATGTCTTCGAGAGTCTGTATCGTCCTCTCTGACTGACCATCTGTCTCAGGATGATATGCCGTGCTGAACTGTAGTTTGGTACCCATAGACTCATGAAGAGTTTTCCAAAACTTTGAAACGAACCTGCTATCTCTGTCTGAAGTAATGGAGACGGGCTGACCATGTTTACTAACAATTTCATCAACGAATAACTTCGCAAGCGGTGCCATATGCATCATGTTCCCTGTCTTCATCGGAATGAAGTGAGCAGACATTGTCAGACGATCTATAATAATCCAAAATGCATTATTTCCCTTCTTGGTATTAGGCAACCCGGAAACGAAATCCATGGTGATGTGCTCCCATTTCCACTCCGGAATCTCCAACGGTTGTAACAAACCTGGGGGCTTCTGATGCTCTGCTTTAATCAACTGATAAGTTAGACAACGAGACACAAAAGTTGCTATCTCTCTCTTCATGTTGTTCCACCAAAATCTATTCTTCAAATTATGGTACATCTTCGTGCTACCCGGATGCATAGAATACCTCGTGCTGTGAGCTTCGTTCATTATTTCACTCTTCAAGTCATCCACACTTGACACACATAACCGGTCACGGAAATACAATATTCCATTCACCAACTTGAAATCGGGACGTTCTGTAATATGTTCTGCTATCTTTGCCATGTCTGGGTCTTGCAACTGACTTTCCTTGATCTTCTGGATGAAGGTAGGTTCTGATATTGTCATGTCTGCTAACATTGCACCCAGCTTCAGGGTTTGCACTTCTACATCCCACTCTTCAAACTACTGTAAGACACCCATTCCTCTCAAACTGGCCATGACCACTGATTGTCTGCTCAATTCATCAGCTACAACATTCACTTTGTCTGGATGATACTTGATTGGAAAGTCATAATCTTTGATATACTCCATCCACCGTCTCTGTCTCATGTTTAAATCCTTCTGCGAAAACAAATATTGTAAACTTCAGTGATCCGAATGGACTTCAAATTTCTCTCTATAGAGATAGTGTCTCCACATCTTCAAAGCAAAAACAACTGCTGCCAATTCTAAGTCATGAGTTGCATAGTTCTTCTCATGGTCCTTCAACTGTCTCGAGCCATAAGCAATCACCTTGCCCTCCTGCATCAATACACAACCTAGTCCCACATTCGAAGCATGTGTGTAAACAATAAATCTGCTGTTGCCCGAGGGTAATATAAGGATTGGGGCTGTGGTTAACCTTCCTTTCAACTCTTGAAAACTCGTTTCACACTGATCGGTCCACACAAATGGGACATTCTTCCTAGTCAATTTTGTCAACGGCGCTGCAATGGACGAAAAACCTTGGACAAATCTTCTGTAATAGTCTGCTAACCCCAAAAAGCTTCTGATTTCTCTAGAGATGATGTGGCCTAGAAAAGCAACTTTCTCTAACCAGAATTCGTACTTACTGAGTTTTGCATAAAGCTGGTTGTCCTTCAAAAGCTGCAACGCTATCCTCAAATGTTCTTCATGCTCCTTCTTACTCTTGGAATACACAAGGGCATCATCAATGAAAACTACCGTAGAGTGATCCAAATAGGGTGCAAAGACCTTGTTCATAAGAGCCATAAAGACTGCGGGTGCATTTGTCAAACCAAAGGGCATCACTAAGAACTCGTAGTGCCCATATCTCGTTCTAAAGGCTGTTTTCTGAACATCCGAGTCTCTAATTCTCAACTGATGGTACCCTGATCTCAGGTCTACCTTGGAAAAATAGGCTGCTCCTTGCAATTGATCAAATAATTCGTCTATCCTTGGCATTGGATACTTGTTCTTCACGGTCACATGGTTCAACTTCCTGTAGTCGATGCACATTCTCAAACTTTCATCCTTCTTTTTCACAAACAACACTGGTGCACCCCAAGGTGAAACACTTGGCCTAATGAAGCCTTCGCTCAACAAATCCTGCAACTGGAGTTTTAGTTCACCCATTTCTGCTGGAGCCATTCTGTATGGCGCAATCCAGATCGGAGCCGTCCCCGGTAGGAGCTCGATTGTGAACTCAACTTCTCTGATTGGTGGTAATCCCGGGATTTCTTTTGGAAAAACATTCGGAAATTCACAAACAATGGGAATATCCTCCACCCCTTGGGACTGTTTATCCTCCGTGACAAACGCAATAAATGCCTGACACCCACTCTGAACTAATCTGCTTGCCTTCAAAACTGAAATAAACCCTGCCTGAGTTTTCCTCTTGTTCCCCTGAAATATCAATTCTGCCTGTGGTCCTTGGAATCTAAATGTGATGGTCTTACTAAAAGAATCCATGGTGGCATGATATGCTTCTAGCCAATCCATGCCTAAAATGACATCAAAATCATGCATGTCTAAAACAATGAGGTTGGCCGGTAAATTCATATCTCTTAACAAAACTGTACAGCTAGGGTAATAGGTTCTACACACAACTTGTTTCCCTACTGGTGTGGTTACTACTAGAATGTAATCCAATTCACTACATGGTGCATCAATCATCTTAGCAAAACTAGGGGATGAAAAGGAATGCGTGGATCCAGGGTCAAACAAAATCTGGGCTTCTACCCCATAAACAAGAAGTTTACCTTCCACCACGTCTCCTGCAGCTTCAGCATCCGCACGGTTGAGGTAATATAAATGTCCTTGCATCTGTAGTCTATTCGGTGCTTGGTTCTGCCTTCCTTGGCTATGTCTGTTTTGTTGTGGAGGACAAGCATTTTGATTCTGTGCTGGTGGCCTAACATGCTGTTGCTGCTGAGGTGGTCTAACTTGATTCTGAACTGGTGCTTGATTCTGAGGAGCTGCTTGTCTCTGCTGTTGGTTTCTGTTCCCTTGGTTCTGAAGTTGTGGGCAATCCTTGATTGCATGGTTCATAGCTCCACATTTGAAACAAGCACCCATGGCCTTACGACATTCATGAGTTTCGTGATTCTTGCCACAATGTCCACAACCCTGTCTCACTTGACCTTGTTCTTGTCTTGGTTTCTTGTTCTGCTGTTGCCTCTAATTCTGCTGCTGATAGTGCTGCTTCCTGTCTTGAATGATCAGGTTGTTAATATCCTCAAGCTTATATGCCCGTTTGACTGCCTCATCATATGTAGCTGGTGGAACTATTCTTATAGCATCTCTCATGATGATCGGATTCAACCCTTCCAAAAACTTTGTTATCTTTTTCTGCTCCGTGTCAATCAACTCGGTGGCATATCTAGTCAATCTCACAAACTTGGTGACATAGTCTAGTACCGTCATGCTGCCTTGCTTGAGCTGCTGAAATTCAATAGCCTTCTGCCTCTTAACATGGGAGGGAATGTACTTATCCTGAAACTACGTCTTGAACGCTGCCCACGCCTCTTCGTCAGCCATAGCCATGTATGGGTCCTTAACCGTTTGCCACCACCGATCTTCAAGCCCGTAGAATAGTGAAGTTGTGAGATTGACCTTCTGTCTACCCGTGCACGTAAAGACATCAAAGATTTTCTCGGTATTAGCTAGCCAGTCATCTGCCACTAACGGGTCTTCATTGTCCGAAAACTCCTTCGGTGCTCTCTTCCTGAATTTCTCAAAAAGCGTATTAGGGTCCTGATCCCTATTTTGAATGACAATCTGCGTACCCAAGGGTTGTAGTGGTGGAGCTAAATTCCTATTCTGAAGGACTTCCAGAAGTTGTCTCTGAACTTGAGCCATTTCTTCATCTTTCTTAGCTAACTGTTCTTGGAATCTTGTTTGGTTCTCATTAGCTTGCCTTTGTTGCGCTATCATAGCTTGCATTAGTTCTTGAAACTGTGTAGCTGTTGGTGTATTAAATGTGTCTGACTCATTCTGATTACTGCCAGAAGCATGATGGTTTGGAGCTTTCCTTGGAGGCATAGTGCTGTAAAACAAGGAGTTAGTACACCATAATCATGGAATAAGGGTTTCTAAGGCCCTATACGAACGGATCTATCGAACTCACGAATCCTCGCCACGTTCCTATGACCTTTCTAGTTTCTTTTAACTGCCTGAAACATGTCCCGCTCTGATACCAGTCCAGTCGCGACCCCGGGCCCGCGACGTGTTGATTGCATGGTTATTGTTATGTTTTCCCACAGGTTCCCGCCGTGAGGATTCCCGAAACACGTGGAAACTGACTCACACGATCAAGTTTGCGGAAGCGTGTAGCAAATCACATCAAGACGAGCACCAATAAAATTTTAAGTGCTATGACAAATGATATCAAGACATAGTATCAAAAGAAAGGAGTTAACATAGCATTCCCATCATAGTTCAAGTTATGAGGCTACACAAAAGTAAGTTAAGTTACATCCCATAAGAGGCCAACAAAGGCCAATACAATTCTCAAAATAATAAAAGAACCCCATGACAAAAATGGCGAAACTCAAGAACCCGCCCGACGTCTAGTTGATATCGTCGGGCTGCCACTCTCTAACAGGGGGTGGCTCAAGAGCCTCCTCCGGACGCTCCTCCTCAAAGGCAACGTCACCTGCACCTGGGCACCAACAAACAAGGATCAAACACAACGGTTTGGCAGGTAAACAATTTAGGTACAAGCATGGAACCATAAACATTTTAAGAAAATCATAAACACGAATCACTGATTTGAAATACTCAAATGACTGAGGTACATTTTCCAGAATACATAACCAAGCTGAGATACTAAAACAAATTAGCATGGATACATATATTATCATGAATAGTTACAATCCACAAAGAGCTCATCCTTTCTCTATCATATATAATGAAAAGAGTAAGCACGCACGATAAGCACGATAGACATAATATAATCAAGACACGATTCCCACATATATGGGGATTTTCGGCCGCGGAACCGGACAGCACGATGTGTAATAAATACACGATCAGTCTGCAGACAGTCCACATGTTTAAGGACCCTTAGACAGTGGATCAAACTGAAAGGGCAGTCCAAGCTCAGTGGTGTTCACTTAATTCATGAATGCACAAAACACGCGAAACACTATCAAAACATGTCGAGATAAAAAAGGGGAAAGTCACTCATCAAAACACGACAAACACGACTAGCAAAAGGCATAATTAATATCCATAACACGCTTAGGAAGTGACCCCTTTTTCTTGAAACACATCTTCAAAATGAGCTTGTACTTAAACTTCAAAACGAGTACACAATGATATTCATTGTATCAAAACCAAAGTACGAACACAAAGCCTATCAAGCACATGCAAGGACCTTTGGATGGT
This sequence comes from Cinnamomum chago, assembly GCA_038049695.1. Classification (NCBI taxonomy): domain Eukaryota; kingdom Viridiplantae; phylum Streptophyta; class Magnoliopsida; order Laurales; family Lauraceae; genus Cinnamomum; species Cinnamomum chago. The sequence goes on from CP142456.1 coordinate 50,049,231, forward strand.
CTTTGTGTAACCGAAGCCCAGATGTTGGAATTAAAAATACAATTGGTGCCCCGGAAATTCAAAGACATCTCGGGTTTCGAGTGCACGATATCAGGCTAAAGGTCACTTAACATGTTCTAGTTTTCATTCTTGTAAATACTCTTCAAAACAGGCAATTTGTCAATTTCAGTCACCTCACGGTCAGGTGTCGGCTAGCCGAACTAGGATCTAGCGGCTAGCCGCCAGCTGACCGACAGGCTGACCGCTGGAAATCCAGATCCAACACAGCTCTCTGGAAAAGAAACCGAACTGACTTCAGTCGGCTTACGGTTAGCCGAAATGCAACCCGGCGGCTAGCCGTAAGCTGACCGTAGAGCTGACCGCTGGGACCCTGGTCCGAAACTTAGCTCTCTGGGAAAGGAGCCGAAACGCTCGGTTGGCCAGCGGTTAGCCGAAATGGGGTATGGCGGCTAGCCGCTAACTAACCGTCAAGCTGACCGAAATCTACTATCGAAAAGTCAGCTTCTGGAAAGGGAACCGCTGAGCTCGGTCAGCTCGCGATTAACCGAAATGGGGATTTCGGCTAGCCGCCAGCTGACCGCTATTGCACAAGAAATGCAACTGTGTTCAGGTTTTTCACGTTTTCTTCTTCCCTTCTTCTTATTTCTCATTCCGCCTGCACTCCCTGAGCCTCCATGCTCTCCAAGGGTAAAACACACATTTCAAAACACAATTTGAGACATTAAAATCCTATTCTCCAATCAAAACAAAATCCCCAAATTTTCAATGAATAAGGAGAGTGCAAGGAAAACAAATGAAATGCACACATGCTAACATCCATTCCTAGATTGGTTACTTGCTTTAGATCAAAGATGCCACAACTTCTCCAAGCACTTCACTCAAGCTAATCCCAATAACTACAAAACCCATGAAAACCACATAGAAACTCACTCAATCTTGAAAACAAGAAACCCATTTTACCAAAAGGGTTTGTAACATGAAAAACAAGATTTTAAGGAACTAAAAAGACTTCATGAAAGGTATGGGTTGAAGCTCTTACCTAGAAAATGTCAAACAAGAGAAATGAAGACAATGGAGAGCTTGTTCACTTCTAACTTTCAAGAAAAGGACATCAATAGAAAGCTTGAGATGAGAGGAAGAAGTTGATGGTCTTGGAATCTTCTTTGGAGTCTTCTAGCTTGATCATTCAAGAGGACAAAGTTGAAAGGAAAAGGCTTCTCCTCTTGGTTGCTCTAGGGTTTGGGTTGAGAGTGAAAGGAGGGAAAGAGAAGAGAGTTGACTTAAAACACTTGCAAGTGGGACCCAAATGGCCAAATCTTGTATCAATGAAAACATGTTCATGCGGGCCTCGGATCACTACAAGAAATTGCACTTTTGTCGGCGCTTATTAGTCTATAAAACGCCGGTGAACACCTTTGTCGTCGATTTCCCTTGCGCCGGCAATACGCCGGTAAAAGCTTGCCAGCAATAGCTTTTGCCGGCGAAAAAGGTTAGCTCCGGGCAAAATAATACATTAACAGCATTTTTATTCGCCGGGAAAAGAGGTATAAAACGCCACGAAAAGGCCTTTATTTTTCAATAATAAATTGATTAAAAACTTTTGCCGGCGTTTTTTTGCGCCGGCAAAACATTTATATTTTATGGATTTTTTTTTCAAAATTTATTGCCAGCGTTTTTTTTTTCGCCGGCAAAACATTTATATTTTTTGGAATTTTTTTTCAAAATTTATTGCCGGCATTTTTTTGCGCCGGCAAAACATTTATATTTTATGAAAATTAATTTCCCAAAATTTTTTGCCGGCGTATTTTGTCGCCGGGAAAACATTTATATTCATTTATTATATTTATTTGATTTTTTAATTTTTTTCCTGTATATGCATCATTACAACTTCCAACCTGTATCGTATGAAACTACTATTCTAGTATCTAAGACCCAACATCTATCTATTCCAAATATTCATTCCACTTCATATTAATATTCAAATATCCTTACAATATTAAAAGTACTTTACCATTACCATTACAAAATAAAAATCCATGCTAACATTCTACTATTTGCCAACATTCAAATGCCAATGAAAAATTACATCTTCATATACAATCATCTCATTGTTGCACCAATCCAACACCTGCAACATTGTTCAAAAAAACTTCATACATCCTATTTTAACATATGGCAATCTGTTATGTTATGCTCTTGAGGTAAGCTCCATGTCAGACCTCCAAGGTTATAGCTTGTGATAGTTAAAGTATTTTGCTTGCAATTGTCTGGACTCAGAATATTGTTGTTGTTCACACACTTGAGCAGATTGCCATTAGAAGTGTAGCCATTGGAGGACTCCAGTTCCCCCTTCAGTGCTTTGTCATAATCTGATGGATTCATAACTGAACACATGACATCTGCATAATGAAGTACTGGATACTTGGAACTGCCAAACATTGAAGATTCAACTACCAGTTTTTCTTTGATACTCTGAACAGCATGTGCATATTCTAATCCAAATAGAACCTACATTTCAGAAAGAAGAAAATGATTATAAAAGATTAAAGAATATCATACCACCCAATAGAATTACATTTTTCAGATGATTGCTAAATTAGAATGAACAACTTTATAAGGAAGATTCACTGCATCTAGGGAGTAATTAAGGCAAACAGGAACTGCTTTGTTTTTTCTTGGTACTTAACACAATACCACCAGATCAGCAACTTTTTTTTATTTTTTTAATGTTGATGACCTGGCTGTACACTCATCATGTTTAACTCAAGACACAAAATTTTCCTGAAAATGAAATGCACAAACTACGAGAATGTTCGCCATAGGTAATGGTCTGAATGGGAATTAGGAAGGTCTCTTGTAGGTAATATTTTTCAGAGACGAATTAGGTATTTCTATCTTTGGACAGGACAACGAAAAATCAAAATAAATAAGGATGGAATAAATGAATCTATGCATTCCATCTACCACAAAAAGAACAAAATGAACTGTTGTCACAAAATATGAAGCCAACTAGCAACTACTTTCCAGATGGAAAGCTGCCATCCATTACCATTTATGCTAAATAACAAACGGTCTAAAAATTAACTGAATCTCAGATAACCAAAACATGCAGCAGACAGGCCTAAAGATGATCACACAACATTCCACTGACTTGTGTCCACTTGGACAAGTTCATAAGAAAACTAACCCAAATTTCACATTGTCCCCTGCATCATATTACCCTCCTACTAGATCAACTTGAAAAACATCAAATGGCATTTAAGCAATTATAAAAACATCAAGTCCTTCCATAGCTATTGTCATATCAGTAGCACAATTTTCATCAGCAAAACTTTGTATCTCTAACTACAGCCAGCAGCATTCAGACCCATAACTTCTTCCTATCAGCAATTCAGACTAAAAAATGTCTCACTAAAAAAAGTAAACAATACCCAATTCAATGCAATAGCCTGATTGAACAAGCTGCAAAGCACTTACGATTTAGAGCTAGATCAGGATAAGTCACAAGTGCCGGTTTGTCTTGGTCTCCAAACACAACAACAGAAACAGAACCATGTCTAGTCTGTATAACATGTTCCTGATGACAATTACATGAACAGTTCAGAAGAAAGACACAAACTACAAGTAGTCATAGAGCAGATGCATGATTCTGTCAGGCATTACTCTCATACAAAAGAGTAACAAAGGCTTCTCCATGTTCAAAAACTAAAAAATTGTTCTGTCTTCTTGATGACCACATCCATCATTACAATTTCAAAAAGAAAACCAAAACCCATATCCATTAGCTTCATGATAAATACAGAATCATAAAAGCAAAGGGAAAAAAAAACCATTGTCCTTAGAATCCTAAAAGGACAAAACCCAATGCTACTCAAGGAATAACAATCTTTTTCTATTTCTATCAGGGCCAGAATGTTTAACCCAGACACGCATATGGATGGGTTATACCAGACATGATCAGTTGATATGGGCCCTGCAACTGCAACCTTAGTTTGCAGTAAACTAATATATATTAAGATATGACTTGGTATGCTGTGACCTATTAACAAGTTGAGAATTTTTAATGATGACATGGACATGCACCATTGTCAAGATTTTGAGATAATTTCAAACCACCACCACCCCCCCCCCCTTTACATTCATTCAAAAACTCAAATAGGCAGTGTAAAGATCCCTGAAAGTTATGAATGCACCTAGTGCCCTCTTGTCAATAAGGGCCACAAATAGTGCTGCCTATGAACTGGTCCCAGGGTGAGGAAACCTTTATCAAGTTTTGGCAGGCCAACCCACTTGGTCAAAACTTATGCTAGTCTGTCAATCATTTAGGCCAAACATGCATTAAAAGAAAATGTACAACGGTTAGGAAAGCCATCAAACAAACCACATGGAATGCATTAATCACTATCGGTTGCCTGATGCAACCACAATTTCCCAAAACATATTATGAAGCTTATCATGGTAAGTGCCATTACTGAACCAACCCACAGTGCCAGTCAATCTGAGAAGCTAGGAGGCAGTTTAGTTAAATGAGCACCAACTAGGTTATCCAGTAGGACAAGAAGACCACCTTTACCTTCAGTTATGGCATTAGGTACTGAATTCTGTGCGTTCAACTGTAGCAAACTTGTTCTGGTGACAACACGAACAAGTCTTCAATAATTAGATTACGCATAGCCCAAACGAAGTGTGAAGACGATCTCTGAGAATTTCAGTGCACAAGAACTAAAATGGATAAAAATAAAACTAATCCACACATCGAAAATGGAAATGATCCGCGCCATTCCCAAACAAATCCTCAAATCTGTCGACTCCAATGAAAAAAAAAACACAAGTTGATGACAAAACTTAGTATAAAAAAAGTGCAAATAAAACAGCGAATATTGTGAGAATGAGAAGTAGAAGGATCAAAATCAAGAAAAATAAAAGACCTGTCCACGGAGAGAAGGGCAGACACCACACCCTGGTATTTACCATTATCAGCGTTGTTATTTACCATTAATCTCTACATTATGAAGAGAAGGGCAGACACCACACCCTGGTGAGTATTAATTAAAACTGCCCATGCCCAATGGGACTAACTTCCTCATCTCCATTGTCCCATGCAGGAAGTTATGATGGGCCACCCAATGGGACTATAGATAAGCACATCAAGTGGACAAAGAATAGAAAAGGATGAGTATCAAATTTACCAGTCTAAGAGGAAGTCCTTGTGAGCTGAGAGTGCCAGCAGCCAGTGTCACATGCCTCTCTTTTGGATGGTGGTATTTGCAGGTTGATCCATATTGCATCTTTTTGCAACAAGTATGAAACGTCAGAAGATGAATTGAAGAAGACAATGGAGAAAGCTAACAATTTAATTGTTGACATTTTGAAGAAAAAACCACAATTGGCCTCTGATTGTAAATCAGAGAACGTATGAACTTATCAATACATGTATATTTTAATGCTATTGGACATTAAAACACCGCAGGCAACCTGCTCACAAATTATCAAGTAAGCTTGCATAAAATTACAAGGCCTAGATTCCTCCTGCTTTCATGTGTGCTAATGCTTTCTTCGATATGATCAATCAATAGTGACAATTGCTCTTATGGGGATAAAAATCAGCCCAAATAAAACAAAGTGGGCCATAGATTTCTACCATTTTGGATCCCAAAGTTGCTTCCTTTGATGGTTTTACAACGCTTGGGATTAAGAGAATTCCCAGTCCTCTCAGATGATAACTGATTCCACGCCCAGATGTCAAGCCACATCCTAAACAGAGCACAGAGAGAGAGAGAGAGAGAAGCAGAGGAAGAATTCATTTGGTAGGACTGAGACTAAAACAGAGGTACTGTAATAAACTGAGATGTAGAGAGGTATCAGATCAGATTAAAACCAGCTACTCAGGATTGATGAATAAATAGAAAAAAAAACACAGATCTCAAACAAAAGATCAAGTAACAGTTACTAATTCCATAGACCAAACAACTAAAACCAATCACCCAAAAAAAAAAAAAAAAGGAATGAAAGAAACTGAAACTGAAACCAGTCATCTTACCTTACAGACTCCAAAGTGTAGAAAGTATCAGGCGTTGTTCCAAGCTTCATAAACTTCATCTCTAACCTTATTCTTTCTCCCTAACTGTGAGCCTCTATCATGGAGAATTACCCCTTCAAATCACCACCAATTCATAGAATGATTGTCTAGCCTCCACACCAAAAAGCAAACCTCCAACACCCATCCCCAGAATAGAATTCCCTGTTCAGCTGGGCAGTGCCAAATCTCATGAAATTCTAACATCATTCATTGGCAATTGAAATATGTGGCAGGTGTGAAAAAGCAACAGAAGGTGGTAGTAAGTCAAAAACAACTCAGTCACAATTTGACTGGAAAGACAAGGAATTGGCATGAAATGAGTGTCAATTTCAATCAACTCCAAGAACCCATGTAATTGATCATGCCAGCTTAATTATCAGCAGGATTTTTGAGGTGTTACATCAAGATCAAAATTTGGTGGCAAGCTCAATAAAGAGACAGGTGTGATCAAGGAGCTCTCTAGTCCACAGACTGTAGACTAACATTGCCTGGAGAGGAGTTGAGATTTGAGAAAATGGGAGGCCATAAATTCAACTGAATTTCATTTTCAGCACTAAACATAGACCGGGAAACCGTTGTTAAATCCATCGGCCCCACTTGTCTCCATTTTCAAGCTATGAAAGCCTTGTGGGGCCCTAATTATTGTAGTCCTTGAGACTATTGTAACAAACATCATGATAATTGACAGGTGGTTTTCAATCTTTAAGGTTTTACACTGTCAAACAAAAGTAAAATTTAGACCTAGTTTTTTGTTTAATAAAATAAAATAAGTTGAGTTAGATCAGGAGAAGATGGTAGTTTGATGTTTTTGAAAGTAAATGCATTACAGATCTGAAATCAGATTCAAGAGGACGTCCATGGCTGATCTAGTTTTAAAAACTTGAAACTAATCTGATTTTCCAGCCATGAATCATGCATAAAAACTCCATGAAATCATAATCAACATGTGTATAATGTAAGGAGATGATAGAGGACTATTACCTTGATGATTTGAGTGCCTCTAAACTCTGAAAAGAAAGACTTCAAAGGTCTGAAACCAGCCTGCAACCAGCAACACAGGTGCAGGAATTTGTTGCAGAATTTTTCTCTCCTTTGATCTTCTCTCCTATTCCACTTCCCAATCTAATTGGTCTTGATGGTGGGATCAAACTATGGAATCCTAAGAAGGGTTTTCTGAACTACTCTTTGTGGAAACAACCCAGGACCTGATCACCTCTCTCCAATGAAGAAGAAGAGGGCAGCAAGGGCTGGGCGTGAATGCCTCTTTTATGTCTTGGGCGGCCAATGGGGTTTCTTACTTGTTGCAAGCCCTAGGGTAGAATTCCAGCCACTTGATCATTCATCTGTGTTTCACGCCCAAGGGGACTCTCTTATATTTATAATGATTAGATTCCTCTTTGGGAATCCTAATTCCAATAGGAATGTCAATCCCTAAAAAGAATAGCAACCTTCCCCTTTAGTTGTGCAATACTTACTAATTAAAGACACTAAAATTAGTAACCTTTAATCAATGGAATTCTTACCCAAAGAGGAGTCTTTCCTTCCAAGTAAAGATACCTAATCAAACTTGGAAACCTCACACAAGGGGCTCCACTTATGGCTGGCCCACAAGATAGCTAAACACACCATGGCCCACTAGTAAATAATTTAGCTAGAGTTAAATTCATGTATGCCGTCAAGAGCCTATTAGAATTTAAACTCAAAATTATTCTTCCACAAAATAATTCAACCACATATCATCCAATTAAATTAGGAAACCAAGTCAATATAGGAAAGTGGCTAGAAGAGGGACCAAAAGACATATTTGCCCTTGGCTCCCAAAATGACCAAAATGTCCATGCTAACCCCATAGCAACATTAAGATCATTTTAACCCTAACTCATTCCACTAAAGAGTTATGGTTGCACTCCATGGACAAATATTAAATTGCAAATAAAGCTCATCATAAATAGACGATTGTCTTTGACCTACCAAGTACAATGACCATAATGCCCCTCTATGTAACATCCATAATCAAGTAGGTCAACCGATGTACTATCTACCTTCTTGATTACATCTCAACCTTAGAACTTCATACCCTTGACTTAATCATCATCCTGATATCATTCTCTTGATCCAGGGAGCGACCCACAAGTTCAATATCCATATGGAACATCCATATACTAAGATCTTAGATTCTGATGATTAATCGGATAATTCTAAGGGGACGATCATTCCATCATTTGATGGCATAGATTCCATATTGCATTTGCACGTCCCAACTAATCAAGCCCGAGTACCCAAAACACAGAGCTGTTGACCCATGAACAGGATCTCACCCATAATGAATTAAAGTACAAGAACTCGACTTTGTCAGTTCATCCACAAATGCTCAAGATTAAGAGCACTGGTCACTTAGTAGCAAGAGGTGAGTTGATCTCTCTCTGTGATAGTACTATTTTAGAGATCACACCTTCAAGTGGTCCTGTTCAATGCATGACACATGCACTAATGAGATAAATCCGGAAAGTCCTCCGTGACTAAGGTAAGTCACCCTGAATACAGGAGAGTATCTCATTATAACTTATACCAAGATGAAGTGCCCAACTCCATCTCTCAGTTATGAACATGTTTATTGTTTCAAGTGTCCATGACTCAGACCTTACTGTGTGTAGCCACTACACACCTGAGTCATTTACTAGAAAACAATGGGCCTTACATAACCATACATATACACAAGTATAAAGAGAAAGATGTCATTCCATTAAATGACCAATAAATATCCAGTTACAGAGATGTGAGTGCAGTCAGTGGGCTTTAGGGCATACACCAATCCCAACAATCTCCCACTTGCACTAAAGATCACTACGACCTAACCTAACTCCCATAGACTCAACATGTGAAGTAAACACTTTCTCAGTAAGAGTCTTAGTAAATGGGTCAGCTAAGTTATTTGCTGAGGCAATCTGCTCTACCACTATTTCTCCATCCTGTACGAATTCCCGGATCAAGTGGTACTTTCTCTGAATATGCTTGCCTTTTTTGTGATTCCTGGGTTCTTTGCAGTTAGCTACTGCACCAGTATTATCGCAATACATGACAATCGGTTTTTGCACTGCAGGAACTACTCCCAATTCCAATAGGAATTTTCTGAGCCATACTGCTTCCTTCGCAGCTTCCGATGCCGCCACATACTCTGCTTCCATGGTAGAATCAGCAGTACAATCTTGCTTGACACTTCTCCATGATATAGCCCCTCCTGATAGAGTAAAGACGTATCCCGAGGTAGACTTTCTGCCATCTACATCCGACTGGAAATCAGAGTCTGTATACGCCAGTGGCGTTAGATCATCTACTCGGTAGACTAGCATATAATCTTTCGTTCTCCGAAGATACTTGAATATATGCTTAACAGCTGTCCAGTGCATAGGTCCAGGGTTTGATTGATATCTGCTAACCATGCCAACGGCAAAGCAAATATCTGGTCTAGTACACAACATTGCATACATGAGGCTTCCAACAGCTGATGCATATGGTACTCTCCTCATGCTTTCTATCTGCTCAGGTGTCTTTGGACATTGATTCCGAGATAGTGGTACTCCATGTCTAGAAGGTAGCAAGCCCTTCTTGGAGTCATGCATGTTATACTTGACCAATATCTTCTCAATATACGAAGATTGGGATAAGGCTAACATCTTGTTCTTCCGATCTCGCAAAAGCTTGATCCCTAAGACATAGCTCGCCTCACCCAAATCCTTCATCTGAAATTGAGATGATAACCAAACCTTTGTAGACGACATCATGCCAACATCATTTCCAATGAGTAATATGTCATCCACATACAGGACTAAAAATGCAACTACGTTTCCACTCCCTTTCTTATACACACATGGTTCATCAATGTTTTGATCAAAGCCAAAAGATTTGACTGCCTGATTAAACTTGATGTTCCATGCCCTAGATGCTTGCTTAAGTCCATAAATGGACTTCTTAAGTTTACAGACCATGTTCTCTTGGCCACCAGCAATGAATCCCTCTGGTTGCATCATATAGATGCATTCGTCAAGACTTCCATTTAGAAAAGCTGTCTTGACATCCATTTGCCATATCTCGTAGTCATAATGACATGCGATGGCTAAGAGAATCCTTATGGACTTGAGCATGGCTACTAGCGAAAAAGTTTCCTCATAATCGATACCCTCTTTCTGAGTATATCCTTTCGCCACCAGTCTTGCTTTGAAGGTTTCAACCTTCCCATCCACTCCTCTCTTTCTTTTGTAGATCCACTTGCACCCTATGGGTTTGATCCCTTCAGGTGCATCCACAAGTTCCCAGACTTGATTGGAATACAGAGAATCCAATTCAGATTTCATCGTTTGCTGCCACATGTCAGCATCTATATCCGTTACTGCTTCATCGTAACTAGTAGGATCCTCAACCAGATCCTCGGAGTTTGTCATAAAAGACACTCCTAGGTATCTATCTGGTGGACTAGAAATTCTCCCACTACGACGAGGCTCCGGAGTGTTAAAAGGAATGTCTTGATTTTCTTCAATCTCAGGATCTGGCACAGATGTTGCAGGAGTTTCTGAAAGAATCTCCTCAAGTGTTTCTTTACAACCAAGCTCTCGGTGCATCATGCAATCATCCTCCAAGTATCTAGCATGAGTGCTGATAAGCACCTTTTGCTCCTTTGGATGATAAAAGATGCCTTCTCTCGTTCCCTTAGGATACCCAATGAAGTAGCACATTTCCGATCTGGGTTCTAGCTTGGTAGCTTTATCATTCAGTACATAAGCTGGACAACCCCAAATGTGGATATGTTTTAAACTGGGTTTTCGTCCTGTCCACATTTCTTGAGGTGTCCTAGGTACTGATTTAGAAGGTACCAGATTCAAAATGTATGTTGCTGCTTCTAGGGCATATCCCCAAAAAGATATGGGTAGGGTTGCATGACTCATCATGGACCTTACCATATCAAGAAGGGTCCGGTTTCTTCTCTCTGCTACACCATTTTGCTGGGGTGTACCCGGTGCAGACAACTGAGACACAATCCCATGTTGTGTGAGGTACTCCTTGAACTCACCCAGGAGGTATTCGCCACCTCGATCAGATCGAAGAGCTTTGATATGTTTCCCTAGTTGTAGCTCCGCCTCAGCCTTGAATTGATTGAACTTATCAAACGCTTCAGACTTGCGTCGCATTAGGTACACATATCCATACCTAGAGTAATCATCAGTGAAGGTGATGAAATACTCATAACCTCCTCTAGCTAGTTTGTTCATAGGACCACACACATCAGTGTGAACCAATTCTAACAACTCCTTTGACCTCAGTCCCTTTCCAGAGAATGACCTTTTGGTCATCTTTCCCATGAGACAAGATTCACACTGAGGAAAAGGTTCGAGATCTAATGAGCTCAGAAGCCCATCCTCTACCAACCTCTGAATCTGTTTTAGGTTAATATGACCCAAACGTAAGTGCCAAAGATAAGTGTCATTGGTCGAAGATACCTTCCTCTTAAGGGAAGATGAGCTTTCTAGTTGTACATTATGCAGTGAGGGAGCAATAGGATATATATAAAATAAGTTATCATGCATTCTACCGGAACATATAATATTTCCATCTCTACTGATATCAACACCAGAATGGAAAGAAACTGAATAATTAAATTCAATGAGTCTGGAAACTGAAATTAAATTCTTCCTTATGTCCGGAACATAGATAACATTGTTTAAAACTAATATCCTATCATGCGGAAAATGTAAGGTAACTGCTCCCACTGCAACAGCCCATATCTTTGCTCCATTTCCAACTCTAAGGCCAAACTCCCATTTCTCAAGCTTTTTCATTATCTGAAACCCCTGCAATGAATTGCAGATATGATTAGTGGCTCCAGAGTCTACTATCCAGGAATCAGTGGAATCAACCACATGACAGGTTTCAATGTGGTAGGAAAGAGATATACCTTTCTTATCTGAGCCTAGGAGCTTGGGACAATCTTTCTTCCAGTGACCTTTGAGGCCGCACTTAAAGCATTTCCCTTTGGGCTTTTCACCTGTGCCTTTGTCCTTCTTCCCAGCATTGCCCTTTTCTGTCCTTTTCCCTTACCCTGCTTCTTCTTGAACTTTTTCCCTTTCGGGTTGAGTTTAGAGGAAAACTGGGAAAAGTGAAGTTGGCCTTTAGGCTTCATGATGGCCTCTGCCGCCTGGAGTTCTTTCATTAACTCAGAGAGAGTCATGTCCATCTTGCTCATGTTGAAGTTGAGCTTGAACTGGTTGAAAGACCCCGGCAGAGTTTCGAGAATCATATTAGTCTGACTCCCTGCATCAATCTCAGCACCTAGGATCTCAGCTTCATTGAAACAATCCATCATTTTGAGCATGTGCTCTCTGACAGGTGTTCCCTCAGCCATCCTAGAATTCATGATTGTCCTTAAAGCAGCTTGCCTAGCTGGCCTGCTTCTGTCTGCGAACATCTCAGACAAGGACAACATGATATCTGAAGCTGTGTCCATTTGCTCATGCTGCGTTTGCAACATGTTGGACATGGAAGCAAGCATGTAGCATTTGGCCATGCTATTCGCTTTTTTCCATTTCTTTTCAGCCTCTAGCTGGTCATCTGTAGAATAATCATCAATGGTAGGACAGGGTTCCGACAAAACATACTTGTACTCCTCAGCGGTGAGTACTATGTTAAGGTTTCTTTTCCAGTCTACGTAATTTGGGCCAGTCAATTTGTTCTCACGCAAAATACTCATCAACGGGCTAAATGAATCCTTCCCCATCTCTCTGGATATATATAACAGGTTATAATTAGACAGGCAGTATATATGTAACATGTATATTGTGCTTGTAATGAAAGGAAAAACATGCACAAGACTTTTTACATTATTTAACCCTAATAATAATGTATCAGTGTCTCAACCTCCTCATAGACCCTCCATCGAAGGGATGGCCGAGCCTACAGTCACGTTGAGTTAAGGTCTGCTTATTTGGATCATCACTGTCTGGATACGCATATCCAGTGATAGTCCAATCACTGATTGGTTTGGCCTCATATGACAAACAACTCTAACTCCTAGGGAGAAGTCATTACCGTCTTATGTCAAGTGTATTACCATCTTTTATGAACGTTCCCAGAATGTCTATGACTTAAGTCCTCCGAAGGGAAGTGACTCCAATCAACCCTTGAAGTGAACCTTAGTAAAGAGCTCCACCGAAGGGATGGCCGCTCCCACCAACACTTCATTGACATTCTATAGAAGTGATCTTTAGTAAAGAACTCCACCGAAAGGATGGCCGCTCCCACTAACACCCCATTACGAATATTCACATTAGTTCACCCACTAACCCATCGAAGCGATCTTTAGTAAAGAACTCCATCGAAGGGATGGCCGTTCCCACTAACACTCTAATGAGATAGCATGAACCTAAAATGGAAGGCCGTGGGATTTTCCCAAACCCCTCTCCCACTTGATTATTTAACACTAGGGTTTTGAAAAAACTCTTCTTTTTTTTTTTTTTTTTTTTTTGACCTTAGCATCGTTCCTCAAATCTTGTTTAAATCTAGCAAACTTAGTTAACAATTTTCATGACTCAATTGCTTAAGTCATCTCAAAAAATAAATAACCTTTGCTTTAAAACATATTGAGTAAAGGTCTTGGGACCTGAGGGTTATGGGCCCACTAGGGTAGCAACATATTAGATTTTAGTTTGGCCTCTCTTGGAAACTTAGGGTACCAAGATAAACTAAACCCTATCCAATTTTTAAACCTTAGACAAATAGAAGGTGCTGGTCTAAGATCCGTTTAAAACCAATTTACCAAACTAAAACAATCCAATATAGAAAGATGCCAATTTTAAGAACCTAGTGGTGGCCATGTTACTAGGTGATAAACATAGCAATTATATAAAGCATTCAACCATGCATTCCATATATAAAAGCAAATTAAAGAATGCAATCCTTGATGGCTCCCTGCTATTTTTGGACTTCAAATCCTTTTCCATTTAGGAAACTAGATTAAGAGTCCTTCTTGCGCTAGGAAACCTCCGTTGCCTCCGTCACCATGGGACCCGGTTTGTTGCAACCTTCCTCGCTTGAAACTTTCCTTTTCTTGCTTGTTACAATAAATCAAATTTATACAAGCAAACCCATGAAAAACAAAAACCCAAAATTACATTGGAGATACCTATGCTTTTCAAGAAAGCTTACATCAAGACTAGTTGAAATATAAACAAGGAAATAATTACAACTTCCTATGATTGCTAACCGCGCAATCGTACACTTTTCAACTAATTAAAAACATCCAAATCCACACACATACATGCGAACCATCAAGGATGCAATTATATGGCTGCAAACAAAGAGGTTAATGCATTCAAAGTGCTATGTACAGCACTTTTATCATCCTGAAATTATTCCAGCAGGCTGGAAAATATTCCTGCACTCCTTAACTACAGTAAACTGAGTCCTGGAAAAGATTCCAGCAGCCTGGAAAAATTTCTGCACACTATATATGCAGTAAACACCAATCTGAAATTGTTCCAGCAGCATGGGAAAAATTTCAGCACCCCTAACATGCAATAAGCTGTGCTCTGAGCAAATTCCAGCAGCCTGGAATAATTTCTGCACACTATATATGCAGTAAACAGCAATCTAAAGGGCGCCACCATGCCCTTAATTAATCAAGGGATTGAAAACCACACAACATGGGATCATGATTTCACATGGAGTGGCTCTGATACCATTGAAAGTAAATGCATTACAGATCTGAAATCAGATTCAAGAGGACGTCCATGGCTGATCTAGTTTTAAAAACTTGAAACTAATCTGATTTTCCAGCCATGAATCATGCATAAAAACTCCATGAAATCATAATCAACATGTGTATAATGTAAGGAGATGATAGAGGACTATTACCTTGATGATTTGAGTGCCTCTAAACTCTGAAAAGAAAGACTTCAAAGGTCTGAAACCAGCCTGCAACCAGCAACACAGGTGCAGGAATTTGTTGCAGAATTTTTCTCTCCTTTGATCTTCTCTCCTATTCCACTTCCCAATCTAATTGGTCTTGATGGTGGGATCAAACTATGGAATCCTAAGAAGGGTTTTCTGAACTACTCTTTGTGGAAACAACCCAGGACCTGATCACCTCTCTCCAATGAAGAAGAAGAGGGCAGCAAGGGCTGGGCGTGAATGCCTCTTTTATGTCTTGGGCGGCCAATGGGGTTTCTTACTTGTTGCAAGCCCTAGGGTAGAATTCCAGCCACTTGATCATTCATCTGTGTTTCACGCCCAAGGGGACTCTCTTATATTTATAATGATTAGATTCCTCTTTGGGAATCCTAATTCCAATAGGAATGTCAATCCCTAAAAAGAATAGCAACCTTCCCCTTTAGTTGTGCAATACTTACTAATTAAAGACACTAAAATTAGTAACCTTTAATCAATGGAATTCTTACCCAAAGAGGAGTCTTTCCTTCCAAGTAAAGATACCTAATCAAACTTGGAAACCTCACACAAGGGGCTCCACTTATGGCTGGCCCACAAGATAGCTAAACACACCATGGCCCACTAGTAAATAATTTAGCTAGAGTTAAATTCATGTATGCCGTCAAGAGCCTATTAGAATTTAAACTCAAAATTATTCTTCCACAAAATAATTCAACCACATATCATCCAATTAAATTAGGAAACCATGTCAATATAGGAAAGTGGCTAGAAGAGGGACCAAAAGACATATTTGCCCTTGGCTCCCAAAATGACCAAAATGTCCATGCTAACCCCATAGCAACATTAAGATCATTTTAACCCTAACTCATTCCACTAGAGAGTTATGGTTGCACTCCAGGGACAAATATTAAATTGCAAATAAAGCTCATCATAAATAGACGATTGTCTTTGACCTACCAAGTACAATGACCATAATGCTCCTCTATGTAACATCCATAATCAAGTAGGTCAACCGATGTACTATCTACCTTCTTGATTACATCTCAACCTTAGAACTTCATACCCTTGACTTAATCATCATCCTGATATCATTCTCTTGATCCAGGGAGCGACCCACAAGTTCAATATCCATATGGAACATCCATATACTAAGATCTTAGATTCTGATGATTAATCGGATAATTCTAAGGGGACGATCATTCCATCATTTGATGGCATAGATTCCATATTGCATTTGCACGTCCCAACTAATCAAGCCCGAGTACCCAAAACACAGAGCTGTTGACCCATGAACAGGATCTCACCCATAATGAATTAAAGTACAAGAACTCGACTTTGTCAGTTCATCCACAAATGCTCAAGATTAAGAGCACTGGTCACTTAGTAGCAAGAGGTGAGTTGATCTCTCTCTGTGATAGTACTATTTTAGAGATCACACCTTCAAGTGGTCATGTTCAATGCATGACACATGCACTAATGAGATAAATCCGGAAAGTCCTCCGTGACTAAGGTAAGTCACCCTGAATACAGGAGAGTATCTCATTATAACTTATACCAAGATGAAGTGCCCAACTCCATCTCTCAGTTATGAACATGTTTATTGTTTCAAGTGTCCATGACTCAGACCTTACTGTGTGTAGCCACTACACACCTGAGTCATTTACTAGAAAACAATGGGCCTTACACAACCATACATATACACAAGTATAAAGAGAAATATGTCATTCCATTAAATGACCAATAAATATCCAGTTACAGTGATGTGAGTGCAGTCAGTGGGCTTTAGGGCATACACCAATCCCAACAGTTTTAATTTAAATGAATAGAAAAAGGGTCAAAAACTAATTTCACTAAAAACTAGTGTAAAGTAAAGATGATGTTTTCCTTAAAAAAATGTAAATTAGATTTGGTTAACAATGGAGGAAAAACATGTCTACCAATCAATCAGGTAGTTAACTGGCATTGTCTGGAAAGTATATGTGGTTGTATGTGAATAGGAAAGGGCAGGAAGTTAAGCCTAAATCCTCCAAAATAAAAAGTGCTATTCTGAAAAAGTAAAGGAGAGTTTCTTGAGATGATTGATTGGAGTTTTAAGTGATTCATACCTTCTTTTGAAAACAAAGGGTGTAACCTTTCCAGAAGAGCCAAGGCTGCCCACCCTACAACTGTCTGAGTGTGGTTTGGGGTTGTCTGAGACATTTCCTCCAAAACCCACCACAGGGAACTACAATATCTAACTCTCCTTTAACTCTGTGAGCAAGTTTGGGACTAGAGAGATGTGCGTATTGAAAGGTATATTGTAACTTATATGTATTTATAAAGAGATTTTGATTCTCTTACCTCTGTTACATGTATGTTTTAAATTACTGTTATGATAACAGAGATTAACTTCTGCGGATGATTCAGTCTCCATTTATGATAATTTTGATACTTGAAACAAACTAAAGGCCTCATGATATGATATAACCGCAACTTCATATTTAACATGGTTACAAAAAAAAAATGGGAATAAGCTAACAGGCATTTAGAAACCTGCTTAGCATTTTTCATTAGTGCTAACAGACTTTTAAACAAAATTCATGGTCAACAGACATGGGGGATATGAGAGAGTGAAAAAAGCACTTACAGTTCGATAGCAACATAAAGTTGAGCCTCATCTTTTGGCATGCTGGGAAGAAAAAGAAGATTAGAGTTGGAGGTACTAAAATTAATTCATTGAGGATGATGAGTGCAGCAAAGTTAATGTAAGAAACAAAGAACTCTACCTGTAAAAGATATAAAACAGGGTTGCAAGCTGAAACTTCACAAAATACCTGAGTAACTGTTGATGCAAATTGGGGACAGGCCTTGAGTAACTATTGATGCAACATTACTACATCGAAAGCTTAGCTACCAGCAGTGGCTGACAATTAAAAAAACTAGTACCTCACTGCACTTGCATTAAGAACAAATGATGAAATAATATAGAACAGGGAAAGGACATGGCCCAACAACTCGGTATTTACACTCAGTGAGGCCATGATCCATGTCAACTAAACACCTTTTTTGTTTCTTTTTTTTCTTTTTTGTAATGGAATCCAGTCATAAATGGAGGATACAAACATAAAATGGAACTCCCATTGATCAGTTTTATTATCTCCATTAACCAAGTCAACACTTCAGTTTCAATTAAAGAGAAAATAAGATTTTGCAGGATCTTAAGGATATAATACCAACCAAATGGGAGATCTCATCATATTACACAAGACAGGAGAATTAGGATGCATAGGAAGAGAACCTATGTGAGGGCCCTCAAAGAAATATTTATTCAATGTGGTTCAAATTAGCAAATGCAAACAATTTAAGCACCTCTACGAGCAGCATTTGCACCTGTCTGTGCGAATTCATATCCTCCTCCAGGATGAGAAGCAGTGGTCTGCGATGATCCATAGGGAACTGCATTTCCTCCAGCATGAGTGGGGGTCTGTGACGATCCATAGGGAACTGCATTTCCTCCTCCAGCACAAGTGGGGGTCTGTGACATTCCATGGGAAACAGCATTTCCTCCAGCATGAGGGGAGGTCTGCGACGATCCATAGGGAACAGCATTTCCGGATGGGACTTGCGCTTGAGGCTCAGTAGCTCCTCTAGGCAGAGCTTCGTAACCAGTGCCTCTAGCTGCATCATAACCAACACCTCTAGCAGCATCATTGCCATGACCTCTAGCTGCATCATAGTTGGGTGCTCTTTGAGCATCATAGCCAGGGCCTCTTGGCGCATCATATCCAGCCCAGACAGGAGATGGCCCAGTGCCACCTCCATAAAAGATAATTCTAAAGCAGCCAAAAGATAATTCTAAAGCAGTAGTGAGTCTTGTAATCAATAATGGTGTATCATTAAATCCTCAATCTCAATAATGCTCAACTTACCATAAAGTACTTTTGCAAAGCATAGTGAAAAGATAAAAACTAAAAGAGTTTATAGCAACTGAGCCATTAAACAGACACCATAAGGGTTCTAAAAAATTCCTCCTCTTCCTACACCAATAATGGTGTATTTTCTGCATGGAATCTTTCAACATAAAATCTTCTTCAATTTTCATTCAATCCTGCATAAAAATTTTTTTTTTTGTCAAAGCATGATCTTTAAAAGATGGAAAAAAATCACAAGAAACGATTGTTGTATGAATTTTCTTCCATAAATACACAGCTTCTTCATAGTAGTTAAATATAAACTTCTTCCCAACCTGTTTTAAGTGTCAAATAACTCAAGTGAAAAAATTAAACAGCATCCACCAAATTGGTTCATAATCTATAAACCATATATGTATAGCTTTTTGTATTCTTATCTACATTTATCCTTAATTAGAGATAGTAATCAACATGCAAATAAAATATCATTTTGAAAAGAGTAATCATCTACAAACCTGGAGAAGTCGAATACTGAGTTCCACCAGAGGTGCCATCCCCACCAACAAAGGAAACTGGATCTATGCCTGCGCGCTCAGCTAACTGGTGGACTAAGCCCTCGAGGAAACTGGTTCTCTTGCCAAACTCCGCTACCTGCTGCCGCAATTGAAGTACCTCAGAATCAAGGCCCGTTCGATTCTGGGTTGAACCTAAAGTGGACTTTGTGTGAATGCCAAAACCCTTAAGGTATCCTGATCTCTGTCCAAGAACCTTGACGGATATCTGTTCATCAGTCAACGGAGATGTGATGGAGGGTTGGGATTGTTCAGCAGTCACCCACACTAATTCCTCCTGCCATTTTTAAACATGTAAAAATCAAATAAAGTGAGTTTAACATATGTATAAAAGTATATTTGTATTGATATATAAAACTTGACTTAGGCATATGTACATGTGTCTTCTGAGCCTCCTCATTTATCCATTGTTTCTTCCCGTGCATATAGTGAGTGTCGTGGTAGAAATCGGAAAACGGTTGCGCATGTCCAGCATTCTATGCTCTCTGTTATGACATTAGATATTTCGTTAATAGAAGAATTTAATTTTCATAACTCTGTCAAATGACAAAAATTCTTAAATCCACACTTACGATTATTGAACTACGTGCTAGGAACGATCTAGAGCCGCTCGTATGATTCCACGGCATCTTCGATCGGCTAACTCTTGCTTTCTTTGACTTCTCCTACACAGAAAAATAAAAAACAATATACTAGTCAAAATAATTTTTAACTAATACAATGATCTTGATCAATAATTGTAGCAGAGATATATACAAAACCATTAAAAGTTACCTTCCACTCCATAGTCTCCCACAAATTGTCGATCATCCAAGCCCAGTCATCTACCTTACAAGGCTTTAGTGGGTGGCTCTTTGGATCGGGTACTCCCTCCTCCAAAAGAGACAAATAGTGGGTATGCAATTCACACTTCCAGTCCCTGTACAGTTTCTGGCACTTTGCATCAACGGCAACCTTGATGATTGGATTGTTCACATAGTCCCCGAACTCAAAAAATTGTTGCAATTGCAAAAACAACATGTAATGTGAGACAACAATTAAACTTTAATGATTCTAATTGAATACGCATTAAATTATCTCAAATGAAATTACTTGAACTCTCATTACCACCAACTTCTTGATCCCCTCAGGAACAGACTTCCAGCCTTCTTTCCGAACAGGTGCCTCATCTCGAATCGCTTCCCCGAGAAGGTTTGCAAAACTAGTGGCAAATTCGCCCTCTGGCGCAAGGCTCGAAGCTGGGATTGAAATTGGAATGGCATGACCAAGCTGCCTCCTCAGCTTTTCCACCTTCAACCCCCTTGTCTTGCCCCGTACACGGTGGGAGCCCTCGACTGAGGTTGATGCTGTCACAACCACAGTATTAATTGAGTTAGCATATAACATTAAAAGAATGTACATTTTAAAAAAGACAATAATTCTAAATTTCTCACCAACACTGCTGCCACCTGTACGCGGAGTCAAAACCTGGTCAGGCTGGCTAGAAGAACTAATAAACCGTGTAGGACTACGCGTTCTAGCAATGGTCGCCACCTCTGGTATGCCATCCGCATGAGAAGACTGTGTGACTCGAGGCTGTGCCAGTGTAGCTTGGCCCACCCCCTCGGGCGTGCTCTCTGCGCGAGAAGACTGTGTGATTGGAGGTCGTGCCGGTGTCCTCAGGGCCAGTGCAGCTGCTACAGCGCAAGCATGTCTACTTCGCTTCCCTCGATTCATATGAGTAACTTGTCGCAACACAACAATGAATTATTAGTACATAAATACAAAAATAAAGTGAATGAAGTAAAAATTAACAACTAGAACGGCTTGTCATAAATCAATAGACACAAATTACCATATTTGCCGGAGACCCAGAAGTCTCATCATCCCCATCATCACCCGTATTTTCATCCGAAGAAACCAACCCAAAATCACCCTGGGGTGGTCGATATTCTTCGTTGTCATCATCTTCACCCAGCTTTCTTTTTCCATCTCCATTTTTCCTTTTGCTCGTTTGACCCAATCCAGAACGGGTATTGGATATGTGCTTTACCCCCAAAGCACGACATCTCTCATCTATTTCCATGATGTTCTTACTTCTCACCTTCTCGTATTCTGTCAACTTTGCCTGTTTGGCCACCCACCCAGGCTTGACATATGTTTTACTTCCCTTTGGCATTTTTGACAACTATATATGACATACAAGAGAATGAAGGCATAGGCATATAAAATGAGACATATTTAATGAGCCATGAAATGTAAACCAAAAACTTTATTAATTTGGAACACTTGTCCTTGTACAAATCAAAAAACAAACACTACACATCATAATCTATATCAGGATCTATATCTCGATCGAACTGGCTACACAAATCGTCTTCATCATCATCATCTATATATTCCGCCATAGTTTCATCCTCGTCATCGCTATGCTCCGCCATTGGCTCATCACCATTAACTATCTCTGGCGGAATATCATCCCTACAGTAGTAAATATCCCTATCTTCGACACAGATTGGGACAAGATCAGTGGTTTCATGCTGCTGGAAGGCCTCGTTAGGCACATCATCCAGTTCTGGTACATCCCACACTCCCCGATGCTTGACTCGTTCTACGATTCTCCAGTTGTTGCCTTTGCAGGTATCACTGACATAGAAAACTTGCTTCGCTTGACTTGGTAGGACAAATGGATCATCTTTATACCACCGACCCGTAACATCAATGCTTGTTATGTGTTGATCGGTATGTATTTTGTTTCTAGTACCGGTGTTGTACCATTCACATTGAAACAGAACCACCCTACCCCCATGCATATATGTCAATTCCTAGACTTTGCACAAGTACCCGTAGAAATCAATTGTCTTCCCAATATACTCCCCTTGCACGACCAAACCACTATTCTGGCACTTACGCCTGTTCTCGCGATCTCCAAGGGCGGATCCAGGACTTCTAATCTGGGGGGGCCGCACTTAAGTTACACTAAAAAAATTCTTTGGGCTAAGATAAAACTTTTATTGAAATGTTATCAAATTTTACAAGAAACATAAATGTTTCAGGCATCATCCAAAGAGAAAATCATGAGGAGTTAGAAAACCCACCAGAAAAAACCCAACAAAACCCATGTTTCAGTCATCATCCAAAAAGAGAATGATAAGGAGGAGAAAACCCACAAGAAAGGGGGGACCATGTTTCAGTCATCAAACACATGAAAAAGGGAAAAAAGAAAGAAAAGAAAAACCCATCTTAAAAAACCCAACAAAAAGCATGTTTCAGTCATCAACCACGTGAAAAAGGGAAGAAGAATGGAAGATTTGGGAGGCAATGAACCTGAATAGGAGACAAATTCCTCTGATAAAACACAGTCGCTTTATCTTGAGACTCCCCAAGTTTCTTACAAATGTTGTTAAAACCATGGCTTTTGTTACTGATCAAAGGAGGGTGACCAACAGTGTGCTCATTTTAACATATTCAATAAGGAAGCTTGGTATCTGCCAAAATTAAAAATCTAGTTTTTTTTTTTGGGCTGAAATCTTGGGTGGGCTGCAGCCACCCCGGGCCCCCCCTTCATCCGCCCTTGGCGATCTCTGGTGTGGAATCGAACACCATTGAATATGCACCCTGAATACATATAAACTATAGAACCGGGACCATTTGCTAATGACCACATTTCATCGGTTGCTTCTGGCGACCCTTGGTTTCGCAAATCATTCATCTACATGAGCAACATGCGGTAAGTTTATTAAGTTGATGACAATTGAGGACCAGTTAGTTAATGTTTACTGTGTCAATAGGGCATCATATATCTTACACGTTGCTTGAACCATTTTGGAAATGTGTCTCGCTATATTTGACTGATGTCATGCGCTTCTGGATTTTGTATTGTATTCCTGTGTTCCTTACTTAAGCCAAAACAATTCATAAGCAAGTAAAAGTAGAGGAAGAATCAACAAGGGAACAATCTATGCACACATGTATTTAAACCAAAGCACTTACTCGAGATATGGCTCTAACTCGGGACTATTATGCAATACAAACCAGTGAGCCATGTTGAGTTCATTCTGAGAAGGATCTAGTGCCCTTGTGATCGGTGCAAAGGGACAAACATTTTGAGTGAAAATATCCATCCCGGGACCACGCACGCCACCATCATCATTTCGTTCGTCTCGATCAGTCCCTTTTAGGTACATTGAGCAGAAAGTCAAACACTCTTTCACAATGTAAGCCTCGGCGATCGAACTTTCGGGTCGTGCTCGGTTAGTAACATAACCTTTTAAAGTCCCGAGAAACCTTCAAACAAAGAGACATTAGAATTAAGGTTACTTATGCAAGACAATCACACTACTACACGAATAACACTTCATCGGATGGTAACAATTACCTTTCGATGGGGTACATCCACCGATATTACACCGGTCCAGCAAGCATGGCCTCACGTGGCAAGTGAACAGCCAAATGGACCATTATATCAAAGAATGCTAGAGGAAAAATCTTCTCGAGCTTGCAAACTATGAGCACTCCCCGTTCCTCTAATTTTTTAAATCGCTTTGTTTCAATGTTTTTGAGCAGAGGTCCTGGAAGAAACTGCCCAACTCAAATAGAGTTGTACTTAACTCCTTATCAACATAACCACGTAGGCCAACCGGAAAAAGACGTTGTAGGAGGACATGATAGTCGTGACTTTTTATACCCGATAATTTGCCATTTTTTGAGGTCACACACCTTGACAGGTTTGCAGCATAGCCATCCGGGTACTTGATTGATTTCAAGAATTCAAAAAAACCCTCTCTCTGTTTCGGGTCCAATGTGTAGGATGTACGGGGTTTCACAATGGATCCTTCTTCATTCCTCTGCAGATGCAATTGTGGCCCGATGCCCATATCTTTTAAATCGTCACGCGCTTTGTCCGTGTCCTTATTCTTCTCTTCTATGCCCACCACAGTCCCAACAATATTTTCACAGATGTTCTTCTCTATGTGCATGACATCAAGGTTATGCCTAAGGTTTAGGTTCTTCCAGTACGGTAGCTCGTACAAGATGCTGTTCTTTGTCCAATTCAACAGTGTAGGCTCACGAAGTCTTTTCCTGCTGTTGGGGTCCTTCCCAAACCTAACTTCTGGTAGTTGATCCAACTGATCAAGTACCTTTTGCACCGGTAAACGCAAGGATTTCATTTTATGTTCTGGCTGACTGTTGAACTTCTTGCTCCTTCTCCAAGAGTGGTTCTCAGGCAAGTAAGCTCGATGTCCCACCCACCCAATCTTACTTCTCAACTTACACGATAATGAATCTTCGTTGCAAGGGGGACAAGCCAAATAACCTTTTGTGCTCCAACCAGACAAGTTACCATACGCGGGAAAGTCATTTATGGTCCACATCACAGCCGCATGCATTCGGAAGGGCTATTCACTATGGGCATCATAAGTCATGACACCAATCTCCCACAACTCCTTCAACTCGTCAACCAAGGGCCTCAAGTACACATCGATCTCCTTCCCAGGTGCCTGCGGCCCTGGAATAAGTAAGGACATCATGAAAAATGGATCCTTCATCCACATCCAAGGTGGAAGGTTGTAAGGCAAAAGTATGACAGGCCACATGCTGTAAGAAGTGCTCATGTTGCCGAAGGGGTTGAACCCATCGGTGGCCAGTCCTAACCTCACATTGCGGATCTCCCGAGCAAACTCTGGAAATTTCAAATCGAATTCCTTCCATTCCTTGTAGTCGACCGGATGCCTACCTAGATCGCCATCCATGCCATTCTCATGATGCCATCTCATCTCTTTGGCTGTCATCCTAGACATGTATAATCTCCGCAACCTAGGTATCAATGGGAAGTAACGCAGTACTTTATGAGCAATCTGCTTACCCCTGCCATTATTGACCTTGTACCTAGGCTCCCCACATTCTGGACACTTCTCCAAGTGAGCATTCTCCTTCCAAAAAAGTATGCAATCATTCTTGCAGGAGTCAATGTGCTCGTACCCCAAGCCCAAGTCACGTAGTAGCTTCTTAGCCTCATAAACGGAAGCGGGAACGACATTACCTTCTGGTAGGGTGTCCCTAAATATCTCCAAGACTTTGTCGAACGACTTGTTGCTCCACCTATACTGTACCTTCACATGTAGCATCCTAATGACAAACGCTAACAGGGTTTCTAAATCTTTACAGCCCGGGTACAAACCACGCTGGGAAGCCTCTAGCATAATTTCAAAGTTTCGCACATCATCCATCCCTAGGGTATCATCCATCATGTAAGTCCCCCTACCATGGTCCTCTAATAACTCATCATATCCATCCTGGTCCTCATCTGATTCATCCTCACTATAATCCGATTCATCGGATTGTGCAAGTTCCCCATGCTGTAGCCAAGTGTCGTAAGATACCATCATCCCACGCCGGAGCAGATGGTCTCTCACAGTCTCATAATCATGCTTAAAACCATTACAGCAATAGTTACATGGGCATTTAATCTCTCTACTCCCACCTGAAGTCGCCTTTGCAAATTCAATAAAAGAATTCACCCCGTCTATATACGGCTGACTAAATCTGTTATGATATTGTAACATCCAACTCTTGTCCATATCTGTTTACATATGTAAGGTGGTGGTTAACTCAAATTCAACCAATAGATGGTATAAAATAAATGCAAAAACTTTCAAAAAAAAAAAAGAGAGAGAAGAAAAAAGAAGAACTCAAATATAAGAAAAACAAATCAACACTCTACGCCTAAAATGCAAAACAAAAAAGTAAGAAAAAAAATAACAAATAAATTTAGAATTTAGACAGATCAAGAATGATAAGATCTCCATTAAAGGAATGCTGCAACATGTTTTATGCAGATCATTTTACCATTTGCAATCTTGATGTACATAATATACTCTTTTAAAATGTATGAATACCCTTATTTTAGTTTTAAAATTCCATACAACAATGTTATGATATTATTGTGCTTAAAGCAAATGGAATGTATAGGTTTGTCTTTGTAATTCAGATGAACATGGTGGCAAATATCAGTATATTTTGAAAATTCCCTCATAATATACTAATATTTACTTGTTAAATTGATCTTATTTTATTTTTCATTAAACCACAGTGTACACATATTAGATTTGACATCTTCATCTCAACCTATCTCACACTTGTTCATTTACTATTCACTATTTATATCGCAAAACAAACTTCAGAAGGTTGAATTGTTGAAATATCACTAAATAAATAGAAATTTAAATAAACAGTAGATTGCTCAATGTTTTACACTCTCCTGCTTTAATGTTTTGTTTGATTGAATTACTTAGAAGTTTGTTTTTATTGAAATTTCAGAGTTCCAGGATTTGAGGATTAGGGTTGGAGGGTCATTACAAGATAATGTGCTTTATAATGTTGGAGAGCCAGTAAACAATTGTACTTATGATTTTACATATAGTCCAGATGAGTTGTTTGGATACACCACTGGTTGTCTTTCTATGGAAATATGGATGCAAGTCAATGAGTTTTTTAATATCACGGGGTAAGGATTTGTCTATAGTTTTCAACATTTTCCATCTTTTCCTTCAAAGCTATGAACTAAACTGAGATGACAAAATTCGGGTATTGCTCTTCTTGTTAGTACTTCAGATAGGTGGTTTGAGAAGCAGTTTTAAGGGTTTTTTTTCCTAATGTTTTCAACGCTCTGGTAACATTTGGACTGAATGCACTTTATGGGTAAACAAAGCCTACGGAACCAGGAGACACTCTCTGGACCGGAATTTGGGATGTAGACAAAATGAGTCTTATCCAAATAGAAAAAAGGGCATCATCCAAAAACACCCAAATTGTCACTTTAATTTTTTAAAGACAGTAGCTTTATCATAAAAGTCCAAGAGAACCCCAAAAACAGATCTTTAAAAACAGAGATCACAATAAATCTGGTTTCAGAGAATTAAGAAGAAGGAACAAAACAGATCTTCATACTCACAATAGAAAAGGATGAAGAAGAAGAAGAGATTGAATATGCGCCTAAGACGAGAGGGATGAGATGAACCTGCTGGGTGTGGACAAAGACAGTGGTGAAGATGGCGAGGTGATGGGCTTCTTGCGCCGGAATGGATGTTGGAGACAACGACTTGCAGCGCGAGGTGGAGGGCTGGTTTTCTGCTTAAGAAGTGTTGTGCTGAGACGAGGGATGATGGAGGGTTGACGGAGAAATGGATGAGGGATGCGATGTGGACGAGATGACGAGACGATGAGGCTGCTGGGCGTGGGGATGAGAATTGCAAAGGGTAAATAAATGGGCGTCGAAGGTGTTAGACCCCGACCCAGACCAATTCGATTAGTGTGCGATTAGTATGTGTTTAGTTCTAAGTGGGCTTAGTTATCGTTGGGATTAGAAGTAATTAGTTTTAGTTTTAGACATAGCTTTGGGAATTTTGAGAACATTCAGTATTAGTCAGACACACTCAGGAAGGCCTGAGTGCCCGTGTAAGCTTGGGTAGGTCGTATCGGTTTCCGTGTGATTGTGATTTTGATTTCATTTGAATAATTTTCTATGTGTTACAACTTTCGTTTTAAGCCCAAAACCCCATGTTTTGGCCCAAAGAGGGTAAAATTGTCTTTCTTGCACAAATCTGGACACAATTTTTGAGATCTCAAAACCATGTCAAAAATATACTTTTTGGAAACTAGATATTTCGACGATCGTTTTATCCTTCTTCGTCGAAGTCATCCGAAGCTCCCAAGATCGTGTTTTGGTCACTTCAAGATTCAGCTAGTTGGGGCCCATTCTCATCACTTAAGCCCCATCTCCCTCTCTTCTTATTCACTCTACCAATCTTTGCAACTCTCTTGACCTAGGGTTGAAAACCCCCTTGTCTCTTCCATCTTCTTCACCTTGCATGAGTTAGCTAGAAGACTCCAAAGAAGATTCCAACGCTACCATTTTCTTCCCCTCATCTCAAGCTTCCTATTGATATCTTCTTCTTGAAAGCTAAGGTTGAGAAAGCCCTCCATTTGTCTTCATTTCTCTTGTTTGACCTTCTCTAGGTAAGAGCTTCAGCCCATATTTTTCATGGAGTCATTTTGATTCCTCAAGATCATGTTTTTCATGTTTGCAAACCCTTTTGTTAAAATGGGTTCCTTGGTTCCATTTTTTGAGTAAGTTGTGTGGTTTTCTCTTGAGTTTTCTTGTAGTGTTGGATTAGCTTGAGAGAAGTGCTTGAGAAGGATTGTTTAGCAATTGGGCAAGGCAAGTAATCTCTATAGGACCATTGTGCATGTGTATTTTAAGCTACATTGTTGTTTTGGAAATTTTGCATATGATTATATGAATATGTTTACAAGCTTCATGATCATGTCCTCTTCGGATTGGATGTTTAAGATTTGGAAAAATATGTGTTTTGTCCCTTGGAGAGCATGTAGGCTCAGGGAGTGCAAGTGGAAGGAGAAACAAGAAGAAGGGAAGAAGAAATGTGCAAAAATCTGCACTGGACTGCATTTCCCGTGCAGTTCGGTCAGCCGTCGGTCGGCTGGCGGCTAACCGAAATCCCCATTTCGGTTAACCGCGAGCTGACCGAGCTCGGCGGTTCCCTTTCCAGAAGCTGACAAGTTCATCAGGGAGTTGCGGTCAGCTTGACGGTCAGAGAGCGGCTAGCCGCCATACCCCATCTCGGTTAACCGCAGTTAGTTCGGTTCCTTTTCCAGAGAGCTGCACTGAACCTGGTTTTCCAGCGGTCAGCTCGTCGGTCAGCTGGCGGCTAGCCGCTAGGCCTTAGTTTGGCTAGCCGACACCTAACCGCGAGGTGACCGAATTTGACAGATTTCCTGTTTTGAAGAGATTTTTGTAAGAATGAAAACTAGAACATGTTAAGTGGCCTTTAGCTTGATATTATGCACTCGAAACCCTAGATGTCCTTGAACTTCTGGGGCACCAATTCTGTTTTATTTCCAACATCTGGGCTTCGGCTGCACAACGATCAACCCAAGGTCCTTGCATGAACTTGATAGGCTTTGTATTCGTACTTTGGTTTTTATATGATGAATATCATCGTGTACTTGTTTTGAAGTTAAGTACAAGCTAGTTTTGAAGACGTGTTTCAAGAAAAAGGGGATCACTTCCTAAGCGTGTTAAGCATATTAATTATGCCCTTGCTAGTCGTGTTCATCGTGTTTTGATAAGTGATTTCCCCCTTTTTATCTCGACATGTTTAGACCATGTTTCGCGTGTTTTGTGCATTCATGAATTAAGTAAACACCACTGAGCTTAGACTGCCCTTTCAGTTTGATCCACTGTCTGGGGGTCTTTAAACATGTGGACTGTCTGCAAACTGGTCGTGTATTTATTACACATCGTGCGTGTCCGGTTCCGCGGCCGGAAATTCCCGTCTTTGTGGAAAATCGTGTCGTGCTTATATTATGTATATCGTGCTTGTCGTGCGTGCTTGCTCTTTTCATTATATAAATGATAGAGAAAGGATGAGCTCTTTGTGGATTGTAACTGTTCATGATATATTATGTACTCATGCTAGTTTGCTTTATTACCTCAGTCAATATAGTGTTTCAAATCAAGGATTTGTTTACATGTTTTCTAAAACGTTATTGTTCATGCTTATTATGCCTAAATTGATTACCTGCCAAACCGTCGTGTTTAACCCTTGTTTGTTGGTGCCCAGTTGCGGGAGACGTTGCCTTTGAGGAGGAGCGTCAGGAGGAGGCTTGTGAGCCAACCCCTGTGAGAGAGTGGCAGCCCGACGATGTCATTTAGACGTCGGGCGGGTTCCTTGAGTCTCGTCACCTTTTTGTCATGGGGTTTCTTTTGTTATTTTGAGAAGTGTATTGGCCCTGTTGGCCTCTTATGGGATGTAACAAAAACTTAAATTACTTTCTTGTTCGTCTTGTAACTTGAACTATAAAGGGAATGCCTTGTTAGCTTCTTTCTTTGATACTATGCCTTGTGATTATATGTCATCGCACTTAAATATTTTATTGATGCTCATCTTGTTGTGTTTTGCCACACGCTTCCGCATACTTGATCGTGTGAGTCAGATTCCACGTGTCTTTGGGAATCCTCACCGCGGGAACCTGTGGGAAAACAGTAGACAGCGCAAATCACCAACGTCACGGGCCCGGGGATCCGTTCCGGGGTCGCGACAGAAGGGGAAGGGATTTGGGGAAGGGTAAATAATGGGCGCGTAAGGGATTTGGGCATCAGTAATAAGAATACCGGCGCAAATAGTGCGCCGGCAAAAATAATTTTAAAAATTTACTGAGCAAGAACAATGCCCGGCGTAAATAATGCGCCGGCGAAAGGAAAAAAAAGGCACCAGCATTTGGTGGAGTTGGCGGGTGACATTTGCCGGCGAATCACTTAGAGCGCGGGTAAAAAATTGACCTTTTCCGGCGAAACAAATAAAACGCCGGGAAAGCATTGACCTTTGCCGGCGAAAAGCTGTCGCCGGGAAAACCATATCTTTTCCCGGCGAAACAAGCTTTTTCGCCAGTAAAAATTATACCTTCCCCGGCGTTAAATGATTGCGCCGGCAAAAAACGCCGGTAAAAGTGCAAATTGTTGTAGTGGATGAATTCGACGAAGAAGGATAAAATGATCCTCGAAATATCTAGTTTCCGAAAAGTATATTTTTGGCATGGTTTTGAGATCACGAAAATTGTGTTCAGATTTGTGCATAAAAGACAATTTTACTCTTTGGGTCAGAACTTGGGTTTTTGGGCTTCAAACATGAGTGTGCTGAAAACAAAAGTTGTAACACATAGAAAAATCATTCAAATGAAATCAAAATCACAAATACACGGAAATCGATACGATCCTCCCAAGCTTACACGTGCACTCAGGTCTTCCTGAGTGTGTCTGACTAATATTAAACGTTCTCAAAATTCCCAAAGCTATATCCAGGACTAAACTAATTATTTTTAACCCAACGATAACTAAAACCACTTAAAACTAAACACACACTAATCGTATACTAATCGAAACGGTTTGGGTTGGGGTCTAACATCCTCCACCCCTTAGGATATTTGGTCCACCAAATAAATCAAACAATTACCTCTGGTAAAAGCTGTGTATACTTCCTCTGCACTTGATCTCTCAATTCCCATGTGGCTTCCTTTGGCTCGTGATTTTCCCAAAGTACCTTGACCCAATGAATAGTCCGATTCCTCAATTCTTGCTCTTTGGTGTCAATGATCCTGATCGGCTTTTCCACATACGAGGCATCTTCCCGAATCTCCAAAGGTTCGTGCTGTAGAATGTGTGAAGGACTAGAAACATATTTCTTGAGCATAGAAACATGAAATACGTTGCGTACCCCGGAGAGTTCCGGCGGTAACGCAAGTCTATAAGCGACATCCCCAATCTTGCTCAGAACTTCATACGGACCAATAAACCTTCTAGATAATTTGCCCTTCTGTCCGAATCTCAAAGTTCCTCTAACTGGTGAGATTTTCAAGAACACTTTGTCACCCACTTGAAACTGCAATTCTCTTCGACGAGTATCAGCATAACTCTTCTGCCTACTTCGGGCGATCTTCAAACGTTCCTGAATCAGCTTGACCTTGTCACTTGTCTCTCCAACTATCGTCGGTCCATGAAAACTACGCTCAGCGACTTCTTCCCAGCAAACCGGAGTTCTGCATCTTCTACCATAAAGTGCCTCGAAAGGTGCCATACCAATGCTAGAGTGGTAACTATTGTTATACGTAAATTCACAAAGCGGTAAGCACTCATCCCACTGAACCTTGAAATCTAATACACAAGCACGCAACATGTCTTCGAGAGTCTGTATCGTCCTCCCTGACTGACCATCTATCTGAGGATGATATGCCGTGCTGAACTGGAGTTTGGTACCCATAGACTCATGAAGAGTTTTCCAAAACTTTGAAACGAACTTGCTATCTCTGTCTGAAGTAATGGAGACGGGCTGACCATGTTTACTAACAATTTCATCAACGAATAACTTCGCAAGCGGTGCCATATGCATCATGTTCCCTGTCTTCATCGGAATAAAGTGAGCAGACATTATCAGACGATCTACAATAATCCAAATCGCATTATTTCCCTTCTTGGTATTAGGCAACCCGGAAACGAAATTCATGGTGATGTGCTCCCATTTCCACTCCGGAATCTCCAACGGTTGTAACAAACCTGGGGGCTTCTGATGCTCTGCTTTAATCAACTGACAAGTTAGACAACGAGACACAAAAGCTGCTATCTCTCTCTTCATGTTGTTCCACCAAAATCTATTCTTCAAATTGTGGTACATCTTCGTGCTACCCGGATGCATAGAATACCTCGTGCTGTGAGCTTCGTTCATTATTTCACTCTTCAAGTCATCCACATTTGGCACACATAACCGGTCACGAAAATACAATGTTCCATTCACCAACTTGAAATCGGGACGTTCTGTAATATGTTCTGTTATCTTTGCCAAGTCTGGATCTTGCAACTGACTTTCCTTGATCTTCTGGATGAAGGTAGGTTCTGATATTGTCATGCCTGCTAACATTGCACCGAGCTTCAGGGTTTGCACTTCTACACCCCACTCTTCAAACTGTTGTATGACACTCATTCCTCTCAAACTGGCCATGACCACTGATTTTCTGCTCAATGCATCAGCTACAACATTCACTTTCCCTGGATGATACTTGATTGGAAAGTCATAATCTTTGATATACTCCATCCACCGTCTCTGTCTCATGTTTAAATCCTTCTGCGAAAACAAATATTGTAAACTTCGGTGATCCGAATGGACTTCAAATTTCTCTCCATAGAGATAGTGTCTCCACATCTTCAAAGCAAAAACAACTGCTGCCAATTCTAAGTCATGAGTTGCATAGTTCTTCTCATGGTCCTTCAACTGTCTCGAGCCATAAGCAATCGCCTTGCCCTCCTGCATCAATACACAACCTAGTCCCACATTCGAAGCATCTGTGTAAACAATAAATCCGTCGTTGTCCGAGGGTAATGTAAGGATTGGGGCTGTGGTTAACCTTCATTTCAACTCTTGAAAACTCGTTTCAGACTGATCGGTCCACACAAATGGGACATTCTTCCTAGCCAATTTTGTCAACGGTGCTGCAATGGATGAAAAACCTTGGACAAATCTTCTATAATAGCCTGCTAACCCCAAAAAGCTTCTGATTTCTGTCACACTGCTTGGTCTCACCCAATTAACAACTGCCTCTATCTTAGCTGGATCAACTGCTAAACCTTCTCTGGAGATGATGTGGCCTAGAAAAGCAACTTGCTCTAACCAGAATTCGCACTTACTGAGTTTTGCATAAAGCTGGTTGTCCCTCAAAAGCTGCAACGCTGTCCTCAAATGTTCTCCATGCTCCTTCTTACTCTTGGAATACACAAGGACATCATCAATGAATACTACCGTAGAGTGATCCAAATAGGGTGCAAAGACCTTGTTCATAAGAGCCATAAAGACTGTGGGTGCATTTGTCAAACCAAAGGGCATCACTAAGAACTCGTAGTGCCCATATTTCATTCTAAAGGTTGTTTTCTGAACATCCGAGTCTCTAACTCTCAACTGATGGTACCCTGATCTTAGGTCTATCTTGGAAAAATAGGTTGCTCCTTGCAATTGATCAAATAATTCGTCTATCCTTGGCAATGGATACTTGTTCTTCACGGTCACATGGTTCAACTTCCTGTTGTCGATGCACATTCTCAAACTTCCATCCTTCTTTTTCACAAACAACACTGGTGCACCCCAAGGTGAAACACTTGGCCTAATGAAGCCTTTGCTCAACAAATCCTGCAACTGGAGTTTTAGTTCACCCATTTCTGCTGGAGCCATTCTGTATGGCGCAATCGAGATCGGAGCCATCCCTGGTAGGAGCTCGATTGTGAACTCAACTTCTCTGATTGGTGTAATCCTGGGATTTCTTCTAGAAAAACATCCGGAAATTCACAAACAATGGGGATATCCTCCACCCCTTGTGACTGTTTATCCTCCGTGACAAACGCAATAAATGCCTAACACCCACTCTGAACTAATCTGCTTGCCTTCAAAACTGAAATAAACCCTGCCTGAGTTTTCCTCTTGTTCCCCTGAAATATCAATTCTGCCTGTGGTCCTTGGAATCTAAATGTGATGGTCTTACTAAA
Source organism: Cinnamomum chago (assembly GCA_038049695.1). Lineage (NCBI taxonomy): Eukaryota > Viridiplantae > Streptophyta > Magnoliopsida > Laurales > Lauraceae > Cinnamomum > Cinnamomum chago. The sequence continues at coordinate 50,083,788 of CP142456.1, forward strand.
AGAATCCATGGTGGCATGATATGCTTCTAGCCAATCTATGCCTAAAATGACAACAAAATCATGCATGTCTAAAACAATGAGGTTGGCCGGTAAATTCATATCTCCTAACAAAACAGTACAGCTAGGGTAATAGGTTCTACACACAACTTGTTTCCCTTCTGGTGTTGTAGTGGTGGAGCTAAATTCCTATTCTGAAGGACTTCCAGAAGTTGTCTCTGAACTTGAGCCATTTCTTCATCTTTCTTAGCTAACTGTTCTTGGAATCTTGTTTGGTTCTCAATAGCCTGCCTTTGTTGCACTATCATAGCTTGCATTAGTTCTTGAAACTGTGTAGCTGTCGGTGTATTAGATGTGTCTGACTCATTCCGATTACTGCCTGAAGCATGACGGTTTGGAGCTTTCCTTGGAGGCATAGTGCTGTAAAACAAGGAGTTAGTACACCATAATCATGGTCTAAGGGTTTCTAAAGCCCTATACGAACGGATCTATCGAACTCACGAATCCTCGCCACGTTCCTATGACCTTTCTAGTTTCTTTTAAGTGCCTGAAATATGTCCCACTCTGATACCAGTCCTGTCGTGACCCTGGAACGGGACCCCGGGCCCGAGACGTGTTGATTGCATGGTTATTGTTATGTTTTCCCACAGGTTCCCGCGGTGAGGATTCCCGAAACACGCGGAAACTAACTCACACGGTCAAGTTTGCGGAAGCGTGTAGCAAATCACATCAAGACGAGCACCAATAAAATTTTAAGTGCTATGACAAATTATATCAAGACATAGTATCAAAAGAAAGGAGTTAACATAGCATTCCCATCATAGTTCAAGTTATGAGGCTACACAAAAGTAAGTTAAGTTACATCCCATAAGAGGCCAACAAAGGCCAATACAATTCTCAAAATAATAAAAGAACCCCATGACAAAAATGGCGAAACTCAAGAACCCGCCCGACGTCTAGTTGACATCGTCGAGCTGCCACTCTCTAACAGGGGGTGGCTCAAGAGCCTCCTCCGGACGCTCCTCCTCAAAGGCAACGTCACCTGCACCTGGGCACCAACAAACAAGGATCAAATACAACGGTTTGGCAGGTAAACAATTTAGGTACAAGCATGGAACCATAAACATTTTAAGAAAATCATAAACACGAATCACTGATTTGAAATACTCAAATGACTGAGGTACATTTTCCAGAATACATAACCAAGCTGAGATACTAAAACAAATTAGCATGGATACATATATTATCATGAATAGTTACAATCCACAAAGAGCCCATCCTTTCTCTATCATATATAATGAAAAGAGTAAGCACGCACGACAAGCACGATATACATAATATAATCACGACACGATTCCCACATATACGAGGATTTCCGGCCGCGGAACCGGACACGCACGATGTGTAATAAATACACGACCAGTCTGCAGACAGTCCACATGTTTAAGGACCCCGAGACAGTGGATCAAACTGAAAGGGCAGTCCAAGCTCAGTGGTGTTCACTAAATTCATGAATGCACAAAACACGCGAAACACTATCAAAACATGTCGAGATAAAAAAGGGGAAAGTCACTCACAAAACACGACGAACACGACTAGCAAAAGGCATAATTAATATGCATAACACGCTTAGGAAGTGACCCCTTTTTCTGGAAACACATCTTCAAAATGAGCTTGTACTTAAACTTCAAAACGAGTACACAATGATATTCATTGTATCAAAACCAAAGTACGAACACAAAGCCGATCAAGCACATGCAAGGACCTTTGGATGGTCTTTGTGTAACCGAAGCCCAGATGTTGGAATTAAAAATACAATTGGTGCCCCGGAAGTTCAAAGACAACTCGTGTTTCGAGTGCACGATATCAAGCTAAAGGTCACTTAACATGTTCTAGTTTTCATTCTTGTAAATACTCTTCAAAACAGGCAATTTGTTAATTTTGGTCACCTCGCGGTCAGGTGTCGGCTAGCCGCCAGCTGACCGATAGGCTGACCGCTAGAAATCCAGGTCCAAAGCAGTTCTCTGGAAAAGAAACCGAACTGACTTCGGTCGGCTTACGATTAGCCGAAATGCAACCCGGCCGTAAGCTGACCGTAGGGCTGACCGCTAGGACCCCGGTCTGAAACTTAACTCTCTGGGAAAGAAGCCGAAACGTTCGGTTGGCCAGTGGTTAGCTGAAATGGGGTATGGCGGCTAACCACTAACTTGTTGGATTTTGTGTATGCCCTAAAGCCCACTGACAGCTTCCACATCTCTGTTACTGGATATTTACTGGTTATTTATTAGAATTATTATTTTTCTCTTACTACATGTATGTATGTATGTTTGTGTAAGGTCCATTGTTTCTAGTAAATGACTTGGGTGTGTAGTGGCTACATATAGACAGGTCTGAGTCATGAACACTTGAAACAATAAACTGGTTCATAACTGAGAGATGGAGTTGGGCACTTCATCTTGGTATAAGTTATAGTGAGATACTCTCCTGTATTCAGGGTGACTTACCTTAGTCACGGGAGGCTTTTCCAGATTTATCTCATTAGTGCATGTGTCATGCATTGAACAGGACCACTTGTAGGTGTGATCTCTAAAATAGTACTATCACTGAGAGAGATCAAGTCACCTTATGCTACTGAGTGACCAATGCTCTTAACCTTGAGCATATGTGGATGAACTGACGAAGTCGAGTTCTTGTACTTTAATTCACTATGGGTGAGATCCTGTTCATGGGTCAACAGCTCTGTGTTTTGGGTACTTGATCTTGATTAGTTGGGACGTACAAATGCAATAAAGAATCTATGCCATCTTGTGATGGAGTGATCGTCCCCTTAGAATTATCCGATTAATCATCAAAATCTAAGATCTTAGTATATGGATATTGAACTTGTGGGTCGCTCCCTGGACCAAGAGAATGATATCCGCATGATGATTAAGTCAACGATATGAAGTTCTGAGGTTGAGATATAATCAAGAAGGTTGATAGTACATCGGATAACCTGACTTGATTATGGATGTTACATAGAGGGGCATTTTGGTCATTTCACTTAGTAGGTCGAAGACGAATGTCATTACCTGATGAGCTTATTTCATATTTAATATTTGTCCCTGGAGTGCAACCATAACTCTTTAGCAGAATGAGTTAGGGTTAAAATGATCTTAATGTTGCTATGGGGTTAGCATGGACATTTTGGTCATTTTGGGAGCCAAGGGCAAATATGTCTTTTGGTCCCTTTTCTAGCCATTTTCCTATATTGGCATGGTTTCCTAATTTAATTAGATGAAATGAGGTTGAATTAATTTTTGTGGAAAAATAATTTTTAGTTTAAATTCTAATAGGCCATTGATGGCATACATGAATTTAACTATAGCTTAATTATTTACATGTGGGCCATGGTGCGTTTATCTATCTTGTGGGCCAGCCATAAAGGGAGCCCCTTGTGTGAGGTTTCCAACTTTGACTAGGTATCTTTACTTGGAAGGTGGAATTCCTCATTGGGTAAGAATTCCTATGATTAAAGTTTACTAAATTTTAGTATCTATAATTAGGAAGTGTTGAACCCCTAAGGTAGTTGATTGCTAATTTATGGGATAGTCATTCCTATTAGAGAGAACTAAAAAGGAATATAAAAATTATACATAGATCTCTCTACCCTAGGTGTGCAACAAGAAGAAGCCCTATTGGCTGCCCAAAAGAAGAGACACACACGTCCATGGTTCTCTTCTTCTTCATTCATTGAAGAGAGGAGATTAGGTCCTGGTCTTTTCCACAAATTATATTTCAGAAAACCCATCAAGGAGTCCATATTCTGATCCCACAATCAAAGCCAATCAGATTGGGTTGTGGAATAGAAGAGAAGATCAAAAGAAAAGTTGGTGCAGAAAATTCCTGCAACCTGTATAGCTGATTGCAGGCTTGTGATCAGTCATTTGCAAGTTTAGTTTCAAAGATTTAAAGACCTCATATCATCAAGGTATCAGTCCTCACTCATCTCCTTTTATTATACACATGTTGATCATGATTTCATGGAGTTATTATGCGGTTTTCTTGGCTGATTTGCGATGCCCAGATCAGATCTGATTTAGACGATTCCAAGTTATATCAGCCATGGACGTCCATAACATTAGTGTTTCAGATCTGTATCGCATAAACTTTCAGTGGTATCAGAGCCTCTCCATGTGAAATCATGACCCCATGATGTGTTAATATTAATCCTAACTTAATTATGGGCATGGTGGCACCCTTTCTAAATACTATTTAGTGCATGATAGGTGTGCAGGAATTGTTCCAGATTGCTGGAATTTTTTTTAGAATACTATTTAGTGCGTGATAGGTGTGCAGGAATTGTTCCAGATTGCTGGAATTTTTTTTCAGAATACTATTTAGTGCATGATAGGTGTGCAGGAATTGTTCCAGGTTGCTGGAATTTTTTCCAAAATACTATTTAGTGCATGATAGGTGTGCAGGAATTGTTCCAGGTTGCTGGAATTTTTTCCAGAATACAGTATGGTACTGTACACTGAATTTTGAATGCACTAACCTCTTTGTATGTAGCCATATATGCATCCTTGATGGTTCGTATGAATGTTGTATGGATTTGGATGTGTTATTATTAATTGAAAAATGTAATTTTAATTTATTTATCCAACTAGATTTGATGTAGCTTTCTTGAAAAGCATAGGGACTTCCAATGTAATTTTTGGTTTTGTTTTTCATGGTTTGCTTGTATGTAAATTTATTTTTATATCATAGAGCAAGAGAAGAAAGCTTCAAAGATAGCATGGTTGCAAGTAAAAGGGGATCCTTGGTGATAGAGGGGACAAGGCTTCTTGGTGCAAGAGGAAATCTATTTTTGATGTCCTAGTTCAATAAGGATTTGAAGTCCTAAGAGCAGGGAGCCATCAAGGATTGCATTATATTTATTGCTTTATATAATTGCTATTATTGCTATTATTGCTATGATCTTCACCTAGTAACATGGCCACCACTAGGTTTTTAAAATTGGGTTTTTTCTATATTATATTAGATTTGTTTGGCTAATTGATTTTAAATGGAACTTAGACCAGCACCCTTCTTTGTCTAAGATTTAAAATTGGTTAGGGTTTAGTTTTTCTTGGTACCCTTATTTTCCAAAAGAGGCCAAACTAAAATCTAATAAGTTGCTACCTTAGTGGGCCAATAACCCACTGGTCCCAAGATCTTTACTCAATATGTTTTAAAAGCAAAGGTTATTTATTTTTTGAGATGACTTAAGCAATTGAGTCATGAAAATTGTTAACTAAGTTTGCTAGATTTAAACAAGGTTTGAGTAATGATGTTTAGGTCAAAAGTATTTTAAAAACCCTAGTGATAAATAATCAAGTGGGAGAGGGGTTTGGAAAAACCCCACGGCCTTCCATTTTCGGTTCATGCTATCTCAATGAAGTGTTAGTGGGAACGGCCAACCCTTCGGTGGAGTTCTTGACTAAAGATCGCTTCAAGGGGTTAGTAGGTGAACTCATGTGAATATTCATATTGAGGGGTTAGTGGGAGCGGCCACCCCTACGGTGGAGTTCTTTACTAAAGATCACTTCTATAGAATGTCGATGGAGTGTTGGTAGGAGCGGCCATCCCTTCGGTGGAGTTTTTTTTACTAAAGTTCACTTCAAGAGTTGATTAAAGTCACTTCCCTTCGAAGGACTCAAGTCATAGACATTCTGGGAAATTTCATAAGAGATGGTAACACACTTGACACAAGACGGTAATAACCTCTTCCTAGGAGTTAGTGTTATTTGTCATATGAGGCCAAACCAATCAGTGATTGGACTGTCACTGGATATGCTAAATCCAGATAGTGATAATCCAAATAAGCGAGGCTTTACTCAACGAGACTATAGATTCGGCCATCCCTTCGATGGAGGGTCTATGAGGAGGTTGAGACACTGATACATTATGATAAGGGTTAATAATGTAAATAGTTATCAGTGCATGTTTTTCCTTTTATTACAAGCACCATATACATGTTACATATATACTGCCTGTCTAATTATGAACCGTTATATATCCAGAGAGATGACCGGGGGTTCTTTTAGCCCGTTGATGAGTATTTTACGTGAGAACAAACTTACTGGTCCGAACTACGTGGACTGGAAAAGGAATCTTGACATAGTACTTATTGCAGAGGAGTACAAGTATGTCTTGACGGAACCATGTCCTGCAATTAATGATAATTCTACAGATGACCAGCAAGAGGCTGAAAGGAAATGGAAGAAAGCGAATAGCATGGCTAAATGCTACATGCTTGCTTCCATGTCCAACGTGTTGCAAACATAGCATGAGCATATAGACACAGCTTTTGACATCATGTTGTCCTTGTCTGAGATGTTCGCAAACAAAAGCAGGCCAGTTAGGCAAGCTGCTATAAGGACAATCATGAACACTAGGATGGCCGAGGGAACACCTGTCAGAGAGGATATGCTCAAGATGATGGATTGCTTCAATGTGGCTGAGATCCTAAGGGCTGAGATTGATGCAGAGAGTCAGACTAATATGATTCTCGAAACTCTGCCGGACTCTTTCAACCAGTTCAAGCTCAATTTCAGTATGAGCAAGATGGACATGACTTTACCAGAGTTAATGAAAGAACTCCAGGCGGCAGAGGCTATCATGAAGCCCAAAGCCCAAGCTCACTTTTTCCAGTCTTCCTCTAAATTGAACCCGAAAGGGAAGAAATTCAAGAAGAAGCAGGATAAGGGAAAGGGACAGAAAAAGGGCAATGCTGGTAAAAAGAAGGACAAGGGTACAGGTGAAAAGCCCAAAGGGAAATGCTTCAAGTGTGGCCTTAAAGGTCACTGGAAGAAAGATTGTCCCAAGTTCCTGGCCTCTGCTAAGAAAGGTATATCTCTTTCCTACTACATTGAAACCTGTTTTGTGGTTGATTCTACTGATTCATGGATACTAGACTCTGGAGCCACTAATCACATCTGCAACTCATTGCAGGGGTTTCAGATAATGCAGAAGCTTAAGAAAGGAGAGTTAGCCCTCAGAGTTGGAACTGGAACCAAAGTTTGGGCAGATGCAGTGGGAGATGTTACCTTACATTTCTTAAACAATAGGATATTGGTTTTAAATAATGTTCTCTATGTTCCGGACATGAGGAAGAATTTAATTTCAGTTTCCAGTCTTATTGAATATAATTATTCAGCTGCTTTCCATTTTGGTGTTGATATCAGTAGAGATGGAAACGTTATATGTTCCGGTAGAATCCATAACAACTTATTTTACATATATCCTATTGCTCCCACACTGCATAATATACAACTAGAACGCTCAACTTCCCTTAAGAGGAAGATATCTTCAACCAATGACACTTTTCTTTGGCACTTGCGTTTAGGTCATATTAACCTAAAATGGATTCAGAGGTTGGTAGAGGATGGGCCATTGAGTTCATTAGATCTCGAACCATTGTCTCAGTGCGAATCTTTGAAAGATAATGCATATCAGGTCTGGAAAGAGATATACATGGCTGATTTGTGCTAAACCAGAGTTTTAAAAACTTAAAAACAGATTTGAAATCAGCCATTAAACCATGCATTAAAACCCATGAAATCATGACCAACATGTTCCTAAATCAAGGAGTAGATAGTAATCTATTACCTTGATGATTTGTGTGCTCTGAAACTTTGAAAAGAGAAGCTTTAAGGCTCTGAAATCCTCCTGCAATCTACAACCCAGATGCAGGAATTTGTGCAGAATTTCTTCCTATGGTCTTCTCTCCTATTCCACTCCCAAATCTAATTGGTGATGATGGTGGGATCAAAGTATGGAATCCAAAGAAGGGTTTCTGAATCTCTCTTTGTGGAGAAGGACGTTGCTGATCTTCTCTCTCCTAAGATGAAGGAGAAGGCAGCCAACAAGAGGGCTGGGCGTGAATGGTGTTATGTTCAAAGTGGACGGCCAAGGGGTTTTATATAGTGATGCACGTCCACTAGGGTATTCCTCTTTCTATTAGTACTCATGTGTTGCACGCCCAAGGTAGTTTCCTTCTTATAAAGAGTGTACATTCCTATTTCTAATAGGAAACACCTTTCCATAAAAATTAGTAACTAGTCTCCTTAGTTGTGCAACACTTACTAAATTAGGAAACTAAAATTAGTAACCTTTAATGAGAGGAATTCTTACCCAAAGAGGAGTCTTGCCTTCCAAGTAAAGATGCCTAATCAAACTTGGAAACCTCACTCATGTGACCCCACTTATGGCTGGCCCACAATATTAGCTAAACACACCATGGCCCACAAGACAATAATTTAGCTAGAGTTAAATTCATGTATGCCTCATAGAGCCTATTAGAATTAAACTCAAAATTATTATTATTCCACAAAATTAATTCAACCACAAATCTTCCAATTAGGAAACCATGCCAATATAGGAAAGCGGCTAGAAGAGGGACCAAAAGACATATTTGCCCTTGGCTCCTAAAATGACCAAAATGTCCATGCTAACCCCATAGCAACATTAAGATCATTTTAACCCTAACTCATTCCACTAAAGAGTTATGGTTGCACTCCAGGGACAAATATTAAATGCACAATAAGCTCGTCATAAAATGACGATTGTCTTTGACCTACCAAGTACAATGACCACAATGCCCCTCTATGTAACATCCATAATCAAGTAGGTTAACCGATGTACTATCTACCTTCTCGATTACGTCTTAACCTTAGAACTTCATACCCTTGACCTAATCATCATCCGGATATCATTCTCTTGATCCAGGGAGCGACCCACAAGTTCAATATCCATATGGAACATCCATATACTAAGATCTTAGATTATGATGATTAATCGGATAATTCTAAGGGGACGATCATTCCATCTCCCGATGGCATAGATTCCATATTGCATTTGCACGTCCCAACTAATCAAGCCCGAGCACCCAAAACACAGAGCTGTTGACCCATGTACAGGATCTCACCCACAGTGAATTAAAGCACAAGAACTTGACTTCGTCAGTTCATCCACAAATGCTCAAGATTAAGAGCACTGGTCACTCAGTAGCAAGAGGTGATTTGATCTCTCTCTGTGATAGTACTATTTTAGAGATCACACCTACAGATGGTCCGGTTCAATGCATGACACATGCACCAATGAGATAAATCCGGGAAAGACCTCCCGTGACTAAGGTAAGTCACCCTGAACAAAGGAGAGTTTCTCATTATAACTTATACCAAGATGAAGTGCCCAACTCCACCTTTCAGTTATGAACATATTAGTTGTTTCCAGTATCCATGACTCAGACCTTTCTGTGTGCAGCCACTGCACACCTAAGTCATTTACTTGAAAACAATGGGCCTTATACAACCATACATATACACAAGTAATAAGAGAAAGATGTCATTCCATTAAATAACCAATAAATATCCAGTTACAGAGATGAAAGTGCAGTCAGTGGGCTTTAGGGCATACACCAATCCCAACAATCTCCCACTTGCACTAAAGATCACTGCGACCTAACCTAACTCCCATAGACTCAATATGTGAAGAAAACACTTTCTCAGTAAGAGTCTTAGTAAATGGGTCAGCTAAGTTATCTGCTGAGGCAATCTGCTCTACCAGCTAAGAATGTACTGCTTCCATGGTATAGCCCCTCCTGATTGAGTAAAGACGTATCCCGAGGTAGACTTTCTGCTATCTACATCCGTCTGGAAATCAGAATCTGTATACGCCTGTGGCGTTAGATCATCTGCTTGGTAGGTTAGCATATAATCTTTCGTTCTCTGAAGATACTTGAATATATGCTTAACTGCTGTCCAGTGCATTGGTCCAGGGTTTGACTGATATCTACTAACCATGCCAACGGCAAAGCAGATATCTGGTCTAGTACACAACATTGCATACATGAGGCTTCCAACAGCTGAAGCATATGGTACTCTCCTCATGCTTTCTATCTCCTCGGGTGTCTTCGGACATTGATTCCGAGATAGTGGTACTCCATGTCTAGAAGGTAGCAAGCCCTTCTTGGAGTCATGCATGTTATACTTGACCAATATCTTCTCAATATACGAAGATTGTGATAAGGCTAACATCTTGTTCTTGCGATCTCGCATAAGCTTGATCCCTAAGACATAGCTTGCCTCACCTAAATCCTTCATCTGAAATTGAGATGATAACCAAACCTTTGTAGACGACATCATGCCAACATCATTTCCAATGAGTAATATGTCATCCACATACAGGACTAAAAATGCAACTGCGTTTCCACTCCGTTTCTTATACACGCATGGTTCATCAATGTTTTGATCAAAGCCAAAGGACTTGACTGCCTGATTAAACTTGATGTTCCATGCCCTAGATGCTTGCTTAAGTCCATAAATGGACTTCTTAAGCTTACAGACCATGTTCTCTTGGCCACCAGCAATGAATCCCTCTGGTTGCATCATATAGATGCATTCGTCAAGACTTCCATTAAGGAAACCTGTCTTGACATCCATCTGCCATATCTCGTAGTCATAATGACATGCAATGGCTAAGAGAATCCTAATGGATTTAAGCATAGCCACTGGTGAAAAGGTTTCCTCATAATCGATACCCTCTTTCTGAGTATATCCTTTCGCCACCAGTCTTGCTTTGAGGGTTTCAACCTTCCCATCCACTCCTCTCTTTCTCTTGTAGATCCACTTGCACCCTATGGGTTTGATCCCTTCAGGTGCATCCACAAGTTCCCAGACTTGATTGGAATACAGAGAATCCAATTCAGATTTCATCGCTTGCTGCCACATGTCAGCATCTATATCCGTTACTGCTTCATCGTAACTAGTAGGATCCTCAACCAAATCCTCGGAGTCTGTCATAAAAGACACTCCTAGGTATCTATCTGGTGGTCTAGAAATTCTCCCACTACGACGAGGCTCCGGAGTGTTAAAAGGAATGTCTTGATTTTCTACACTCTCAGGTTCTGGCACAGATGTTGCAGGAGTTTCTGAAAGAATCTCCTCAATGGTTTCTTTACAACCAAGCTCTTGGCGCATCATGCAATCATCCTCCAAGTATCTAGCATGAGTGCTGATAAGCACTTTTTGCTCCTTTGGATGATAAAAGATGCCACCTCTCGTTCCCTTAGGATACCCAATGAAGTAGCACATTTCTGATCTGGGTTCTAGCTTGGTAGCTTTGTCATTCAGTACATAGGCTGGACAACCCCAAATGTGGATATGTCTTAAACTAGGTTTTCGACCTGTCCACATTTCTTGAGGTGTCCTAGGTACTGATTTAGAAGGTACCAGATTCAAAATGTATGCTGCTGCTTCTAGGGCATATCCCCAAAATGATATGGGTAGGGTTGCATGACTCATCATGGACCTTACCATATCTAGAAGGGTACGGTTTCTTCTCTCCGCTACACCATTTTGCTGGGGTGTACCCGGTGCAGACAACTGAGACACAATCCCATGTTGTGTGAGGTACTCCTTGAACTCACCTAGGAGGTACTCGCCACCTCGATCAGATCGAAGAGCTTTGATATGTTTCCCTAGTTGTAGCTCCGCCTCAGCCTTGAATTGTTTGAACTTATCAAACGCTTCAGACTTGCGTCGCATTAGGTACACATATCCATACCTAGAGTAATCATCGGTGAAGGTGATGAAATACTCATAACCTCCTCTAGCTAGTTTGTTCATAGGACCACACACATCAGTGTGAACCAATTCTAACAACTCCTTTGACCTTAGTCCCTTCGCAGAGAATGACCTTTTGGTAATCTTTCCCATGAGACATGATTCATACTGAGGTAAAGGTTCGAGATCCAATGAGCTCAAAGGCCCATCCTCCACCAACCTCTGAATCCGTTTTAGGTTAATGTGACCCAAACGTAAGTTTCAAAGATAAGTGTCATTGGTCGAAGATACCTTCCTCTTTAGGGAAGCTGAGCTTTCTAGTTGTACATTGTGCAGTGAGGGAGCAATAGGATATATATAAAATAAGTTATCATGCATTCTACCGGAACATATAATATTTCCATCTCTACCGATATCAACACCAGAATGGAAAGAAACTGAATAATTAAATTCAATGAGTCTGGAAACTGAAATTAAATTCTTCCTTATGTCCGGAACATAGATAACATTATTTAAAACTAATATCCTATTTTGCGGAAAATATAAGGTAACTGCTCCCACTGCAACAGCCCATATCTTTGCTCCATTTCCAACTCTAAGATCAAATTCTCCTTTCTCAAGCCTTTTCATTATCTGAAACCCCTGCAATGAATTGCATATGTGATTAGTGGCTCCAGAGTCTACTATCCATGAATCAGTAGAATCAACCACATGACAGGTTTCAATGTAATAGGAAGGAGATATACCTTTCTTATCAGAGCCTAGGAGCTTGGGACAATCTTTCTTCCAGTGACCTTTAAGGCCGCACTTGAAGCATTTCCCTTTGGGCTTTTCTCCTGTGCCTTTGTCCTTCTTACCAGCATTGCCCTTTTTCTGCCCTTTTCCCTTACCCTGCTTCTTCTCGAACTTTTTCCCTTTCGGGTTCAGTTTAGAGGAAGACTGGGAAAAATGAGCTTGGCCTTTAGGCTTCATGATGGCCTCTGCCGCCTGGAGTTCTTTCATTAACTCAGAGAGAGTCATGTCCAACTTGCTCATGTTGAAGTTGAGCTTGAACTGGTTGAAAGACTCCGGTAGAGTTTCTAGAATCATATCAGTCTGACTCCCCGCATCAATCTCAGCCCCAAGGATCTCAGCTTCATTGAAACAATCCATCATCTTGAGCATATGCTCTCTGACAGGTGTTCCCTCAGCCATCCTGGTATTCATAATTGTCCTTAAAGCAGCTTGCCTAGCTGGCCTGCTTTTGTCTGCGAACATCTCAGACAAGGACAACATGATATCTACAGCTGTGTCCATTTGCTCATGCTGCGTTTGCAACACGTTGGACATGGAAGCAAGCATATAACATTTGGCCATGCTATTAGCCTTTTTTCCATTTCTTTTCAGCCTCTAGCTGGTCATCTGTAGAATAATCATCAATGAAAGGACAGGGTTCCGACAGAACATACTTGTACTCCTCAGCGGTGAGTACTATGTTCAGGTTTCTTTTCCAGTCTACGTAATTAGGGCCAGTCAATTTGTTCTCACGCAGAATACTCATCAATGGGCTAAAAGAGTCCTTCCCCATCTCTCTGGATATATAACAGGTTTATAATTAGACGGGCAGTATATATGTAACATGTATATGGTGCTTGTAATAAAAGGAAAAACATGCACAAGTCTTTTTACATTATTTCACCCTAAAATAATGTATCAGTGTCTCAACCTCCTCATAGACCCTCCTTCGAAGGGATGGCCGAGCCTACAGTAACGTTGAGTTAAGGTCTGCTTATTTGGATCATCACTGTCTGGATACGCATACCCAGTGATGGTCCAATCACTGATTGGTTTGGCCTCATATGACAAATAACACTAACTCCTAGGGAGAGGTTATTACCGTCTTATGTCAAGTGTATTACCATCTCTTATGAACGTTCCCAGAATGTCTATGACTTAAGTCTTCCGAAGGGAAGAGACTTTAATCCAACCTAGAAGTGATCTTTAGTAAAGAGCTCCACCGAAAGGATGGCCGCTCCCACCAACGCTTCATTGACATTCTATAGAAGTGATCTTTAGTAAAGAGCTCCACCGAAGGGATGGCCGCTCCCACTAACACCTCATTACGAATATTCACATTAGTTCACCTACTAATTCATCAAAGTGATCTTCAGTAAAGAACTCCACCGAAGGGATGGCCGCTCCCACTAACACTCCAATGAGTTAGCATGAACCGAAATTGGAAGGCCGTGGGGTTTTTCCAAACCCCTCTCCCACTTGATTATTTAACACTAGGGTTTTGAAAAACACTTTTGATCGTTACTCAAACCTTGTTTAAATCTAGCAAACTTGGTTAACAATTTTCATGACTCAATTGCTTAAGTCATCTCAAAAAAATAACCTTTGCTTTAAAACATATTGAGTAAAGATCCTGGGACCAATGGGTTATGGGCCCACTAAGGTATCAACAAATTGGATTTTAAGTTGGCCTCTTATGGAAACTAAGGGTACCAAGGTAAACTAAACCCTATCCAATTTTAAACCTTAGACAAATAGAAGGTGCTGGTCTAAGAGCCGTTTAAAAACAATTTGCCAATTAAAACCAATCCAATATAGAAAGATGCCAATTTTAAGACCTAGTGGTGGCCATGTTTCTAGGTGATAAACATAGCAATTATATAAAGCATTAAACATGCATTCCATATATAAAAGCTAATTAAAGAAAGCAATCCTTGATGGCTCCCTGCTCTTCAGACTTCAAATCCTTTTCCAATTAGGAAACTTGGTAAAGAGTCCTTCCCGCACTAGGAAAACTCCATTGCCTCCATCACCATGGGACCCGGTTTGTTGCAACCTTCCTTGCTTGAAACTTTCCTTTTGTTGCTTGTTACAATAAATCAAATTTATACAAGCAACTCAATGAAAAACAAAAACCCAAAATTACATTGGAGATTCCTATGCTTTTCAAGAAAGCTTACATCAAGACTAATTGAAATAAAGACAAGGAAATAATTACAACTTCCTATGATTGCTATCCGCGCAATCGTACATATTTTAACTAATAAAATCACATCCAAATCCACACAAACATGCGAACCATCAAGGATGCAATATATGGCTGCAAACAAAGAGGTTAATGCATGCAATTGTGCTTGGAACAGCACTATTCATCATCTTGAAAAAATCTGCACACTACTAAATAAATTCCAGCATCATAGAACAGATTTCTGCACACTGTTTTTCAAATCCAACAGCCCAGAATTTTGTTCTGCACACTGGATTTTCAATTCCAGTAGCCCAGAATTTTTTCTGCACACTGAATCAGCCCAGAATATTTTTTCTGCACACTGCTAAAACAATTCCAGCAACCTAGAATAGATTTCTGCACTACTAATGTGCAGAAATCTGCACTTTGAAATTCCTGCACTAGAACTCATGCAATTCCAGCAGCATAAAAGAAAACTCTGCACTCCTAATAGGCAGCCACCATGCCCTTAATAATTCTAGGAATGTAAAAAACACAACATGGGATCATGATCTCACATGGTTAGGCTCTGATACCATTGAAAGATAATGCATATCAGGTCTGGAAAGAGATATACATGGCTGATTTGTGCTAAACCAGAGTTTTAAAAACTTAAAAACAGATTTGAAATCAGCCATTAAACCATGCATTAAAACCCATGAAATCATGACCAACATGTTCCTAAATCAAGGAGTAGATAGTAATCTATTACCTTGATGATTTGTGTGCTCTGAAACTTTGAAAAGAGAAGCTTTAAGGCTCTGAAATCCTCCTGCAATCTACAACCCAGGTGCAGGAATTTGTGCAGAATTTCTTCCTATGGTCTTCTCTCCTATTCCACTCCCAAATCTAATTGGTGATGATGGTGGGATCAAAGTATGGAATCCAAAGAAGGGTTTCTGAATCTCTCTTTGTGGAGAAGGACGTTGCTGATCTTCTCTCTCCTAAGATGAAGGAGAAGGCAGCCAACAAGAGGGCTGGGCGTGAATGGTGTTATGTTCAAAGTGGACGGCCAAGGGGTTTTATATAGTGATGCACGTCCACTAGGGTATTCCTCTTTCTATTAGTACTCATGTGTTGCACGCCCAAGGTAGTTTCCTTCTTATAAAGAGTGTACATTCCTATTTCTAATAGGAAACACCTTTCCATAAAAATTAGTAACTAGTCTCCTTAGTTGTGCAACACTTACTAAATTAGGAAACTAAAATTAGTAACCTTTAATGAGAGGAATTCTTACCCAAAGAGGAGTCTTGCCTTCCAAGTAAAGATGCCTAATCAAACTTGGAAACCTCACTCATGTGACCCCACTTATGGCTGGCCCACAATATTAGCTAAACACACCATGGCCCACAAGACAATAATTTAGCTAGAGTTAAATTCATGTATGCCTCATAGAGCCTATTAGAATTAAACTCAAAATTATTATTATTCCACAAAATTAATTCAACCACAAATCTTCCAATTAGGAAACCATGCCAATATAGGAAAGCGGCTAGAAGAGGGACCAAAAGACATATTTGCCCTTGGCTCCTAAAATGACCAAAATGTCCATGCTAACCCCATAGCAACATTAAGATCATTTTAACCCTAACTCATTCCACTAAAGAGTTATGGTTGCACTCCAGGGACAAATATTAAATGCACAATAAGCTCGTCATAAAATGACGATTGTCTTTGACCTACCAAGTACAATGACCACAATGCCCCTCTATGTAACATCCATAATCAAGTAGGTTAACCGATGTACTATCTACCTTCTCGATTACGTCTTAACCTTAGAACTTCATACCCTTGACCTAATCATCATCCGGATATCATTCTCTTGATCCAGGGAGCGACCCACAAGTTCAATATCCATATGGAACATCCATATACTAAGATCTTAGATTATGATGATTAATCGGATAATTCTAAGGGGACGATCATTCCATCTCCCGATGGCATAGATTCCATATTGCATTTGCACGTCCCAACTAATCAAGCCCGAGCACCCAAAACACAGAGCTGTTGACCCATGTACAGGATCTCACCCACAGTGAATTAAAGCACAAGAACTTGACTTCGTCAGTTCATCCACAAATGCTCAAGATTAAGAGCACTGGTCACTCAGTAGCAAGAGGTGATTTGATCTCTCTCTGTGATAGTACTATTTTAGAGATCACACCTACAGATGGTCCGGTTCAATGCATGACACATGCACCAATGAGATAAATCCGGGAAAGACCTCCCGTGACTAAGGTAAGTCACCCTGAACAAAGGAGAGTTTCTCATTATAACTTATACCAAGATGAAGTGCCCAACTCCACCTTTCAGTTATGAACATATTAGTTGTTTCCAGTATCCATGACTCAGACCTTTCTGTGTGCAGCCACTGCACACCTAAGTCATTTACTTGAAAACAATGGGCCTTATACAACCATACATATACACAAGTAATAAGAGAAAGATGTCATTCCATTAAATAACCAATAAATATCCAGTTACAGAGATGAAAGTGCAGTCAGTGGGCTTTAGGGCATACACCAATCCCAACAATCTTGTCTCAAGGGAAAGATGACCAAAAGGTCGTTCTCTTCAAAGGGACTGAGGTCGAAAGAATTGTTAGAATTGGTTCACACTAATGTGTGTGGTCCTATGAGCAAACCAGCTCGAGGAGGTTATGAGTATTTCATCACTTTTACTGATGATTACTCTAGGTATGGATATGTGTACTTAATGCGACGCAAGTCTGAATCCTTTGATAAATTCAAGCATTATAAGGCTGAGGCGGAGCTACAATTAGGTAAACATATCAAAGCCCTTCGATCTGATCGAGGTGGCGAGTACCTCCGGGTGAGTTCAAAGAGTACCTCACACAACATGGGATTGTGTCTCAATTGACTGCACCGGGTACACCCCAGCAAAATGGTGTAGCAGAGAGAAGAAATCGTACCCTTCTAGATATGGTAAGGTCCATGATGAGTCGTGCAACCCTACCCATATTTTTTTGGGGATATGCCCTAGAAGCAGCAGCATACATTTTGAATCTGGTCCCTTCCAAATCAGTACCTAGGACACCGCAAGAAATATGGACAGGTCGAAAACCCAGTTTAAGACATATCCACATTTGGGGTTGTCCAGCCTATGTACTGAATGATAAAGCTACTAAGCTAGAACCAAGATCAGAAATGTGCTATTTCATTGGGTATCCTAAGGGAACAAGAGGTGGCATCTTTTATCATCCAAAGGAGCAGAAAGTACTTATCAACACTCATGCTAGATACTTGGAGGATGATTGCATGATGCACCAAGAGCTAAGTTGTAAAGAAACACTTGAGGAGATTCTTCCGGGATCTCCTGCAACACCTGTACCAGATCCTAAGGCGGTAGATGAACAGGATATTCCTTTTAACACTCCGGAGCCTCGTCGTAGTGGGAGAATTCCTAGACAGCCAGACAGATATCTAGGAGTGTCTTTTAAGACAGACTCCGAGGATCTGGTTGAGGATCCTGCTAGTTACGATGAAGCAGTAACGGTTACGGATGCTGACATGTGGTAGCAAGCAATGAAGTCTGAATTGGATTCTTTGTATTCCAATCAGGTCGGGATCTTGTAGATGCACCTGAAGGAATTAAACCCATAGGGTGCAAGTGGATCTACAAGAGGAAGAGAGGAGTGGATGGGAAGGTTGAGACCTTCAAAGCGAGACTGGTGGCGAAAGGAATACTCAGAAAGAGGGTATCGATTATGAGGAAACCTTCTCGCCAGTGGCCATGCTCAAGTCCATAAGGATTCTCTTAGCCATCGCATGTCATTATGACTACGAGATATGGCAGATGGAAGTCAAGACAGCTTTTCTTAACGGAAGTCTTAACGAATGCATCTATATGATGCAACCAGAGGGTTTCATTGCCAGTGGCCAAGATAACATGGTTTGTAAGCTTAAAAAGTCCATTTATGGACTTAAGCAAGCATCTAGAGCATGGAACATCAAGTTTAATCATGCAGTCAAATCTTTTGGCCTTAATCAAAACGTTGATGAACCATGTGTGTATAAGAAAGGAAATGGAAAAGTAGTTGCATTTTTGGTTCTGTATGTGGATGACATTTTGCTCATTGGAAATGATGTAGGTATGTTGTCATCCACTAAGGTTTGGTTATCGTCTCAATTTCAGATGAAGGATTTGGGTGAGGCGAGCTATGTTTTAGGGATCAAGCTTTTGCGAGATCGCAAGAATAAAATACTAGCCTTATCTCAATCTTCATATATTGAGAAGATTTTGGTCAAGTTTAACATGCATGACTCCAAGAAGGGTTTATTACCCTCTAGACATGGAGTACCACTATCTCGAGATCAATGTCCTAAGACACCTGAGGAGATAGAAAACATGAGGAGAGTTCCATATGCATCAGCTATTGGAAGCCTCATGTATGCAATGTTATGTACTAGACCCGATTTTTGCTTTGCTGTTGGCATGGTTAGCAGATATCTACCGGTGCCATAGCACAGAGCAAAGAGCCCAGGAATCACAAGAAAGGCAAACACATTAAGAGAAAGTACCACTTGATCCGGGAGTTCATCCAAGAAGGAGAAATAGTGGGGGAGCAGATTGCCTCTGCCAATAACTTAGCTGACCCTTTTACTAAGACTCTTACTGAGAAAGTGTTTAGTTCTCATGTTGAGTCTATGGGAGTTAGGTTAGGTAGTAGTGATCTTTAGTGCAAGTGGGAGTTTGTTGGGTTTTATGTATGCCCTAAAGCCCACTGACAGCTTCCACATCTCTGTTACTGGATATTTACTGGTTATTTATTAGAATTATTGTTTTTCTCTTACTACATGTATGTATGTATGTTTGTGTAAGGTCCATTGTTTCTAGTAAATGACTTGGGTGTGTAGTGGCTACACATAGACAGGTCTGAGTCATGAACACTTGAAACAATAAACTGGTTCATAACTGAGAGATGGAGTTGGGCACTTCATCTTGGTATAAGTTATAGTGAGATACTCTCCTGTATTCAGGGTGACTTACCTTAGTCACGGGAGGCTTTTCCAGATTTATCTCATTAGTGCATGTGTCATGCATTGAACAGGACCACTTGTAGGTGTGATCTCTAAAATAGTACTATCACTGAGAGAGATCAAGTCACCTTATGCTACTGAGTGACCAATGCTCTTAACCTTGAGCATATGTGGATGAACTGACGAAGTCGAGTTCTTGTACTTTAATTCACTATGGGTGAGATCCTGTTCATGGGTCAACAGCTCTGTGTTTTGGGTACTTGATCTTGATTAGTTGGGACGTACAAATGCAATAAAGAATCTATGCCATCTTGTGATGGAGTGATCGTCCCCTTAGAATTATCCGATTAATCATCAAAATCTAAGATCTTAGTATATGGATATTCCATATGGATATTGAACTTGTGGGTCGCTCCCTGGACCAAGAGAATGATATCCGCATGATGATTAAGTCAACGATATGAAGTTCTGAAGTTGAGATATAATCAAGAAGGTTGATAGTACATCGGATAACCTGACTTGATTATGGATGTTACATAGAGGGGCATTTTGGTCATTTCACTTAGTAGGTCGAAGACGAATGTCATTACCTGACGAGCTTATTTCATATTTAATATTTGTCCCTGGAGTGCAACCATAACTCTTTAGTGGAATGAGTTAGGGTTAAAATGATCTTAATGTTGCTGTGGGGTTAGCATGGACATTTTGGTCATTTTGGGAGCCAAGGGCAAATATGTCTTTTGGTCCCTCTTCTAGACATTGTCCTATATTGGCATGGTTTCCTAATTTAATTAGATGAAATGAGGTTGAATTAATTTTTGTGGAAAAATAATTTTTAGTTTAAATTCTAATAGGCCTTTGATGGAATACATGAATTTAACTATAGCTTAATTATTTACATGTGGGCCATGGTGCGTTTATCTATCTTGTGGGCCAGCCATAAAGGGAGCCCCTTGTGTGAGGTTTCCAACTTTGACTAGGTATCTTTACTTGGAAGGTGGAATTCCTCATTGGGTAAGAATTCCTATGATTAAAGTTTACTAAATTTTAGTATCTATAATTAGGAAGTGTTGCACCCCTAAGGTAGTTGATTGCTAATTTATGGGATAGTCATTCCTATTAGAGAGAACTAAAAAGGAATATAAAAATTATACATAGATCTCTCTACCCTAGGTGTGCAACAAGAAGAAGCCCCATTGGCTGCCCAAAAGAAGAGACACACACGTCCATGGTTCTCTTCTTCTTCATTCATTGAAGAGAGGAGATTAGGTCCTGGTCTTTTCCACAAATTATATTTCAGAAAACCCATCAAGGAGTCCATATTCTGATCCCACAATCAAAGCCAATCAGATTGGGTTGTGGAATAGAAGAGAAGATCAAAAGAAAAGTTGGTGCAGAAAATTCCTGCAACCTGTATAGCTGATTGCATGCTTGTGATCAGTCATTTGCAAGTTTAGTTTCAGAGATTTAAAGACCTCATATCATCAAGGTATCAGTCCTCACTCATCTCCTTTTATTATACACATGTTGATCATGATTTCATGGAGTTATTATGCGGTTTTCTTGGCTGATTTGCGCAGATCAGATCTGATTTAGACGATTCCAAGTTATATCAGCCATGGACGTCCATAACATTAGTGTTTCAGATCTGTATCGCATAAACTTTCATAACTAACCGTCAAGCTGACCGAAATCTACTGTTGAAAAGTCAGCTTCCGGAAGGGGAACCGCCGATCTCGGTCAGCTCACGGTTAACCGAAATGGGGATTTCGGCTAGCCGCCAGCTGGCCGCTACTGCACGGGAAATGCAGCCGGGTTCAGATTTTTCACGTTTTCTTCTTCCCTTCTTCTTATTTCTCATTCCGCCTGCACTCCCTGAGCCTCCATGCTCTCCAAGGGTAAAACACACATTTCAAAACACAATTTGAGACATTAAAATCCCATTCTCCAATCAAAACAAAATCCCCAAATTTTCAATGAATGAGGAGAGTGCAAGGAAAACAAATGAAATGCACACATGCTAACATCCATTCCTAGATTGGTTACTTGCCTTAGATCAAAGATGCCACAACTTCTCCAAGCACTTCACTCAAGCTAATCCTAAGAACTACAAAACCCATGAAAACCACATAGAAACTCACTCAATCTTGAAAACAAGAAACCCATTTTACCAAAAGGGTTTGTAACATGAAAAACAAGATTTTAAGGAACTAAAAAGACTTCATGAAAGGTATGGGTTGAAGCTCTTACCTGGAAAAGGTCAAACAAGAGAAATGAAGTCAATGGAGAGCTTGTTCACTTCTAACTTTCAAGAAAAGGACATCAATAGAAAGCTTGAGATGAGAGGAAGAAGTTGATGGTCTTTGAATCTTCTTTGGAGTCTTCTAGCTTGATCATTCAAGAGGACAAAGTAGGAAGGAAAAGGCTTCTCCTCTTGGTTGCTCTAGGGTTTGGGTTGAGAGTGAAAGGAGGGAAAGAGAAGAGAGTTGACTTAAAGCACTTGCAAGTGGGGCCCAAATGGCCAAATCTTATATCAATGAAAACATGTTCATGCGGGCCTCGGATGAATTCGACGAAGAAGGATAAAATGATCCTCGAGATATCTAGTTTCCGAAAAGTATATTTTTGGCATGGTTTTGAGATCTTGAAAATTGTGTCCAGATTTGTGCATAAAAGACAATTTTACTCTCTTTGGGCCAGAACTTGGGTTTTTGGGCTTCAAACATGAGTGGGCTGAAAACCAAAGTTGTAACACATAGAAAAATCATTCAAATGAAATCAAAATCACAAATACATGGAAACCGATACGATCCTCCCAAGCTTACACGTGCACTCAGGCCTTCCTGAGTGTGTCTGACTAATACTAAACGTTCTCAAAATTTCCAAAGCTATATCCAGGACTAAACTAACTATTTCTAACCCAATGATAACTAAAACCACTTAGGACTAAACACACACTAATCGTATACTAATCGAAACGGTTTGGGTCGGGGTCTAACAGTCATGTTACATTTGCATTTTGTTTCTTTATAGTCACATCTCATAAAATGCAATGTTTCTTTGTGATCATTTGATTTTGTCTTCATGAACTTTTAAGTTATATCTCATGGTTTTCAAAATCCTTTGATTGCAATATTTTCATGATGGATGTGCATTTTTTTCATATAGTTTATCTCTTGTAGTGCATATCTATTCATGATCAATTGATTGTGATTATAAAAGCTTTCATAGCTAGATTTTTCATGATCAATTGATGTTGGAAAATCTTTTGATAAATGTCATAGTTAGATCTTTTTTGTAAATCAAATGATTTGAAGCAATTTAAGTTTTCCATTGATTTTTTCAAGTTATATCTCTTGGTATGGAAAATATGTTTTCAATTTGTATGAGTGTCTATTGTCATTTTTAGAATACAAATTGAAATTTTATAATAGTACACTTCTTGTTTTTCAAATTCACTTGCTCATAATTCTATAAATGATTCTTTGTTGGAATTTCAAATATTGAAGTGATTTGAAAAACTTTGGAAAATGTTCTAAGCTTTATTGGTTGTATTTATAGATGTATTTTCCTTGAATTTATTTCCTTGTGCTTAATTATGATTATATCTTTTGGAAGGAAATAATTTTTACAAACAATTTGCATCTTTGCTCATTTAGTTACATTCTTTTTATGCAAATTGATTTTGATGTCTTACATTGCATGGTTGGATATGGTTTCATTGATTTGCATGTTTGTGCCTAACTTGGTATATATTTTTTCATTAATGCAAATTAATGATTGTTTATGTGCTTCATAGTATAATCTTTTGTTTTATTATTATTTGAGCTTATTAAGTACATTTGTGATTTAATGTGCTAAGTTCATTTGGTATGAACCTCATATCCTTTTTCTATTGCATTGTAAGTTTAGTACATTTGCTAAGAGTGGAGATGTTGCATGATAGGTTAATGGATCATTTTAGATGAATTGGAATTATCCATTGTTCTTAATAGGTATATCCATATATGTGATCCATCTTCATCTTTATGCGATCCATGATGTCCCACTAACTCCATACCTTCTTGTGCTTGCTTAGTTATATTCTTTATTGATGATATGGTATGAGTTAGATCTTGAGTGTTGATTGATCCTCTCTATGCAAATGTCAAATCGTTCTATGCATGGTTGTGATCTTAGTTATATTTGTAGAAACCATACTAGAACTCAAATCCATCCTCTATGCATTCTAGTCATTTCTTTTTGGATGGTTATGATGTTGATTCATGTATATTCTCTAAGTGATTTCATCCTTATACATGTTTCAACTTCATAGTAGTGATCTTGATCATATGAAACTCTTTGAAATTCATTACTCGTATATCTATATGTTTGATGGATATCTTAGATGTTGAATTCATATGATCTAGTCACTTTCAAAATTGCATGCATTACAAAGCTATATCCTTTTGCATTGCAATTTACCTTGTTCATCACTATGCTCATTAGTTATATCTTTAAAAGTGATGAATATCCATTTATGATGCTTGATGGAATTTTGTGTTTGTCACATTCTTGCTCTTTATCATGTTGTCAAATTCAATTGGTTTCAATTGGTACAATTTTCGATTGGTTTGATTTCTTATGAATGTGATAGACCTTGTGTACATTGGATTGAACTTGATAGTAATATATTTGTTCCATGTCACACTCCATTAGCATCATAATTTTCATGTTTGCCACCTCTCTTGCTCATATAGGTAAATCCCATGACCACCATGTTTATGTATTCATAATCTTGGTTGGTTATTAGTTGAGGTTGGCTTCATGTTTGAATTTCATTTCACGCATCTTGCACATTAATAGTCATATTTATTGATTGAATGAAATGATTTCAAAGCTTTCATAGCATATGATTTTCTTAGTTAAATTATTTGATGCTATGTTTAGTAAACAACATTATATCATGTATAGCTCTAATTTGGATTTTTCCTAATAGTTATATTTTTAAATCCATTTTAGAGTGATTGATTTTATAGTCTTATCTTTGAATCTCAATTGGTATTCTTTGTTTTTTCCAATTGGTATCCATGATCGCTTTTCTCCTTGACCTTGCTTTCTTTTGGTAATTTGATCATATTGTGCTCTATAGTTAAACGAATCTAATCCTTCTCTTGAAGTTGACCCTCAATTGGTAAAATCATCTTCTTCTTGAACCAAATAGTTATATCTTTGTCAAAGGTTTCACAAAAGGAGAGAATGGATTGAGGGGGAGTGTAAATCTTCATAGGAAGTATTAGTTTTGATCAAATTCACCTTTGGATTGGCTTTGAACCCTTAGAGACTTCTATCCATACATGATAACCTGTTATATATTTCATTTTCGATTTCTTTTGTTAACAGGTGCTTCTAAAAGTTATTTTCCTTATTTCATGTGTGTAGGTACCTTTGCAATTTAATGTCAAAGGGGGAGAGAGCATTCAAGTTCTCTAAAGGGGAAGAGAATGTCCAAGCTTCCTAAGGAGAGATTTTGTATGATCTTCTACAGGGGGAGAGAATGCATATCTTACCAAAGGGAGAGAGAGAGGCATGGTCAAAGGGGGAGAGGTGAAAGAAGAGAAAGCTTGGGAGCTAAAGAAGATGCTTGGCTATAGAGAGAAAGATGAAAAGAAAGCTTGAAGAATGATCAAGCTCCAAGCATCAAGAAGAATGAAGAAAAGAACAAGAGCCCAAGCTAAGAGGAGAAGCATCCAAGATATTTCAAGACTTGTCCAGCTTAGGGGGAGCTGAAGACTTAGTGTGTAAATTCAGTGGTGAGTGAGTTGCCATCAAATTGCAAAGGGGGAGATTGTTAGGGATTTTGTCGATTGCAATTTGATGGATGCATTATTATTCTAGCATCATTTGATTTACACACATATGCATTGTTTTAGAAAAACTTGAAATCTTGATTGCAAACATGCATTGTTTTTAAGACTTGTAAAAATGTTGATTTATGCATGTTCTGATTTTTAACTTGGATGCATTTGTTTTAAAAAAGAAGTTCTAGAAATCAAGCAAGCCTATGGTTTAAATCTTTCAAATCCTTTTAGGCCTTTTATGTTTCATGTTTTAAAACCCTTAGAATGATTTAAAACATGTTTTCAAGCTTGATTCAATGGCCCAAAATTTCCCAAGAAAAATACTTTGAAAAATACCATTTTTAGGGAATTTTGGTCGACCTGCAATGTGGCCGGTCGACCGGGCCCCTGGTAAAGTGCCGTTGGCCCTTTTTCAAATAGTCTGTTTTTTTACCGTTGTGAAGGCCAGGTCGACCAGGGAAGAACCGTTGGGCACTTTTTGGCTATAAATACTAGTTCATTCCTTTGTCAAAAGTTAGCAATTTTAAGGCCCTCCTTGAGATGTTTTGAGGCCAATAAAAGGGGAATGAGCTAAGGGATGAAAGGGGCCACTAGGAAAGCTAAAGCTTGGATTAATGAAGTTAAATCACCAAGTAAGCTTTACTTTCCTTAATCATATGTTTTCATGCTTTGCTTAATTATTGGTAAACCTTTTCTAGCATGATAAACTATGATTTGTTGTGTCCTTAACATGTTTTATGTTTTGAATTGATTTATTGTTTTGGATGCATCACCATGATTCAATTCAAGTAGTACTTAAATTGGTATATCTAAGTAGATCATGTTAATGAAAACATCTTTGAAATTATATGTAACATGATTCCTATACTTGGTTGAATCTTTGGTTGTTATTTTTCATCATAAGAAAATCACTTTCAAATATAACTTATGTTTTGGATTCAACATCTTTACAAATCTATGTAACTTTGCTTTAAAGTTTCACAACTTGCTTTGCTTTGATAAGTATATCATTTTCAAGTTGCATTTATAATTACATATGATTTGTCCCCTAATTTCAATCAAATCTATTTTTATGCTTTATGAGCTACATTGTTGATTTGATTGACATCCCTATGCATCACATGTTTTGTGCTTAGAATTTCACAACTTGTTTAGGATACAAATGTATATATTTTACAAGTTATTTTTAACATGTGAATTGCATTCTTTCCTCAATCATAAATGTTTTTATGAGCTAAAACTTTCAAAAGCCTTAGGCATACATTTATGAGCTTTCATTTTAAAAATGATTGAGGACATCATGCATACACATTGAGCATTCATCTTTGCATTCATATTGTGTGTGTGTGTGTGGAGTAGTTTTTCACTTTCATTTCCGCCTATTTAAGAGGCATTGTATTGAGCTTAATTGTATTTCCATCAAGTGTATTATATGTTAGGTTCTTGTTTGCTACAAGAACATATGGATGCACATTCACTTTCTCTATCAAATTACCACACACTCATGCTAGTAGGTTTGACTTTGGAAATCCTGAATTCTTTCTTGCATTTGCACATGTTTTTTAAATGAATTTGATTCATGCATGTTTTAGAATCCAAACTCTTTTGAAAACCTAATACTTTGTGCATTATTTTTTTGAAATATCAGATTGAGGTTTTTAGGTTTGTACCTTGAATACCATTCATCATTATTAGAATCTATGCAATTTGATTTGAAAAGAATTTTATCAAATCAGTTATGTCTCTTAAGTTTCATGAAGGTTTGAGCTAAATGTTTCTTTCTTTCATATGTTTTAACCTTAAGTTCAAATCCTTTCAAGCTTTCCAAAGGTTCTTTCTTTAAAATCATTATTTTGATTTGGAGTCTTCATGACTATAGAATTTCAGTTTTTCATCTTTTTTCAGTCATGAATTCATGCTTGATATATGTGTCTCAAAGTCCCCTGGAAGATGCCCTCAAAAGTTACAAGTTTCTACAAATTTTCAGAATTCTGGGCTTCACCAGGTCGGCCTGCCTGTGTGGCCGGTCGACCGGGCCAATGGACCCGGTCGACCGGGCCCTGTTTCCAGGTCGACCGGGGACTAGCCGTTGGACTGTTTTTTCCTATAAACTCCATTCTATTCCATCCTTTTTGGGTGTTTGACTAATGAATCTTTGAGACTATGTGACTTGTTTATCTTAAAAAATTAAAATTGGTCACATTTGTAGCACACCCTATTCACCCCCCCCCCCCTAGGGTTAGGATCCAAGGACTTTCTATTGGTATCAGAGCCTCGTGCTCTATCTTTTAGGATCAAGTATTTGGAACTCTTGATTAGGTGTAAAAACCTAGAGTTTATAACCCTAGATTTGTGTTTGTTTGAATTCTATTGAAATGGATTCCACTAAGCTAGATTATTTAGACTTTAGTGTAGATTCTCCTAGACCTCTCATTCTTTCATCTATTGGAGATTCAAACATTCAATTCAAAGAATCTCAATGTGAATTAAACGAAGAAGAAGAATATGATGAAGAGGATGTTCAACAAGCTTATGAAGAATTATACACATTGTCTCTGGAGCTTAATAAGAAAAACAAGAAATTAAGAGAAGAATCAAAAAGACTAAACAAAGAGCTAGTCTCTTCAAAAGATGAGCTTAGAGAGAAAGAAGAAGTCATAAAATGTTTAGACTCTAAGTTCATGATCTCTTTAAATAACCTATCTAATATCAAAGAGGAACTAAATGAATTAAAGATAGGAAATGATGATCTTAAAAAGGAAAATTTAAACCTAAGAGATCAACTAAAAGGGCAAGACAAAGACTTTATCAATTTAGAATCCAAGTTGACAATTTCCATGGAAAACATGACAAATGTTCAAAGTAAGTTAAAAACCTTAGAACTTGGATCTAATGTTGTTAATGAACTTAATTTCAAATTAAAACTTGCCTATGAAGAGTTAATCAAGTATAAGGAAGTTGAAAATGATTTAGTAAAAGTCAAAAATGAAAATTCAACCCTTATAACCAAAGTCACTCAACTTGAAGGATACAAACATAAGTATGAGTGCAAGTTTACCCAAAGTGAAGAGAGACTTGAAAAATTATTCAAATTGGGTAAACCTCATGGAGATAGGACGGGTCTTGGTTTTAATAAGCTTACTTCACATGACCCTAAATTCACCAACACTTTTGTGAAAGGTAAGTCCTCTTTCTCTAGCACTCTCTCTCAAATGTCCAAGACTAAATGTCATTATTGTGGTAAAGAAGGACATTTCAAATTTGAGTGCAAACTAAGGAAAAGTCATATGACTAAACCCATCCTTGAACCTAAGAAAATTAAATCTAATTCTATGAAGGGTAAGACTTAGAATTCCAAGGAAGACTCTAAGAAATTCAAACAAGTTAAAACAATTCAAAAAGAGTCATCCAAGATAGATGTTAAAAAGAATAAAAATCAAAACAAATCTATCAAAAAGAATCTTCTCACCTTCCCTCCTTTAACCTTGGAAATAAAAGAATTATTGAAAAAGGTTGAAAAGTTGAAATCAAAATTCAAAAGACAAAAAGAAGGAGAAAAGGCTAAAAGAAATGAGAAGAATAAAAGGAATTTGAAACACCAACATACAAAGACTAATCATCAATCTAAAATAGTCAAACCTCAAAGATTTGATGACAAGTCTAAAAGAATTAAATCCTCATCTCCTTTAGTTGGTGGAATTTCCAAATTAGTCTCCAAAGCCCAAGGCCTTAGATGGATACCTAAGGTTAGACCTTTAGAAGATTACTAAGGTTTCTTAGATAGATGGGACCAACCTTTTCTCATAGTCATATGCTTAGTTGGTCTTGGTTCTACTCTCTTAGTATTTCTTTAGGCTTTTAGATTCATTTTATTGAGTCTTGTTTGTTGATTGTGCATTTTGGATTTAAAATGGTATGGTATGATCAAATGCATGATTATGATCAAATTGATTTGAAAAAGTTTTGAAATGTTGTATCTTCTAAATCAATTGATTTGTTTTTCAAAATGTTTATTTTTGGTTGGTTTCAAAGTTAAACTCTTGTTTTGACAAATTTAAATGTATTTGAAAAATGATTTTTATCACTCAAGTCTTCTTTTCTTCAAAAGGTATAATTTTAGAATTGATTATTGAAAATCTCTTTTCTAAAAGTTTTTAAGCTTGTGTGATTGCTGGGGATCAGGGTTTATTGCTTCCAAATTGTATATTTTCTTTCTTCCCTGTTTTTCCCCTGAACTGATCAGATTTCATTCTGACTCAGTTTGCCCGGTCGACAAGGCTAAGTGAGCCAGTCGACCGGCCATGCGGTTCAGCAACAAAAACTGTTGTGCAGTCCCAGTTCTGTTTTAAACAGAAATTGTTCCCCATTCAGCAAGTCTACCGTGCAGCAGCTCCTTTCTCCATTGCATTTTCTATTTCTGCTTCTCCTCCATTTTTCCTCCTCGTTCAATCTATTCTCTTCTCTAGTTTTCACTCTCTTTTCTCGTGTTCATCCTTTCCATTCACTGTGAACTCGTCACTGTCCCTGTGCTCTCATCCGCACTGCTGCCTCTTCCCAACCGTGGCTCTTCCATTTCTGTTTTTGTTTGTTTCTGTTTGTTTTTTTGTGCGTTTTGTGTTTCTTTCTTTTCTTTGTATCTGTTGTAGCCTTTTTGGGCACCCCCCTGCATCACTCAGTTGTGAAGCAACCAGCTCCATTCACAGCACACCAACTGTTTGTAAAAATACCTGAATCAAATTTTCATCCAAATTCAGCCACTGTTTTGTCATGGCTGTTGTATTTTATGTGTGCTAGGTGAAATATCATTCTCTGGCAGATTTCTTAAGCTTTTCCAGCCATCATATCTCTTCCTATTTTGACTGTTTTAGTGAGTTGTCTCATTGTTTGTGGCTGTTTAGTAAGTTGTCTCGCCCTCTTTCTCTCTTGACTCTTTCCAGCTATTCTTTGCTATTTTAAGCATCCTTGGATAGTCAGTTATGGCCAGAACAAAGCAAACAGCGAGGAGGCCTACTAAGAAATCCAAAACTGGTCAAGCCTCCTCTTCACATAGGTCTCCCTCCACCTCTCCAGAGATTGGTAGCCCTCCAGAAGTTGTTTTTGTCCCTGCTCCTTCCCCATCTTCAGTAGTTAAATCCTTTAGGAGCAAAGGGGTTATAGTGGAGAAATTCTGTGTGATCAAAGACCTAGTTGTCTATCGAGTGCCTGCCATCCTAGAGGCCATCGGTTGGGGCAAAAGCCTAACTTGGAGTGGCAAAACCTATTCATCCTCTGTCTACAGTTTTTATGAGTCTATTTTTGCCACCACCTTGAACACTTTTTCTGTCAGAACCTCTGAAGGTGAAGAGCTCATTACTCCAGATAGCATATCCTCTCTTATAGGAATTTCTAGATCCAATGGACCAAGATTTATTTCAGAGGTCCTTCTACCTGAGGATAGAGACTCTATCACCACAACCATATGTGGTCATCATGTTGAGTGGTCTGCGAACAACTCTCTCCCTACGTCCTCCTTGATTCCTGCCCTTCGGATCATACACATCATCTTCACTCACTCTATCTATCTAAGAAAAGGGAATATGACCGAGGTTACACCATACATGGCAAACATTCTTCACAATGTCATCACAGGAGTCCCGATGTGCTTACCTTCCTTGATCATTCATCACATTATCAGGGTTGTCACTGGCTCTCAGCCTTGTGCAGCCCCGTTCGGGTTCCTTGCTACTCAGCTTGCCAGTACCTTTGGTGTGGCTGTTCCTTCGTCAGAGAGACCCGTGCCTACGACGGTCTTCAACAAAAGGAATATTCTTCTGATGAAGCTTCCACCACCTCCTCGGGCAAATCCGGTTGCAAAAGGAGACGCGGAGCTAGAGGCTGCAGACTTAGAGATTGAAGATCAGCAGCCGCCTCAGCCAGCTCAGCCTCCTCAGCCAGCCCAGCCTGCTCAGCCTCGAAGCACCAGCCCCCTCCTAGGCGTACTACGGATGAGCGCTTGACATCTTTGGAGCAGGTGGTTGCTACTATGAGGACTGAATTTCATGATTTTCGTCAAGAGGTCTCCGGGAAGATGAACAAGACTTTGAAGTATCTTTCGAACATCTCGAAGAGCTGTAGGCGACACGATGACACTTTGCTTCCATCCCCTCCTGATTTTGCATAGACCCTTTAGGAGTGTTGTTCCTTCTGTTTTGGGGTTATTTTGAGTAGTGATAGAGTGCTTTTTACTTGTTGTATTCATTTTCTATCATCTAACCTATTGTTTTGCGTACTGACCATTATCTCTTGTTTATGTAAATGGTCAAGTACTTTTTGAGCATTGTATTGAACTTATCAAGTTAAATCAATGAAAGTACAGTTTTATATTTAATCTTGTTTTCTCCTTTGTGATTCTCCTTGAGGGATGCTTTATGTTGTTTTGAAGTTTTAATATGATTAAATCAAGTTATATCTGTTATCGTAGCTTCATTCAAACATGAATACACAAATCTATATACATGATAGCCTGTTTCGCATTACAATTGTATTCTTATTTAACAGTGCTACTGAGAGGTATATGTTTTCTCATGTATGTTCCTTTGCAATTCGATGTCAAAGGGGGAGAAAAAAGAACAAATCTCTTAAAGACTCAGGGGGAGAAAGAGATCAAGATCTATGTACTGTGAAAGGGAGAGAAGGCTAGAAGATCTGAAGATCAGACAGATAGAAGACCAAACCAAGGGGGAGAGAAGAACAGATCTAACTGAGGGGGAGATCTGCTTCAAGAGCCAAAGTGAAGAGTGCTTGGTTTCAAAGAGCTAAGGAGAGCTCTAACCAAGGGGGAGAAATCAGCTTGGAAAGATTAAAGTCAAAAGCTTTCGACGAATCGGTCAATGGGTCGAAGCTACATCAAGTGATTTCTAGTTCAGAGCTGTCAAGAAGATCCAAAGTACTTTAAGTGATGTGATCATAGTAGTTGCCATCAAATTGCAAAGGGGGAGATTGTTAGGTTCTTGTTTGTTGCAATTTGGATGGATGCACATTCACTTTCTCTATCAAATGATCACACACTCATGCTAGTAGGTTTGACTTTGGAAATCCTGGATTCTTTCTTGCATTTGCACATGTTTTTGAAATGAATTTGATTCATGCATGTTTTAGAATCCAAATTCTTTTGAAAACCTAATACTTTGTGCATTATTTTTTTGAAAAATCAGATTGAGGTTTTTAGGTTTGTACCTAACATACATTCATCATTATTAGAATCTATGCAATTTGATTTGAAAAGAATTTTATCAAATCAGTTATGTCTCTTAAGTTTCATGAAGGTTTGAGCTAAATGTTTCTTTCTTTCATATGTTTTAACCTTAAGCTCAAATCCTTTCAAGCTTTCCAAAGGTTCTTTCTTTAAAATCATTATTTTGATTTGGAGTCTTCATGACTATAGAATTTCAGTTTTTCATCTTTTTTCAGTCATGAATTCATGCTTGATATATGTGTCTCAAAGTCCCCTGGAAGATGCCCTCAAAAGTTACAAGTTTCTACAAATTTTCAGAATTCTGGGCTTCACCAGGTCGGCCTGCCTGTGTGGCCGGTCGACCGGGCCCTGTTTCCAGGTCGACCGGGGACTAGCCGTTGGACTTTTTTTTCCTATAATCTCCATTCTATTCCATCCTTTTTGGGTGCTTGACTAATGAATCTTTGAGACCCTATTGGAGACAAAGGAAGTGGAAAACGCCAAGAAGGCTAAAAGACCATTGGAAATCAAATGTTGAGTTTTTAAATAGGTATATCATACTTGTCATTTTGATTCCCATTCAAATTAGAATCTATGCATGCTTAAATTTTGTATTTTCATTTATGCATGATTTCTAGCTTTTAAAGAGATGTTTAGCAAACTCATTATCATCTTTGGAACATTAGAATGATTTGCAAACTCTCTTGTCTAAATCACATGCATTCTAAGTCTTTATTAATCATACAACTTGTTTAGTTCGTTTCCATAAGTTGTTTGAATCTTTCATGTGATTAGCATTTATCTTCAATCATCATCTTCTAAGCTTTGATTTTAAAATGCATCAAGCATTCATTTAGGAGCTTCATTGTAGAAATTGATTGAAGTAAAGCATTCATACACTTGTGCACACACTTTCACATCAGCCTACTTAAGAGGCGTTTTATTTGTGCTTAAATTGTATCTCTTAGAGTGTTCTTGAAGAGACACCTTCTTAGAGAAAAATCTTCATTTGTAAAGGTTATTGCTTAGCCTTAGAAAAGCACTTTGTAAAGGTTATTGCTTAGCCTTGAAAAGCATCTTGTAAAGGTTGTTGTTGAGCCTAAGAAAAACAACATTGTAAAGGTTATTGCTTAGCCTAGTAAAAAGCATAATTAGTGGAAATCCGGTGGGGTGATTGGATCACAAGCCGGTAGTGGACGTAGGCATTGAGGCCAAACCACTATAAATCTTTGTGTCGTGGTGTTTGCTTGTGGTGTGTGTTTTCTTAGCTTCCGCATCTTGTCTGGTAAATCATCTTATGTGACTTTTTTATCTTAAAAAATTAAAATTGGTCACATTTGTAGCACACCCTATTCACCCCCCCCCCCCTCTAGGGTTAGGATCCAAGGACTTTCATTATAGACACTATTTAGAGAGATAACCAACCTTTTGGTTGAAGAGGTTATTGCTTAGCCTAAGAAAAGCATAGTGTAATAGGTTGATGTTGAGCCTTGAAAAACATCATTGTAGAGGTTATTGTCTAGCCTATTGAAAAGCATAAATAGTGGAAATCCGGTGGGGTGTTGGATCACAAGCCGGTAGTGGATGTAGGCATGGAGGCCGAACCACTATAAATCCTTGTGTGATGGTGTATGCTTTGTGGTGATTGTCTTTGTAAGCTTCCGCATTTATTTACTTAATCACCACTTGTGACTAGTTGGATTTAAAGAAGTTAAAATTGGTTAAAATTGGTCATAATTGAAGCTCACCCGATTCACCCCCCCTCTGGGGTTCGGATCCCCGGACTTTCACATCAGTCCAAGAAAGGTTTAGTTCTCGATTAACAAAAATATACTATGGATTTTGTTGAGATGGTAGGATTTTAATGTTGTACTCCTGTTGATACGTCGCTTGAGGTGAATATCAAGCTCAATCAAGATACCGGTAATCTTCTTCTTGATGCCATGTTATATCGATGGTTAGTCGAAAGCTTGATCTACCACACCATCACTAGGCCTGATATTTCATATGTGGTTAACTTAGTTAGCCAATTCATGACCCGACCTCGTCATCTTCATTTCGCTGTTGTCTGGCGCATTAGTGGATATATTCTTGGCACATCATCTCGTGTCTTGCTCTTTCCAGTGGGCAATTGTTCTTCTCTAACGGCATACTTAGAAGTCGATTGGGTTGGCTATCCTGATATCCGTCGATTTATAACTAGCGGGTGCATGTTTTTAGGAGACTACTTGATTTCATGGAAGTGTAAAAATCAATATAGTTTCGGAATCATCCACAGCATCTGAAATTGTGTGGCTTTGTGGTCTCCTTTTTTAGCTTGGTTTTTGACAATCCGGTCTGACACCTCTATATGCTTACAATCTAGTGCAATCTGGATTATTGCTAATCATGTCTTTCATGAACGCACCAAACATTGTTGAAGTTGCTTGTCTTTATATCAGAGATGAATATGCACGTAACACTATTAGTCTCCCCCATATTTCTATAGGACCTCTAGTTGCTGATATATTTACGAAAGAGCTTCCACGACCACAACATTTAAGTGGGTCACAAATTGGGTCACAACCAAGTTGTAATTAGGCCCATTTACACATATAAACTTGGTCAAAATCTCCCAACCATGTACAACTATACAGAATAATATCTTACTACATTAGGAGATTTTCTTAGGAAAGTAATAAATGTAATTAATAATGTAAATTGGGAGAAATTGTAGCCCTAACGAGCAATGTATAATCTATTTAAAGCATCTAGACCTTGAAAGGAGGATCGTCGAATTCACTCTTGAATTATATCTTATGTCATATATCTCTATAGATGATACCCTTGGCACCCAATAATGAAGACCAATTAGAGGACTGCTACCAAGGGATGTTCTGAGCCAACATACCCTTGTGAATTGTCAGACTGTTAGATTGTATGGACTCAATCCATCAGATGATGTAATAAATTGATTAATTTCTTTATTTATCAATAAAATTATGATTCCCTTTCATGAGATGAATGGTGTTTTATTACTTAATGCACATAACCAATACATATGACATGATGGTTCATGAGATGAATCAGATCCCATTAGTATATTAGATGTGATATGTATATGGATGAGATCCACATACGGGAGATATGTGTCGCAAATCTTATACTTAAATATCTTCGCAACTAGTGATGAGACTGGGCATCTCTTCTGATAAGGTTGCAGCACTTTGATCACTATGAGATAGTGTGATTTGTCTCGATCATCAGAATGTAAGATTCTGGATCATGGTGCTGGTACATTGGATGTATTGAAGGACCATGAGAAGCACCTTATGGAACATTATCTTGATTTTAAGGTCTACTCTTATAATTCCCTAGCAATAGGCTCTCAATCCTGAGACATTGATGAACTCAAGTTTCTGTCTATTCATTTGCTTTGAGTCACCAATGAGTGAGGCCAACTGTAGGTCAACACCTCGGTGTCTTGGGTATGTGGTAGTAGGATTGTGGGAACATTCAATGGTCAAGATGAAATCAATATATATTATCCCCTTGTGCCAATTAATGGATTTGTCATTAGTAAGTGCGCACCCATCTCGATTAAGAGTTAATTGGATGGTACTGATGATCATTGTGATTAATTGTGGCTCAAGGATAATAAGATGTGGATCTAAGATTGGAAGGGATAGGTTTAAACCAATTGATCCATGGATATTGATAGAGGGGCCTACTTGTGGTAATTGGAAAGTTTAGGGTCTTCTTTTTAATATATTCCTAAGACTGGAGTGCAATTGCATTTATATAGTGGTGTTATTTGCAATTAACTGTGGGCCCGGATTGCACATGAGATGTGGGGTCGCGGTGTCCCAGTTGGAGCCAGCTTTATATGGAGTCCTTAGTGGTCCTCACAGTAGCCCAAGATTGGATCATTACTAATTCTACTTGAACTCAAAAGGAAATGAATTAGAAAGTTACTATTTCTATTTGAAGTGAGACTTCTAATAGTGGTAATAGTAGGTTACTAATTGTTGTGGAAGCAGGACTTCTATTTTAATTAGAAAGAGGAGGTTGTATAGGGCTATAAATAGGGGAACCAAACCCCTTGGATACCTACCTTGGAATTCACACCCAATAGTGCAAGAGTTGCACTCCTTCATTTCTCTTCTTCTTCTTCTAGTTTCTTTAGAGCTTCTAGTTGATTTTCTATTGAAGATTCCACCATTCTTCTTGAGAAAAGAGATTTGAAAGTGGGTCATAGCGTGGAAGACAACAAGGTATTGGAGATCGTAATTCGCTACAAGAAGCGTTCTTGTTCAAGTAATTTGTCTTCTTCTTTATTAGAGCACTTCCGAGCTCCAAAGATATAATCTACTTCCTTGTAGGTTGTGGATTTATTTTGGTTGCATGGTAATGTTATTTGCTATATTAGAGATAGTGTTTTACTGACCTTGATTATGAGTTTGAGGTTCTTGGATCCTGGATTGGGTTTTATTGCCTTATGGGTACTTGATCCTTGAGTCAAGTGGGTCAAAAAGTTTTGAAAACCTATCCACGAAACCCACCTACTTCCAACACAGATAACGTAATCTACATCGGCCCAGGATGACACGAGATCATGATAGGATTTCCAATAACAAATGTTGTGTTGAGGAAACGATAGGATATCCATGAAATCACTCCCTCCTTAGACCGGGTATTGATGTTTCGTACGAGAATACAATTATTGACCTAGGACTGAATTGTGTATCGTTCTTGACTATCAACAATAAAAAATGAATTGTAATGTCTCGACATTGGTGTCCACATGCCTCATGCATGTTCCATAGATTTACATTGTTTATATTATTGGGATCACATCGAGAACTTATAATACTTGTATTTAGGATCTCCATTGATTGTCATTGTATTGAACATAGTGATGAGGCTAGGCGGCCTTGATCTTGATCGTAAGGGCTTAGAGAGAACTATCATTGTTGTAATGGTAAGTGATTGAAGTGATGGATTGATTGATCGAATGATTGTTGGAAAAGTAGTTCCCTCTTAATTATGGAACCATGTTCATGCAGGACAAGCCCAAACCCTCACTGTTTATCTTAGGATCCTTATGTCGGGCACCACTTAGCAGTTAATGTTCAACATAGAGGGTCACCTCTATGGGAGGACTATAGATTGATAGACGGATTGGAACTACTGTAGATCGTATTAGGTTATTGTTTCGAGTGCACCCCAATGTATTGATTGTCCCAGGTTAAACTGTTGGAAGTAGGTGGACCTTGTGGATAGGTTTTCAAAGCTTTTGACCCACTTGACTCAGGGATCAACTATCCAGAAGGCTATAAAACCCAATCCAGGATCCATGTCCTCAATCTCAGGCATCATGATCAGCAAATAAAACTATCTATAACATAGAACAGCAACCAACAAGCATCCATAAAAATCTACAACATGCACGAAAGTAGATTATACCTTAGGAGCTCGATTGTGCTCTAATGGAGAAGTTGCGTCTTTCTTTGATGATGAAACACTTTCACGTATCAAATAAGAATCTTCAAGACCTTTTGATCTTCCACGCTATGACCCGTTTATCAGATCTCTTTTCTCAAGAAGATAGGTAGGATCTCCAAGAGAAAACCCTACTAGAAACTCCAAGGAACTAGAAGGGAACTAGAAGAGAAAGAGGAGAAGGAAATTTGTGCAACTCTTGCACTAGAGAAGGGGTTGGGCGTGGGATACCAAGGATGGACGTCCAAGGGGGATTCTTCCCCTTTATATAGCCCTCAAAACTCCTTTTCTTTCTCTCTTACTAATTGTATTAGAAGTCACACTTCCACACTAATCAGTAGCTTACTATTACCACTATTAGAAGGCCCACTTCAAATAGAAATAGTAACTTTCTAATTCCTTTCTTTTGGAGTTCAAGTAGGATTAATATCTAATAACTTTGGGCTAGCGTGGGGACCACTAGGGATTCCTTAGAAAGCTGGCTCCAACTGGGACACCGTGACCCCACATCTCATGTGCAATCCGGGCCCACGTTAATTACAAATAATAACACTATATAAAATGCAATTGCACTCCAGTCTTAGGAATAAATTACAATGAAGACCCTAAATTTCCACAGTACCACAAGTAGGCCCCTCCATCATTATCCATGGATCAATTGGAATAAATCTGTCTCATCCAGTCTTAGATCCACATCTTATTATCCTTGAGCCCTAATTAATCACAGTGATCATCAGTACCATCCAATTAACTCTTAATCGAGATGGGTGCGCACTTACTAATGATAAATCCATTAATTGGCACAAGGAGATAATATAGATAGATTCCATCTTGATCATTGGATGTTCCCACAGTTCTACTACTACGTACCCAAAACACCGAGGTGTTGACCTACAGCTGGCTTCACTCATTGGTGACTCAAAGCAAATGAATAGATAGAAACTTGAGTTCATCAATGTCTCAAGATTGAGAGCCTATTGCTAGGGAAGTATAAGAGCAATCCTTAAATCGAGACAGTATTCATAAGGTGTTTCTCATGGTCCTTAAATACATCCAATGTACCAGCACTATGAGCTAGAATCTTACATTCTGATGATTGAGACAAATCACACTATCTCATAGTGATCAATGTGCTGCAACCTTATCAGATGAGATGCTCAGTCTCATCACTGATTGTGAAGATATTTTTAAGTATAAGATTTGTGACACATGTCTCTTGTATGTGGATCTCATCCATATACATATATCACATCTAATATACTAATGGGACCCGGTTCATCTCATGAACCATTATGTCATATGTATTGGTTATGTGCATTAAGTAATAAAATATCATTCATCTTATAAAAAGAAAGCATGATTTCATTGATAAATAAAGAAATTAATCAATTTATTACATCAACTGATGGATTGAGTCCATACAATCTAACATAAACTCCAATGTATTGTTTTGGACTAACCATCCGATGTATTGTCCCGGTGTAAGACGTCGACCCATTAATTGCACCATTAGAACTAATTAATTATGTTGTAAGATCTCTAAGTGTGATTAGATGTTAATTAGTTAAGTTTGTGTGCTAGAACAAAATTTCAATAGCTTTGGAAAGTATTGAGACCATGGAACCTATTGGGAGGCATATACAGTCCTATGTGTAATTTTGGGAAAAATTGGGGTGTTATTCGCAAATTTTGGAAATTACATTCTTGAGCTCATTAGATGGAGATTATCATTCTCGACAACTTTTATGTTCATGCCCTGGGCATTCAGAGCACCGAAACCCTTTATCCGATGACCTCTGATCATGTCATGTTGAGGCTCGTTAGAAACTAAATCTAATTTTGAGCAACTATC
This sequence comes from Cinnamomum chago, assembly GCA_038049695.1. Classification (NCBI taxonomy): domain Eukaryota; kingdom Viridiplantae; phylum Streptophyta; class Magnoliopsida; order Laurales; family Lauraceae; genus Cinnamomum; species Cinnamomum chago. The sequence goes on from CP142456.1 coordinate 50,123,760, forward strand.
GTTCTTTGACTTTTTCGATTCGAGGCCTAGAAAGTCCTCATTTTCACATCACAAAATATTTAAGTGGTGAGCCCCACAAGCCAGCCCCTATATAAACCCCACAACCCTTCTTCCCCTCCATTTCTTCTTTCTTGATTGCAGAAAACCCCAACACTATAGTAGCTACTCTTTCTTCAATTTTCCTCCCCTCCATTGCTCCCCAAAGCCTGTCTCAAGGCTGCCAATCACTGAACGAAGCTCCCCAATGAATCCCCCTCCTCTTCCTCGTACTCTAGACCCAATTTTTTGGGGATTCTAGCATGGCAACCCCTTTATCCATATTTTCCTTGCTGGTTAGACCTCTTACTTGTTAGCAATCTTTTCCATATTTTTAGAGCTCGAATCTACAGTCCATAATTGCCTTAGATTCTAATATACATGTTGATACTTTCCTTCTTTCCTTGTTTTCCATTTTCGGGAGAATTAAGTGGGCACTTTCAGGGGTTTTTGCTTTAGGCGAATCCCAGCTATTTGGAGAGTATAAAGGGGATTCCAAACACCTATGACTTAACCTAAGGCAAGTGTTTAATTTAAGTTATGGTGCATGCATGCAATTCTATTGAGTTTTATGCAATTTCCATGTCTAAAGATGTTGGAATTCCAAATGTGAATTGCAAGAAGTTGGTTTCCCCAATAACTTCCAAAGGTTACCCAATTTTTTGGCCTTCGATTTCCCCAAACATAGGGCCCATAATTCCTAGTTTAGGCAGTTCCCGCATGGCACAACTGGGCCAGGTGCTTGGTTGTCCTGTGTAGGGATTGCCTTGCCATCCTGCTGCTCGGTTGTGCCAAGCACAAATGGGCATCTGTTGTGCAAGGCACAACCGGCCAGACTTGTTGGCAGTCCTCCTTATGGCTATTGAGCCCTTTTACTCCCCATTTCATCACCCCTCTTTGGCCAATTGATGGTGGCCTTTTTTCCTGAATTATCCCCGAGCCTTTTGACTGACAAAAAGGATGAGTAGGCCCAGTGCTCTTGGAGAGAATCACGAACTACATGCCCTAGACATTGGATTTTTCTTATGATATTTAGAGACCCAATTGAAAAAACTTTTTGGGTCAAAGGTGTTTCCCCCACACCCGCAGCCGGGGCATGTTGCCCCCTGGAGCTCCAGCGAGCTCACCGGGGAGCTTGATCCCCATTATGAAGTTTACCACACCTCGCTCTTGTTGGTACCCAACTCAACTTGGACCAACTGTAACTAGTTCAGAGGGTTGTTCGGAGGCAAGGAGTTGTACTAAGGACTCGGGGATATGCATGATTAGGGTTTTGAGATATTGGACAATGCCATTCAGCGCTAAGGAACAAAATAACCGGTGACCGGACTGTCCCTAACCAAGCGCAATGCCAAATCCTACTATCCTAACATTTCAATGGTGACCCGTACCTTAAGACTGGCAATTTGTAATGGATCCTTGACTGTTATACAAATTTATCCCTCTAACCACTAAGTTAATGATTATTCGCGTACGTGGTGTACACCATCCTTGAATGTCTATGATTCCTCCATATACTTTTCTTACCTGACCTGCACATAGCCTGTAGGACTTGTCACTTGCACATGGGTTTTTAGCGAGCATTTTATTGCCTTGTTTACCCTATGAGTTAGGATCCACGGTGTGGTGTATCGGGTTGTATAATGAGTATTCGGCTGCCCTGCTCCTTCCCGGTCACCTGGATCCACCTATTTTCCTTTTTACCCATTCGGGTTGAGTCATTCCCACCCGGAATGTTGCCCAATTTTCTAGAGACTCTAGGATCCTATTCAGTCAGGTGGGTTTCATCATATTTTCTCGTCTTGTAGTAATATGGTGATTCTATCTCATGTATGTTGGTTATGTTTTATCCGGATCCTTGAGGAGTGGTGTTTAATTATTCATGAATGATTGAGTTTGTACTTTTTTGTCCGAGAGTCACTCCTTAGCCCTGACCATATATCAATATGTCCAGTATGTTTGATATTGAAACCCGAGTTGGCACAACTAAGCTTCGGCACCCTCTTCGGTTTGATCAACCATTTTGGGGTCCTTAAATTCATGTAACAAACTACATATTAGGATTTATTCTCTGTATGAGACTTTCTTGGGAGCCTTGGTCGATGCCTCCTATGTATGTACGTATGCGCTAGCTATATATAAAGCCTCTTATGAGGTTTGACATACTATAATTATATATGCTTCCATGTATGTATGCTCCCCTCTAAAATGTTTATTGATGATAATGTGGCTTTATGTGGTTTGTCATTTTGTTAGATGTTAGAAATGCTTCATTGACACACATGTTCATTTATATTTCAGTATGTTAATCAAGTATGATCATGCCTTGTCATATGTTATCTAAATCCTCTCATTATTTCCTATTTAATTGTTTATATAGCAAACATGTTATTTTAGTCTTATTAAATACTTGCCATCTCTCGTGCTTAACTCGTTCCCTTTGGTGCTGTAGGTATTAGCCCCAATCCCTTTGAAACAGAACAACAAGAGGCGGCTGACGAGCCACAGGACGTGAACGCCTTGTGCGCTAATGATATCATCTAGATGTCAAGCTTGCACAAGAGTGGCTGCACATTTTGGGGAGCGTCTATTATATTTTGGGACTTTGTTGTAATAGCCAATGTTGGTTTTTCATTTGGGATGTAATTAAACTTTATTTTGTGTAAATATTCTAACTTAATGTTATGGCAATGCCATGTTGTGAATGTGCCAATATTTGATGAATGTCTCCTTTATTGTTTATATTATGTTTTGTATGTATGATTTTCTACAAGCTTCCGCTGAAATATAATTCATGTTATACTATGATTCTGCATGGGAACCTCAACGCAGAAACTTGTGAGAAATCGTGCACGTGGGAGAAATGTTCTACACCACCCCTCGTGCACCGCCCGTTACCTCGGGCTAATAATTACGATTATCCCTAACCCGTTCAGGGGTCAAGACAACCGGGTTAAATACAGGATAAATTGATTGAATGGGATGTTACTCCGACACTTTTTCTCTGCCACACCCGGTTTGAGGACGGAATGGAAGTGAGAATATCTCGTGATATATTGGCCTATGTGGACCATCCATATCGTAAGCATTGATAGGACATTATCTCTTATTGTACATCACACTTTGATACTCGTGCTTTATGCTTATATTCCTATCATTATACTTCACATGATCACATTGTTGTTACATTGCTTTGATATTGCATATCGATATGTATTTATATGTCTAGCTACTTGCCGGCTATTCATAGTGTGATGATATTATGCTTGGTTCATTGGTACCGAGCCCCTTGGTTTCAAAGAGGAGGAGGAGGCATCACTTCAGGTAGATTAAACTAATGGCGACCATGAGTGGTGTGCCGACAACATAGTCTGAGTCAACTTGTCTAGCACATGAGCGGCTTCACATTATTTTGGATAGTATTTGTATTTACTTTTATTGGCCTAGGTTCTTGATAGAGGCCACGTAACTAAACTTATATTTGTTTATCTTTGTCAAACTCTAACTATAGTAATTAAAGAATGTTCTTTCTCTGGATGTTCAATTGTACCATCTTTTTAATATATATGGAGCTCCGCTTTATTTTACAGTTGACCATCACCACGAACTTCGATCCTGTGAGACTATGTTTGTGGCTCACATTATGTGGTTTGTCAATAAAATTTTGATTGACTCCTAATCTCACGCATAATCCTCGTGCTCATTAGGGGGGCGTGAGTTTCTTGCGCAATTGATAGTGTTGATTTGATAATCTATACATTAAATGGTTAGCCATCCGAATAGGGTCCACTCAAGACATCCATTCATATTCGAGTCCAATCACCATTAAAGACATGCATGTTCTTTTTCTCTTTGAAGAATTGAATGTCTATAGAAAGTCACAAAACAACTATAGATTTGTCTACTGCTGCATTACTGTCATCCAAAGAATCAGGCAAATCAAGGAGCTACAACAAAAATGCTGGTAGAACTTGAAATCGAGGTCAAGGAACAGGTGGAAAGTCAAACAATAAAGGCCGATCATTTTTTGGTTATCATTTCCTGCAAGGGGCTTCACAGCAAGGTTCCGCATCACAATCTTATAAACCATATCTAGCAACATGGTGTGAAGAAAGACGAGTAATTTAAGAAAGGTTTGGATGGAGGTGATTGTGGCCAGCAAGCAAGGACACACAGATCAGGGATTCAATGTCCAGCCTCAAAATTTTAGAACAAGGGAAGAAGCACTTCTCCATTCAAGAAACTACCAAAATAAAATTAAATGCATAATCAATCTCATGAAGAAAGGGGAAATTTTCAAAATGTGGCCTAAGTTTCTTGTACATTTCAAATCAGGACAAAGTAAAAATCAAATTTCAAAATGAGCCTTAAGTTTTCCATATTTCTTTCAAAATAGGATAGTTGGCCAGATATGGGACCGGTCGGCGACTTTAGACTCTTATTTTCTAAAATCCCAAAAATTCATTTTTTTTTGTTGTACAAGACCACTCCGATCACCTCCACTGCGCACCGAATGCCACATCTCTCCATATGTAGCTTTGTTGTTTTAAGCTAGACGTCTTCCAATATCAAGATTGATAAATTCCTAGATTCCATATCATCCTCTTCAAGTTCCAAATCCTAAATGACCTCGACGAGGCCATACAATCTAAATCCAAGCATCCATAGAGTCCCCAAATAGCGCAATCCTAGCAGGTGAGATCTCCGACATCACAAAATCGTGGTTCACGTAAAGCCCTTCTCCACCATTCGCTTCTGTAGGCACTCAAGAATTCTAGGTTCCATTGCCGCCAAGCGTCCCCAAGAACAATCCCCCAACTCCTCGCCTATTAAGAGGCGCCCTCCCTGCTTTGAATAGCAAAACCATCATCCAAATCATTTCCTCTCAACAACTGAATTTTCAGAACTGCGTTAATTTATTCATCAAAATGACTCTAAACCAAATGGCAGCATGCACTGAAATGAGCAAATTCTTCTCTTCCATTAATTAACTAATTAAAATCCATACAGTTCCTTTCTAATATCAAAATTTCTAAATTGGGTTTTGTAATTAATAAAAACTTCTCTAAAAGTATGTAAATAAAGAAGATGCAACTGATAAATTGCAACCAATTCTATACTCTAAAATGTAGAAGCCGTATACAACATCCTCACCGTGAAATCCAAAACACAGATACAAATCCAATCAAGTGGCAGTCTCACCTTCCCACTGTACAAATAGGACGAGGTGACGACTAGAGAATTGAACCCCACATCAAAATCATCCACCAATTCCTCCAATTCGAGCTTCCGACATCTCTACTTAGGCAAAGTGGGATAAAAGAAGATCCAAAGGAAGAAGGGGATTCTTGAGTAAAGGACGCAGTGGTGGATAGAGACTTCTCAACTGGTGTCGGAGGAGAGGAAGTGCTAGAGGATCGAAGTTGTAATTGGAGAGGAGTGACATGGCGATGGTTGGAGGTGATTGGGGAGTTGGTTTCTATAGAATAAGGGCATTTTTGGAATTTTAGAAACAAAAGAGGAAAAGTGGTAGAATCCGGTCAGTTGTCCTATCTTGAAAGAAAGGGAAAACTTAAGGCCCAATTTGAAATATATTTTTTATTTTGTCTTGATTTAAAATATACCAACTACGAAAAAAACTATTCCCAAGTCTCCTGTAGAAAAAGGGCCCACCATGATCCCCTTGAGAAATGAAAACCAACCACCCCGAGATAAAAATGACCAGGAAAAAGTATTCAGGGAATCCTGTCATTCTATGAGATAGAATGATAGGAAGGAATAATCGACACCCTACAAATTTTGTTCTAATAGATGCAGCCCCAATGCTAGTTACTGCTCTAGAGAATCTCATCCATCATTGCTCATAATCATTTTCCCGAAAGAGGTTCAAGTATTTCTTGAAGTGAATTCTTTGGTGATCATCACATCTTCCTTGAAGTTTGTTTCACATCTTCTCACAAACTAACAAACGTTCCCATTCATTATAGACTACCAAAATGCCCTTGCTAAGAATTCATACAAAAAATATCATTTTATTTTATGACATAAATAAAAATTTTGATTTTGATTTCATATATTTATATTTTTATAAAATAAAAAATAAAAGTATTTTTCACACATAAAGAATTTATAGGCTTTCTTAAAAATCACAGAGAGATAGAGAGGTGTTCCTAGGAGAGAGAGATAGATTTGAGCATCATTAAAAAGGGAAGAGTAGTAGTCAAAGGCAAGAGTTGTTTGAGAAGAGGGAGAGGTGGGGATTGAGTAATAAATGACATTTTATTGAATTGAATTAGATTAATAATATTAAAAGAGAATTAAAAATTGTGGGGATGGTCAAAATCAATTGGAGCTGGTTTCAAACTGAAACCAGTCCCTTTCATTTATTATAATTAGTTTCCGAAGAAGAATTGCTATCATAAAAGATTGAAGCATCCACTGAGAGCAGAACCCTAGAAGAAGAAAGAGAGAGGTGGAAGGAAACTTCAATTTGCATCGAGACCAGTCCCTTCAATTTGCATGCGATCAATCCCCTCAAATTTCATATCCCCGGATAGAAAAAGATGTTTCAACAAATTAGAATAGTGAAAAGGTAAAGCATCAATAAGACGGGAAGATTTTTGTAATGTAGAGAATCTGATTAATTCCTTCAATTTACAATAGAATTTGAAAAAATAAATAAATCCAAAACCAAACTATAAGATTAACGGTCACACAAAATCTAATTGGTAAAGAGAGACATAAGGCGAAATTGCAAAAATCAAAGGAGAAAAATAGTTCTTCAACCTGATACAGACTTCATCAATCTAAGGTTCAAACTCTAGAATTATTAGAGATAATCCAAGCACGAGTGTGACAAGCTTTTGTTTCTCCCTTCTATTTCTCTATTGGGTATACTGTACGATTCAAGCCCCAAATTTAGGATCCACTGATCTTTTGAACAGAAAAGGAGCCAATGCATAGGGACACAAGGGAGAGAGGTGTGCAACAGAGAACAACCAGGGAGAGAAATGACTATAGGCTGTACAGTAAAAGGAGGAGCCCCAATTGAGATGAATAAAGCCTTTCTTAAGAGATCACATAATACCAAAAAAAAAAAAAAAAGTGCACACATAGATTAATAGATAAAAAAGGAACTTTTAGGCCTGTTTGTTGGAAATTGAATTCCTAGAAATCATAGAAAAATTGGGTGTAATTAAAGAGTTGAGGGATGAAGGGCACAAGGTGGGGATTTATATAGTACTTTGACTTTGCTAGATTTTGATTTACTGGAGTGATCATTTTCCACTACTAAAGAGATTATTTGATGCCCTTTTGTAGATCTTAACTTGTTTTCTTTTCCAAATTTCACTACTTTGATGGTTATAGATTTTCAAAATTCCTAGGAATTCAATTCCAACCAAATAAGCGGGTCGTTCATCGGCAAATGATATGCCTTCCATGATATGAAACAGTCTACCTATTGATGCATAGGTTCCCATTTGTCCCCTTCTCCTCCTTCAATATCACAACAAAATAAAATTCAGAGTATCCTTTAAAAAATCATCTGAATAACGTGAAACCAAACCACACCAGAATCCAATCCTTAACAACCATATCATTAAAAAAAAAGCAAAAAATCTCCAACAGCAATCAATCATCCAAACACGCATCTAACACAATAAATCCGAGAATCTACACCATATAAAAAGGAAAGAAAAAAAATTATGAATCGAGGGAGGAATAATGGAGACCTACTGAAACCATGGTCGACCAGGTAGTTGAAAGTGTGGGAATCACAGTTGTAAGTGAATTTGTTGCTGGAGGCAGGAAGCTTCTACATGCATTGAGATGCGATGCTGGTGAAATTCCCCTTGAATTCTGTGTATTCTGCAAGTACTACAATCCCTCGAGCAACGAAGCTGTAGATCAACGACTGTTGCGCCTGCACCATTTTCTCAGGAGAAGAAAGCCAAAGAAAAGAAGGACATGACCCTCCCTAATACTAACTACATTTCTACGAGTTGCATGGGAAGGGGAAGGGGAAGGGGAAGGGAAGAATGCGAGACTCGGAGAAGGGGAAGTGTCACGACCCGGGCCCGAATCACGGTAACCCCGAGCCGTGATCCCATACTTACTCCCGTAAACCCCGAATTAACCGAAGTTAAAACGGAATCCACAAGGGATATCAATCTCAATAACCTGTCAAACACACATAAATTTTTGCGGAAACATATACATTGACAATATCAAACTTCGATTTACATGTATACAAAAGAATAAGGTACTTATACATGTATCATTCTCATCGTCTCTTGTCAATCGGTGTATACCAAAAACACCATACCGTAATGATTAATTACATTCCAAGAATGAATGTAAAAAAAATGACTAATCAAAACCCTCCACAAAATGTTATAATCCTTTCGCACTCGAATACCCATCAAACGGTATTCCGGCCATTCCACTCGTTTAGGCCTCCTGGAGGAACCGGAGCGGTCTCCTCCGCTGGCGCCGCGGCCGCTGTGGGACCGGCAGGGGCAAACGGGCCTGCGATGTCATCAATAACACTAATGAACACGACGGTTCAACATGTATAAACAATTCTCATGATAACTCATGTTAGTACATATAATGAAGTCATTTAAATCATTTGGTAACAATTACACTCTAGGCAATCTAGATAATTCTACAATAACAATAAGCAACACATGAGTCTATCAATAGTCAATCGCTATTATAGCTTCCATCTCAATTCATTTCATTCATTTGTCATTCCGTTCATTCAATTCCATTTTCTTTCATTTACCATCTTCCCTCAAAGGAAGGATTCATCTTCCAAATGGAAGGCATCAATCCATATCTATAGATACGATCGGAATATGTGGGACTTACTAGTGTCCGAGCCAGGGACCTCTAGCATCACCACGGAGCTCCGGAACGCCCCCAAATCCTTCTGCTGCAGCAGGATTAATCATTTCATTGTTACCTTTAGTAACTATTCATTCATTTATTCATTTATTCATTCAATTCAAGTTTACAATCAAATTCTAAACCAAACAAATGGGTGAAATGCTTGTTATTTAATGTACGTGTTATTCTTGATGATCATCACTTTCGATAGTAGTTGTACATTCAAATAACTTAGCTAACACTCATCTAGGTTTAGACCACTCTTAGAAGAGTTAGTGCTTAATTGTCACTATTAGTTTCTCTTAATTTTCCTTAATTTCAATAATCATAGATTAGTGCAATATTAGTCCCAACACTAATTTGTAGACCCCTACTAATCATGGAAAATAAATTTGGTTCCCAAAAACTCTCAAAATCCACTGGACTCAATCTGAGTCCTCCGATCGATCGGACCGAAGGTCCGATCGATCGGCCTAAATTTTCGTCCCAGTTACGAACAGGTCCGATCGATCGGACCTACAGTCCGATCGATCGGCTGGAAAAAGCTCTCAGTTAGCATACAGTCCGATCGATCGGACCTGGGCGTTTTGCAGGTCCGGGAGAAAACCGATTTTTCTCCATTTTCATTTCTTCTCTTTTTACACATTCAATCACTTTCAAACCCTATAAGAACATGGAGCTTCATATTTCCCCATTCATACAACATCCATTAACTATTCCAATCAATCTAAAACAAGTTTCCAAAACAAAATGGAAAATGCATAAACCTCAATCCATGGCAACTCAACAAACTTTCACAATGACTAACATTAATCACAACCAAGTGGTTATACTTGCCTCTTATGAAGATTAATGGTGAAAGCCCTCTTCCTTAGCTAGCCTTTGAGATGAAAATCCCCAAATGGAACCCTAATTCCATGAAAATGTGAAATGCACAAACCCATAAGCTATTTGTGCTAGATATCTTGTCTAAACACTCATTAGGACTTATAAACTCATTAAAGGTTCTCAATACTTACTTGTAGTTCAACTAGAGAAACCTTGAGATCTTTTTCCCAAGCTCCCCACTACAACAATGGAGGAAAAAGGCTTGAAGAAGAAGATGAAGATGCAAACACTCTCCTCCCAACTACTTGGAATCCCTCTTAGCTTCCTCTTGAAGCATGAGATTGGAAGAGAAAAAGGGAGAATGAGTCTAGGGTTAGCTTGGGAGGAAATGAGCTCTCTTCCCCTCATCTCATTCTAATATAAACCCACTTCACACAAGGGCCCCCTCCTATTAATCTTTATTTCATTTTGAGTCAAATGAAACCTCATTTGGTCCATTTGATGTCAAATGGAGTCGTGTCTATTATGAAAGTTGACGTACTACTCCAGATATACACGTTGGTATCAAGGGTTTTCGTATTTGACGAAATACGCGAAAACTCGTATTTACGGAAAAGTCCTTAGCCTAACTTGCTTGAGTCTAAAATCATTTAATCAACATAATTTCATTCATATCTATTTCTATTATGCTAAATTCATCATTTGGGGCTATCTTATCTCTTTTTGGTCATTAATCTTGATTAGTCTATTTATCCATGATTAATTAACATTAATCTCAGTTAATTAGCCTTAATTGCGATTAGTTCGGGTCGGGGTCTAACAGGAAGAGAAAGGGTGGTTTTGCTTGCTTTTCCATTTTTTCGAAATCTCAACAGCCTTATATGCATAGGTTATTTTTGGAGGACAACCCGAGGACGTGACGTTGATTTGTAGTGAGGTTGACGGGAAGCATTTTGTGGACTTTGGATCATCAAGGCTTCTCTTTGAGAAAGTGAAAAATCCCAGACCATGGGTCATTTGCCTTATACACATGCAAATGAATTGCATAAGTACGAGGAGACACCGGATTCTTCTGAGACACAGTTCGACTTGTGACGCCACTTAGATGCCAGTTTAGAAGTTGGGGAAATGTGTCCTTATACTAATGGTCCCAAAATAAAAATAAAATGAAATAAAATCAGCCCATCAGATCACCTTCGCCGTTGATTTATTAGCCATAAAGTTTAGTAGTATTTTAACAATGGGTTTCTTTTGGATCAATCCCAATGGTGAATCAAGGTCTGATGAGTGTGAAAATGAGCCTGTTGTGAGGTGATAGGAGGATAAGAGTGTTAAACGGCTAGCATGGATAAAAGGAGGGCCCCATAAAGCTAGACTATATATAATGTTGCTCGTAGGGGAACATTTCTCATGTTACATATGCAAGTGTTACACATGTAAAAGAAATTACCTTTTAATTTATTTATTTTGATGATATGGGTATCCCTGAGTTCTTTGGCCCAACAATTCTAATCCCCTAGGTGGCGCCCTCTAAACCCACACAAACGCACACGGGGCAAATCTAAAGTTATTTTGAACACAAGATATGGAGAGTAAACCCATGCCTTATATCACTCCTCCAATTCCCAAGTGGGTATAAAACACATGTCAAATCATCATTTTGATATGAGTAAATGAGTATATCTAACGGTTTTAGATTAATTTAATTTTTTGGACTTTCAAGATTTTTTTCAAAATCTATATAAATTTAAAATAATCAACTTCAAATTTGTGGGATTAATTAGTTAAATACAAAATTAAAAAATTTTGATTACATGTGGGGCCCATAAGAATGAGAAAAACCAAGGTCATTGGTGGCCCTAGTTGAGAAAAATCATCATGTAATGCCTTTTGCCAAGAGTGTAGAGAATTCCTAAATTGATGGAGTGCAACTCTATAATGGGGGTCTACCATTGAAAAGCCAATTTGCTGGAAATGAACATCCTCACCATGTATGAAGTAACCTTGAGAAGTTTTCATACAAGAGGGGCGTTGGAACAAGAAAAAGGAGAAGAGAGAAGGCGAATTGTAAGACCCCGATCCAGGTTTGACGTGTTTAGCTTCAATTAAGCAAAATATTAGTCTATAAATGGGATTAGGGGGCGTTTGGCTTAGGTTGTGAGTTAGATTAGAGTTTTTCATGGCTTTTGGGAATCTTGAGAGCCATTGGGCTTAGATTGCCATGCCATGGGAGGTCCGACTCATGTAAGTGTGGGGGGAATTATTCTCGATTTCTAAAAATTCCAATTTTGACTTCTTTTGACAGGTCATGTTGACCCCTTCAACTTTTGTATTCATTCTGTCCATGTTTGAAGCCCAAAAACCCAAGTTTTCAACCAAAAGGGCTAAAAAGGCTTTTCACATCAAAATTTGTGCACGATTTTCAACTTTTTCGAATCTTAGCAAAAATTGTACTTTTTGAAAACTTGATTTTTTGATGATCAACTTTCTCTTCTACATCGATCGCATTCGTGGCCTACAAATGGGGTTTCCAAGCCCTTAAAGTTATAGAGCTATAAGGCCCACAACCCACTTAAGTTTAAAACTCAAAACCAGCTCATTCTTCCTCTTTTTCATTTCAGAATTCAAACCAGAGAAAAGAGAGGTTCTCTGCTCTCTTGTCCCCTCTTTATCTCCTTTACATGCCTTGATTTCTTTGACCAAAAGTGAAATCTGAATTCATCTCCATCCTCTCCATCACATGAGCTTTCGAGGGATGCCATTTTCAAAGAAATTAAGCTGAAACTTTCCTTATCTTGAAGTTTTTCTTCCTTATTAGAGTTCTTCCAGGTGAGAGCTTGATTTCACCACTTAGTTATGATCTCTTTGGGCCCGTTTGACATTGTTCTTGTGTCGTTCTCAATATTCTACTCGGATCAGGTTGTGCTGAGATCATGTTGTACCGAGACTATACTCTGTAGAACTTGTTTGGCATCATTATATTAAATTACTTTACTGAGAATATGTTATTTGGAACTTGTTTGGTAACATAATAAAAGTTTTGATCTAATGTACGGACGTATGATTTACAATTTGAGACCCACCTTTTATTGTTTGTACCTCTCTATTATTATCGTACATGGGACCCACCTATAGCAATTACAATGTGGTACCCACCTTTAAAAATTAAAACATGGAACCCATTTTCATAGGATTTATAATGTGGGCCCACCTTTATAGGAATTATAATAGGGAGCCTGTTGGCATTTGTGATGGGGCCCACTTGTGTTTACGTGTGGGTGGACCCCACTCACAAAGAGACACCCCTCACAAGGAATCTCATGGTGATATGGATAAGAATAGTTTAAGTTTTATCCAACTCTCTATCCTTATCACATCTCCATTTAAATTCAAATTGAGAGAGTTTGATCTAACCTATCATCCTTATCACCTCCCAATTCGAATTTGAATAGAGATCTTATCACTCATGCCCCAAAAGGCTATATATAGACATGAGAGATATCAATTGAAACAATTCTTCTCAAAGATCATTCCCTAACACAAGATCACCATCTTCCTTTATATCTACAATTGTCTGTTATCATTTTTCTACATCTAGGGTGTCCATCACTGACCTTGGATATTGAAGAGTAAATTACATGTGATTGATCTCTCTTAGACCGTCACAGATCTGCACAACTAGTGCTTGATTCAAGCCGATGCAGTCCTTATCGTGTTTGTAGTAGCCAGTTCTTATAGGTCCTGCTTCTATTGCATCTACATCCGTCATTGGTATTAGAGCCTTATCGGCGCGCTCACGCGAGGATTGGATTTATTTTTGTTGCGAATCAGGTAACCCGAAACCTTGGCAATTATATTAGATTGTATGGAAATTTGAGGGGTTTTTTTTTTTTTTTCCTTTTTTTTGTCTTTTGCGTAATGTAATCCGTTGGCCTGCATGATGCCACTATCCCTTTAAATTATTTATGCCGAGATAAGCTATTTAAGGGCTTGGATTGGGTAGGCCTGTATCATGTATCTACGTGCACGGTTTACATTGTATCTATTTGTATCATGTATCTACGGGCACTTTGTTTTCTTTTACTAAAATATTTCTTTTATCCAAGTTGTATCGGTGGTACACGGTTTCCATTCCAAACCCAACTTTACACGGTCTTGTTTTTAAGTTAGAGAATTTCTGAGTCTAGTTACTGCCATTACACAGTAGTTGCTGTCATTTCTTGTGCCAATATGCTGCCATTAAATAGCCCATTATTGATCTGTTGTCATCGATTAATGACTGTGAAATCCACCCACGCATTGGAAATCTGTGGAAAACCATGGGACCCAGGTGGGCCACCCGATGTTCAATCTGGTCCGTGGATCCGAAGGAGGACCCACGGGCGACCTTAGGGATGTAAGACCCGTGTGAAGTGGTTTCTATTTGGCCACCATCTAATGGTTTTAGGAATCAGAGGCGTGAGTCAATTTTGAGATGTTTTCTTTTATTTAATATGGTTGTGGGGCCTAGGGAGATAACCTGATGACTTATCCAGACCATGGATCTAGTAGAGGGGCCCTAGGCAACCATGATAGGTGGGGCTGATCTCAAGGTTTGATCGGTGGGGCCCACTTCCCAGAGGACCCTGATGCTCATGGCGTGAAACTACATAATACAGAACTGGATTCCTGTAAATTCCGTGTAGACCGTTGAGTGTAGAGGGGGAAGAGTACAATTGACCTGAAACATGTATTGGAAGGAGTTTTTCCCCATGTGACTAGTAATTAATGCTATCAAGGTATTACCATGCCCTCTATCAAGATATATTAAAATTCTAAATCCACATAAAGAAGTCCGATTTTAACTTGGTTGGATAAAGTTATTGAGCAAGATGGATTTTTTCATCTTGACTCTTTAATTACCTATCCATAATAGATATATATTTAAATTTGAATTTACATAAAGAAGGTTAACAAAAGTAGACTCTGGATTAATTGAAATTGATTTGAGATCCAATTTCTCAAATTGATTTGAGATTAGAGTCCAATTTTGCAATCAATTAGCAAATTGGACTCTAATTTCGAAATCGATGCCTACATCCATAATATATTATAATGATTCCTTGAATGATAGTTAATTTGATATTTATTTTATCATATTATACTTGTCTATTTGTGTGCCTCGCGTACGCAGTTCTCGTGTGATGTGTAATTATTGTTGTCAATCTCACCATGAGATTAGCTTGACCTCAGCCTAGTTATTTGACTTAAGTGAATTAGTCTTTTAAGACTTAGGATGCATTGAATTACCATCTTCCTTAGACAAGATTCATAGTTATGGTAAATTTGGTGGGAGCGATCACAATAATGTTGAGTTGATCGGATATGACTCAACCTCTTTATCCATTTGGGTCAGACCTTTCATTGGAAGCAAGTTTTGACGGATTTGTTGCTATCTTAGAGTAGTTCCCATTTTGTTTGCCGCTTTCGACATGGAGTCTCATTATACCTTTTTAATTTTAGAATTTTGAGTCGACACCACTTAGCTTTGATCCCACATCAGTTGGGACTCGATTGACTCAATTGGGTGTGGATTTTGATATTACTTACAATATCCGTAGACTAGATCTTGATAAGCTATCACACTATTACTTTGGTACCATCCTTGTTAACTGTTTTGATGGTCATATTAGTTCTGCTTGGAGTCTTGCGGTACCAGGTTTGCTTCTGTACCTTGTTTAATTTGCTTCTGGCCACGATCACGCTGATGCAATCATGACTGCTGAGAGAATTTAGCCACATGGCTTGCCATAGTTGTCTAGCTCGCCAAAGTTACATTTGCCAATTTGACATTTTGAGTAAGATGATTATCTTTGTTTAGTTTTGTATTAAATGATTCTTGGTGTCTTATTATTCTTGCACAAATTGCTTAGCTGTTACTGTCATTGGAACTCTTTTAATCAGTCGTCTTTAAATTCCATATTGATGCAACATGTGAATACCATTTGTGTGGGGTCTTTTTGTAATCACAAGTTTATGTGGGGCCGCTTCCTGATTTTGGGATATCCTTAATCTTGGTGTTGTACAAGCCCGACAGGAGCACCACCTCGGTTGGGGCCATAAAGCCCGTCTCGGTGGCCACGTTGCGAGTGTCCATCTCGGTCTCGGCCTTAAACCTGATCTCGGTCTCCTGTCACTCAGCCATAAATGCGCTGCCGTGCCGGGGACGGCGAACTGACAAATAGAGTGGGCGCCGGACCTAGATAAGTGGCACGCCTTATCTCAGGGTCACGTCCATAGGTATAGGGAGATGGTCCGATAGGACATTTCCTTTTTACCTACCCCCACTCAGAAGAGAAAGGTACATACTGAAGGGACTTCCATCTTTCCTCGAGGGATCCAGTCCAATGATGACTCTCACGTCTATATAATGCATGAAAGGAACTGTAAGAGGTACGGAACAGATCTCCCTCCCAGACTTCTCCTTCTCCATTTCTCTCAGTTATCACACTGACTTGAGCGTCGGAGTGCCTTCGGCTGCCTACAGCCAGGGGCTCTGACTTTTGCCTTCCTCTTTCAGGTCATCAGAGGTCCGATCATTTTCCCTCATCTTCTCCAGATCATCAAACTAAGAGCTTAACCCTCTCCTAATCAAGTCAGTAATTTTTAGGCACTTATAGTTGGCGCCGTCTGTGGGGACAGGATCTCTACCAAAACCAAACATGCAAAAGCCATGCCTCCAAAAACCAGATACGGCGGCGAGGGATCATCAAAGTCCCGGAGAGCGTCATCCTTTCCTCCGCTAGAACAACCCTCATTTCCACCGTTTTCGCAACCTCAGCCGCCCCAGCCAGTACCTCCAGTGTTGCCCACTGGCGTCCGCTCTGCTCTCCTTCCCCCTCCGGGACCAGCGGGGGTCCCCCCCGTCCCGCAGGGGCTGTCGGGGATTCCCCGCCAGAAAAAGTCCAGAGGAAAATCCGGTCCCGCGTACGTGGAAGGTATTGTCCAGTCAGACTCCTCGTCCCGACCTCTGACGCCACCCCCCCGTCGTGACGACCATCAGGAGGCCCCTTGCCACCCAGGTAACCAGCTACCCAGGGGCCCAAAGCAGAATGTCTCCTCGTCAGGTCCTCGACGACGGGACAAGACCCCTGTCGGGGCGAAATCCCACCACTCTCATCATCGCACTCACGACGATGGCCAGTCTTTTCACCAGGCCAATGAAGCAGGAGAAGACGACCCCCTGTTTAAAGAGCTCGACGCCCAGAATCAGGTCCTCTAAGAAAAAGAGGAGTTGATTCGTCATCTCCAGGAACGGCTCAAGGCAAATGAGAGAAGGTCTCGTGTTCCGCCTCCCAGGCGACAGCAGGACCGTCTGGGCAGCCGAGATCTGAGGCAGGTCCTCGACAATAGAAGGAGAGATCGCTGCGAAGAGGAAGGCTCGAGCAGCAGCCACTTGCCTAGCAACCTCGGGGGATCACGTCGCGAGCTAGGGTTCCCGAGGCCAGACAGCACGGCGGGCTTAAAAGAACTGCTGGACCATTACGTCAAACAAGAAGTCCAGGCCCGACTGGCTGAGATCGGTTTCACCCGAGACTAGACGAAGGACCGCGAAGAAGACGACCAGGGCATGTCCCCCTTCTCATAGGAGATAAAATATTTCTCTCTCCCTGAGAGATTCAGCGTCCCAAGGTTCGTCCTTTATGACGGGACCTCGGACCCAGAAGCACATCTACGGCATTTCACTCAGCGGATGTAGGTCTGGGGGGATGTCGGTCACCTGAATTGCAGGGTCTTTTCCTCAAGCCTAGGTGACCTCCCACTCCGTTGGTTCTGCGCGATCCCTTCTGGGTCGGTCACGAGCTGGCGGCAACTCCGAAGTTCCTTTGTCGAGAAATTTAAGGCGCACCGTGTCATCCCGAAGACGGGTGGCAACCTCATGGCGATCCGGATGAAGGACGATGAAAGTATCACGGCATTCGCCAAGAGATTCTGGACAATTTAAAACCAGATCACCGACGCCAATGATGATGTTGCCATCATGTGCTTCCGGCAGGCCTTACTTCCAGGAAACGAACTCCGAAAGGACCTAGTCCGAACTCCTGTGACCACAATGAAGGCGCTGATGGCCAGGGTAAACCAGTACATCGAACAGGAGGAGGACGAATCTCATGGCAAGGAGCGGTTCGGCCTCTCGCAGAAGGGCGAAACCTCCAAAGGGGAGGGGACGTTCCCCAAACGAAGGCCAGATAAAAGGAGGACCACCGCCAGTTCGGCAACCTTCTCCGCCTCGATCTCGGGCGGTAGCAAGAGACCAAATTTCAACCCTACCAGGCCGACCGGAGATCCTTACAGGGCCGTCAAGGTCATCTTTAAGGAGCCCATTTATAGACTCTTGAACAAAATCAAGGTAGAGCCCTACTTCCAGTGGCCGCAACTGATGAGGGGCGACCCATCCACCCGAGACCGAAGTAAGAACCGCTCCTATCACAAGCAGCACGAGCACATGACCAAGGACTGTATGGCTCTGAAATCCCACCTCGAGAGGCTCGTCAAGGACGGGCACCTCCTGGAGTACGTCAAGGAGGGAGAGAGGGTCAACCAGGCTCAGCAGCGCGCTCCACCGCCTCCACCCAATGATGATCAGGACAGCGACGGGCCAATAGGAGTCATCAACGTTATTCACCTAGCCCCCACTCCAATAGAGAAAGTCGCCAAGAACGGTCAAAGGCCAGGAGGACTGCCCATGGCAAACAAGTGATGTCGGCCGAACTGGGGCCTGCACCTAAGAGAGCCAGAAAGGAAAAGCCCAAGATCTGGTTCTCAGACGAGGACCTAGGAGGGGTCCATCTCCCCCACAATGACGCACTCACCCTCACCTTACTGCT
Source organism: Cinnamomum chago (assembly GCA_038049695.1). Lineage (NCBI taxonomy): Eukaryota > Viridiplantae > Streptophyta > Magnoliopsida > Laurales > Lauraceae > Cinnamomum > Cinnamomum chago. The sequence goes on from CP142456.1 coordinate 50,142,383, forward strand.
GAACAACTACACCGTGAAGCGCATCCTTACCGATCCTGGGAGCTCGTCCGAGATCCTCTAGTTCAGCTGCTTCAAAGAGCTCGGCCTGACCGAGTCTGACCTACAGGAAGCCCGTGTCCCATCAATAGGCTTCAGCACCAAGCCAGTGTACCCCAAGGGGAGGGTCTCGCTCGAAGTCCAAATAGGAGGCGCCACAAAGATGGCCGACTTTGTAGTAGTGGACGCCACGTCTCCTTACAATGTAATAATGGGACGGAGTTGGCTGCACGCCATGGAGGCAGTACCCTCCACCCTTCATCAGAAACTCAAGTTTCCGCTAGAGAAGGCCGGGGGGGTGTTCGAGATAGTAACTGTTCGAGGAGACCAGCAGATGGCCCGACAGTGCCTCACGGCCGTAGTGCCTGGTGAAACAGAGCCACGTCAAGTGCATATGGCCGAGCTGGAGGCCGAACTCGAGGATGTCGGTCGCCCAGCAGAGCAAAAGAGCGTGGAAGAGCTCGCCAAGGTCAGGATCAATTCCGACGACCCCGAGTGATATTTCCTGTTGGGGAACCAACTCCCCAACAACGAGAGATCCGAACTACTTGATTTTCTATTGCAGAAAAAGGTTGTCTTCGCTGGGACTCCATGTGAGATGCCCGGGATCGACCCCGAAGTCATGTGCCACAAGCTAAATGTTGACCCCGGACACAAGCCCATAGAGCAAAAGGCCCGCAGAACAGGGGTCCCGCAGACAGAAGTAGTAATGGAAGAGGTAGACAAACTCCTCGAGGCCGGAGCAATCCGCGAAGTGCACTATCTGAAGTGGTTGCCCAACCCAGTAGTGGTTAAGAAGAAGAATGGCCAGTGGAGGGTCTGTGTGGACTTCACCAACCTCAACAAAGCCTGCCCTAAGGATAGCTTCCCCCTCCCAAAGATCGACCAGATGATCGACGCCACCTCGGGACACAATAGGATGAGCTTCCTCGATGCCTACCAAGGTTACCACCAGATCCCCATGTACGGACCTGATGACGAGAAAACCGCGTTCATAACCCCTCGGGGCATCTACTGTCACAAAGTCGCCAAGAACGATCAGAGGCCAGGAGGACTGCCCATGACAAACAAGTGATGTCGGCCGAACTGGGGCTTGCACCTACGAGAGCCAAAAAGGAAAAACCCAAGATCTGGTTCTCAGACGAGGACCTAGGAGGGATCCATCTCCCCCACAATGACGCACTCACCCTCACCTTACGGCTGAACAACTAACCGTGAAGCGCGCCCTTATCGATCCTGGGAGCTCGTCCGAGATCCTCTACTTCAGCTGCTTCAAAGAGCTCGGCCTGACCGAGTCTGACCTACAGGAAGCCCGCGTCCCCTTAATAGGCTTCAGTGCCAAGCTAGTGTACCTTAAGGGGAGGGTCTCGCTAGAAGTCCAAATAAGAGGCGCCACGAAGATGGCTGACTTTGTAGTAGTGGACGCCACATCTCCTTACAATGTAATAATGGGACGGAGTTGGCTGCACCCCATGGAGGCAGTACCCTCCACCCTTCATCAGAAACTCAAGTTTCTGCTAGAGAAGGCCGGAGGGGTGTTTGAGTTAGTAACTGTGCGAGGAAACCAGCAGATGGCCCGACAGTGCCTCACGGCCGTAGTGCCTGGTGAAACGGAGCCACAGCAAGTGCATATGGCCGAGCTGGAGGCCGAACTCGAGGATGTCGGTCGCCCAGCAGAGCAAAAGAGCGTGGAAGAGCTCGCCAAGGTCAGGATCAATTCCGACGACCCCGAGCTATATTTCCTGCTGGGGAACCAGCTCCCCGACGACGAGAGATCCGAACTACTTGATTTTCTATTGCAGAAAAAGGATGTCTTCGCTTGGACTCCATAGGAGATGCCCGGGATCGACCCCGGACACAAGCCCATAGTGCAAAAGGCCTGCAGAACAGGGGTCCCGCAGACAGAAGCAGTAATAGAAGAGGTAGACAAACTCCTCGAGGCCGGAGCAATCCGCGAAGTGCACTATCCGAAGTGGTTGGCCAACACAGTAGTGGTTAAGAAGAAGAATGGCTAGCGGAGGGTCTGTGTGGACTTCACCGACCTCAACAAAGCCTGCCCCAAGGACAACTTCCCCCTCCCAAAGATCGACCAGATGATCGACGCCACCTCGGGACACAATAGGATGAGCTTCCTCGATGCGTACCGAGGTTACCACCAGATCCCCATGTACGGACCTGATGAGGAGAAAACCGCGTTCATAACCCCTCGGGGCATCTACTATCACAAAGTGATGCCCTTTGGGTTAAAAAACACTGGGGCTACGTACCAAAGACTGGTCACAAAGATGTTCCAAGCCCAACTCGGGAAGACGATGGAGGTATACATCAATGACATGGTGGTCAAGTCCAAGAAGTCGCAGGACCATCTGGCGGACCTGCGACAGACATTCGCCATCCTCAAAAAGTTCCAGCTCAAACTAAATGCCTCCAAGTGTGCATTTGGCGTCGGCTCCGGTAAGTTCCTGGGAAGCCTGGTGACCAGGAGAGGGATTGAGGCCAATCCAGAGCATATCGCAGCTATCCAAGCGATTCACAGCCCAACCTCGGCCAAACAAGTCCAGAGACTCACAAGGATGGCCGCTGCGCTCAACCGCTTCATCAGCCGATCTTCGGACAAATGTCGCCCTTTCTTCCAGCTCCTGAAAAAAAGCTCCACATTCTAGTGGACCCCTGAGTGTGATCATGCACTGGAGAAACTCAAGGAGTACCTCTCTTCACCACCACTGTTGTCCACTCCATCACAAGGTGACCTCCTCTATCTCTACCTAGCAGTCTCGGACCATGCAGTGAGCTCGGTGTTAGTTCGGGAGAACGACAAGCAGCAGCAGCCCATTTACTACACGAGCAAGATCCTGCTCGACGCCAAGACCAGGTACCTGCCGCTCGAGAAGTTGGCGCTGGCACTCATCAGCGCCTCTCGCAAACTATCCCACTACTTCTAGTCATACACCGTGGTGGTTGTCACGGAGTACCCGTTCAAATCCCTCTTCCGGAAGGCAGACTTTTCCTGCAGAATCTCCAAGTGGGCCGTCGAACTGGGGCAATTCGATATCCAGTATCAACCCAGAACGGCGATCAAAGCACAAATCCTGGCAGATTTCATTGTCGAATTCACTTCTCCTAGTTCGGCATCGACCTTACTCGATACCGAACTGGGGGGCAGCAGGGATAGTGAGACAGTCGAGACCGAGGAAGACCGGTCTTGGAAATAGTTCCTTGAGTCGGCATGGAAGGTCTTCATCGACGGATCCTCGACGTCCAGAAGGGCTGGTGCCAACGTGGTCCTCCAATCACCAGAGGGCCTGGTCATCGAGCAAGCACTGACCCTTGACTTCAAAGTCTCTAACAATGAAGCAGAGTACGAAGCGCTCATTACGGGTCTCGGTAGCGCAAGAATACTGGGGGCACATCGGCTAGTAGTCTTCAGTGACTCCCAGTTGGTGACGAACCAGTTAAGCGGAGACTATCAAGCCCGAGACGAGAGGATGACGGCCTACCTAGCCCACACAAAGCAGCTCCTCTCCCAGTTCGAGAAAGCTGAAGTCAGGCAAATCGGCAGAGAATCCAATTGCCACGCAGACGCCCTAGCCAACTTGGCCTCAGCCGTAGAAGCAGGAAAGAGAAGGACGGTCGATGTGGGGACATTGAAAAAACCAAGCATAGAGATCCTCCCGCCTCGGCAAGTCCTGTGCGTCGATCTCGGCCCGAGCTGGATGGATCCGATCATAGCATACTTGAAAGAAGATAAGCTCCCAGAAGACAAGAATGAAGCCCACAAGGTCAGACTGAAAGCGGCCCATTTCTGGCTGTCCCTAGATGAGAAGCTCTACAGAAAGTCCTACACGGGACCATATCTCCAGTGCGTTCATCCGAGCAAGGTAGAAGACTTCCTTTTTGAAATTCACGAGGGAATCTGCGGAAGCCATATCGGAGGAAGATCACTGGCGTACAGAGCCATCAGTCAAGGCTATTGGTGGCCCTATATGCAAAAAGACGCCCAGCTCTACGCTAGGAAGTGTGAAAAATGTCAGAAGTTCTCCCACTCTCTGCACCAGCCAGCACAGGACTTGAGTCCTCTCCCCAGCCCGTGGCCTTTCGCTCAGCGGGGGCTAGACATCGTAGGACTCCTTCACCGAACTCCAGGAAACAAGAGGTGGCTGATAGTGGGCACTGATTACTTCACCAAATGGATAGAGGCAGAGGCCTTATCTTCCATTACTGAGCAGGACACAAATAATTTTGTAGGAAGAGCATTGTCACAAGGTTTGGGGTCCCCCGAGCTCTGGTCTCGGACAACGGAACCCAGTTCGACTACAACTTCTTCAAGAACTTCTGCCTGGAGCTCGGTATCAGGAACCTCTATGCGACCCCGACCTACCCGCAGAGCAACGGACAAGCAGAGATCTCGAACAAGGTGGTACTGGATGGGCTCAAAAAGAGACTCGACAAAGTCAAAGGCAGATGGGTTGAAGAGTTACCAAGTGTCCTTTGGGCGTATTGGACCACCCTGAGACGATCTACCTCGGCAACCCCTTTCTCCTTGGCATACGGAATGGAAGCTGTAATCCCTCTCGAGGTCGGCCTCCCGACCTTGAGGTCGGATCTCTTCAACCAGGGGTAGAATGAAGTGAACCTCGCCAAAGAGCTCGACCTGGCCGAGGAGCGAAGAGAAGCGGCATCCGTGCGCCTGGCCTCTTACCAGCAGCAGCTGTCCAGAGGCTACAATTAGAAGGTCAAAGAAAGGAAGTTCTCGATCGGGGAACTAGTCTTAAAAAGGGCGCTTTCAGCAGACAAAGATCCTAACGAAGGCAAGCTCACACCAAACTGGCTCGGGCCTTTCAAAGTGGTTTCGATCTCCGGGAGGTCGGCCTACAGACTTGAAAGCATGGATGACAGAGAATTGTCGCGACCATGGAATGCCGCGCACCTTAAGAAGTACTACTTCTAGATGTCCTTAAATAATTAATAAATAAGAGAATGATCTTGTGGAAGAAGTGTGCCTTGAATTCAATAAAGTCGTGAGTCTCGGTCATAGGACCAGCTCCCAAGGCTCCGGTCCTCGCACCAGGCTCCTTGAGTTCGGTCAAAGGACTAGCTCCCAAGGTTTCGGTCCTCGCACCAGCCTCCTTGAGTTCGGTCATAGAACCAGCTCCCAAGGCTCCGGTCTTTACACCAGCCTCCTTGAGTTCGGTCATAGAACCAGCTCCCAAGGCTCCGGTCCTCGCACCAGCCTCCTTGAGTTCGGTCATAGGACTAGCTCCCAAGGCTCCAGTCCTCGCACCAGCCTCCTTGAGTTCGGTCATAGGACTAGCTCCCAGAGCTCCGGTTCTCGCACCAGCCTCCTTGAGTTCAGTCATAGGACCAGCTCCCAAGGCTCCGGTCCTCGCACCAGCCTCCTTGAGTTCGGTCATAGGACCAGCTCTCAAGGCTCCGGTCCTCACACCAGCCTCCTTGAGTTCGGTGATAGGACCAGCTCCCAAGGCTCCGGTCCTCGCACCAGCCTCCTTGAGTTCGGTCATAGGACCAGCTCCTAAGGCTCCAGCCCTCGCGTTAGCCTCCTTGGAGTCAGCCACAGGGCCAGGGCTTTGTGCCTCACAGCAGCCTCGTCGAGTTCAGATGGCAGGCCACCCCCTTTGGGACAAGAGCAATCAACTATCTAAAAAGTCTCAGAGCTCGGTCTGCCTTCGGGTCTAAACTAACTACGAGTTCACCTTGAAAGGCATTCCCTTCGGATGAGCGTTGTTAAAGCCCAGCCTTAGGGCCAGACGTTTACCGACCTCGCCCACTCGAAAGTTTGAAGGATCGGTCAAGGAACAACTAGCCATGTCATCACCCAGTCTCGCGGATTCACCGACCTGGGCTACTTGTAAAGTTCAAAGACAAAAGGGGCTCGAGACTAGAAGGTCAGAGCCTAGTTTCTTCGCCGACCTCAGCTACTTGTGAGTTTTGGTCATGTTTAAACATCAAAACATCCACACACCATTGCAAGAAGATAGGAATGAAAAGACAGTTGAAGAATTGAGAGAAAGTTGTTTTTCATTGATCAGGAAGGATAATTACAAGGCTCTGTACACTCAAGAAAGAAAGAGAAGTACATCAAAGAAAAGAAAAAATACAGACATTTATTGCTCTACTTCTCGGGCGCCGCATCTTTATTCTTCGGCTCTGGAGGGACGGATGCAGCGAGGGCGCCTGGAGCCTCGAGCGGAGGAGCCATGGAGGAGGCCTGGGCCTTGTCACCCTCGGCAGGCGTCGGGGGCGGAGGAGGAGGGCCTGGAACTTCGGGAGGGGCTTCCGGAGGGTTGGAGTCGGGCTCTGACTTTGGGCTCGGTATGACAGATTGGAATTGGGGAAGATTCGTGAATATGGGGTCATCCTCAGAGACCCCATACTCGTGAAGTGCTTCCCTGCATCCCATCTCATACAAAATTGGGCTCAGGGTCTTGATGTGGGTCACGTACTCCTCCGATGCCCAGTCCACCCCTTCCTAGTAAGCCTTGGCAACTTGGGCTCGCAGGGTGGATTCGACATCGGCCTGCTCCTTCCTGGAGACCTCGAGCTCGGCCTCCTTCCTAGCCAATTCGGTTTCCTTCTTGGCGAGCTCGGCCTCCAATTGACTCGCCCTCCTCACCTTGTCCTCGGCTGCGCCCTTTAGGTGCTTGTGTTTTGCCTCGCAACTTGATTATCTCGACCTTCGCTGCTTCTTGCACCGTTGCGAACTCGGCGATCTTCTCCTCCGCCTTCTTTATTTCCGCCGCGCTGGCTTCCAGGGCATCCCCCATTTTCTTTTTCTCCTTGTCCAACTCGATAACCCGAATGGCTGTCTCCTCCGTCCTCTCCAGTATTATTTGGAGCCTCTGTACATTCTGCAAAAGGAAGAAATGGGGCGGGAGATCAGAACAGGAAACCAGGGCATGAAATTCAAAGGCAAAAGAAGCGGGAATCACCTCGAGCGACGACCTCATTGTCGAGTAAAGCAGGCTCATCGTCCCAGCTTTACTGTGCCTCTCCATGTCCAAAGGGAGAGCACATCCCCGGGCGACAGCTAAGATCGTCCTGGAGGAGGTCCCCATCCGATCCTCCACGGTCATGGGCTCGCAGGGGTTGATGTCAAAATTGGGCTTCCAAGGCATCGGCTTGTGAGGCCGAGCCTCTGGATCCGCCTCCTGCACCCGCTCCTCTTCGCCCCCCACGCGGGGCCTCTTCTTGGGTGGGGGCCCGTCAGCCCCCTTCTCGGCCCGAGTCCGGGTCTCCCTTGGCGGCAGAGCCTCCTTCTCGGGCTCCACTACCCGCAGCCGAGACTCCTTAAGCGGCCGGGTGTCTTTGGGCGGCCGGGTGTCTTTGGGCGGCCGGGCATCCTTGGGAGGCTCTTCCGACCTCCCCCTCTTCTCCTGCGGGGGGCCTCTCGCGCTCTTACATTTAGCGGAGGAGGAGGTCCCTGCTGCGCCCGAAGAGTCGGAGGAGGCTTTGACTGAAGAGCCTTGAGCAGCGCCAGGCCCGCCGGGGGCAGGCTTCGGGGTGGGAGGAACTCGGCCCCTGAAAATCACGACCCCCAAATTCTTCAAAGGAGGGCGCGCCCCATCCATCTCCTCTTCCGCTTGGTCTCAGTCGGGGGAGCTGTCTACAACTAAGATCGGGCCCTGGGGCTCCGAGGCCTGGCCACTGGTCTCCGCGAGTGCAAGCACAATCTCCCCTATCGGCTCAAGGGGGATCTCAGCGGTCTTCTTGGTGTAAGACTGGTACCGCGGCTTGTACCCGAGTAGAGAGAAGGCGGCCCGATCGTGATGACCGTGGTAGCGATAGATCTTCTCTAGCCACGCGTCGTTCCTCTTCCAGTGATCGAAGCCGGCCTCTCTCCTCCTTCGCTGAACACCTGTGCAGAAAACAAAGGACATCAGATCGGCAAATCGACATCTAAGACAAATGCAAATAGCCAGGGGAGGCGAGTATTTACTTGGAGGGGTCCCAGGCCTTCGCGGGACCTGGATTCGCCGCTCAGCCTCTCGGATTCCCCGAACTCCCAGTTCCCCGAGACCAGAATGCGGTCGTCCCCGGCGTATTTGCTTGAGTCCTCCAGGGAGTTAACTAAGGGTCGACGCCTAGCCTTCACCCGAAGATAGTAGGAGTCCTCGCCCCCCGCGGATTTGCAGATGTCATAGACATCCTCTATGTCGTGCACACCAGGTTGATATCCAAGATTCAGTTCAAGTCCGCCACGCCCATTATAATTTTAAACCCATTTGGCATCAACTGGAAGGGGCAGATCCGCCACGAACTGAGGTAGGATCGGAGAAGCGGGTGGATAGGGAACCTGACCCCACCTTCGCATACCGACAACAGAGGGAAGGGCATCCAATCCTTGAAAGTGGCGAAGCCATCAAAGAGGCCCTGGAAGTCTTGGGGCTTCACCAGAACGTCGGCCGGAATTTTAAACGCCCCCCTAAACCCCTCCAGGGCTGCGGGACCCTCCAACCAATGACTATAAATCCCCATCTCCGAAGGGCTAAACAGTAGAGCAGAAGGCGGAGAAGAGGGAACAAGATCTAGAAGAACCCGAGGGGCTGAAACCCTCTGAAACAAAAGGAAAAATAGGCGAAAGAAGAGTAACAGAGAAAAAAAAAACTCACAGAGAGGATGTGATGATTTGCTGGGAATGAAAAGCAGAAGGTGAAAAGCAAAGGGAAAGGAGTCTCCGGTTTCAGTAAGGTTCTGTCTTTGGCAGGACTTCAGCAGGATGGCCTCAGCTAGATCTCTCCTTCAGCAAAACCTCCTTCAGACGAGAGCAAAGGTAAGGGAAGAAAGGGAAAGGGGCATCCCCATTTTATAGAGGGACGCCCCTCTTAATTGTAGCGCACGAGAAGCAGCGCCCCAGACTCGCCACGCGTCGCTTCAATCCCGGTGAACAGCCAAATGAAGGGTTACACGTGACAGCGACGGTCCGTCTCTCACCATGCCTCTGGTACGACATTTATCATCTCGGGCATACTGAACGACGCCCGCGTGCCCACCTTGGCAAAGCAATTATGATACCGTATTTATTGCCTAGGGCAAACAAAGGGCGTCATGATGAGGATCGCACGACAGCAAGATACGATTAGACAGGGCCAGCCCATCCACTCAAATCTTAGCTCCCGACCTTGGGGAAAACCATGGAGGTCGAGAGTTAGGGGGCAATTGTGTGTGGTCTTTTTGTAATCACAAGTTTATGTGGGGCCGCTCCCTGATTTCGGGATATCCTTAATCTCGGTGTTGTACAAGCCCGGCAGGAGCACCACCTCGGTTGGGGCCGTAAAGCCCATCTCGGTGGCCATGTCGCGAGTGTCCACCTTGGTCTCGGCCTTAAACCTGATCTCGGTCTCCTGTCACTTAACCATAAATGCGCTGCCGTGACGGGGATGGCGACCTGACAAATAGGGTGGGCGCCGGACCTAGATAAGTGGCACGCCTTATCTCAGGGCCACGTCCATAGGTATAGGGAGATGGTCCGATAGGACGTTCCCTTTTTACCTACCCCCACTCAGAAGAGAAAGGTACATACTGATAGGACTTCCATCTCTCCTCGAGGGATCCAGTCCAATGATGACTCTCACGTCTATATAATGCATGAAAAGAACTGTAAGAGGTACGCAACAAATCTCCCTCCCAGACTTCTCCTTCTCCATTTCTCTCAGTTATCACACTGACTTGAGCATCGGAGTACCTTCGGCTTCCTACAGCCAGGGGCTCTAACTTTTGTCTTCCTCTTTCAGGTCATCGGAGGTCCGATCCTTTTCCCTCATTTTCTCCAGATCATCAAACCAAGAGCTTAACCCTCTCCTAATCAAGTCCGTAATTTTTAGGCACTTACACCATTTATATTGTTTACTTGCCACGTAACCCACTATGCATTGGTATTGTAGGTGACAGATCCCCCATCCCAGCATTGAAGGAGGAGAAGTTTACAGAGGAACTGCAGAACGGGAGAGAATAGAGCGCAGACGATGTGCGTTAGAGCATCACGCTCACACATCTTTTGGGTTATGGCCGTGGAGGCCTTTTCGGATTGTAATTAATATTTTTGTGATTGCCAACTTCAATGTTTATGCATTTTAATATTCCGTACACCATAATATCTTGTCTCTAATTATTGTTGAAATATATGAACAGTTATTTGGTTAAACAAACTTCCGTTGTACTATTGAAATCTTTTGAGGAAATTTAACTGAACCTCACACATGCGTAATCCTGTGCATAACACACAAGTGGGATTCCCTTTCTATATTGCATCGTACTAATACATCAAGGTTGGGGGAATTCGGTATGCACCATGGGTTTTTCTGAACACACCCACTTCTAAAAAAAAAAAAAAAAGAGGCTTGCTATTGGAACACAAAATTTAGCTTTTCCCACACAATTTCTCTCCACACACATCACAATAATTAAAAAATGACATTTTTTTTTTCCACACACAACAGAAATCTCCATTTTAACCCTCTCTCCATTTCCCTCTTTCTTCCCACACACAGACGGTTTTCCTTCTCTTCACTAACATCGCCCGATCCATCTTTCTTCCCACTCTCTCCACTTCTCCGGCGTCATTTATCTCTCCGGTGTTCACAATCCTCTACACAATCTCCTCTTTCAAAGGTAAATCTCTATCTCCACCATTGTCATTTTATTTTTCTTCACCATTCATTCTTTACCATTTTATCCATCTTAGATTACCTTTTTTTTTTCATGAAAACTTGTTATGGGGATAGATTCTCATTCAATGTAAGTTTTTACAAACAATGGCGACGTTTTTCCATGCATTTGGGCTGGTTGTACACCGTCATCGCCATTTATTTTCCACACAGAAAGCACGGTTTGTTCGGACTTTCAGGTCCGAACAAAATGGATTTGTTCGGACTTTCAGGTCCGAACAAAATGGATTTGTTCAGACTTTCAGGTCCAAACAAAATCACTTTGTTCGGACCTTCAGGTTCGAACAAATTGACTTTGTTCGGAACTGAACATCCGAACAGTTTGTTTGAAACACCATAATCCTACAATGTTTGTATTTTTATTTCAGATATGGACCAACCGAGCTCTTCTAGGGTGTGACCTACTGCTTCAAACAGAAGGCGTCGCCACCGAGTGGAAGAGGTTGTAGAAGAACCTGTTCTTCGTGAGGAGGATGTTGAAGAACAACCAGAGATGGAAGAACAACCAGCTCATGGGCCACGAGATAGGTCGTTATTGACCAGCTTTGATACACATATAGCTGGGTATATTTGGAGTGGAAAGGTGTGTTTCGTTTGTTTCATATGAAGTTTGATTGATTTATTAAGTTGTGAAATTTTTCGATAATGATGTATCAATTGTTGACTGCAGGATCGAGGACCACTGAAGTGTCTAAGCCATGGTCAGAAAGTGTCATTGTGGCAATGGCAATTGAATGGGTCTGATAGGTTCAGGCGATGGATGTCCAGGTCCAGTTTGACTCCTTTAGTTACTGCATCATACCGCTCTGTCAATAAGATTATTGTATCGGGTTTTGTGGAAAGGTGGCAACCTGAGACTAACACCTTTCACATGCCATTTGGTGAGATGACCATCACTTTAGATGATGTTGCATCCATCATAGGCATCCCAGTGACGGGGCGGATTGTCTCGTATAATGATAGAATGATATATGAGGCAGCTCAAGCACTCCTTGTTGATGCACTAGGAGTAGAACCCATAGAAGCACATGATGAGCTGATCCAGGTGCGGGGCCAATCTGTTAGATTGGAGTGGCTACGGGAAAGGTTTGGTGGAATGTCTGACGATGATGGAGAGGAGATGGTTGATTGTGCAGTCAGAGCTTACCTTCTGTACTTACTGGGATGTACGTTGTTCACAGACAAGAGTGGCATAAGGGTGCCGATCATATTTCTTACACATCTGGTGGATTTGGAAAACGTACGTACATATGCATGGGGTATTGCTGCACTGGCATACTTATACAGGCAGTTGGGGTTAGCAACCCGGCGTGAAGTTAAACAAATTGCCGGTTACCTGACTCTACTTGAAGCTTGGGTGTACGAGCACTTCGAATGTTTGGCTCCAACTCCAAACATTCACTATCAGCCCGATCACCTTTGGGTCCATCGATGGGTCCCTCGTAGGGAGTCTGCGCCTTTACAGGCATTACGAGAGAGACTTGATTCCATGAGCACTGACTTGGTAATTACGCAAATTTTCTTACTCATTTTCTATCACATGAAGTCATTATTCTGTATTATGTATTTTCATATCTTATACTTGGATTCACAATTTTCAGGTCACTTGGGACCCATATCGTGATGTTAGGCGCTATCACCCTTTCAACGAGGTTGCATACTACTGTGGATGCATCAAGTACATGGATATTGTTGAGCCTTATCATTCGGATAGGGTGCTCAGACAGTTTGGGAGAGTACAAACTATTCCTCCACCGCCATTAGCCCCCATTCGCGCTACGCGGGGTCCGACTGCCCGTGACTACCATATCGCGTATCAATACATGAATCAAATTTGGGAGGGCTGGCCTAATCACCTACTGTCTGCATTGAACCGTAGTCAACCAGTAAGGCGTCCTGCAGATTGTGTTCCCGGGTATATGGATTGGTATAAACGAGTCTCGTGGAGGATATTACAAAACCCAAATCATCACAATAATTTTGCGCCCAGACCCGACGAAACATAGTCAAGCAATACGGTGGATTATGAGCATCGTAATTCGGATGCACTATTCATTCTTGATGAAGTCATGGAAAGGGGTGAGGACCATTGGGTTGAAGATCCACAGGGACTATATACCCATGTGAATCAGGTTGCCCACGTTTTACGGGGAATGTCCATTGCCGATGCTCAACGAACCATTCAACATCCCCACATGAGTGGACAGAGTTACACCCGCAGCAGGTCAACAAGGGGAAGGAACAACTGATGAAATATGAAGAAGTTTGACTAACAAAAATGAATGCTTGTATTTCTTTAGATTTTTTTTTGTAATTTGGATGGTTGTTATAAGACTTGGATCCTCTTTTAAGTAGTCTTTTATTTGGAAAGTTGTTGTTCTTTCTTAGTTAATTCAAATGGTATTTTGTTTATTTTACCTTTGATTTTATGTTTGGAATATGCTTGAATTGTTATAGATGTAGGACCATAAATCTTCAAAAGTGTATATGAAAATCTTCGAAAGGGAAGAATTGAACATTTGTTCGGAAACACAGTGCCGAACAAATGCCATTTGTTCGGCACTGTGTTTCCGAACAAACCCAGTTTGTTCGGCCCTGTGTTTCTGAACAAACCCAGCTTGTTCGGAAACACAGGGCTGAACAAACTGGGTTTGTTCAGCACTGTGTTTCCGAACATTAACTGTAACTCACATCACCTTTAAAAACTTGTAATAGGCGGCAAAACCAATACATCCTAGTAGTTTTAAAATTTGTACATACATCAAAGCATTCATTAAATACAATAAAAAGAAACTACTAAAACACATTCCAAACTCCATCAAATGTTTAAAAATAGTTATTACATGCAACATAAATTCGCTTGGATGACCAGGTAGTTCTATTCAATCCAAATCAATTGTCTCACATGTTGATACATCTGGAGTTACAAGCTCTTTGAATTGTACAATCCGATCCCTGTATGGAGTCTCCCAACCATTCGCACAAGAGTGATGAAATTGTCTCCACTTATTTGCAATAGGCGGAATTGGATGACCAGGTACTAAGAATAATTGAACAAAATGATTCCGATTAACAAAACCTATTGTTCGCTCGTTCCGAGAAGGTGTCGGCACTGGCACAGACCGCAATGGGAGGAAAGTCAGACACTGTTCTATGCTCAAGTGGTATAAAACCAAATTATAACGAGACGCTATGAGGTGCCCCATGTCAGGCATAGTCATCCAATAGTCCAAGCATGGGTTGTCATCATAGTATGATAATGCTTCCACCAATTCCTCAACTCTGTTCTCCACCACATATAATTGTTTATAGTGGTCTACATGTGCAAGCAACTCTTGTAATAAATCTCTCCTAACTTGTCTCCATTCATCCTCAGCTAGACCAACCAAACCAGCGATGGCTCTGAATCCACAGTTACCATCAGCTGCGACGTCCTTTACATGTTGAATGTAAGGCCTCAACCCCACAGAAATGAGAGAACATAATTATTAATGCTCCTTGACTTCGTACAAATCGCACTAATCTTTTCTCTTCTCTTTGGTTTGCATTCTAGCCGTCATTTATCTGTAACTTCTGTCATTACAACTGATTTAGGAGAGTAGCTATCATGTGCAGACGATACCAACTCAAATGCGCTTGGATCTCGTCGAGTTGAGGTGTCAACTTTCATACTTGGTCTACCTCTTGTTCTTGATTTTACTTCGGGTTCTATCAAATGAGTACTTTCTGGTTTTGATAGTTCTCGTATCTTCTTTAGAAGTTGCAGTTTTCTTGTGGAATCATATTCATTGAACCGTTTTTCCAGTAACTGCAAATCAGCCTTACAATCCAGGCCCATAGAAGAACTTGTTGACGGGGCAGTAGGCAACATATCAAGCTTACACCAATGCGGATGTATGCAACTTAGAGGAATAGGCCGCCCTTGACTTATATATTCTGTAATCTCATGCGCACAGGGCAATCCATGTGTGCGTCGAATAACAGAACCACAAACACTGGCGTCAATTCCAACTAGGTTGGCTCTCTTGGTTTCTGTTAAGATTCTCTCAAGTGCATTCTTAGAGACATTACCACGAAGCTCTTTGTATTCGGCCGGCTTGAAATTATGTTACACAATTGTCTTACTTTTCTCAAATGAAGCTTTGATACCGGTATGTTGCAACTCAAGCAAATTGTGGATTTTAGTCCAAACCGCTTCAAAATTTCCTTGACTTGATCGCAGCTGCCTTTTAAGCTGTGCATGTGAACTCTCAGCCCTGCATATGATTGTTAAGAGGTGAGACATAGTAATTAATAGGCATAAATCAAATAATTGGTATTTTTTTAAAAGTACCTGTTCGAAGTAGTATTCCCAAAATGGATACTATTGTCTGTCCATGCAGAAACAAATCTCTCTTTGTAATGATCTAACCAATTACCCTTCACGTAATTGAGTGCATCAGGATACGTACTGAATTCTTGATTTAGCTTACGTAGTTGTTCACCAAACTCCTCTTCTGTTGATAAAGACACTAACATATTCCGGCTCATAATAAACCTGTCCCATTTCTCTTTAGTTTCAAACAACTTTTTGCATCTCGCCAATACGTTTCTATTAATATGCCATTTGCATAATAAATGAGTTGCACTCGGGAATACTCTGTTAATGGCGTTCATGAGTGACAGTTCTCTGTCCGTCACAATGACATCGGGAAGAATACCATCACCAATAATTTCACGCAATACACCCAATGCCCATGCATAATTATCTTCGCGTTCTGCATGAAGGTATGCAAAGCATACAAAAAAAGTCATGTCTGTGGATGTGACTCCAACAACCTCCAATAGAGGCATGCGATAACGATTGGTCTTGTAAGTACAATCCATTATCAAAACATGTGGAAATGCACGTAATAAATCTAAACTGCTTGGGTGCGTCCAAATCAAGTCAGTTACAGTATCGCTGTCCTCACAAGTCTTATGTCATTCAATGTAATTATGCTCTGTTAGCTTCCCAAGCAGTTGTTGCATCTGACTTCTTCCACCCCGATCATTAACTTTATATCTGTAGCGTGCATTGTATATTGTCTTCATTGTGGTTACGTTTAATTCACTTCATTGATTCAACGTAACCAAAATTTATTTTGGTCTAACCATGCTCTTGGACATATCAACCAGCAACTGAGTTTCCTCCTTTGATAATCTGCCTGCAAAAGAATGCCCCTCTAAATGTTCTGCTGCCGAATGATTGTGCACGCCACATGTGACCTCCAACACCCAATCATCATTTGAGTCTAACTTTATGCCCTTTAATGCGAAAGGGCATCCACATTTTTTTGAACCGGTTTGTTTGACCCTTTTTCGCTTTTGACCCTCTTCATGCTTATATTGTCCACTTCTCTCGCATGCAATGAGTACTCTAGGTTTGACACCTATCCGAGCAACATTTGAAACCTTTATCACAATGACAAACCCGTTTTTCCGTCCTACACCACGAGCCCAACTGATCAACGAATCGCGACTGTGAAATATCTACAGTAAACAATTTTAATATGAATTTAGTAACAAATATTTATAATTTGAGTAATAAATTCACAATCGGACATACCTCTTGAGTTATAAACTCACTGGTATAATCCATGACAAACTCCGATCCAACCTGACTTTCCTGCGTAGAGGCCTACAAAAAATACATAATAATATGTCAATGTTCGGTATGAAACATCCGAAACATATGAAGTGTTCGGAACTTCAGGACCGAACACAAGCCATTTGTTCAGACATTAATGTCCGAACAAAAGCCATATGTTCGGACTTGAAAGTCCGAACAAAAGTCAGATGTTCGGACCTGAAAGTCCGTACATATCGAGAACCTGCAACTCGTTCCAGGTGAGAAAAAAATTAGAAAAAGAGGTAAAATAAATAAAAAAACACAAACAAACAAAGGAACTGGCCTTTCCAATACTACTTTGGTTTAAAGTTACAATTTGATTGTTGTTTTCTTCCTTCATTGCACTAGAGAGTACAGGAATGTAAGTGAAGATTGTTAGGGATTTTGTATTTGCAATTTGATGGATGCATTTGCACTTTAGCATCATTTGATTCACACACACTTGCATTGTTTTAGAAAACCTTGAAATCTTGATTTATACATGCATAGCTTTTAAGTTTTGGAAAAGTATTTGTTTTATGCATGTTTTGGTTCTAAACTTGGATGCATTGGTTTTAGAATCCAAACTCTTTTGAAAACCTAATTCTTGTGCATTATATTTGGAAAATCATTTTGAGAATTTAGGTTTGAGCATTGCATACATTCATCATTTTCAGAATCAGTTTTGTGTGCATTCTCTTTTGAAAAGAGTTTTTAGAAATCAAGCTAGCCTTTGTTTTTAAAGTTTCAAATCATTTTAGGCTCTTTGTGTTTCATGTTTTTAAACACCATTAGAATCTTTAAAATATGTTTTCCAAGCTTGATTTAGTGGCCAAAAGGTTCCCCAAAGAAATACCTTCAAAATATGCAAAGTTGGAATTTTTGCAAAAAGGGGGTGCCCTGGCAGTGTCGCCGGTCGACCGAGACCTGCTTCCCGGTCGACCGGGAACACTGTCGGGCGAGTGGGCAGTTT
This sequence comes from Cinnamomum chago, assembly GCA_038049695.1. Lineage (NCBI taxonomy): Eukaryota > Viridiplantae > Streptophyta > Magnoliopsida > Laurales > Lauraceae > Cinnamomum > Cinnamomum chago. Next base: position 50,159,703 of record CP142456.1, read on the forward strand.
CTGAACTGAAACTTGCCAACGGTCAAAAATATGACCGTTATGCCTTCCCGGTCGACCGAGACTTGTTTCTAGGTCGACCGAGGACTAGCCGTTGGACACTTTTTGGCTATAAAGTCCATTCATTTCCAACTTTTTTCAAGGCTTGACACATGAACCTTTGAGACCATTTTGGAGCCATTGAAAGGGGATGAAGTTGGAAAGGCTAGAAGGTCATTAGGAGAGCTAAAGCTTGGATCAATGAGTTAAACCACCAAGTAAGCTCTACCTTTGTTAATCATAGTTTTCATGTTTTGTTTAAGCTATTGGTAAATGATTTTGTGCATGATAACTATGATGTGTTGAATCCATTCTTCTCCTAATCTTTGATCTAATTAAGATTGGATTCTTCACCTTGGTTTCAATCCAAGTTGTTTTTAAACCTTACTTAATCATGCTTAGCCAAAGTCTTTGATTTCCTTTAATGCATGATTCTTTGTCTTGGTTGAAACCTCATTTGTTGTTTTCTTTCATTTGAACTTTAGTTAAATCTATTTGTTTTTGAAAACAACATTGCACATGCATCACATGTTCTAAGTTAGTCATTTTCATACAACTTGTGATTCTTTGATTTTCGTATCATTAACAAGTTATTAAACATACATGTGATTTGCATTAAACTTCAATCAAGTCTTTTATATGTCTTAAACTTTGAAATGCTTTGAGCATACATTTGAATAAGCCTTCTTTTTAAACTTGATTGAAGTCATCACACACACACATCATGAGCATACATCTTTGCATTCATATAGTGTTTGTGTGAGTTGTTTTAAACTTTCATATCCGCCTATTTAAGAGGCAATTTCATATGTGCTTTAAATTGTATCTCTTAGAGTGATCTTTTGTAAAGTCACCTTCTTAGAGAAAAGCTTTGTGTAAGGTTATTGCTTAGCCTAAGAAAAGCATCTTGTAAGGTTATTGCTTAGCCTAAGAAAAGTAAGGTTATTGCTTAGCCTAAGAAAAGCATTTTGTAAGGTTATTGCTTAGCCTAAGAAAAGCATTTTGTAAAGGTTATTGCTTAGCCTATAAAAGCACATTGAGAGGTTGTTGTTTAGCCTAGAAAAGCAACATTGTAAGGGTTATTGCTTAGCCTAGTAAAAAGCATAAATAGTGGAAATCCGGTGGGGTGTTGGATGCACAAGCCGGTAGTGGATGTAGGCACGTTGGCCGAACCACTATAAATATTGTGTTGTGGTGATTGCTTTGTGGTGATTGTTTTTGTTTAGCTTCCGCATATTGTTTGTCTAAATCATCACATTTGACTAGTTTGTTTTAAAGAAGTTATATTTGGTTTAAATTGGTCATAGTTGTAGCACACCCTATTCACCCCCCCCCCCCCTCTAGGGTTAGGATCCCGAGGATTTTCAATAGTGAAGATTAGTAGACAAGTGGATGGAGGAAGTAGAGAGTGAGAAGTAGAAAGTAAATGGCTTGAATAGGAGAAGAAAATGGAGGAATGTGAGTGAAGATGAGTTGCCTAAGGAAGATGGAGGAAGTGAAGAATGAGAAGAGTGAGAGAGGAAGAAGACCAGCCTGTGTGAAAAGAAAATAGGTTTTGAGTTTTTATTGGACTATGTCTATTTTGGTTATTTCATGAAGGGGCATGAATGTAATAAAAAAAAACAAGTTTCCTTGTGTGGGAAAAGCTAAATTCATTGTGCCAATAGCAAGCCCCAAAAAAAAATGACAAATGACTAAAATACCCATAAGTTCCGTGCATATTTTATGTACACGGGTGTGGAACGCCGTGCACATGATATATGCAGCCGTCAGGGTTCAGTTGCAGAAGGTGGAAGGGGAAGAGAAGAGAAGAAACTGCTTAGCTCACTGGAGGGAGAAGAGAGGGAAGCTCGCCCGTGATGGTGGGGCAGAGAGGGGAGCTAGCTGGAGGGAGAGATAGTCGCTGGTGATTGGGTGGCCATCAGGGTTTGGTTGCAGGAAGTGGGACGGGAAGAGGAGAGGATAGGAGAGGAGAGGAGAGTGTTTTGGGTATTATTGAGAAAGGGGGTGTGCTCAGCAAAACATGTGGGTGCAAATAGAATTTCCACAAGGTTGGTTCGGAGAACAGTCTCACTAAGGCATTGATCATTTCAAAATTCAAACCAGGTAGCACAAGAGCTTCCAGAAATAGCAAGGAGCACAAGGTTCTTCATATCTCAGTTTCACAAGGTCGATCTTTGAGCACTTTTGATTGCCTCCATAAACTATCAGTTTCAGTCTGGAGGAACGACCTGAGCACCCCAATATTCAGATTAGTTTGAACTTTCTGTTAGAGAAGGGGATATTAGAGTAAAGAGGGATAAAACAGGCGAGCGCACTTTCATCTTCTCAAAAAGGAAAATCCAACAAGTCTAACGTTCTTTTTTTACTGCCTGCATGGGAGTGAATTGTAAACTTATCCTAATCTATCAGCCCTGTGTTCTTCCACGCACTAACAGCTCTGCCGGGTCCTGATCCGCACCCTTTTCCAGTGTCTTCCAAGCTTCCCAAGTACACCACCCACATTCTCTGCCCAAGTAGTAGCCAGGCTGGCACTGCCAGCGGTCGATCAGCGGCACTGTGGTGAGAAGCAGCACCTCTTTACCACTGAGGCATCTCGCGCTTCTCAGAAGCCCAACAAAGCTAATGCTGTTAAGGCTAGTTTAACGGTGTTTTGATATTCTAGATTTGAAGGGATTGTCTCTGAAAAAGAGCGAAAACTCAAGGGCCCTTTTGAAATTATTTCATTCCCTGTTTGTCGTTGACGAAAGAAGCTATTAGCCCTGGAATCACTACCAAGCAGCTATACTTAAGTCTCAGGCGTGGATGTAGATGTACTGAGGGAAACAGATATTTGAGACTGACTGGATTGCTTAAAATACAGCAGTTAGCATAGATGCTACTTTGGACTTCTTAGCAAGTAGGTAGCTTCTTAGCAGTCTTTCTTACCAGTACATTCCAATCTGTAGCTGTTAAATTTGGCTTATCAGTCTGGTGCTTTTCCCTTGTCTGTAGTGTTTATTCCACTTAATTTGCATTTATAATTGAATACAATTGTGCATTTTGTTGACCAACCACATCAGCGTTCCTCTGGCAGCTCAGTAGGGACTCCGACGATATTAATACATAATCTTGATGATTAGAAGTTCTAGAAACTAGGTTTGATAAAATCTCAGCAGGCTTACTATTATTGTAAACATTTAGATCAGCTTTTGTAATGTCAGGAGCAGGCATCTGGGCTTGAATGAATAATAGCAGTGTAGCAAATCTGGCATAAAGATGCTCATAAACCAGGCCAATCTGAGTGACACAAGCGCAGCTGGGCTTAACTTGGACAACGGCTTTAGATTTGTACTGGGCCTAGTTTTGTTCCCCGATTAAAAAAGAATAAAAAAAAAAAAAATAGACCAGGACTGGGCACTTTCCTAATCCCTTTTTTCGAAACAAAAAAAAAAATTAAAATAAAAATTAAAAGGGCCTGTCTGTTTCGTGTAATTGATGGAATTCTACAAGTGATTAAAAATGAAGAATCAAAGGAGAATATCCAAAAAGGACCAACATAAAGCATCCCCTTTAATGGGAACTGAATAAATGATAAGCGTATAATGAATATGCAGCCATCGCCCTACTAATTCAAATCTTAGGAAAATCAAGGCCCGATCTACATTGCTAGCTTATATCCTTCACCCCTCACCTCTTAATAATCCTTCTCTGGAGCTCATTTGACCATGACCTTCTATGCATCCAGTTCCTATGCATCTATGCAAACAAACAAGCCCTAATAAGTGAAAAATCTAAACAGGTTATAATGGTCTGCATGGGCAGTATCAGTCTGTATCAGCCAACATTTGTTTCTTAATTGATCCTACGGACAAGTGCAAGTGATGTTTGATGAGGCTATACTACCTGGTTGTTGCAGATATTACAGAGTTGGTATTTAAATAAACCATGGATGGTGGTTTCTTGAGGTTAGGTTTTCAGCCGTCTTTGATAGCAGTAAAGTGGGAGAGCTCCAGCCTTCAGTACTGTTGTAGAAACCCTCTGATCTGAAACATTTATGAGGCTGGTTCTCCCATGAAAGTATAAGTTCAAAGTACCACTTTTAGACACGGTTATACTAACTCAAGTTTGGCTTTCAATGAATCAATAAGTTGACAAATCCAATTAAGACAATGACCGTCAGAAGTATGAATTCAGTGTAAATGGACATGAGAGAGAGTGAGAGAACTAAAAAATTTAATGGAAAATAATGGATAAAAAAACAATAGGGGAGTAAAAATCATGCTTTAATGGAGAGATTGATTGGGACGAAGAATCATGAGACCCCCAATAGGCCTTTGTATGGATCACTGAAAGCAGCTAGGTTGCCCGGACGAGAGAATATGACCTACACATACAACAAGGCAAGTATTAGGCGGAGCATCCCCAATGAACATTTTCTTTTCTGATTTGGTGACTTGAAGAAACCTAATGGCTGCAATTTGTTGACAATTTGCCTACATTTACAGAAGTTAAATTATATAATATCACATAAAGACAACACTTGAAAGCAGGAGAGAAGCAAATGAAATTAAGCTTGTATCCATAAACTGTTTCTATGTTTTCCCTCATGAGCAACTGCCATGGGGAAGTTGATATATCAGTGTGTTTTCTACTCCATGTGTGCAACCTTATGAGAAAGATCATGTGGCATGCCGGACAAGATTGATAAGATCTTCAAGAAAAGGTCCCAGTCTAAAGAATAATATTAATTTTGTTACCAATATGATATATTACATCAATAATCAGGCAGGTCGAGTGACATCCATCATAGAACAATATGCTTCAATATTCCCCAGGAGAGTCATCTTCTGGCCCCTCCATGTCTAATTTTGCCCAGGCATGTGCATTAGTGTTGCCTGTTGTAACTCTTCTACACCCTCTCAATGTGTCCTTAACATATTAGTGGTATGGTATGTTTTTTAGTCCTTTCTTCTGTTTTTGAAAGTAAATCCGAGTTGTCATTGTTGATTTTAAGTCACCGCCATATTCAAAATTATGTACTCCATCTCTTTCCTTTTTAGTATTATTATCAAATCTCTGCACTATGGTCTAACCCTTTATTACTCTTACTATGTTTTCAGGACTTGTTAATGGAGAGTAATCTTGGAATTGGTCATGGAGACAACGTCATATCTCCATGATCAAACTCCAGTAACTGTGGCATATTCATAGAGTTCTCTCCGTAACTTGAATAACCGTAACTTGAATAACCTTATAAACTCTTAAATCTACAAATACATGGGAACACATCTGAACCATCACAGGTTCTGAAAATCACTCAAAATTGATTGACAGATACTTAACTAGATTTTTTACAGTATCTTTAGACATTAGTACATTCTGGAAATAACCTGTATAGATGCCAAACCACCTGACAGGGTTAACAACCAATTAATCTGATAAGTGCAGCAGCCAAAAATTGGCAGGCAGATATCAGTCTTCCAGATTGATTGCCGTCTTCCGTGAGACATGGCAGGGACATGCCGTGGTCACGGCAGGACATAGATTTTACACATAAAAAGTGAAGTATCAGATACGATACGACTAGATACGTTGCCCATTTTGAAGAATCCGTGAATCATAGATGAAGATTCATTAAAGATTATAGCTAAAATGAGATTGTTCTTGAAGCTGAAGAGCATGAATGTGAAATTCCTTTTGAATAGAAGCAAGGATCATGGAATTCTTCTCCATCTATACAGTTGAACCATTATAGTAGTCTTGAGAAAATTTGTCCCCTTCATTTTACTTGGCCAATTCAGTATCTAAATATAACTTTCCACTTTAGAATTATTTTGACAGAAAAGGGATCTGTTTTTCTCATCTGAGGGGATTGGAACAGTTCCATCAAGATAACCACCCAAGCCTTGGCCTTCTACAAAATGTTTTAAGGTGAAACGACCAGCCCATATAGTTCTTGCCATTGAGTTTGATGGGGATAATATGAGATGAATGGCTTCATTCAAACTTTAAAAAGAAAATATCAAAGATCCAAAGAAATCATACTATCGTGATTAAAATTGCACAAAAAAGAAAGGATGGAAAATATTAAAAATTCATGTTAATTTGTCACTTGTGGCCCACCTTTAGAACCGCATGGTTTTAAAACACATCGTGTTGAGTTAAGACGGGGTTTGACTTATAAGCCTAGGGTTAGGACTTGGGTATTTCCAATGCGGGACTTGGACAAAGCCTCACAGTGCTACCCCTGCGGATTCCCCTTTCTTGACTAACAGGATCAATGATGAAAATAGCGGTAGTAGTGGGTGTAGCGGCCCGCCGCCAAAACGCTACATAGCGGGCACTACGTAGCGGCGTAGCGGTGCGATTTGGAAAAATCGTCAAAAAAATATGAAAACAATTGTAGAAAATCTAGAATATTGGAAAATGATAGAAAATGTATATATATATATATATATATATTTTAAAAGTAACTAAGATAAGGGGGCGTAGTAGTCCCCTCAATGTATAAGGTTCTGTATCGCTGTATAAATGGAAAATAATAGTAATGATAATTTTTTTCACATGTGTTCATGTTGCTTAGTTATGCTAACTTAGAAACTAATGAAAGTCTCATAAAAGAAAAAAACTATGTCATGAAGTCAAGACTTAAGAGTACTTGGAGAAAAAAAATACATCCACCAAAGGGGGTGTCTAATAGGATGTACTTAGAGAAAAGTCCATGAGAAGAACTCTCTGTATCGACTGTAATTCGGCGAGATCATGTGCTTTTTGGTGTTCTTTTAAACATAAAAGGATAGAAGAGTTGTGTAGAAATGTTATTTGGAGAGAAGAAGAAAATAAATAAGTCTTATTATTCAATTTTTAAAAATTTGGAAAGTAGGAATTTTCCTCACACCGTAGCGGCTTCGTAGCAGCCGCTACGGGTGCAACGATGGCCACCGCTACGGCCGATATATCGGCCCGTCATCCATGCACAGGATCACTTGATCTGGTCTTGCCTCAAGAGATTACCTAGGCGGATTGGGGTCTCACACTACTATCACAACCACGCCCAACTCAACATGATATTGTCCGTTTTGGCCCACGTACAAGCACGAGGACTTCCTAAGCGGTCACCCATCCCGGTACTGCTCCCGCCCGAGCACACTTAACTTCGGAGTTCTTATGGGATCCGGGGATGCACTGCTTTAAAACATGTCATGTATAGTTAAGAGGAGTTTGACTTATAAACCCAGAGTTTGGACATGGCTATTTCCTATGTGGAACTGGACAAAGCCTCACGGTGCCTATCGACGTATTCCACCCTTACCCCTACAGATTCCCCTTTCTTAGCTCACGGGATCACTTAACTTGGTCTTGCCTCTAGGGATTACCTAAGCGGATTGGGGTCTCACGCACTACCCTACCAGAAATAGAGTCGTCTTCAGCTCTGATATAATTCCGTGACAACCTGGGACCACTATCCATATAATATTGTTCGCTTTGGCTCATGGGATATCAAACTAATCTTTCCGCACGGTTTTTGTAATATCCTGAATTACCAGGGCCCAAGATTAGTCTGGCCCAGGTAGTACTTTAGTGGTTTCCTTATTATGGAATTAGTAGTAGCACTTATTAAGGAAATTGGAAATTTGAAATTTGAAAGTGTCCCACGTTTTGGGAATAGAGTTGTATAACAACTCTAATAAAGGAAATAAGGGAAAGATTGGAATTAGGAAGTTTTTGCAACTCTCCAAGTAGGACCCCTGTTGTTTATTTATTTTGTTAATTAGGAATGTCCCACGTGTATGATGATTGGAAAAGGAAAAGAGTTGTGAAAAACTCTAAATGGAAGTAGGAGAAGACTGGGACTCTAATTCCTTTTAGTATATATATTCAACCATCGACCATTAGGGTAGTATTCAATTTTCTTTCTTCTTGTTTGGAGAGCAAATTTGAGAGAGAGAACTTGATCTCTAGAATCCAGGGGAAGAAGAAGAAGAGGAAGGTCACTGACGGATGTCCTATTCGCGCCCGCACATTGCAAAAGCACGATTGCGTATCAAAGGTGAGTGAATCTTCTTAATTACTCTCTAATGGTGCTCTAGATGATTGATAATGTTGAATTTGCTTACACAGCAGTATGTAAAATCTGTTGATTAGAATGAAATCTATTTTGAATGCAAAGGGAGCCTGTTATATGGTTGCTGGAATGATAAAAGTGATAATGGAATGTAAATCCAGGGAAATCCATCGAATATGCATGGATTTGCTGAACTCAGAAGCATGTCGTTACTGGATAAAATACTGTTTTGGGGATGGTGGGGCCCCTGGCCCACTGGATGGATGATCTGGACCATAGGGCAGGAGGCCTACCCCTAGTCGATCAAGGTAGGTATGGACCCAAGGGAGGTGGGCCCCGTTTGGGCCCCCATCCATTCCATAGTAGTGCTTCAGACGTGAGCTTGAGGAGAAAAGGGTTGTATGTCGTCAGGGGCAGTGGGACCCATCAGTGGGTTTGATTGGAAATCAGAACCCCACATCTTGAAGTGGACCCCTGGGCGACCATAGAGTAGTAGGGCATCTGGGGTTTTGATCAGTGGGACCCACTGAGCAATGGATTCAATACAGTCAGGCGTGACTGTGTACAGGAAACTGTAATTCCCGTTTTTGACTTGTGGACCCCAGGACATGATCTGATGATGGATCAGATCCAATGGATAGATAGTTTAGCAGTGGTCGACCATCACCTACGAGGCTGATCATGGATTATGTGAGTGGGACCCACTGGATGTTACATGGGTGAGCCTTCAGGCGGGGACAACCAAATATTGGGTTCTGTTCATGGATCTGTGACAACTATAATTGGGTTTGGCCTAGGATTGGTAGGTGATGATCATATGGAGTTTATATACAGATAAATTAAAGATTAGATGATTAATTAATGGTGATTAAGTGACTGTGATCAATTTAGTTGTGGTTAATTATATGCATTATGATTACTTATGTATCTTATGTTTTGTTCTATGGTGTGGACCAACCATACTCCAATAATACCAATTATGAATTGGAGTGGGGCAAATAAACATTGAACTTAGTAAGGGTTGGGCCCACACTGTTGATATGTACATGAGGAAAATTGTTAATAATATTGAGTTGTGGTTGTTATGAGATGGTGAGATCCCAGACGTGGGATGCTGGACTTAGTGTCCGAGCCGTTATAGCGGCTGGTCCATAAGGGACGTGTCTGATGAGACAGGGTCATAGTGACCGGTATACATGTATACGATGGGCCTTTGAGGCGTGGTAATGTGCATGGGCACGGATATATATATATATATATATGGATGTATTTTTATGGCATTTAATATATTGATTCAAATATGTTAATCATGTGATATTATGTTTTATGATGCTTATGTAATTAGGAACATTTATTCACCAGTAATACTGATGTTGTGTTGCCCCCTTCAGGTAATCTTATTGCGGGTGGGATAAATCAGGACGACGCTCAGCACGTAGATTTTGGCATGCGTGGCTGAAGGGAGAGAACGAGAAATATTTTAATAAGCGACAAAAGGATTAGCTTTTGTTTAGCAATTGATTTAATGTTTAGTACATTATTAATTTGAGTCAGAACATGGGGATTTGGATTATTCAGAGATATTTGATATTGTTTGACTTTATTTAAATTAATTGAAATTACAGTTGATTTAAATGCCAAATCTCTTATGCGGGTAATTTGATAAATGAATGGTAAACATTGTCAAGTTATCACGATCCGGATATCCGACAGGGCCTCGGAATTTGGGTCGTGACAAAGTGGTATCAGAGCATAATGTTTTGGGAAATTAAAAGAATTAGCAACCCATAGGTCACGCGGTGAGGACGTTGGGGTTGTCAATGATCTTTTAGCTCACAAATTCTTTCTTCTGAAGAAGGAATAAGACAATGGACAATGTTATTGAGAATGAGAATGCAAACAACAATGTTCGACCAAACAGTGGAACTATGGAGATGCCGGAGTACGCTCGGCAAATGTTTGAAAGCTTTATGAAGGCGTATGCTCAGGTTCAAGAGCAGATCTCCGCTATTTATCACTATCAAAGTGAGAATGGCGAGGGACAGAGTAACAACAGAGATGGTTCGGGTGAAGGTAGCATCAATGGGAGCAGGAATCGTGAAAGAGATACCTTATACAAAAGATTCAACGAATTTCGCCCCAAGAGCTTTGAAGAAACAACTATTCCTTGGGATGCAAATAAATGGGCAGGACACATGGAAGGCATCTTTGAAGTTATGGGATGCTCAGAGCATCAAAAGGCCTTACTTGCAGCATTTAAATTACAAGGTGATGCGAAGGAATGGTGGAAGGCAGCCAAGAGGTCATTCAATGGACAAGAAACAGAGATTACTTGGACCTTCTTCAAACGAGAGTTTATCAAGAAGTTTATACCAGATCATATTAGGGCTTAGAAGAAGAGAGAGTTTGAAACTTTGGTACAAGGAAATTTGACAGTAGCCAAGTACGCTCTTAAGTTTACTGAGCTGTCACATTTTGATGAAACATTGGTGGCTACAGAAGAAGAAAAGATGGAACGATTCGTGAACGGTCTTAGACCAGACATCAAAAAGGACGTGAAGATGCATGAACCAATGCTGAAGCTTTAAGAAAAGCTTTCGTCTCAGAAGAAGCAATCGAAGATATAAAGAGACAGACTCAAATGACGTCCACTGAAGGGAAAACAGATAACCCCAACCACTAGTTCCCCAATAAGAAACAAAAAACTGGAGCCAAGCCGGTCTGTAATCATTGCGGAGGATCACATGAAACAAATCAATGTCGGAAAAGACCTGGAGTGTGCTTTGGGTGTGGAAAAGGAGGTCATAAGGTAAAAGATTGTCCAGAGGTCAGGGAGAGAAATCAGACCAAACGGAAAGGTGGATGTTACGGTTGTGGTCAGGAAGGGCACCAAGTCAAGGACTACCCCAGTAAGCAGGGAAGGAATCAAATCCAGACACAAGGACAAGCACCTCCGCAAAATCAGCAGGGTCGAGAGCGTCCACAAAACCAGCGTTATTATCAAAACCAGACACACCAACCCCGTGGAAATCAGCAGAACCCACCCCAAGGACAGCATTACAACCTTGGCAGGAATAACCAGGGAGGGAATCAGACGGGACAGCAGTAGAATGGAAGGCTCTTTGCCATGACTCACCATGATGCGGAAGCGGCCAACCATGTAGTAGAGGGTATGGTATTAATTTCCAATTATGAAGCTAGTACTTTATTTGATTTTGGTTCAACTCATTCTTTCATCTCGCATACTTTTGCTGCCAAGATAGAAAATTCCCCCTCAATTTTGACTAATGCATTAGTGGTGTCTACACCCACGGGTGAGCAAATATGTACTAGAACCATATTTTATAATTGCATGATAGCGATTGGGCAAGCCCTGATGCCGGCTGACCTGGTATTGTTACGTATGAACGACTTTGATGTTATACTGGGAATGGACTGGCTTACTAGGTATCGGGCTATTTTAGACTGCTTTAACAAAGTAGTTGGATTTAATTTGAGGGGATTTACTCATGTTAGTTTGGTGGGAAAAATGAGACCTGTCCGGTCAATGGTTATCTCAGCCATCAAAGCTGGTGAGTTACTGAGGAATGGGTGCAAAGGCTTTTAGCCTTCATTTCGGAGGATAAACCGAAACTAAGTATAAAAGATATTCCCGTTGTTAGGGAATTCCCTGACGTATTTCTGGATGACTTGCCTGGATTGCCCCCAATTCGGGAGGTCGATTTTACTATTGAAATAATGCCGGGTACGGCCCCGATTTCTAAGGCACCCTATCGAATGGCTCCTGCGGAATTGAAGGAACTTAAGGATCAATTGGAGGAACTATTGGACAAAGGATTCATCAGGCCTAGTGTGTCCCCATGGGGAGCACCGGTGTTGTTCGTAAAGGAGGAGGATGGAACCTTGAGAATGTGCATTGATTATAGGCAGTTAAATCAGGTGACCATTAAGAACAAGTACCCTCTACCTCGCATTGATGAACTGTTTGATCAATTGTAAGGAGCGAAATACTTTTCCAAAATAGATCTAAGGTCCGGCTACCATCAGCTGAGAGTAAGGGAGGAAGACATTCCCAAGACGGCGTTTCGGACGCGGTATGGTCATTACGAGTTTCTAGTCATGCCTTTCAGATTGACCAATGCGTCAGCCGCCTTCATGGCATTGATGAACCAAGTTTTTCAACCCTATCTGGATAAATTTGTGGTGGTATTTATTGATGATATCCTCATCTACTCTAAAGAAAGGCAAGAACATGACGAGCATTTGCATACCTCCTTGCAGCTATTGAAGGACAACCAGCTTTATGCCAAGTCGAGCAAGTGTGATTTCTGGTTGGCGCAAGTAACCTTTTTGGGGCACATTATTTCCGGAGACGGATTATCGGTAGACCCTACCAAAATAGAAGCGGTTATGAGTTGGAAGCGACCTGCAAATGTTTCAGAAGTTCGAAGTTTCTTAGGCCTGACAGGCTATTATCGAAGGTTCGTACATGGATTTTCTACGATTGCTGGACCATTGACCAGACTCACAAGGAAGGATGTTCCATTCACTTGGGACGAGAAATGTGAAGATAGCTTCAGAACATTGAAAGGTAAACTGACATCGGCACCAATACTCGCCCTTCCTGCTGGGAGTGGAGGATTTGTTATCTACTGTGATGAGTCGTTGTAAGGGCTAGGGTGTGTTCTCATGCAGCGTGGAAAGGCAATTGATTGCATATGCTTCCAGACAGCTAAAGGTTCATGAACAAAATTATGCTACGCACGACTTGGAATTGGCAGCTGTAGTTTTTGCATTGAAAATTTGGAGACACTACCTTTACGGTGAAGAATTTGAAGTTTATACAGATCACAAGAGCCTCAAATATGTATTTTCTCAAAAAGAACTGAACTTGCGGCCAACGAAGATGGATGGAATTCTTGAAAGATTATAATTTCTCTATATTTTACCATCCAGGAAAGGCGAATGTTGTAGCCGATGCCTTAAGTAGGAAATCAGCACAGATGGTTTGTCTTACCGCTGAGTGGCAACTACTTGAAGAGATCAAGGACTTGGGTGCAAATTTATGGCCTATTGGTGAAAAAGTACTATTGGGAAGTTTCAAGGTTCAACCTGAATTAATTCAGAAAATAAAAGATCATCAACGAGATGACAAGGCATTGGTGGAAATCTTCGACAAACTGGATAATAAACCGGACTTCTCCGTTGTTAATGGCGTGTTATACTTTCAAGGGAGACTTGGTGTTCCAAATATTCGGGAAATCAAAGATGAAATTTTGAAGGAAGCACATCACACAAGATATACTATCCACCGGGGGAACACCAAGATGTATCAGAACTTAAAAATCAGGTTTTGGTGGATCGGTATGAAAAATGATGTTACTGAGTTCGTTGGACGGTGTTTTACCTGTCAACAAGTGAAGGCTGATCATAGGAAGCCGGGGGGATTGCTGCAGCCGCCGTTACATATACCAGAATGGAAATGGGAACATATCACTATGGATTTCATTTCAGGATTTCCCAGGACCTCAAGGCAAAATGAAATCATTTGGGTAATTGTGGATTGATTGACCAAGTCAGCACACTTCATACTGTTGAAAAGAAGAACTACCATGGAACACCTGGCCAAAACATATGTTCGGGAGATTGTGAGGTTGCATGGCGTTCCTGCATCAATTGTATCAGACAGGGATACCAGATTTGTTTCACAGTTTTGGAAGAGCTTACAGAAGGCTATGGGTACGAAACTGAATTTTAGCACGACATATCACCCTCAGACTGATGGACAGACGGAGCGGACCAATCAAACTCTAGAAGACATGCTTCGCGCTTGTGCTATAGATTTCAGTGACAGTTGGGATGAGCAGTTATCGCTGGCAGAGTTTGCTTATAACAATAGCTATCATTCGAGTATCCAGATGGCTCCTTTCGATGCCCTGTACGTCAGGAGTTGTCGCTCTCCAATTTGTTGGGAAGAAGTGGGCGATAGCCGGATTTTAGGCCCTGAATGGGTACAAACCTCTACTGAGACTATTAAGAAAATCCGGGACAGATTGAAGACTGCTCAGAGTCGCCAAAAGAGTAATGCAGACAAACGCCGACAAGAACTAGAATTTTTGGTAGGTGACTCGGTATTCCTAAAAGCTTCTCCGACGAAGGGAGTGATGTGATTCGGCAAGAAAGGAAAGCTAAGCCCGAGATACATTGGACCATTCAAAATTACAGGGCGCGTGAGTGATGGGAACGCTTACGAATTGGAACTACCACCGCAGTTAGCTGGAGTTCATAAGGTATTTCATGTATCCATGTTGAAAAAGTATGAACCAGACCCGTCTCATGTGTTAGATTTCGAACCAATGAACTTACAGCCAAATTTATCCTATGAGGAGCGCCCTGTTGCAATCGTAGACACCAAGGAGAAGGTGTTGCGGAGACGAACAGTCCGACTAGTCAAGGTGCTCTGGACACATCAGGATCCAAATGAAACTACATGAGAGATCGAGGACGAGGTCCGAAAGAAGTATCCGCATCTTTTCACCACAGGTAAGTTTTAAATTTGGAGGACCAAATTTCCCAAGGAGGGGAGTATGTAATATCCTGAATTACCTGGGCCCAAGATTAGTCTGGCCCAGGTAGTACTTTAGTGGTTTCCTTATTATGGAATTAGTAGTAGCACTTATTAAGGAAATTGGAAATTTGAAATTTGAAAGTGTCCCACGTTTTGGGAATAGAGTTGTATAACAACTCTAATAGAGGAAATAAGGGAAAGATTGGAATTAGGAAGAAGATTGGAATTAGGAAGTTTTTGCAACTCTCCAAGTAGGACCCCTGTTGTTTATTTATTTTGTTAATTAGGAATGTCCTACGTGTATGATGATTGGAAAAGGAAAAGAGTTGTGAAAAACTCTAAATGGAAGTAGGAGAAGACTGGGACTCTAATTCCTTTTAGTATATATATTCAACCATCGACCATTAGGGTAGTATTCAATTTTCTTTCTTCTTGTTTGGAGAGCAAATTTGAGAGAGAGAACTTGATCTCTAGAATCCAGGGGAAGAAGAAGAAGAGGAAGGTCACTGACGGATGTCCTATTCGCGCCCGCACATTGCAAAAGCAACGATTGCGTATCAAAGGTGAGTGAATCTTCTTAATTACTCTCTAATGGTGCTCTAGATGATTGATAATGTTGAATTTGCTTACACAGCAGTATGTAAAATCTGTTGATTAGAATGAAATCTATTTTGAATGCAAAGGGAGCCTGTTATATGGTTGCTGGAATGATAAAAGTGATAATGGAATGTAAATCCAGGGAAATCCATCGAATATGCATGGATTTGCTGAACTCAAAAGCATGTCGTTACTGGATAAAATACTGTTTTGGGGATGGTGGGGCCCCTGGCCCACTGGATGGATGATCTGGACCATAGGGCAGGAGGCCTACCCCTAGTCGATCAAGGTAGGTATGGACCCAAGGGAGGTGGGCCCCGTTTGGGCCCCCATCCATTCCATAGTAGTGCTTCAGACGTGAGCTTGAGGAGAAAAGGGTTGTATGTCGTCAGGGGCAGTGGGACCCATCAGTGGGTTTGATTGGAAATCAGAACCCCACATCTTGAAGTGGACCCCTGGGCGACCATAGAGTAGTAGGGCATCTGGGGTTTTGATCAGTGGGACCCACTGAGCAATGGATTCAATACAGTCAGGCGTGACTGTGTACAGGAAACTGTAATTCCCGTTTTTGACTTGTGGACCCCAGGACATGATCTGATGATGGATCAGATCCAATGGATAGATAGTTTAGCAGTGGTCGACCATCACCTACGAGGCTGATCATGGATTATGTGAGTGGGACCCACTGGATGTTACATGGGTGAGCCTTCAGGCGGGGACAACCAAATATTGGGTTCTGTTCATGGATCTGTGACAACTATAATTGGGTTTGGCCTAGGATTGGTAGGTGATGATCATATGGAGTTTATATACAGATAAATTAAAGATTAGATGATTAATTAATGGTGATTAAGTGACTGTGATCAATTTAGTTGTGGTTAATTATATGCATTATGATTACTTATGTATCTTATGTTTTGTTCTATGGTGTGGACCAACCATACTCCAATAATACCAATTATGAATTGGAGTGGGGCAAATAAACATTGAACTTAGTAAGGGTTGGGCCCACACTGTTGATATGTACATGAGGAAAATTGTTAATAATATTGAGTTGTGGTTGTTATGAGATGGTGAGATCCCAGACGTGGGATGCTGGACTTAGTGTCCGAGCCGTTATAGCGGCTGGTCCATAGGGGACGTGTCTGATGATGCAGGGTCATAGTGACCGGTATACATGTATACGATGGGCCTTTGAGGCGTGGTAATGTGCATGGGCACGGATATATATATATATATATATATGGATGTATTTTTATGGCATGTAATATTTGGATTATTCAGAGATATTTGATATTGTTTGACTTTATTTAAATTAATTGGAATTATAGTTGATTTAAATGCCAAATCTCTTATGCGAATAATTTGATAAATGAATGGTAAACATTGCCAAGTTATCACGATACGGATATCCGACAGGGCCCCGGAATTTGGGTTGTGACAGTTTTAAAAGGCCTCATATGGAGTTAAGGCTAGGCCACACTTATATGCCCAGGGTCAGGGCATGAATATTTCCAATGTGGGACTTAGTGTAGTCCAAGCCCCCTAGGAGCATGAGGCCTTTTAAAATCGTGAGATAAGATTGAGTTGAAATCCCATGAGCCAAAGCGGACAGTATCATGTGGATAGTGGGCCAGGGTTGTCACATAATTTTTGCAAAATAATTTTGATAAAAACTCAAGATTCTCAAGAGAGATGGGTGACTAGATTCCAACCTTCTTGTTGTGATAGATGAAAGGCAGTGGGCCTCACCAGTAGATGGAAAAATCCAGATTGTTGTTGGAAATTTCATGTGCATCGACCAAGAGCTTCAAGAGATAGATCTGAGGTCAGATCTAGGAAACTCCCTAGGCACATTTGGTAAATGTCCTCGACAAGGAATCCTTGTACTTTTTCTCGCTTGCTTAAAAAATCCATGTTTGAAATGCTATGGAAAATCGCTGGAAAGATTCACTGCTTCATCGTTTTTGAACATTAATAAGATTTGACCACCCCCCATCCGATTTCGGCTTCCCGTGCAAATGAAAGCGGATGAATGGTAAAATAGACGCTAGTTTAGGGATCACCGGTTTGTTCTTTGGAAACCTACTTTATGGGTCATTTAATTAAGATCTGAACCATTAATCATATTTAAAAGGCCCAAAACGGCTTGGAGGTCAAATATCATAATTCCACAAACCATTGTATCAAAATTTATGGACTCCTGCGGGCCCCTTTTGAAAAATCCCAAACACAGAAGGTCTTACGAAGGCTTAAAACGGCGATGGAGTCAAATTTGGCATCATGATTCATCATGGATCGTGAGAAAATTGCGAAAAACTCCAGACCGTTGATCTTCCATAGTGCAAAAAAGCCAATTTTCTGGCAGTCCATTTTTCTCAATGTTTTGGTTCTTCTAGGCCCCAAAATTATGACCGAAACTGTCCATAATATCCAGAAAACAAAAAACGAACAAGGATTCAAATTTTGGCTGTTGATCCATCATGGATTTTAAGATATTGGCAAAAAAAGTCCAAACCCTACCCCATTTGCAAGATCTGAACCATTCAAATCTCCAAAGAGCCAATAACAGCTATTGGGTGAAAGCTCAGCCCTTGATTTTTCATGGATTTTGAGAAAACTGCTGAAAACCTATAACCGTTGGATCACACATCCTGCAAATGGTAGGAATCCTCTTTGTTTACCAAACTTGTGACTCTCCTCATAAATCCTATTTGCGGATATCTTGGTTCCAGGAGAACGTGGGAAGTGGAAATAGAGGATTCCTCTGTTTACCAAACGTGCCCCCAAATGATTTGGGATTGTCGGAAAGGATACTAACGATTTTGTGCAGATCAAAACAGAAATTCATTGCATTTCAGCCGAGAAAATCCAAAATGACCAGAGAAATATGATTAGTCCTTATGGACTTTTCCACTCCTGAAAAATAACCTTTATCCAACAACACATGAAAAAGAGATGGGCACAAGAACCCAGTTGTGCAGGACTTCCAAAAATCCCAAATGAGATGCGCCCTACTCTCTTCGGCAATATGGTTTACACAAAAATCGAATTGTGCACACTAAGATTAAAACCCAAAAGTGTTTCAGAATCTTTAGGCTCTAATACCATGTAAAGAGGGAAAGGAGAGAGGAAGGAACTGCATATCCTTGTTGGTATACTCATGATTTATATATAGAAACATAGTTACAAAGATTTACATTAGAGGAAGGAGAGAAAATAAAGGAAACTTCTGCACTCTTATCTAAGACTTGCAATATTCCAACAGTAAGTACAAACACAATCAGTAACTTGGGCCTGTGGGCCATGGGCTTGTGGGTCTTGGAAGCAATTTGGACCTTGTGTATCTCTACACACCAATATCAGTCCTTTGTGAGGAAATTGATGTTGGTCGATTCAACCATTATCATTTTATTTTATTTTAATTATTATTATTATTATTGGGGGTTGGGGGGTGGGGGTAGGTGGGGGGTTTGTTAATATGCACATATGGACCGGACCTGTCACAGCTCCACTCATGGGTCAGGCCCACTTGATCAGATTCAAGTGTAACAGGATAGGAGTAGATTTAGTTAAACCCCAATTAAGGGGATTCAATTGATGTAATACATTGTAAATCACACTAATGAGGGGAATTGAGTTTCTGTAAATATCTAAAAGAGAAAAATATATACATGTATGTATGTATGTATATGAGGAATTCTACAGAATGCCCTCTTAAAAAGGGTATTTTTGCCCTATTTCTCATCGAGATGAAGACTTTTTCTCCCCTTTTAAAGGGACAATTGATTACCTTCTTCTATTTTTCCCTTCTTTAAAAAAAAAGGGTAGACCTGTATATGAGTTTGTGAGCAAACATTTATGAGTTTCATTGTACGTATATTGACAAGTTTCACGTGAAGATTTTCCTTCATGAGAATGAAATGAATGAATGAATTTGATATTCCATAAGTGTAGATCATGAAATTATGGACCTACAAATTTTGTATGAAATAAAAATCTCCCATATTTGTATTAGAAAAAAAAGTAATTTTCCTTGATGAGAATGAAATTATGGGCCCACAATTTTACATGAAACGAAAATCTCCCATGTTTGTAGGAGAACACAAAGTGGAACAGACAAAGATTTAAAAGCGGAAGCTACATTGGGAGTTGTCTTTATTTTTCTTAAATGTCTCCACTGCATTAAATGATGCATAGCACATAGCTGCTTTTTACCGGACGAGGAACGGGGGCGTTTCAGTTTTGAAAATGCTCGTGCGTCATGTAGACCTCCTCTCTCTCTCTCTCTCAACATACATACATACACATACACACACACATAAAGGGTCCAGTCCAAATGAAAAAAAGACACAATTTTCTGGAAATAACTTTTCTTTACTTCATTTGATAAAAAGAAATATATTAACTAACTGGTATGGAGATAGTTATCCCTTCCAAGACGGTTAACCCGAAATAAACTCATCATGAGAAGATTTTCCTCAGTAAAGCTATATCAAATTGTACATTCTGAAAATAACCAATAAGAATTCCTAGGCGCTGACAGAAGGTCTCAATGAAAGAAAACAAGGGAATATTCATGAGCATTAAGGTAAAGAACTTCAAGTTAATAAAATACATGGTAAATTAAAACATCGTTAAGGAGGAAAGGACATGAAAATCTTGAAAAGCAGAGAAGAAATCAGCCAAAATGCTAACATGCTAATCCAGATAATAATACCTGATAATCTGCAAGTGTAAGTGAATTGAAACCAGCAGCAGAATAGATGAAATAATAGTCCCATGTGCGTATGAACTTCTCATCAAATCCCATTGCAAGAACTTTACTGTGTATGTAAAAAAAGGAAAAAAATGAAAAAAAAATCATGTCAGAATCAAGATTCGCTAAAAAATTCACGTTCTTGCCATCTTGATTAGAGTCAACATCATAAGTGGAAGTAGGTCAAGGCTTAATACAAGGGACTCCATAATAAGGATACAACGCTGCAGCACAAATGAGATAGAGCTATTTCTTATAGGATCAAGTCATATCCTCAAGACAAAAATAACAACCGTACATTTTAGTGAAAATAAATACCTTTTCCTAGCCATGAAATTCTTCCTCCAACATCTTAGCGTCTGGTAGTAATGAATGCCTATATTTTCCACATGTTCCACACTGTATTTTGGGACAGATACTTGTTGGGTGAATTTACAAAAGAAATAAAAGAAAAATAGAAGCAATAATTATGTAAAAAATGCATTTCGGATGATTAGTGCTAACCAGAGTCTGGATGCAGCAGCCATCGCAGATGTTACCCTGCTTAAAGAAGGTAGGCATCCGCCAGGAAAAATATATTCCTTAATGAAGTCAGAACTTCTCCTGTACTCATCATATCTCTCATCTGGTATTGATATAAACTGCACCAACAACAACATAAAGAAATACATGAAATGACAGCCCTAGTAATTTCTATTAAATGAAGCAACAATCGCAACTTATGAACTGAATGATGAAACATTAAGGAATTTAGGGTAACTGTTCAGACAAGAATTTCATTATTTACAAGGGCATGTTATATTCAATGTTGAAAGATCCACAACAGAAGCTATTTTCCTATTGAAAGAACATCTGGAAAAAGATTTTAAGATGAGACAAAGTTTTCATATCGTTTTCTCTGATTTAGAGAACCTAAGCAGTACTTGGTATTATGCATGCATTTGTATACAACATCAAATGACCAGCGGCAGAAAGAAATATGGAATATGTTTGTGTTCCTTCCATCAATAATCCGGATATCTAAACAAATATACTTCTACTAAAATGATTTTAAATAAAAAGAATAAGGCTTCGATGATGTAATGACAACGAACTAATGTATGAACTATCAAAATTATAAATTACAAAAAAGTCTTGAATTAAAGAGAGAGAAAAAAAAAACCGAAAATTCATGTAGAATCAATGGTTGTTGACCCCTAATATTTTTTCCATTTGACCCATTTCTTACTAAATTATGTTACTCTTCATTTGGGTGTAGGGAGGCGGCAGGTGGGCATGCATATCTGTGTATGTGTGTGCACACATGGATGCATGTGTGCATGTGCATGCTCGCAAACACGTTTCTGGGGTGATCGCCTACTCACTATCTGCAAATAATATCTGCACACCTCCCATGCGGTTCGCATGGATGGATGCCAACGTATGACTGTGGATTAGGTTTGGGCAATATAAAAAATGTTAACACCGTCAAATCATCCAAATGCCTTATTAAAGTTCATATATAATTACTTTTCTAAAATTCTATATAATTGGCCGTTTGGAAGCTCTAATATAATTAAAAAGAGCTAATTAGATTAAGGACTAAATTACAATGTAGATACCACCATTTGCATCATTTTGAAAATTTTTTGAGGTTCTTTTCATCCACAACACTTGTAAATTTTGCATTGTCCACCTCCATCCGCTTTAGTAAAATATGCTCTAAAAAAAAGAAGCTGCCATTAGCTTATATTTTCGAAGGCAAAATCTCTAATTTGTAAATAAGCTCTAAACTTAGAAAATACAATTAGAGGTCTACCAAATGCTCTAATATGTAAATAAGCTATAAATCACAAAATAAGAGCTTAATTTTACAGTTACCAAATACCCCTAACAGTGAATAAGGGTGGATGAGTGTCACATTAGTGTGGATGTCAATTCATTCAATCAGTCGTGCATAAAGAAAAAATACACACGCAACTGTTTGTAACCAATGTTTTAGTTAGTAATTTATTAAAAAAGGGTTTAAATGAGCCAGTCTTGACTTTAGAACATCAATCTCGAGCTGGACAAAAGCTTGGTTTCACCATTGAATTGGTTAGATGTTCGTAAACTCAACTAAGCTCCAAGTGCTTCAGTAATCTGTGTTGTTCAACTGATGAGTACAGACTACAGGGTACCACATAATTAATGAAACGACATATCATATGTTGAGAAACAAGGGTTTATTTGTAATTACGGGCAATTGGGTTTATTATTAATTCTGATAATAAGTTTGTCTTAAATTAAAATAAGGAGAAAGTAGGTTTCTAATATGGCCACGATTAGGTTTCTTAGTTTGAGTAGACATTTTTTTGTTGTACTTTATAAATAGCCATTGGCGATTCACAATAATACAATCAAAGAATTTAATCCAGATGTAGCACTAAAATTTCAACATGGTATCAAAGCTTATGTTTAGTTTTAGGTTTTTTCTTTTTTTTCCCCCTCTTTTACTAATTTCCCTTCAATTCTTTCATCATTCAAAAAACCCATTAATAAACCCTCAAAACCAAGTTTAAAAATTCTGCAACTAATAGCAGTGTCCACTATGCTTTTCCATTAAAACTACACTTTTTTAAACTCTAAATAGCAAGACCCAACCCTAATTTTATAATTGGAAATTAGAGGGAAATTAAGATTGGTGTTTTAGAGAAAAAGAGAAGACCTATAACCAGAGCAATCAGATTAATTAAAGACTTTCGGGAAGGTAATTGAGGGATGTGATTGAATAGAGGATTCAATCTCTGGCGCATTCAGATGACTCAGACTGACACCATAGGGTTTGACTCTGAGTCAAGTAGAGGCATGTTTGATTTCTGTAAATTTCTAAGGAGCAACGTTCCATTAAAGCTGTTAGTGTAGCACAGCAGAAAGGAAGAAGCAGATAGCAGAGGTTTTTAATCCGCTTGTTGAAGACATCGGCAACATATTTTTGCATTCTGTTGACTTTTCATTGAAGACAACTTGAGTTGTTTCTGGAGTTTTTTTCCAGCAGCAGTTCAGAGGTCTTTGTTCACAAATTAGTTCGTCATGTAACCACAGTTTGTGTGCAGCTTTAAGTCCACAGACACAAGATTCCAAATGAGGATAGTTCAAAAGGACCTATACCTGTGTGTAGTTTTCAGCCTATTCCAACGTTGCAGTGGGGGGCAGATTTGGGAAAGTTCATTAAAAGGTGTTCTAGCAGGTGTGACAACAGTCCTTTGAAGGTTGTCTGAGGGGCTCCTCATAAAAAGATAAATCGTAATGGCCTACTCATCAAAGTGAGCAGTTTCATCTTTCACGTGGGCTTTCCTGCATAGGTACAGAAGTGTGGACCTAACCATCCAAAGGATCATCCATGCAGCATGTGACATCATCAAGTTAGCCGTGTCAGGAAACAACCAACACTGAAGCAGTTAAAAGCCTGACAATCCAATTGTCCAAAACAGTGGGGAAGTATGTATGCATAAATCAGAGTGTCACATTGGAAGCGCTACAGGCTCATTCCACAGACATTCAGAGCTTCAGATCTGTGCATGTGTGGCATTTGCAGATGTTAGGGTTTATAGGTATGTTCAAGTGGGGAGAAAACTCTATGAAGACTCACTCCACAGTTACTTGGTAGTGTGAATCCAAGTATTTAATGAATTATAGGTCTGTTAATCCATTATTAGCGTACAGAAGAGTGTTCAGCCACTGAAGGGTTGCATGTAAAACCTACTCAACCACTAAGGAAGACTGCAATGCAGTGGATTATTCTAACATCTTCGAATATGCATTCTAGCATTCAAAGGTGCAGTTTAAATCAGCAGTGTTATTGATTGTGTTGTTTATGTTGTGGAGCACATGAAGTTCTCGCTCCATTAGTCAGGTTGCAATCAGCTCAATGATCCACACAGGTGTTGAAAATCGAGCTAGCAAAGTTCTTCGCCTGAGTAGGCATGGAAAGAAAGCATATCAATGATGTTTATTCCAAGCTATTCATTGTCTATGTACCAGCTTGAGGGGGAGCGTGACAAGGGTTTACTTGTAATTATGAGTTATTGGGTTTATTTGTAATTATGATAATAAATTTAGATTAAAATTAGGAGAGTGATATTGGAGTTTTCTATTACTATGGGATTAGGCTTTGTAGTATGGTTATGATTAGGTATCCTAGTTTGAGAAGACATCTTTGGTTGTACTTTATAAATAGCCATTGGCATTCACAATAATACCAATCAAAGAACTCAGTCAAGATGCAGCTCTAAAACTTTTGTACTACTATAACCTTTTCATTGGGGCTTGCAAATGACGCCTCTTACATTGAAGAAAATAATTGCTAAACACTAGCGCTATAATATGTTAATGTTTCTTATAAATATTTAGACTGGGAAATCAGGCTAAAAGCCAGGTTCACTAATAATGGGGTGTACTGACATAAACACAATGGTAGATGCAACCATTAAAGTATAAAGATTTTATGGTCGAGGATTCTTTGGTATACTTGCATGGGTTACTTGTCTGTGCATACTCATACTTCACATAACACCTTTTGGGGGTAGAAGTTAGCACCCAGTGTTAGGAAAAAGCAATGGATAGATGTGTTCTTTTTTCCTTGTGAGGTTGCTCAAGTAGATGGTGCAACAATAAAAGGTCACTGTACCTTGGAAAGCAGAGTTTGATCTGCACTATTGGTTGGGTAAGACCATAACCAGAATCACTCTAATCACAAAACCTCTCCCATGAAGAGAAAACTTCACATCACACACTTGTTTGATAGATGGGCTTGCTTGTTAGATTAAAGCCTTAATCTGTATTAACTGAGGCAAAGAAACATACCATCGACGAGTTAAGACAGTGTAAAATATACCTTAGTAGAACAAAACATCACAGAATTCTTGAGTTCTTCAACTGGTTTTCGGAATTGTTGTGAAAATGCTGTGGACAATTTGGATAAATCCATGGTACATCACTGTGTTCTAAAACATCATGCTATAAAATGTATATAGATATACCTAGGGTTTCAGTCCTACTTTAGTGATTAGAGTAGGGCCCATCTCCTATTAGACAAAAATTTGGCTAGAGCCCTATTTCCTATTAGATGAGTGCATTTTATTTTTTATTGGTGGGACCCACTGTAGAGCCCAAGAATATCAATTGGTGGCACCCACTGTCCCACTGTGGGACCTATTTCCTATTAAATAAACATTGTTGAACCACGTGAACCCCGGGTGTGAGTTCTCCCTTGCGTATTTTGTTTGTGTCGTTGTTTGTCAAATGCAGGTTTCCGCTGCCGCATATGTGTAGACTAATATATATGCAAAATATCTGAGTTTGGCAAAAAATCATCCTATCAAGGTATCCCAGCCCTTGATTTAATGCCCTAAAACTTAACGGGTCTTTTAATTTGTACACTCCTTTTAGATTTAATCCAAGTGCCAGTAAAAATTAGATGAGTGTCAAATCGACCTCGTGCAGAACATGGGTGCTAGTGATCGTCGAGATACACTAATCATGGTTGGCCCATGTGGGCCCCTTATAATTGGTTTCCACTTGTAATTAACTCAGAGTAGAAAGTTTCTTATATGTGTAATATATGTCAAATAAATATATGTAGAGAGAAGGGCCCTATGAGGCTTACCCAGATTCATGAAAAGCAAGGGGATAAGAGGGGAGATAGAAAAGGTCTGAGATATAGACTAAGGGGTGTGCCAAAATAGATAACTTGTGTGAACATCTAATTGTGAATATTATTGCTAGTTGAATGTGTTATTGCAAACAGAAGTGATACAGACATGAGAGAGAGAGATAAAGTGGAGATGAATGTTCTCCTTCCATCGTCGACTGAGATCTATATTTAAAAGGGTTTAATCCCTGATTACATTCTAACAGTGCTTATCCATTAGTTACACCTGGATTTAGATCCATACTAATAGCTAACAACTAACTAGTATATAAATGGGCCTGCTATATTGGGCCTGGAGGCCCAGGATTGACACCCCCCCTCAAATTGATGCGGGAGTGTCATAAAGCAGCAATTTGGAAACAAGAAATTGATGTCGAGGCCGAGCAAGTCCCTTAGTGAAGATATCTGCAAACTGAAACTCTGTAGGGACATGAGGTAGACTGATAACATCACGCTTGTATTCGTCTCGAATAAAGTGGCAATCAACTTCTATATGTTTTGTGCGTTCATGAAGAACAGGATTTGCAGTGATTCTGATTGCCCCAGTATTATCTGCATTCAAGGAAGTGGGAGAGGCCTGTGCAAAGCCAAGTTCTGAAAGAAGACCCCGAAGCCATAGGATTTCAGAACAAGCAGAGGACATAGCCCGATATTCAGCCTCTGTGGAAGATTTGGAGACCCGTTCTTGTTTCTTGCATTTCCAAGAGATGAGAGATTGACCGAGGTACATACACCAACCAGTGGTGGACCGTCTGGTATCCGGACATCCTGCTCAGTCAGCGTCTGCATAAGCAGTCAGAAGTAGACGATTATCCTTTGGATAATATAAACCACGAGCTCTAGTACCCAATAAATACCGGATAATTCGCTTTACTGCTGTCAGATGAAGGTGGCGCGGAGACGTCATGAATTGGCTGACAAGATTGACAGCATAAGATATGTCAGGCCTGGTGATGGTGAGATAGACAAGACTGCCAACAAGTCTCCGGTATGTATGTGGATCAGGAAGAAGATCGCCATCATCTTTACTCAACTTAAGATTGACCTCAAGCGGCGTATCAACTGAGGAAGATTCATCCAGATCAGCAAGCTCAATAAGATCTGTCGCATATTTGTGTTGATTGATAAACAGGCCTTTTGGAGACTGATGTATCTCTAAGCCCAAAAAATAATGGAGAGGACCCAGATCCTTCATATGGAATGAATCTCGAAGAGAGGCTTGGAGGGATTTTATCATAGCATCATCAGTGCCGGTGATAATGATATCATCAACATATACGAGGAGAACAGTAAAGCCAGTAGATGCATGGCTCAGAAAAAGAGATGGATCATATTGACTTTGAGTAAAGCCAATCGTGCCTAACCGGTCTTTGAATGTTTCAAACCACGCTCGGGGAGCTTGCTTGAGACCGTAAAGAGATCTGCGTAAGTGACATACAGACTTCTTAGATGGAGAGGTGACTCCTGGTGGTATCCTCATATAGACCTCTTCTTTCAAGTCCCCATGTAGAAAAGCATTCTTGACATCCATTTGGTATAATGGCCAAGATTGAGAAGCAGCAATGGTGAGAAGGAGCCGAACAGTTGTCATTTTGGCAACTGGCGCAAATGTCTCTTCATAGTCAATGCCATACTCCTGTCGGTTGCCAAGAGCCACAAGTCGAGCTTTGTGTCTATCCAAGGAGCCATCGGATTTTAGTTTGATCGAGTAGATCCATTTGCAACCGATGGGTTTAACGGAAGAAGGGCAGTCCACAATATCCCAGGTGTGATTCAGAGTCAAAGCATCTAATTCTGCTTTCATGGCCTGGTTCCAACAATCATGTTGCACAGCCTGCAAATAAGAACTTGGGATGGAAACAGAGGATAGTGTAGTCATCAAGGAAGCATGGGTAAATCCATACCGCTCAGGAGGGCGAGAAATTCTGGAGGAGCGACGCAAGAGACCAGTAGATGTGGGACCATTTGCCGGAGGATCAGGAGGATCAGGAGGGTGGGCATCTGCAGTGGTAGGTTTTTCCCTTCGACGATACACAAAATTAGGATTAAACCGTGTAACAGTTGTTTCTTCAGAAAACTCAGGTAACAAAGTTGTGGAAAATGGAGGAGGACAATCCAAGTTTGTTTGGAAAAAATATTGATTTTCAAAGAAAATGACATTACGAGAGATCCTGGTGCGACGAGCCATTGGATCATAGCAAACAAAACCCTTTTGGTTAGTGGCATATCCTAAAAAAACACACCTGCTAGATTGGGCCGTTAATTTTGTGCGTTCTGTGGGAGGCAAATGAACGAAGCAAACACACCCAAAGGTATGTAGATGATTAAACGTAGGATGGTGACCAAAAAGTTTAAAATGTGGTGTTAATTTGCCAATGGTAGGTGATGGAAGACGGTTGATGAGATGTACTGCAGTGATAAGAGCTTCAGTCCAAAAACGAGGAGGAACAGATGATTCAATGAGAAGCGTTCTCGTGACATCAAGAAGATGCCCGTTTTTCCGTTCTGCGACTCCATTTTGTTGAGGAGTATAAGGACAAGTACGTTGAGATATAATTCCTCGACTTTTGAGGAAAGACTGGAAATCAGTAGAGACATACTCCCCCCCTGAATCTGAGCGCAAAGTTTTAATGCATTTGGAAAAGTGGGTATCAACATAGCTAAGAAAAATTTTAAATGCATTAAGAACTTCAGATTTAGAATGTAACAAATAAACCCAAGTAAACCTGCTGTAATCATCAATAAATGTAACAAAGTATTTGAAATGACCATGAGAAATGGTAGGAGCAATGCCCCAAACATCACTGTGGATTAAGTCAAAACATGCATGGCTCCGAGTTGTAGAGTTAGAAAAAGGTAAAGTTTTACTTTTACCTAATTTACAAGCATCACACTCAAATGAAACAGAATCAAGAGGTTTATTTAATAATCCAGTTTGAAACAAAGTGGACAACGTAGCAGCATTCGGATGACCAAGTCTATTATGCCATAACCGAGAATTATTAGGAAGTAAAAAAAAAAACAACTGATGCCAAGGTTTATTTTGAATAAATGGAGATACTGGTAAAGTAAAAAGTCTGCCACGTTTAGGCCCCCTCGCGATCACTGCCCCCGACTCCTGGTCCTGCACAACACAACCAGAAGAAGAAAAGGAGACATTGCAATTATTCTCAACTAATTGACCAACAGAAATCAAATTGGTAGTAAGATGAGGGGACACAAAAACATTTTTTAATGGAAAAGGGCCAGGGGCATTTTTGCCATTAAATCGAACAATAGAGAGTTCTGATTTTTCAGGTTTATCCATGATAGCAGAACAGAAGGCAGTGGAGAACAGCAATCAGTGATAACAGCAGTAAACAGCAAACGGAACAAATCCAGCAAGCAGCAGTAGAGAGGAAAAGGACAGCAGTAATAAACAGCAGCAAGAAATAGCAACCAGCAGCAGAGAGGAAGTAGTAGAGAACAGCAAACAGCAAACAGTAGTGTAAACAGTGCACAGCAACAAAATAGTCCCAAACGTCCCTGTCGACAGCAGGTAATTCCACTCGTGGGCCCCACGTGATGATCTTGACACAGATCAGAGTGTGGGGATGAAAAGAGAGTAGATTTATGCAACTACTGGAAGTGGTCGCATGCAGATCAAATCTATATCCAGGATTTTGGACGGCAGAGATGAAAACTAGTGAAAAAAATGAATTTTCACAAAAGATTGGTAGAAAACCTACCTCTGATGATCAATAAATCAGGAAAAATTCTTTAGAAATCCAGGAAACTCCAGTCGACCAAGATGGGAGTAGTCCGCTGATGTGATGGTGATGATCATAGGTGGGCCACGCCTGATCTGAGATGATCAGAGATGATCCGGCTGAAGAGAATGATCACAGATGATCACAGACTGGCTTCCTATGCTTGGAAGATGACTTAGGAGAAGATCACAGATGATTTGACCAAGCTCTGATACCATGTTATTGCAAACAGAAGTGATACAGACATGAGAGAGAGAGATAAAGTGGAGATGAATGTTCTCCTTCCATCGTCGACTGAGATCTATATTTAAAAGGGTTTAATCCCTGATTACATTCTAACAGTGCTTATCCATTAGTTACACCTGGATTTAGATCCATACTAATAGCTAACAACTAACTAGTATATAAATGGGCCTGCTATATTGGGCCTGGAGGCCCAGGATTGACAGAATGAGTGTCGGTCAAGCAAGGGGAGAGCCAGTCACCAAGTACTGGGATAGTCATTATGAGGGGTTGACTTTGATTGTAGGCAGGTCCTGCATGTCAGTCGGTTTGGGTTGGGGGTTGTGGCTAGCTACTGGCAATTGTTGCACTTGAAAATTATGTGTCATATTCATATGCTACATACAAATATTCATATACCAAGAAGAGTTTGACCTGGAGACCAGGTTCAACTCAATCCAGCCAAGCCTCACTAGCAGCCTACTGAAAATATAAGCTCACATTGGCCATTAACTTTCGAGAAAATAAAAGGTGCGCATAAAATATCATTTTGGTCAGATATCATATTATTGAACTGCAACTTAAGTGAAGAAACTCTATTAGTTAGCTTAGTACCTGCAGGACAAGCACGCCATCCTCAGCCAAAACTGATTCACAACAGCCAAAGAATTCTTCCATGTATTCATGGCCAACAGCCTCTAACATCTCACTGCAAAATCCCATTTATTAACCATTCATTTCCAGTTTTCAAAAGGTAATGGAGATTTAACTGTGATCAGAAATTCACCAAGATATAATCCTGTCATATTTTCGAGAGCAGGGAAGTTGACGGTAATCACATAGCAGGAGATTTATGTGACCCTGAAAGTGCAACTAATAAATGTCAGAGTTGAATTGAGTTAAACTAATCATATAGGACCAAGCGTCTCAAGTACAATTGAACTAAAGTACATAAATATATATATATATATATGGGAGGTGCTCCTATGAGAGCATCTCTCACCTTATTATGAGAGATAAGGTGGGGGCCCTCACATTCATATCTAATGCCAACAACTTAAATGTGAGGGCCCCCACTCCTATCTCTCATAGTAAGGTGAGAGATGCTCTCATAGGAGCATCTCCCTATATATGTGTGTGTGGGTGTGGATATGTGTGTGTGGGTGGGGGTGGGGGTGGGGGTGGGGGTGGGTGTGGGTGTGGGTGTGGGTGTGTGGGGTAGTAGACAAACAAGTTCTCTGCAGTAAACAGTTAATTTATTGTTTCCGCAACTGGAGCTTAAGAAATGTTTCCACATGCACTAACTCAAGGTATAACATAAGCTTTTAAAGTGGTACATGCAAGAATAGCCGTCATGATTTCTCCCAAAAGAGTAATTCAGGAGGCAAGAACCACAGCAAATCCAGGGCAATTTAAATGCCTTCCTGATGTTCTATCTCATCAAAAGTTATGGTTCCTGACATCTTCCTCAGATCTCTTATACAACTTGCTGAAAATCCAGATGCACTATAGATCACATAAATTCCAAAAGATCATAAGACAACTGTATCATACTGATATATAACTAAAAATAAATGATAAATGTTTGCCAGTCAAAAACAGATGCAAATTATAAATAGTATAAATGAACTATTCTGATTAGGGAGGAATCAGGAAAATATCCGAGTCATTGTAACAGTGCCATTCTGATAAAATTAACGGTAAACATTTCCCACTTCAAAACTGATGTCAGCTACAAACAGAAAATCCAGTTAAAAGGAAATCAGAGCATAAAATGATATAGTCACTCTATAAAGACAATGGACCAGTAAGATTTCTATCCTCTTCTGTTCTTTTTTATTTAAAATGACCTCTTCAGGCAAAAAAAAATAAAAAAATTAGTGCAACAAAAAAGGGGGAGATATTTCGATGTCCAAAATAGCAGTCAACCTTGATATGCTTCGTGAAATTCATAAAATACTTCATTATGCACAATGTAGACAATAGACAGCACTTATGTTGTCACAGTACAAAAAATGTGATCACAAAGATGCACCCCCACATAAAGTAGCCAACAAAGCTAAACAATTTCACAGGCCATATGCTCTCGAAACTTCTACTCAGCTTCAGTTGAAGAGTGAGAAACAGGAGACTCCTACCAATAAACAAGAGAGGATAAAAGGAAAATGCAAAAAAGCCAATAATAAAGCACCATCCAGTGATATCACCTACCCAATTCTAGAGAAAGCTTGCAAAGAAAGAAAAATGTTAAATGACAGGAAAAAAACTCTTATCAATGTTCAAGGTAACAACGAATCCTTAGAACACCTGAGCAATAAAAAGAAGGGATCTGACTAATAAATGTACTGCAGAAGCAACATTTAGGCAAGTCACAATAAGATCGACAAGGCTACCAACGACCTGTCGATAATGAATCGGATCAAGCAAGGAAATGCAATCAGAGGGGCTGAGTTTGTTGATGTGTGTGTTATCTGGTTTATCACCATTAAGATCATCTTAATAGATAATATCCTAAATAAATTTCAATTGAGAGAAGATACCTGTCCAATGAGTAAGCAAAGGCAATACCCAAAAGATAGTGACAACATCTAACTATTAATATTGAATCATTCTTAATAGAAAATTTCCATATGAAGTTATTAGAAAACAGAAACGTATGTTGGCACAAGAATCGCTCAATGTGTGTTCAGAATGTAATAAGGAACAAAGAAACTTAAATAGGACTCACAAACCTCGAGGCCAGCTTCTTTCACCCTTCTTTCAGCATATTTTAGTTGCTCCTCTGAAAGTGTGATGCCCGTATATTTGCATCCAGTTCGTTTGACGACTTCTATAGCTAGGCTTCCCCAACCACAACCTATCTCAAGAACTTCGTGCTTACTATGAATTCTGGCCTAGGCATTTTCAAGAAATATACACAGAGGTAAGACAAAAGGAAACCATCTGAAAATGATGCAACAGAATCATTTTAAGAAAATAATGTTCAAATAGAATAGCCCTAGAAAGGGCCTCACTTTTTCAATAAGCATAGTAATTTTTCGTAGCTGTGCAACCTTTAAGTCTTCATTCTCTGTCTTCAAAAGATTTTACTAATGAAAGTCACAATCATATAAGCTGGATGTATCACATCCTGAGAAAGAGGATTTAGACGAAAGCATATATGTTTTAATTTAAGGAGATATTAAGAAGTGAAAGCAAACCTTGAATACTGCACAGGAATAAGTCATTGTTTCGTCTAGGAACAGTGAAAAGAGGCCATTGCTCTGGAAATATGGAAGTTCAATTGTCATTATTTTTTGTATCATACAAATTAAAATTCAATATTCCCAAAATAAGCATAAAGATAATTTGCATATGCAACTTAAATTAGTTTCCTTAAAATGAAAAACGATAATGTTGAAAGAGAGAACAAACACTTTCTGTAGTAGAATCAGAAAGATCATTGTCCCCGTTAAGTTTTACAAAGAACCAAGTTAATAAATAAGAAGATGCTTGAGCATAATTTTCACTGAATACAATGATTTTTCAGGTTGAATGACAAAAAAAAAAAGTTAAGAGTAAGACTATGGATTGTGGTTCAAGATATGCACCAGCCGTATTATCGGCCGTTGCAGTTGAGGCCACTATGCTACTTTGAGAATAGCAGCGTTACAATCCAAAACCTAATAGAGCCAAACAGTTTTAATTTAAAAAATTGTTTTTAATAAATCTTCTCCTCAATAGCCTTTCGTAAAGTCGGTAGTCTTTACCCTTATATGGTTCCAAATCACTAAAAAATACAAGATTGGCCGCTATACAAGATTCGAATTTTTTTGAAAACTTAAAAATCCGCACCGTGAAGCCGCTACATATCGCCCACTACATAGCATTTTGTCCATTGGCCGCTAGGCCCACGACAACTTCTATTTTGATCCTTGCTTAGGACAAGGCATTGCGAAGGGAAAGCCCTTTAAAGAGTAGAATGAGTAAAAGAAATGAGGTTTATTAGTCACATTCTAAGACACCTAAATTAATGATAATGCTCCCATAGCGATAAAGTAAAACGTGTAGTATGATGTTAAGACTAATTTAGGCATCCTCGGAACTTTATTGGATATAGATGAGTAAACCTCCATTGTTGCTTTCAAAAGTAACCAAGGTTTGGAAAAAAAAAAAACCCAAACTCGAGACGCGGTGCTCCCCATGGTTCGATAAATTCTTTATCTACTAGCTCTTGCAACTGTACCAACGGTTCCTTTAGCTCTACCGAAGCCATTCGATACGGTGCTTTCAAAATTGGTGTGGTTCCTGGAATTAGATCAATTGTGAAATCTCTCTCTCGAACAGATGGTAATCCAAGGATTTCTTCCGGAAATATGTTGGGGAATTTGCGCAACACTAAAATATCCTCCACCACTTGTGGCTGTTTGTCCTCCATGATAAATGCGATATATCCTTCACATCCAGATTTGATCGGCCATTCTGCCTTCATTGCAGAAATCACGTGTTGAGAAATCCTTCCCGGTTCCTTCAAACTAGACGTCAGCACCTTTCTCACCCAACTTAACATAATCATTTTATGGAAACAATCCATATTTGAATGGTATCACGCCGGCCAATCTATTCCAAGGATCACATCAAAGTTGTGCATGTCCAGCAGAGTATTCAATCTGCAGGGATTCCGTGCTCTCCTATTTTTCTTTGCACCTGGGACAGTTTCCATGACATACGACTTGTTCGCCTACCAGGGTAGTTACAGCACGTGCCTCTATAGATCTAGCAAACACGGGGGATAAGTACGAGTGAGTTGACCCAAGGTCAAACAACACTTTCGCTTCTCTACTAAAAACGAAAACCATACCTTCCACAGTGTTTCCCACAGCATCAGCATCCACTTGAGTAATGGAAAACACCCTGCTTGCTGCTTGGGTTCTTTGTTGGATGGGTTGTTCACTCTGCTACTGGGGTTGTTGAAGATACAGTTGTGCTGGCCTTTGTTTCTGTAGTGGCTGTTGGGGTCTGATCTGTAACTGCTGCCACCGCTGAGGAGGTTGGGGTTCATAGTGTTGTTGTGGAGTAACTGGCAATGCCTGCCTAATTGGTGCTGGATTCAAACTGGCCTATTCTGCTATTGTTGTGGGGCTCTAGGTGCTTGTACTTGCTTCAACGGGCAGTTCCTTATAATGTGATCGAAAGATCCACATTCGAAACAAATTCCCAAAACACTCCTACACTTGTCTGTGGATTGATTCTTTTAGCAACGTTCACAAGTGGCGTTTCTATGGTCGCCGTGTCCCGTCCTAGCCCTCTTATTTTGTCGATTCTATTGTTGCTGACGTTGCTACTGTTTCTTTTTATTAGCCTCTATGGACTCAACAATGCTCTTGTTCATGTCCTCTGCCCAATAGGCTCTGGTAATGGCCTCTTTCATTGTCATAGGTTTAGTAACTAAAGTGACATCCTTGAACAATCCCGGTCGAAGACCTTTGTAGAAACTCTTCGCTTTCTTTTCCTCAGTATCAACGGAGTCCTCTGCAAACCGGGAGTCTAGTGAATTGGTGGATGTATTCTGCCACCGACATACCCTCCTTTCTCAACTATTCGAACTCAACGTGCTTCTGATCTGTGATATGTTTGGGGATGAACTTCTTTGTGAATGCCTTCTTGAAACATGCCCCATGCTTGATCTTGAGCAATCGTCTGATACTGCTCCTTGACACTCTTCCACTAGGTATCACTGATGCCTCTAAACATGTATGCCGCCAATGCAACCTTTTGACGTCCTGTGTAGGTGAATACTTTGAAAATGTTCTCGACCTGGATAAGATAATCATCTGTTGTATCTAGGTCTTAATTTGCATAGAATTCCTTAGCACCGTGCTTTCTGAACTTCTTGAACGGTGCATTATGATCTTGTTCACGCGGTGCAATGACAATCTGAACTGGTGGGGCCGTTGGTTGAGCTTGCCTCTATACTAGCTATAGCAACTGGGCCCGTTCCTTAGCCCATTTGGCAACCTGCTCAGTATGTTGTTTGTGAAACCACATAGACTTGGACCCATTTGGGCCAACCCAATGACAAGAGAGGCCCATACTTATGTAACTACTGTCAGTACACTATTGTAGGAAGACCTATTCTTCAAGCCACATAAGCCTACTATCCTGTATTAGTTGTACCAATAAAGTTCCTAATATTGTATAAATGCACAATCGGGAAATCTGCCAGAAGATAATATAGAAGAATTATTCACCGCAATTCTATAGCCTCATTTCCGTTGCAATGAATAACTCTTCGATAGAATTGCAGTGAATAATTATTCTATAGAGTATTTGGATCAACTTGCTTTGTTCAACTACCTCCTCATGCGCGTACAAAGCTCTCCCCAGGGCTTCCATCTATGTCTTCCTTGGGAATGGTATTGAGCACGAAGGGTATTGGTGTTATGACCCCATGGTTGGTCGCCTACGCATTTCGCGCCATGTGACCGTTTTAAAATATATCCCATTTTATTCTCTCCCCGCTTCCTCTCTCTCCTAAAAAGCCACCTCTAATTCCTATTAACCCATTTCCTGCCCTTTTTCCCTTAGATAAATCTCCTGCTCAACCAGTGCCCTTGGAGTTATCTTCTGCACAACCTTTATAGGTGTACAGTCGCAGGCCACAAATTTCAGTACAACATCTTGATGACACGGTTCCACCTACTGCTTCTGATGCTATCTTCTCACATAGGTACCCCCTTCGTATCAGAAAACCTGTCCTTCGTTATGGATTTACTGCTATTCAATTTTCTTTAGCTTATCAGATGGTACACCCCTTAATGATCCAACAAGGTATCGACAAGTCGTCGGCAGTCTTGTCTACCTTACTATTACTCGTCCTGATATTACATATGCAGTTCACACTATCAGTCAATTTGTTGCTACCCCTACCACCATTCATTGGGCGGCCGTATTACGTATACTCCGATATCTTTGTCACACCATTGCACAAGGAGGGTGCTCTCCTCCTTAAATAGCCTCTCACTCACCGACTATTCCGATTTGGACTGGGTTGGTGATATCAAAGATCGTCGGTCCACCACAGGCTTCTGTGTTTTCATTGACACCTCCCTGATCTCCCGGAAAAGCAAGAAACAATCTATGGTTTCTCGCTCCTCCGCAAAGGCTAAATACCGTGCCTTAGCTCACACCACCTCTGAAATAGTTTGGCTTTGCCGTCTCTTGCGTGACATGAGCATTTATCTCAAGCAACCCACTCCTCTTTATTGTGATAACAAGAGTGCGATTTACATTTCTCATAACAATGTCTTCCATGAGCGCACCAAACACATTGAGATTCACTGCCACTTTGTGCGCCAACATGTCAAGTCTCACACCGTTGATCTTCACTCAGTCTCATCTACAAATCAGCTTGCAGACTTTTTTACCAAGTCCCACTCTGCTCCAAGATTCATGCATCTATTGTCCAAGCTCTCAATCTTGCCTCCAGCCCATTGTGAGCTTGAAGGGGGATGTGAAACCACATAGACTTGGACCCATTTGGGCCAACCCAATGACAAGAGAGGCCCATAGTTATGTAACTACTGTCAGTACACTGTTGTAGGAAGACCTATTCTTCAAACCACATAAGCCTACTATCCTGTATTAGTTGTAACAATAAAGTTCCTAATATTGTATAAATGCACAATCAGGAAATCTCCCAGAAGATAATATAGAAGAATTATACACTGCAATTCTATAGCCTCATTTCTGTTTTCTTCTACTCTAAGTTTCACTGTTGAGCTTGTAGCTCAACCTGTCTCGCGATTTGCTCGTTCTAGCGAGCAATATTCTCATTCTGAGATTGCTGCTGATTAATCAACGTCTGCGGCAGTGTGTTGAATCGATCATCACTCGGGTTTTGGCTTCCAGACGCAACATCATTGGTGCCTTGCTGTCCTCATCTCATCAACTGTTAAAATAAGCGAAATTCATACACATCAAGACAAAAGCTAACGAACTAGGCAGACACTATAAAGTCAAAGCAGTAAACTACGAAACCCAAGGACAAGTACGTCTGTCCAAGTGTACCTAAAGCTCGCAAATGTCCTAAGTTTCTAATGTCTTTTATTCCGCAAAAACTTTGCAAATGCTGTGATACCAGTTTGTCATGCCCCCGGAGCTGGTTGCCGGGACAATCCCAGAGTTCTCTAAAAACAATGTCTTAGGGCGTGTGATGACCAGGGAAACTTGGGGCCAATTTAAAAATTTTCCCGAAACCGGTTGTTTTCCACAGGGTTTCACGATGTGAGATCTGATGGACATCCAGATTGCCTAACCTAATTTCAAATTATGGAAGCTTGTGTAAACCATTCAATAGATAGAGAATAATGAGACAAATATCAGAGAATACGAAGCATTTCCAAAATAACATTAACATTGAAGTTGTTAATACCATGGTTTAAAAAACAGAACTCGGGACCCAACTCGGGCATGGCCGAGCCCAAGTCGACTTGCCCAAGTCGCGATCCATCCACTTCAGAACAAAGAAACTTAAAAAAATACGAAGAAAATAAATAAAACAGGAACCCTACTCCGAGCCCAGCCCCAGCCGACTGAAAAAGGAAGAGAAAATAAAAGAAGAAGAAGAAGAAGAAGAAGAAGAAGAAGAAGAAGAAGAAGAGGAGGAGGAGGAGGAGGAAGAAGACGACCTGCACCAGCAGCAAAGAAACATCAGCAAGAGAAAAGGAAAAAAAAAAAAAGAAAGAAAGAAAGAACAGAGGAGAGAGAGAAGACCAGCGTACCAGGCTACCAGTAGCAAAGCACCAGACAGCAGCAGCACTGCAACAGTCCCAGGCTCCCAGCAGCAGCAGCAATAGCACTGCAAAAGCAGCAGCAGGCCAACAGCAGCAGCAATCCACCAACAGCAGTAACAGAGCACTGCACCAGGCCAGCATCTCTCTCTCTCTCTCCACCCCCAAATCCAGAAACCCTTTCCCAACCTTTTTTTGCCATTGAAAGAGCCTTTCCCTCACTCTATTTAAACTATTTTTACAAAAGAAACTTGTTTTTTTTCTGTTTTTTAATTTCTTACTTGAGCCGAGTCCAAGTCATCTAGACTCGACTCAATAAGTGCCAAGTCCGAGTCAACTCGGCAGATTTTTAAAACCATGGTTAATACAAAAGAAAATTTTACATTAATTACAGCTTCCCAATATAAACCAAGGCCAACAAAAATAAAGGCATGGACAAAAGAAACAAAAGAACTATCTCCCCAAAATAAGAAAAGAGCACAAAAGATGTGACGTGCTCTCATCGCTAGTACGATGCATTGCTCTACATCATCAGCGCTCCACTCAACATAGACCAGTGGTTCCTCTCGGACCGATGGATCTTCGTGCTCAAGGGGAGTGACGTCGTCACCAACGGCACCACGCGTAGTATTAGTCTAGAGAATATATTAAGCAAAGTGATCAAAGTAAATTACATCGACAAACTGCATCAATATAGAATATAATGACAATAAATCATAAGAAAGCAAATAAAGACTGAACTAAGCAGGTTATGCATGAATTGCGATAAAAGAATGGATTCATAAAACAAAACTATATAGAATCAAAGTAATCCACTGCCGACATCACAGTGACTCCAACATGACTATGGTAGGGGGCTTCTCACAAGATCCAAAGTAAATGGCAAACCGCGTCACTAAATTATCACTAGCGGTGACTCCAATGTGACCGTGGGGAGCGGACAAAAGGTACACAAGTACTGAGATGAGCTCCGAGACACCTCAAAAGCAAAATAACTACACTGCAGTGAGTTCACTAAATCCACAATCAGGTTGGCCTAGCCTTGAGGGATCGAAGCTAAGTGGTGCTGACTCCGATAGCCATGACGACATGGTATGACAAAAGAAGTTGTGTGAAGCACAGATCAAATCTTAGAAACAAAGCTTTCCCACAAGCTATAAATGAACTCTCCAACGAACCCTCCATTGAAAGGACATCCAATTGCCTCTGGCTAACTAAAATACGCAATGAACGTACAAAACGAAAGTATACTAAAACCGAAATGGATAAATGGTGACCCAATGTCACAAAGAGAAAACGGGTCACAAAGAGAAAACCAGCCCTTTAGGTTTGATAATGTACAACAACGAAGTCTAACCCGATTTGGGCAACATTTCAGTATAAAAAGAGAGGTCCCAAATTGGGGAGAGAAAGGGATTTGGATCCAGGTATCTTGGGAGGCAGCGGTGCAACGAATGCGTGCTAACCAACCTAAGAAACCCACCAAGGATTTGATCCATCCTGGGAAGAAGCAGGGCAGTAAACTGCGCGATAAGTCCCATGGTGACCAACATAGATTAAGTCAAATATCATTCAAGAAACCATTACTAGTACCATCCTAGGTCAAAGATTACCTCAGACATGCAAGCACAACAACATTCAACTCTATAGTATGCGCCCTTAGGATCTGGATGTCGGGGTTTCATACCCATGGTGCTTCGGAAGGTGATAGACATCCAAAATCCTAAGTTCGAATACCCTTGACTCACTACCATGCTCCACATGCCCCCGGGTAATACCGGGAGTGAATGTTTTCTCAATACATCACTTTTCCTTAAGTTCTGAATATAACCAGCGTTAGTCAAGTTCATGGTACAAGGATCCACCTATCTCTTAAGTGGTAAGTCCCCCAAACCAGGGGAGATCAGGTAAATGGGGTTGGCATCACTTCAGCGGCCTAAGAGTCCTCCAACTATGTCCATAAACTGTCCCCAACTTAAAGATGAGGTCCCAAGTTAAGTGAAGAAAGGGATGGGTAGCCCAACAACTGATCGGCCATTGGAAAGTTCAAACAGCCGAAAGGCTTGTTTTGTGTCCAATGGGTGAGGATAGGTCATGTTTGGGCTCCACCAAACATGTTTCTAAGGTCTACAAATCCTTGGGAAAAGATAAAACTCAATTCCCAAGAAAACAAGGTAAAAAGATCCTTAGACAAAGGACCGTCGAGTGAAACAGGCAGACCGCTAAGTGAAACAAGCAGTGAACTAACGAGAGGAACATGTAGACCGCTGAATGGCCAAGTCTGTACCGCGGTTAACCACAGAAATACCCACCGCCAACAATGAGACTAGCCGGCTGCCCAACAGAGCAGTCAGCAGTCCATCACTGGGGCGAAGCGTTTAGCCTTTTTCTCCCCTTTCCTTAGCCCACATTTGAGTGATCTTTGGGTATTTGTTAGGGGTGGTTTGTGCATCAAATTAAGCCTTTAGTTACTAACAAAACTTGTTTAAAAACTGAAATCAAACATGACCTAGCAATTGGGTTTTCCAAGCTTAATGCAATGAGTAAAACAAAAGTCAAATAACTTGCATATAGGTGATGTAAATTGAAATTGATCACTTGCCTTGGGTTCCCAGACTTCTAAAAACAAGGGGGAAACGCCTCAAACACAAATGGGACTCGTGCACAATCCCAAACAAGCGATCGCCCTATAAAAAGTTTGAATATTCGAAAACGGGCCAGAGATTGGAATTTGGCCACGAAAATCGAGGTGCATGGCTAACAATCTACCCTCTGCAACATACTAAAAACTGGAAGCGATCCGTTAACTCGAAGTGCTCCGAAATCGATGAGTTCGTCGCAGGAGGGGTTTGTCTAACATGGAAATCAATGAAAATGGACGTAGGCGAGCGCGGGAAGAAGACAAATCTTTCTAATGGATCAGAATTCCGATTTGAGCAACGAACGGAGATGAATTCGGGGCTAGAATGTGGCTGGAACAACAAGCCGGAGAGGAGAGGAGAAGAATAACTAAGATGCTTACTATTCATGGATATTTATGAAAGGGACATTGGGGAAATTACAAGATTGCCATCGGTTATGTGGACACGATTAATTCGGCATCTAAGTCTAAATTGAGTTTCGAGCAGGGAGATTCTATATGCACCCACAGGAAGTGTTGAGCACACCCACTTGCTGACCTCACCACACCCCATGGATTCTTAAAAACATTTTGCTTAGCCCACCCACCATAATACCCAAACTGCCCACGCGAGAAGCCCGGGTTGTCCGTTTCATCTCCTTCTCCATTCCCTCATCGACGGTTTTCAAAATTTTATATTGCGGCAGCGTCGAACTCTTCCCCGTCGACCTCTTCTCCACTGCCTAGCTCTTCTTCTTGTTCATAGGATGCTCAAACAAGGTCAGCTCTTCTTCTTCTTCTTCTTCTTGTTCATAGGTTTATCATTTTCACATTCTTTTTAGGTCGTAATTTATGCATTAGAGATTACAGACGTTTGCAATGTCATTGCTGGATATATTTTCAAATTCGAACTGCATAATTCCTATCCATTGTGCAAAAACTCGTGGCTTAGTTCATTCATTTTTCGCGATCTGCTCGGCATTGCAGAACCGTGCAGGGAATTTATGCACGGCGCATGATAGCCGTGCAGAGAATTTATGCACGGCGCATATAATCCGTGCATAACATAAATGCAAGGCACATATAAGCCGTGCACATCAAATA
The DNA here is from genome assembly GCA_038049695.1 of Cinnamomum chago. Classification (NCBI taxonomy): domain Eukaryota; kingdom Viridiplantae; phylum Streptophyta; class Magnoliopsida; order Laurales; family Lauraceae; genus Cinnamomum; species Cinnamomum chago. The sequence goes on from CP142456.1 coordinate 50,201,847, forward strand.
TGCATGGAATTATTGCATCATGCAGAAACATTTTGCATGGAATAATTGTGCCATGTAGAATCATTTTGCACTATCCATTTGAACCGAGCAGTACAAGAAAACATGATATCTTTTGTTATGCCGTTTCCTCTTATTGATTTTCATTTTTAACAGATTGGAAGAAATGTCGAGAAGACCAACTCACCGTATTGGTGGCAGCTCACAGTCGACAGGTGGACGGGCTAGTTCTCCTAGCGAGCCATCGAGAGTGCGGACCAAGATTGGTGTTGCTAGACTGTGTCACCGAGGTGTGCATGCGAGTTCTTCGACCGCCGGCCATCAACGGCCAACGGTGTCTGAATGAAGACAAAAATTACAGCAGGATCCACTCCCCGAGCTGGTTGAGTGTCAAGACCCAAATTCCGAGGCCTTGTTGGATATCCGGATCGTGATAACCTATGATGCACAGATACGGCATGGATACGGCAAGGACACGGCGTAGACACGGCAGGGAGACGGATTTTACACAGAAAAAGTGAAGTATCGGATACGATACGTTGCTCATTTTGAAGTATCCGTGCATCATAGGTGATAACTTGGCATCATTTACCATACATTCATCAAATAGTTCTAGCAAGAATGTAGGCATTTAAATCAAATCATAATTCCAATTAAATTACGAAAAGTCAGTAACACCAATAATCTATGCATTATAAAAATACTTATGCCCTGACTGAGTCAATAATGTACTTAAGATATTAAATAAATTCCCTAAAACAAGAGCTAATCTCTCTAATAATTATTTAAATGTTCATCGTTCTCTCCCTTCAGCCACGCATGCCAAAATCTACGTGCCGAACGCCGTCCTGTTCAGGCCCACCCACAATAAGATTACCTGAAGGGGGCAACACAACATCAGTACCACTGGTGAATGAATATTCCTAATTACACAAGTCATATATAACATAACATCACATAATCAACAAATCTGAATCAATAATCAAATATCAATAAAAGTACATTCACAAACAAATCCGTGCCCATGCACATTACCTCGCCTAAAAGGCCCATCGTATACATGTATACCGGTCACCATGACCCTGTTTCATCAGACACGTCCACTAAGGACCAGCCAACTCAATGGCCATTCACGTCCACTAAGGACCAGCCGCTATAATGGCCCGGACACTAAGTCCAACATCCCACGTCTGGAACACAATGCACAATATCTCATAATCACATAGCAACCAGAATTCATTATCATTAATATATTACACAATCAGTAGTATGGATCCAACCCTTACACACTTCACTAACTGATGCCTCACTACAAATCATAATTGTTATTGAATGATATAGGAGTGGCCCACCTTTACAGAATATGACTCAAAGTGGCAGGATCATGCCAACATTCCAAAACAGTCCATACAATTTACTGTAACTACATAAAAACCTTAATTAATTTGGATGGAAGGGTTACATGGTAATTATCTACCAAGTCTAGGGCAAACCCCAATTAAAAATTTCATCCAGCCACATCTAAACATACAAAAATTAGCACAGGAAGTAGTTCACGCCTGAAATCATATTGGCCTAAGGTACAACGGGTCCCACTGGTCTAAATCATGATCAGGTCTACTCTCTAGGGTCGCACAAGGCTAAATTTTCATTCCAATGGATTGGATTCACCATCAAGCATCCTTACTGGGCCCCGCAGTCTCAACAATACAAACAAAATTCATAAATAAGCTTCACGGTTAACAAAATTGAAGTTTCTGGATAACTGGGCAGATGGAGCCCAGGCCACATGGGACCACCACCATTCAGGTCGTCCCTGGGCCCCCTTCAATATGTGGGGTCCTAATCTATGATTAAATCAGATAGTGGGTCCCAGTGTGGATGTCGACCCAACTACCATGTTTTCCCAATATAACGTCTTTGTTGCAAACAATTAAATAGATGGGGGCCCAAATAGCGCCCACTTCACATGGATCCAGGTCTTCGAGGGTCGACCAAGGGTCCATTACAGGATGTGGGGTCTTGATCATTGATCATATCAAACAGTGGGTCCCAATGAAGACGTCGACCAACTGTCCTGTTTCTGCTTCAACCACGCCTCAGACATATAGTTGTTATGGATGGTGGGCTCAACGGGACCCAATCTCCATGAGACCAGAACTGTCTGGATCGCCTATGGATCCACCTCAGGATCTATGGACCAGATCCTTCATCAAGTGGGACAGGTGGTCCCACTATACCCAAACGTAAATCTTCATCTATGCTCTGTTTCAGGATTTTTGCATATACATCCATAAATTCAACAATCAGAAGGTACGAATGGATTGACAATCACTATATTACTGGATTGAACCCATTCAAAGTGATTTCATGAGTTCTGGTCTCCAATTATGATTTACTACAAATTGATATTTTTCCATTACTATCTCTATGCACAGTAACATTATAGAACCATCACGAACCAAGCTTTATCAATCATCTACTAAGAGATAACCAGGAAGATTCACTCACCTTTGGTACGTGATCGTTGCCTTTGCAATGTGCGGACGCGAATAGGACATCCGATGATCGTCTCCCCTTCAATTGGCTTCTTCCTCTTCTTCCCCTAGATTTCCAGCCGCAACTTTCTCTTAGATTTCTCTCTCAAAAGTATAGAAGATAGTTTCATACAAGGGATGGTCGATGGTTACCTATATATACCAAGAGGAATTGAAGTCCTAGTCCTCTTATACTTCTTAATTCTAATCCTTCTCCTATACTTCCTCTTGCTAATTAGAGTTATAAAACAACTCCTTTCCTTCCTTTCTAAAACTTCCTTGTTAAACACTTCTAATTCAAAAACAAGTTAACAACTAAGGGTCCTTCCTGGGCCAAACTAATCATGGGCCCAGGTATTCAAGATATTACAAGGAGCATGTTGACAATTCTTCAGAGGAGGAGGCACAGCCGTCTAGTCCTCCTATAGCGGCAGTAGGGGAGGCACAGCCATCCAGTCCTCCTGCAGCGGCAGCAGGGGAGGCTCCTTTTCCCGGCGGTCCAGCCGACCTATCTGTCCTTATGAGTGTTAGGACGCACATAGCCATATCCATATGGGACGGAAGGTACACGTTCATTATTTTAATGTTTTAAGTAATCGTTTTTCAAATAAGATGTTTCATAGTCTATAATAACATATATTAATGAAGATTTATACTCGTAATGTACAAGAACGTGGTCCGCTAAAATGTATCAGTCATTGGCGTCAGCTGAAGGATTGATACATACCTCTGCCCGGAGATGGGGATGATCTTCATGTTCCTCGGTTTCACGCTATTATAGAAGAGTTTGGATTGGCAAACTTGAAGCGTTTCTCATACCGACATATCTCCTGCCCTTTGGTATCGAGCTTTGTAGAGAGATGGCAGCCTAAGACAAATACCTTCCACATGCCATTTGGTGAAATGACGATCACCTTAGATGATGTGGGTACTCTCCTCGGCATCCCAGTAACGGGACTTCCTGTCCACGCATCGACTAGTATGGGATTTACTGATTAAGTACATTTACTTGAGCGTGGACTAGGTGTGGATAAGGCATCTGTGTCAGCTAAGTTGAGAGTGGCGCGTGGTGGGGTAGTGAGGATGGGGTGGATCAAACGGGTGTGCGGCGATGTGACTCCTGCGTTGTCTGTTGAGGAGGTGCAGTGTGCAGCTAGAGGCTATCTTCTTTATTTGTTAGGCTGCACTCTTCACCGATAAGTCCTCGACTTGAGTCCCCATCTACTACCTATCTTTACTAATGGACTTGCCACGGGTCCATCATTATGCATAGGGGGCTGCCGAATTGGCCTATCTATATCGCAGTTGGGGACCGCCACGAGGGCAGATGTGCGACAAATTGCTGGATATCTAACACTGCTCACGGTAAATGTGTACACTTTATATATACATATACATGTTCCCTCATAATTGATCATTTAGATTGTATAATTAATAATTGGTATCATTTGCAGTCTTGGGTGTACGAGCACTTCCCATTTGCCCGTCCTCCTGCACGGTGGGGATATACTGCTGGAATGCCTCTAGCGAGCCGCTGGAATCCTGGTCAGGATTCCGGAAATGCGAGAGAGAACATACAGCTGCTGCGGGAAAGGTTGGATGCCCTACATCCGAGTGAGGTGAGCACCCAATAGAGTCCTTGATATATATTTTACGTTTTTGCGATGGAATACGCTTTATTGTATTAATGAGTTGTTTCATTTACTTGCCACAGGTGGCCTGGGATCCGTACACTGGTGCCAGGGCTCAGCATCCATTCCGGCATATATCTTTCTTCTGTGGTTGCTTGAGATCACTAGATGTCATTGTGTTGGGAAGTCCCACATCGCCGAAGTAATAGGCTTGACATATCTTAATACACCTGTATGGGTCTTCCACCTATCAGCTTAAGCTTTTGGGTTGGTATATGGTTTCTTACATGGTATCAGAGCGGGTTTCGATCCCGGTGTTCTTGTGTAGCCCACGTGACAGGCCCGTCCATGAAATCTGTTGGGCCTGCACGTGAGGGGGAGTGTTGGGAAGTCCCACATCCCACATCGCCTAAGTAATAGGCTTGACATATCTTAATACACCTGTATGGGCCTTCCACCTATCAGCTTAAGCTTTTGGATTGGTATGGTTTCTTACACACTAAACCCTACCAACCACACGAGGTTCTCCGACAGTTTGGCTATGTACAGACCATCCCACCCGCACCGCTCGCCCTCATTCCTGCATCTCGGGGATCTACTGCTGGAAAATACAATGTCTCCTACAGATTTCTAGACCAATACTGGGTTACTTGGGAGGATCATGTATTATCTCTAGCACACCGCGGCCATCGAGCGCAACATGCATAGGAGTGTTCACCCGACTATCTCGAGTGGTTTATTAGGATTTCACACCCTCGAGTATAGAACCCCGATCGTCATTCCCACTATGACCCTAATGAGGGTAGAGATGACCTGACTCCAAGAACGGTGAAGGCATTTCCCACTTTTTCCAAACATTATGCATCCATTCTTTCAAACTATCTTGAGTATATTGACACATTTTATTGTTTCTTATAGATCCTTGAGCGAAGGACCATCTTCGTGACACGCTTGCGCGAACGGAGCAGCCTACTGATTTCTATTATCGGGCATTGCAGACTACCCTCGAGATCCTGGATGCTTGCCGGTGAGGTACCACCAATGCGCGTAGCTGTGATGAGAGGAGGGTTGTTGGATGGGTCTTTTTGTTAGGATGTATATGAACTTGTGTGAAGGAATGTCTTTTTGTATGATTTATGTGAACTATGCACTTGCATGGGTCTTTTGATGAATGTTGGTGCATTGTATGAACTTGTATGACTTTTATCTTTTTATATGAACTGGTTGATACGTGTACTTTTTTGATGAACTTGTATGATTTTGATCAAAATGGGAACTTGTATGTGATAATATAACACTGCACGGCCAAAAGTTTCCGCACATATCCACTCTGCGCGGCCCACAAGCTTCAATCGGATACATTCTGCACGGCCAACAGGTGTCGAGCAGATCCATTATGCTCGGAAACAATTGGCAATGCAGTGTGATTTTGCACGGTACCTTTGTGCCGTGCAATACATTTAGCACGGTGCCTGTCTGCCGTGCAGTATGCAACTAAGCAGGGTCTTAAAGAATAAACACATAATATAATAACATAAAAGAATGCTTCCATTTCATCAGCCATCCATTTAAACAAGTATTAATTTTGTATACATCAAATTGAGAGTGCAGGTATTTAATCGTTGTCAAGATTAACCGACTCCTATGTTGCGACACTGTCTCCAATTATATCTTTGAATCGCTCAATGCTCTTAGCATGTGGGAGTTGCCATCCGTCTGCATTAGGGTGGTGGTTTCTATGCCAATTTGTAGCAATGGGAGGCATGGGAGCCCCGGGTATCATGAAGACCAGAACAAAATGATTTCCATTGACGAAACCAACCGCAATAACTTTGCGAGAACTTGGTGGAATCGGGGATGATCTTAAAGGCAGGAAAGTAAGGCACTACTACATAGAAAGGTGGACCAACACAACATTATAATATGAAGATATCAGGTGACCCATGTCCGGCATTGTCATCCAACGATCAAATGAATGATTGCTTTCATAGTACGACAAGGCGTAATACAGCTCCCCAACCCTATCCTCTTCTCCATATACCAATGTATAATAATTTTGATACCTCTGCAATTCATTGCTCAAATCCAGTCTAACCTGCATCCAACTATCCTCGCCCATGCCCAGAAGACCAGTTATGGCTCTGAATACATAGTTACCATCAGCTGCGACATCCTTAACAGTCTGGATCAAGGATGAAAATATCGGTAGCGGCGGGCGTAGCGGCCCACCGCCAAACCGATACGAAGCGAGCGATACCTAGCGTATCGGGGATACGTATCGGCGTAGCGGTGCGATTTTAAAAAATCGCAAAAAAAATCTGAAAAAATTCCAGAAAATCCAGAAAATTGTAAAATGAAAGAAAATGTGGTTCTTTTGCAAAAGTAAGTAAGAAAAGGGGGCGTAGCGGTGCCCTCAATATATGATGTCCTGTATCGCTGTATAAATAGAAAATAATAGTAATGATTAATTTTTTCACATGTATTCATGTTTCTTAGTCATGTTAACTTAAAAAGTAATGAAAAGCTAAATAGAAAAAAATTAGAACATGAAATAAAGGCATAAGAATTAAGAAGACTTAAGAGTTAGGTCATTAGTGAACATTGAACAATCAAATATCAATACTTCAGCATTCAAGGTTCAAATTAAATCAAGTGAATGAACTATGAAGTGATCAACAATCAACATTCAACACCAATTTAGAAATGACAAAGGGAGTAGAGAGTTAGTGAAAGAAATATGAAATTAGGAATACCTTGATCACCACCAAAAGGGATTTGGGAGACACTTATATTCATACATTTGAACAATATGTAATGTAAACATCATGATGGTACTATTAGAGCCAAATATCAGTGTTTAATTGTTAGGGTCATTGTGGTGAGACCTAACCCTAAGCATAAAACTTTGGTGATCAAAAATAGCTTAATATGAACATAAACATTATATGTTGCATGCATTCATGATAGATCATTCAATATATGAAAAGTACTGATAAAGAGGGCGAGCCCCTCTGGCCGCCGACCATAAAGGCGGGGTTCGGGGCGGCAGCCCCGATTCGATTTTTTTTTTTTTAACTTACGCAGGATGGACCACAAAAAGGTGAAAACAGCAACCATAGAGGGGAAGAGATGAAAGAGAAGGGTAAAAAACCCTAAAAAGTCCAAAAGGACCCCCCCCCACGTGTATCGGCCGCCACGTATCGTGGCGGTATGTATCGGCCGATACTCAAGAGTATCAGCCGATACGGGCCGCTACGGGTGCGATACACCCGTGGCGGCCGATAATTGCATTGAAGCGTATCGGCCATGGCCGATACGCCCGATATATCGGCCGATACGCTTCGTATCGGCCGATATTTACTTCCATGGTCTGGATATAGGGTCCTAGAGACTAAGGAAGCAAATCCAGAAACGTACATGACCGAGTGCGATGGACACTCAGTTTCTCCTTATTCGTCGTTACATCTGGAATGCTTAATCTAGCTGGAACGCTATCTTTACTCGAGAGTGTATACTCGAAAGCAGATGGCTCCCGACGCGTAGACCGATCCAACTTTTTCTTTTTCGAGGATGAACGACCGCGAGTATTCAATTTAACATCCGGCTCAAGAAGAGAAGTAGATGAAGGGCTCCCCAATTCTCCAAGTTTTTTCAATATTAGTATTTTACCCCTCTGATCACTACTGGAATTTCCTAGCGATCAACTCGAACTCGGAAGTTGTGGTCAACTTAGGGGCTTCATTCACCGTAGTGGAGTCTAAATTGTGCTTCCGCCAGTAGTGGTGGACACGGCTCAATGGTATTTGAGAGCCTTCCCTTATGTACTTGCCAATTTCGTGAGTACATGGCAACCCATGGGTCCGTCGAATTACGCACCCACCTACCGCCGAATCTGGACCAATATCACCAGCTCTTATCGACTCATTCAACACTATATCCATAGCATTCCTTGATAGAAATCCTCTCAACTCACGAAACAGTGCACGGTGTTCAAACTCTTTTCAAAATAAGCTTTTATCTCCGTAAAGAACAACTCAAGCAAGGCATGGATAACCTACAAGGACGAATCAAAGATACAGTTCGATGTGCCTAGGCGTCTCTTCAATTTTGCATGTGCACTCTCAGTCCTATTTGTAGTCACGTTCCCAAAGTGCATATGCTGATCCGTCCAAGCAACCACAAATTGTTCCTTGTGCTTATTCAACCACGAGTTCTTCACATAATCAACAGCGCGTGGATACCTGTAGTAATTCCAGTCCAATGCACTTAGAAGTTGCATGTAGTCATTTTCAGTGGGAGAGACTACCAACATGTTCCAACAAGAGATAAATGCATCCCATCTTTCGTTGGTCTCAAAATACTTCTTACAATTTGCCAAGATGTTCCTAGAAATTTGCCACCTGCATAATAAGTTTGTTGCATTCGGAAAAACAACATTTATTGCATTCATCGGTGCTAACTCTGTCTGTGACAAGCACACGGGGCAGAATGCATCCATCCATTAATTCCTTAAGCCTCTCCAAAGCCCATCTATAATTGGCCTCCCTCTCTGATTCAAGGTACACAAAAGCAACGAAGAACGTAAGTTGAGTAGATGTGACACCAACAATCTCAAGCAAGGGAAGTCGATATTTATTAGTCTTGTACGTGGAATCCATTATCAAAACTTCTGGAAATGCACGTAACAACTGAATAGATGATGGATGTGCCCAGAATAGGTCCATGATAGCATCTGTAGCGCCGTTGCTAGTGTGATACTCAATGTAGTTGTTCTCCTCCAAATGCATCATGAGTTGTTGCATCTGTGATCGACCAGCCATCTCAGTCACCCTCCACTTCTGACGAGCATTGTAAATACTCTTCATCGTAGTGGTGTTGTGCACGTCCCTTTCCTGCAATGTTCGAAGGATGTTCCTCAGCTTCACCAAACTCTTAGACATATCAATCAAAACATAGATTTCTTCCCCAGAAAGCTTCCCAGCAAACGAGTACCCCTTGAGATGTTGTGCGTATGGATGATAGTGCACCCCACAAATCACTGTTAACATCCAATCATCGTCAGTTGCCAACTTTCGACCCTTCAAAGCAAAAGGGCAACTACACTTCGTTCCCGTTGCCTTATTAGGATTTTCCTTTTCGAACACCTTCATGGACCCCTGTAACTACCACTTCTCTCACAAGATAAAACTATTCTTAGCTTCCTACCATCTCCACCAGCATCTGAAGTTTTGATTACAATTACCAAGCCATGTTTCTTTCCAACATCCATTGGATTAGGCCCTTTCCGCTTTTGAATATCATGTCAGTGGTGAAGACATTAGTAAAATCCAAAGAGCACTCACTGGCACCGGTTGAATCAATCTCCTGAAAATATGATTACAAATTCTTAGTTCATCAATGCACGAGCCTTTACAACAGTGCAATATTATACTGCACGATTTATATAAGCCGTTTTTCATATATATGCTCAGTATACTGTTGCTGTGCAATAACCCTTTGTACAGCATAATTTTGTCGTGCAATAAATATTTGTCCGGTAGTATTGTGCCATGCAATATACCAATGAACGGTTTTGAAGAGCCGCACATAGCTGAATGTGAACGGTTCTGGAATACTGAGCAGGACACGAGAAATATAAATAACCAACTGGAAACGAAGTCAAAACGTATACATCCTGTTGGTAGATCGACAGTTGCTTGTTCATATTGAAAATGCCTACTTTCAATAGACAATGTGGTGCAGGGAGATGAGTACTTCCAATATCGTTAAACAAATGGAGGAGACTTGAGGATAATTCCAAGAGTTGAAGAAGATGATGAGGAAGGAGATGAACATCAATGAGGAGGAAGGAGTGTAGAGGAACACTGACAAAACAGTGGATAAAAGGGAGAATGAAGAAGAAGAAGAGGAGGAGGATATGAGAGTAGAGATACTGGAAAGCTACACTGCAGAATAACCAAAGGAAGAGGAGAGGAGGTTGATGGTGAAGGGCGATTTCGTCCTTTCACCTAGTGACATTTTGGTAATTAAAAAAAAGTTTAATTGTGGGTGTTCATGAAAACCCATGGTGCGTTCAGAATTCCCCTTTCGAGCCATCGAAACAAGTCGAGTTCAAAAAAAAGTTTCACTAAATAATTTCTTTCCAACGAGACCAAGTTCGAAGAATTCTGAGGTCTTAGTCAAAATGTCAACCCATTCAAAAGGGAACTTTGACCATGGCTGTAATGAAAATAGGCCTAGGCAAAGGTCTTCCAAACATCGAAAGGGTATGGAGCCTCAACAAGAGTTCCTCCAAATTAAATTAGCTTTCCAACAAGCCCGAAATCACAATTTTTAGAGGCTTCTAGGGTAAACTCAACTTTTATTGAAAATATGACAATATCCCTAGTCAATGGAAAGTCGTGAAACAAAGAGTTTCCAGACATCAAACAGTCATGGGTTGAACATGAAAGTTACTCGGCATAACTTGGACTTTCTAACGAACTTAACCCGGTATTTTAATGAAACACCCAAAATACCCTTGAAATTGGACAAAAGTACAAAACTACCCTTTCTAAGTCAGAATGAGGTCAAATCGCGGTCAAACCTCTTCAAAAGTTAGTCGAACACTAAAACCTAATTAGTTAACCGTTAAACATCAATTAGCATCTAATCAGGGTAATTTGATTGATACCATAAGAACACTTATGACCCTTCACTGTTGTCAGGCTCCACAGTGTTCAATAACCAAGACAACATGTTGGTTTCCTAGTCCTGATATTTTGGATCATCATTCTCTGGGTAATTTATTGTTCCACCCACATACCTCAATGAGTTTTCCTACTACTAACAAACGGACTCCGTTAGACCTTTGGAAGGACTTTCTTGTGTTCAACTTCAACAACATGGTAGTGATCTTCAAATCATTGAGATTTTCATTTCAAGCATTCATCATGGCTCTCATCAGAATCACTCGCTAATATGGCCGAGGACCCAGCCATCAGTATAACTTAATGCTGACCCAAGAAAATAACAACAACAAGCTTCAACGCATTAGAAACATGTTCCAAGCATCTTGAAAGGTTAACCTTCACCATACTTTTGATCAGGCTCATATCACTGCATCTGACAAGTGCCAACTCTTACACTTTTGTTAACCTATGCAGCCGTTATTTACATGATAGCCATCCTGTGCAAGATCCTTGCATAGAGAACCTTGTATGATCAGAAGAAGACTTCACGCAGCCAAAGGGCAGCTGGCATTACGTTGGATGTTGGAGGACTGGTGGTACCTGGTGATCAACAAGGATGACTGAGAAGGCCAGATCAGCTAGTGAATGGGCCCTTCTTCCCTGATGAACATAGAAGAAGGGCCTTATGGCCTAGGCAGTGGCCTAGAAGGCCCAACAAAGAATGGGCATAACATTGCTGCCTGGTGAATTGCTGAATAGGGCCCACAGGCATTATTTACATGATAGCCATTCTGTGCAAGATCCTTGCATAGAGAACCTTGTATGGTCAGAAGAAGACTTCAAGCAGCCAAAGAGCCAAAGGGCCAGCTGGCATTACGTTGGATGTTGGAGGACTGGTGGTACCTGGTGATCAACAAGGATGACTGAGAAGGCCAGATGACCAGCTAGTGAATGGGCCCTTCTTCCCTGACGAACATAGAAGAAGTGCCTTATGGCCTAGGCAGTGGCCTAGAAGGCCCAAGAAAGAATGGGCATAACATTGCCGCCTGGTGAATTGCTGAATAGGGCCCACATGGTCTGGCTAGCACCTATGCAAGGCCAAGATAACCACTTTGTGTGTGCAACTGTGCGTAGAGGGCCATGGTAGCCTGATGACCTGTGCAAGGTGGACATAGGGGCTGCCATATTGAAAAAGGAGGGAAGTAAAGAAAGGAAGGAGAGGAGAAAAGTAAGCGGAGAAAAACGAAGGGAAAGATAAGTGAGTCACTCTGATAGTCTGATACAATGAAAACGAGAATGCCCCAAAGGTCCTATATCACGATTAATGAGACAAGTGGGATTTGGGTTTCATTATCACAATTATGGCCACTTAAAAAATAAACAAAACCTCCACGTGAGGATAAAAAAAAGGTTGATAAAGAATATAACTATAATACTCAACACCATATTTAGAATATTTCTAACTTTAGTGCAAGAAAGTAAGTTTATGTGTGTGTGTGTGTGTGAGAGCATGAGTCAATGTTTTCAATGGAGAAAGGGATGGTACAAGTTTCACCAACACATCACAATCTAACTGTCAAACTAAGAAATGACCTAATTTGTAACATTTTGTTTAAGCATTTATTATTGATGTGTGCGACTAAAGTGCGAAAGGGGAAAGAGATGCATGCATTTGGCAACTATGCTTCATTGTTTAATATAGATTGCAATTTTACAAAATCAATAAAGCTATCTTATAAAAGGCTAGTAGTGAAAAGGGTGGAAATTCTGAAACCTCGCCACTAGAAATGTTTGTAACATATGAAGAAAGACAGTAAAATTGAGCATAAATTCCAAGAAAACTTGAGCAAAACAAGATTTTTTGTAATGTTATTGATGCAAACCAAATCATAGTGACGAGAAATGTTTCTGCGAGCTTGTGTGAGAGTATTTCGCCTCGAAATGTGCCTAAGGAAAAATTTTGCAGAAGCTACTCCGGCTGTAAGAAATGGAGGCGTCCACCAACCCCTACATAGGAAATATGATCAATCTTCAGGTTAGAAATTATTATACAGAAACATATCTATATGAGCATCTACAATCTTGATAAAATGATGGTGCATTTCTTGTGCGGCCCACGCTCATGTGGGATGTGGATCAATTGTTGTTTCAATAACGGTGGATGAAGTTTCCTTGTCCAACCAATGTACACAAATGAAACTAAGAAACCCTGGATAAAGGGGCTACAATGATTGGACAAGGGTAAAACTTCATCAACATCCTTGATTTTCCCTCCCCTTCACATTTCTCTTGATGAATTTGGCACTGATCCAACAAGCGCTATTGAGGTTGTTTCACCATTGTTTCCACATTTATATATACATGCAATTAAAAGAATTGGGGGCCGCGAGGGCAAGTGGGGTATATGTACATATGTGTATATAGATACAAATGAAGCATGCCAATCATGGGAGGGTACAGGGACTAGAAGGTCCTCCTATGACCCAAGAGTGTGTAAATAACAGGAACCATTAGATCATTTTAACCAGTTTTGAGAGCATCAAAGTTTAACAAGTCCTAATTGTTACGCATATTTTACATTATTAATTGAGGCGAAGCAAAACTCGGATGATGATTAAATTTAGGTAAGTGCTAAATCATGAACTGTAGTGCATGCAAGGGGCCAGGATTGATCATAGGGAGGCCATGGTGGGTACCATAGGCTAGGTTGCTATTTGCACCAAAACTGCCCTTGCATTCCTTTACATACACGTGAATTGTGTAGTGATTTTCGGGAATGGTCTAGTCTGTGGGACCTTCCTAGAAAACTTCCAATCATGGGGGATTTTAGGTGTGTGAAATATCTTAGTATGATCTACCAGTGTGTGAAAAACGGGAACCATCCCATCAAGAGAGATAATACTTTGAGGGAGTCAAATTTGTCCACGTTCTAACTTCTAGCTAAAATCAGATTGGTGGCAAAATTTGCATGTCCAATAGGATGCTGTATGTTAATAAACAATAACACCAAAAGCTCAAGCTTTTAGTGAATGGCATAAAAATTTATATCAACACCCACCCCCCCCCCCCCAAAGGGGAAACCATTTGAATCCAAAACTGTAATACCCCCATACCACTAGCATTGTGCAAAGATGACGTCCTTCGTACAACGGCCGTGAGATTTTGCGATGCCCGACTTCGAGTCAGCTGTGGTTATGTTGTCTGACTTCAAGTCAGCCGTGGATAGTTGTCTGGCGTTTATGCTAGACGTGTTAATAGATTCTCTGACTATGGGTCAGCCATGGGAGGATTTGATCCTCTGGTACCGCCGTGATGATGTTGACCGAGGTGTCACCGTGATATGTGCACATGTGAATCTTAAGGTACCCTTGTGTGATCTTGTACTTGTGGTACTTGATCCCATGATTGGCTGGTGTTACAGATGCTTAGGTGGTTGTAATAAAAGATGACGAATGTGAATTCGAGGTACTGATAATATTGTGAGATGTTACTTTACTCGCCTTGCATAATTTATTAAAGATTTTTTTGTGTTATTAAAATTTATTATGTGTTTAACATGCAAATGGATTTGAATGTTTATCACTCAGTATCCGCTGACTGCTGGATTTGCCCCCTCCAGCTAAACAGAACTTAGAGATTGAGGGTGTCACGACCCAAATTCCAGGGCCCGGATCGTGATAATTTAGCAACATTTACCATACATTTATCAAATAGTTCTAACAAGAAGGTAGGCATTTAAATCAAACCATAATTCCAATTAAACTATGAAAAGTCAGTAACACCAATAATCTATGCATAATAAAAATCCTTATGCTTTGACTGAATCCATAATGTACTTAAGATGATAAAAAAAATTCCCTAAAACAAGAACTAGTCTCTCTAACAATTATTTAAATGTTCTCGTTCTCTCATTTCACCCACGCATGCCAAAATCTACGTGTTGAATGTTGTCCTGTTCTGGCCCACCGGCAATAAGATTACCTGAAGGGGGTAACACAACATCAGTATTTACTGGTGAATGAATATTCTTAATTACACAAGTCACATATAACATAACATCACATAAACAACAAATCTAAATCAATAATCATATATCATTAAAAGTACATTCACATAAAAATCCGTGCCCATGCACATTACTACGCCTCAAAGGCCCAGCGTATACATGTATACCGCTCACCAAGACACTGTCTCATCAGACACGTCCACTAGGGACCAGCCAACTCAATGGCCATTCACATCCACTAAGGACCAACCGCTAAATGGCCCAGATACTAAATCCAACATCCCACGTTTGGGACCCAATAGACAATATCTTATAATCACATAACAACCAGAATTCCGTATCACTAATATCTTACACAATCAGTAGTATGGATCCAACCCTTATACACTTCAATAACTGCTGCCTCACTCCAAATCATAATTGTTATTGAATGATATAGGAGTGACCCACCTTTACAGAATATTATTCAAAGTGACAGAATCCTGCCAACATTCCAAAACAGTCCATACAATTTACTGTAACTACATAAAAACCTTAATTAATTTGGATGGAAGGGTTACATGGTAATTATCAACCAAGTCTAGGGCAAAACCCAATTACAAATTTCATCCAGCCACATCTAAACATACAGAAATTAGCAAAGGAAGTAGTTCACACCCGAAAATCATCTTGGCCTAAGGTACAGCGGGTCCCAGTGGTCTAAATCAGGATCAGGTCTACTCTCCAGAATCGCCCAGGGCTAAGCTTTCATTCCAATGGATTGGATTCACCATCAAGCATCTTTACTGGCCCCCGCAGTCTCAACAACACAAACAGAATTCATAAATAAGCCTTACGGTTAACAAAATTGAAGTTCCTGGATAACTGGGCAGATGGAGACCAGGCCACATGGGACCACCACCATTCAGGTCGTCTCAGGGCCCCCTTCAATATGTGGGGTCCTTATCTATGATTAAATCAGATAGTGGGTCCCAGTAGGCCTTGTCGACATTCAGTCACAAACTCTGTGACAGACGCCTCTTATGCAATATGTAGATTGGATGAGGGCCCAGGTGGGGTCCACTCTATATGGGATCAACACCTTCATTATCGTCCATGAGTCCCTTTCCAGATGTGGGGTGATGATCAAAGATCAGGTGGGCCTAGGGGTCCTACAACAGGTGTCGACCTCCTGCCTTGCTACTTCCAAAATCACGCCTCTGCTACTGGAATCATGTGTATGGTGGCTCACAGAGGCCCCATGCCCCTTAGGTCCATAACTTTCTTGGTCAACTAGATGTAGGTCCCCCACTCCATGGTTCAGATCTATCATACAGTGGGCCATGTGGTCCCTCAACCCTCTAACGTCATTGAAACCACCGTTGTTAGGTCTCTTTTTCTATCAATTTCATGCCCAATTCGATGGATGCGCAAGGATTTTCACTCCATATAATTTTATTTCCTTTAGATAGCCATTCATACACAATTCCTTTATCCAAAACAGATTTTAAATCTACTCTATGGTTCAAGAAGATTACTGTATACTTATCAATACAAATTAATTGAATCATACTCCATTCTAAATCATCTTGGTTAAACCATCAAAATAATTAGGAAGCTCCACTCACCTTTGATAAACGATCGTCGCCTTTGCAATATGTGGATGCGAATAGGACATCAATTGATCGTCTTCCCGATTGGTTTCTTCCTCTTCTTCCCCTGGATTCCAATGACCAAGCTTTCTCTCTCAGATTTCTCTCAAAGGAAAATTTTGAATTTCATACTGCAAGAGGGGTCGTTGTTTACTTATATATACAAGGGAGATAGATAACTAGTCCACCCCTACTTCCTAATTAGCAGTTCTTCCCCTTTCCAAAATCTTTCACGTGACACTTCCAATTCAAAAACAAATTAACCAACTAAAGTCCTACTTGGGCCAAACTAATCCTGGGCCCAGGTAACTCAGGATATTACATACTCCCCTCCTTGGGAAATTTGGTCCTCCAAATTTAAAACATACCTATGGCGAAAAGATGCGGATACTTCTTTCAGACTTTGTCCTCGATCTCCCATGTAGCCTCCTTTGGATCGTGATGTGTCCATAGCACCTTGACTAGCCGGACTGTTCGTCTCCATAACACCATTTCCTTGGTGTCTAAGATTGCAACGGGTCTCTCCTCATAGGATAAATCGGGCTGTAAGTCCATCGGCTCGAGATCTAGCACAAGAGACGGGTCTGGTTCATATTTCTTCAACATTGATACATGAAACACCTTATGGACTCTAACTAACTGTGGTGGTAATTCCAACTTGTAAGCATTCCCATCGCTCACGTGTCCTGTAATCTTGAACAGTCCAATGTATCTCAGGCTTAACTTTCCCTTTTTGCCAAATCGCATCACTCCCTTCGTCAGAGAAACTTTGAGGAATACTGAGTCACCCACCGCAAATTCTAATCCTCTCCGGCGTTCGTCGGTATAACTCTTCTGGCGACTCTGAGCAATCTTCAATCTGTCCCTGATCTTCTTAATATGTTTAGTAGAAGTTTGCACCCATTCAGAGCCTAATATCCATCGATCACCCACTTCTTCCCAACAAATCGGAGAATGGCAGCTCCTGCCATACAGGGCCTCGAAAGGAGCCATTTGAATACTCGAATGATAGCTATTGTTATAAGCAAACTCTGCCAGCGGTAAGTGCTCATCCCAACTGTCACTAAAATCTATAGCACAAGCACAAAGCATGTCTTCTAGTGTTTGATTGGTCCTCTCCGTCTGTCCATCAGTCTGGGGATGATATGCAGTGCTAAAATTTAGTTTCGTACCCATAGCCTTCTGTAAGCTCTTCCAAAACTGTGAAACAAATCTGGTATCTCTGTCTGATACGATCGATGCTGGTACGCCATGTAACCTCACAATCTCCTGAACATATGTTTTGGCCAAGTGTTCCATTGTAGTTCTTCCTTTCAATGGTATGAAGTGCGCTGACTTGGTCAATCGATCCACAATTACCCAGATTATTTCATTTTGTCTCGAGGTTCTGGGAAATCCTGAAATGAAATCCATAGTGATATGCTCCCATTTCCATTCTGGTATAGGTCAGGGCTGCAACAATCCCCCCGGCTTCCTATGATCAGCCTTCACTTGTTGACAAGTAAAACGTCTGGCAAACTCAGTAACATCATTTTTCATGCAAATCCACCAAAATCTAATTTTTAATTTCTGATACATCTTGGTGCTTCGGATGGATTGTATATCTTGTGTGGTGTGCTTCCCTCAAAATTTCATCTTTGATTTCTCAAATATTTGGTACACAGAGTCTTCCTCGGAAATATAATACACCATTAACAACTGAGAAGTCCGATTTATTGTCCATTTTGTTGAAGATTTCCACCAAAGCCTTGTCGTCACGTTGATGGTCCTTCATTTGCTGGATTAACTCGGGTTGGACCTTGAAACTTCCCAATAGTACTTTTTCACCAATAGGCCATAAATTTACATCCAAGTCCTTGATCTCTTCAAGTAGTCTCCACTCAGTGGTAAGACAAGCCATCTGTTCTGATTTCCTACTTAAGGCGTCGGTTACAACATTCGCCTTTCCTGGATGATAAAATATAAAGAAGTCATAGTCTTTCAGGAAAGTCATCCATCTTCGTTGGCGCAAGTTCAGCTCTTTTTGAACAAATACATATTTGAGGCACTTGTGATCTATATATACTTCAAATTCTTCACCGTAAAGGTAGTGTCACCAAATTTTCAATGCAAAAACTACAGCTGCCAACTCAAGGTCGTGCGTAGCATAATTTTGTTCATGGACCTTTAGCTGTCTGGAAGCATACGCAATCACCTTTCCATGTTGCATGAGCACACACACTAGTTGTCACGACCCCAAATCCGGGGCCCTGTCGGATATCCGGATCGTGATAACTTGGCAATGTATACCATTCATTTATCAAATTATTCGCATAAGAGATTTGGCATATAAATCAACTATAATTCCAATTAATTTAAATAAAGTCAAACAATATCAAAAATCTCTGAATAATCCAAATCCCTATGTTCTAACTCAAATGATAATGTACTAATCATTATCTCAATTGCTAAACAAAAGCTAAATCTTCTGTCACTCATATGAATAATTCTCGTTCTCTCTCTTCAGCCATGCATGCCAAAATCTACGTGCTGAGCGCCATCCTGATTTATCCCACCTGCAGTAAGATTACCTGAAGGGGGCAACACAACATCAGTATTACTGATGAATGAATATTCCTAATTACATAAGCAGCATAAAACATAATATTACTTGGTTTAACATGTTTGAAACAATATATCAAATGCCATAAAATACATCCATATATATATATATATATATCCGTGCCCATGCACCTTACCACGCCTCAAAGGCCTATTGTATACATGTATACCGGTCGCTATGACCCTGTCTCATCGGACACGTCCCCTATGGACCAGCCACTATACGGCTCGGACACTAAGTCCAACATCCCATGTCTAGGACCTCACCATCTCATAACAACCACAACTCAATATTATTAACAATTTTCCTCATTTACATATCAACAGTGTGGATCCAACCCTTACTAAATTCACTGGTTATTGCCCCACTCCAATTCATAATTGGTATTGATTGGTGAATGGTTGGCCCACACTTTTAAAACATCACATTAAGAATTAATTACAATTAATTGATCACAGCAACTTAATCACCATCCGTATAATTAATCATGGCCTAATTAATTCATATAATTAATCATAATACACATATTCTATGTTCTGGTAAGCCTCATGACTATTTATGTAATTGTATTATAAAGTCCAGGTATTATTTACTCTCTGTCTCTTCCCAGACTGTGATAAAACACCTGTGTAATATACATATATGGAACAGTGGGCCCCACTTGCATGATACATGATCAAACCTAATTTATATGGTCACCCAGTGCCCTACATTAAGTCCCATGGTTCTGATTAATCATCCTCTATCATTACAAGGCCTGCAGTCTCAATAAATTGATAAATAACCCTTATGGTTAACAAAATTGAAGTTCCTGGATAACTGGTCAGATGGAGACCAGGCCACATGGGACCACCACCATTGGGATCGTCTCTGAGTCTACTTCAAGACGTGGGGTCCTAATCCATGATTGGTTTAGTTAGTGGGTCCCACTACCATCATCGACCCACTGTCTGTTTCCCGTCTGTTTCACGCCTGTAATAGTCCAAATTTGGTATCCAGTGGGTCCCACTCAACTAAAACAAGATCAGCCATCTAGGTGATGGTTGACCACTGCTAGACCATCATCCTATTGGATCTGATCCATGATCAGATCATGTTCTGGGGTCCACAAGCCATAAACGATTTTTACTGTTTTATGTTCAATGTCACGCCTGACTGTGATTGAATGCATTGATCAATGGGTCCTACTGATCCTAATCCAGGATGTTCAACTACACTATGGTCGCCCATCAATCCTCTTCCAGATGTGGGGTCCTGATTTTTGATCAAATCAATAGATGGGTCCCACAACTACAAACGACCATTAACCAACACCCCATCAGGCCTCTGTTTTTCATCGGTTTTGTAGAACAGTTCATATTCTTGCATTCAAATCTGTTAACAACATTCCCTTATCTATTAATATGAGATTCAACAATTCTTGCAACACAGAATATACACAACATATGATCCATCATCTTCTTAATGTCAATTACTCATAACATATGATTTCATAACCAGTAGATCTTCTCAACAGAGCTTATCCAAATCACATCACAATATCAATCATCTTAATTGATCAACTAGTTAACTAGGAAAATCCACTCACCTTTGATATGCTATCGTTGCTTTTGCAATGTGTGGGCGCGAATAGGACATCAATAGCCTTCCCTTCCTTCTCCTAATTAACAGTCACAAGACTTTCTCTCTCAGATTTGCTCTCCAACCAACAAGGAAGAAATTGAATAACACTCCATTGGCCGATGGTTGAATATAAATACTAAAAATAATCAGAGTCCTATTCCTCTTCTCATAGTTTCACTTAGAGTTGTTTCACAACTCTTTCCCTTTTCCAGTTACCATAAACGTGAGGCATCAATACAACAAGTAACCAACAGGGGTCCTACTAGGAGAGTTGCAAAACTTCCTAGTTCCAATCTTTCCCTTATTTCCTCTATTAGAGTTGTTATACAACTCTAGTCCCAAAGCAAAACGTGGGACACCTTCCAATTTCTAATTCCTTAGTAAGTACTATTTCTAATTTCGTAATAAGGAAACATTCCAAAGCAATACCTGGGCCAGACTGATCCTGGGCCCATATACTACAGGATATTACACTAGTCCTTGTAATGACGCATCACATTAGATATCAAATCATCCACTTCCAGCGCAAAGGGCGAGTATTGGTGCCGATGTTAGTTTACCTTTCAATGTTCGGAAGCTATCTTCACATTTCGCATCCAAGGTGAACGGAACATCCTTCCTTGTGAGTCTGGTTAACGGTCCAGCAATCGTAGAAAATCCTTGTACGAACCTTCGAAAATAATCTGCCAGCAAGGATGAAAATAGCAGTAGCCCACCGCCAAAACACTACGTAGCGTAGCGGAGCGATTTGGAAAAATTTTCAAAAAAATATGAAAAAATTATAGAAAATCTAGAATATTGGAAAATGAGAGAAATATATCTTTTTTTGCAAAAATAACTAAGATAAAGGGGCGTAGCAGTCCCCTCATTGTATGAGGTCATGTATCGTTGTATAATATAAATTGAAAATAATAGTAATGATCATATTTTTTCATTTGTTCATGTTGCTTAGTTATGCTAACTTAGGAACTAATTAAAGCCTCATAAAAGAAAAAACTATGTCATGAAGTCAAAGAGTACCTAGAGAAAAAAATACATCTACCAAAGGGGGTGTCTAATAGGATGTACTTAGAGAAGAATCCTTGATAAGAACTCTCTGTATCGACTGTAATTTGGCAAGATCATGTGCTTTTTTGTGTTCTTTTAAACATAAAAGGGTAGAAAAGTTGTGTAGAAATGTTATTTGGAGAGAAGATTAAAAGAAATAAGTCTTATTATGCATTTTTTTTAAATTTGGAAAGCAGGAATTTTTCTCACCCTATAGCGGTCGTAGCGGCCTGTAGCAGCCGTAACAGCCCCGTAGCGGACGTAGCAGCCGCTACGGGTGCGACAGGAGATAAATCGGTCGTAGCGTGGCGATGGCCACCGCTACGGCCGACAATATTTTCATCCATACCCGCCGGGCCTAAGAAGCTTTGAACTTCTGAAACATTTATAGGTCGCTTCCAATTCGTAACCGCTTCCATTTTGGTAGGGTCTACAGATAATCCGTCTCCTGAAATAATGTGACCCAAAAAGGTTACTTGCTTTAACCAGAAAACACAGTTACTAAACTTGGCATATAACTGATTGTCTCTCAACAGCTGCAAGGAGGTACGCAGATGCTCGCCATGTTCTTGTCGTTCTTTAGAGTAAATGAGGATATCATCAACAAATACCACCACAAATTTATCCAAATAGGGTTGAAAGACTTGGTTCATCAGTGCCATGAATGCGGCTCGCGCATTGGTCAATCCGAAAGGCATGACGAGGAACTCATAATGGCCATACCGCGTCCGGAACGCCGTCTTGGGAATATCTTCCTCCCTCACTCTTAGCTGATGGTAGCCAGACCTTAGATCAATCTTGGAAAAGTATTTCGCACCTTGCAGTTGATCAAATAATTCATCAATGCAGGGCAAAGGGTACTTGTTCTTAATAGTCACCTGGTTTAACTGTCTATAATCAATGCACGTTCTCAGGGTTCCATCCTTCTTCTTCACAAACAACACCGGTGCTCCCCATGGGGACACACTAGGCCTGATGAATCCTTTGTCCAATAGTTCCTCCAACTGATCTTTGAGTTCCTTCAATTCCGCAGGAGCCATTCGATAGGGTGCCTTGGAAATCGAGGTCGTACCCGGCATTATTTCAATAGTAAAATCAACCTCTCAGATTGGGGGTAACCCGGGCAGGTCATCCAAAAATACGTCGGGGAATTCCCTAACAACGAGGATATCGTCTATACCTGATTTCGGTTTATCCTCAGAAATGAAGGCTAAAAACCTTTGCACCCATTCCTCAGTAACTCACCAGCTTTTATGGCTGAGATAACCATTGACCGAACAGGTCTCCTTTTCCCCACCAAACTAACATGGGTAAATCCCTCTAGGTTAAATTGAACTACTTTGTTAAAGCAATCTACAATAGCCCGATACCTAGTAAGCCAGTCCATTCCCAATATGACATCAAAGTCGTCCATACGTAACAATACCAGATCAGCCGGCATCCGGGCTTGCCCAAACAGTCATAAAATATGGTTCTAGTACATATTTGCTCGCCCGTGGGTGTAGACACTACCAATGCATTAGTCAAAATGGAGGGGGAGTTTTCTATCTTAGCAGCAAAAGTATGCGAAATGAAAGAATGCGTTGAACCAGAATCAAATAAAG
The DNA here is from genome assembly GCA_038049695.1 of Cinnamomum chago. Taxonomy (NCBI): domain Eukaryota; kingdom Viridiplantae; phylum Streptophyta; class Magnoliopsida; order Laurales; family Lauraceae; genus Cinnamomum; species Cinnamomum chago. The sequence goes on from CP142456.1 coordinate 50,225,196, forward strand.
TACTAGCTTCAAAATTGGAAATTAAAACCATACCCTCGACCACATGGTTGGCCGTTTCCACATCATGGTGATTCATGGCAAAGAGCCTTCCGTTCTACTGTTGTCCTGCCTGACTCCCTCCTTGGTTGTTCCTGCCAAGGTTGTAATGCTGTCCTTGGGGTAGGTTCTGCTAATTTTCCACGAGGCTGATGGGTCTGGTTCTGTTGATAATCACGCTGGTTTTGTGGACGCTCTTGTTGGCGGCCCTACTGATTTTGCTGAAGTGCTTGTCCTTGTGTCTGGGTTTGATTCCTTCCCTATTTACTAGGGCAGTCTCTAACATGGTGTCCTTCCGACCACAACCGTAACATCCACCTTCTCGTTTGGCCTGATTTCTCTCTTGAGTCTCCGGGCAATCCTTTACCTTATGACCCCCCTTTCTACACCCAAAGCACACTCCAGACCTTTTCCAGCATTGATTTGTTTCATGTGATCCCCTGCAATGGTTCCAGACCGACTTGGTTCCAGTTTTCTGTTTCTTATTGGGGAACTGGTGCTTGGGGTTATCTGTTTTTCTTTCAGTGGACGTCATTTGAGTCTCTCTTTATATCTTCTATGGCTTCTTCTGATACGAAAGCTTTTCTTAAGGCTTCAGCATAAGTCTTTGGTTCATGCAGCTTCATGTCCTTTATTATATCTGGTCTAAGGCCGTTCAAAAATCGTTCCATCTTTTTTTCTGTAGCCACTAATGTTTCAACAAAATGTGACAGCTCAATAAACTTAAGAGCGTACTTGGCTACCGTCAGATTTCCTTGTACTAAAGTTTCAAACTCTCTCTCCTTCTGAGCCCTAATATGATCTGGTATAAACTTATTTATGAACTCCCGTTTAAAGAAGGCCCAAGTAATTTCTGTTTCTTGCCCATTGAATGACCTCTTGGCTGCCTTCCACCATTCTTTTGTGTCACCTTCTAATTTGAATGCTGCAAGTATGGCTTTCTGATGTTCAGTACATCCCATGACTTCAAAAATGCCTTCCATGTGTTCTGCCCATTTATTTGCATCCCAAGGATTAGTTGTTTCTTCAAAACTCTTGGGGCGAAATTCGTTGAATCTTTTATATAAAGTGTCTCTTTTACGATTCCTGCCCCCATTATTGCTGCCTTCACCCGAGCCACTTCTGATATCGCTGTGTCTTTCAACATTCTCACTTTGGTGGTGGTGAATAGCAGAGATCTATTCTTGGACCTGCGCAAATGCCTTCATAAAGCTTTCAAACATTTGCCGGGCGTACTCCGGCATCTCCATAGTTCCATTGTTTGGCCGAACATTATTGTTCGCATTCTCGTTTCCAGTAACGTTGTCCATTGTCTTATTCCTTCTGCAGAAGGGAAGAATTTCTGAGCTAAAAGATCATTAACAACATGTCTTACTTTAATCTCTACCATTGACACCCCAACGTCCTCACCACGTGACCTACGGGTTGCTAATTCTTTTAATTGTCCAAAACCTTATGCTCTGATACCACTTTGTCACGACCCAAATTCTGGGGCCCTATCGGATATTCGAATCGTGATAACTTGGCAACATTTATTATACATTTATCAAATAGTTCTAGCAAGAAGGTAGGCATTTAAATCAAACCATAATTCCAATTAAATTATGAAAAGTCAGTAACACCAATAATCTATGCATAATAAAAATCCTTATGCTTTGACTGAATCCATAATGTACTTAAGATATTAAATAAATTCCCTAAAACAAGAACTAAAATCTCTAACAATTATTTAAATGTTCTCGTTCTCTCCTTTCAGCCACGTATGCCAAAATCTACGCGCTGAACGTTGTCCTGTTCTGGCCCAGATTACCTGAAGGGGGTAACACAACATCAGTATTTTTAGGTGAATGAATATTCCTAATTACACAAGTCACATATAACATTGTTGGAAAATTGGTGGGCCTTCCAGATAGGTTTCAAAAACTTTTGACCCACTTGATGCAGGGATCAATTGTCTAGAAGGCAACAAACCCAATCCAGGATGCAATCCCTCAAACTCATAAACCATGTACAGCAATATATACTATCTAGAAGATAGAAAACAGCACCTAAACAAGCAACCACGAAATCTACAGCATACAAGGATGTAGATATACCTTTGGAGCTTTGTAGTGCTCTAATGGAGAATTTGAGTTCTTTCTTTGAGGATGAACACCTTCACTAACCAAATCAGAATCTCCAACACCCTTTGATCTTCCACGCTATGTCCCGTATCAGATTCTCTTTTCTCAAGAAGATGGTGGAATCTCCAAGAGAAAAACCCTAAAGGAAACTTGAAGAGAACTAGAAGAGGGAGAGGAAGAGGAGTGTGCAACACTTGCACAAAAGGGGCTTGGGCGTGAATTCCAAGATGCATTAATGCATGGGGACGTCCAAGGCACTCCTCTCCCCTTTTTATAGCACCTAAGCAACCACCTCATTCTAATTGAAATAGAAGTCTTACTTCCACAACAATTAGTTGCTTACTAAATCACAATTAGAAGTCTTACTTCAAATATGATTAATAACTTCCTCTTTTACTAATTAAAATAGAAGTCTCACTTCCATTAATAATTAGTAACTTACTATTACCACTATTAGAAGTCTCACTTCAAATAGAAATAGTAACTTTCTATTTCCTTTTAGAGTTTTACTAAAATTAGTATCTTTCTAATATCTTGGGCTAGCGTGGGGACCACTAGGGATTCCTTAGAAAGCTGGCTCCAACTGGGACACGCGACCCCACATCTCATGTGCAATCCGGGCCCATAGTTAATTCCAAATAACTCCACTATATAAATACAATTGAACTCCAGTCTTAGGAATAAATTACAATGAAGACCCTAAACTTCCCAATTACCACAAGTAGGTCCCTCCATCTATATCCATGGATCAATTGGACCTGTCCACCAAAATAGATCCATATCTTATTATCCTTGAGCCCCAATTAATTATAATGATCATTTGGTACCGATCCAATTAACTCTTAATTGGAATGGGTGCGCACTTACCAATGATAAATCCATTAATTGGCACAAGGGGATATTAAAGATAGATTTCATCTTAACCATTGAATGTTCCCACAGCTCTACTACCACGTACCCAAATCACCGAGGTGTTGACCTACAATTGGCCTCACTCATTGGTGACTCAAAGCAAATGAATAGATAGAAACTTGAGTTCATTAATGTCTCAGGATTATGAGCCTATTGCTAGGGAATTATGAGAGCAGACCTTAAAGTAAAGACAGTGTATATAAGGTGCTTCTCATGGTCCTTCAATACATCCAATGTACCAGCACCATGATCCAGAATCTTACATTCTGATGATCAAGACAAATCACACTATCTCATAGTGATCAAAGTGTTGCAACCTTGTCAGATGAGATGCCCAATCTCATCACTGGTTGTGAAGATATTTAAGCATAAGATTTGCAATACATGTCTCCTGTATGTGGATCTCATCCATACACATGTATTACATCTAGTCTACTTGAGGACTCCGGTTCATCTCATGAACCCATTATGTCATTCGTATTAGTTATGTGCAAACAAGTAATAAAACACCATTCATCTAATAAAAGGAAAGCAATAATATATATTGATAAATAAAGAAATTAATCAATTTATTCATCATATACTGGTATTGAGACCATAAAACTAACAAACATAACATCACATAAACAACAAATTTGAATCAATAATCAAATATCATTAAAAGTACATTCGCATACAAATCCGTGCCCATGCACATTACCACGCCTCAAAGGCCCATCGTATACATGTATACCGCTCACCATGACCCTGTCTCATCAGACACGTCCACTAGAGACCAGCCAACTCAATGGCCATTCATGTCCACTAAGGACCAGCCGCAAAAACGGCCCAGACACTAACTTCAACATCCCACGTTTGGGACCCAATACACAATATCTCATAATCACATAGCAACCAGAATTCAGTATCATTCATATCTTACACAATCAGTAGTATGGATCCAACCCTTATACACTTCACTAACTGATGCCTCACTCCAAATCATAATTGTTATTGAATGATATAGGAGTGACCCACCTTTACAGAATATTACTCAAAGTGACAGAATCCTGCCAACATTCCAAAACAGTCCATACAATTTACTGTAACTACATAAAAACCTTAATTAATTTGGATGGAAGGGTTACATGGTAATTATCAACCAAGTCTAGGGCAAAACCCAATTACAAATTTCATCCAGCCACATCTAAACATACAGAAATTAGCACAGGAAGTAGTTCACGCCTGAAAATCATCTTGGCCTAAGGTACAGCGGGTCCCAATGGTCTAAATCATGATCAGGTCTACTCTCTAGGGTCGCCCAGGGCTAAGTTTTCATTCCAATGGATTGGATTCACCATCAAGCATCTTTACTGGCCCCCGCAATCTCAACAACACAAACAGAATTCATAAATAAGCCTCACGATTAACAAAATTGAAGTTCCTGGATAATTGGGCAGATGGAGACCAGGCCACATGGGACCACCACCATTCAGGTTGTCTTTGGGCCCCCTTCAATATGTGAGGTCCTAATCTATGATTAAATCAGATAGTGGGACCCAGTAGGCCTTGTCGACATTCAGTCACAAACTCTGTGACAGACGCCTCTTATGCAATATGTAGATTGGATGAGGGCCCAGGCGGGGTCCACTCTATATGGGATTAGCACCTTCATGATCGTCCATGAGTCCCTTTCCAGATGTGCGGTGCTGATCAAAGATCAGGTGGGCCTAGGGGTCCTACAACAGGTGTCGACCTCCTGCCTTGCTACTTCCAGAATCACGCCTCTGCTACGAGAATCATGTGTATGGTGGCTCACAGAGGCCCCATGCCCCTTAGGTCCATAACTTTCTTGGTCGACTAGATGTAGGTCCCCCACTCCATGGTTCAGATCTATCATACAGTGGGCCATGTGGTCCCACAACCCTCTAATGTCATTGAAACCACTGTCGTCAGGTCTCTGTTTCCATCAATTTCATGCCCAATTCGATGGATGCTCAAGGATTTTCACTCCATATAGTTTTATATCCTTTAGACAGCCATTCATACACAATTCCTTTATCCAAAACAGATTTCAAATCTACTCTATGGTTTAAGAAGATTACTGTGTACTTATCAATACAAATTAATTGAATCATACTCCAGTATAAATCATCTTGGTTAAACCATCAAAATAATTAGGAAAATCCACTCACCTTTGATAAACGATCGTCGCCTCTGCAATATGTAGATGCGAATAGGACATCATTTGATCGTCTTCCCGATTGGTTTCTTCCTCTTCTTCCCCTGGATTCCACTGACCAAGCTTTCTCTCTCAGATTTCTCTCAAAGGAAAATTTTGAATTTCATACTGCAAGAGGGGTCGTTGTTTACTTATATATACAAGGGAGATAGAGTCCTAGTCCACCCCTACTTCCTAATTAGCAGTTCTTCCCCTTTCCAAAATCTTTCACGTGACACTTCCAATTCAAAAACAAATTAACGAACTAAAGTCCTACCTGCCCAAACTAATCCTGGGCCCAGGTAACTCAGGATATTACAGAGGGATATAGGGATGACCGGGAGATAGGCTTTGGCATGCGTACTTGAGAGGACAGGATCATTTAGAAGAGGGAAGGGAGAAAATTTTTCTTTTATTGATTTAGTATAATTCAGTTAGATTACTTAAAGATTGTAATGGTTTATTTTATTCAAAGATAGTGAATTGTTTTGATGAGTAAAAGGTGGATTTTTACTTTAATTCATGTTCAAGTTATTTAGTAGGAATGCGGCGAATGCCTAATGCCTTATGTGAACTTATTTGATTTATGCATGGTGAATGTTGCCAATGAGTCACCACCCGGAATCCGACAGGGCTTAGAATTTGGTTCATGACAAAAACCCAATAGACAAACCTGATAGACAGATTTTAAACTCATGACCTCTGGCTTTAATACCATGTTAACAAACTATATCACCAAAATCTCAAGCTTTTAGTGAATGTCATAACAATTTATAATGGAGGCTATACAACTTGGATGACTGTCAAATTTGCATTACTGTAAAATTCATCAACCTAGGAAGGAGAGGGGATTATTGAGTGTGAAAGGCCCGGTTTGATGATAGAACAGGCAGGTTCCTCAATATTTGAATGAATATATACACACTCACATACATATGTATAAAGAAAAACACGTAAACAAAAATGATCTCCTGCATGACACCTGAATGAGAAACACTATGAGGCCAACCTTAGGCCACCCCTAGTTAAGGGGATGCAGAGGTCAATGTATGCACAAAGATATCTTAAGAAAAAAAAAAGTCTAAACATATTCCTTTTCTTATAGATTTAAGGCCCCAAAATTAATGCTAGAAAAAGTGCTAAAAGAGGGAATCTAATTCCTGAGAGTAGAAAAGAGGCAACGAATGGAGTGAATGCAGCGGTCTGTTGAATTGATGAGCCTCCCCCTTAATTAAATATTATTAATCATTAAACATTATTATTCATTTTGTAGGAAATCAGAATTTTTATCTTTAGGGAATTAAAATCAATCAAAATCAGTAAAATAACTCCTAAAAAATGGTATAGTACACCTAAGGTGTATACAAAGTTATATGCTAATTTACAATATGGTGCACTTGGAGGACATACTAATCTGTTTTCCTTCACACTCCCCCTTAAATTGATGTGGATTAAGAAGCATCAATTTGGATAATGAGAAAATGGTGTTGGTCTTAAGTCATGGCCTTAGTGAATATATCTGCAATTTGAATTGAGGATGATACAGAAGGCAATGATAGTGGATTGTCGTGAACCTTCTCCATAATAAAATCACAATTGACTTCAATATGCTTTATCCGCTCATGGAAGACTGGGTTTAAGTGCAGTTAGAACAGCACTACTGTTATTGGCATTTAAAGGAATGGGATTTCATTGAGTAGTCCAACAAGATATATGATTTCAGAAGAGGCAGAAGACAAGGCATGATGTTCAGCTTTATTGAATGATATGGAAACTCGACCTTGTTTCCAGACTTTCTAGGAAATAATTTAACTTCCTAAAAACATACACCAACCAGTGATGGTGCAACATGAGTATCAGGACATCCAGCCCAGGAGGCATCAGGATAAACAGTGAGTTGCAATGGGGATGGAGACGAAAAAACAATCATTGTTCAGGATTCTGAGAATATATTTAATTATGCAAAAAGACAGAAGCTAAATGATGATGTCCCTCGATCGAAAACAGTTTTTCAAGCCCTAACATCACCCTCCTCCATGTGGACAATTTGCATGCTTCTAGGTGGGCTAATAGGCTAGGTCATCCCAAGCTTCGAGATGGCCTCACCATTCACACACACAGAGAGATGTACTGGCATAATTCTTTCAACCGGGCCCACCAATGGCCCATCAACCCATGTGCCACTCAATAATTAACGAAGACATGAATGTTCATGGAAAAAGCCCAATCTATATACATAGGTGGGGTGGGCAACAGTGGAACCCACCTGGGGCCACACCAATCATGGGTGAGGTGGGGCATCGAAAGATTCAGATAGGACCAGCCCATGCATAAGAATTCAAGTCCATCTAATCATCCTAACCCCTTGATCGGTGACCCTCATGTTTAATAATTTTCATATTCATCATTTTTTTTTATTTCAATCCAACGGTTATCCAATTTGGCTTGCTGTAAAAGCCATAAGATTTGTGACATCATCCACACAGAGCAATCTCATATGTATGTATGTAAATGAGAAATAGAATTCACGTAGCCGACCCAAACAAAGTTGGGACAAGGCTTTGATGACAGTCCATGAGCAATCACACCAAGGTTTCATTACACACACACACACACACACACAGATCTGATCTGGTTGTATTTGTTCAACCAGCGCCCCCCCCCCTGGAAATGGCACTCACCCCTTAGTTGATCCACGTCATTTTATAACAAACAATGAAACAATCCAAAATGTATGGCCATTATCCTAAAACAAATTATTTCACACAGTTGATTTGACCATGTTTTCAAAACATGCACATGAGAAATGATCAATCTTTATCCAATAGTTTAAATTGTTATGGTTGGAATAAATTTTACACTAAACATGGTGAGATATTCTGAGGATGATCATACCATCAAGTGGTAGTCATCTCTCTCTCTCTCTCTCTCTCTATATATATATATATATAGACACAGACTTAAATTATTACATCCGTACTATTAAACTATTTTTTTATTTTAATCCCCATTCAGAATATACCTTTTATGCAATTGACTTGCAGCAACACTTTTATCCCGGTTGGCAATAAATATCTGCAAAAGAAATGTGGGAAATGGAAAATTCAAAATATTATCTAATTTGATTATAGAAGCAGTGTTGCACCCATAATTATCATTTACCAGAAACAAATTTAATAAGCCTTCTTCTCCATCAACAAAAGAAAAATCACCATTGATGTATGAATCTGCAAGACCTAAGTCGCCCTGTGTACAAACCTGTTGAACAAATTTGGGACATTCCTATGAGAACGCAACTTACTTTTATTTGTGTACTTTGACATATTGAAACATACAGTTTGATCAATGCATATATAGATTGAGAGTTCCTACCTTCCAGTAGAACATCGGGTTGTGAACTTTCAGGACAGACTTTGGCCAGTTTTTTTGGTGGGCTCCTTCAAAAACAAAAATAGTACCCCCGTCTTCCAATAACCTGTGGATGTTACAAATGCGCAATACCAAAGTTTTAAACAGAAATTGGAAACCAGATGTGATATAAATAGTGTAACATAAATTCAAATTTAAGTTAAATAGATCCTTGAAGACTCTTGTGAAATAATGATGGACATTTATCTAAATTTAGAAAAATAAAGGACTCTTTTGTAAGTACATTTAGTAGTAAGGGGTTTTTGTAATTATGAAAATTAAAACATAATATAAACTGAAATGGTTGTCCAACCTTAAACTTGAACAACCATAGCTTCCCTTTCCTCAAATTGTTATTTCCGCTTCTTTTCTTTCTTCATCTCTCTGGTTTTCTCTTACCGTTTGACTTAAAACCTAATTTTTTTCAATCCACAAATATAATTTGGTATCAGAGCACCCTGGCCAGCAGTACACATACACACAAAGGTTTTCTGTGGATTAGAAAACATAATATAAACTGAAATGGTTGTCCAACCTTAAACTTGAACAACCATAGCTTCCCTTCCCTCAAATTGTTATTTCTGCTTCTTTTCTTTCTTCATCTCTCTGGTTTTCTCTTACCGTTTGACTTAAAACCTTTTTTTTTTCAATCCACAAATATAATTTGGTATCAGAGCACCCTGCCCAGCAGTACACGTACACACAAAGGTTTTCTGTGGATTAGAAAACATAATATAAACTGAAATGGTTGTCCAACCTTAAACTTGAACAACCATAGCTTCCCTTCCCTCAAATTGTTATTTCCGCTTCTTTTCTTTCTTCATCTCTCTGGTTTTCTCTTACCGTTTGACTTACAACCTAAATTTTTTCAATCCACAAATACAATTTGGTATCAGAGCACCCTGACCAGCAGTACACATACACACAAAGGTTTTCTGTGGATTAGATTTAAGTTTCAAACCTAAGGGCTGCTGTAATTTGGACAGCATGTAGCATGTCAGCTCATCTGGAGAGTGTTTTCGAAAGAATTTGAAGCTTATTTCTGCATATATAAAGCACCCTGAGTGCTGTACAGCACTAAGGTACAACATTGCAAGTTTTCCCACGAAGCTTGTGGGGCATCTAGGGCTGACATCAGCATACATCTGCTGACACAATCACAATTCATGTTCGGCAAGGTCTGTTTTGTATTAAACTAAGAATATCACCCCATTGTGCATTATGTGAAGGAGTAAAAGAGGTTTTCATAAAGTTTTGAGGAGTACGATATCAGATTTCTTGGACTACTAAGCAAAAAGGGCCTTCTTTCTAAAGTGCTGAGGGTTTAGAATATTCACCCTTATCTTGTAAGCCAAATCAAAGGAGACTGAGTAGTTTAAGTAGTTTAGATACTTAGAATATGTATCAAAATGAGAAGGAAAAGATGTGGAAAGTCACCGTATAGATGAGCTTCTACGGAGTATTAACCTAGAATATGTATCAGTTCAAGCCCAAGTTTTAAGCTAAGATCCTTTGTCACCTCTAGGTACAGGGCGAGGAGAGTCGTAGACAGATCGTGATTGGATCAGATAAGCCAACTATTTCACGTGATCGAACTGCACTCTTCTTTAATGACAATGGAGTTTCTAGGTACAGGGAGAGGAGAGTTGTAGACAGATCGTGATTGGATCAGATAAGTAACTATTTCACGTGATCGAACTGCACTCTTCTTCAATGACAATGGAGTTAATAGGGGCTATGATTTTTATCTAATATTTTACATATTTAATTTCATGGATCTATGATTTGGTACTAATAAATATATGCACAATATTATGTGTTTTGTCAGTGTTTTTTTTATTTTAATTGTAGGCGCTAACTTATTAAAAAGAGTTTAAGAAGGGCATGGTAGGAACCCTTTCAGTTATAAAAAGGACTTTTAATTAAGTGATGGGACCCGTATTAATAGAAGAATAAGTTTAGCCTAGGATTGGGACCCCTAGGGTTTAAGTTATTAAGAGTAAAGTTTAAAAGATGGGACCCAGCGGTGTTATGGCCCTGTTTATTTAGTGGAATTTCCGCCAGGAATTCACCATGTCCACGAATTCCTGGACATGATGTGACATGTTGTCCCCTGGAATTTCTGAATTCCATATTCCTTCACTAGCATTTCTAGTTTCCAGCCACGTGAAAGGTCTCTTTTGACCTTTGGGAATCTAGGAATTCCACTCCCTTTGCATTCTTGTGATATCCTGCGTATCCTGGGTGTGTACTAGGCCCAGGCTTAGTCTGGCCCAAGTAGTTCCTTAATTTATCTCTTATTATAAAATTAGAAGTACTAATTATTTAGAATTAGAATGTTACTTATTATGGAATTAGAGTCGCCTCACGTGAAGAGTTTTAGAAAAGAAAGAAAAGGAGTTGTTATACAACTCTAATTAGGAAGACATGAAAGGATTAGGACTCTGTCTTCTCTTTATATATATATATATATATATATATATATATATAAGTAAACCAACGATCTCTGTTGTATCCAATAAAAATTCTGAGAGAAAGAGTCTTGTGGTTGCAATCTAGGAGAAGGAGAGGAAGGTTGATTGATGTCCTATTCACGTTCACATATTGCAAAGGCGGCGATAGTTTATCAAAGGTGAGTGGATCTCCCTAATTAATTAGTTAAATAAGCAAGATGGTTGATATTGTATTGTGAATTGGACATTCTGTGTTAAAAAAGAACTGATGTTGAGAGGTGATTTGATTATTCTGTATTAAGATCTGTTTTGGTTATGAAGTCCTATGTAATTGGATATGGGAATGAAACAAGTAGAATAGAATGCAAATCCATGAAATAGGCTTGAATATTGGTTGAAACAGAGACTGTCGACATGGTGATATTGGACAATGGAAGGCTGTGGGACCCCATGGCCCACCTGATCCCAGATCAGGTCCAGAGATCTGGTAGGACACTACTGGTCGACCATGGAGGTGCTGGTCCTACAAAGATTCAATTCTGTTTGGGCCATCATCCACATACCTGAAATTTCAAAGACGTGAATGAACCAGAAAACAGAGGATTTGTCGTTTATGGTTGTGGAACCCACTGATTGATCAAATCAATGATCAAGCCCCCACATCTGAAAGGGAACCTATGGGCGATCCCTGTGGTGGTGATCCCATGAGGGGTGGGCCCCATCTGGATACTTATCCAATAGTTTGTTTGAGCCCGGGCGTGAATAGGGAAGAAAAAGGGAGTTGAGTCTGACATCCACACTAGGACCCACTAACTAAGATGACCAGAGATTAGGACCCCACGTCTTGAAGTAGGCTCAGGGACGATCTGAATGGTGGTGGTCCCATGTGGCCTGGTCTCCATTTGCCCAGTTATCCAGGAACTTCAATTTTGTTAACTATAAGGGTTATATATGAATTTTGTTTATATTTGTTAAGACTGTGGGGCCCAATAACGATGCCTAATGATTAATTAGAACCATGGGACTTAATGTAGGGCACTGGGCAACCATATAAATTAGGTTTGATCATGTATCATTCAAGTGGGGCCCACTGTTCCATACATGCAGATTGCACAGGCGTATCGGCTATTGTGGACTAAGTCTAGGAAGGAACTGGGAATAAGGCCTGGACTTTATGAGAAATTACAAAATAACCATAAGACTTAACAGAACCTGGAATGTGTATTATGAGTATTTATATGGATTATTTAGGCCATGATTAATTATATAGATGGTCATTAATACTTTAAATTGCGATCAATTAATGTTATGTTTATAATATAGTGTGGGCCACCCCTATACCACTCAATACTATTATGATAAGAAGTGGGGCAGTAATCAGTGAGATGTGCTTAGGTTGGGCCACGCTGCTTACATGTGTGTTCAATTATAATATTTAATGTTCATGGTCTGGTTGTTATGCATGTGTGAGATATTGTACACTAGATCCCAGACGTGGGATGTTGAACTTAGTGTCCGGGCTATTATAGTGGCTGGTCCTTAGTGGACATGAATGGCCATTGAGTTGGCTGGTCCTTAGTGGACGTAAGTGGCCATTATGATGGCTGGTCCTTAGTGGACGTGTCTGATGAGACAGGGTCATGGTGGCCGGTACACATGTATACGATGGGCCTTTGAGGAGTGATAATGTGCATGGGCACGAATATGTATATGGATGTACTTTTGATGGTATTTGATACATTGATTCAAATATGTTGATCATGTGATATTATGTTTTATGTTGCTTGTGTAATTAGGAAAATTCATTCACCAGTAATACTGATGTTGTGTTGCCCCTTCAGGTAATCTTACTGTGGATGGGACAAATCAGGACGGCATTCAGCATGTAGATTTTGGCATGCGTGGCTGAAGGGAGAGAACGAGAAACATTTAAATAATTTAGAAGGATTAGCTTTTGTTTAGTAATTTATATAATGTTTTAGTACATTATTAATTTGAATTAGAACATAGGAATTTGGATCATTCAGAGATTATTGATATTGTTTTGACTTTTATAAATTAATTGGAATTATAGTTTGATTTAAATGCCAAATCTCTTATGTGAACTATTTCATAAATGGATGGTAAACATTGCCAAGTTATCACAATCCGGATATCCGATAGGGCCCCGGAATTTGGATCGTGACAATTCTGGTGGAATTCATGGATGCTCAAGCCCAAAGGAGCATCCAGGAATTCCACTATGTCTGGGAATTTAGGAACTCCCCAGACAAGAATTCCTGGAATTCCAGCAAAGAAACAGGCCTTATATGTCTTGTGTGCATGATTTATTAAACCAAGATGGGACTTGCGCATGAAGCAATCGACCCCTTTACAATTCTAGTTGTGCGCACATAATTCATAGGCCTTTATAAGTGTGCGCATAACTCTTTGGGGTTATTCTCCACTCGGCAACCGTAAGTCCCTATATCTTTATCGACACTCCCTCTTCTTCCATCTCACTGCCTCTAAACTAGAACACACAAACCCTAGTTTTAGACATAGAGATCCCATAAAATAGAGAAAGATTCAAGAAGAACAAGGATGAGAAGAAGGGGATCAGCGGCATTCAAGGGTGTGGATAACCCATAGTGTGCCCCAAGTGAATCAAGCCACAATTTCTTATATGAGGTGAGTAAACATGTAATTCTACTCGTACACTAACATGGATCTAGGGATTGTAGGGATGCAAACGGATATCCGATTATCCAACTACCCCCGGTGTCTCAGATTCCAATAAAAAATATGGGTTTGGAACTAATTTAGGTTCCAATAATTAATCGGATCTGAATCCAGAACCTTTTCTCGGGCCTCATAAGCAAATGGGTTCGGTTCCAAGTCCATGATGTTCCAACCCGAGGACCCGACACCCAAACCTTGTAAAAAAAATGAAGGGTATTTGGTCCTTTAAACAAAGTCTAGGGTTTCTTTCTCTTCCCCAAGACCCACTTCGACTTCTTTTCAAGGTCTCTCAATCTCTAGCTCGTGATTTGGGCATTCTTCTCTCCCTCCATACATCTCTTTCTTTCACCAACCATTTTGGCATGCCCTCTTCCTCCATGAATTAGTGATTTCAGCTCTCTCTCTTTCTGTGTCTCTCCCTCCAATCCCCATCTTCTTTCCTTCGGCAACATGCCCACACTGCACCCAGATACTCTATAAGTGCTATCACTGCGCCACTACGACTTTGTCGCCCGCCTCACCCCATCACAGGCGGGGCACCTCCTTGCATCCCACTTTGTTTTTGGTGTTGGGAGATATCTGTAAAGGCAAACCCCCATCACATCTCTTTGTGTCTCTCTCTCAACCCTAATCAACATTTCTCTTTATACAATAAGACCCCGATCCCAATTATGATGTTTAAATATTAATTAAGCATGTTTGTTGTTAATTAAGTGAGATTTAGTGTGAGTAACATGCAAGTTCGTTTGACTGCGTTTCAACCAAGTTCCGAATTATAAAGGGTATTTGGTACACTTGGCCAGTGCCAAGGGTATTTTGGGTATTTCAAAAAATACCATGTTAGGTTTGTTAGAAAGTCCGAGTTATGCCGAACAACTTTTGTATTCAACTCGTGACCATTTGATGTCCGGAAACCCTTTTTTTGTGACTTCCCATTTGACTAGGACATAGTCGTCTTTTTGGTAAATGCTGAGTTTTCCCTACAAGTCTCCAAAATTTGTGATTTCAGGCATGCTGAAAACCTAATTTAATTTGGAGAAACTTTTGTTAATTCTTCATACCCTTTTGAGGTCTAGAAGACCTTCGTTTAGGTTGTTTGCTTTACGCTTAGCATGGTCAAAGAAGTACTTTTGGAAGAGTTGACTTTTTGATTGAGACCTTGAAAATCGTCTCACTTGGGCTCAATGGAAAGAAGAAATTATTTCGTGAAACTTTCATGTAGAACATGACTTGTTTTGATGGCTCGAAAGTCAGTTTAGAGGCCGAATTCACCGTGTCCACATAACTAATGGAAAACTTGTGAATGTCCACAAAGTAAGCCTATATAATAAGCAACAAAAATCCCAGCACTGTTCTTTCTTCTTTCTTCTTCCTACTCTCGCTACTGTTCCAGCAGCCACTTTGAGCCCTTATTTCACCTCCTTTTCTTTGGTGAATCGAGATTCCATTCCGTAGAAATTGTTCGTATTTTCAATGCATACGCATATGCGTATTTTCATTGATTTCCATGATGGGCCGTCTCTCCCTTTGTAGAAGGCAGTGTTTTTAGAGCACTTAAGAGGAATTGGGTGCCTCCCATTGTGTAGTATGTTTAGAGGGTGAAATTCCAGCCACGCACCCCGAATTGTAAAGTTCAATTCCTTACCGAAGTCCGATAATGAATTTTTGGGTATTTTATAGGATTTTCGGACATTGGGTGGCTTGAATGGCTCCCACTTTTCTTAGAGTAATTTCAGTTGTTAATTGGAGCTTAGGAGACCCAAGGTAAGTGATCAATTTAAATTTCACAGCTTGTTTGCAAGTATTTTGATGAAGTACATTTCTACACCGTCATTGCTTAGAAATATCCATGTATTAGCTCAATTTTAATTTGCTGTTTTGTTAATGTTTAAATGGTGATTAGTAGCTTAATTCGATGCTTAATTACGATCAAGATAGTGTGCCAAAAGTATCCAAAGGTTGGCCAAAAGAATGGGAGAAACAGCCCTTGGAAAAGGGCCCAGAATTGGCCTTCTGTTTGGTCGGACATGGGGTTCGGAAACGTCCGACCAGATTGATTTTTGGGCCATGGTTTGAGGGCTTCTAAGGCCACCTTCTTCCAAATCCTTGGGTTTTTTAACTTGAACCTTGAAACTTAAGACATAGAATTGGACTTGGATCCCAATGACACCTAATACATGGACTTGGAAGGTGAGGTGGTGTTGTTTGAACTGACACCCACCTCTGCCATTGTTACCTGTCTATTCGCGTGCATGGAGCATGTATCCTGTCATGTTAAGTTGTCATTATCTTTGTTACCATATAACACATGTGACCTTAGTGTACGTAATTGAAATGTACATATACATAAGTCATGCCTTGAGATGTCCGGGCACTCGATTGCTTGTATGCTCCCTTGGATGACAGGATCCATGGCTGTGGTCTCTTGGTTGGTGAGCCGGCGCCCTGGAAGCCCACAACCTTCTGGATGACCCCAATCCGACTTTATCTCTTCAACCAGCTAGTCCGTGAAATCTGAGTCGGCACCACTCAAGATAGTATATTATGTACTTATATATTTTCATCATCCGTTGCAACATTGTATCCAAATTGAGGTGCCTTGGAGCTCACCTCAGTACCTTGGTACCTCCCTCTATTTGCTTTGCTCCTTGCTACGATCACGCCAGGGCAACTGGACAGCATTGGAGAATTTAGCAATGTGGTTTGCCAGTTTGCTTAGAAGTAATCATAAAGTTTTGATTGTTTAGATGATTCAGTATGTTTACCGCGATTCACCCAAAATCATGCCTAGATTAGTCTTTACTTGACTTCATTTGATCTACTGTCATTATACTATAGTTTGAAACAACATAATGATGTTATTTACATTGATCTCTTGCGTAGTCTATTTGTAGGCTAATACTACACTTTGGTGCTATAGCTAACGACCCTGCTCCCCTTGAGCACGAAATTGAGGCGGTCCAAGAGGTACCGCAGGGTTTTGTATAATGGAACGCTGACAATGTCAAATGAGGCTGGTTGGCACGAGAGCAAACGTCAAATCTTTTGGGGTTATCGTCCCTTTTTGGACAGTTTTTATCTGTTGTACCTTTTTGGTTAAGGCCTTTGGTAATGTAATTAATACTTTTGTAAATGTTAACTATAATGGTTGAATGCCTAGCTTGGAAATGTTGTGCTTTACTCCGATATTTGTCTCATCTTATATCTTTTTGTCTGTTACACAAGCTTCCGCTATTGGTTTTGACGGTTCTTCGGAACCTCACATTATCTCACATCGCAGAATCATGTGGGAAACACAAGTCTGCGGGGAAAATATTTAATTTTTCATATTTTACCCGGCCATCACGTGCCCCAAGAAGCAGTCATTATGGTAATCCGTTCAGGGGGCATGACAGACTGGTATCAGAGAGGTATAAGTTTCTAGGATATAAAAGACATTTGAGTAGAGCTGGACAGGTGTACTTGTCCATGGTTTTTCTACTTTGCTGCTTAGACTTTATAATGCCTGTCTAGTCTCGTTAACCCTTGTTACGATGTCCTCTAAATCTCGCTCATTGAAACAAATGGCGAGACGAGGGCAGCAAGATGTTAATAATAATGCGTCGGGTAGCCAAAACCCGAATGACGATGTTTCAACACATTGCTGCAGATGTTAATCAACCAGCAACAAGCTCAAAATGAGAACATAACCCATCAGGAGGAGTCGTACGAAGCAAGTTGAACTACTAGCCCAGCAACGAGATGAACAGTTGCCAAAGCAGGCTGAAGAACAAGCTCAATTTTGAGCACAGTTATTAGAGGTCGTTCAACAACAAGCTCAGCCAGTAGCACCCCCAGTTCAAGTGGTGATAGCTCCACGTGAGCAAGTCCCTCACCTGCACCAAACACCAAAATGTTTCATTGGCAGCATACATGTTCCATGTTGTGGCTGACACTTGGTGGAAAAGTGTAAAAGAGCCCTACCAAACCATCTCGCACACGGATGCATGGACCGAGTTTAAGAAAGAGTTCACGGAGAAGTTATTCCGGAGCACATAACTGACCAAAAGCACGTTGAGTTCAAGCAGCTGAAACAAGAGGGCATGTTAGTAGCAGAATATATCCACCAGTTTACAAGATTGTCCCGGTTTGCAGAGGACCTTGTTGACACAGAAGAGAAGACAGATTTTACAAAGGTCTCCGGCCTGGTATTCTCAAAGACGTTACCTCTGTTACCAAGCCCCAGGCAATGCAAGAGACCATCACTAAGGCCTATTGTTCGGAAGAAATGAACAAGAACATCATCCAAGCGAGAGATTACTCATAAGAACTCGCAGCCAGCAGCCAGGAACAACAACTAGCAACCCCAACAACAGTAGAACAAGCAGAATAAACGTGCCAGAACAGGCCAAGATTGTTGAAGGGCATTGAGATGTGATCACTGTGGCAAGAATCACGCGACTGCTAATTGTCGCCATGTAACAAAAGCGTGTTTTCAATGTGGCTCCTTCGATCATGTCATCAGGAACTGCCCGCTGAAGCAAGGCCAGGGTGCCAAAGGCCCGTATATTAGCAAAACAGGCCGATACTGAACCCGACGCCACTGAGACAAACACCACCAGCAACACCCACTCAACAGTTCGGGCCGCAACACCAGCAGCAATTTAGGCCCCCAACACCACAACAACAGTTACCATACTCATACATACTTGCTGGCCCCATATAAATTCCTTTATGGAGACTTGCAGTACCCTTATTTATAATATATTATCTAACTCTCACCACGGACATCTCACTTGTATCGTGCAGCAGAAAGAATGGGCTCCCATGGATTGTCACTTTGCAAGCTTACACTCGTTTAGACTTGGCTCCCATGATTCATTGATGCCAATCTATTTATTGCACATTCATGCCTAGCTTTATGCATTTCTTGATATTCTTATGATCTACTTGTCTTTAATTCTTTATTTGATGCAACATGACTATGTTATAATATATGCCTACTTGCTCTAAACTGTTACCCTTGGCATTGCAGGAGACGCGGGCGTCCACCCTTGAGCAGGAGACAGAGACGGCGGAGGAGACACGATCAGACCTAGTCGAGTGGACTCCTGATGATGTCATGTAGGCATCTGCTCACGATAGAGACAACACATTGAAAACCCTTGGAGTTTTGCTATCTTCTTAGTTCTAGCTACTTTAGCCCTAATGGGTATTGGTTATGTCTAAAACATGTAATAAAGGTTTAACCTTTTACGCTTCTGCACTACTTTACTCAGTTGATGGCCTCCTTTATGCTTTGATGATAGAACATCCTAATATATTACATGGATGCTCATATGCTTTAGTGCTTGATACCACTGGTATTGTTGCTTCTGCAGAAATATGATGCAAATGTGATGGAAATTTGTTCACATCCTCACATGTGAAATCCTATGGGAATACCGGTGCAGGGAAAATCGCTATCTATGTAGATCCCGCTATCTTAGTAGACCAGCACCAGTCACGCCCTGAAATTCGGAGAAATTCATGGAGGTCCATGATGAGTGCTTAATTGTTTATAATTTGAGCCCTAATAGTTGATTTATTTTGTGCTAGTCCATGGTTATTTTATTTGCTTTTACATTGTCTTTTTATTTTTTTATGAAAAGGTCAAAAGGAGCCAAAGAGAAGAAATTTCAGCAATTGATTAATTGAGAGATTCAGGTGGGCCCTCCCTATTCTTTTTGGGGATTTGAAATTCGAAATTCAAGTGGAGCCCTAGAAGGAAAGTGTTGGAGACTCATAGCATAAACCAAAATGGAAAGTGAAACAAAGGAGGAAAGAAGAAAACAGCCCAAACATGTGTTACACTCCCAAAGGGGGCCCCACATCTATTGCAAAGAGTTGAATTTCAAAATTTGGAAATTTTTTTTCAAGTCCAAGTGGCGCCCAAGCATAGAGAAGAAAAAGGAGAAAAGGAAGGAAATTTCAAAGCAAGAGTCCAAGCTAAGTTTAGAAGTCCAAGAAGGAGGTAAGGAGGTCCCACACGCCAAGATTGCACGCCCATATGGGTCCACTTTTATGTTCACAGATTCGGATTTAGCCCATTGAAAATAAATCTCAGATTTGTGGGTCCATGTGAGAAACTTTCAAGAAGTTATAAGTGGGACCAGAATTAGAAAGTCGTGCACATCAAGAAAAGAGACTTCTACTCTAATCTAATTAGGAAACCTACTTGTAAAGCAAGCAAGAGATCTAATCAAAAATGGAAACAAAGCCTAAAAAGAAGGAAACTCCTTGCTAAAGATTGCTTTTGCAAAAAGCATAAAAGGGAAGCAAGGCATGGATGACCAGCACTCATCCACAGCCCTAGGAGCCGTACACCATCAGATTTGGGAGCTTTTTTGAAGCCAAGGAAGGAGCAAGCAAACTGCTGGCCGTGCCTTCTTCTTCATCAATCTTCTAGTTTTTTTTCTTATGACCTTATTTTCTATGTTATTTTTCATTCCAAACATGAGTAGCTAAACTTTTTAAGGCTAGGGTGTAATTGAAACCCTAGCCTAATTTTATGTAGTCCCTTTTGGCATTCTTTAATTGAGATTTCAGTTTTGTTGGTTGAGTTTCTAAACCATGTTTTTTATTTGATGAGTTGTGTTTATGCCATGCCAACCATGCCATGTTCAATTAAATTTAAGATTAGCTTTGATTGATCTTGATGTTAAGCAACTAGTGTTTAGAACCATGAATAATTTAAGTATATGCCATGCTTAGACTCATACATTTATCATTCCCGTTGTTTTTATGCATCATGCATGTATTGACTAGGACATATGTCATGCTTATTGTTGCAACTTGATGAGCAATTCATGTAGTATCCACTCATGAAATGGGTTTAGGGGAATCATAATCTAGATACATCTGCCATGGTCTAGGTTGATAAATGTCACCAATAATTCTGATTTTTTATTAAAGGATAATAAGGGACATGCATAAGATAGGATTAGGGGAGTAGATGAAACCCTAGTTCATTCATTCTCATTGTTATAAATCCTAGTCGTATTCTAGTATGTTAGGTTACTTTCCTTTGAGCTTTTGATTTATTTTAATAGTTTAATTTAGTGTTTTTTGTAATTTCATTCAACCAATCAGCATTCAATCACTTTTTCATCCATTTAATATTCTGATTTTTTAGTTATTTTTTACATTGTTTTATCACGAGTCTTCGTGGGATCGACCTCGTACTTACAATTCATTATACTACATAGTGATCTTGTGTGCTTGCGAGTTTTAAGTTGTATTAAGTAGCTTATTTCTAGGTTACTTGGTGCATACCAGTCCGGTTTGGTGGCGTGACAACATCTCTCAATAGAAATCAATTTCGAACAATTGTATAAAAGGACTCACAACAAAGGAATCTGCCTGCAACTTCAAAGGGACAACTCAGTGCTTCTACTCGGCTGTCATTCCAATCTTAGAAATCTTTACTGCCAATGTCCACTTGGGTTTCTCTTCCACAAGATGGGAACTAGATCATCAAACTTGAAGGAACAACCAAGGTAATCTTTAAAAACTAGGGAAAACTCAGAAAAAGGAAAAGTCTTGTTACTGAACTTGTATTGGAGAATTCAGCCAGCCCATGTGGCCCAATTGCTCTCAAATTTCCTTGATCTGATCCTTTAAACTTCCTCCCCTGAGAGTCAACAACTAGACTTGAAGCTCTGATTCCATTCTAAAGCACTAGATTGAATGATTTCTAGGTTTTTTTTTAATGAAGGTTAAAAAAAAACCTAAGAGAAACAAAAGGAGAAAAAATAAAAAGAAGAAACCAGACCTACTGGAACAAAAAAAAAAATAGGTGTCCCTTAAGGTTGCACAACACCTAACATATATTTTACTATATTTCTAATATCTTAAAAAAAAAAAAGATCACTTATTTCTCTATTTACAAAACAGTCCATAACCTTTCTGAATTCACAAATTAAGTTCACAATTCTTCATATATGAAATCCTGTCAGCCATGAGGCCAATAAATAGATGAAAGAGACATCAAACTAAGACTATGCATTATCTAGAAAACGCAAAATTAGGATATCAAAATCACTCAAGTTCAGACAAGAGATAGGGAAGAGAGACGATAACCTTCTATTCATGTTAACTTACGTTAAAATTCCTTTAGAGATATAACGTTTGAGGAACCTAGTAACAAGAAGCCTTGCACCAGTTTCCACCAAAGAAAGTACCATATGTTTTCTCTCTTGTAGAAGATCACAGTTCTTTCCAAGCACACCATGAGCAGCTATCATGCCAGCCTACCAAAAAAGAAAAAACAAACATCATGCATGAAAGGCATCCCAATCAATGGGGTCATTTCTATGAAAGATTCAAGAATAAGCAATCAAAATAAGATACTTTGAACCTAGGGATGTATATTTGATTTCTTTGTATTTCTGTTAGTAGTAAGTGTTATTACTACCTTCAATCCATCCTCGTGGAAGCCGTAACCTACACAAGAAGCAGCCTAATAAATAGTAGGGAATGCATAGATGGATAAATTTGTTACATATGATTTGTCACTTTAACATAAGATCAGCTTCTCATAAAAATAAAAAATAAAAAAAGATAGAAACAAAGAAAAGTAAGAAAAGAAAATGACATGGATGCTGTATAATATTGATGCTGTGTTTTGCATCTCCTCATTCTTTTTAATAGAACAGTTATTTGAAAAATGAAAACAACACCTAGGTTCTTCTTGTGCTGACATGCTTTAAAACGGAGAAGAGACGTGGACATTTCATGTTTGAAATTTCATTCACTACTACAACATCAGAACTAAGATGATCCACGTTCTTAAAGCACCGCTTGTGGCGGAAACTGAGATCCAACTTATTAATGGACCGTCACATATTCATCACGGATGCCCGCACTTCTTTTCCCCAATGAATCTTCAAACAAGGGGAATCACTTGCTCAATGCAATCACAATATGAGAGGGAATAGAAAATTTTCATTGAGTGCATGAATGAAATGATACAAGACTCTTTATGAAGGAAAGAATGACAATCCTGCTTATTGGGAATTCTGCATAAGATTTCCTCTTTAAAATGAGATGATTATGTCAATATCGTTTTTCTAAATAGGATTTCTTTTTCCTCCCTCTTATTAATTAGAATCCAATCAACTGTTCTTCAAAATTCTAAACTAATAACCTATATCTAGAAAACCTTCTTTAAATTTTGAAAAATTAAGAATATAGATTAGGAAATCTATTGGAAATTGCTAGACTAAGGAAGTAGATATGGTTTGACCACTGAGCAGGCTGACCATGGAATAAGCCCAATGGTCCAGTAGTATATGGGCTTGGCCCAATGGGCTGGCCCACTATGTGTTAGGTCAGATGGTTGGGCAACTATGTGGCCAATTATTGGGCCTCCATTTATAGACCTCAGGCCCATGGCCACATCAACTTTGCAGCCCAAGCAGAGTAAGAGGCTCCTGTGGATGCCTAAAGATGTTCCATACATGCAGAAGAAAGATTCTGTATCTTCTTTTTTTCAAAAATTTCGAAGTATGTCTATGTACTTCGTTCTACAAAACAAACCTGACTATCTGGTCTACTGCTACAATACAAACCATTTATATCTATTCATCTTGTTAACTTTTTTTCCCTCGTGGGAATATAAATAAATACTCCACGGCAATCTATGTATCTCTATCATTATGGCATGTATGTTTGGATGATGAAGAAGTTATTACTTTTCATTGGATAGGTTACGCATTGTTCTTAGGTCATCATAAAGACTGTTTATCTGGACTACACTGCAACACAAGCATCATCTTTATCTTGTTTTCACAGCAATACAGCCCTCTTGTTCTTATCATCTTGTTAACTTCATCCTTAATGAGAATATTATTATACTGAAATAAATATATATATATATATATAAATTTTATTATTATGGCATTTATCTTTTCCGCGATTGGTAATCACTTTCCATGCATAGGGTACACAAATTTCTTAGGCAATCATAAACAACAGAAAACTCCTTATAGTGCATAATCAGTGGACCTAGTCATTCATCAATCTCCCATCTAAGAACTTAATCACGGACGTGAGTTGGTCCTAGACACAACTTTAAGAAGCCTAAATACACTGACATTGAGACATTCCTCAAGATATGGAGAGAATCCAGATTCAATCCTGCTACCTTTGGCCACTGAGACAAAAAAAAAGAAGACAGTAAAATTCCTAAAATCAAATGTATCGTTGTTCATAGTCTTCCATAAAGTTGTCCATGCACAGCAAAAATTGTCTCACGCACTGCTGGTGATTTAAAACTTGTATGTGAGGTTACAATATTCAAGTTTGGATATGAGGTTTACCGAGTCTCCAACGGAAACATATCATAAAAAATAATCTCATTCAATGTATCCTTCAAAGTCAGCAATTGTCAGGTAGGTTACTTGTGTTTTCTTTGTATAGTAAGTTGGTAAAAACTGACAACAATTAAAATAATACTTACCTTGGTATGCTCCACAAAACCATATTCCCCTCTTCCCCTGAATTCCATCAAGAGCAACCAAAGCTTTTGAGGCAGCAACCGAAGGAAAAGGATGGCCTGTTGACCATTTAAGCAAACTATACTCTGGTGTATGAGGTGGATTGAGAGTCACAAGAAAAGGGCGACCACTTTCACCAATATTCTGAAAGTCACACAATACATGCAATGATTGCCTTAATTACAAGCAAAAGTAATTCGGCCTATTTTCCTGAAGGTATGAATTCTATGGAATTTATTTAGGCACTGGCATTGATCAAAACCCATATCCTTCTGCGTTTACAGATTCAAATGCCCTTATATGAATGAAGCATTATAACAAAAAGATTTATAAGAATTGATGCCAAAAAATATGGTACCTACCTGAAGAACATTGAGCCAGTATGTTAGACACAATTTGTTGCTGGTGGTTCCAAGAAAATTCCAAGCACTCCACGCTGCTGGGTTTTGGGGCAAGAAGTTTTTGTCACGGTGAAGGAATATATCGCTGTCAATAGAATATTATCAAAAGCATCAATTAGATGAAAACATAATGACAAAAATATATATTCAATCGGTTTGGACTTTGGATTGAACATAACAACAAGATTCAATAAAAATTAACCTTATGAATACTTTGACAAGATCCAATGAAAATTAACCTTATGAGTTCTCAAAGTAGACCAAAACAATATTTGGATATTTTGCCTACAAGCATCTGTTAAAGAATCCAATCGGTTTGAATTGACCGTTTAAAAAAAAAAAAACTTATGAATATTTTCACAAGATCCTACAAAAATGACATTATAAATTCTCAAAATAGACCTAAAACCAGGTTTGGGCATTTTGGCCAACTAGCATCTGCTAAAGAGACCATGGGTCTGACAGATAATGAACAGCAACATCAGAGGCATTGACTTCAATAATAAACAAGATCCTTTCTGTTACTATTTTGTTGACGCATCATCTATGAAAAAACTTTGCATTTAGAACCAACAACAAAATGCCATCAGAAAATCCCTGTGAAGTTATAAAAGAAAAATGTTACAGGATTCTATATTTTAATTTTATGTTGTTGTTATTGTTGTCATCATCATTGTTGATGCCGTTGCAATCACCACTACCTTTTGATGTTAAAGGATTCAATATTTCTATAATGTGGTGTTGTTATTTCTGTCATTGTTGGTTGCCAATGGAATCACCACTATCTTTGGTTAGTCTCAGTCATCGAAGTTTGTATTGGAGAAAAGGCAATGAGGTATATTAAGTAACAGACAAACTAGAGCATGGTAAAGTCCAAGAGGAATCAACAAACATATAGGTTGACAACACTTGCATAGTCAAATACCCTCCCTAAAAGCAACACTCAGATTTGAGCTTCAATTTACAGAAGGAAATCTAAAAGAAACACTACAATCACACAAGAGGGGACCCAAAATTACACATAGGTTGGCAACAATTGAATCAATCTTACCCACCAATACTGAAATTTTGAAATCTCTTCGAAAGTGGGAAACACGATCACAAAGGAACTTCAGATGAAGTACAACTAACAAAGACAAATTATTATATACTGAAGAAGGTAAGCAATATGCACTAGACAGACCACTAGCTAGCATATGCTCACTACTGAACTGAGAGTATTGGAATTTAGAAATATTGCAAGTGTTTTAATGGGAATATCTAACCCTACAACGATTGGCATCCCAGGTTTTCTGTATGTCCACTATCTGTGGAAAGATATCATTGCTCTTGATATACCTGACTTCGTGTGTTCTGTACTAAACCTTCTTGTACTTTGTACTTCCATTGATTTTTCCCATTTACCCATATACTTACTCCCTTGCATAAGTATCTAAGGGGCTTCATTATAATTTCCTCATCCCTATGTGTGGCTCCTCTTCAAGAACACACTTTCAAGGCATCTCTTCCAGTCTCTTTCCATTTCTTTCTAAAACCTTGGCATTCTGATCATGAATAATTTCAAACCATTTCCTTCTAATGACAAGAGCCCGTGGCACAGTGGAAGGTGATCCCGATTGCAACCTTGAGGTTATGACTTGTGAGTCATGTTACCAATCGAAAGAGAAATTTAGTGAAATGCACAAACAACAATTGAAAAGATGGATGACAATTGGTGAACTCAGCATATATTGAAAGGCCAGTGGTGGATATTTCCGTTAAGACCTTATCTGAAATGAATTTTTTAATGGGCTTGGGCTTGTGGGGTTACTTTTCCCCATACTCACCACAAGCAGTTTAAAAAAGGGAAGTTTAAAAGGGGGAAAAAAAAAAAACACTCTGCGAAAGGGAGTTTTCTTAAATCTGGTTTTCATTTAGTGTTTCTGGTTCTCTACAAAGAAAAAGGAGAAGAGCGAAGAAAATACAGAAAAACAGGAGGAAGAAGAAGATGGATGTTTGAGTGTTTCATAGGGACTAGTACCCAAGAGGTAAGTCATCTCTACCAGCTCTTGTAATTGTCTCTCTCTCCTTCTATTTGATAGTGAAGTTGATAGTGAAGTCTTTTGCTATTTATTGGCCGTGGATGTTTTCCCAATTTTGAGATTTTACCACGTTAAAAAAATCCTTGTGTCCATTGGTGCATGATTGTGAGTTTATTTACAGAATATGTACTGTTGTGGCTTGGGGTTTGAGATCTTGGCAATACACAGAGTTGTTTGGATTATAGTTTGAGCATCCATACATACAAAGACCATAGCTAACTACTTCACAGTTCGATTAGTTCACATTAGAGTTCGCAATTCATCATTTGAGAATTAGCTTGCTCAGAAAAATTGGAGTAGGTTCAATTGATTCACTTTTCAAACCGTCTGATTGAGAGTTTGAATTTGAGAATTACGATGAACTAATTCATCTGTGCCCATGCTCTAAGTCCATCACTAGGACCCACATCTAAAATCCCAACCACTTAGAATAATTGTTCTTACATTTACTCTAGGACAAATTTTACTTAAATCAAAATTGGACCCACAATCAGAGTGATTACGTGTAAAACAAATGGTTTAAGTAAAAACTAAAGTATATTTTTTTTTTACTGATGATCAATCTTAAGGTGGGGCCAAGTATTATTGGAGCTAGATATGATTAGCAATGATACATAGAGTGCAGTGCTTTTGTGCGGCTTGGTTTTTTTAGGCAAGCAACACTAGATAATTTATAGGACTCGCCTAAGAGATCTTCATGAGAGTAGTTCACTAATAGTTTCTAAATTGAAATGTTAATTGTTTGAAAAGAACTATTCTCATTTTGAAGGCCTTTTGAGTGAACTATGTAACTATGGTTAAGACATTATTACATTCACTTTGAAGTGGAAAATCTTACTCCCGGTTCTCCATTGACACATGTTTTTTTTCCAATTGATAACTTATGTCATTTATTAAAGCCAAAAAAATCAGTAAACTTAATCAAATACATTGGTGAACTCTGCAGATATTACCGGTGATGTACATCCAACCTATAAATGGTTAAGATCCACAGTCTGAAGGTGTAAGACAGAAAGTTTCCACACCAATTAAGGAAAGTCAGCTTAAATCAACCTTGCCAAGGGTTACAAGTTACACAAGACTTAAAACTGAGGTTGTAATATTGTCCACTAGGGTGGAAAAAGATTAATTAGAAAGGGAATTTCCTCTTCTCTTCTCACATTATATTCAATCATTGTTCAATTTTCAAAAGCTGCCAAAGCATCCATAGTTCAAACAAAACAGAAAGTTTATTCTTATCTAAATGGCTTATCCTCCTATGCCAAAGTGGCCATAGTTTAATGTGGAACGGTGGGGAGATGCGGGGCGGGCAAGGTAGAAGATGGAGAGATAGGGGAGAATTTTGGGATTTCACCAAACTCAGATGCGGAGGCGTTACCGGCTTGTGTTCTCACCAACTCTAGTAAGATCCCAAAAGCACTTGAATTTCATTAATCATTAACCACTCCTAAGCCAAGAGGCTTTACATCACTTATATAGGAAAAGAAATAACCCTACGACTAATCTAGACAATCCAAACATATTGATGGTCAAGATTAATACATCCAACTAAAAATAGCTTAAAACACACAAATAAAACTCTAAATAATAGAAAAATAACATAAAATAAATGGTTTGGGCCAAATGATTTGTCAAGAGATGGGCTGGGCCCAATGGCAGGTCAACGACCATGGGCCTGTCCTGCATCATAGTTTATTCAATGCAATCAAAGAGGCGGTAAACAAAGATGCTTGTCCATTGTCAAATAGAAAAGACCGTCCAAATTTACTCTCCGACCCAATCACCTTCTCAGTTTGCCATTCCTATATCACACAACCAGAAGATGAAAATTGGACTGTGTAGGCTGTGACCACTATCAACTAATTGACCAACTGAAATAAGTTTGCAGATAGATTTGGAACAAAATAAACAATGGAAAATTTAACAGGACATTGTCGTGGAGTGGTAAAGTCCAAAGACCCAAAGCTGGAAATGGGCAAATGGTAGCCATTGGCAGCCGTAATATGCTCATTTCCGACATAAGGTTTGGTGTTTGGGAGACTTTGTGCAACAACAGTCATATGGTTGGAAGCAATAGAATCTAGAACCCATGTTGAAGAAGTAATGGATGCAGGAAAGATAGAGGAAGAATGAAGTGCAGGAAAAAGTTATGCAGTACGGAAGGCCCTAGGCCCACATGATGGACCCAGCCATCCAACCCAGTCCATTGGGTTCAGCCCACAGGCCCAATTGGCTAAGAAGCTACAATGAATACTAATTTTATCCTAAGTACTAATTACGAGTTGTTACTTGTTTTATTGTTTTATTAGGATTAGTAACTTTCTAATTTAGAGCCTTCCACTGAACCAAAGAAAGAGCCACAGGAAGAGCAAAGAGTTGAAAGAGCAGTCATGATTGCACCACAGGAGATACAAGTCATGCCAACAGACATCAAGCATGCAATAGATGATCATGGTCAAGGCAAAGCTGATCTCATAGAAATTTGGAACAAGTGCAAGATGATCAAGTTAGTGTTCCTCAAGAGCTGCAAAAGGTTGAAGATGAACAAGGAGAAGCAAACATTGAATACTCTGATCAAGTTAGTGAGAAGGTTGAACATCCGGCGGTTCCAATTGTTATACCACTTCCAGAAAATCCAATTGGGCCATCAAAAATCAAGTCCATTGTTCCAGTAGTTTCACAAGCAGATCAAGTAATTGAAGTTCCTCACATTGACTTCATTTTCGGCGATCACCGATGGATAGTCAATGTTCATGCTCCGTCGGTACAAAGGCAACAACTAAAGCTTTTAATGGTCAGATCACACATCCAAACTCAATATAGACATCATCAGAAGCAAAACCTCCCATCTACCTCTCAATGGAGTAAAAGACTCCATCAAACTTCCAAGCCATGTCATGAGAATGCATATCAAAAGAAGAAATATACGTTTGTGCGATTGATTTTCGACCCAGGCGAACATTTTTCAAAATTTGTGATCGAATTCTCACCCTTTATATCAAGCTATCAACTCGTCGGAGTCGTTTTTTTTCAAGCAGGGGAGAATTGATGCAGGCCAGACAATAGGTCGGCCAACCCATTGGTTCTAGTCCATAGGCCCAAGGGGACATCCATTTAGTTAGGAAATATTATTTAGTAGTTTGGCTTGTTTATGATTAATATTAGTTAGTTTCCCTTTTATTTTAGATATGATTCATATATTAGGAAATATAGTTGCTTAGGGATCAAGCCAACTCCTTTATAAAAGGATGTTAGGCCTCATTGTAATAGACATGCTTTATTCAATTAATTCCAATTACAGTGATCGTGAGTTTTCTCCTATTATGGTTTCGTTTGTGCCCTAGTGGTTGGAATCCTCTTGGATTCGATCAATCCTTCGGGAGTTTGATCTATCAACCCGATCGCGGATCTTTGGCTGCGTCAAAAAGTGATCAAACCGCTTCTTTTGTTGATCAGACGACCAGAATCTGACAAAAGAAGCACCAAATTGCTTCCTTGATGATTGGAAGAGATAGGGTTTCCCTTCCTTTGTTGACGACGACACACCCTAACCATGCTTTAATACCATGATAAGGTAAGAGGAAGAGATAGAATGACAAGAAAGATTGAATGAGTGTCACCCCTATTGGGTCAACTGAATGTGTTCATCTAATGGGCTTGGGCACAATCAACATATATAATTAAGGAAGGATCCACAGAACAAATCCACAATCACAGGCCTAATTATAGTAGATTACATCAATGTACACATGTTCATTTGACTAAGATATAGCTTGGAAGAATCGTGTGGGACCCACTATGGTGTTGTGTGGATCCCACTGTCTTTAGAAGTAATGCAATTGTTTTTACACGATCAGGTACCGGTAATGAAATGGAATGGAGCATGTTAAACCCAAAATTTGTGTAAATGGCTGATTTGAAATAACTTTAAACTAGACTTAATTGTAAATTCATTATGCTAATTTTATGTTTTCATGTTGATTATACACATGTAGACCTAGGATTCTATTTGCTCAGTTATACTGATATCTGAATTTGCCCCAATACAGGTAACCGGAACGTAGAGATTGAGCTTGTGATGATCATGAAGCTCATGAATCTGAATTATTTATTTGACTTACACATGTGGAAAAATGAATAATCATAGTTGCAACACGGAATTCAAAGGGCCTCGGGTTCCGGGTCAGGACCCTTAATTGACATGATAGTAAGCAAAAATGCACAATCAATGAAATGCTCCTACGGATATTGTGGGCAGGTCAGTTTTTGCATTTTACCCTGTTCTGGAGTTGTCAACGATTGGACAGATATTAGGATATTGTAGTCAAAGGAGGAAGTCCATTTTGAGGGCACTGTTGTAAGATCCAGTCTATTGCATAAAAGGATTTTAGCATGTAGCTAAATAACCATGTCATTGGGGGATCAAATTCCCTCGAATCCACAACCAGCCCAAAAGAGAAGGAATAAGTATGGTACAGTAATAATACCAACAATTTACAAAGGAAAAACTAGTTTAAATTTCAAAAAATATTAATAATATTAATTTACAATACAATAGGCAAGTTTTTAATGAGCAGCAATTTTGGGAGGATTCAAACCTCAAGGCTAAGTAATGCAGGAAAAAGAGAAGTAGGAAGTACCTGTAGACATATTGAAAAGCACCAAGTACTTTTGTTTCCTCATATGTTGCCTGTTCTCCTAATATTCTCAAAGCATCAGGCGCGTGGACACCCAGTATGCATCCATCATATATTTCTCGTGAGCCATTGACATCCAACACACAGCAACCTTCCATAGAGTAATCATTTATTACCAATAACTCCAAAAAATTCTTAGAATGGCTTCTAAGATTAACTCAATTTTAGATAATAATTACAATGCTTGATATATATTATAAAAATGATGATGGTCATACGCTAATCCCAATTATGAAGTTAATTCACTAGGCACAATGACTGCCAGTGCCAAATGACTACCCTTGAAGAGGAAGAACAAATGAGGGAGAAAGAAAGAAAGGAAAAGAGCATGTGAGATAAGCACATGGTTGATTGTAGATCCCCTCTCCTAATATAAAATTTGCCAATGGAGATCTTATTTTGGTTAGAATAGCCCCTATCCAAGTAGGTTTCTAACACATGTATTGTCAGGTCTGACTAGCCAATACACATCCCAAAAGCTAAAGTTGTTAGGAATCAGAAGAAGAATCTACTTAACATTCCCTATCGAACAGTACGCTGATGGAGTTCGCAACCCACACATGCCTACCCATGCGAAAACTGCCTGTGAGTTCGAACTCAAGACCTGGTGTGGCACTCATACAATGGTAAGTTCGACTGGCCAATACATCCCAAAAGCTTAAGGTGTTAGAAAGCAGAAGAACAATCTACTTGTATACTAATCAAGATGTGACTAAAATTCTCTTTCTCCAATCTCCAATTGAACTCCTCTTAAACAATCTTTTTTGACGAGGTTTCCATTGGATGCCCCATACATCCAAGATGATGGTCCACCATAGTATTCTAACATCTCTTGTATCCATCTCAAAAAAGAAATCCACCCATCAGTGGATTCTAGATTTTAAAATCAAAATTATTAGTTTTTGAATTGTATTTTTTTTTCTTTTAGATTACCCTAGATCTATGAAGAGACTGCATGAAATTAAATTTCTTGAATTATCCCTTGGTGGTCTGTAGAAAATAATTTCTTACCCCCACAATCAATTGTTGAAACAGATTGCACCTCACAGCCCGTTCGTATCTGACAAAATTTGCTTTCCAGCTCTTCTCTAATCTATATCATTCAAGCTAATCATTATCAATGTTTTGTTTTTCAAATATAAAAGATCATTATTATCAGCAGTAAGGTAGAAATAAACCTTCTTGATGTAAGTATGTGACCTTGATTTGACTGTAAGCCATTGCGGTCTGCCAAAGAGCTGCAAGTTATAAAAAAAAAAAGAACACTATTATAGTCAGACTAGTTAAAATATTGCACAAAGTAGTCAAAATATGTTGGTAAAAGGGTTTTTTTTATTATTATATGTATTCCTATCCCAATTATGTATTCTTTACAGGTATAATTACAGGTATAAGGCTGTTCAAACAGGGATAGGTCAACTAAAGTGTAGTGGATTTTCAGTCCATGGGAGGTATAATGGCATCCATAGTAGGCGAGAAAATCACCTAGCTGATTGATTATGCTACTAATGTAGAAGATAACAGGCCCAGCCCAACAAGGGCCTGTAAGGCCCATGTACAGCCTCCCACACACGTGGGATATACTCAAGATTGTGTAGCTGTTTTCTCTCATTCATGTATAGGATAAGATATATTCTTTCCATTCTTTTGTATTCTTTCCATTCTTTGTTTATTCTAATCTATAATCTTTACATAGTTAGAGCCTTGATTAAGGCATAATCTCTTATAAATAGAACAGTCGTTGCTCATCATAAGCATGACCTTCTCCCACTGTTCCTCTTCTTCCTCTCCCTTTCACATACTATTTCATGGTATCAGAGCACTGTGGGATCTCTCCATATCAGTACCATCTCTTCTCACGCATTTGAAGACTCTCTCTCTCTCAGCAGAATCTATGTCGTCATTCTGTAGGTGACCATCCAAGGTGGGCCATCTTCCGATCATCCAGAAATCAAAACTACTCACCACCACAGTGGTCGCCCCTCTTCTCTAAAATTTATGGGCATTTTTTCAGGATTTTTAGCACATCAGAGGTAGGCCATCTACTGCCACTTGTGTTTTCACAGTTTTACAAGATAGTAGTCATAAGATCCGTTCAATTTTGCGGATTTTCATCAGTTTGCCTATGCAACCTGATTTGGAAGTTACTAAAAAGTCTCCCACAAAAGACTATATTCTCTGATCATACGTCTGATCCCATTGTGGGCCCCACGTGACCACTCCAGCACCGAAATAGTGGTCGTCTGACACTATTTTTGGCACTGTTGGGTTCTTTTCTTGTTTGGAGTTCATCATTTTGCTCCAATTAACCATCCGAACCAGTCATTCAGCCTCTCTTGCTGATTATTGTTGTCTAGTCATCTCCATCCCTTTCTATCAAAGGGTTTTTTGGTTGGACATCTTCTCTATGATACATTTTCCTGCCTTTTGAGAACATGGAAAAGTATGATGTTATTCCCGTTAAGTTTAATGGGAAAAATTATATGGCCTGGTCCTTCCATCTGAAGAATTTCGTCGAAGGACAGGGGCTATTTGGTTATCTGGATGAAACGGTTACAAAACCACCCACTCCAAGTACCACGAACTCCAAAGCCATAGCCACCTGGTCCAAGGAAAATGCCAAGGTGATTACTTGGATTCTGAACTCCATTGATTCCTCCCTTGCCGTAGCTCTTCAAGCATATAATTCAGCAGCAGATATGTGGGCTCACCTCAAGAAGGTCTACCATCAAACCAACAAAGCCCGGAAATTTCACTTGGATAGTGAAATTGCTAAATTTACTCAAGGGGATCGATCTGTGCAGGAATACTATAATGGCTTCCTCACCTTATGGACCGAACGGGATTCCATATTGATTCAGACAGTCTCTCCTGGCTTTCTCTCCGAGGCTCTTAAACTCCAAGAGGAAACTCACATTAGCCAGTTCCTTATGAATCTCCGACCAGAATTTGAATCAATTCGGTCTGCCCTCATGAACCGAGAACTGTCGGCTAATCTTGATACCTGCTTTCAAGAAGTACTTCGCGAAGAACTTCGTCTCACCTCCCAACGGGCTATTCTTGAAGAACCGAAGGCCTTCCTTGCACCCCTTCCGGGTGACTCTGCTCACTCAATGATATGAATGCAAAGGCTTTAGTCATATTGCCAAGAATTGCCGTAAGAAGTTGGTCTGCCGCTACTGTAAGAGGTCTGGTCATCTTATTGATGACTGCCGCAGCCTCCAGCGAAGGAATGAGACACAGCCTAAAAAGCCTCCCTCCAATTTGCCAAGGCAGAATCTTCCTTCTGCATTCCAGGCTCAAGTACCATCATCCGATGTAGGAAGCACTTCATCTAGGGCTGTATCCATGACTCCTGTTCAGATTCAAGAACTGATCCAGAGCACGATTGCCTCTGCATATGCGACAATGGGCTTATCTGGCGGTCAGTATCAAACTCATTCTCATATAGCATCTCCTGTTTTTCATTCTTCTGCTTCTCTTTCTTCTCCTATTACCTCTTCCACGTAGTTTTTAGATTCAGAAGCCTTCAATCACATGACATCTGTAGCTCATAGCTTTACAGATTCCCACCGTTACCTTGGAAAAGAGAAAATAACCACTACTAAAGGGGATCAACTACTCATTTCGGGAGTCGGTACCATTACTTTATCTAGTGTTTCTGGCCAGTCCATCACCCTTTCCAATGTTTACTTTGTTCCCAAATTATCAGCCAATCTACTTTCTGTAGGACAACTTATAGATGACGGCTATCTTGTTCACTTTTCTTCCCCTGGTTGTGTTATACAGGGGCGGCAAACTGGGAAGGTGATCGCGACGGGGAGTAAACATGGGCGCATGTTCTTGCTGGACATTGGACATCATTATTTCTTTGCTTCTTCTTCTAATTTCAGTACATTGTGGACTGTTTGGCATAAACGTCTTGGTCATGTGAATAATGCGCATTTTCTTTCATTGTTTAAATTTGGTTGTTTGGATTCTACTATTGATAATAAAATGATGTCTTCTTTATCTCAATCAAAGTGTGAAACTTGTTGCCTAAGTAAAAGTCATATTTTGCCTTTTCCTGTTCATAATGCTCGTACTTTGGCATCATTTGACATTAGTCATTCAGATGTTTGGGGAATTGATCCTACCTTTAGTAGGACAGGATTTAAATATTATGTGACCTTTATTGATAACCATTCCCGTCATACTTGGATTTACTTTATGCGCATGAAATCTGAAGTCTTCTCCATCTTTCAAAAATTTTATAACATGGTCCACACCCAATTTCAGAAAGCAATCAAAATTCTTATATCAGATTTCGGTGGAGAGTACATGTCTCATGACTTCTCTACCTTCCTTTCTGATAAATTAATTCTTCACCAAAAATCTTGTCCGCATACTCCTCAGCAAAATGGGATTGTGGAAAGAAAGAACAGACATATTCTTGAAACTGTTCGTACTCTGTTGATTGCATCCTTAGTCCCTCCCAAATTTTGGTGTGATGCTACACAGACTACTGTGTATCTTATCAACCGTCTTCCTAGCACTGTTCTAGGAAAGACTACTCCTTACGAAGTTCTCTTTGGTCAAACCCCTTCATACTCTCACTCACTTGTTTTTGGTTGCTTGTGTTTTTGTTCATCTTCCTCCGACTAAGCGCACAAAGTTATCTCCACAGGCTGCTAAATGCATCTTTTTGGGTTACAGTAATGAACACAAAGGGTTTTTGTGTTATGATCAATTGGAAAAACGCATGCGCATCTCTCGCAATGTAATTTTCTTGGAACATATTCCCTTCTTTTCTTTACATTTGGATAGTCATCCTATTTTCTTGGAACCCTCTATATCAATATCAGACACCCAGCAAAGCCCATTTCCTTGTAAGAGCTCATCTTTTATGATAAAGATATTAATAAATGTAACTTCATTGTAAGAGGAAATGTGATTTGGTTGATATTCTAGCCGATCTAGTTTCCAAGTATTTGTGTAGTCAATTTATTCTCATTAATAAAAACCCCTTATGAAGAACTATGCCCATCAATGCTTCTCTGATTGAACTCATAGTTGTTTGAGGCTAAAGCTTCCAGGGGTTTCTCGTACATATGGCTTAAGTTAGCATCCAAAATTGCACCAGTAGATTTGGCCCTTTGAGATTCCACCAGAACCCTCCTTAGAGTGGACAGAGACTAATCATAAACACCTTTTCCAACTGATAGCAATTTGTTTTGCGGCTGACAAACCAAGGCCAAATCACCAGCCAAGGAAAGTGGGGAAAACCAGCTTACAAAACCATGGTGACTGGGAGGGAGAAAGAGGAAAGGGGTTAAGGGCTAGCTGAGATTAGGGTTCTGTGGAGTCTGGAGGAGAGTGGATTCGTCTATTTAGTGGTTGGATCGAGGATGGAGGTTTGGGTTGACTTAGGATTCCGAGATTTGGGACAATAAACGGACAGTTGGGATCTGGGTTGCTGGGATGAAACGGATGGGTTGGTAGTCAGTTGATTTTCCCAACAGTGGTGGATGGAAGAAAGATGATGGAATTGGCAACGGGATAGAATCCGGAAGGAACAGTTGTCCTCCCGGCGATCGCTCTTCGGCTCATACCAATTGGCGCAACCCGGATCCACGATCGAAGATAGTCAAATCTCATGAAGGATCGATCGAATCCAAAGATGGATTTAGGTACTAGGGCGCCCTCACAAGAGGAGAAAACACCATTAACATAAGAAATAAATCTCAGAGAAAACTTTTAATTGATTGAAAATAGGCATTCTAAATACAATGAGGCCTAACATCCTCGTATAAAGGAGTTGGCTTAATCCCAAGCAACAATATTTCCTAATATCTGAATAATGCCTAAACTAGAAAACATACTAATATTAATCCTAAACAAATCAAAGTACTTAATAATACTCCTAACTAAATGGATGTCCCATTAGGCCTAAAGATTCCACCCAATGGATTGGCCAACATATTGTCTAGCCAACATTAGCTTGGATTTCATCATTGACATTTGACTTCCCTTTTACCTTCTACAGTGTCTCCGGAACCAGTGTTGTCACCTGACGTCTCAACTGCAAATGTTGTGTTGGCCCAATGAGGTCGACCATGTAGATTCCAATATGTATCTCTAGTATGACATGTACTCCCACAATGAGAACAATGTAGGTTATCGCGGTCTATACTAGGTGGACCACCATGACCACGGCCACTGCTGCCTCTACCCCTAACACCACTACCATCACCTCTACTTGTAGTATTCATCATAGCAAGTGCAGATCTTTCTGAGTTAATTATTGAAGGAATAGAGTCTGACATTTCAGCAGGTCTACCTTTCTCAATCTGTACAAGTGCAAACATCGTCGCAATTGATGGAAGAGACTTAAAATATGCACTCGTACAGTTTCATACTCCGTATATAAACCACCAACCCCCCTGACTTCATAGTTTGAGTCCTCCTTAGATGGCTCCTTGATCCAACCATTGATTTAACCTAGGGGTTTCGCCCCATCGATGGCCATCTTTTCTGAATATGACCGTTCCTTATAATTTTTTCCATTAAACAACTCCTCTGTAGTCCGAGCATTTGGGTTAATGTTTCCAATGGGTTGGCTTCCACCGGACCCTTCCCTTTAGAGTTGGAATCATCTTTACCCTCCATAATAACTCAAATTGATGGTTTATCTAACACACCAGCACCTTAGAACCAAATAAGAAATGTAAGTGCCTAAAAATTACGGACTTAGTTAATGGAGGATTAAGCTCCTGATGCAAGGTTTTGAGGGAGGTAAGGGGAATGGATCGAGCCTCCAATGACCTGAAAGGAAAAGAACAACGGTCAGAGACCCTGGCTGTGGGTAGCCGAAGGCCCTCCGACGGTTAAGTTAGTGCAGGGACTGAGAGAATGGAGAGAAAGAGTTCTGGGAGGGAGAGATTATGCGTGTGCCTACCTTTCATGGATTCTCTCATGCAATATATAGGTGGAGAAGTCATCATTGGACTGTCTTCCTGAGGAGACGGGAGTCCCATCTGAACGTACTCTCATCTCCTGAATGGGGGTAGGTAAAAAGGGGACGTCCCATCGGACCAGCCCTCCTCGCCTATGGATATGACTGTAGATATGGCGTGCTCCTCGCGTAGGTCCGGAGCCCATTCTGTTGTCAGACCGCCGATCCTGTTTTGGCAGTGCATTAATGGCGGCATTTATGATTGAATGAAAGGAGGCCAAGCTCGGTCGAGGCTGAGGCCGAAGTTGGGACTCGTGACGTAATCACTGGGGCCCGCTCCATAATTGCCCGAGACGGCGATGTAGCCGAACTTGGCGGCACCGAGATCACGGGTTACCGAGACTGGGTGGTGGCCCCGTTTAATTCCATGATCACGGAATGACCCCACACAATTGCCCCCTAGCTCCCTGACCTCGGGCTTTCTCCGAGGTCGGGAGCTAAGACTTGGATGTGACGGGGCTGTCTTTTCGTATCCCGCCTTAGGAATATCCTCATTATGGCGCCTCTTCACCTGCCCTTAGGCAATAAATAGGGCGTCATGATTGCCCTGCCACAGCGGATACGGAGAGCGCCGTTTCGCATACCCGAGGCGATTAGTGTCGTACCAGAGGCATGGCGGAATACTTATCGTCTCTGCCACGTGGAGCCTTCTGTCTGGTAGGACACCGAAGTCGAAGCGACGCGACATGCGGTAATCAAGAGGGGGCGCTCCTTTATAAAAAGGGGCCCACTCCTCTTTCTTTCTCTTTTACCCTAGCTGTTAGTTTGAAGGAGACTCTGCTGCAACTTTGTTCAACCCAGAAGACCGCCGAACTCGGAGACTCTTCGCCCTCTGCTTCCCGTTCCTTGCCCTTCCGTCTTCTGCAGTCCTCTTTGTTTTTTCTGTGAGTTATGCTTCTTGCCTTCATCTCCTCTCTGTACTTCTCTTTCTTCTGCGATTTCTGAGATTCCTAATCCCTTAGGCCCTCCCAGCCTTCGTTCCCTTTCTTCTATTTCTTCCTTCTCTTCTGTTTCAAGAAAATGGGAATATTCAGCCACTGGCTAGAGGGCCCTGCAGCCCTAGAGGCTTTTAGGGAGAACTTTAGGATCCCAGAGGATGTCCTGGTGAAACCCTTTGTCTTCCAGGGCTCCGTCAAGGGTTTCGTCACCTATAAGGAATGGATGCCCTTCCCTTTGCTGGCTGTGTGCGAAGGGGGGGTAAGATTCCCCATCCACCCACTCCTCCGGTCCTGTCTCCACGCGTGGAACCTCTGCCCCTTCCAGCTAATGCCGAATGGCTTCAAAATAATAATGGGCGTGGCCCAGCTGAACTGGATCTTGGACATCGGTCTCAGCGTACATGATTTAGAAGATGTCTACGATATCTGCAAGGCCGCGGGGGTCGAGGACGCTTACTACCTTCGGGTCAAGGCCAGGCGTCGTCCCTTGGTGAATGCCCTGGAGGACTCCACCAAATACGCCGGAGATGACCGCTTTTTGATCTCGGGAAACTGGGAGTTCGGGGGGACCGAGACCGAGGAGGACCGGAGGATCCAGGTCCCACGAAAACCTGGGACACCCCCTAGTAAATGCCCACCCTTCTAGGTTTAAGCTTATCTTGCCTTTGCCTGCTATTATGCCGAACTGATGTCCTTGCCCATTTTTCCGTGTAGGCATTCAGAAGAGGAGGAGAGAGGCCGGTTTCGACAAGTGGAAGCGCAACGACGCGTGGCTAGAGAGGATTGAGCGCTACCACGGTCATTACGACCGAGCCGCTTTCTCCTTGCTGGGGTATAAACCTCGGTATCAGTCTTACACCAGGAAGACTGCCGAGATTCCTCTTGCTCCACCGGGGGAAGTCGAACCCGACCCTGCCGAGACAGACGGTCAAGCCACGGATCCTCGGGACCCGATAGTTATTGGCGACAGTCCTCTCCGAGACCAAGGAGAAGCAGAAGAAGAAGAAATGGAGAGGCCGCGCCTACCCTTGAAGAACCTGGGGGCCCTGATTTTTGGTGACAAAGCCCCGGAAGCCTCCAAGAACGTCCCCAGCGGTGCAGGTGCCGCCCAGGGATCCGCCCCGGCCGCCTTTTCTAGCTCGTCGGGCGCGGCAGGCGCTTCTTCGGCCAAGCCTTCGAAGGGGAGGTCGGGGGAGTCTTCCGTGGCCGCTCGGCAGACGAAGGACCCTCGTCCGCTCCGAGAAAGCAGGCCACGGGTGGTGGAACCCGGGAAGGAGACCCCGCCTCCTCCGCCGCAGAAGGAGGCCCGGCCTCGGTCCGAGGCTGCCGGAAAGGAGGGCGAGAGGCCCCCTCCCGAGAAGAGGTCCCGTCTGACGGGCGCAGAGGGGAGGCATCCGTCGGAGGATCCGCAGCCCCAGCAGTCCACGCCGGCTCCTTGGAGGCCCAACTTCGACCTCAACCCCAACGAGCCGATGACGGTGGGTGTGCAGCTGGGGACGAGCTGGGAGTCGGTCATGGCTCTCGCCCGGGGATGCGCCCTCCCCCAGGATATGGAGAGGCACAGGAGAGTCCGGTCTCCGAATTTAATCCATCATACCTTGAGGGCGTCGCTCGAGGTAGCTTTTCTTCGCTATTTCTAAAATTTTCACTTCTTAGCCACCTGATCCGACCTTCTCACCGTTTCTATTTCTTTTCACAGAACGCGCAGAGGCTCCAAGTACTGATGGAGAGGGAGGCGGAAAGAGCTGCCCAGATTGACGGGCTAGAGAAGGAGAAGAGGAAGCTGGGGAGTGCGCTGGAGGCCGGCGCGGCCGAACTCAAGAAGGTGGGGGAGAAAATTGCCCAGCACGCAACGGATCAGCAAGCAGCGAAGGCTGAAATCATTAAGTTGCGGGGCGAGAATAAGAGCCTGAGGGGCGCCGCGGAGGAGAAGGCGAGGAGGGCGTCCCGGCTGGAGGTTGAGCTCGTCGAGAGGGAGGCCGAGCTCGTGAAGAAAGATGCCGAGGTCGCCGAGAAGCAAGGCGAACTGGCCAATAAAGAGGCTGAGCTCGAGGCCTCCAAGAAGGAGAGATCCGAGGCCGAATCCATCCTGCGAGACCAAGCTACAAAGGCTTACCAGGACGGGGTGGATTGGGCCTCGGAGGAGTACGCGGCTCAGATCACAAATCTGAGCTCGGTGCTGTACGAGATGGGGTGCAAAGCGGCCCTACTTAAATATGGGGTCTCTGAGGACCATCCCATCTTCTCGGATCTTCCTCAGTTCCGACCTGCAGCAGTGGGCTCAGAGCCAGAACCAGGCTCCAACCCTTCCGAGGCTCTGGCCGATGCCCCCATCGCTCCTCCTCCGCCCCTGACCTCTGCCGAAGTAAAAGGCGCTCCTCCTCCACCTCTGACCTCCGCCGAAGTCCAAGGCGCTCCTCCTCCACCTCCGACCCCTGCCGAAGTTGAGGCGGCCCAGGCTCCTCCTCCACCTCCGACTCTCGCCGAAGTTGAGGCGGCCCAGGCTCCTCTTGCAGCTCCTTCAACTGCTCGTGATGCCCCCACTTCTTGTGCACCTCCAGAGCTGGAGACCGACAAGGCGGCGCCCAAGGAGTAGACTTTTTAGGAATTTTCTCTATCAAGTGCACAGAGATCATGTAATCATACTTCCTGATTAATGAAAAGAAGTTCTTTTTCCATCTTGCTGTTTCCCTTCTTTGCTTCTTCTTTTGCAATGGTCTGTGGATGCTCTGATGTGAGGTGATGTCCAAAATTTTTGCCAAGTGGATGAGGTCGGTAGGAAGGGCCTGCCTCGGACAGACCTTTTCCAGTCTCGGAAGACTAGGTTGTCCCTTTCCTACTTTTGAATTTTAGCAAGCAAGCGAGTCATGCTGCCGTCTGACCGAAGGTTAGGCCTTAATGGCATATTTTTGAGGGGGAGGTTCCCAGGGCGAAACGGTGGCGAGCCCCCGACTCACATGCCGGGGTTTAGCTGAGGCCGTGCTCCCACGGTCTAGGTGAGACTCTAGGGTAGGCCGAGTTTCGCGACTTAGGATCATTAGCTTTACAGACGCCCCAGAGGACGTCTCTTGGTCAGTTGGCCCTGCGACCGAACTCAAGGAGGCGGAGCTGGTCCTACGACCGAACTCAAAGAGGATGGCGCGAGGGCCGGATCCTTGCGGAGTTGGTCCTACGACCGAACTCAAAGAGGATGGCGCGAGGGCCGGATCCTTGCGGAGTTGGTCCTACGACCGAACTCGAAGAGGATGGCGCGAGGGCCGGATCCTTGCGGAATTGGTCCTACGACCGAACTCAAAGAGGATGGCGCGAGGGCCGGATCCTTGCGGAGTTGGTCCTACGACCGAACTCAAAGAGGATGGCGCGAGGGCCAGATCCTTGCGGAGTTGGTCCTACGACCGAACTCGAAGAGGATGGCGCGAGGGCCGGATCCTTGCGGAGTTGGTCCTACGACCGAACTGAAAGAGGATGGCGCGAGGGCCGGATCCTTGCGGGGATCGAAGAAATACAAGGCAAATCTGTGTCAAAAGATTCTTCTTTATTGATCAATTGTCTCGAATACAGCTAGAAATAATATTTCTTTAGGTGGGCAGCGTTCCATGGCCGTGGCAATTCCTTGCCATCCATCCCTTCAAGCCTGTAGGCCGACCTTCCTGAGACAGAGACCACCTTGTAGGGGCCGAGCCAGTTCGGCGCAAGTTTGCCCTCATTAGGATCTTTATCTGCGGGGAGTGCTTTTTTTAAGACTAGTTCTCCAACCGAGAACCTCCTTTCTTTGACCTTCCGATTATACCCTCGGGAAAGCTGCTGCTGATAGGCGGCCAGGCGCACGGATGCTGCTTCCCTTCGTTCCTCGGCAAGGTCGAGTTCTCTGGCGAGGTTCATCTCGTTCTGCCCTTGATCGAAGAGATTTGTTCTCAAGGTCGGGAGGCCGACCTCAAGAGGAATTACTGCCTCCATTCCGTAGGCCAACGAAAAAGGGGTGGCCGAAGTGGATCGTCTCGAGGTGGTTCTGTATGCCCAGAGGACACTTGGCAATTCCTCCGTCCACCCGCCTTTAGCCTTGTCAAGCCTCTTCTTCAGCCCTTCCAGGACTACTTTGTTCGAGATTTCGGCCTGCCCATTGCTCTGTGGGTATGCAGGGGTTGCGTAAAGGTTTCTGATGCCGAGCTCCTGACAGAAGTTTTTGAAGAATTTTGAATCGAATTGGGTTCCGTTGTCCGATACTAGAGCTCTGGGGATCCCAAATCGTGTGATAATGTTTTTCCATACAAAATTCTTTGTGTCAAGCTCGGTGATGGAGGATAAGGCCTCTGCCTCAATCCATTTTGTGAAGTAATCGGTGCCCACCATTAGCCATCTTTTGTTTCCCGGGGTTCGGTGGAGAGGTCCGACGATGTCCAGCCCCCATTGAGCAAAGGGCCATGGACTGGAGATTGGGCTCAGGTCCTGAGCTGGCTGGTGGAGGGAATGGGAAAACTTTTGGCATTTCTCACATTTTCTGGCGTAGATCTGGGCATCCTTCTGCATGTAGGGCCACCAGTAGCCCTGGCTAATAGCTCTGTAGGCCAGCGATCTTCCACCGATGTGGCTACCGCAGATCCCTTCATGAATTTCAAATAGAAAATCCTCTACCTTGCTCGGATGGACGCATTGGAGATATGGTCCAGAGTAGGATTTCCTGTAAAGCTTTTCATCTGGAGATAGCCAGAAGTGAGCTGCTTTTACTCTGACCTTGTGGGCTTCGCTCTTGTCTTCTGGGAGCTTGTCCTCCTTTAGGAACGCCATGATCGGATCCATCCAGCTTGGACCGAGGTCAGTGCACAGAACCTGCCGAACTGGGAGGAGCTCTATGCTCGGTTTTTCCAGCGTCCCTACATCGACTGTTCTTCTTTTTCCAGCTTCTACAGCCGAGGCCAAGCTTGCCAGGGCGTCTGCATGGCGATTGGACTCCCTACCAACTTGCCTGACTTCAACTTTTTCAAACTGGGAGAGGAGCTGCCTGGTATGGGCTAGATAGGCCACCATTCTTTCGTCTCTGGCTTGGTAGTCCCCGCTCAGCTGGCTCGTCACCAACTGGGAGTCGCTGAAGACCACCACCCTCCGT
Source organism: Cinnamomum chago (assembly GCA_038049695.1). Taxonomy (NCBI): domain Eukaryota; kingdom Viridiplantae; phylum Streptophyta; class Magnoliopsida; order Laurales; family Lauraceae; genus Cinnamomum; species Cinnamomum chago. The sequence continues at coordinate 50,269,781 of CP142456.1, forward strand.
GCCCCCAGTATTCTCGCACTGCCGAGGCCAGCGATCAGTGCTTCATATTCTGCTTCATTGTTTGATGCTTTGAAGTTGAGGGTTAGTGCTTGCTCTATGACTAACCCTTCTGGGGATTGGAGGACGACGCCGGCGCCTGCCCTCTCGGATGTAGACGATCCGTCAACGAAGATTTTCCAGGCTGACTCCAGAAATTTTTCCCAGGATTGGTCTTCCTCAGTCTTGGCGTTACCTTCATTGCTGCCCTTGGAGTCCCCCGGTTCGGTATCGAGCGAGGTCGGTGCCGAACTAGGAGAGGTGAATTCGACGACGAAGTCCGCCAGGACCTGTGCCTTGATTGCCGTTCTGGGCTGATACTGGATGTCGAACTGACCCAATTCCACGGCCCACTTGGAGATTCGGCCAGAAAAGTCCGCCTTGCGGAAGAGGGACTTGAGCGGGAATTCCGTGATGACTACCACCGTGTGGGTCTCGAAGTAATGGGAGAGCTTGCGAGAGGCGCTGAGCAGTGCTAGTGCTAGCTTTTCAAGAGGTAGATATCTGGTCTCGGCATCGAGCAGGGTTTTGCTGGTGTAATAGATGGGGTACTGTTGCTTGTCGCTTTCTCGAACCAGCACCGAGCTCACCGCATGGTCCGAGACTGCAAGATAGAGATAGAGAAAATCGTCTTGCGACGGAGTGGACAGTAGAGGTGGTGAGGAGAGGTACCTTTTGAGCGTCTCTAGTGCCAAATCGCATTCTGGAGTCCATTGGAACTTGGAACTCTTCTTCAGTAGCTGAAAGAATGGACGGCACTTGTCTGAGGCGCGGCTGATGAAGCGATTGAGTGCAGCGGCCATCCCCGTCAGTCTCTGGACCTGCTTGGCCGAGGTGGGGCTCTGGATAGCCTGTATGGCCGCGATCTGCTCCGGATTGGCCTCAATCCCTCTCCGTGTCACCAGGCTCCCCAGGAATTTGCCGGAGCCGACGCCAAATGCACACTTCGAGGCATTGAGTTTGAGCTGGAACTTTCGGAGGATGGCAAATGTTTGGCGCAGGTCTGTTAGGTGGCTCTGCGACTCCTTGGACTTGACTACCATGTCGTCAATGTAGACCTCCATCGTTTTCCCGAGTTGGTCCCGAAACATCCTTGTGACCAGCCTCTGATATGTCGCTCCGGCGTTTTTCAGCCCTAAGGGCATCACCTTGTAACAGTAGATGCCTCGAGGTGTGATAAACGCAGTTTTCTCCTCATCAGATCTGTGCAGAGGGATCTGATGGTAACCTCGGTAGGCGTCTAAGAAGCTCATCCTGTCATGCCCCGAGGTGGCGTCGATCATCTGATCGATTTTTGGGAGGGGGAAGCTATCCTTGGGGCAAGCTTTGTTGAGGTCGGTGAAGTCTACACAGACCCTCCATTTGCCGCTCTTCTTCTTTACAACCACCGTGTTGGCTAGCCACTGGGGATAGTGTACCTCGCGGATTGCCCCAGCTTCGAGGAGCTTATCCACCTCTTCTACAATCGCCTCTGTCTGTGGGGTCCCCGTTCTGCGAGCCTTCTGCACTATAGGCTTGTGCCCGGGGTTCACATTCAGCTTGTGACATATGACCTCGGGGTCAACTCCAGGCATCTCATATGGAGTCCAGGCGAAGACATCCTTATTCAGGAGAAGGAAGTCTAGCAACTCGGCCTTCTCAGCATCGGGGAGCTGGCTACCCAGCAGGAAGTAGCGCTCCGGATCTTCGGGATTGATTCTGACCTCGGTGAGGTCCTCTATGCTCTTCTGCCCTGCTGTCCGCCCAACATCTTCGATCTCGGCTTCGAGCTCGGCCATATGCACTCGTCTCGGTCCCTCCTCCCCAGGCGTTACGGCCACGAGGCATTCTCGGGCCATCTGCTGATTTCCGCGCACAGTTACTATTTCGATCGTTCCCCCAGGCTTTTCTAAAAGGAACTTGAGTTTTTGGTGAAGGGTGGATGGCACTGCCTCCATGGTATGCAGCCAACTTCGTCCCAATATCACATTGTAAGGGGACGGTGCATCTATCACCATAAAGTCTGCTACCTTCACTGCGCCTCCGACCCGGACTTCAAGTGAGATCCTGCCTTTGGGGTACACTGGCTGGGCACTAAACCCTATCAAGGGGACATGGGCCTCCCGCAGGGCGGATTCGGGCAGGCCGAGCTGTTTAAAACAGCTATAGTATACAATTTCGGTGGAGCTCCCTGGGTCCACAAGGACGCGCTTGGTAGTGTAATTGTTCAGCCGCAGGGTGAGGATGAGGGCGTCATTGTGGGGGAGCTCGACTTCCTTCAGGTCCTCATCTGAGAACCAAATCTTGGGCTTTTCCCTCTTAACCCTCTTCGAGGCGCTTTCCCACTCTGCCGACATCACCTGCTTGCCATGGGCAGCTCTCCTGGCGTCTGACCGAGCCTGGGCGCTTTCTCTGCCTGGGGCGGGGGCTAGGTGGATGACGTTGATGGTACCCGCCGGTTCACCGCTCTCCTGGTCATTGTTGGGTTGAGCGCGCTGCTGTGCTCGGTTGACCCTTTCCTCCTGTTTGATATATTCCCGGAGGTGCCCGTCCTGGACGAGCTTTTCGAGGTGGGATTTCAGCGCAAAGCAATCTTCGGTCATGTGCCCGTGCTGCTTGTGATAGGAGCAGCGCTTTTGCTGGTCTCGGATGGATGGATCGCCTGTCATCGGCCGAGGCCACTGGAAGTATGGCTCTGCTTTGATTTTGTTCAGGAGTCTATAAATAGGCTCTTTAAACACAACACTGATAGCCCTGTAAGGATCGTTGGCAGGCTTGGCGGACTGCGTCCTCGGCTTCTTGCTGCTGTCCGAGGCGATCGAGAAAGAGCGGGCGGGCTTCCTTTTATCCGACCTCGGTCGGGGGAATGTTCCTTCCTTGGTGGAGGCCTGGTGTTTCTTCGGGAATCCGAACCGCTCTGTGCCATGGGCCTCGTCCTCTTCCTGCTCAATGTACTGTTTTACCCTTGCCATCAGTGCTTTCATCGTGGCCACGGGGTTTCGGACTAGATCTCTGCGGAGTTCATTTCCTGGGAGTAACCCCTCCCTGAAGCACATGATGGCGACTTCGTCATTGGCGTCGGTAATCTGGCTGTATATCGTCCAGAATCTTCTGGCGAAGGCAGTGATACCCTCACCGTCTTTCATCCGGATCGCCATGAGATTGCTACCTGTCTTCGGGATGACGCGGTGCGCTTGAAACTTTTCAAGGAAAGAGCTCCGGAGCTGCCGCCAGCTTGAGACCGACCCGGGAGGGAGTGCGCAGAACCACCGGAGAGGGAGGTCTCCCAGACTGGATGAGAAAACCCTGCAGTTTAAAAGACCGACGTCCCCCCAGACCGACATCCGCTGAGTGAAGTGCCGCAGATGCGCCTCTGGGTCTGAGGCCCCGTCGTAAAGTACGAACCTTGGGACGTTAAATCTCTCGGGGAGAGAGAAATTTTTAATTTCCTGCGAAAAGGGGGACATGCCCTGATCGTCCTCTTCATGCTCATCAGTCTGGTCTCGGGCGAGACCGATCTCGGCCAAACGGGCCTGGACCTCCTGCTTGATATAGTGGTCCAACTGCGCCTTGAGGTCCGTCTGGTCATCGAGTCTCGGGGATTCCGGCTCACGCCGTGCTCCCCCGAGACCACTAGGCAGATGACTGCTGCTCGAGCCTTCCTCCTCGCAGTGAGACCTCCTTCTGTGGTTGAGGGCATGCCTCAGATCTTGGTTACCCGGGTGGGTCCGCTTCCGCCGGGGAGGCGGACCACGAGACTTCCTCTCATTCATCTCGAGTCGCTCCTCTAGACGACGAATCACCTCGTCTTTATCTTGGAGAGCCTGGTCCTGGGCATCGAGCTCTTTAAGCAGGGGGTCGTCATTTCTCGTTTCACGGATATGATGGAGAGATTGGCCGTCGTCGCGAGAGTGACGGTGGGACTGATGGGACGTCGCCCTGATAGGGGTTTTGCCCCTTCGCCGAAGATCCGACGTGGGGGCGTTCTGCTCCGGACCCCTTTGTGATCGACCATCAGGATGGAGAGGGACCCCTCGACGGTCATCGTGGTGGGGGCGCGCAGTCGTGGGCCGAGACGAAGAGGCCGATTGGACTATGCCCTCCACGCACGCGGCTCCCGACCTCCCCCCAGACCTCCTCTGGCGCGGGGCCTCTGGTTCCTCCTGCCTGACGGGAGGAGCCGCCATCGGCCCCGGAGGGGGAAGAAGAGCGGAACGAAGGTCGGGGGTAAGTTCTGGAAGTGCGGACTGCGGCTGCAGGAATGGTGGAAATGCAGGTTGTTCTGGTAGTGGGAAAGATGACGTCTTCTGAGACTTCGACGGTCCTCCGCCACCGTTTCTGGTCTTTGGAGGCATGGCTTCTTCAGAAGTTTTGGCACAGATCCTAATCCCACAGACGGCGCCAACTGTAAGTGCCTAAAAATTACGGACTTAGTTAATGGAGGATTAAGCTCCTGATGCAAGGTTTTGAGGGAGGTAAGGGGAATGGATCGAGCCTCCAATGACCTGAAAGGAAAAGAACAACGGTCAGAGACCCTGGCTGTGGGTAGCCGAAGGCCCTCCGACGGTTAAGTTAGTGCAGGGACTGAGAGAATGGAGAGAAAGAGTTCTGGGAGGGAGAGATTATGCGTGTGCCTACCTTTCATGGATTCTCTCATGCAATATATAGGTGGAGAAGTCATCATTGGACTGTCTTCCTGAGGAGACGGGAGTCCCATCTGAACGTACTCTCATCTCCTGAATGGGGGTAGGTAAAAAGGGGACGTCCCATCGGACCAGCCCTCCTCGCCTATGGATATGACTGTAGATATGGCGTGCTCCTCGCGTAGGTCCGGAGCCCATTCTGTTGTCAGACCGCCGATCCTGTTTTGGCAGTGCATTAATGGCGGCATTTATGATTGAATGAAAGGAGGCCAAGCTCGGTCGAGGCTGAGGCCGAAGTTGGGACTCGTGACGTAATCACTGGGGCCCGCTCCATAATTGCCCGAGACGGCGATGTAGCCGAACTTGGCGGCACCGAGATCACGGGTTACCGAGACTGGGTGGTGGCCCCGTTTAATTCCATGATCTCGGAATGACCCCACACAAGAAATATAATAAAAAAAACTATCCCAATACACGAACCAGACAACCAGAAGCACTTCCCGCCAACCACGCGTACAACTCCAATCGTGGTTGCAGATCACATGAAGATCACCAACACTATATACACCCCACTACTAATCACCAGATGACCTATATCAATCCAATTAACCAAAGTCTCCATACACATTACTTCTTTCAGGCACTAAAAAAGCAATTGTTGACTTGTACTAGTATCAAATGGACGCACATCAACTGCACTACTTCAATTGTTAACTTCTTGCAAACAACAAACCAACTAGTCCGCATTCCAGTCGAAAACCACCAATCTACAATTGACAGGAATAATTAGAAAGATCAATTTCAACAGAAATCAAAACTCCCAACATCAATCGACTCCAACACTGGCACCAAAAGTCAGCTCCAACAACAACCAGAAATCGCACCAGCATCATCACAACATTTGCCTTCAGCAGCCGTCCAAACCCAACAGGTGGGCCATTACCAGATTTGGAAATCTTGCTACCCAGTTTGGAAGAGACCCTCGTTTCAGCATGTTGCAAATCTGAAAATCAGAGGAGACGGCTTTTGATTTTGCTATGTTGAAACCAAATCTAAGCCCCAGAGAGAGAGAGAGGACCGGATATTGAGGGCTCGGTTTCTGAAAAGAATAGAGAAAGAGATTGTTGCAGATCTGAGGAGAAGATAGAGGGCAAAAGGTCTTCTCTCAGCTTCCTGTAGCAGATCGTTGCAGCAAAGGATAGGACTCTCGTCGCCGGAGAAGAAAGATGTTCGGATCTCAGATTCTGTGACGCTACCGATCTGAAGAGAGGACTGAGTTTTGGTTTCCAGAGATAACCATAAACGGGTTGAGGTTTGGGTTTACAGAAGCAGGAGGAGGTCGACTTCTGGTTGGGTTAACTCGACCTCTTTCCAGAACTGAATCGTTTTGAGGGTCATTTTTTTCTGCACAGGCCTGGTTAAGGTCCAGGTCAAGCATGGGCCAGGTGGACCCGACCCGTTTGCAGAAGTAGTTCAGTCAACAGGAGGTGCCGACATCAGATGATATCATCAGCACACACCTGTCAAAGTGGATTTGACCGGATGAGGTCCAAACAGGGATCCGTTTTGTGAGTTCAGATAGAGAGTCATACCCCACGGGTCACGATCTGACATGTGGTGTTAGCACGATGCCAGAGGAAGAACCCACGGAAAAAGCAACGTGTAATAAAATAGCTGGCCGAGCTCTCTTGACCAGTTGATGATGATACGTTTGAAAACATAGTAGATGTCAAGACCCCAAAAAAGATCTTAAGCAAGTCTGTTTGGAAACAGAACACACGGGAATAATAATTGTTGGTACGTGGGGTATTTTTCTAAGATAGTACTATCAGCTCAGCTCAGTTCGATTTCGGTATTCAAATTCGGTCACAGTGGTAAGATCTATCTAGTACGGTAACGGTAGCAGTTAGACATCTCTTCTCAACTCGGTAAACAGTATCAGCTTTGCGCCAAGCTTGAGCCAGTCTCGGTAAGAGTATTGACTGGGCTCATCTTGGTCTATGTATAAGGCACATCGGCAATAGTGTCAGGAAGCATTCGAATCCGGCCTCAGTATCATCTTCAGCTCGGTCCGTCCATAGAGAAGAGTACTAGGTCATGATTGTACTTCTATGAAGTTACGGCTACGTTGCAAAACGAGCTGACAGACAAGACAGGCGCCGGATAATGGTTAGGTGTCGTCTTGATCAATCACATCCACATTAATACCGGAGGTCATCTCTTGATCCGACCTGACAGTATCTCCACCAACCCCCACTAAGGGTGTGCCAAGTGAAACCTCTACATATACAAGGGTAAGAATCCTTTCGGAGGTATGGGATAATGTTTTTTACAACATCACGCATCATTATATTCAACATCTCACATTGCATAGTGCGTTACGGAACGCCTTGCATAAGAATATAATTGCCTCTCATCTCCATTATATGTTCAGTGACAGCACTAACTCAGGCATCGGAGGGCCTTCGGCTGACGGCAGTCAGGGTCTCTGATCTTTATTTCTCTCTTCCTTTCAGGTCCTAAGGCGATCTATCTTCCCCAAAGAAGTTTAAACAGCAAATCACGAGTCTCACACTCACCTAATCTGAGTCCTTAACTTTTAGGCACTCACAATTGACGCCATTTGTGGGAATTGAGAGTGCCTAAAAGTTAAGGACTCGGATTAGGTGAGTGTGAGACTCGTGATTTGTTGTTTAAGCTTCTTTGGGGAAGATAGATATATTAGATTGTGTGGTCTCAATCCATCAGTTGATGTAATAAATTGATTAATTTCTTTATGTATCAATAAAATCATGCTTTCCTTTCATGAGATGAATGGTGTTTTATTACTTAATGAACATGACCAATACATATGACATAATGGTTCATGAGATAAACCGGGTCCCATTAGTATATTAGATGTGATATATGTATATGAATGAGATCCACATACGGGAGACATGTGTCACAAATCTTATACTTAAAAATATCTTCACAACCAGTGATGAGACTGGGCATCTCATCTGATAAGATTGCAGCACTTTGATCACTATGTGATAGTATGATTTGTCTCGATCATCAGAATGAAAAATTCTAGATCATAGTGCTGTACATTGGATGTATTGAAGGACCATGAGAAACACCTTATGAAATACTGTCTCGATTTAAGAACTGCTCTCATAATTCCCTAACAATAGGCTCTCAATCCTAAGACATTGATGAATTCAAGTTTCTATCTATTCATTTGCTTTGAGTCACCAATGAGTGAGGTCAATTGTAAGTCAACACCTCGGTGTCTTGGGTACGTGGTAGCAGGACTGTGGGAACATACAATGATCAAGATGGAATCTATCTATATTATCCCCTTATCCCAATTAATGGATTTATTATTAGTAAGTGCGCACCCATCTCGATTAAGAGTTAATTGGATGGTACTAATGATCACTGTGATTAATTGGGGTTCAAAGATAATAAGATGTGGATCTAGGATTGGATGGGACAGATTTATTCCAATTGATCCATGGATATTGATAGAGGGGCCTACTTGTGGTAATGTGGAAGTTTAGGGTATTTATTGTAATTTATTCATAAGACTGGAGTGCAATTGCATTTATATAGTGGTGTTATTTGCAATTAACTGTGGACTCGGATTGCACATGAGATGTGGGGTCGCGTATCCCAGTTGTAGTCATCTTTCTTTGGAATCCCTAGTGATCCTCACGCTAGCCCAAGATTTGATCATTACTAATTCTACTTGAACTCCAAAAGGAAAGGAATTAGAAACTTATTATTTCTATTTGAAGTAAGACTTCTAATAGTGGTAATAGTAAGTTACTAATTAGTGTGAAAGTGTGACTTCTAATACAATTAGTAAGAGAATTTTAAGAGGATACTTGAGGGCTATAAATAAGGGAGAAATCCCCTTGGACGTCCTACACCATTATCCCATGCCCAAACCCCTTTGTGCAAGAGTTGCACACCTCTCCTCTTCTCCCTTCTCTCTTCTAGTTCTTTTCTAATTCCTTGGAGTTTCTAGTAGGGTTTTCTCTTGGAGATCTCACTCATCTTCTTGAGAAAAGAGATCTGATAAACGAGTCATAGCATGGAAGATCAAAATGTCTTGGAGGTTCCTATTTGATACGTGAAAGTGTTTCATCATCAAAAAAAGACGCAACTTCTCCATTAGAGCACAACCGAGCTCCAAAGGTATAATCTACTTCCTTGCATGTTGTAGATTTTTATGGATGCTTGTTGGCTGCTGTATTATCTTCTTAATAGGTTTATTTACTGATCATGGTGGCTGAGATTGAGGATATGGATCCTGGATTGGGTTTTATAGTCTTCTGGATAGTTGATCCCTGAGTCAAGTGGGTTAAAAGTTTTGCAAACCTATTCACGAGGCCCACCTACTTCCAACAAGATCGCCTTAGGACCGGAAAGGAAAGGAGAAATAGGGATCAGAGACCCTGGCTGCCGCCAGCCGAAGGCTCTTCGATGCCTGAGTTAGTGTTGTCACTGAACAAAGGATGGAGATGAGAGGCAAGTATATTCTTATGCAAGGCGTTCTGTAACGTACTATGCAATGGGATAATGTTTTTTTACAACATCACGCATCGTTATATTCAACATCTCACATTCATAGTGCGTTACAGAACGCATTGCATAAGAATATACTTGCCTCTCATCTCCCTCCTTTGTTCAGTGACAGCACTAACTCAGGCATCGGAGAGCCTTCGGCTGACGGCAGCCAGAGTCTCTGATCTCTATTTCTCATTTCCTTTAAGGTCCTTAGGCGATCTATCTTCCCCAAACATTATCTCATACCTCCGAAGGGATTCTTACCCTTGTATATGTAGAGGTTTCACCTGGCGCACCCTTAGTGGGGGTAGGGGGAGATACTGTCAGGTCGAATCAAGAGATGACCTCCAGTATTAATGTGGATGTGATTGATCAAGACGACACCTGACCATTATCCAGCGCCTGTCTTGTCTGTTAGCACGTTTTGCAACGTAGCCGTAACTTCACAGAAGTACAATCATGGCCTAGTACTTATCTCTGTGGACGGACCGAGCTGAAGATGATACTGAGGCCGGATTCGAATGCATCATGCTACTATTGCCGAGGTGCCTTATACCGAGACCGAGATGAGCCCAGTCGATACTCTTATCGAGACTAGCTCAAGCTTGGCGCAAGCTGGCACTGTTTGCCGAGTTGAGAAGAGATGTCTAGCTGGTACCGTTAACGTACGAGATGGATCTTGGCGTTGTGGCCGAACTTGGATACCAAGATCGGAATGAGCTGAGCTGGTACTGCTACCGAGGCTAGCGTAATCCTACTCTTAGGAAAATACCCCACACAATTGACCCCCTAGCTTGAGACTTCTTGGAGTTATCTAACTTTTCGAGGTCGGGAGTTGAGTATCGTGTTGAGAGGATCTAAGGTATCAATTTCGAAATTCATCTCGGTGTTTGGCTGGTGACATCTGATCTTTATCATGAAGTCTATTTGCCTTTCTGGGACAATAAATATCACGCCGGTGACGCTTCGTCTTCCCGAGGCGATAAATATTAGGTAGGTGACGCTTTAGCAGCCCGAGGCAATAAATAACATGCTGATGTTTCGCCTTCCCAAGGCAATAAATGTAGCGTCTGAATCTTTATGCGAGATTAACTGGCAGTGCCACGTGTCTCTATCTAGTTGGTCGTTCAACGAAATTGAAGCAATGCGTGCCTTCAGGAATCGGAACAGGCGCCATACCGTCTATAAATAGGGTTTTTCTTCCTCTGTCTCTTTCACTTTAGCATTTTATTGGAGAAAGTTTTGCTGCAAAAGAGAAGAGAATCCTGCCGGAACTTTTGCAGGAAGTCTGACTTAGCGAACCGGAGCCCGGAATCCGTCTCCTTCTCTGTGAGTTTTCTTCCCTTTCATTGTCTTTGCGTACCGCCTTTCTCTGTTTAGGGGTTTCGCTCTAAGGTTTTTAGGGTTTTTGTATTTGCCCCTTTTCCAGTGTCACCATCTGTTAGAAGAATGGGATCCTATAGGAGTTGGGCAGAGACCCCTGAGGCCATGGCCTGCTTCAGGGAGATGTATGGAATCCAAGAGGACGTCCCAACGAAACTGGATGACCCGAAAAACCTCTTCGAGGGTCGATCTTTTCGGGATGGATGGATGCCATTCCCATTAGTCTCAATAATAGAGGGAGGAGTTAGGTTCCCCGTCCACCCTCTGTTCAGGGCCTGCTTGGCGACATGACACCTCGACCCATGCAAGTTGATGCTCAATGGCTTCAAAGTCATAATGGGCGTTGCCGAGCTCAATAAGATACTGGGCATAAACCTCGGTGTCCATGACATCGAGGACGTATATGACATGTGCAATACCGCCGGGGACGGTCACAATTTTTATCTACGTGGGAAGCCGAAGATGGAGCCCTTCGTCCATGATCTGGAGGACTCAAACAGACACGCCGGGGACGATCACTTGCTCGTCTCTAGCAACTAGGAGTTCGGCATGGACGAGACCGAGGCGGAGAAATTGTACATGATTCCTCGACACTTCGGGGTTCCTCCAAGTAATTATAGAGCTCAGAGTGTTGTCTTTTCCTTCTGTTGTCTTGCCGAGCTTATGTTATCTTATGTCGTGCAGATGCCAGCCAGAGGAAGTAGGGAGCTGAGCACGCCGACTGGAAGCGGAACGACAACTGGTTGAAACTCGTGCGCGAGTATCACGGCCATAACGGGCGAGCTGCCTGGTCCTTGCTCGGATACGAGCCGAGGTACCACACGTACATCAAGAGGAAGGAGCTCGCGCCCGCCAGCTCAGAGGCTATTGATTTTGGCCCAGCTCGTTGAGAGCTACTCGTGCCCCTCCAATCGTGAAGAAGAAAAGGGAGAGGAGATGGAGAAGAGGCGACCTGTTTTGAAGGTAAAATACCTGGGGGCAAAAATCTTTAGAGTTTGAACTCCTTATTCCTCAGCGGTCTCAGGGGGCGCCGAGGGTTCTACTACTACTGCTGGGGATGTTGCTATTGCCCCCGGCACTATTGTTGCTGGTGCTAGTGCAGTTCGACAGTGTTTCGTCGAGATCCCAAGAGAGGGAGGCCGAGCTAAGAAGAGGTCGCGGTCTGAGGATCGCGGCTCTGGAGCTCAGCAGCAGCCTGCTAAAGGGGCTAAAGAGAAGGCCCCAAGGGAGAAGAGGCATCGGGGCGAGGGTTCGTTAGAAAGGGGCCCTGGCCAGGCTTTGGTCACTCAACCTACGGGGGCGGCTCTATGGAGGCCCATGACGGTGGAAGACCGTCTGTCTAGCTGTCCGTCGGTCATTGCCTCTCTCGCCAATGCCTGCGCCCTGCCACTCGACATGTAGAGGCACAAGGAGCGGACGACATGACACTGCTGTTTGTATCTCTGCAATCGATCTTCTCGGTAAGTGTCTGATGCAGATCTTCGAGTAGCACTTGCTTCTGTTAGCTTTTTTCTGACTTCATCTTTTTTCTCAGATTGTGCAGAAGATTCAGGTGGTCCTGGACAGGGCCTGAGAAAGTGGCTCCAAGGCCGAAAAGCTTGAAGCTGAGAATAAGAAACTCATTGCGACCTTGGAGGGGAGTAGTCGGGAGCTGAAGGTGGCGGGGGAGAAAATAAGCAGTCAGGAGGCAGAAATGGAGTTTGCGCTCCAAGAGCTCAGTAACGTGAAGGCCGAGACCCACGAGCTGAGAGGCGTGGCCGCGATAAAAGTAAAGAAGATTCTCGCACTTGAGGCCGAGCTGGCAAAGCGGGATGCTGAGCTCGAAATGGCGCACAAGGAGAAAGCTGCACTCCAAGCCTCGCTCGAAGTTGAGATCGAGAAATATTTTCAGGACGGGGTGGATACGGCTACTAAAGAGTACGAGGCCCAAGTCGAGAATATCTGCTCAGAGTTGTTCGAGCTCAGGTGCCGAGCTACATTAAAGAAAGCTCTTTCATGCTGGTGCTGTCACCGAGCTGAGACCTTTGCCGAGTTCTGTAATTGCGGCGCTTTGCAGTTGGTTCTGTAACCGAGCTGTGGTCTCTTCCATGCTGGTGTTGTCACCGAGCTGAGACCTTTGCCGAGTTCCATAACTGCGGCGCTTTGCAGCTGGTTCTGTAACCGAGTTGTGGTCTCTTCCATGCTGGTGCTGTCACCGAGCTGAGACCTTTGCCAAGTTCCATAACTGTGGCGCTTTGTAGCTGTTTCTGTAACCGAGTTGTGGCCTCTTCCATGCTGGTGCTGCCACCGAGCTGAGACCTTTGCCAAGTTCCATAACTGCGGCGCTTTACAGCTAGTTCTGTAACCGAGCTATGGTCTCTTCCATGCTGATGCTGTCACCGAGCTGAGACCTTTGCCGAAGCTTTGTGGATCGGAACTATCTGAGTTGTGGCTGGTGCTATCACCGAGGCCATTGCTGGAGCTGTCAAGATTGGGATTATCCGAGCAGCAGCTGGTGCTGTCACCAAAGTCGTTGCTGGAGCTAACAATTGAAGGAGCTGAGCAGTGGTTTGGTGTTGTCACCGAAGCAGTAGCTGAAACTCCTGCTGGGTTGTGCTTCTACCTGAGTCGTGGCTGGTGATATTGCAGAGGCCATTGCCGAAGCTGTTGCGATTGGAGCTGTCCGAGCTGTGGCTGGCGTTATCACCGAACCGGGACTTGAGGACGAAGATTTGTATCGTGAGTCAAGGAACCATTTCCGTGACCTCCATTCTCTTTTCTGGGGGAAGGGTCCCTCCAGAGATTGAAGCTCTTGTGAGCTCGAGCTTCATCCTGGTTCACCCTATCGATCAGTGCTTTCACAATGACTATGGGGAACCGAACGAGGTCCTTTTGAAGCTTGCTAGCTGGCAGCGGAGCTTGCTCAAAAGATGCGGGGGCCGCGGTCGCGGGCCCTGGTATTAACAAGGGACGGATCTTCATCATTATCGCTGTTGCGATCCACCTGGTGGAAGAAATGACGAGACTCGGCTGCTGCTGGAACTTTCGCTCCACGGGGGAGTCTCCAGCAGGGCAGTACTCTGTTGGGGGTGCTTCGGTGGAGGAATGCTTTGCCGGGGAGGTGCTGTCACCTCCTTTGCAGATGAACCTGTTCTGACTTACAGGTTGTCCCGCACCTATTGTATCCGACTTTCCCTGGAGCTGGTTCGACAGGAGGTTGTCAATGATGGTGGCGGGGCTTTGCAGATCCTTTGTTGCTGCTAGAGGCATGACTTTGTTGATTGTTTTCCACAGACGGCGCTAATTATGAGTTCCTAAAAGTTAAGGACTCAGATTAGGTGAGTGTGAGACTCGTGATTTGCTATTTAAGCTTCTTTGGGGAAGATAGATCGCCTTAGAACCTGAAAGGAAAGGAAAAATAGATATCAGAGACCCTGGTTACCGTCAGCCGAAGGCTTTCCGATGCCTGAGTTAGTGTTGTCACTGAACAAAGGATGAAGATGAGAGGCAAATATATTCTTATGCAAGGCGTTCTGTAACGCACTATGCAATGGGATAATGTTTTTTACAACATCACGCATCGTTATATTCAACGTCTCACATTGCATAGTGCGTTACAAAACGCCTTGCATAAGAATATACTTACTTCTCATCTCCATCCTTTGTTCAGTGACAGCACTAGCTCAGGCATCGGAGAGCCTTCGGCTGACGGCAACTAGGGTCTCTGATCTTTATTTCTCCTTTCCTTTTAGGTCCTAAGGGGATCTATCTTCCCCAAAGAAGCTTAAACAACAAATCACGTGTCTCACACTCACCTAATCTGAGTCCTTAACTTTTAGGCACTCACAGTTGGAAACAGAAATTGGAAGTAACAAAAGGCAAATCATCCATCTCGGAGTACTTTTAGAAGATGAAGCTCTATGCGGCTCATGTCTTTCGATTTCGATTTCTTCATCCTCACTTTACTGTAAGATGTTTTTTCTTTGTCGTGGATCCTCATAGAATATGCACACTTGTCTTCCCAGGATCATGGTGTTTCATCGAAGGTTTTTTATTTTGAGAACTATCATCCTTATGTGGTCTAGCTTGGTTGTTACCTGCTCCCCAAGGATTTAATCTCGTCCCTGTTTTGAATCTTCTTCCTTAAGGCGGCTCTGCACATGATCTTCAAGATCCAAAGTATCTAGGAACAACCCATCTACCGACCACCACGATCATGTTTCATCAAAGATTACATCATGCAACACATAAATCCTCCCTACTACTTGGTCGTAGCACCCCCAACCATTCTTGCGGTTGTCATACCCTAAAAAGATGCACCCCACTGATCTTTTATCAAGTTTTGTCTACTCATCGTCTTTGAGAAAAATATATCAAACACACCCGAATACAAGAAGATGCTTCACCAAATGTTAACTTCCAAGCAACATCTTATATGGAGAAGAAAAACCTAGGCAAGGTCATGGAAGACGATTGATCAAATATGTTGTAGCTGCAAGCTTTAGGCCAAAAATCACAATCATACATTCTTAGAATGCATCATACACATATAAAGCTCTCCCAAAATGTCGATTCTTCCATTCTACTACTCCATTCTACTGTGGAGTATTGGCACAAGTTTCCTTTGAATTTTGTGCTTTTTAGATATGCTTCAAACTCATTTCAAGTATACTCTCCTCCATTATCAGATTGAATGCATTGTACCTTCTTTCCAATTAAACTTTCTGCTTCAGCACAAAATTCAACTTCTCAAAAGCTTCTGATTTCTCCTTCATGAAATATATCCATGTATGTATACCTTAAGAAGTCATCAATGAGAGTGATCATTGTGGGGGGGGGAAGTTTGAATGACTTGGGAGTGGGTTTGGGCCAAAACAGACCCACCTGCAGAATTAGCCCAAGAAAGAGGATTTGTCGATTGTAAGACTAGTTCGAGACAGTTGGCAGAGGGGAGAGAGGCAAGAACATAAGTGGGGAAGGAACATCCCACAAAAAGGGGACATGATCTTCTCACGTGTTGTGATGGGGGAGGTGGGAAAAATGGTGTGTCATAGCTCATCCTGCAAACAATCTAATCCATTGGATCGATGGATAGTAGAACAATTACTGTAACTCTCTTGATAGAGAAGACAAATGTCATCAAATCTCCTGATATACAGACTGACAAACGGCTAGAGAAAGGGGAGAAGATTGAAATAGTGGAGAGATAAAAGACAGTGAGAGAGAGAGAGTTAGAGGGTGCATCGTCTAATTGTTATAAGGTTCAATGGTTTACAGTTCACACGGTACTATTTTTCAACTAGTTAGAATTATTCATATGGAAAGCAACATGAGGAAGCTGGGGAAGGAGAAAATAAAAGGGGAAAGAGATGAAGAAAAAGGTACGCCAAAATCATATCAAAAACTAATCATTACATGAATTTTCAATCTCGGTGGCTGACTTAAGCATCGGAGGGAACTTGATCGATCCCACTGATCGAGACTTCTTTATTGGAATTTTACAGGGCCCATCCAGAGAATCTCACTCAAACCAGAAAGGAAGATCGATTGACATTAACAGGTCAGATTACCAGTCCATCTGAAACCCATCTTAATTTTTTACTTTACAATTGGCGCTGTCTGTGGGGAGCGAGGAGAGAAAAACCCACTAACGCTTCTTCTTGCTAAAAAAAATGTTAGATCAAGAACATAATCCAAGATCACCGCCCCGGACTAGACGACCTCCATCTTAGGTGGAGGAAGCACAGCTTAGGGGACGACGTGAACGGTCGGGCAAAGACCCTTTGACCAACCATTCCGAATCAAGAGCTTGGCGGAGCCGAGCTAAAGCTAGAACAGGCGATGAAGGAAGTAAGACTTCGAGTTCCCGACCCCGAAGAGAAGGGGAAACCGAAGTCCGAGCAGATGCATTGAGGTTGGCGAAACCCCGAGGAGGAAAGCACCCCCACGAGCACTTGCCAAGGAGGATGTACAAGCCCTTATTATAAAGGCGTTGGCGGATCAGAAGCTCCCTCTAAAGAATCTGACCAGAGCAAGGTACCTGGGAAACGCTCAAAATCGTGAGTCTCCATTCTCGAAGGAGATAGAAAAGGCGGACCCACCTCGGCGGTTCTCGATCCCCAACCTAAGAGTCTATGATGGAACCTCGGATCCTACCTACCATGTCCAGTATTGCCAGCATTCCATGGCATTATGGATAGGAAATGAGCCGCTAATGTGCAAAGTTTTCCCCTCGAGTTTGGGAGACCTGGCCTTGAAGTGGTTTTTCCGCCTAAAGCCAAGATCGATTTGCAACTTTCGAGAGCTTGCTGAATCTTTTGTTACACATTTCGTAACAAATTCCAAGCAACCAAAGGACATCGGGGCATTACTGCCCCTCAAGAAGCAGAGCTCGGAAAGCCTGAAAGAGTTCAGCATGCGTTACTTATGCCTCTATAATGAGGTGGAGGGGAGTAACGAGCAGGTAGCTATAGTAACCTTTAAGCTCGGGCTGCCAAAGGAGAGTCGCCTTCGCCAATCATTAACATAGCGGTTCTCGACTATACAAGGAGAGCTAATGGAGCGGATCAAGGAGTTCATAAAATTGGAAGAAGACATGGGTGTTTATGAGCCAAGGTGGGAAGCTCATCGGAAATAATGTGTGCCGGGCTTTTTGATAAGCTCGGCCCAAAGCACTCAAATTTAAAGCCGACCTCGATACCCCTGTTCGGGTTCAGTGGCCAAGCAGCGCACCCGATGGGCATGATAACCGTACAAGTTGGCTTAGACGTGAAATTCCTGGTGGTAGATATGCCATCTCCCTACAACGCCATTATGGGGCGAACATGGATTCATCGCATGAGGGCGGTGCCATCAACCTATCACCAAAGGATACGCTTCCCGACACTGAAAGGGACTATGGAGATCAGAGGAGATCAGGTAGCTTCTAGAAGCTGTCTGATTGCGACAATCAAAGGAAAGACAAAAAGGCCGGACAATGAAGGCTTAGGTCTAGATAAGAAGGCCGATAAAAAAAAAAAAACAACCACAGTTAAGTCGGTCAAGGTCAGAGGTCAAATTACCGACCTGGCCAACGAGGCCGTAAAGGAGTTGAAAAGGATTGCAGTCCAAAAGGGAGGTGTGTCATCTCCCGAGCGATACTGGATGATTGGGAAATTGCTAACCTGACCGACCAGGCCGTAGCTTGGCTCGACTCCTCAGTCAAAACACTGATGTTTTTTCTTGGACTCTGCATGAGATGCCAAGAGTTGACCCCGAGGTCATTAGCCACAAATTAGGCTTGGACCCGAGAGCCAAACCGGTGGTGCAGAAGCAGAGGAAGCTCACCCTAGATCACCGAGCAACAATAAACAAGGAAGTTGACAAGCTGCTAGAAGCGGATGGCATGCAGGATGTGTAGTACCCCGAGTGGTTGTCCAACATGGTTGTTGTGCCAAAGAAGGACAAGAAGTGGAGGGTGTGTGTGGACTTTACCGACCTGAACAAAGCATGTTTTAAAGACAATTTCCCACTCCCAAAAATTGATCAACTTGTGGATTCCACAGCACGACATGAACGGATGATCTTCTTAGACGCATGCCGGGGGTATCACCAAATCGCAATGGAGGAAGCTGACCAAGAGAAATCAGCATTTATAACACCAAAGGGAACCTTCTGTTACAAAAGAATACCATTTGGACTTAAGAATACTGGAGCAACACACCAAAAGTTAGTTACAAAAATATTTCAGGATCTGATTGGAAGGACAGTGGAAGCCTATGTTAATGATATGGTAATAAAAAACAAAGAAAAGGTCACTCTTGAAGAGGACTTGAAGATGGTGTTCGACATCCTACGAAGATATAAACTGAAGCTGAACGCCTCGAAATGTTCATTCGGGGTTAGGTCGGAGAAATTCCTGGGATACATTGTGACTTAGAAGGGGATACAGGCCAACCCCGACCAAGTCTCGCCGTGCAAAGGGTGGAGCGACCTTGTTCAAGGAAGTATAGAAGTTGGCATGTATACTCGCTGCCTTGAGTCGCTTTATAGCAAAGAGTTTGGACAAATGCCAACCAATATTTGTCGCCCTAAAGAAAAGGACATAGAATGTGTGGGACAAAAAATGCGATGAAGCACTTGCGCAACTCAAGCAATATTTGAGCTCCCCTCCTGTCCTTTCCATTACAAGTCCTGGGGAAGTGCTGGTGTTGTACTTGGCAGTATCTCAGCACGCAGTCAGTGCAGCATTGATGAGGGAGCAGGGGAAGCAGCGTCAGCCGATCTTCTTCGTCAGCAAAACCCTGCTGGATGCCGAAACAAGATACCTGCCGCTTGAGAAGCTTGCCCTGGCCTTGGTGTGTACAACTCGGAAACTAAGGCACTACTTGCAGGCCCATACGATCAAAGTCCTGACTGAACATTCGCTTCAAACAATTCTTCAAAAGGCCGACCTTTCCGGGAGACTAGTGAAATGGGCAATAGAGCTCAACGAAGATGACATCAAAATAGTTCCTAGAAGTGCGATAAGGGGCCAGGTGGAGGCCGACTTCGTAGTCGAGTTCACTTACAGGGAGACGCCCGAGCAAAATGAGTCAGGTTGGCAGGTGGACGGAGCAAGGACCGACCAGCAATGACAACTATATGTGGATGGAGCATCCAATTCACGAGGATTAAGCGCTGGTGTGGTGCTCATAATGCTAGAGGGGGCGGTGATCAAACGGGCTGTCACAATGAGATTTGATGCGTCGAACAATGAAGCAGAGTACGAAGCACTACTGTCCGAACTTAGGATGGCCAGAGAGCTCAAGATCAGGCAAGTGGCAATCCATTGTGACTCACAATTAGTTGCTAGTCAACTAACCAGGGAATATGCAACTCGAGATGATCGGATGGCTGCATATGTCGCA
The DNA here is from genome assembly GCA_038049695.1 of Cinnamomum chago. NCBI lineage: Eukaryota > Viridiplantae > Streptophyta > Magnoliopsida > Laurales > Lauraceae > Cinnamomum > Cinnamomum chago. The sequence continues at coordinate 50,289,246 of CP142456.1, forward strand.
GAAGCAAAGCGCTTGATCCAAGATGTTGGAGATGTTAAGGTAGAGCAGATTGGTCGAGAGGAAAATTCACATGCTGATAGCTTGGCCAGTTTGGCTACAGCCATCAAATCTGAGCTAATGAGAGAGGTCCTCGTCGACTACCAATCAAAGCCAAGCACCGGAGGTCGGCACGCCATGTGCACCGACCAGGTTTAAGAGACTCCAAGCTGGATGGCACCGATAATAGAGTGCCTGAAGGACGGATCGCTCCAAGAAGACTTTGAGGAGAGTTGGAAGGTCTGAAGAAAGACAGCCAATCAGAGCCGAACAACGGAAGTCGACACGTCATGTGCGCGACTAGGTTGAAAAGACTCCAAGATGGATGACACCGATAATAGAGTGCCTGAAGGACAGATTGCTCCGAGGAGAGTTGGAAGGTCAGAAGAAAGGTAGCCAGATTTTGGCTATCACCAGCGGACAAGCTTTATCGATGGTCTTACTTGGGACTGTACTTACAATGCGTCAACCCAGTTGGCGTTGAAAGCTTGTTATGAGAAATCCATGAGGTGTGATGTGAGGGGCACCTCGGAGGACGAAGCTTGGCTCACTAAGCTATGTCGCAGGGCTATTAGTGGCCACACATACAGAAGGATGCCTTGCAGTTTGTGCAGATGTGCGAAAGATGTCAACGTTTCGGCAAAGACATCCATCAACCTGTCGAGCAGTTAAACTCAATAGAGAGTCCATGACCATTTGACAAGTGGGGGATTGACATCGTCAAGCCCATGCTGAGGTCGTCGGATTTGGAATACCTCAGGCACTGATAACCGACAATGGGAAACAATTTGAGGGTAAGGTATTCATACATTTATACGAACAATACAGCATTATGCATCACTTTTCAACTCCTGTTTACTCACAAAGTAATAGCCAAGCAGAAAGCTCCAACAAGACCTTGCTGGACAACATAAAGAAAAGGTTGGACGAGGCGAAAGGAGGTTGGGTGAACGAGCTTCCTAGTGTCCTATAGGCCTATAGAACCACCCCGCGGAGGTCAACAGGAGAAACCCCATTAGAGATTGGGTCACCAACCATAAGGACGGCGGCATACGGAATGGAAGCGGTAATTCCCTTAGAGATTGGGTTGCCAACCATAAGGACAGAGGCATACGATCATGAGAAAAATAAAGAGAGGATTGTCGAACAGCTGGACATGATTGAGGAGTAGAGAGAGCGAGCATTGATCAAGTTGGCCGCCAACCAGCAGCAACTAGCTCGGAACTTGCAGGAAAAATGTACGACAAAGACATCTGAGGTCGGAGACCTAGCCCTGAGGAAGGTGCTCCCGAACACCAAAAAGACCCCAATCACGGCAAGCTAGGGCCGAACTGGGAAGGACCATACATGGTTACTTCCATTGGGGGAGCAGGAGCTACCACATGGAGACGCTCAAAGGAAAAGCGTTGCCAAGCACTTGGAACATAGCGAATTTAAAGAAATTCTATATCTTTGTACCAAAGAAATTGTCACTCTTGCATTCCATTTATGGAAGCTGTCTTATTTATATTCTTGTGCCAATGATGAAATTCCCTAAAAACTTGTATATGGTCGGGGACCCGTAGTAGGGGCACACCCTATCGGGACAACCACACCAAGATAAGGCCAAGGCTTGGAAATAAGGGGTAGCAATAAACCCACTACTTTGTGCCAAAAGAGAAAAATTCTAACTGGGAAGATCCCAAACTAGGTTTGCTACACTGATCTCCTTTTTAACTAATGGCTAGGCATGACGATGCAAGCATTAGACTAAAAAGAGAGTTCGGATAGAACCGACAGTGGCAGTAGAAACAAGTCTTCAAACATCACTGGGAACATTAGAGGCATGTGGAGCAAGGTCGGCAGCTAGGGAAGTGCCTGCATCCTCGACCACGGGCGAACTGGCCTCCCCTATTGGGGCCGATACAAGAATCTTGGTAGGTAGTGGTTGGGGAGAAGCATTCTTAGACTAAGCTGCGTGTTTAGCCCAGAGTGGGGAATCATCAAGTATGCCAGCATAACCGAGACTCAAGTCATAACCTCGTTTGAACACGAGGGCTTTGATCTGCTCGACCTGCTCGAGATAGATCGCCTCAACCTCTTCAAACACTGCATCCTTCGACTTCTCCATAACATCCCACATCTCCACCTCCATCTCGGCTAGCTTGGAACGGAGAGCCTCAAGCTCCATCTCACTTGCGGGCAAGCGACTTAAAGCAATGACCGCCTTAGCCTTTACAACCTTCGCATCTTTGGAAGAATTAGTAGCATAAGACTTCGCTAAGCGCCGAGCAGCCTCGGAAGCACCGCGTGTCCCTAAAGAATCTCAAGCTCCCTTTCTTCTCGAAAAACGGGAAAAAAGAAAGGAGGCTTGGGGGGGGGGCAATTGTGGGGGGAAAGTTTGAATGACTTGGGAGTGAGTTTGGGCCAAAACAGATCCACCTGCAAAATTAGCCTAAGAAGGAGGATTTGTCTGTTGTAAGACTAGTTCAAATAAAGCCAGGACAACTGGCAGAGGGGAGAGAGGCAAGAACAGAAGTGGGGAAGGAATATCCCATGAAAAGGGGACATGATCTTCTCACGTGCTGTGATGGGGGAGGTGGGAAAAATGGTGTGTCATAGCTCATCCTGCAAACAATCTAATCCATTGGATCGATAAATAGTAAAACAGTTACTATAACTTTCTTGATAAAGAAGACAAAGGTCATCAAATCTCCTGATATACAAACTAACAAACGGCTACACAGAGGGGAGAAGATTGAATAGTGGAGAGATAAAAGACAGTCAGAGAGAGAGAGAGAGTTAGAGGGTCCATCACCTAATTGTTACAAGGTTCAATGGTTTACAGTTCACACGGTACTATTTTTCAACTGATTAGAATTATTCATATGGAAAGCAACATGAGGAAGTTGGGGAAGGAGAAAATAAAGGGTAAAATAGATGAAGAAAAAGGTACGCCAAAATCATACCAAAAACTAATCATTACATGAATTTCCAATCTCGGTGGCTGACTTAAGCATCGGAGAGAACTCGATCGGTCCCATCGATCGAGACTTCTTTGTTTGAATTTTACAAGACCCATCCGGAGAATCTCACTCAAACCAGAAAGGAAGATCTGTTGACGTTAACATGTCAGATTACCAATCCATCTGAAAGCCATCTCAATTTTTGACTCTACAATCATGTATCTTTTTCCTACAACTAATAGAACTTTTACTTTCCCAAACACATGTATGCATCAATTCCAGAGGTTCTAGGTTCTTCGAATTCAAATTGGGACTGTTGGAATGGCAACATCGTTGACTCAGCATACACACCGAGCGGTTGTGCCGGTGACATTATGTTTATTAGGTTATTATTACTTTCATTATTTGATTAGGTTTCCTTAATTTATTATGAATGTGTTTCCTATTTAGGTTAGAACTCTGTTTATCAAGTTTGCATTGGTTTTTCTATATATTGATTGATGTAGTTCAATTACATAGAACGCAATAATACAATATTCAGGGTTTACATTGTGTTCCCCTTTCCTCTTCTCTCTTCTCCCTCAACAGTCAAAATACTTATCACTCTAACTATCTCTCCGAAGATGATGAAAGATGTTCATTGCAAATATTCTTGTTATCGCTTCCGCTCACATTCCCAAAAAAGTATGATCATTCCTTAGTAGCTCCAAATAAACTTTCTATTCAAAAAAGCCCAATCACATGACAAGTTTGCTTCAAAATGTAGGCCTCACAATACAATTGATAGGGTCGGCTAAATGGTTTAATAGAACATTGCACATTTCATCTTCCTAAGTACTTTGGGTAAAGGTCTTGTTGCACCAACTGGATCCATTGCAAAAATGAATAAAATTTAAGCATGCGTACCTGAAGGAGATGATGATTCCGACAAAATGAAAGCACGAAATAAGCAGAGAAGTTGAGTACTCCGTCCGAAGGACAGGACCAGATTGAAGCACAAACTGGAACCTGCAAGATTGGACCACAGCTGATATACCACCATGGAGAACACTAGCAATGATACAAAATCAATGACTGCACATGCTTTTAGTCTTACAAGATAGGCCTCTTGGAATAACTCTGAGTATCCATGTGACTTGATAAAACTTCCCAGTGTTTCCATGCGATCAATGTCCGGGTTGTTCTCAAGCTTCTCTAAATAACTGCCAACAGTAAATTAAATTTCCTGTTAGCACATAGAAAAAAGTGAACAAATACAGGCAATACAAGAGAAAGGATTTCAATTCGGACCAAAAACAATGTTGTAGGGGAGAAGCTCAAAACTTCTCAAATTCATGTCAGAAACCTTCCATCTAAAATACCTCAAATGTATTCTCAAAGAAGTCGTTGAACACACTCGGTAACCACCGCCTCGCAGTCTAAAAGTAGTAGACAGTCATGGCTTCCGGCTTGTGATCTCCTTAACCCAGAGAAGCACGAGACAGACAGCCACACTGTGATACACAGTCCTAATTGTAGATACAGATAAAGGACTAAGATCAACAGTACCATTACGTACCCTAAACCGCTCAGCGTACTCAAGAGCTCCAATGTCTGATACAAAAGGCAAGACTTCAAATTCCAGAATTTGAATCATGCCAAGGCCTATTCTATTGCAGCCATTTAATTTTAGCAAATCCTGGTGTCCTTTGGAATTGTCTAACCAAATGAAGAACTTTGAGAATTCAAATAGAATAATCGACAGGAATGTAAATTCCTGCTAGAAAATCCTCATATCAAATGGACCCATGATCTGTGGCATGTAACGGAATAAGTGAAGAAATACTCAAATTAAACATATAGTACTAGGAAAAGAACCAATATGATACACAGGAAACAAAAAACAAAAAAGGTGTAAGTGCCTAAATATTACGGACTTGGTTAGATGGATATTAAGCTTCTGATATTGCTATAAAACTTCTTTGAGAAAGATAAACCGCCTGTGACCTGAAAGAGAAGGAAGAAGAGAAAGGTCAGAGGCCTTGGTTGTTGTCAGCCGGAGGCACTTCGATGCCTAAGTTAGTGCAGTCACTAGACAAAGGATGGGTGAGTAAGGAAGAAGAGAGAGTGCAGAGTGAGGATGTATATGATAACATATTTTTTGTGGATTCACCTCATGCATATATATAGGGAGAGGTCTCTCTTTTGGAGGTAGGTGGAGGCGTTGTCCCGTTGCCCCATGACATGCTTCCAGTGGAGGTAGGTGGAGGCAATGTCCCATCGGATCATGCGCCGAATCCTCGTATTAATGTGGACGTGATCGTTTGATAAGGCTAGCCCCTTATCATAATCCGGCGCCCATCTTGTCTGTCGGTATGTTCTGCAACGTAGCCGTAGCGTTATGGGGTACAATTATGACTTTGTACTCATCCTAGTTGACCGTGCCGAGCTGAGGATGATGTTGAGATCAAACATGGATGCATTCTGGCACTGTTGGCAAGATGCATTGTGCCGAGACCGAGATGAGGCTAGTTGGTACTTTTACTGAAGCTAGCTCTAGCTTGGTGCTAGCCGGCACTGTTGCCGAGTTGGATGTATCTCGGCACTATTAAGCCACCCCCTTTCAGGCCCGATCTCAAGGTCAACCCCGGCCAGCCCTTGAATGTAGAAGACCGGATGGGGACCACCGCTGGGACAATCTCGGCAGTTGCCAGGGCCTGTGCTCTCCCCAGGGATATGGAGAGGCATAATAAAGCCGGGCAGCTGAGCCTGATTTACTCGTCGATGAAGGCGTCGATCGAGGTGACTTTCAGTTCTCTCTGTCTTTTTAAGCACTATACCTTGGCCACTTGTTTTGACGTTCTTTTCCTTTACAGAACATGCAGAGGCTTCATATAATATTGGAAAGGACTGAGAAGACGGCTTCAAGAGTTATTGAGATGGATGCCGAGAAGAGGAGGATGGGAGAAGCCCTGGAAGCCAGCGCGGGGGAGTTAAAGAAGGCGGAGGAGAGGATTGTCGAGCTCGCAACAGAGCAACAAACGGCGAAGGCCGAAATCATCAAATTACGAGCTAAGAATAGGCATTTGAAGGGCGTGGCCGAAGCTAAGGCAAAGAGGGTGCACGAACTAGAGACCGAGCTTGCGAAGAAGGAGATCGACCTAGCTGGGAAGGAGGCCGAGCTCGAGTCTTCAAAAAAGGAACGGGCCGAGGCTGAATCCTCTATGCGGGCCCAGGCTGCCAGCGCTTATAAAGAAGGAGTGGATTGGGCATCGGCGGAGTATGTGGCTTAGATTCCGGTTCTGTACGAGATGGGGTGCAAGTAAGCGCTTCGGGAATATTGGGTCCCTGAGGACGACCCTATATTTGCAAACCTCCCACAGTTTCAATCCGCCTTGCCCGATCCCGAATCAGCGCCCGACTCCAATCCTCCCGAAGCCCCTCCTGAAGCCTTGGGCCCTACTCCTCCGCCCCCGAATTCTGCTGAAGGCGCCCAGGCTCAACCTTCGTCTGAGACTATTCTGCCCGAGACCACAGGTGCTCCTGGTCCCGTTCCATCCGCCCCTCTTACCGATAAAGCTGCAGCAGAGGGAGCGCCAGAAAAATAATGTATCTTTTTTCTTTCTCTTCACAAAGGATGTACAGAATTGTGTAATTATTTTATTAATGAAAAAACGAATTTTACTTCCTCAATTGTCCTCCCATCTTTCTTGGCAATGATACACGTGTGTTTAATCCTTTATCCCTGAAAAGAATCATGTTGGCCACCTTTATTCAACGAAATTGAGGCCCCTGGTCCCAGACCTGTTCTTCATATCTTTAAGTGGCTGAGATCGGTAATTTTTTGGCTACAAGACCGGAACTTAACAATACATCTATGAAGGAACCGTTTTACTAAAAGGCCTCGTGGTCAGCTCGAACTGTTCTCCTGGGGAGCGATCATGCTGCTGGAAGCAAGTTAGCTTAATTAAATTGGGGTTGTAATGTCGATTTCGATAACTCGGGGAGTACGACTGAGCCTAAAAGCAAACCGAGTTCCGTGACTCTGTAATTGAATAGCTGATTCCGTACTTGACCCAAGGGAGGCTAGGGAGCTGGTTCAAAAATCGAACTCGAGGAGGCTGGTCCTGTGACCGGAGCCAAAGGGAGTTGGTTCAAGAACCGAACTCGAGGAGGCTGGTCCTGTGACCGGAGCCTAAGGAGTTGGTTCAGCAACCGAACTCGAGGAGGTTGGCCCTGCGACCGGAACCTAAGGAGTTGGTTCAGCAACCGAACTCAAGGAGGCTGGTCCTATGACCGAAGCCTAGGGAGTTGGTTCAACAACCGAACTTGAAGAGGTTGGTCCTATGACCGGGGCCTAAGGAGTTGGTTCAGCAACCGAACTCAAGGAGGCTGGTCCTGTGACCGGAGCCTAGATCCATAATTTAAAAGAGACAAGGCATACGTCTTCCATAAGAACCTTCTTTTATTGATTTATCATTTGAGTACATTCAGAAGTAGTATTTCTTGAGGTGCGTGGCATTCTACGGTCGTGGTGATTCTTTACCATCCATGCTCTCAAGTCTATAAGCTGATTTCCCGGATACCGAGATCACCTTAAAGGGTCCAAGTCAGTTTGGTGCAAGCTTGCCTTCGTTAGGATTCTTGTTCGCTGGAAGCGCTTTTTTTAAGACTAGTTCCCCGATCAAGAACTTTCTTTCTCTGACCCTCTGGTTGTATCCTTTAGACAACTGTTGCTAGTAGGAAGCCAAGCGGACGGATGCTGCTTCCCTTCGCTCCTCGGCCAAGTCGAGCTCTTTGGCCAGATTTACTTCATTTTGCCCCTGGTCGAAGAGATCCGATCTCAAGGTTGGAAGGCCGACCTCAAGAGGGATTACAACTTCCATCCCGTAGGCTAGGGAGAAAGGAGTTGCTGAAGTGGATCGTCTTGGGGTAGTCCTGTACGCCCAAAGGACACTTGGTAGTTCCTCTACCCATCTGCCTTTATCTCTGTCGAGCCTCTTTTTGAGTCCGTCTAGTACCACTTTATTCGAGATCAATGCTTGTCCATTGCTCTATGGATAGGCCGGGATTACATAGTGGTTTCTGATACCGAGCTCATGACAGAAGTTTTTAAAGAAGTTGGAGTCGACCTGGGTCCCGTTGTCAGAGACCAGAGCTAGGGGAACCCCAAATCTTGTGACAATGTTCTTCCATACAAAATTCTTTGTATCCTGCTCGGTGATGGAGGATAACGCTTCTGCCTCTATCCATTTGGTGAAATAGTCAGTGGCCACTATCAACCACCTCTTGTTCCCCTGAGTCCGGTGAAGAGGTCCCACGATGTCTAGCCCCCACTGAGCGAAGGGCCATGGGCTGGAGAGAGGACTCAGATCTTGCGCTGGTTGGTGCAGAGAGTGTGAGAGCTTCTGACACTTTGCAGATCCCTTCGTGAATCTAAAAAAGGAAGTCTTCAACCTTACTTGGGTGGACACATTGGAGATATGGTCTGGTGAAGGACTTTCTATAGAGTTTTCCATTCGGGGATAGTAAAAAACGAGCTGCTTTCACTTTGACCTTGTGGGCTTCATTCTTGTCTTCAGGGAGTTTATCTTCTTTTATGAATGCTATGATCGGATTCATCCAGCTTGGACCGAGATCGACGCACAGGATTTGCCGAGGTGGAAAAAGCTCTATACTTGGTTTTTTCAATGCCTCCACGTCAACTGTTCTTCTTTTTCCAGCTTCTACGGCAGAGGCTAAGCTGGCGAGAGCATCTGCATGGCAATTGGACTCTCTGCCGATTTGCCTGACTTTTGCTTTCTCAAACTAATAGAGGAGCTGCTTTGTGTGGGTCAAGTAGGCTGCCATCCTTTCGTCATGGGCTTGATAGTCTCCGCTTAGTTGGTTCGTCACCAGCTAGGAGTCGCTAAAGACTACCAGCTGACGTGCCCTTAGGATTTTAGCGCTACCGAGACCCGCAATCAGTGCCTCGTACTCCGCTTCATTTTTGGAGGCTTTGAAATCAAGGGTCAGGGCTTGTTCGATGACGAGGCCCTCTGGAGATTGGAGGACTATGCCAGCGCCAGCCCTTCTGGATGTCGAGGATCCGTCAACGAAGACCTTCCAGGCCGACCCAAGGAACTGTTTCCAAGATCGGTCTTCCTCGAGTTCGGCTGCCTCATTATCTTTATCGTCATTACCCTTATCGCCCCCCAGTTCGGTATCTAGCGAGGTTGGTGCCGAACTCGGAGAGGTGAACTCGACGATGAAGTTTGCCAGAATTTGTGCTTTGATTGCCGTCCTGGGTTGATATTAGATATCGAATTGCCCCAGTTCGACGGCCCATTTGGAGATTCTCCCCAAAAAGTCCGCCTTTCGAAAAAGGGACTTGAGCGGGTGCTCTGTGACAACCACCACTGTGTACGTCTGGAAATAGTGAGAGAGTTTGCGAGAGGCGCTGACGAGTGCTAATGCAAGTTTCTCGAGTGGAAAGTATCTGGTCTCGGCGTCGAGCAGGATTTTGCTCGTGTAGTAAATGGGTTACTATTGCTTGTCGTCCTCTTTGACTAGTACCGAGCTCACTGCATGGTCCGAGACAACCAGATAGAGATAAAGAAGGTCACCTTGTATCGAAGTGGACAACAGTGGTGGCGAGGAAAGGTAGTCCTTGAGTTTCTGCAGTGCTTGATCACATTCAGGGGTCCATTGAAATTTGGAGCTCTTTTTCAAGAGTTGAAAGAAGGGGCGACATTTTTCCGAAGCTCGGCTGATGAAGCGATTGAGCACAGCGGCCATTCCCATGAGTCTCTGAACTTGCTTTGCCGAGGTCGGGCTCTGAATCGCCTGGATCCTGAAATCTGTTCCGGATTAACTTCGATCCCTCTCCGGGTCACCAGGGTCCCTAAGAACTGTTGGAAAATAGGTAGGCCATTCAGATAGGTTTCAAAAACTTTTGACCCACTTGATGCAGGGATCAACTATCTAGAAGGCAACAAACCCAATCCAAGATGTAATCCCTCAATCTCATAAACCATGTGCAGCAATATAACCTATCTAGAAGATAGAAAATAGCACATAAACATGCAACCACGAAATCTACAGCATACAAGGATGTAGATATACCTTTGGAGCTTTGTAGTGCTCTAATGGAGAAGTTGAATTCTTTCTTTGATGATGAACACCTTCACTAATCAAACTAGAATCTCCAACACCTTTTGATCTTCCACGTTATGACCCGTATCAGATTCTCTTTTCTCAAGAAGATGGTAGAATCTCCAAGAGAAAAACCCTAGAGGAAACTAGAAGAGAAATTAGAAGAGGGAAGTGATGTGCAACAACTTGCACAAAGAGAGGAAGAGTGATATGGGCGTGAATCCCTAGGTGGAATTGCATAGAGGACGTCCAAGCCTCCCTATCTCTTTTTATAGCACTTAAGCAACCTCCTCTTTCTAATTGAAATAGAAGTCTTACTTCCATAACAATTAGTTGCTTACTAAATCACAATTAGAAGTCTTACTTCAAATATGATTAGTAACTTCCTCTTTTACTAATTAAAATAGAAGTCTTACTTCCATTAATAATTAGTAACTTACTATTACCACTATTAAAAGTGTCACTTCAAATAGAAATAGTAACTTTCTATTTCTTTTTAGAGTTCTATTATAATTAGTATCTTTCTAATATCTTGGGCTAGCGTGAGGACCACTAGGGAATCCTTAGAAACCTGGCTCCAACTGGGAATCGCGACCCCACATCTCATGTGCAATCCGGGCCCACAGTTAATTGTAAATAACTCCACTATATAAATGCAATTGCACTCCAGTCTTAGGAATAAATTACAATGAAGACCCTAAACTTCTCAATTACCACAAGTAGGCCCCTCTATCATTATCCATGGATCAATTGGAATAAATCTGTCCCATCCAATCTTAGATCCACATCTTATTATCCTTGAGCCCCAATTAATTATAGTGATAATTTGGTACCGCTCCAATTAACTCTTAATTGGAATGGGTGCGCATTTACCAATGATAAATCCATTAATTGGCACAAGGGGATAATGTAGATAGATTCCATCTTGATCATTACATGTTCCCACAGTCCTACTATCACGTACCCAAGACACCGAGGTGTTGACCTACAGTTGGCCTCACTCATTGGTGACTCAAAGCAAATGAATAGACAGAAACTTGAGTTCATCAATGTCTCAGGATTGAGAGCCTATTGCTAGGGAATTATGAGAGCAGTCCTTAAATCGAGACAGTATTTCATAAGGTGCTTCTCATGGTCCTTCAATACATCCAATGTACCAGCACTATGATCCAGAATCTTACATTCTGATGATCGAGACAAATCACACTATCTCATAGTGATCAAAGTGCTGCAACCTTGTCAGATGAAATGCCCAATCTCATCACTGGTTGTGAAGATATTTAAGTATAAGATTTGCAATACATATCTCCTGTATGTGGATCTCATCCATACACATGTATTACATCTAGTATACTTGTGGACTCCGGTTCATTTTATGAACCATTATGTCATTCGTATTAGTTATGTGCAAACAAGTAATAAAACACCATTCATCTCATGAAAGGAAAACAATAATATATATTGATAAATAAAGAAATTAATCAATTTATTACATCAACTGATGGATTGAGACCATACAATCTAATAAGAACTTGCCGGATTCGATGCCAAACGCACATTTGGAGTCATTCAACTTAAGCTGGAACTTTTTTAGAATGGAAAATGTCTGGCATAGGTCCGCCAAATGGTCCTACGACCTCTTGGACTTGACAGTCATGTCATCGATGTAGACCTCCATCTTCTTCACGAGCTGTGCTTGAAACATCTTCGTAACCAGTCTCTGGTACGTCGCCCCAATATTTTTTAATCCAAAGGGCATCACTTTGTAACAGTAGATGCATCGAGGTGTTATGAATGCGGTTTTTTCTTCATCAGGCTCATGCATGGGGATTTGGTGGTAACCTCGGTAGGCGTCAAGAAAACTCATTCTATCATGTCCCGCGGTGACGTCAATCATCTGGTCGATCTTCGAGAGCGGGAAGCTGTCCTTGGGGCAGGCTTTATTAAGGTCGGTGAAGTCCACACAGACTCTCCATTTGTCGTTCTTCTTCTTGACCACCACTGTGTTGGCCAGCCATTCCGGATAATGCACTTCGCGGATTGCTCCGGCTTCGAGGAGCTTGTCTACTTCTTTAACTACCGCTTCCGTCTGCGGGACCCCTGTTCTGCGAGGTTTCTGTACTATGGGCTTGTGTTCGGGGTGCACGTTTAGTTTGTGGCACATGACCTCGGGGTCGATCTCAGGCATCTCATATGGAGTCCAAGCGAAGACGTCCTTATTCTGTAGCAAGAAGTCGAGTAGCTCAGACCTCTCATTGTTGGGGAGCTGGCTTCCCAGTAAGAAATATCGCTCGGGGTCGTCGAAATTGATCCTGACCTCGGTTAGGTCCTCTATGCTCTTCTGTTCCGCTGATCGACCGACATCCTCAAGTTCGGCCATATGCACTTGTTGTGGCTCTATTTCGCCAGGCACCACGGCCGTCAGGCACTGTCTGGTCATCTGTTGGTCTCCTCGTATGGTCACTACTTTGATCCCCCCCCCCCCGCCCGGCCTTCTTTAGTGGGAACTTGAGCTTCTGGTGAAGGGTGGAAGGTACTGCCTCCATGGCATGCAGCCAAGTTCATCCCATTATTACATTGTACGGAGATGGTGCATCCACCACCATTAAGTCGACCATCTTTCTGGCATCTCCTATTCGGACTTCGAGTGAGACCCTCCCATTGGGATACACTGGCTTTGCGCTGAAGCCTACCAGGGGGACGCGGGCTTCCTGTAAATCGGACTCCGTCAGGCCGAGTTGCTTGAAACAACTGAAGTAGAGGATTTCGGATGAGCTCCCTGGGTCCACAAGAACGCGCTTCACAGTGTAGTTCTTCAGCCGCAGAGTGAGGATGAGTGAGTCGTTGTGGGGGAGCTGGACTCCTCCCAGGTCCTCGTCTGAGAACCAGATCTTGGGCTTTTCTTTCCGAGCTTTCTTCGGTGCAGGTTCCAGTTCGGACGACATCACCTGTTTGTCGTGGGAGGCCTTCCTGGCTTCGACACGAGCTTAGCTACCTCCCCTATTGGGAGCAGGGGCCAGGTGAATGACGTTGATGATGCATGCTGGCTCGTCGCTGTCCTGATCAGCATTGGGTGGAGCGCGCTGCTAAGCTTGGTTGACCCTCCCCCCTCCTTGACATATTCCTGAAGGTGCCCGTCCCTAACGAGCTTCTCGAGGTGGGATTTCAGGGCCATGCAGTCCTCAGTCATGTGTCCGTGCTGCTTATGGTAAGAGCAGAACTTGCCTCGGTCCCGGGTGGAGGAGTCGCCCTTCATTGGTTGCGGCCACTGGAAATAGGGTTCTGTTTTGATTTTGCCGAGGAGTCTGTAGATGGGTTCCTTGAAGATAACATTGACGGCATTGTAAGGATCACCGGCCGGCCTGGCAGGCTTAAACTTTGGCCTCTTGCTGCCCCCAGAGATGGAGGTCGAGAAGGTTGCCGAACTCGCCGTGGCCCTCTTCTTGTCTGATTTTTGTTTGGAGAACATCCCTTCTCCTCTGGGGGTCTGGCCCTTTTGCGGGAGGCCGAACCGCTCGTTGCATCGAGCTTCGTCTTCCTCTTGTTCAATGTATTGATTCACCTTAGCCATCAGCACTTTCATCGTGGTCACGGGGGTTCGGACCAGGTCCTTACGAAGCTCATTGTCTGGGAGCAAAGCCTGCCGAAAACACATGATGGCAACGTCATCTTTGGCGTCTGCGATCTGGCTATAGATCGTCCAGAATCTTCTGCCGATTGTAGTGATGCTCTTGTCGTCCTTCATTCAGATCGCCATGAGGTTGCCACCTGTCTTCGGGATGACTTGGTGCGCTTGAAACTTCTCAACGAAGGAGCTCCGGAGCTGCCGCCAGCTTAAGACCGACCCTCCAGGGAGCGAGCATAACCATCAGAGGGGAAGGTCGCCTAAACTGGAGGAGAAGACTCTGCAGTTCAGGTAGCCGACGTCCCCCCAAACCGACATCCGCTGAGTGAAATGCCGGAGGTCACTGCTGGGTCTGAGGTCCCGTCATAGAGGATGAACCTCGGTACGTTGAATCTCTCAGGAAGAGAGAAGTCCTTTATTTCCTGGGAGAGGGGGGACATGCCCTGGTCCTTTGCATCGCAAGCGTCCGATTGATCTCGGGCGAAACCAATCTCGGCCATCTTGGCCTGGACCTCCTGTTTGACGTAGTGGTCGGGCAATTCCCTTAGGCCCGCAATGTTCTCCGGCCTTGGGGACTCTGGTCCGCGACGCGACCCCCCAGGGTTGCTACGCAGATGGCTACTGCTCGAGTCTTTTTCTTCACAGCGATCTCTTCTTCTGTCGTTGAGGACTTGCCTCAAGTCTCGGCTGTCCAGTTGATTCCGTTGGCGTCCGAGAGGCGGAACAAGAGTCTTTTTTTCTTTTGCCTTGAGCTACTCTTGGAGATGGTGAATCAATGCCTCCTTTTCTTGGAGGACCTGGTTTTGGGCCTTGAGCTCTTCAAGTAGAGGATCATCTTCTTCCTGGGCTCGGAGAAAGGACTGAGCGTCATTGTGAGTGCGACGATGGGAGTGATGAGATTTTGCCCTGACAGTGGTTTTGCCCCGTCGTCAAGGATCCGACGAGGAAACATTCTGCTGGGGACCCTTAGGTGGCTGAGCATCTTGGGGGTGAGGAGCCATATGGCGGTCGTCACGCCGGGGGAGTGCTGTCACAGGTTGAGACGAGGAGTCCGACTAGATAATGCCTTCTATGTACACGGGACCGGATTTTCCTCCGGATCTTTTCTGGCGGGGAACCGCTAAAAGTTCTTGTAGGACGGGGGGAACCTCCGTTGGACCCGGAGGGGGAAGAAGGGTTGAGTGGGCGCCGGTGGGCACCACTGGAGGTAACGACTGGAGCGGCTGAGGCTGCAGCTCTGGTCGCGAAAACAACGGTAACGGTGGTTGTTCCGGTGGTGGAAAGGACGACGTTTTTCGGGATTTTGACGATACATCGCCGCCATTCCTGGTTTTTGGATGCATGATTTTTGTAGGTTTGGTTTAACAAAGATCCTTTCCCCATAGACGGCGCCAACTGTAAGTGCCTAAAATTTACAGACTTGGTTAGGAGAGAGTTAGACTCTTAATCTGGTGATTTTGGGAAAGGGTTGGCCTCCAGGAATCTGAAAGAAAAAACAAAGGTCAGAGCCCCTAGCTGCAGGCAGCTGAAGGCACTCTGATACCTGAGTTAGTTCTGTAACTGAACTAAAGGAAAATGAGGAAGGAATAGTGTAGGGATCTGATTTCTTACATACCTCTTGTAGTTTTTCTTCATGCATATATATATAGACGTGAGGGTCATCATCGGACTGGGCCCCTTAGGGGGAGATGAAAGTCACATCAGCTTGTACTTTATCTCCTAAGTGGGGGCAGGTAAAAAGGGGACGTCCCATCGGGCCATTCCCCTATGTCTGCGGATGTGACCTTGAGATAAGGCCTGCCACTTATCTAGGTCCGGCGCCCATTCTACTTGTCAGTTCGTCGTTTACCGCCATGGTAGTGCATTTATGGTTGCATTTATGGCTGAATGACAGGAGGGCCTAGATCAAGCTAAGGTCGAGACCAAGGTGCGCCTTAGCAGACGTAGTCACCGAGATGGGCATCAGGACTTTTCCAGCCTGGCGCTCCTACCGAGCTCGGTAACACCGAGGTCAGGGATTATCCTGGCATTAGGAAATGCCCCCACACAACCCCTATATGGGAAAGGTTTTCCTACCGCACAATCTTAAATGCAATCTAGCTCTATGGGGCCCACTTGGGTCCATCTTTGATCAGTGCCGGCCCTTTCACACATTCATCCCACTCTCTTGAAACCTTTATCTACCATGACATTAAACCTTGGAATTTATGATTAAAGGACCATTAATCTTTATGGCTATTAAAATCAAAGGATAGGATAATCTGACAAGGCTTATATTTTTTTTTTGAATGACCCTTACATATTTTTTTATGACCCTTACTCATGAGAAGACCTTTCCATGAAGCTCACCCTCACTGAATATTAGGCGTCTAAGTGGGCCCCCACAAAACGCACTGCATATTTCTCACATGCAGGACTGCTTGTAAAGATAACATTACACAAACAATATTCACTCTTAACTAGTGGGATATTTCTTTAGTCTTTTATTTATTAATTTTGATCAATGGTAGACACTTAAAGGTCATTAAATTAAAAGCAATTGAAAAAGGTATTACAAGAGGAGCATATATACCTGATGACATCTTCTTTGAATTTGATGATTTCACGGATCATCTGCCAAAAGAGAGGATTGAGTGCATTCCGCTTCTGCGCAAACAAGCTCGACAGACCGTTTCGGCTTCCCCATTCGTACCCCCGCCCCTTGTCTAAGCTCACCGCAAACGACATATCAGATGTCTCCATGTCGACTTCCATGCTCTCAAACCACTCCATCATATTCGGATATGTTACCTGTCTCACACACACACACAACTCCATCGTTTATTCATTTGTTTCCCACTGTATTATATCCCCTTTGCAAACTACAAGTCTTTTTTTTTTCCTTTTTATTTAACCGTACCCTTATCCATAGAGATGGATTTTCCCCACCACTCACCAAATTTTAAATATTTTCGGACAGTAACTTGTACATAAATATCAAAACTTAAATATCCGGGCCTGAATGGAGATATTCAAGTTCGTTTCTTCTTCTTTTTTATTGTTTTGCTGAATCTAAAGAGAGTTTTTGGGTAAAATTCTCTATAATTTCTATGGACTCGGTTTGACTGTGTAATATCAAATAAAATTATAAATCGTGCAATATGTCATGGATATATTCTTTTTTTAGCCCCACGAGAAAAAAAAGGAAAAACTTCAACCTCCCTATGAAATAGAGCCAGTGCCCTTCTCCTGATTAAAAAAAAAAAAACAAAATTATAGAAAGGTACATTGGGAAGACCTTTCAAACCACTTGAACCCACGTTATATTCATTTTTTTAGCAGACCCAAAGGTTAGGTTGGCTTTAGTAGATCCAAATAGATGTTTGTTATGCTGTACATTCTAATTTTTCTAAAAATATAACAATGTCCTTGCACCTCAAGTAGCAAAAAGGGATCGGGCTGAGCACTGTAAGTCACATGCACATGCTCAATCACCAGAGCCCAATGAGGTTTTTCCAAGTTGGGTGGGGGCTGAAGCCCCGGGACACCTAAGTGTAGGTCCGCCCATGGGCTCAACTAGCCCTTAATTATTAACATGTTGGGTTTGGCATAGGGGTTTAATGGTTCGATTAACCGTTCATTTTGGAAAAATCGTTAAATGAACCATACTTTACGATTTTTTGTTTTTAAAAACCGTACCGTAACCATGAAAAACTGTTAAAAACCGAACCGCAGTTAACCGATTGGTTATAGTTAATTGTCATTTAAAAAATTTGTAATTTTTTTTTCATTTACCAACAAAACTTACTGTGAAAAAAAAAACTATAATTGGAGAATGGCAAAATATGTTACTGTAAAAAAAAAAAAAAATTTAATTTTCATTTAAACCCTTAAGTTTTATTCTTATTAGTGAAACGGTTCAATTAAACGTGTGTTTTGGGAACACAGTTAACCGAACTGCACTTCACGGTTCGATTTGATTAATAACCGTGAGTCGAAACAAAAACCGTAACCGAACCGTGAATCATGGTTTTCCGCAATAACCGTAACCGTAACTGAACCGTGAAACATGGTTATTTACCTCGGTTCGGTTTGGTTCGGCTTCTCGTTGTTTTTTTTTTTTTTTTTTTACACACCTAGTTTAGCATGCACTCATAGTAATGACACAACTAATCAGGTTGGGATTGGATTCAAGTTATCTTGAGTCCTCAAATAGCTAGAATGGATCCAAAACTAACTGAACTAGAATCCAACCTATTCATTAAATGGATAAAAATATCAAACTCGAACCCAACACAAAAATAAGAAGCAACATAATACACAAAAATAAGAAGGGTGAACCCAAATCTTGAAAAAAAAATTGGTAAAAATAAAATTGAGGTTTGGCATATTATCCATTCATTAAAACATCAACCTCACAATTATGTAAATTGGCAATAATGAAAAGGATTTGGACAACTCGGAGATCCGAAAAACAATACCTTCCACAGTAAGATGATTCCATTTTTATTTATTTCAGCTGAGGGTGGCCTTCTTTTTTTTCTTTTTGACATTTTGCAATCATTTGAAAGAGTTCATCTAGTGGAATTGAAAATGGAGTGTACTGTCATGAATCTAAAAAGAAATGATTAAACGTTTCTTAATCTAATCATCAATTATTTTTTAAGGCTACCAAATCAATCAATATTATAAGGATTTTCATCGCATCAACTTTCCAAAGCTCCACGTGAAGTAGTTACAACTGCCCTGTGAAGGTGCTCTCAGCCCGGTGGTCCTCACAGCGGCAATGCTTGTAGTGGTCTTGATAATGGTTAAACCATTTTGGTAGTCACCTTTATTGTTTATACTTTAAAAAAAAATTACAGACACTAAATATCAAAAAATTGCAAATGTGAGAATTTACATAAGGCTGTCCTAAGGTCAAATCAAATTTATAGATGGTAGCCTATCTTACAAAGCTTCAAAACGTTCTAAGTTGTGGTCTCACCCTATTAATCTCTATTAAGATTAAGCCCTTATTGAAGAAAATGTGATTAATTGATGCACTAATTAATAATTATTCATTATTTCCATATTATGACCATCCGAACCATCTAAATATTTGGTATCTTGTTTATCACATGTACGTGTATAATATAATATAACATAATATAATATAGGGAAGTTTGGTCATACAAATATATCTATCATCTGTCATACTCAGGGACCTCCGCCTGAAATAAGTCTAAGCGTATGAACTAGAGGCCTTAATAAAAAATCATGTGGATTAGAGGCCTTAAACGTCAACATTAAGAGACCTCTCTCTAATTTCTCTTTTAATTATCCATTTCTCCTGCATTACATTGTCCCATAAGTTTTTTTTTTATTCAATTTTGTGTTGTTACAATCCACATGGGAAGAGACGTAATCCAGTTGTAAAAAAGGGATCGAGTCCGGATAAGTGCCCGAAGAAACTTTTAGTGTAGAGCCCGCCATTAAAAACTCAATCATCCACAGGAAATGAGCATCCTCCTCTAATCCGAAATATTTCCAATTATTATTCCATTTTGTGGAACAGTTAGATTTTTTTTTGCTATCGGATGGTTTCCAACCTTTTGGGCTGGACTAATCCCTCTGGGGCCAGAGGGAAGCCGGGTAAACAACCATGTGGCCCCAAGGTGGTAGCATTAGTGGATTTAACCTTCGATTCCTAAAAAGGGGAACCGGGGGTCGATACCAAGACCTCTAGCTCCGGAAGGGGGAGGAACCGTGGTCCTCCGGAAGAGGGAGAAACTTTTAGTGTAGAGCCCGCCATTAAAAACTCAATCATCCACAGGAAACGAGAATCCTCCTCTCACCCGAAATATTTCCAATTATTATTTCATTTTGTGGAACAACTAGATTTTTTTTTGCTATCGGACGGTTCTCAACCTTTTGGGCTGGACTAATCCCTCTAGGGCCAGAGGAAAGTTGGGTAAACAATCCTGTGGCCCTAAGGTGGTAGCACTAGTTGATTTAACATTTGATTCCTAAAAAGGGAAACTGAGAGTCGATACCAAGACCTCTACCTCCGGAAGAGGGAGGAACTTTGGTCCTGGCCACTCGACCAACCCCTTGGGGTTATGGAACAACTAGATTGAGCAATATGATCACTACAATCATTATATAAATGATTGGTTTTATGCATTAATCATATTTTTAATTATATGCTCAATGTTATCAATGGAACCCCTTGGAGTAAAATTTGAGCACATCAACTGAAGTGGAGGGAGTTGATTTTGAGCAGTTGGGGTCCATGGGTCCCCACTCTCCACACTTCAACTCCCTTTTTTGATTTTGAGCAGTTGGGGTCCATGGGTCGCCACTCTCCACACTTCAACACCCTTTTCTGTTCTGCTCACTGAGAGGATCCGGGGCAAAGGGCCGATATGTAGGGGTGAGCGTCTGTCTAACGAACCGAAGTTTCGAACCGAACCGAACCGAGATTTTTTATTTGGTTCAATTATACGGTTAAATTGATTAGGTTCGGTTAAGATTTACAGCAAATTTGGATAATATAGTTCGGTTCGATTTTGGATTTTTTTCACCAAATTAACCGAATTAACCGGATTTATTAATATACATATAAAAGTTTGTATTTTAGATATATAAAATATATAAACTCTTAAGGCTGATAAATTGTTGAATACTTGGCTTTAATATCTTTTTTATTTTGGATATTTAGAATTTGCTAGTTGTCTATACTTTGGGTTTTTTTTTATTATACAAATGTTCCCAACAAATTTGGGCCCTCTAACAAAGCCCAATATATGGCCTTTCAACCGAATTGACCGAAATTTAACCAAACTATTTTCAGTTCGGTCGAATTTAGTTACAACTCATAATTCGGTCGGTTCAGTTAAGAATTTATTCGACCGAAATATTTCGGTTCGGTCAAAATTTCAACCAAAACCGATCGAATTGACTGAATACTCACCCCTATCGATATGGGAAAAAATGATACGGCCAAGGAGGACCACGATCAGTTCCAAACAACTGACAACTTTCTAATCCATTAGAATAAATCCATGAGTGAGGCCACTCCAAAAATTCCAAACCGCTCAAAGCTGTTGTCCCATTGTTTTATACTTGGGACAGGATTTTACTCCCTTGGGACTTATTCCAACCACTAGATGCATCACATCTATTATCTTACTAATATAAAAATACAACGAGTCAAGTATGACCTTATCAATCCAGTGATAGGCTTATGTACTTTTGAAGTAATATCCATCCAAACAAAAATACATGTTAGGATGGTTACTTTGAGTACTCATGAACCAATAGGTGGGCCCACTGATTTAGGTTGGAAAATTCTTGACTCGAACTCAATATTTGTCCAATGAAAAAAAGAATTGACGACTCAAAACGGAAACTTGGGAGGGTCATATTTTTTCAAAATAATTTCAACAACATTCAAAAATAAATTCATTACTTCTAAAATATAAATACACATTTAATTACATGCATTCATAATAATCAATTCAAATTAATAAATTTATTTATGCAATAAAAGTACTAAAATAAGGAAAATAAAATAAAAGATATTGCATATTGCATGATTTGTTAGTCCAAATATCTAATGTAGAAGATCAAATATAAGTTCCAAATTATATTTCAATCATCATCTTTAAATTACTGGTTCTAGACTTCATGCATAATTACTTATAAATACGCTTTAGTTGTTTAAAATTAGATTTCCCGAATAAATGATTTAGAATGAAAACAACTTACTAAAATGAGATGACTCAGAATCTTCTCTATTTTTTACTCAGTTATTCATTAAAACAAGATGACTCGGGAGGTTTAGGACTCAACTTAGAGAGATTTTTTCCAACCAATGTATAAAACTCATGTCTTCGGAAAGATGTGAAGAGGCCTAAATTGTCATTTTCATTCTCCATTGTAATAATCATTCCGTAGAAAAAATTGTAAGATTTTTCCTGTATAATCCATGGTTTAAAATCGCAGTATCGGTCGGGACAAAAAACCGATATGATATCGGTATCAGTCACGATTATCGGTCCGTCGCAGTCGTCGGGGTGTGAATTTTTTTATCCAAAAAATTTCGCAAAAATATCAAAAAAATCCAGAATATTAGAAAATGCTGAAAAACAATGTTTTTTTTTCTATTAGTAACAACAATAAATCAAAATACCAGTCACTTTAAGTTATGAGTCCTGTCTGTGTCGCAGTTCGTTGTCTTCTCCAGTATTTCATATAATGCAACTATTATTTTGGCTCATAGTTAATTTATTAGTGTAAAATATAAGAAAATAAAGATAGCATAACAATTATCTATACACTATTAATAAGCTATTAGTATTTATTATTTAGTATCATAAATATTCAAACAATTTTTTATTAAAAGTAGAAGATTTAAAAAAAAATGTCATTTTTCTACACCCAAAATCATGTTTATAAGTAGATCTAGCATGAAAGTGTGTAGATCTAAGTGAAGAACACAACATAAACCCAAAAATGACATGCCAATAATCTTTTCATTGATTTCTATGCTTTATCTAAAAATAAAAAATAAAAAACACATAATAGTAAAAATAAGAGAGTTAAGTTGATTTTCTCTTATTAAATAAAATGACTTCTTCAAGAAATAGTATTGAAATTTGGAAATATGTAAGAGAATGAGCTATGGGAACATGATTACTCTAAGGAGATGAGGGAAGAGGAGAAGAAAATGGAAAAACAGGAAAAAAGTTACAAGAAATTAGGGTTTTTGACCATTACTCCATCTCGGCCGATATTTTCAAAATATCAGCCGAGATATCGGTTAAACCGATATTTTGATTATATCGGCCGAGATTGGCCGATATTTTGGGAATATTTTGCCTGACTCGGTATCGCGGCAAAATATCATCGTGGTATGGGCCGATACCGATTCATATCGGCCGATATGAACCGGTATCGGCTGAGATTTTAAACCATGTTATAATCACGATTAGTCATGAATTTCCTCGTATGGCGACCAAAGTAAAGGTATTTTCCAAAGGCTTTCATGCTGTTTTATTTTACAATATTGTAAGAGTTTATTATGATATTGTAAAACTTTATTAGATTAGGCAGAAAAGAAAAAAAGAGTTCATGTTGAGTCTTTAACAAGGCAGGTTTTACACAAGATTGCATAGGGGGCTTCTATTGGCACCAGATTTTTTTTCTCTCCACACCACACAATTTTTTTTTCTTCCTAAACTAACCCTCCCCCCTCCTCCCACCCCACCCCACCCCCACACCTCTCAGTCTCCGGCGGGGAGGGATCGTTGGCCGGAAGCCCGCAGCGGCAGCTCCGGCCGTCAAGCCAGCTGGCCTCCCTCCCCCCTCTCTCCTCTATTTTCTCTCCCTCCCTCCCTCCTCCGCTATTTTCTCTCCTCTCTATTCCTTTCCCTCTCTCCCTTCCTCTTCTTCTCTCTCCTTCCCTCCCACCTCTTCCTCTCCCTCAATCCCTGCCTTCCCTCCCCACGCTTCCTCTCCGAGAGAGAAGAAGAGGAAGGGAGAGAGGGAGAGAAAATAGAGGAGGGAGGAGGGAGGGAGGGAGGAAGAAAGAAGGGGAGGGAGTTGCCGCCGCGGGCGACCGGCCGGGGATCCCTCCTCGCCGGAGATTGGGAGGGTAAGGTGGGGTGGAGGGAGAGGATGAGGGAAGAGGGTGGAGGGAGAGAGGTAGTTTAGGAAATTTCTTTTTATGTTTTTAGTGTGGTATGGAGAGATGAAAATCCGGTGCCAATAGAAGCCCTCTATCGCATAATTCATTTTGAAATATCGCAATAAAATTTTACAATATTGCAAAAATGAGCAATTTAAGAAAACCCCAGGAAAATGTCCCCACTTTGGCAAGCAAGCGTAATGGTGACCGTGACCGTGACGCGGCCGGGGCGGGGGTGGGTGGCGGGGCGGCGCTGGGTTTCAAAATCCCAACAAAAGAAAGAGTAAAGTAAAATGTTAGAAAAAAGCACTTACGCGGTTGAAGACCATGAATCCAAGATCCAAATCGACGCCATCAACGGTCACGGTCTTAGCATGCCCTCCCAAGTAATCTTCCTTCTCGTACACCACCACATCAACTCCTGCTTTCGCTAGTACGTGCGCTGCACCAAGTCCACTCACCCCAGCACCGATCACAGCCACTCGCATTCTCGATATCCGATAACGTAGAAAATCCCCCAAGCCAAGATAGCTTATAAACCACCAACCTGTCGATTCAGCTACTATCAACATACAAACTAATCACCATTATCTCCTCTTTCTTTTTCTTGATTGGATCAAAGAAAGCAAATCATAAACATAGACTCCCACATTTACAGCTGCCCAACCTAGATTGGACGGTGATGATTGCAGATGAAAAGAAGAAAAAATATATATCACAGAACAGAGAGCTAGTTTTCAGACTAAACTCAAAAGATTTGAAATGTCTTTTGATTTTCGTCGAAGAAAGTTGGGGAAATCGATTGGGATTTACCTGAATCTAGAGCAGAGAAAGTGTGACGCTCAAAAGTTTCTACAACTTCAAACAAACAGCTGGCATTGGCATTGATTTATAGATAGCAGAAATCCAGCAGCTTCTTGATAAACTGGAGAAGAAAGATAAGCAGCTCTCTTTCGGATAATTTACTCAGGATCGGACGGCTGGTTTCAAGAGCTCGAGAGAAAGCCACGAATCTCAAAAGGGGCAATCGACCAATATGTAGGAGATTCAACGAAAAGACAAAAAGAAGGAAAGATTGCAATGATAGGAGGGTGCAGATTGGACTATAACACAGATGGGGATGGACGGTTCAGAGTAGTCTTAGGGATTTTTTCTGGAAGTTTTGTGCTGGGGCAGGTGGATGTTTGGATAATAATAGAGGAGAAGAAAATTTTATGTGCAGGAAGGGCAATTGACGTGGGTAGCTGGAATGGGGACGCATTATTTCGTCGTTTTATGTTTTGGGAGAGAATCTGGGCCACGGAGATTTTGGGTTTTAATTACAAGTTGCAGTGGGGCTACGTGGTTCGAATTGGAACGGATAAAATCATATTTTGTTATGAGATTTTGTGTGGGAGAATTACCGTGAGAGGAAAACATTGCCTAAAATTATTGGGTGACGAGGACGTGAATTATGAAGCTGTGAATGTCGTGATTCTCGCTCTTGGAGGATACAAGCTTACAACGCGCGGGGGAGGGATGTCAATGGACCTTTCCAAAATAAGTGTTTCGGTGACAAGTGGGAAATCCGAGTTTGATCCACAAATTTAGAATTTTTCATTGCTGATTAAATAAGGATTCTTTGTTGAAGATTTGTATACTTCAGGATTTCACGTGTGCTTTGAATAAAGAAAAAAACATCATAGGGTCGTGAATCTATAAAACTGAGGATTTTTTAACTTAAAGAAAAGTCTCGGACCTGAAAGTCCTTAAGAAAAATGAGAATTTCCAGTAAGCCAAATCCTTGGGGGATTTTCCTTTGTCAAATATGAGTGCTCTATAACTTGATAAAAATTAGTTAGGAATCCTTGGTTGTGAAACGTTATATAAATGTTGTTAAATTTTGATTTTATTTGTGTTGATTACACTGTAGGATTGAGCACATATGGAATACATGACTATTTATGTGTTTTATAAATTCTATATATATATATATATATCATATTTTTAATTAGAATTTATAGCATCCTTCTATGTATGAGGGAGTTGGATCCTCAGCGGGGCCCACCTATTGAAGTCCAAATCATTGATAATAAATAACCTCTAGGTGCCCTTTAGGTATATGGTATCATCAAATCTTATGTCAATATGAGTTTATGCCATTATCGTTGAATTGATTGTTTGATGAAAAATATATTAATAAATACACATTGGATTCTGTCAATCACATTTTTATTGAATAATCAATTGTTGATGTAAAATTTGAGAATACCCCTTGTATGGGGGATATTTATTTGAAATGGTTCGAATTTCAATAAATAGGTCCACTCTTTTAATTCGAAGTTTCTCTAATTGAGAGCCTTGTAGCATCCGAACAACTCATTGTGAACTATTCAGATTTTTAATGGCTGGTCCCGCATCTTTACTTTTTTCACTTTCAAAACGGGAGTGAGATGGTCAAAAGAGTCCCCACCAGGGTATATACACGGGTACCCAGGATAAAATCACTTTCAGGAGGCATACTAGGAGAAAATCACATTTACTCAAATCTTCATTTACTAAAATTGTGGGGTACGCGTTATAAAAAAGAACTTTTTGTATATACACCCTAATATTTGTAGGATTTGTAAATAGGCTCCTGAAATTTTAGTATTTGTAAATAGGCCACTCTTTTCTTTTTAATACATTTAATGTCTCCAAAATCAACATTCCTAACAAGAATGGGCAGCCGTCATGAGATTTGTGTTCGACTATTATATAAATGACATCTTTGCTCATACATCTATTAAATAAAAAAAGTATATTATTATTTACAAAAAGACCATTAGTTTATCTCAAGTCCCAATGGTTTATCTCAATAACTCTCTCATACACATGATAAGGGGTGAACTCAGGTACAAGGGTCTAGTGACTTAAGCCCCCATCCATGTCTAAGAAAAGTGCAAAATCCCCCCTCCCCCCGCAAGTTCTAAAAATTAATATTCTTTTTATTTTTTTTCACATTTGCCCCTTTGCCCAATATTTCTTCTACATAAAGCGAAACACCACCCCCTCGCAAATTCTAAAAACTATTTTTTTTTTACATTAGCCCGTTCCCCCTGTGAGGCCCCACCCCTTGTGGGCCCTCAATTTGGTATTTAATTGCTAATTAATATTAATTACTAGCTAATTATGCTAATTAGGGGTTAGTAGGGTAGACATATTTTCCTAAGTTTTGTTAGACTAGCTTAGTTGAGTTAGTAGGGAGTCTCCTTGCAAATTCTAGAGTTAGTAGTATGGGAGGCCCTAGCTAGGATTTAGTGTATTTCATAGGGGGGTATCCGTGTTAGGAATTTTGTATTTGCAATTTGATGGATGCATTTTCACTTTAGCATCACTTGAATTTTCACACTTGCATTGTTTTAGAAAACCTTGAAATCTGGTTTTATACATGCATTGCTTTTAAGATTTGTAAAAGTATTGTTTTATGCATGTTTTGTTTCTAAACTTGGATGCATTGGTTTTAGAATCCAAACTCTTTTGAAAACCTAATTCTTTGTGCATTACTTTTGTGAAATCATATTGAGAATTTAGGTTTGTGCCTTGCATGCATTCATCACTTTCAGAATCATCTTTGTATGCATTTTCATATGAAAAGAGTTTTTAGAAATCAAGCTAGCTTATGTTTTAAATCTTCCAAATTGTTTTAGGCTTTTTGTGTTTCATGTTTTTTAAACATCTTAAGTTGATTTAAAACATGTTACCAAGCTTGGATTAGTGGCCCAAAAATCCCCACATAGAAACACCTTCAAAATATGCAAAAGTTGGGATTTTTTTATCCAGGGGGTGGTCCGGCAGTGTCGCCGGTCGACCGGCCCAGAGGTCCCGGTCGACCGGGAACACTGCAGGCCATCTGGGCCCCAACGGTCATTTTTCTGACCGTTGTGTGATCCCGGTCGACCGAAACCTGTTTGCAGGTCGACCGGGGACTAGCCGTTGGGCACTTTTTGCTATAAAAATGAGTTCTTTCCTTTGTCAATGGTTGGAGATTTTGAAGACTCTTTTGAGGAGCTTTGAGACAAGACAAAGGGGATGAACTAAGAGAGACCAAATAGTCATTTGGTGAGCTAAAGCTTGGATTAATGAAGTTAAATCTCTAAGTAAGCTCTACCTCTCTTAATCATAGTTTACATGCTTTGTTTAAGTTATTGGTAAATGTTTTTGAGCATGATAACTATGATGTGATGAATCCATTCTTCTCTCAATCTTTGATCTAATTAAGATTGGATTCTTCACTTTGTTTTCATCCAAGTAGTTTCTAAACTTTCTTAATCATGCTTAGTCTAAATCTTTGATTTCTTTTATATAGCATGATTCTTTTTCTTGGTTGAAACATTACTTGTTGTTTTCATTCATTTAAACATTAGTAAAATTATTTTGATTTTGAAAACAACATTGCACATGCATCACATGTTCTAAGTTAGTCATTTTCATACAACTTGTGAGTCTTTGATTTTCATGTCATTAACAAGTTGATTTTCATACATGTGATTTGCATTAGACTTCAATCAAATCTTTCATGAGCTTTAAACTTTAAAATGCTTTAAGCATATATTTGATTGAGCTTTCTTTTTAAACTTGATTGAAGTTATCACACACACACATCATGAGCATACACATTTGCATTCATTTAGTGTTTGTGTGAGTTTGTTATTCACTTTCATATCCGCCTATTTTAGAGGCAAATACATTGTGCTTAATTTGTATCTCTTAGAGTGATCTTTTGTAAAGACACCTTCTTAGAGAAATCTTTATTTGTAAAGGTTATTGCTTAGCCTAAGAAAAGCATTGTGTAAAGGTTATTGCTTAGCCTAAGAAAAGCATCTTGTAAAGGTTATTGCTTAGCCTAGAAAAGCACATTGAGAGGTTGTTGTTTAGCCTAGAAAAACAACATTGTAATGGTTATTGCTTAGCCTAGTAAAAAGCATTAAATAGTGGAAATCCGGTGGGGTGATTGGATCACAAGCCGGTAGTGGACGTAGGCATTGAGGCCGAACCACTATAAACCTTTGTGTTGTGGTGTATGCTTGTGATGATTCATTTATTAGCTTCCGCATATTGTTTGATTAATCATCACATGTGACTAGTTTACCTTAAAGAATTAAATTTGGTTTTAAAATTTGTCATATTTGTAGCACACCCTATTCACCCCCCCCCCTCTAGGGTTAGGATCCCAAGGACTTTCAATCCGCAAATAATACTTCTAGAACCTTCCCACCTAATGACCTAAATGCCCCTAACCCTAACCCTAATCCCATCCTAACCTAAAGGATATTTCAGACTTTAGCCACCTCCAAACCCTATAAATCAAGCACATTTCCCCAAAATCCTTAGCTACTATTCCTCTCTTCCATTTCCCTCTTCTTCCTCTCTCTCATTTCTTCCCTAGAGCTAAGCCTTGTGCAGTTCTTGTGCTGGGAAATACCCTAGGAGCTACAACTACTTCATCTTCTTGCTTTGAATTGGTTCTCTTCTTCTCTATCTCTCTCTACAACTTCTCATACATCAAAGGCAAGTTCAATATACTTATTTAACTTAGGATATATGTTTCTATCCTCTTGATTCTGTAGTTTTCAATTCAGTCAATTACATGTACTAGATTTTACCTTGAGCTGAGTTTTCATGGATGGTTGGGATTGATGGATGGGTTTCATCCCATTTGGAAGATCAATGGGCCTATTTAGTGTTGGATGGAGGTGCATTGAAGTATTTCTGTGTTTTATGTTGATTTGGTGAAGTTTGGGAGTGATTGGGGGTGATTTGAAGGAAAAACGGATTAAAAAGATGAAATCATGAAAAAACTGGGTTTCCCCAGTTCTACGTGTACTCGGTCGACCGGCCTGCAGGCAGGTCGACCGGGCACACTGAAAACTGGGGGAAACAGGTCCCAGTTAATTTTTTCTACAGACCTGAGTTTCAGTGTACCCGGTCGACCGGCCCTGTCCAGGTCGACCGAGAACACTGGTTTCTGCAGGAAATAGCTGAGAAGTGGATTTTTCCTAAAACCTAGAAATCCAGTGTGCCAGGTCGACCGAGCCCTGCTCCAAGTCGACCGAGCACACAGGATTTGCAGGAAAAAAATTTCTGAAAGCTGGGACATCCTATTTTCCAGAGTTTTTGGTGTATGCGGTCGACCTCCCAGGCTAGGAGGTCGACCGGACACACAAGAGATTTCCTGGAAATAGACTAAGGCTTCCAGGGCTGATCCAAGTTTTCTCAGTGCACTCAGTCGACCGACCTGCAGCCAGGTCGACCGAGCACACTACACCCTGGGTCGACCTGGGAGTCAACCCCTAGTGTACCCGGTCGACCGAGCACACTAGAAACCTTGATTTTCCAGTTTTCAGTCAATTGAAGTTGTAATCATTTGTGGGGCCCATTGACCATCCAAATGGACATTTATCGATGTGCTAAGCCAGAGTCAACGGTGTGGCTCAACCTTGACTCGCGGGGACCACCAAGTTGGGTTTTGGTCGTTTAATCTAAGATGATTCGATCATTAAATGTTGTCAATGATGCCCGTAACCTCAGGAGCACCAAACACAGTATCTCTTGGCATCTGAGATTTGATTTAGAAATCGAATTACCTGAGATGGGCCTGGACCTGAATGTGGTCCATTACTTAGGTTGGACTGTTGTATTTCTCTATTGAAGTTTATACTTCACATTGTTTATTATTGTCACTTTTATATCCTTAGTGTAGCTTTTAACTGTTAATTAAATGGAAATGGATGACCTGAACCTAGGATATCTAGCGGTGACCCGATAGTATGATTTGGAGAACACTGACCCGTTTCTGTGGCTAGGCGGGCCCTTATTGGGCCTAAGTATAGAGATATGTACCCTTAGATTGGAGAGGTAGTTTATATTGGGATTATAACTCATGACGGTTGAGAATGAGCTGTTTATCAGTAGAAATGGATATGATGCCTCGTTTGGACTGTTTTAGATCAGGCCAGGTGTTGATGGGCCTTGGTATAGATCCAACGAGTGGGCTTGGACTTGGATTATAATCCATGGACTGATTTGTATATGAACCTCTTAGAGAGTTGGTTAGGACCTTGTTCATGCAAGGCAAAGCCTAAACAGAAACAGACCCTTAGAGTTATTCTTGAGTCGGCATAGACATTCACTCGGTTGATTTAAGCTCAGCCTGTGGACTGATCATCCCCGGTAGGAGCTATTATGAGTGTTGAGAAGCCATCATGATGAGCTGTGTTGTTAAGACGGACGGTGTGATACCGGGTCCGGTTTTCGAGTGATGAGTGTATGAGATTGATGAGTGATTTGCGGGGTTAATAATCCCCAGCACTGGTGAGTTTCCCCGCCGCAACTGTGTTCAGTATGGGAGGGTTGCGGCATAATATCCCGCGGTATTCCAGCTCGTGTGAATGTGCCATTTTGCAGTAGATTAGATGTTGTATATTTATCTTGATTCTTTATGCTTATCTTGCTCAAACTACCTAGATCATTTACCTTGTTACTCCTTAATTTATATACCTGTCTCTACTCTTTTGATATATATACCCTATGTTACTTGTATACTGCGATTTGCTAGATCTTTAGATCTGACCCATCTTTGGTGCTTAGGCCTTGACCCAGAGATCGCAGAGGATGCGCTTGCGCTTGTAGAGGCGCCTGTCGTCGGAGATTGCGTATAGGGCCCGGCCGACCCAGATGTCGAGCCAGAGGGTGGAGAGCTATTACCAGGGTTTTGAGAGTTTACCTTATTTTGGGTTTTGAGAGAATTTTGTAAGTGAGCCGGGTAGTTATCACTTAATGTAATCAACTTTTGTTTAACAACTGACACTTTTAAACTAGACTACTGTTCCGCTCTTACTTGATATATATATATATATCGATGCCAAATTGCTTCCGTTTTACTTGTTATGCTTCCGCAATTTCAACCATCGTTAGTACATCGTCCAAAAGTTTTAAATTGGACCTCACTGCAGGCCTACCATCTTGAAAGTTCTCGTATTTTTCGGGAAGTAGCGCGCCAACTTTGGATATTCAAACGACTTTATCGGTATCCGGAATTGGAGCGTTACATTTTTATTATATTAGAGCTGAGCTGGTCTCTAGGAAATAAAACACACTAGAAACCTTAGGACGTAGTGAGGATTTCAGTGACGGGTTATGTGTGAGGACGATAGATCGGGTAGAATCAGGGTAGACCTAAGTGTTGGACTTGACCTAACTCATTTTCATTCTCTTGACAGATGCCTGGAGGAGATTCACCACCACCTACGACACCCGCAGCCGGTGACCAGCCCGACTTTGAGCTCCGTTTCGAGAGATTTCTTCAGGCCTTTCTTGTTTCTCAGGAGGCCCAGGTTGCAGCGCATCAGCAACAGACCGAGGACTTTGCGCAGTTTCAGGCGCAGGTCCTAGATGTGATTGATAGGGTGGCTCAGCCCGGTTTCGCAGCAGCACCTGTTCGGGAGGCAGACCCGAACGTGATATTAGAAAGGTTCCTCGAAAGGGGACCACCCTGTAAGTCCTGGGGATCCGAACCCTAGAGGGGGGGTGAATAGGGTGAGCTTCAATTATGACCAATTTTAATCAATTTTAACTTCTTTAAAACAAACTAGTCACAAGTGGTGATTACAAATAAAATGCGGAAGCTTAATAACAACAATCACCACAAAGCAAGCACCATCACATAAGGATTTATAGTGGTTCGGCCTCAATGCCTACATCCACTACCGGCTTGTGATCCAACACCCCACCGGATTTCCACTATTTATGCTTTTCAATAGGCTAAGCAATAACCTTTACAATATGCTTTCCAAGGCTAAGCAATAACCTTACATTGATGTTTTTCAAGGCTTAACATCAACCTATACATTATGCTTTTATAGGCTAAGCAATAACCTCTTCAACCACAAGGTTGATTATCTCTCTAATTTAGTGTCTATAATACACTTGATGGAGATTCAATTAAGCTCATTACAATGCCTCTTAATTAGGCGGATATGGAAGTGAAAATCTAATACACACTCACACTATGAATGCAAAGATGAAAGTACATGAAGTGTGTGTGTGTGGTCCTCAATCATTTTGAAAATGAAAGCTCATAAATGTATGCCTAAGGCTTTTGAAAGTTTTAGCTCAAAAACATTTATGATTGAGGAAATGCAAGTCACATGTTAAAAGTAACAACTTGTTAATGATGTCAAAGATACACAAGTTGTATGAAATGAATTAGCTCTAAACATGTGATGCATAGGGATGTCAATCAAATCAACAATGTAGCTCAAAACATAAAAATAGATTTGATTGAAAAGAGGGGACAAATCATATGTAATTATAAATACAACTTGAAAGTGATATACCTATCAAAGTAAGGCAAGTTGTGAAACTTTAAAACAATAATACACATATGATTTGTAAAGATGTTGAATCCAAAACATAAGATACATTTGAAAGAGATTTTCTTATGATGGAAAAACAACACCCAAAGATTCAACCAAGTATATGAATCATGTTACATATAATTTCAAAGATTATTCCATTAACATGATCTACTTAGATTTCCCAAATAAAGTACTACTTGGATTGAATCAAATGGTGATGCATCCAAAACAATAGATCTATTCAAAATATAAAACATGCTAAGGATACAAACACATCATAGGTTAACATGCTAATAAAGATTTATCAAAGATAAAACAAAACATGAAAACATATGATTTGTAAAGAAGTTGAATCCAAGACATAAGATAGTTTTGAAAGTGATTTTCTTATGATGGAAAACAACAACCAAAGATTCAACCAAGTATATGAATCATGTTACATCTAATTTCAAAGATGTTTCCATTAACATGATCTACTTAGATTTACCAAAGATTAAGTACTACTTGGATTGAATCATATGGTGTTGTATCCAAAACAATAACTCAATTCAAAACATAAAACATGTTAAGGACACAACACAAACATAGTTTAACATGCTAGAAATGATTTACCAAAAATAAAACAAAGCATGAAAACATATGATTAAGGAAAGTAAAGCCTACTTGGTGATTTAACTTCATTAATCCAAGCTTTAGCTTTCCTAATGCTCCCCTTCATCCCTTGGTTCTTTTCCCTTGAATATGCCTCAAAACCCCTCAAGGAGGCCCTTAAAAATCCCAACTTTTGGCAAAGGAAAGAACTCATATTTATAGCAAAAAGTGCCCAACGGCTAGTCCTCGGTCGACCTGCAAACAGGTCTCGGTCGACCGGGATCACACAACGGTCGGATTTCTGACCGTTGGTGCGCCAGGCCATTTCTGCCTTCCAGTGTTCCCGGTCGACCGGGACCCCTGGGCCGGTCGACCGGCGACACTGCCGGGACACCAAAAATCCACTTTTGCAATTTCAAAGTTTTTCTTTGTGGAACTATTCGAGCCACTAAATCAAGCTTAAAAACATGTTTTAAATCATTCTAAGGGGTTTAAAAACATGTAACAACACAAAGCCTAAAATGATTCAAAACTTTAAAAACAAAGGCTAGCTTGATTTCTAAAACTCTTTTCAAAATCAAATGCATCCAAGTTTTAAAACAAATCATGCATAAATCAAAACTTTTACAACTCTTAAAAGTAATGCATGAATAAATCAAGATTTCAAGATTTCATAAAACAATGCAAGTGTGTAAACTCAAATGATGCTAATATGAACATGCATCCATCAAATTGCAATATACAAAAACCCTAACACACCCGAGTTCACTGGTGTTGACTATCCATTAGTAGCGGACGACTGGATTGTGCGGATGGAGAAGACTTTTAGAGTCTTCGAGTGCACCGGCCAGTAGAGGGTGCAACTAGCTGCCTATATGTTCAGAGGAGTCGCTGAGGATTGGTGGAGGACTATTCAGCAAAATTACGAGGCGATCGGGGATGAGATTGCTTGGACGGCCTTCAAGGCAGACTTCCTCCGGAAGTTCATTCCATCGCATGTTAGAGACCGCAAGCTGCGAGAGTTCCAGGCACTGGTTCAGGGCAGTATGACTGTCTACCAATATGAGGTTCGCTTCACCCAACTTTCTCGCTTCGCAGAGGCTCTAGTCACGCCTGAGTCGGAGAGGATCCGGCGGTTCGTCGAGGGACTCAGGGACGACATCCAGCTGAACATGTCTTGCATCGAGATTCACACCTATGAGGAGGCCTTGAGGAGAGCCTACTAGGCAGAGGAGCGTCTGCAGCGGATAGAGACTGAACAGCAGCAGAGACGGATCCGAGCCGCTCTGGCCAGACCACAGCCCGTGCCCCTACGACAGCGGCCGGCAGGTCAGGCAGGGCAGTATCAACACCAGCAGCAGCGTGGGCCCAGAGTGTGCTATGATTGCGGAGAGCCAGGGCACATCTTCAGATTTTGCCCACTCCGAGGAGGGCAGCCCCAGATGCTACAGCTTCCAGCACCTCCTAGAGCTCCAGTTCCCGCCCCACCTGTTCAGCGGATTGCTCCGGCACCCCAGCCACCTCAGTAGTAGTACCGTGCTTCATAGCAGCAGGTACGTGGACCCCAGCAGCCTAGAGGACAACATTTCCAACGAGGGCGACACCAGAGACCCCATGCCCAGCAGCAGAGACCCCAAGCTGTGGGTCGAGCTTTCGCACTCACTCATGAGGAGGCAGAGGCCGCAGGGAACGTCGTCGAAGGTACCATTTCTATTTGTGATCAGATTGCTAGAGTGTTGTTTGATCCAGGAGCGACACATTCGTATGTGTCGTCAGCTTTTGCTTTAGTCCTTGGTGGGTTAGGCGAGGCTATGCCTTGCTCGTTAGTTGTGTCCACCCCTATGGGTAGGAGTGTGGTGTGTCAGACTTACCACCCCAGATGCCGAGTACAGATTGGGGAGTGCATTCTGCTTTCAGATCTGATCGTGCTACCCATGCATGACTTCGACGTCATTTTGGGGATGGATTGGTTGGCTAGATACCAAGCGGTGATGGATTGCTTCGAGAAGACGGTCCGACTCACTATCGACGGTTTAGATGACACGATCGAGTTTGTTGGTGAGAGGAGATCACCTAACACTCGGATGATTTTGACACTGAAGGCTGAGAGATTGATGAGATCAGGTTGTGAAGGCTACATCGCATTCATCTCAGAGGACAAGGAGTCCAAGGGAGTAGAGGAGATCCCAGTTGCTTGCGAGTTCTCCGATGTGTTTCCCGAAGAGATCCCGGGATTACCTCCTGTCAGAGAGATCGACTTCACCATTGAGCTTGCACCAGGCACAACACCGATTTCCAGAGCTCCTTATCATATGGCTCCAGCAGAGCTACGAGAGTTGAAGACCCAGTTGGAGGAGTTGCTAGACAAAGGCTTCATCAGGCCGAGTGTGTCGCCGTGGGGCGCACCAGTACTCTTCGTGAAAAAGAAGGATGGATCGATAAGGATGTGCATCGACTATCAGCAGTTGAACCGGGCAACAGTGAAGAACAAGTATCCTCCTCCTCGGATCGACGAGCTCTTCGACCAGCTTCAGGGTGCGCAATTCTTTTCGAAGATAGACTTGAGATCGGGATACCATCAGCTGAGAGTCAGAGAGCAGGATGTGCAGAAGACAGCGTTTCGTTCACGCTATGGCCACTACGAGTTCCTGGTGATGCCGTTCGGGTTGACGAATGCACCAGCAGTGTTTATGTCTCTGATGAACAAGATCTTCGCTCCGTTGTGTTCATCGACGATGTGTTGGTCTACTCCTAGTCTAGAGAGGAGCACGAGCAGCATTTGAGGATGTCTCTACAGTTTTTACGCGACAACCAGTTGTACGTGAAGCTTAGCAAGTACGAGTTTTGGTTGGAGCAAGTAGTTTTCCTCGGGCATATCATCTCCAAGGACGGACTAGCGGTGGATCCGGCAAAGATAGAAGCAGTGACGAACTGGTCGCGACCGAAGAATTGAAAGGTTTATGCATTACAGATCTGAATGTTGACTGCCATGGCTGATTTTGGTTTTTCAAGTTTTAAAACAAGAAACCCAGATCTGATTTTCCAGCCATGAAAACATGCATAGAAATCCATGAAATCATGATCAACATGTGTCTAAAGAAAGGAGAAGATAGAGGACTATCACCTTGATGATTTGAATGCCTCAAAACTCTGAAAAGAAAGACTTCAAAGGACTGATATCAGTGTGCAACCAGCAATACAGGTGCAGGAATTTCTCCTTTGATCTTCTCTTCTATTCCACTTCCCAATCTTATTGGTCTTGATGGTGGGATCAAACTATGGAATCCTAAGAAGGGTTTTCAGAATTACTCTTTGTGGAACAAGACCTGAACCTGATCTCCACTCTTCAATCTATGAAGAAGAAGATGCAATGGGCTGGGCGTGAATGCCTCTCACTTGTCTTGGGCGGCCAATGGGGTTTCTTAATAGTTGCAAGCCCTAGGGTAGAATTCCAGCCACTTGGTTTCTTCTTATGTGTTACACGCCCAAAGGAGTCTCCCTTATATTTATAAAGATTAGATTCCTTTAAGGAATCCTCTTTCTAATAGGAATGACAATCCCTAAAAAATAGCAACCAGCCACCTTTAGTTGTGCAACCCTTTCTAATTAAAGACACTAAAATTTAGTAACTTTAATTATAGGAATCCTTACCCAAAAAGGAGTTGTTCCTTCCAAGTAAAGATACCTGGTCATACTTGGAAACCTCACACAAGTGGCTCCCCTTATGGCTGGCCCACAAGATTGATAAACACACCATGGCCCACTAGTTAATAATTTTGCTAGAGTTAAATTCATGTATGCCATAAAAAGCCTATTTGAATTTAAACTCAAAATTATTCTTCCACATAATTAATTCAACCACATATCATTTAATTAAATAAGGAAACCATGCCAATATAGGAAAGTGGCTAGAAGAGGGACCAAAAGACATATTTGCCCTTGGCTCCCAAAATGACCAAAATGTCCATGCTAACCCCATAGCAACATTAGGATCATTTTAACCCTAACTCATTCCACTAAAGAGTTATGATTGCACTCCAGGGACAAATATTAAATTGCAAATTAAGCTCATCATAAACCAACGATTGTCTTTGACCTACCAAGTGCAATGACCATAATGCCCCTCTATGTAACATCCATAATCAAGTAGGTTAACCGATGTACTATCCACCTTCTTGATTACATCTCAACCTTAGAACTTCATACCCTTGACTTAATCATCATCCGGATATCATTCTCTTGATCCAGGGAGCGACCCACAAGTTCAATATCCATATGGAACATCCATATACTAAGATCTTAGATTCTGATGATTAATCGGATAATTCTAAGGGGACGATCATTCCATCGTATGATGGCATAGATTCCATATTGCATTTGCACGTCCCAACTAATCAAGCCCGAGCACCCAAAACACAGAGCTGTTGACCCATGAACAGGATCTCACCCATAGTGAATTAAAGCACAAGAACTTGACTTCGTCAGTTCATCCACAAATGCTCAAGATTAAGAGCACTGGTCACTCAGTAGCAAGAGGTGAGTTGATCTCTCTCTGTGATAGTACTATTTTAGATATCACACCTACAAGTGGTCCTGTTCAATGCATGACACATGCACTAATGAGATAAATCCGGAAAAGACCTCCCGTGACTAAGGTAAGTCACCCTGAATATAGGAGAGTATCTCATCATAACTTATACCAAGATGAAGTGCCCAACTCCATCTCTCAGTTATGAACAAGTTTATTGTTTCGAGTGTCCATGACTCAGACCTTACTGTGTGTAGCCACTACACACCTGAGTCATTTACTAGAAAACAATGGGCCTTACACAACCATACATATACACAAGTATAAAGAGAAAGATGTCATTCCATTAAATAACCAATAAATATCCAGTAACAGAGATGTGAGTGCAGTCAGTGGGCTTTAGGGCATACACCAATCCCAACAATCTCCCACTTGCACTAAAGATCACTACGACCTAACCTAACTCCCATAGACTCAACATATGAAGTAAATACTTTCTCAGTAAGAGTCTTAGTAAATGGGTCAGCTAAGTTATTTGCTGAGGCAATCTGCTCTACCACTATTTCTCCATCCTGGACGAATTCCCGGATCAAGTGGTACTTTCTCTGAATATGCTTGCCTTTCTTGTGATTCCTGGGCTCTTTGCAGTTAGCTACTGCACCAGTATTGTCGCAGTACATGACAATCGGTTTTTGCACTGTAGGAACTACTCCCAATTCCAATAGGAATTTTCTGAGCCATACTGCTTCCTTCGCAGCTTCCGATGCCGCCACATACTCTGCCTCCATGGTAGAATCAGCAGTACAATCTTGCTTGACACTTCTCCATGATATAGCCCCTCCTGATAGAGTAAAGACGTATCCTGAGGTAGACTTTCTGCCATCTACATCCGACTGGAAATCAGAGTCTGTATACGCCAGTGGCGTTAGATCATCTGCTCGGTAAGTCAGCATATAATCTTTCGTTCTCCGAAGATACTTGAATATATGCTTAACAGCTGTCTAGTGCACAGGTCCAGGGTTTGATTGATATCTACTAACCATGCCAACGGCAAAGCAGATATCTGGTCTAGTACACAACATTGCATACATGAGGCTTCCAACAGTTGATGCATATGGTACTCTCCTCATGCTTTCTATCTCCTCTGGTGTCTTCGGACATTGATTCCGAGATAGTGGTACTCCATGTCTAGAAGGTAGCAAGCCCTTCTTGGAGTCATGCATGTTATACTTGACCAGTATCTTCTCAATATACGAAGATTGGGATAAGGCTAACATCTTGTTCTTACGATCTCGCAAAAGCTTGATCCCTAAGACATAGCTCGCCTCACCCAAATCCTTCATCTGAAATTGAGATGATAACCAAACCTTAGCAGATGACAACATGCCAACATCATTTCCAATGAGTAATATGTCATCCACATATAGGACTAAAAATGCAACTGCGTTTCCACTCCCTTTCTTATACACACATGGTTCATCAATGTTTTGATCAAAGCCAAAAGATTTGACTGCCTGATTAAACTTGATGTTCCATGCCCTAGATGCTTGCTTAAGTCCATAAATGGACTTTTTAAGTTTACAGACCATGTTCTCTTGGCCACCAGCAATGAATCCCTCTGGTTGCATCATATAGATGCATTCGTCAAGACTTCCATTTAGAAAAGCTGTCTTGACATCCATCTGCTATATCTCGTAGTCATAATGACATGCGATGGCTAAGAGAATCCTTATGGACTTGAGCATGGCTACTGGCGAGAAGGTTTCCTCATAATCGATACCCTCTTTCTGAGTATATCCTTTCGCCACCAGTCTTGCTTTGAAGGTTTCAACCTTCCCATCCACTCCTCTCTTTCTCTTATAGATCCACTTGCACCCTATGGGTTTGATCCCTTCAGGTGCATCCACAAGTTCCCAGACTTGATTGGAATACAGAGAATCCAATTCAGATTTCATCGCTTGCTGCCACATGTCAGCATCTATATCTGTTACTGCTTCATCGTAACTAGTAGGATCCTCAACCAGATCCTCGGAGTCTGTCATAAAAGACACTCCTAGGTATCTATCTGGTGGTCTAGAAATTCTCCCACTACGACGAGGCTCCGGAGTGTTAAAAGGAATGTCTTGATTTTCTACAGTCTCAGGATCTGGCACAGATGTTGCAGGAGTTTCTGAAAGAATCTCCTCAAGTGTTTCTTTACAACCAAGCTCTTGGTACATCATGCAATCATCCTCCAAGTATCTAGCATGAGTGCTGATAAGCACTTTGTGCTCCTTTGGATGATAAAAGATGCCTCCTCTTGTTCCCTTAGGATACCCAATGAAGTAGCACATTTCCGATCTAGGCTCTAGCTTGGTAGCTTTATCATTCAGTACATATGCTGGACAACCCCAAATGTGGATGTGTCTTAAACTGGGTTTTCGACCTGTCCACATTTCTTGAGGTGTCCTAGGTACTGATTTAGAAGGTACCAGATTCAAAATGTATGCTGCTGCTTCTAGGGCATATCCCCAAAAAGATATGGGTAGGGTTGCATGACTCATCATGGACCTTACCATATCAAGAAGGGTACGGTTTCTTCTCTCTGCTACACCATTTTGCTGGGGTGTACCCGGTGCAGACAACTGAGACACAATCCCATGTTGTGTGAGGTACTCCTTGAACTCACCCAGGAGGTACTCGCCACCTCGATCAGATCGAAGAGCTTTGATATGTTTCCCTAGTTGTAACTCCGCCTCAGCCTTGAATTGTTTGAACTTATCAAACGCTTCAGACTTGCGTCGCATTAGGTACACATATCCATACCTAGAGTAATCATCAGTGAAGGTGATGAAATACTCATAACCTCCTCTAGCTAGTTTGTTCATAGGACCACACACATCAGTGTGAACCAATTCTAACAACTCCTTTGACCTCAGTCCCTTTCCAGAGAATGACCTTTTTGTCATCTTTCCCATGAGACAAGATTCACACTGAGGTAAAGGTTCGAGATCTAATGAGCTCAAGAGCCCATCCTCTACCAACCTCTGAATCCGTTTTAGGTTAATATGACCCAAACGTAAGTGCCAAAGAT
Organism: Cinnamomum chago; assembly: GCA_038049695.1. Lineage (NCBI taxonomy): Eukaryota > Viridiplantae > Streptophyta > Magnoliopsida > Laurales > Lauraceae > Cinnamomum > Cinnamomum chago. Next base: position 50,330,186 of record CP142456.1, read on the forward strand.
AAGTGTCATTGGTCGAAGATACCTTCCTCTTGAGGGAAGATGAGCTTTCTAGTTGTACATTATGCAGTGTGGGAGCAATAGGATAGATATAAAATAAGTTGTCATGCATTCTATCGGAACATATGATATTTCCATTTCTACTGATATCAACACCAGAATGGAAAGAAACTGAATAATGAAATTCAATAAGTCTGGAAACTGAAATTAAATTCTTCCTTATGTCCGGAACATAGATAACATTATTTAAAACTAATATCCTATCATGCGGAAAATGTAAAGTAACAGCTCCCACTGCAACAGCCCAGATCTTTGCTCCATTTCCAACTCTAAGGTCAAACTCCCCTTTCTCAAGCTTTTTCATTATCTGAAACCCCTGCAATGAATTGCAGATATGATTAGTGGCTCCAGAGTCTACTATCCAAGAATCAGTAGAATCAACCACATGACAGGTTTCAATGTAGTAGGAAAGAGATATACCTTTCTTATCTGAGCCTAGGAGCTTGGGACAATCTTTCTTCCAGTGACCTTTGAGGCCGCACTTGAAGCATTTCCCTTTGGGCTTTTCACCTGTACCTTTGTCCTTCTTCCCAGCATTGCCCTTTTTCTGTCCTTTTCCCTTACCTTGCTTCTTCTTGAACTTTTTCCCTTTCGGGTTCAGTTTAGAGGAAAACTGGGAAAAGTGAAGTTGGCCTTTAGGCTTCATGATGGCCTCTGCCGCCTGGAGTTCTTTCATTAACTCAGAGAGAGTCATGTCCATCTTGCTCATGTTGAAGTTGAGCTTGAACTGGTTGAAAGACCCCGGCAGAGTTTCGAGAATCATATCAGTCTGACTCCCTGCATCAATCTCAGCCCCTAGGATCTCAGCTTCATTGAAACAATCCATCATTTTGAGCATGTGCTCTCTGACAGGTGTTCCCTCAGCCATCCTAGAATTCATGATTGTCCTTAAAGCAGCTTGCCTAGCTGGCCTGCTTTTGTCTGCGAACATCTCAGACAAGGACAACATGATATCTGAAGCTGTGTCCATTTGCTCATGCTGCGTTTGCAACACGTTGGACATGGAAGCAAGCATGTAGCATTTGGCCATGCTATTCGCCTTTTTCCATTTCCTTTCAGCCTCTAGCTGGTCATCTGTAGAATAATCATCAATGGTAGGACAGGGTTCCGACAAAACATACTTGTACTCCTCAGCGGTGAGTACTATGTTAAGGTTTCTTTTCCAGTCTACGTAATTTGAGCCAGTCAATTTGTTCTCACGCAAAATACTCATTAACGGGCTAAAAGAATCCTTCCCCATCTCTCTGGATATATAACAGGTTATAATTAGATAGGCAGTATATATGTAACAATTATATGGTGCTTGTAATAAAAGGAAAAACATGCACAAGACTTTTTACATTATTTAACCCTAATTATAATGTATCAGTGTCTCAACCTCCTCATAGACCCTCCATCGAAGGGATGGCCGAGCCTACAGTCACGTTGAGTTAAGGTCTGCTTATTTGGATCATCACTGTCTGGATACGCATATCCAGTGATAGTCCAATCACTGATTGGTTTGGCCTCATATGACAAACAACTCTAACTGCTAGGGAGAGGTCATTACTGTCTTATGTCAAGTGTATTACCATCTTTTATGAACGTTCCCAGAATGTCTATGACTTAAGTCCTCCGAAGGGAAGTGACTCCAATCAACCCTTGAAGTGAACCTTAGTAAAGAGCTCCACCGAAGGGATGGCCGCTCCCACCAACACTTCATTGACATTCTATAGAAGTGATCTTTAGTAAAGAACTCCACCAAAAGGATGGCCGCTCCCACTAACACCTCATTACGAATATTCACATTAGTTCACCCACTAACCCATCGAAGCGATCTTTAGTAAAGAACTCCACCGAAGGGATGGCCGCTCCCACTAACACTCTAATGAGATAGCATGAACCTAAAATGGAAGGCCGTGGGGTTTTCCCAAACCCCTCTCCCACTTGATTATTTTAACACTAGGGTTTTGAAAAAACTCTTTTGACCTTAGCATCGTTACTCAAACCTTGTTTAAATCTAGCAAACTTAGTTAACAATTTTCATGACTCAATTGCTTAAGTCATCTCAAAAAAATAAATAACCTTTGCTTTAAAACATATTGAGTAAAGGTCTTGGGACCAGTGGGTTATGGGCCCACTAGGGTAGCAACTTATTAGATTTTAGTTTGGCCTCTTATGGAAACTAAGGGTACCAAGAAAAACTAAACCCTATCCAATTTTTAAACCTTAGACAAATAGAAGGTGCTGGTCTAAGATCCGTTTAAAAACAATCAGCCAAACAAAAAACAATCCAATATAGAAAGATGCCAATTTTAGGAACCTAGTGGTGGCCATGTTACTAGGTGATAAACATAGCAAATATATAAAGCATTCAACCATGCATTCCATATATAAAAGCAAATAAAAATGCAATCCTTGATGGCTCCCTGCTCTTCGGACTTCAAATCCTTATCCAACTAGGAATCTTGGTTAAGAGTCCTTTTCGCATTAGGAAACCTTCGTTGCCTCCACCACCATGGAATCCTTTTCTACTTGCAACCATGCAATCTTTGAAACTTTCTTCTCCTTGCTTGTTACAATAAATTAATTTATACAAGCAAACCCATGAAAAACAAAACCAAAGATTACATTGGATATACCTATGCTTTTCAAGAAAGCTTACATCAAGACTAGTTGAAATATAAACAAGGAAATATTACAACCTCCTATGATTGCTAACCGCGCAATCGTACACTTTCCAACTAATTAAAAAGATCCAAATCCACACACATACATGCGAACCATCAAGGATGCAATTATATGGCTGCAACCAAAAAAATTAGTGCATTCAAAGTGCAGTGTACAGCACTATTCATCATTCTGAAATTGTTCCAGCAGCCTGGAAAAAATTTCTGCACACTTTTTATGCAGTAAACAGCAATCTGAAATTGTTCCAGCAGCCTGGAAAAAATTTCTACACTCCTAACATGCAGTAAACTGTGCTCTGGGCAAATTCCAGCAACCTGGAATAATTACTGCACTCCTTACAAGCAGTAAATAGCAACCTAAAGGGCGCCACCATGCCCTTAATTAATCTAGGATTGATATTAACACATCATGGGATCATGATATCACATGGAGAGGCTCTGATACCACTGAAAGGTTTATGCATTACAGATCTGAATGTTGACTGCCATGGCTGATTTTGGTTTTTCAAGTTTTAAAACAAGAAACCCAGATCTGATTTTCCAGCCATGAAAACATGCATAGAAATCCATGAAATCATGATCAACATGTGTCTAACGAAAGGAGAAGATAGAGGACTATCACCTTGATGATTTGAATGCCTCAAAACTCTGAAAAGAAAGACTTCAAAGGACTGATATCAGTGTGCAACCAGCAATACAGGTGCAGGAATTTCTCCTTTGATCTTCTCTTCTATTCCACTTCCCAATCTTATTGGTCTTGATGGTGGGATCAAACTATGGAATCCTAAGAAGGGTTTTCAGAATTACTCTTTGTGGAACAAGACCTGAACCTGATCTCCACTCTTCAATCTATGAAGAAGAAGATGCAATGGGCTGGGCGTGAATGCCTCTCACTTGTCTTGGGCGGCCAATGGGGTTTCTTAATAGTTGCAAGCCCTAGGGTAGAATTCCAGCCACTTGGTTTCTTCTTATGTGTTGCACGCCCAAAGGAGTCTCCCTTATATTTATAAAGATTAGATTCCTTTAAGGAATCCTCTTTCTAATAGGAATGACAATCCCTAAAAAATAGCAACCAACCACCTTTAGTTGTGCAACCCTTTCTAATTAAAGACACTAAAATTTAGTAACTTTAATTATAGGAATCCTTACCCAAAAAGGAGTTGTTCCTTCCAAGTAAAGATACCTGGTCATACTTGGAAACCTCACACAAGTGGCTCCCCTTATGGCTGGCCCACAAGATTGATAAACACACCATGGCCCACTAGTTAATAATTTTGCTAGAGTTAAATTCATGTATGCCATAAAAAGCCTATTTGAATTTAAACTCAAAATTATTCTTCCACATAATTAATTCAACCAATATCATTTAATTAAATAAGGAAACCATGCCAATATAGGAAAGTGGCTAGAAGAGTGACCAAAAGACATATTTGCCCTTGGCTCCCAAAATGACCAAAATGTCCATGCTAACCCCATAGCAACATTAGGATCATTTTAACCCTAACTCATTCCACTAAAGAGTTATGATTGCACTCCAGGGACAAATATTAAATTGCAAATTAAGCTCATCATAAACCAACAATTGTCTTTGACCTACCAAGTGCAATGACCATAATGCCCCTCTATGTAACATCCATAATCAAGTAGGTTAACCGATGTACTATCCACCTTCTTGATTACATCTCAACCTTAGAACTTCATACCCTTGACTTAATCATCATCCAGATATCATTCTCTTGATCCAGGGAGCGACCCACAAGTTCAATATCCATATGGAACATCCATATACTAAGATCTTAGATTCTGATGATTAATCGGATAATTCTAAGGGGACGATCATTCCATCGTATGATGGCATAGATTCCATATTGCATTTGCACGTCCCAACTAATCAAGCCCGAGCACCCAAAACACAGAGCTGTTGACCCATGAACAGGATCTCACCCATAGTGAATTAAAGCACAAGAACTTGACTTCGTCAGTTCATCCACAAATGCTCAAGATTAAGAGCACTGGTCACTCAGTAGCAAGAGGTGAGTTGATCTCTCTCTGTGATAGTACTATTTTAGAGATCACACCTACAAGTGGTCCTGTTCAATGCATGACACATGCACTAATGAGATAAATCCGGAAAAGACCTCCCGTGACTAAGGTAAGTCACCCTGAATATAGGAGAGTATCTCATTATAACTTATACCAAGATGAAGTGCCCAACTCCATCTCTCAGTTATGAACAAGTTTATTGTTTCGAGTGTCCATGACTCAGACCTTACTGTGTGTAGCCACTACACACCTGAGTCATTTACTAGAAAACAATGGGCCTTACACAACCATACATATACACAAGTATAAAGAGAAAGATGTCATTCCATTAAATAACCAATAAATATCCAGTAACAGAGATATGAGTGCAGTCAGTGGGCTTTAGGGCATACACCAATCCCAACAAGAATGCCACGGAGATTTGAAGTTTTCTCGGCTTAGCAGGTTACTATCGCAGATTCGTCAAGAGCTTTTCCACAATTTCAGCCCCGTTGACCAAGCTGACACTGAAGGATGTACCGTTCGTTTGGACCGATGCTTGCGAGAACAGCTTCCAAGAGCTGAAGGAGAGACTGACGACAGCACCGATCTTGTCTTTGCCTACTGGTAATGGTGGATTCGTAGTCTTCACCGACGCTTCAGGGACTGGTCTTGGTTGTGTCTTGATGCAGGAGGGGAAAGTCATTGCTTATGGATCAGGCCAGCTGAAAGAGCACGAGAAGAAGTACGCTACTCACGATCTGGAGCTTGCAGCGGTCGTTTTTGCTTTGAAGTTGTGGCGGCACTACCTCTATGGGGAGAAGTTCGAGGTGCATTCAGATCATCGCAGTTTGTAGTACTTGTTTACTCAGAACGACCTCAACAACCGGCAGAGGAGATGGATGGAGTACATCAAGGATTATGACTTCCCTATCAAATACCATTCGGGTAAGGCGAATGTCGTAGCGGACGCTTTGAGCAGGAAGACCGCCCTCGTTAGTTTCCTAGCAGCAGAGGGTGTGTGGACCGACGTCTTCAGAAGCTTAGATGTTCAGTTTCAGCCGCTCAGCGAGAGAGTCTTGCTTACTACCATGTCCGCATGGGAACCAGAGTTATTGGGAAAGGTCAAGGACAGTCAACGCAACGATCCCAAGCCTGTCAGAGTGATCGAGCAAATTGACCAGAGGCCAGAGTTCAGATTAATTGGCGGAGTGCTCTACTATCAGGACGGATTGTGCGTGCCGGATATTCAGGAGCTGAAGGACGAGATCATCGCAGATGCACACCATAGTAGATACTCGATTCACCCCGGCAACACCAAGATGTACCAGAACCTAAGGAGCTACTACTGGTGGAACGACATGAAGAAGGAGATAGCACGCTATGTGTCGCGACCCCGGACCGGGAATCCGGGATCGGGACTAATGGTGAATAATGATTAATGATGATTATCTACATCAACAATATACAACTTATTTAATTTCCCACAGGTGTCCGCGGTGAGGATATCACAACCTTGCATGAATATTTCTTTTGAGTGCGGAAGCGTGTAGCAAATCAAATAGTAGACTATCTCTAGCCATGCAAGCATTAACATCAAATATCAAAACTGAATCAGAATGAGCAATGATCTATAACATGTTTCCCAAAAGTTGTTAAAGTTAGACAAAATATCATTTAGTTACATTCCCCAAAATTAGAGGCCAACAAAGGCCAATATGACAAAATAATAACCCAAAAGAATGGTTAATAAGTTCTCCCCAAAATGTTACGCCTCTTGTAGCAACCCGATGTCTACATGACATCGTCAGCACGCCACTCAACTAGAGGTTGCGGCTCACCTACCGCCTCCTCTGGCTCCTCCTTAAGGAAACCGGCAATGGGACCTGAGTGCCAAAGCAAATGGGTCAGACACGACGGTCTGGCAAGAGAGTGAAAAGATACAACCACAAATAATAGATGAAATACCTCGGAAAGCAAGGAAATCTGTTTAAGCAAGAACTCTCACAAAATAGATAAATCATTTGCTAGAAAACATGTAAACAAGATAAAACATTTGAGGTAACCAAGGGATCAGGAACTAACAAGATGGCAATCACATAAAGCTAAGTCCTCTGTCACTAAAGTGACAACAGTATCACGGGATGTTGATCTCAGTCACACAAGGTGAGGAGATTCAACGCAAATCATATATACAATATAAATATACGGGACGGGACCACGGTAGCGAACCGGGTATCGGGACGGGACCACGGTATTGACCGGGTATCGGGATCCAAACTGCAGCTGGCGGGACGGGAGAGGGATTTCCAAGTCGGTGGATCAAACCGATAAGGTATCCAAGCTTAGTGATGCCGACTCATAGGTTAAATAACACATCGATACATATGCAAGTAAATCAAGTACAAGTAAATCAATGAACGGGCAAGAATATTCAAATGTATAACTTCCATTTCATATCGGGCAATACTCTTCGGGACAAGTCAATGTTACTAGTGTAACCATCAAGCTTTAGGGAAAATAGATCATGTAAAGTAAATCTTGGAAATGAAGAAATAAAATGAACTATTACAATTCCGCGAAAATATTGATTTCAAGATCTATTTAAGTGAATAGGGGTCCCGTATGTCGATTATTGAAATTATTTGGTACTCCTTGAGTTTGAAGACATTCCGGGCTCCTTATGCACTTTTACGATTCTTAAAACTTAACATGAGCTTATGGTTAGAACTAGGTATTACCATGGAAGATCAAGACTATAAACGGTCCATCCTAAGTATGATGTCAACCCGGAATCATCGAGCAACCTACTCAGTCACCGAAAGGAATAGAATTCGCGATACCCAAGGAAATAGACTTTGCATTTAGGTATGAAGAAGATATCGTGTCGTTCCATCCCGTTCAAGATTGAAATAGATTGAACTTCGATGCCTCCGAACCAACCGTGAAGAGCATCGGCTCAAGACGTCCTCACATATGGTCAAGTGAGTCCAAGGAGGGTAGCCAAGGTCCACAAAAAAAATAATATCAAAACCCACTGGCCCAGTTATGGACAGGGTCTGATCGATCGGCCTTACAGTCAGATCGATCGGTTCAAAAAGCCTTACAGTTAAAGACAGTCCGATCGATCGGTCTGCACGTCCGATCGATCGGACCTGGGCGTATAGCAGGTCCGGGAACTTGATTTTTTTCCTTTTTGTTTCCTTTCCTTCCAACACATAAACAACCACATAGAACTATAAACAAGATGACTTAAACACATGTTTCCAAGACATTAAATGAGGCTATCAAGATGCATAAAGATCATTTATTTCAACCATAAAAGGAATCAATGAAAACATGAAAATCCATAAATGCTTCACCAAACCATTTGAAACTTAAAAACACTTCATCATTCACTTGCCTCAACTCCAAGCTAGCTGAAATCAAGCCTCTATTCACTTCTATAGCTCAAAGCCAAGCTACAATAAAAAACCCCCAAAACAAACCCTAAAATGGGTCAAACAATGAAATGACAAGGAAACTTTTCAATAATAAAGGTGGAGCTGCTCTAAGGCTATAGGAACACAAATCTAGAAGATGAAGGAGAACACTTACTTGGATGACCTTCAAATGAAGAGAGCTATCTCAAAGGGAGTCTCAAAGTTGATGGATTCTTCTACAAAAGGTATCAAAGTGAAGCTTGCTAGGTGAGGAAGAGGTTGGTGATCTCCATTTCGAGTTTGGTACAAGATTGGATAAGGAGAAGCAAGAAGAAGAAAGAGTTGCTCACCAAAACCCTAGACTCTCCTCTTGTGCTGGAAAATGAAAATGGAGAAGGAAGGGAAGGGTCTCCTTTGTTAACAATTGGGAGGTTGGGTCCCACAACTTAAGGAACTAGTTTGGCTGAAATCATTTATTTCGGTACCTCGGACGAAGTCGACGAAGAAGGAAGAAATGTTCGTCGAAATATCTAGTTTCCAAAAAGTATATGTTTCGCGGGTTTCGGGAATATCAAGTTTTGGATATAGATTTGGTGTGAAATGACTGTTTTACCCTCAAGGCTATGAAATCGGGTTTCGGGATCTCAAACGGGGACGGGATCAACATGAAAGTTGTAGGGATCATCAAAACGAGTAAAACGGGATTAAAATCATGAATGTAAAAACCTCCGATAAATCCTCAAACATATGCAATGTCATGAAAAGGAACCCCCAAAGGGCCCTACTAACACAAAGCAAATCAAAATCCCCCAAAACTATATCAAAAGCTATTCCAAACTCAACTTAGCCAAAAACACTAATCAAGCTTAGCACTAACACGCAACTTAATTAGCACTAATCGGGTTCACTCGGGTCGGGGTCTTACATTATGTCTCCAGGTGTTTGACGTGTCAGTAGATCAAGGTCGAGCACCAGAAGCCGCCAGGACTACTTCACCAGCTCGAGATACCCCAGTGGAAGTGGGAGCATATCACCATGGACTTCATCGCAGGACTCCCAGCTACCAGGAGACGCCACGACGGCATTTGGGTGATTGTGGATCGACTGACTAAGTCATCTCACTTCTTGCCAGTTTCGATGAGAGCAGGACTTGACGTCCTTGCTAAGCTGTACGTGGATAGGATTGTTTCCTTGCACGGAGTTCCAGCTTCAATTGTTTCGGACAAAGACCCGCGTTTTACTTCCCATTTCTGGGAGAGTCTACAGCAGGCCTTGGGCACCAAGTTGAGTTCAACACCGCTTATCATCCTCAGACAGACGGGCAGACCGAGCGTACTAACCAGACATTGGAGGACATGCTGAGAGCTTGTGTCTTGGACTACAAAGAGAATTGGGAGGATTCCTTGCCGCTTTGCGAGTTTGCCTACAACAACAACTACCATTCGAGCATCAAGATGGCACCGTTCGAGGCTCTGTACGGGAGGAGATGCAAGACCCCAATCTGTTGGGAAGAAGTTGGTGTCAGGAGTTTCCATGGACCATCCATAGTCAGCGACACCAGCGAGAAGGTTCGGCAGATAGTCGAGACCCTGAAGATCAGCCGCAGCCGACAGAAGAGCTATGCAGATAACCGACGCAGACCTCTCGAGTTTCAGAAAGGAGACAAAGTTTTCTTGAAGGTTTCCCCAGCCAGAGGTACCCTTAGGTTTGGCGAGAAGGGTAAGCTAGCGCGGAGATACGTCGGACCATTCGAGATCAGGTCAAGGATCGGAGACGTTGCTTACAAGCTTCAGCTACCGCCAGAGCTATCAGGAGTGCATGATGTGTTCCACGTCTCTATGCTGAGGAAGTCCGTGGAGGACCCTACACACATTCTTTATCATCAGCCACTCAATATCCAGCCAGACGCTTCGTACGTCGCCAGGCCAGTTGCGATCATCGACACCAAGGAGCAGGTGCTCCGGACCCGAACCATCCATTGGGTGAAGGTTCAGTGGGAGCATCACACCCCGGAAGAGGCTACATGGGAGCTACGCGACCAAGTGGAGAAGGACTATCCACATCGTCTACCTCAGGTACGTTCTAACTTTGTTTTTACATTTGGGGACCAAATGTTTAAAAGGAGGGAATGATGTGAGGCCCCACCCTTTGTGGGCCCTCAATTTGGTATTTAATTACTAATTAATATTAATTACTAGCTAATTATGCTAATTAGGGGTTAGTAGGGTAGACATATTTTCCTAAGTTTTGTTAGACTAGCTTAGTTGAGTTAGTAGGGAGTCTCCTTGCAATTTCTAGAGTTAGTAGTATGGGAGGCCCTAGCTAGGATTTAGTGTATTTCATAGGGGGGGGTATCCGCAAATAGCACTTCTAGAACCTTCCCACCTAATGACCTAAATGCCCCTAACCCTAATGTTAGGAATTTTCTAGATTGCAATTTGATGGATGCATTTGCACTTTAGCATCATTTGATAGTTCACACTTGCATTGGTTTTAAATAAACTTGAAATCTTGTTTTATTCATGCATTGCTTTTAAGATTTGTAAAAGTATTGATTTATGCATGATTTGTCTTTTTATCTTGGATGCATTTGTTTTAGAAAAGAGTTTTCAAGAAATCAAGCAAGCCTTTGTTTTAAAAGTTTTGAATCTTTTTAGGCTTTTAATGTTCATGTTTTAAAAACCATTAGAATCTTTAAAACATGTTTTCCAAGCTTGAATTAGTGGCCAAAAGGTCCCCCAAAGAAATATCTTCAAAATAGGCAAAAGTTGAATTTTTACAAAATGGGGGGTGTCTCGGCAGTGTCGCCGGTCGACCGAGACCTGTGTCCCGGTCGACCGGGAACACCGTCGGGCGAGTCAGCAGTTTCTGAGCTGAAACTTGCCAACGGTAAAAAATATGACCGTTGTGCCTTCCCGGTCGACCGAGGCCTGTGTCTAGGTCGACCGAGGACTAGCCGTTGGCAACTTTTTGCTATAAATATGAGTTCTTTCCTTTGCCAAAAGTTGGGAATTTTAAGCCCCTCCTTGAGAGGTTTTGAGGCATATTCAAGGGAAAAGAACCAAGGGATGAAGGGGAGCATTAGGAAAGCTAAAGCTTGGATTAATGAAGTTAAATCACCAAGTAGGCTTTACTTTCCTTAATCATATGTTTTCATGCTTTGTTTTATTTTTGGTAAATCATTTCTAGCATGTTAAACTATGTTTGTGTTGTGTCCTTAACATGTTTTATGTTTTGAATTGATTTATTGTTTTGGATACAACACCATATGATTCAATCCAAGTAGTACTTAACTTTGGTAAATCTAAGTAGATCATGTTAATGGAAAAATCTTTGAAATCATATGTAACATGATCCATATACTTGGTTGAATCTTTGGTTGTTGTTTTCCATCTTAAGAAAATCACTTTCAAAACTATCTTATGTTTTGGACTCAACTTCTTTACAAATCATATGTTTTCATGTTTTGTTTTATCATTGGTAAATCTTTAGTAACATGTTAACCTATGATGTGTTGTATCCTTAGCATGTCTTATATTTTGAATAGATCTATTGTTTTGGATGCATCACCATTGATTCAATCAAAGTAGTACTTCATCTTTGGTAAATCTAAGTAGATCATGTTAATGAAATATGTAACATGATTCATATACTTTGTTGACTCTTTGGTTGTTGTTTTTCCATCATAAGAAAATCTCTTTCAAATGTATCTTATGTTTAGGATTCAACATCTTTACAAATCATATGTGTATTATTGTTTTAAAGTTTCACAACTTGCCTTACTTTGATAGGTATATCATATTCAAGTTGTATTTATAATTACATATGATTTGTCCCCTAATTTCAATCAAATCTATTTTTATGTTTTGAGCTTCATGTTGATTTGATTGACATCCCTATGCATCACATGTTTAGAGCTAATTAATTTCATACAACTTGTGTAACTTTGATATCATTAACAAGTTGTTACTTTTAACATGTGATTGCATTCTATCCTCAATCATAAATGTTTTTATGAGCTAAAACTTTCAAAAGCCTTAGGCATACATTTATGAACTTTCATTTTCAAAATGATTGAGGACCACACACACACACTTCATGTACTTTCATCTTTGCATTCATAGTGTGAGTGTGTATTAGTTTTTCACTTCCATATCTGCCTAATTAAGAGGCATTGTAATGAGCTTAATAGAATCTCCATCAAGTGTATGTTAGACACTATCTTAGTGAGATAACCAACCTTGTGGTTGAAGAGGTTATTGCTTAGCCTATAAAAGCATAGTGTATAGGTTGATGTTGAGCCTTGAAAATCATCATTGTAAAGGTTATTGCTAAGCCTTGAAAAACATATTGTAAAGGTTATTGCTTAGCCTATTGAAAAGCATAAATAGTGGAAATCCGGTGGGGTGTTGGATCACAAGCCGGTAGTGGATGTAGGCATTGAGGCCGAACCACTATAAATCCTTGTGTGATGGTGCTTGCTTTGTGGTGATTGCTTATATTAGCTTCCGCATATTGTTTGATAATCATCACTTGTGACTAGTTGGTTTTAAAGAAGTTAAAATTGTTAAAATTGGTCATAATTGGAGCTCACCCTATTCACCCCCCCCCTCTAGGGTTCGGGTCCCCGGACTTTACACCTAACCCTAATCCCATACTAACCTAAAGGATATTTAGACTTTAGCCACCCCCAAACCCTATAAATCCAGCACATTTCCCCAAAACCCTTATCTACTATTCCTCTATTCCATTTCCCTCTTCTTCCTCTCTCTCATTTCTTCCTTAGAGCTAAGCCTTGAGCTGTTCTTGTGCTGGGAAATACCCTAGGAGCTACAACTACTTCATCTTCTTGCTTTGGATTGGTTCTCTTATTCTCTATCTCTCTCTACAACTTCTCATACATCAAAGGCAAGTTCAATATACTTATTTAACTTAGGATATATGTTTCTATGCTCTTGATTCTGTAGTTTTCAATTCAGTCAGTTACATGTTCTAGATTTTACCTTGAGCTGATTTTTCATGGATGGTTGGCATTGATGGATGGGTTTCATCCCATTTGAAGATCAATGGGCCTATTTAGTGTTGGATGGAGGTGCATTGGAGTATTTCTGTGTTTTATGTTGATTTGGTGAAGTTTGGGAGTGATTGGGGGTGATTTGAAGGAAAAATGGATTAAAAAGATGAAATCCTGAAAAAACTGGGTTTCCCTAGTTCTACGTGTACCCAGGCAGGTCGACCGGGCACACTGAAAACTGGGGGAAACAGGTCTCAGTTAATTTTTCCTGCAGAGCTGAGTTTCAGTGTACCCGGTCGACTGAGCCCTGCCCAGGTCGACCGAACACATTGGTTTCTGCAGGAAATAACTGAGAAGTGGATTTTTCCTAAAAGTCAGAAATCCAGTGTGCCAGGTCGACCGAGCACACAGGATTTGCAGGAAAAATGTCTGAAAGCTGGGACATCCTATTTTCCAGAGTTTTTGGTGTATGCGGTGACCACCCAGGCCAGGAGGTCGACCGGACACACAGGAGATTTCCTGGAAATAGACTAAGGCTTCCAGGGCTGATCCAAGTTTTCTCAGTGCACTCAGTCGACAGACCTGCAGCCTGTTAGGAATTTTGTATTTGCAATTTGATGGATGCATTTTCACTTTAGCATCATTTGAATTTACACTCTTGCATTGTTTTAGAAAACCTTGAAATCTGGTTTTATACATGCATTGCTTTTAAGATTTGTAAAAGTATTGTTTTATACATGTTTTGTTTTTATACTTGGATGCATTGGTTTTAGAATCCAAACTCTTTTGACAACCTAATTCTTTGAGCATTACTTTTGTGAAATCATATTGAGAATTTAGGTTTGTGACTTGCATGCATTCATCACTTTCAGAATCATCTTTGTATGCATTTTCATTTGAAAAGAGTTTTTAGAAATCAAGCTAGCCTTTGGTTTTAAAGTTTCGAATCATTTTAGGCTTTATGTGTTTCATGTTTTTAAACATCTTCATTTGATTTTAAACATGTTATTCAAGCTTGATTAAGTGGCCAAAAGTTCCCCCATTAAATACTTTGAAATCATGAATTTTTGGGAATTTTGGTCGACCAGCAGTGTTGCCGGTCGACCGGCCCAGGGATCCCGGTCGACCGGCAACACTGCAGGTCGTCAGGGTCCCTGAAGCTCCAACGGTTAGAATTATGACCGTTGTGCTTTCCCGGTCGACCGAGACCTGTTTGTAGGTCGACCGAGGACTAGCCGTTGGACTGTTTTTCATTATAAAGTCCATTCATTTCCAACCTTCTTTGGTGCTTGAACCATGAACCTTTGAGACCATATTAGAGCCAAAGAAAGGGGAAGAAGTTGGAAAGGCTAGAGGGCTATTTGGAAATCAAATACTTGAGTTTTAAAAAGGTACACTTTACTTGTATTTTGATTTCCATTAAAATGAAATCCATGCATGCTTAAATCTTTGTATTTTCACTTATGCATGATTTCTAGAGTTGTGTTGCAAACTCAATATCATCTTTGGTAAATTAGTTTGGTTTGCAAACTCTCTTATCTTAATCACATGTATTCTTAGACTTTAACATTCATACAACTTGTTTGTTTCATTTCTTCAAAGTTGTTTGAATCTTTTATGTGATTAGTTTTCACTTCAATCATCATTTTCTAAGCTTTGATTTTAAAAATGCATCAAGCATTCATTTAGGAGCTTCATTGTAGACATTGATTGAAGTAAAGCATTCATACACTTGTGCACACACTTTAGCTTGTTTTAGTGTATGTTTGTAATTTGAATTAAACTTTCATATTAGCCTATTTAAGAGGCAATTTCATTGAGCTTAAATTGTATCTCTTAGAGTGATCTTTTGTGAAGACACTTTCTTAGAGAAATCTTTATTGTGTAAAGGTTATTGCTTAGCCTAAGAAAAGCATCTTGTAAAGGTTATTGCTTAGCCTAAGAAAAGCATTTTGTAAAGGTTATTGCTTAGCCTAGAAAAGCACATTGAGAGGTTGTTGTTTAGCCTAAAAAAACAACATTGTAAGGGTTATTGCTTAGCCTAGTAAAAAGCATAAATAGTGGAAATCCGGTGGGGTGATTGGATCACAAGCCGGTAGTGGATGTAGGCATTGAGGCCGAACCACTATAAACCTTGGTGTTGTGGTGCTTGCTTTTGTGGTGATTGTTTATATTAGCTTCCGCATATTGTTTGATTAATCATCACATGTGACTAGTTTATGTTAAGAATTTAAAATTGGTTTATATTGGTCATATTTGTAGCACACCCTATTCACCCCCCCTCTAGGGTTAGGATCCCCAGGACTTTCACAGCCAGGTCGACCGAGCACACTGCACCCTGGGTCGACCTGGGAGTCAACCCCCAGTGTACCCGGTCGACCGGCCTGCAGCCAGGTCGACCGAGCGCACTGGAAACCCTGATTTTCCAGTTTTCAGTCAATTGAAGTTGTAATCACTTGTGGGGCCCATTGACCATCCAAATGGACATTTATCGATGTGCTAAGCCCGAGTCAACGGTGTGGTTGAACCTTGACTCGCGGGGACCTCCAAGTAGGGTTTTTGGTCTTTTAATCTAAGATGATTCGATCATTAAATGTTGTCAATGATGCCCATAACCTCAGGAGCACCAAACACAGTATCTCTTGGCATCTGAGACTCGATTTAGAGATCGAATTACCTAAGATAGGCCTGGACCTGAATGTGGTCCATTACTTAGATTGGACTGTTGTATTTCCCTATTGATTCTCATATTGAAGTTCATACTTCACCTTGTTTATTATTGTCACTCTTATATCCTTAGTGTAGCTTTTAATTGTTAATTAAATGGAAATGGATGACCTGAACCTAGGATATCTAGAGGTGACCCGATAGTATGATTTGGAGAACACTGACCCGTGTCTGTGGCTAGGCGGGCCCTTATTGGGCCTAAGTATGGAGATATGCACCCTTAGATTGGAGAGGTAGTTTTTATTGGGATTATAACTCATGAGGGTTTAGAATGAGCTGTTTATCAGTAGAAATGGATATGATGCCTCGTTTGGACTGTTTTAGACCAGGCCAGGTGTTGATGGGCCTTGGTATGGATCCAACGAGTGGGCTTGGACTTGGATTATAATCCATGGACTGATTTGTATATGAACCTGTCAGAGACCTTGTTAGGACCTTATTCATGCAAGGCAAAGCCTAGACAGACACAGACCCTTAGAGTTATTCTTGAGTCGGCATAGACATTCACTCGGTTGATTTAAGCTCGACCTGTGGACTGATCATCCCCGGTAGGAGCTATTATGAGTGTTGAGAAGCTATCATGATGGGCTGCGTTGTTAAGACGGACGGTGTGATACCGGGTCTGGTCTTTGAGTGATGAGTGTATGAGATTGATGAGTGATTTGCGGGGTTAGTAATCCCCAGCACTGGTGGGTTTCCCCGCCGCAACTGTGTTCAGTATGGGAGGGCCGCGACATAATATCCCGCGGTATTCCAGCTCGTGTGAATGTGCCATTTTGCAGTAGATTAGATGTTGTATATTTATCCTGATTCTTTATGCTTATCTTGCTCAAACTGCTTAGATCATTTACCTTGTTACTCCTTAATTTATATACCTGTCTCTACTCTTTTGATATATATATATCCTATGTTACTTGTATACTGTGACTTGTCAGATCTTTAGATCTGACCCATCTTTGGTGCTTAGGCCTTGACCCAGAGATCGCAGAGGATGCGCTTGCGCTTGTAGAGGCACCTGTCGTCGGAGATTACGTATGGGGCCCGACCGACCCAGATGTCGAGCCGGAGGGTGGAGAGCTATTACCAGGGTTTTGAGAGTTTACCTTATTTTGGGTTTTGAGAGAATTTTGTAAATGAGCTGGGTAGTTATCAATTAATGTAATCAACTTTTGTTTAACAACTGACACTTTTAAACTAGACTACTGTTCCGCTCTTACTTGATATATATAAATATCGATACCAAATTGCCTCCATTTTACTTGTTATGCTTCTGCAATTTCAACCGTTGTTAGTACATCGTCCAAAAGTTTTAAATTGGACCTCACTGCGGGCCTACGATCTTGGAAGTTCTCGGATTTTCCGGAAAGTAGCACGCCAACTTCGGATAATCAAACGACTTTATCGGTATCCGGAATTGGGGCGTTATGAAAGTCCTGGGATCCTAACCCTAGAGGGGGGGGGGGGGTGAATAGGGTGTGCTACAAATATGACCAATTTAGACCAATTTTAATTTCTTAACATAAACTAATCACAAGTGATGATTAATCAAACAAGATGCGGAAGCTAATATAAACAATTACCACAACCATACACCACAACACAAAGGTTTATAGTGGTTCGGCCTCAATGCCTACATCCACTACCGGCTTGTGATCCAATCACCCCACCGGATTTCCACTATCTATGCTTTTCAATAGGCTAAGCAATAACCTTTACAATGTTGTTTTTCTAGGCTTAACAACAACCTTTACAAGATGCTTTTCTAGGCTAAGCAATAACCTTTTCACAATGCTTTTATTAGGCTAAGCAATAACCTTTACAAAAGAAAGATTTCTCTAAGAAGGTGTCTTCACAAAAGATCACTCTAAGAGATACAATTTAAGCTCAATGAAGTTGCCTCTTAAGTAGGCTAATATGAAAGTGTAAATCAACTCACACAAACACTATATGAATACAAATGTGTATGCTCATGATGTGTGTGTGTGATAACTTCAATCAAGTTTAAAAAGAAGGCTCATTCAAATATATGCTCAAAGCATTTCAAAGTTTAAGGCACATAAAAGATTTGATTGAAGTTTAATGCAAATCATATGTATGAGAAACAACTTGTTAATGACATGAAAATCAAAGACTCACAAGTTGTATGAAAATGACTAACTTAGAACATGTGATGCATGTGCAATGTTGTTTTCAAAACCAAATTAATTTAACTAAAGTTTAAATGAATGAAAACAACAAATTGAGTTTCAACCAAGAAAATGAATCATGCTAAAAGAAATCAAAGTGAAAACAACTTGGATTGAAAACAAAGTGAAGAATCCAATCTTAATTAGATCAAAGAATAAGAGAAGAATGGACTCAACACACCACAGTGATCATGCTCAAAATCATTTACCAATAACTTAAACAAAGCATATAAACTATGATTAAGAGAGGTAGAGCTTACTTAGAGATTTAACTTCATTAATCCAAGCTTTAGCTCTCCAAATGACTCTTTGGTCTCTCTTAGTTCATCCCCTTTTCTTTGTCTCAAAGCACCTCAAAAGAGTCTTCAAAATCTCCAACTTTGGTACTTAAAAGTTGAGTTTCTGCGTCTCCCTGGTCGACCTGCCATACCCCCGGTCGACCTGGCCTTCAACGGTCATAAAAATGACCGTTTGAAAAAAGGAGCCAACGGCTCTTTACCCGGTCGACCTGGGCCTGGCTCGGTCGACCTGGTACACTGCGTTTCTGGCCTGGGACCAAAATTCCCTAAAATCCATTTTTCAAAGTATTTTTGGTTGAGAATTTTTTGGGCCATTAAATCAAGCTTAAAAACATGTTTTAAATCATTCTAAGGGTTTTAAAACATGAAACATAAAAAGCCTAAAACATTTTGAAACTTTAAATCCAATGGCTTGCTTGATTTGATAAAATTCTTTTCAAATAAAAATGCATCCAAGATTAAAAACAAATCATGCATAAATCAATATTTCTTCAAGTCTAAAACCAATGCATGTATAAATCAAGATTTCAAGTTTTTTTATAAATCAATGCTTATGTGTATAAATCAAATGATGCTAGAATGAAAATACATCCATCAAATTGCAATCTACAAAATTCCTAACAATCTCCCCCTTTGCAATTTGATGGCAACTTACTCATCATTGAAATTACACACTAAGTCTTCAGCTCCCCCTAAGCTGGACAAGTCTTGAAATCTTCTTGGATGCTTCTTCTCTTTGCTTGGGCTCAGGGTCCTTTTCTTCATTCTTCTTGATGCTTGGAGCTTGATCATTCTTCAAGCTTTCTCTTCATCTTCCTCTCTATGGCCAAGCATCTTCTTTAGCTCCAAGCTTTCTTTCTTTTAATAGCTCTCCCCTTTTGACCATGCCTCTCTCCCCCTTTGGCAAGATATGCATTCTCTCCCCCTATAGAAGATCATACAATATCTCCCCTTAGGAAGCTTGGACATTCTCTTCCCCTTTAGAGAACTAAAATTCTCTCTCCCCCTTTGACATTAAATTGCAAAGGTACCTACACACATGAAACAAGGAAAATACCTTTAGTAGCACCTGTTAACAAAAGAAATCGAAAATGAAATTCATAACAGGTTATCATGTATGGAAGTAATCTCTAAGGGTTCAAAGTCAATCCAAGGGTAAATTTGATCAAAACTAATACTTCCTATGAAGGTTTACACTCCCCCTCAATCCATTCTCTCCTTTTGTCAAACTTTTGACAAAGATATAACTATTTGGTTCAAGAAGAAGATGGTTTTACCAATTGAGAGTCAACTTCAAGGAAAGGATTAGATTTGTTTAACTATAAGGCTCAATATGATCAAATTACCAAAAGAAAGCAAGGTATAAAGAGAAGAGCAGTCATGGATACCAATTGGAAAAACAAAGAATACCAATTGAGATTTAAAGATAAGTCTATTAAAAACAATCACTCTAAAATGGATTTAAAAATATAACTATTAGGAAAAATCCAAATTAGAGCTATCCATGATATGGGGTTTATTAATCATAGCATCAATCGATCTAACTATGAAGAACTTATGCTATAAAAATTTTGAACTCATTTCATTCAATCAATAAATATGACTATTAATGTGCAAGATGAGTGAAATGAAATTCAAACATGAAGCCAACCTCAACTAATAACCAACCAAGATTATGAATACATAAACATGGTGGTCATGAGATATACCTATATGAGCAAGAGAGGTGGCAATCATGAAAATTATGATGCTAATGGAGTGTGACATGGAACAAAAACATATAACTAGCAAGTTCAATCCAATGCACACAAGGTCTATCACATACACAAGATAAGACATCAATTGGATAGGAAATCAATGGAAAATTATACCAAATGAAACCAATTGAATATGACAACATGATTAAAATCAAGGATGTGACAAACAAAAAATTTCATCAAGCATCATAAAAGGATATTCATCACTTTTAAAGATATAACTATTGAGCAAAGTGATGAACAAAAGAAATTGCAATGCAAAAGGATATAATCTTGGAAATGCATTCAATTTTCAAAGTGACAAAATCATATGAATTCAACATCTAAGATATCCATCAAACATATAGATATAACTATGAAAAACAAGGAATGGATCTCAAAGAAGTTCATATGATCAAGATCACCACTATGAAGTTGACTCATGTATCAGGATGATATCACTTAGAGAAAATACATGAATCAACATCATAACCATCCAAAAAGAAATGACTAGAAGGCATAGAGGATGAATTTGAGTTCTAGTATGGTTTCTACAAATATAACTAATATCACAACCATACATGGAACCAAATGACATTTGCATATAGAAAGAATGTAAACAAATAAGCAAAGATGCAAACAATATTCATTTCCATTTCTAAGATGGTGTAACCAAAAGAAAAAGGAAATGAGAATCATGGAACATGCTTTGATGATTATAACTAATGATGTTTTAGAGCATTTCCATTCATACAATCTTCAAATCATTTCAATAAACAAAATCCAACAATAAGCATAAAAAGAATGACTTTGAAGAACAATTTTCAACATTGTATTTTTAAAAGATATAACTTAAATGAAACACATACAAGTTGATTTTTCAAAATAATGATTTTCCATATTAAAGTATAACTTAGAAATCCATGGAAAAACTTAAATTGAGTCAAATCATTTGTTCAAATAATCTTACCAAGACATCTACACAAATGATTCAACAACAATTGATCATGAATAATCTAGCTATGAAAGCTTTTGAACTCACAATCAATTGATCATGTAAAGAAATGCAATGCAAGTCATACAACTAAATATGAGCAAAACGCAAATCTAACATGATGAAATTATAATCAAATGATTTTGAAAACCATGACATGTAACTTAGAATGGTGCATGAAGACAAAATCAATTGATCATAAAGAAACAATGCATTTTAAGAAATGTAACTAAGAAAGAACAAAATGCAAATGCAACATGACCAACAATATGATTTAACTATTAAAGGATAGGTTGGTCAAAGAGGTTCAAGGTCTTAAGGTTTGTCTAAGTATCTAACTTTAGGAATCCACCTAAGGTCTTGAGATGGTTGAACTTTGAGGTCTAGTTTAGGAGTCCCACCAACTATAGGAGATTTGACTTGATAAATTTTCAATTTGAACTTATCACCATGATATTTAGATTTTACTAAATTTAGCTTAGATTGGTGATTAGTCTTTTGATATTGGTGAGTTTGTTTCTTTGGGGATTTGTTCATTTTTCTTTTCTTCTTATATTCTCCTTTTATTTGACTTTTGAATTTTAAATTTAACTTTGTTACTTTATTCAAAAGTTCTTTCATGGGTTGATATAAGGGAGATAGGTTGAGAAGCTTTTTGTTCATAGATTCTTTTAAACTTGGTTTAACTTGTTTAAACTTTTTAGAATCTATTTTAGGAGACTCCATTTTAATTGATTTAACTTGTTTAATCTTTTTGGAGTCTTCTTTGTTTTTTAGTGTCTTACCCTTCATAGATTTAGATTCTACCTTTTTGGGTTCAAAGATGAGTTTAGACACATGGCTTCTTCTTAGTTTGCACTCAAACCTAAAATGCCCTTCAATGCCACAATAAATACATTTAGTTTTGGGCGAGGGAGAAGGAGTGCTAGAGAAATAGGACTCACCTTTCACAAAAGTGTTGGTGAATTTAGGGTCATATGAAGTATACTTATCAAAACCAAGACCCGTCCTATCTCCATGAGATTTACCCAATTTAAATAATTTTTCAAGTCTCTCTTCACTTTAGGTAAACTTGCACTCATACTTTTGTTTATATCCTTCAAGTTGAGTGACTTTGGTTATAAGGATTGGATTTTCATTTTTGACTTTTGAAAGTTCATTTTCAATTTCCTTATAGTTACTTAGCTCTTCATTGGCAAGTTTTAGTTCAAGTTTAAGTTCATTAACAACATTAGATCTAAGTTCTAAGGTTTTTAACTTACTTTGAACATTTGACATGTTTTCCATAGAAATTGTCAACTTGGATTCTAAATTGATAAAGTCTTTGTCTTGCCTT
Organism: Cinnamomum chago; assembly: GCA_038049695.1. Classification (NCBI taxonomy): domain Eukaryota; kingdom Viridiplantae; phylum Streptophyta; class Magnoliopsida; order Laurales; family Lauraceae; genus Cinnamomum; species Cinnamomum chago. Next base: position 50,352,648 of record CP142456.1, read on the forward strand.
TTTAATAGATCTCTTAGGTTTAAATTTTCCTTTTTAAGATCATCATTTCCTATCTTTAATTCATTTAGTTCATCTTTGATATTAGATAGGTTATTTAAAGAGATCATGAACTTAGAGTCTAGACATTGTATTACGACGAGGCAGTGTGTGCGCGGGGGAAAGATGCAGGGAGGAAGAAAGTGGGGAGAGAGAGAGGAGAGGGAAACAGACAGAGAGAAGAAAGGGCAGAGAGGGTGAGGAATGAGAACGAGAGAGAGATGGGGAGTGAGACAGATGAGAGCAGAGAGGAGAAGGAGAGAAGAGAAGAGAGGGGGGGAGGGAGAGAGAGAAAAGGAGCGAGGAAGAAGGTGGGGAGAAAGAAAAGGAGGGAGGAAGAAGGTGGGGAGAGAGAGGAGAGGGAGAGAGAACGGGCAGAGAGAGAGGGAGAGAGAGTATGGGCCGAGAGAGAGGAGGGGCAGAAAGAGAAAGAGAGAACTGGCAGAGAGAGAGAGAGGGAGAGTGCAGCTGACAGAGAGTGGGGCGGAGAGCGCAAAGAGATAGAGAGAAGAGGGAGAGAAAGAAGGAAAGAGAGTTACAGCGAGGGGAGAGAAGAAAGGGAGAGAGATAGAGATGAATGGAGAGCGCAGAGAGAGAGAAGGGGAGAGCAGAGGAAGAGAGGAGGGGGCGCGAGAGAGAGGGAGATGGAAGAAGGAGACGAAGAGAGAGAGAAGACAGAGAGATAGAGAGCGAGAGATGGGTGCGCAGGTGGAGAAAGAGGAAGGAAAGAAAGGAAAGAGAGTGCTGTGTGTGCAGAGTGCGGGAGGAAGGAGAGAGTCTGCCTGGTCAAGGAGGCGTCCGGAGGAGGAAGAAGGTGGTGCTGGTGCTACGTGCAGGGGGAGAACGACGGCGCTGCAAGCGTCTGGCGTGCGTCTGGTGGTGCTGTTGTGGGATGGAGAAGAAGACCGTGAAGATTTGGGAGAGGGGTGGTGATGTGGTAACAAAGATGATGAGACGGAGAGGGGATGATGGGTTGCAGGGAATGGATGGCAGAGAAGATGGTGGACGCTGCCCGCTGTGAGGAGAAGATCGATGATATGGATAGATTGGGAGTGGAAGAGAAGAGAGGATGATGGAGGATGGGTGACGGATCGTGAGATGGAGATGATCCCAGGGACTGCTGCGTGAGGGAGATGAAGATGGGAGGTGGGTCTGGGAGGCTTGGGATCTGCGTAGGATGGAGATGATGGGAGGATGGAGAGGTGGGAGTAGAGATAGATGGGAGAGATGGAGATGATGGGAGGATGGAGAGGTCTGTACTTAGGTTGTGAATGAATGGAGGGTCAAGGTGGGCCGTGATGGGGAGCACTCTGTGCATGTACCAGAAGATAGAGACCAGGGAGAGGGTTTTTGGGGGAACGAGAGACGAGGGGATCTGGGACTCTAATTCCCCAGATCCTTGGGCTCTTTCTTCCTTATCCAGGGTGACGGGTCAAGGAATCTGAGCCAGGTCTCAGGTCAGGTTGGGGATTGGTTTGGCTTGGGCCAGAGTTTAAAAGAAACTGGTTCGGGCCTAGAAGGTGGGGTCCGATGGAGTTTGGTCAGGTTATCATCGCTAGGGCCCAGGCCTCGTAGATTTTGATCCGCTCGTCGGATTTCGACGTTCTACACATTGTCAGAAAGCTCTCGGCGAGTAGGTCGCGATGAACCAGTTTTCAAGGCGATCGGAGGTCTAGAAATGTAGGTGATTTTTTATGCGGGTGCCTTTGGAGTGTGGGACCCATTGTTTTGATTTTTTTGATCCTCTCGTCGAATCTCGGAGTTTTACATATGGATGGAAAGTCGTCGACGAGCAGATCGCAATAAGCCAACTTCCGGGGTGATTGGGAGTCCAGAAATGATAGGTGACCTTTGACTCAGGACCTAATCATGACACCATTAAATAGGGTGGATTGAATTACCCCTCATAGGGTGCCAACATGAGGTGCCTACACTACATATCGTCGGAAAGCTCTCGGAACGTAGAATCTTTTGGTCTATACATCATAATGATATGAGGTCGGGAAAAGGTAGGGATATCTGAATCAACGATCCTAGCCTCCAATTCATGCTAATCATATCGTATTTAGGTAAACTAAGTGTAATCTCTTTAGGAACCTGAGTGTGTTCTAGTCTAGAAGGGGCTTGGATAGTGTTGTAGTCCATCCCTTGTTTGAATAGTGGGTTGGACTCGAGATCTCGATGCGATTCAGCCTTTTATCTCACGAATATCTATAGATCGTCGAACTAACTCTAAAATTATCAACAAGCATCTTCATCGTCATTAATTAATCTGAATTATGCCATTAACCATTCAATTATGGGTGAAATGGGGGCATCGTTATATATGATAAGTGTTTAAGGCTATCATAGGGAGCCAAAATGAGGTGTCTACAGTATGCCCCTCTTTGGAGAACAACACGTGGAGAGTTGTGCTCCAAAGAAAGTAGACACACCACTCATGACTCACGGGAGCTTTTGAGCTCGCGGGAGTGGCTGCCTACGGATGTATGCAATTGCAAACTTGTTCTAAAGGTGAGGTTCACTTTTCTAGGATCGATCCTGATTCAGGGGAGAAAAATAAAAAAGAAGAAGTTACGTGCCTACTTATTTAATTGGAAACCCCAGATCTGTGCCTCGGTGCCTGTGGTATTGCCACGTGGCGGGTTGGGAACTGTGCCCCGGTTGCTTAATTTGAGTTGATGGTGGGAACTGTACCCTGGTGGCCAGAATCAGAAGTCGATCTTTTGATTGGCTAAGTCACTATTAGGATTTCATTTGTCCTTGCAATAAAGTTCTATTCAATTTGTCATATATAATGTCTTTTGACTTTCATCCACAGTTGAATGCTCAAGGCATAGTTAAAACTAACTAGCAATAATGGAGATCTTGAAGGCAATCACAAACATAGTTCAAGCAATGGTGTGAGGTGCATGTGAGAATGAGATGCATTTTTTAATGACATTTTATTTTGAAACTCAGTTATGCATTGAAAAAGCTAAATCAATGGAAAATGTCCATCGGAATAACCGTCACTCTCTAGGGATCTTGGTTTTCACCCAAGCTTGGATGAGAACCTGGGATAGATTCAATCATCATTTCGTGCTTATCATGGAGAGTTTCGAATTACACGGATTCCATTCTCTAACGTAAAGATTTGACCACAATTCGTGGTAACACGGTATTATGGTCGCCGTACCGATTATAAGCGCTTAAGGGAGGCCTACGACGACTCAATTTCTAGACGTGAGGTAAAATCATGAAAATCCATAGTTAGGTATACTTACCTCAAGAGCATTTCATAAATCCGACGATGGGGCTCATTGCCACTTTCTTTTGTTGTTCATTAGCCGAGGTTCGTGCCATTCGTCTCCATCAGTGTGTTTGAATCACCTTTGGTATTTTGATTTTTGGGTAGGAAATCTGTAATGGACAAACACTAAAAGATTCTCATTCTTGTCTGTTAGTACTCAGTTTTATAACTTGCATAATAATTTTAATTTCTACTGATGGAGATGACATGGAATGCAATGCACAATGTTAGATGTATGCGTGATGGGACTAGAGTGTATGCAATGAGTTCCCATGTGAAAGGGTGATGTCCGACGAGCATTTATTTATTTTTTTGGCTACTTAGATGCTTTCATTACTCTCTTTTGTTGTTGCCCTCGTTTGATTCGATTACTAATCATCAGAGAACCATTTTGGTTTTGAGTTCATGCATTGCAGGGTTCTCCGGATTAAAATATAGGGTTGGGCGCACATGGAGGGGCGCCCATGTGTTCCTGTGCACTTGGGCGCACTAGTAGTCTTTCCTACTTGGTTCAGGATTCTTGTGGGGCTGTTACACGAGGTGTCCTTCGTGTGATGGAATTGAAAAGTGGAGAACTTGGGCGCCACTAGGAGTGCGCCCAAGTGGCATTCCGTCCTCTTTTGAAACTAGGACACTAACCTATATAAGGAAGGGTGCCTATGGGTTTCTCCAAGTTTTCTACTCCTCAAACTTCGAGTTCCAGGGTCTTTGGTCTCCCTTTTGTCTTCAAGTAAGCACTCTTTTCTCTCTTTTGGTCTTGAAGTATGCAACATGCTTTCTAGTTGTTTTGCTCTTCCTTGAGAGATGATGGGATGTTCTTTTTATGTTTCAATCTTAGATTGGTTTTGATTCTAGCAATGCTATGCTTTTGTTTCTTTCTTAGATTAGATCATCTCCTTCATTCTTTTTTTTCTTTCTCTTCTTTCCAAATAAAGGTGTTTCTTTCCTCCTTTTTTTGTTTTTTTTTTGTTCGATCATTATTTTTTCTATTTTTTTTTCAGGCTTCCATGGATGGATGAGGACATAAGTACAGGCGTGGTTGGCGCCCAATCTCTTGAAACAATGTTTTTTCATATTTTGTATGTAGAAGGAGTCCCTCTATTCTCTTTTGCACACATTTCAGTAACTCCAAACTCTAAATGGCAAAGCCTTGAACTCATCCTTTTTCCAAGTGATTGTTGTTTCTTTTGTTTAAGTCAGTTGTTCATGTTTGATTAGTTTGTTTGTTTTTAGATTAATTGTTTTAATTATGTTGTTTGATCATGTGTTGTTGGTGGGTTTTGTAAATTTTTTTTAAAATAATTCAGGTTTAAGTTTCTTAAACTTTTCATTCATTTTAGCGTTGATTTGAATCGGTTTGTGATTTTTAGGCTGTTTGTGTTTTTGTTCTTGAATTGGACATGGTCCCCTTTCTTTCACTTTTCATTATTTTTACACAATAATCTTGAACCAAGTGGTCCGGTCCTAATTTTGCAAAGAGGATAATTATTGATCAAAGATAGCTTTAGGAGTAGACCATGGATTAGGTTTGTTCAAATTTTATGGCATATACCTCCAAGTTTTCTATCTTCTTTCTGTTTCCTTAAATGAAGTTCTAAGATGTGGGATGAGGTTCGACCATTAGCTGTGATGGCCATACAGGTGATGGGTCTTCATGGGAATGGTGGGGCATGTCCGCTTCAGCCTGGGGATGAGGGTCCTAGCCTCTGATTAAATTAAAAATGGACATGTTGATGGGGAGATCAATGCCTAACAGGATTTTGGAAAAATTTGGGGAAAAAAGTGGATTTAGTGCAATTCGTGGAAATTAATGAATTAGTTGGTGTGATTGGGTTTGTTGAGTATTTTAGTTAATTTAGATTCAGTTTTTTTTTTTTGGTGAAATTTTTATGTGTTTTTTTTTTTTTGTGGATTTAAGGGGGCAGTTTTGATTCTTTTTTTTTTTGGTGTGTTTATATGTAATGTGTGGTGCTGGATGAGTGTTGTATTATAGATGTGGTCATGGTGTAATGAGGAGAAGTTAAATGGAGTGAGGTGCGGAGGTAAAGACGTGAAGGAGTATGGAATAAAGTGATGTGTGGAGGAGTGGTAAAGTTCTATTTCCTATGAATGATGTATGCATGCAAACCATTGAAAATGTGTGTTTTATTATCATTTCTTGTTGATTGTGGTTATGAGGTGTGTTTTAACTTTTTCTTTTATCTTAGTTGTGGGTTAATTGAATTTTAAAATTGGTTTTGTTTAGTTTTAATTTGCTTTTGTTGGTTGGTTTGTTTTGTTTTGTTTATTCGTTGCTTTTTTTTTAGTTGGGTTTTTTTTTATATCATTGGTGAGTTGGTTTTTATTATGTTTTTTTTTGTGTCTATTTTTTTTTAAAATTAAATTCGTTGTTATTGGTTGGTTGGTGGATTTTATTGATGGTTAATCTGTTGTTTTTGCAGAGAAAACCAAAAAGAGGGTGGAGGGTGTTCTACGACAACCTCGATTGATTTTGGCATGGAGAGGCAAGGAGGAGTGCAACGGAGCTACCATTTCATCTTGAATGAGCTGAGGAACCACAAGGTACGCACCCTTTTTCTCTACTTTGTTGGGTTAAGTCTTTAATTTACGTTTACGTTTAAGTTTAATTTTAATTTTAATTTTTTTTAGTTTTCTTCTTTTAAGTTCAAGTTTGGTTTTGATTTTAAATTTGAGTTTGTTTTTAGTTCTTCATTTAGTGAGTTGATTTCTTTTATGGAATTTAATATGGCAGGTCTCTTGGCTCCCCGATTAAGATGGCTCGAATGAAGAGTTGATTGCGGTGTAGGAGAACATTATTTATTTGAAAGAATAGATGATTCCATGTTCCAAAGATCGCAGATAGGCTTGTCGTTTGCGGCATTGTGTGACAACTAGATCATCATTACACTATCCTAATTGATGAGGCTACCATGAGCTGGTTATACCCGGGATTGATCCCTAAAGGATTTAGACACGAATTCGGAGCATCGGGGAATTACATGAGACATTGGAGGGATTTTCCATAACGGTACATACTCTCAGAGTTATACTCTTACGAGGCCTCCTATTCTATTGAAAATTGTGCAGAGACGATCGAGGCCCTATATTGTTGTTGTTGCGGTTATGATTGGTGTTTGTTATCTTTTGATGTTGATTATTAGTTGTTTAACATTGGTGTTGTATATATGATAGAGGGATGTTATTTTTAGGCTCATCTTTCATTTAGATGTATGTATTATGATCTTTAAGATGTGTACAAGTGCATGTAGCACTTATAATGTGAGTGCATGCTTTGTAGTTTGACTTAGAAGTGCCTTGGTTGTGTGTATGATGATGATGGAATGGACTCCCTGAGGGGCACTGAGGGATCATGTGAAGTGTGTGTGTGTTTTTTTTTTTAAAGGCGACAGATTTTATACCCGATGATTTTTCAGGGTCTAAAAAAAACAAGGGGGAGAGTGCTGAAATTTTTCTAGAATCTCGAAATTCGTCCCTAGGCATGTGAGTCTCACAAAGGGAGCATTAGTAGTTCAGGATAAATAAAGTGAGGTTTATATGATAAAAATCAAATAACTACAATCTCACATCAGTCTAAACTTGATAAGAAATATAGAATTGAGTTCTCAAACGACAATGAGTGCCTGAGTGTGTGGCATTTGTGACCTAGGTAATTCTATGTTTCGAGGCATTCACAATATCAGCTATATATATGAAGGCAGAGGCTCAAGATAACAACATTTTGGAATCGCACAACATGTGATATCATAAAAGGATGTGCATAGCATACAACTATAATCAAATTCATCATAGGATATTATAACAGACATAATTTATATACCCAAGTTTGGTTATCATCACTTTGTCCTTTTCAAATTATGAGGAGTTGTGCACAAAATAATGCCTGTAAAATAAAATGCCCCAGTTTGTGGGATGTTTTGGATGTGATCGGGGTTGGGTTCCCTGTAAGGTCTCAAAACAAGCTCGTTAGTTTAATATTTTTAGGCCCCCTGCATAGTTTGGCTAAGGTAGCATTTTTCTTTCTCCGTAAAAATGTCAGGGGGCCGTTTCGGCACTCAAGCTTTGAGAATAACAAGATTGAATTCATACCTTAGGGGATATGTCTTTCCTGCATCCAACCAAAAGTGATTGGTAGTAAAAGCATGCATGAGGTGAGTGTGCGTGGGCTAGTGAGTGCTCGTGACAGTTGTGTATGTGATGAGGACTCGGATTGGGAAGCCGTGTGAGATAAACATATATATATATAAATGCCCAAGCATAGGACTAGTGTTCATTTTGGCCATGGGCGAGAATGTGAAGACATATTAGCTTCTCGATCCATGATTTTCACTCTGGTGGTAATGTGACCCTCCTTAACTTTCCTTTGGAGGTCGAGCCCTCACGGGCCCCCTTTTGTGGCTGCTTAGTCTTTTCGGCTAAACTTTGGAGAGCACCTGACTGCCTCCGACGCTCATTTGTGGGTAATGTTCATGTGAGTCACCGTGCTACCTTAGTGTTGTGGTTTTCGACTACCTTCTACTTAGTTTGCCCAATGAGTACCCATGTCACTCCAACGAGCCTAATGCTAATAGAAAATTTTTTTTGACATGCGACTGTGCAATGCCTGGGTCCCTTAAGCTTTCTAGTCAACCCATGTAACGAGCATTCGGCCAATGACTCCCAAACCAGGTGGCTTTAGAGCACTAGGCATGTAAATACCCCTACGGGCTTACTGACTCGAGTTAAAAAGGCTACGAACCCAGACTAGTCAGAAAAAGCTTTTATTCTTTTCAAGACTTCTAACTAAACATTTTTTCTCTTTTTTTTTTAAACATGTGACTGTGCAATGCCTAGGTCTCTTAATCTTTCTAATTAACCCATGTAACGAGCATTCAGCCAATGACTCCCAAACCAGGTGGCTTTAGGGCACTGGGTATGTAAATACCTCTACGGGCTTACTGGATCGGGTTAAAAAGGCTACAAACCCAAACTAGTCACGATTTTTTTTAGACTCCTAACTAAACAAACTCTTTTTTTTTTGGGAATCAAAAAGCTTTCATGACACGGGCGATCTCACCTTCAAACCTTCACATTGGATGGCTTTAACCATGCGGAATTTGTGTGGGGGCAGACTCACCATTTTGTGTATTTTTAGGTGCTGGTATGTGTTTGAGTTCCTGGTTTGATCAGTGTGCATCTCTTTGGTCCTCCTACGGGATTTCTACAACTACGCTAAGGAGTAAGGAGGGTCATACTCCATAAGAGATAGGGGAGGGTCAGACTGTGTACCTTTTCAAGTACACAGCGTTCCATGGATCAAGGAGCTCTTCCCCTTCTGCATTTACTAGTCTATATGCATTACAAGAATATGCTTCTTTAATTACATAAGGGCCTTCCCAATTGGGTCGAAACTTACCTCTGGGATGCGGAAGCTGGGATGGAGTTATTGTAAAGTCCGGGGATCCGAACCCTAGAGGGGGGGGGGTGAATAGGGTGAGCTTCAATTATGACCAATTTTAATTCAATTTAACTTCTTTAACCTAAACTAGTCACAAGTGGTGATTACAAATAAAATGAGGAAGCTTAATTACAACAATCACCACAAAGCAAGCACCATCACACAAGGATTTATAGTGGTTCGGCCTCAATGCCTACATCCACTACCGGCTTGTGATCCAACACCCCACCGGATTTCCACTATTTATGCTTTTCAATAGGCTAAGCAATAACCTTTACAATATGCTTTTCAAGGCTAACCAATAACCTTTACAATGATGTTTTTCAAGGCTTAACATCAACCTATACATTATGCTTTTATAGGCTAAGCAATAACCTCTTCAATCACAAGGTTGGTTATCTCTCTAATTAGTGTCTATCATACACTTGATGGAGATTCAATTAAGCTCATTACAATGCCTCTTAAATAGGCGGATATGGAAGTGAAAAACTAACTCACACACACACTAAATGAATGCAAAGATGTATGCTCATGATGTGTGTATGATGTCCTCAATCATTTTGAAAATGAAAGCTCATAAATGTATACCTAAGGCTTTTGAAAGTTTTAGCTCATAAAACATTTATGATTGAGGAAATGCTAATCACATGTTAAAACTAACTTGTAAAAGATATACATTTGTATCCTAAACAAGTTGTGAAAATTCAAAGACCAAAACATGTGAAGCATAGGGATGTCAATCAAATCACCAATGTAGCTCAAAACATAAAAATAGATTTGATTGAAATTAAGGGACAAATCATATGTAATTATAAATACAACTTGAAAAAGATATACCTATCAAAGTAAGGCAAGTTGTGAAACTTTAAAACAATAATACATATGATTTGTAAAGTTTGTTGAATCCAAAACATAAGATACATTTGAAAGAGATTTTCTTATGATGGAAAACAACAACCAAAGATTCAACCAAGTATATGAATCATGTTACATATAATTTCAAAGATTCTTTCATTAACATGATCTACTTAGATTTACGAAATAAAGTACTACTTGGATTGAATCAATGGTGATGCATCCAAAACAATAGATCAATTCAAAACATAAAACATGCTAAGGACACAACACATCATAGTTTAACATGCTACTAAAGATTTACCAAAGATAAAACAAAAAACATGAAAACATATGATTTGTAAAGATGTTGAATTCAAAACATAAGATAGTTTTGAAAGTGATTTTCTTATGTTGAAAAACAACAACCATAGATTCAACTAAGTATAGGAATCATGTTACATATAATTTCAAAGGTTCTTTCATTAACATGATCTACTTAGATTTACCAAAGATAAAGTACTACTTGGATTGAATCAAATGGTGTTGTATCCAAAACAATAAATCAACTAAAAACATAAAACATGTTAAGGACACAACACTTCATACATAGTTTATCATGCTACAAAAGATTTACCAAAAGTAAAACAAAGCATAAAAACATATGATTAAGGAAAGTAGAGCCTACTTGGTGATTTAATTTCATTAATCCAAGCTTTAGCTTTCCTAATGATCCCCTTCATCCCTTAGTTCATTTCCCTTTGATTTGCCTCAAAACCCCTCAAGGAGGGCCTTAAAATTCCCAACTTTTGTCAAAGGAAAGAACTCAAATTTATAGCCAAAACAGCCCAACGGCTAGTCCCCGGTTGACCTGGCTATAAACGGTCAAAAAAGTGACCGTTGGAAGAGCAACGGCTCTTTGCCCTAGTCAACCTGCACAGGGGGCCGGTCGACCGGCCACACTGCTGGTCGACTACCTGGGACCAAAAATTCCCAAAAATCCATTTTTCAAAGTATTTCTTGAGGGAACTTTTTGGGCCATTTAATCAAGCTTAAAAACATGTTTTAAATCATTTTAAGGGTTTTAAAACATGAACCATAAAAAGCCTAAAACATTTTGAAAGATTTAAAACTCATAGGCTAGCTTGATTTTCTAAAACTCTTTTAAAAAACAAATGCATCCAAGATTAAAAACAAATCATGCATAAATCAGTATATCTTCAAGACTTAAAAACCAATGCATGTATAAAACAAGATTTCAAGATTTCTTAAAACAATGCATATGTGTGTAAATCAAATGATGCTTGAATGAAAATGCATCCATCAAATTGCAATCTACAAAAATCCTAACAGTTATGCGCTTTAGCACGAAATCACCAACTTTGAATCTTCGTTTTTTGACATGTTTGTCGTAGGCTCTGGCGATTCGCTTCCGATATACTTGTGCATGTTCTACTGCCTTCATTCTTTTCTCATCGAGTAGGTCTAGCTGAAGTAGTAGTGCTTCTCTCCTCTGGTCTTCTGTTATATCTTCATTTAACTGGACACGCAGTGACGGGTGAAGGACTTCGAGTGGAAGGACTGCTTCCGTTTCGTAGGTTAAAGAGTATGAGGTTTCTCCTGTAGGAGTTTTTATAGAAGTTTGGTACACCTACAATGCTTTGACCAAATGGTCTGGCCAGTTACTATCTTTGGGGGTAATATGGGGTTGGACGATGCGGATCTATGTCATATTTTGTGCACAACTCGTTTATTTGTTGGGATATGAATTGTGGACCATTGTCTGTTATTAATACCTTGGGGATGCCAAGTCAGGGTATTATGTTCTTTTTAATGAATTTGACTACGGAGGTAGCTTTAATGTTGACATATGCCCTAGTTGTTGTTGTTAATATGAATGCCTCGGGCAGTTCTTAAATCTCCTGATGTGGTCAACCAAGCTACCCTCTTTAGTACCCACTAATTTAAAGACATCCATCCATCATTAATAATCGTGGTTCCTAGGGTAATCCCGGTTTTGAAGCAATAGGTAAAATCTGCAATCGATCTCACTAATTCTACTCGTGACCTTTTCTAGTCGCGATTTTTCTACTAGAGGGATTTTCCACCACTTTGGCTTGCCTATGCCTTTTATGATGATCAGACAATTGCGTTTTTATATTGTTTATACTTCTTTTTTTTTGTTTGTATTTTTTACTTTTTTGGGTTTTTAGGGTTTTTTATGGTTTTTTTTTTTTTTGCATAATCCTACGTAGTAACTAATTCATTCGGGCTTGCTTGAATTTGCAACCCTTCATTGGCATGAAGCCTAGGGTCGGCCTAGCATGATTGTGATTTTCCATTGTGTGTGCTAGTGATGTGTTGCGCATTTTGAATATTTTGACTATTCGAAAACGTGCGCGTTTAAGACCTCTTGACCAACGTGTTTTTATTAGTGAATATCTGGTCTGGGTCTTATCATTTTGCTCCGGAAACGAAAGCGTTGAAATGTTTTGGACCTCCGCCATTTGGGCTTTGGTCTGATGACAACATATCTCACTTGTATTTTATTATGGTGTCTTCTTTGAAACCTGTGATTTGTTATTTGTAGTTCAGGTCCTAAAATGATGTATTTAGTCCATAAGTTTTTATTTTGGTTCATCCGGAAACGAGACCGTTGAAATATTTTAGACCTCCGCCATTTGGGCCTTGGTCTCATATTAAAGAGTTTCATATGTGTCTCATTATGTTGATTTCTTTGAGAACGTGGATATGACTTCGCTCGTTGATGCATTAAGATAAGGCTCTTACATTTGGGACCTTTAGTTTTCTCTCGCCAAAAACGAGAGCATTGAAATGTTTTGGACCTCCGCCATTTGGGCCTCGGTCTTAAAGAGTTTGAACAATTAGGAGATTTGTGATCTTTGAATGATGATTCCCTATTTTTACATGATGATCTCCGGTCTTTTGTTTTCCTAATTGTTTGACCCTTATCTTTTATGTGAATCGTATGATTTTCCATTTTTCTTCGGGCTCTAGGTTTTGTTGTAGTGTGTCTAGCTTCCTTAAATGTAGTTCGTTCACATTTTGGAATGTGTGCTCTAAATTTTCTTTGTAACCTGGCAGACTTACATCCTGAAAATCTTTGAGCAAGGGTGTAATCTTGAAGTCTTGGTAGTGTCATGTCGCGACCCCGGAACGGATCCCCGGGCCCGCGACGCAGTAGATATTGATTACTACTATTGAAGATTTTGTTTTTCCACAGGTTCCCGCGGTGAGGATTCCCAAAGACACGCGGAATCTGACTCATACGATCAAGTTTGCGGAAGCATGTAGCAAAACACACCAAGATAAGCACCAACAAAATATTTAAGTGCTATCACAATAATATACAAGACATAGTATCAAAGAAGAAGTTAACATGGCATTCCCATTAATATTCAAGTCATGAGACTGATCAAAAGTAAGTTAAGTTTTGTTACAATTCCCTAAGAAGCCAACAGAGGCTAATACACTTCTCAAAACAATCAAAATGAAACCCCAACGAAAAGGTGACGAGACTCAAGAACCCGCCCGACGTCTAAATGACATCGTCGGGCTGCCACTCTCTCACAGGGGTTGGCTCACAAGCCTCCTCCTGACGCTCCTCCTCAAAGGTAACGTCTCCTGCACCTGGGCACCAACAAACAAGGGTCAAACACGACGGTTTGGCAGGTAATCAATGTAGGCATGAACATGAACAATAACATTTAGAGAAAACATGTAAGCAAATCTTTGGTATGAAGTACTATCAAAGCTGAGATACATTTTCAAGAATACGAACAAAGCTGAGATACAAAAACAAACTAGCATGAGTACATAATATATCATGAATAGTTACAATCCACAAAGAGCCCATCCTTTCTCTATCATTTATATAATGAAAAGAGCAAGCACGATATACATAATATAAGCACGACACAATTTCCCACAAAGACGGGAATTCCGGCCGCGGAACCGACACGCACGATGTGTAATAAATACACGACCAGTCTACAGACAGTCCACATGTTTAAAGACCCCCAGACAGTGGATCAAACTGAAAGGGCAGTCTAAGCTCAGTGGTGTTTACTTAATTCATGAATGCACAAAACACGCGAGATATTATCAAAACTTGTCGGGATAAAAAGGGGGAAGTCACTTATTAAAACACGACGAACACGACTAGCAAGGGGCATAATAAATATGCATAACACGCTTAGGAAGTGATCCCCTTTTTCTTGAAAAAAACCTTCAAAGCAAGCTTATACTTCGAAATCCCAAAACTAGTGCACGATGGTATTTATCGTACCAAAACGGAATTCAAACACGAAATCTGACAAGCATGTGTTAAGGTTGCTAATTGGCCTTTGTGTAATTGAGACTCCAAATGTCGGAATATACAAGAATTGGTGTCCCCGAAGTTGGGTTGCATTTCGAAGTCCCATTTACACAATGTCAAGCTAAAACCCTTAACATAGTCTAGTTTTCAACCTCAAGGCAATACACAACGAAAATAGTTCTTCTCCCTGAATCTGGCGGGTTCGCTCGAGCGAACTTTATAAGGTGATGACACTTCGCTCGAGCGGACCTGATAAGGCGTTGACACTTCGCTCGAGCGAGATGGTAGCTCGAGCGAATATAAGGTGCGCTCGAACGGCCAGCTCTCTGTCTGCGCTCGGACCAAACAGAAGCTTGGTCGCTCGAGCGGACCCAGGGGTCGCTCGAGCGAACAAGCTGCTGCTTGCTCGTTGAGTGCAGAAGCTTCCTTCCACTTTCACAACTTTTGCTACATTTCTCTCCTTCTTCTCATCAATCAATCACATATCCTCCCTTGAGCCTCCATGCTCACCAAGGGTTCATTTCTCACAATATCAAGCATCAAAACCAAATAAAACATATCCATGAGGCTTGTAAACAAATTTTATGCACAATTTCTAAAAATAACAATGAAATCAAATACACATGCATCATTCCTATATAGATCACTTGCCTTGCCCAAAAGCTAAAATACTTCTCCAAGCACTTTACTCAAGCTATCCAACACTACAAGAAAACCCAAGAGAAAACCACACAAAACTCAACAAAATGGAACAAAGAACCCATTTTGACAAGAGGGTTTGTAACATGAAAAACATGATCTTTAAGGAACCAAATGGCTTCATGAAACACAAGGATTGAAGCTCTCACCTAACAATAGCCAAACAAGAAGAGATGAAGAAGATGAAGAGCTTGTCTCACAAGAACCCCAAGAGATTTGTATGGATGGAAAACTTGCAAGGAGAAGAGAAAGATGATGGTCTTGAAATCTTCTTTGGAGATCTATAGCTGGAGCATGCAAGAGAATGAAGTGGAAGAGAAAAAGGGTTTCCTTGCCCTAGCTTAAGAGATTGCAGGGATTTGGGGGAAATGAATGGAATGAGAGGGAGAAGAGACTTAAGTGAAGATAATGGGTCCCCACTAGTTGAACTTTGAAATGGCCAAAACACGATCTTGCGGGCCTCGGATGACTTCGACGAAGAAGGATAAAACGATCACCGAAATATCTAGTTTCCAAAAAGTATATTTTTGACATGGTTTTGAGATCTCGAAAATTGTGTCCAGATTTGTGCAAGAAAGACAATTTTACCCTCTTTGGCCAAAACATGGGTTTTTGGGCTTCAAACAAGAATGGCCTTAAAAAGAAAGTTTGTAACACGTCGAAACATCATTCAAATGAAATCAAAATCACACTTACACGGAAAACAATACGATCTTCCCAAACCTACACGCGCACTCGGACCTTTCCGAGTGTGTCTAATTAATACTAAACGTTCTCAAAATTCCCAAAGCTGTGTCTAAGACTAAAACTAGTTACTTCTAATCCCAACGATAACTAAACCTACTTAGAACTAAACGCATACTAATCGCACACTAATCGACTTGGTCTGGGTCGGGGTCTAACATCCTCCACCCCTTAGGATATTTGGTCCACCAAATAATCAAACAATTACCTCTGGTAAAAGCTGTGGATACTTCCTCTGCACTTGCTCTCTCAATTCCCAGGTGGCTTCCTCTGGTTCGTGATTTTCCCAAAGTACCTTGACCCAATGAATAGTCCGGTTTCTCAATTCTTGCTCTTTGGTGTCAATGATCTTGATCGGTCTTTCCACATATGAGGCATCTTCCCGAATCTCTAAAGGCTCATGCTGTAGAATGTGTGTAGGACTAGAGACATACTTCTTGAGCATAGAAACATGAAAAACACTGTGTACCCCGGAGAATTCCGGCGGTAACGCAAGTCTATAAGCAACATCTCCAATCTTGCTCAAAATCTCATACAGACCAATAAACCTTCTAGACAACTTGCCCTTCTGTCCAAATCTCAAAATCCCTCTAGTTGGTGAGACTTTCAAAAACACCTTCTCACCCACCTGAAACTGCAATTCTCTTCGGCGAGTATCTGCATAACTCTTCTGCCTACTTCGGGCGATCTTCAACCTTTCCTGAATCAACTTGACTTTGTCACTTGTCTCTCCAACTATCGTCGGTCCATGGAAACTACGTTCCCCGACTTCTTCCAAGCAAACCGGAGTTCTGCATCTTCTACCATAAAGTGCCTCGAAAGGTGCCATACCGATGCTCGAGTGGTAACTATTGTTATATGCAAATTCACAAAGAGGTAAGCACTCATCCCACTGAATTTTGAAATCCAATACACAAGCACGCAACATGTCTTCGAGAGTCTGTATCGTCCTCTCTGACTGACCATCGGTCTGAGGATGATAAGCTGTGCTGAACTGGAGCTTGGTACCCATCGACTCGTGAAGAGTCTTCCAAAACTTTGAAACAAATCTACTGTCTCTATCTGAAGTAATGGAAACGGGTTGACCATGCTTACTAACAATCTCATCAACAAATAACTTCGCAAGAGGTGCCATATGCATCATATTCCCGGTCTTCATCGGAATGAAGTGAGCAGACTTTGTCAGACGATCTACAATGATCCAAATTGCATTATTTCCCTTCTTGGTATTAGGCAAACCGGAAACGAAATCCATGGTAATGTCCTCCCATTTCCACTCCGGAATTTCCAAAGGCCGTAACAACCCTGGAGGCTTCTGATGCTCTGCCTTGATCAACTGACAAGTTAGACAACGAGACACAAAAGCTGTTATCTCTCTTTTCATGTTGTTCCACCAAAATTTATTCTTCAAGTTGTGGTACATCTTCGTGCTACCCGGATGCATAGAATATCTCGTGCTGTGAACTTCGTTCATTATCTCATTCTTCAAATCATCCACATTCGGCACACACAACCGATCACGGAAATACAATATCCCATTCACCATCTTGAAATCGGGGCGTTCTGCAATAACTTCCACTATCTTGGCCAAGTCTGAGTCTTGCAACTGATTTTCCTTAATCTTCTGGATGAAGGTAGGTTCTGAAACTGTCATATTCGCTAACATCACACCCAATCTTAGGGTCTGTACCTCTACACCCAACTCTTCAAACTGCTGCAAGACACCCATTCCTCTCAAATTGGCCATAGCCACTGATTTCCTACTCAAAGCATCTGCTACCACATTCACCTTGCCTGGATGGTACTTGATTGGAAAGTCATAATCTTTGATATACTCCATCCACCTTCTCTGCCTCATGTTCAAATCTTTCTGTGAAAACAAATATTGCAAACTTCGGTGGTTGGAATGAACTTCAAACTTCTCTCCATAGAGATAGTGTCTCCACATCTTCAATGCGAAAACAACCGCTGCCAACTCCAAGTCGTGAGTCGCATAGTTCTTCTCATGGTCCTTCAACTGCCTCGAGCCATAAACAATCACCTTGCCATCTTGCATCAATACACAACCCAGTCCCACATTCGAAGCATCCGTATAAACAATAAATCCGCCGTTGCTCGAGGGTAATGTAAGGATTGGAGCTGTTGTTAACCTTCCTTTCAACTCTTGAAAACTGGTTTCACACTGATCGGTCCAAACAAATGGGACATTCTTCCAAGTCAACTTTGTCAACGGGGCTGCAATGGACGAAAAACCTTGGACAAATCTTCTGTAGTAGCCTGCTAACCCCAAGAAGCTTCTAATCTCTGTCACACTACTTGGCCTTGCCCAACTAACAACTGCTTCTATCTTGGCTGGATCAACTGCTAAACCTTCTCTGGAGATGATGTGGCCTAGAAAAGCAACTTGCTCTAACCAGAATTCGCACTTACTGAGTTTTGCATATAACTGATTGTCCCTCAAGAGCTGCAACGCTGTCCTCAAATGTTCTTCATGCTCCTTCTTACTCTTGGAATACACAAGGACATCATCAATAAATACTACTGTGGAATGATCCAAATAGGGTGCAAAAACCTTGTTCATCAAAGCCATAAAGACTGCTGGTGCATTCGTCAAACCAAAGGGCATCACTAAGAACTCATAGTGCCCATATCTTGTTCTAAAGGCTGTCTTCTGAACATCTGAGTCTCTAACTCTCAACTGGTGGTACCCTGACCTCAAGTCTATCTTGGAAAAATAGGCTGCTCCTTGCAATTGGTCAAACAATTCGTCTATCCTTGGCAAAGGATACTTGTTCTTCACTGTCACATGATTCAACTTCCGGTAGTCTATGCACATTCTCAAACTTCCATCCTTCTTCTTCACAAATAACACCGGTGCTCCCCACGGTGAAACACTTGGCCTAATAAAACCTTTGCTCAACAAATCCTGCAATTGGAGCTTTAGCTCACCCATTTCTGCTGGAGCCATCCTGTATGGTGCAATCGAGATCGGAGCTGTCCCTGGAAGGAGCTCAATCGTGAACTCAACTTCTCTAATTGGTGGTAAACCCGGGATTTCTTCTGGAAAAACGTCCGGAAATTCACACACAATGGGGATATCCTCCACCCCTTGGGACTGTTTATCCTCCGTGATAAACGCAATAAATGCCTGACACCCACTCTGCACTAATCTGCTTGCCTTCAACACTGAAATAAACCCTGCATGAGACTTTCTCCTGTTCCCCTGAAATATCAACTCTGCCTATGGTCCTTGGAATCTGAATGTGATGGTCTTACTAAAACAATCCATGGTGGCATGATATGCTTCTAACCAATCCATGCCTAAAATGACATCAAAATCATGCATGTCCAAAACTATGAGGTTGGCCGGTAGATTAACATCTCCTAACAACACTGTACAACTAGGGTAATGGTTTCTACACACAACTTGTTTCCCTACTGGAGTGGTCACTACTAGAATGTAATCCAATTCACTACATGGTGCATCAATCAACTTAGCAAAACTAGGGGATGAAAAAGAGTGAGTGGATTCGGGATCAAACAAAATCTGGGCTTCTACCCCACAAACAAGAAGTTTACCTTCTACCACGTCTCCTGCAGCTTCAGCATCTGCACGATTGAGATAGTATAACCGTCCATGCATCTGTAGTCTGTTCGGTATTTGGTTCAGCCTTCCTTGGCCCTGTCTGTTCTGCTGTGGAGGACGAGCATTCTGATTCGGCACTGGTGGCCTAGCCTGTTGCTGCTGCTGAGGTGGTCTCATCTGATTCTGCACTGGTGCTTGATTCTGAGGAGCTACTTGCCTCTGCTGCTGATTTCTGTTCCCTTGATTCTGAAGTAGTGGGCAATCTTTGATAGAATGGTTCATGGCCCCACACTTGAAACAGGCACCCATGGCCTTACGACATTCGTGTGTCTCATGATTCTTGCCACAATGTCCACAACCCTGCCTGACATGACCTTGCTCTTGCCTTGGCTTCTTGCCCTGCTGTTGCCTCTGATTCTGCTGCTGATACTGCTGTTTCCTGTCCTGAACAATCATGTTGTTAATATCCTCAAAAGTATAAGCCCGCTTGACTGCCTCATCATATGTAGCTGGAGGTACTACCCCTATAACATCTCTCATGATGATCGGATTCAACCCTTCCAAAAACTTTGTTATTTTCTTCCTTTCCGTATCAATCAGCTCGGTGGCATATCTAGCCAATCTCTCAAATTTGGTGACATAGTCTAGCACCGTCATACTACCTTGCTTAAGCTGCTGGAATTCGATAGCCTTCTGCCTCTTGACATGAGAGGGGATGTATTTGTCCTGAAACTGTATCTTGAAAGTTGCCCATGCCTCATCGTCAGCCATCACTGCATATGGGTCCTTGACTGTTTGCCACCACCTATCTGCAAGCCCATAAAATAAGGAAGCTGTGAGGTTGACTTTCTGTACACCCGTGCACATGAAGACATCGAAGATCTTCTCTGTATTGACTAGCCAGTCATCTGCCACTAATGGGTCTTCATTGCCCGAAAACTCCTTCGGTGCTCTTTTCCTAAACTTCTCAAACACTGCATTAGGGTCAGGATCCCTATTCTGAATAACAATCTGTGGACCTGCGGGTGGTGCTACATTCCTGTTTTGAAGCACTTCCAAAAGTTGCCTCTGAACTTGTGCCATTTCATCATCCTTCTTAGCCAACTGCTCTTGAAATCTTGCTTGACTCTCATTAGCCTGCCTTTGCTGTGCTATCATGGCTTGCATAAGTTCCTGAAACTGTGTGGCTGTAGGTGTCTCAGATGCATTTGACTCATTTTGATTACTGCCTGAAGCATGATGATTTGGAGCTTTTCTTGGAGGCATATTGCTGTAAAACAAAGAGTTAGAACACAATAATCATGGTACAAGGGTTTCTAAGATCCTATACGAACGAATCTATCGACTCACGAATCCTCGCCACGTTCCTAAGACCTTTCTAGTTTCTTTTAAGTGCCTGAAACATGTCTCACTCTGATACCAGTCCTGTCGCGACCCCAGAACGGATCCCCGGGCCCGCGACGCAGTAGATATTGATTACTACTATTGAAGATTTTGTTTTCCCACAGGTTCCCGCGGTGAGGATTCCCAAAGACACGCGGAATCTGACTCATACGATCAAGTTTGCGGAAGCGTGTAGCAAAACACACCAAGATAAGCACCAATAAAATATTTAAGTGCTATCACAATAATATACAAGACATAGTATCAAAGAAGAAGTTAACATGGCATTCCCATTAATATTCAAGTCATGAGACTGATCAAAAGTAAGTTAAGTTTTGTTACAATTCCCTAAGAAGCCAACAGAGGCTAATACACTTCTCAAAACAATCAAAATGAAACCCCAACGAAAAGGTGACGAGACTCAAGAACCCGCCCGACGTCTAAATGACATCGTCGGGCTGCCACTCTCTCACAGGGGTTGGCTCACAAGCCTCCTCCTGACGCTCCTCCTCAAAGGTAACGTCTCCTGCACCTGGGCACCAACAAACAAGGGTCAAACACGACGGTTTGGCAGGTAATCAATGTAGGCATGAACATGAACAATAACATTTAGAGAAAACATGTAAGCAAATCTTTGGTATGAAGTACTATCAAAGCTGAGATACATTTTCAAGAATACGAACAAAGCTGAGATACAAAAACAAACTAGCATGAGTACATAATATATCATGAATAGTTACAATCCACAAAGAGCCCATCCTTTCTCTATCATTTATATAATGAAAAGAGCAAGCACGATATACATAATATAAGCACGACACGATTTCCCACAAAGACGGGAATTCCGGCCGCGGAACCGACACGCACGATGTGTAATAAATACACGACCAGTCTACAGACAGTCCACATGTTTAAAGACCCCCAGACAGTGGATCAAACTGAAAGGGCAGTCTAAGCTCAGTGGTGTTTACTTAATTCATGAATGCACAAAACACGCGAGATATTATCAAAACTTGTCGGGATAAAAAGGGGGAAGTCACTTATCAAAACACGACGAACACGACTAGCAAGGGGCATAATAAATATGCATAACACGCTTAGGAAGTGATCCCCTTTTTCTTGAAAAAAACCTTCAAAGCAAGCTTATACTTCGAAATCCCAAAACTAGTGCACGATGGTATTTATCGTACCAAAACGGAATTCAAACACGAAATCTGACAAGCATGTGTTAAGGTTGCTAATTGGCCTTTGTGTAATTGAGACTCCAAATGTCGGAATATACAAGAATTGGTGTCCCCGAAGTTGGGTTGCATTTCGAAGTCCCATTTACACAATGTCAAGCTAAAACCCTTAACATAGTCTAGTTTTCAACCTCAAGGCAATACACAACGAAAATAGTTCTTCTCCCTGAATCTGGCGGGTTCGCTCGAGCGAACTTTATAAGGTGATGACACTTCGCTCGAGCGGACCTGATAAGGCGTTGACACTTCGCTCGAGCGAGATGGTAGCTCGAGCGAATATAAGGTGCGCTCGAACGGCCAGCTCTCTGTCTGCGCTCGGACCAAACAGAAGCTTGGTCGCTCGAGTGGACCCAGGGGTCGCTCGAGCGAACAAGCTGCTGCTTGCTCGTTGAGTGCAGAAGCTTCCTTCCACTTTCACAACTTTTGCTACATTTCTCTCCTTCTTCTCATCAATCAATCACATATCCTCCCTTGAGCCTCCATGCTCACCAAGGGTTCATTTCTCACAATATCAAGCATCAAAACCAAATAAAACATATCCATGAGGCTTGTAAACAAATTTTATGCACAATTTCTAAAAATAACAATGAAATCAAATACACATGCATCATTCCTATATAGATCACTTGCCTTGCCCAAAAGCTAAAATACTTCTCCAAGCACTTTACTCAAGCTATCCAACACTACAAGAAAACCCAAGAGAAAACCACACAAAACTCAACAAAATGGAACAAAGAACCCATTTTGACAAGAGGGTTTGTAACATGAAAAACATGATCTTTAAGGAACCAAATGGCTTCATGAAACACAAGGATTGAAGCTCCCACCTAACAATAGCCAAACAAAAAGAGATGAAGAAGATGAAGAGCTTGTCTCACAAGAACCCCAAGAGATTTGTATGGATGGAAAACTTGCAAGGAGAAGAGAAAGATGATGGTCTTGAAATCTTCTTTGGAGATCTATAGCTGGAGCATGCAAGAGAATGAAGTGGAAGAGAAAAAGGGTTTCCTTGCCCTAGCTTAAGAGATTGCAGGGATTTGGGGGAAATGAATGGAATGAGAGGGAGAAGAGACTTAAGTGAAGATAATGGGTCCCCACTAGTTGAACTTTGAAATGGCCAAAACACGATCTTGCGGGCCTCGGATGACTTCGACGAAGAAGGATAAAACGATCACCGAAATATCTAGTTTCCAAAAAGTATATTTTTGACATGGTTTTGAGATCTCGAAAATTGTGTCCAGATTTGTGCAAGAAAGACAATTTTACCCTCTTTGGCCAAAACACGGGTTTTTGGGCTTCAAACAAGAATGGCCTTAAAACGAAAGTTTGTAACACGTCGAAACTGTTAGGGTTTTTATAAATTGCAATTTGATGGATGCATTTTCATTCAAGCATCATTTGATTTACACACTTGCATTGGTTTTAAATAAACTTGAAATCTTGTTTTTATTCATGCATTGCTTTTAAATTTTGTAAAAGTATTGATTTATGCATGATTTGTCTTTTTATCTTGGATGCATTTGTTTTAAGAAAGAGTTTTCAAGAAATCAAGCAAGCCTTTATTTTAAAAGTTTTGAATCTTTTTTAGGCTTTTTATGTTCATGTTTTAAAAACCTTTAGAATCTTTAAAACATGGTTTTCAAGCTTGATTTAGTAGGTAAAAAGGTCCCCCAAGCAAAACCTTCATATAGGCAAAAGTTGCAAATTTTGTCAAAAAGGGGGGTGTCCCGCAGTGTCGCTGGTCGACCGGCGCAGGGGTCCCGGTCGACCGGGAACACTGCAGCAAAAAATTGCCTGGCGCACCAACGGTCAGAAATCCGACCGTTGTGTGTTCCCGGTCGACCGAGGCCTGTTTGCCGGTCGACCGAGGACTAGCCGTTGGCAACTTTTTGCTATAAATATGAGTTCTTTCCCTTGCCAAAAGTTGGGAATTTTAAGCCCCTCCTTGAGAGGTATTGAGGCATATCAAAAGGGAAAAGAACCAAGGGATGAAGGGGATGATTAGGAAAGCTAAAGCTTGGATTAATGAAGTTAAACCACCAAGTAGGCTCTTCCTTCCTTAACCATATGTTTTCATGCTTTTGTTTTATTTTTGGTAAATCATTTCTAGCATGTTAAACTATGTTTGTGTTGTGTCCTTAACATGTGTTATGTTTTGAGTTGATTTATTGTTTTGGATACAACACCATATGATTCAATCCAAGTAGTACTTAACTTTGGTAAATCTAAGTAGATCATGTTAATAGAAAAATCTTTGAAATCATATGTAACATGATCCATATACTTGGTTGAATCTTTGGTTGTTGTTTTCCATCATAAGAACATCTCTTTCAAAACTAACTTATGTTTTGGATTCAACTTCTTTACAAATCATATGTTTTCATGTTTTGTTTTATCATTGGTAAATCTTTAGTAACATGATAATCTATGATGTGTTGTATCCTTAGCATGGTTTATATTTTGAATAGATTTATTGTTTTGGATACTTCACCATTGATTCAATCAAAGTAGTACTTTATCTTTGGTAAATCTAAGTAGATCATGTTAATGAAATATGTAACATGATTCATATACTTTGTTGAATCTTTGGTTGTTGTTTTCCATCATAAGAAAATCTCTTTCAAATGTATCTTATGTTTTGGATTCAACATCATTACAAATCATATGTGTATTATTGTTTTAATGTTTCACAACTTGCCTTACTTTGATTGGTAAATCATTTTCAAGTTGTCTTTATAATTACATATGATTTGTCCCCTCTTTTCAATCAAATCTATTTTTATGTTTTGAGCTTCATTGGTGATTTGATTGACATCCCTATGCATCACATGTTTAGAGCTAATCCATTTCATACAACTTGTGTAACTTTAATATCATTAACAAGTTGTTACTTTTAACATGTGATTGCATTACTTCCTCAATCATAAATGTTTTTGAGCTAAAACTTTCAAAAGCCTTAGGCATACATTTATGAGCTTTCATTTTCAAAATGATTGAGGATCACACACACACACTTCATGTACTTTCATCTTTGCATTCATAGTGTGAGTGTGTATTAGATTTTCACTTCCATATCTGCCTAATTAAGAGGCATTGTAATGAGCTTAATTGAATCTCCATCAAGTGTATGTTAGACACTAATTTAGTAAGATAACCAACCTATGGTTGAAGAGGTTATTGCTTAGCCTATAAAAGCATAGTGTAGAGGTTGATGTTAAGCCTTGAAAAACATCAATGTAAAGGTTATTGCTTAGCCTTGGAAAGCATATTGTAAAGGTTATTGCTTAGCCTATTGAAAAGCATAAATAGTGGAAATCCGGTGGGGTGTTGGATCACAAGCCGGTAGTGGATGTAGGCATTGAGGCCGAACCACTATAAATACTTGTGTGATGGTGCTTGCTTTGTGGTGATTGTTTTCTTTAAGCTTCCGCATTTTGTTTGATAATCATCACTTGTGACTAGTTTGTTTTAAAGTAGTTAAAATTGTTAAAATTGGTCATAAAAGAAGCTCACCCTATTCACCCCCCCTCTAGGGTTCGGATCCCCATGGACTTACAAGTGGTATCAGAGCGGGTTACTCCATTTTAGGGCTTAACAACCCGGAGTTGATCCTTGCTAGATTAGAACCCTAGTGTTGTGATTTAATTGCATATCTTTTTAAAGATTTCCACTATGATTGAAAATGATATTACCCTAGCCTCATTGCACCACTCTTAGTCTTTTTCAAGTTATATCTTCTAGAGTTGGTGAGTCCTAAAAGTGATCTCTCAAGGACACCTTTTCAAGACCTTAGGTGTATTTTCAAAGGTAGACTATTTGAGTAACCTTAAGGCCTTGATACCCCTAGACCAACCTATGCTTTTTAGTTATATCTTTTTGTTGGTCATGTTACATTTGCATTTTGTTTCTTTAAAGTCACATCTATTAAAATGCAATGTTTCTTTGTGATCATTTGATTTTGTCTTCATGAACTTTTATAGTTATATCTCATGGTTTTCAAAATCCTTTGATTGCAACCTTTTCATGATGGATTTGCATTTTGATCATATAGTTATATTTCTTGTAGTGCATATCTATTCATGATCAATTGATTGTGATTACAAATGCTTTCATAGCTAGTTTTTCATGATCAATTGATGTTGGAAAATCATTTGATGTTTGTCATAGTTAGATCCTTTTTGGAAATCAAATGATTTGAAGCAACCTTAGTTTTCCATTGATTTACAAGTTATATCTTTTGATATGGAAAATTTGTAAGTGTCTATTGTTTTTACAAATTGAAAACTTTACAATAGTACACTTCTTGTTTTTCAAAATCACTTGCTCTTAATTCTATAAATGATTCTTTGTTGGAATTTCATACATTGAAGTGATTTGAAAAACTTTGGAAAATGTTCTAAGCTTTATTAGTTATATTTATAGAAGCATTTTCCTTGAATTTATTTCCTTGTGCCTAATTATGATTATATCATTTGGAAGGAAATATTTTTTACAAACAATTTGCATCTTTGCTCATTGAGTTACATTCTTTATGCAAATTGATTTTGATGTCTTACATTGCTTGGTTGGATATGGTTTCATTGATTTGCATGTTTGTGCCTAACTTGGTATATTCTCATTAATGCATTTTGATGATTGTTTATGTGCTTTATAGTAAAATCTTGTATTTGAGCTTTTTAAGTACATATGTGATTTTATGTGCTAAGTTCATTTGGTTTAAACCTCATATCCTTTTCCATTGCATTGTAAGCATTAGTACATTTGCTAAGAGTGGAGATGTTACATGATAGATTGATTCCTTTAACTTCATACCTTCTTGTGCTTAAATAGTTATATTCCTTTTTGATGATTGGTATGAGTTAGATCTTGAATGTTGATTAATCCTCTCTATGCAAATGTCAAATCGTTCTATGTATGGTTGTGTTATTTATTACATTTGTAGAAACCATACTAGAACTCAAATCCATCCTCTATGCTTTCTAGTCATTTCTTTTTGGATGGTTATGATGTTGATTCATGTATTGTCTCTAAGTGATGTCACCCTTATACATGTTTCAACTTCATAGTAGTGTTCTTGATCATATGAAACTCTTTGAAATCTATTCCTCATATTTCTATATGTTTGATGGATATCTTAGATGTTGAATTCATATGATTTTGACACTTTAGAAATTGCATGCTATACCAAGTCATATCTTTTTGCATTGCAATTTCTCTTGTTCATCACTATGCTCAATAGTCATATCTTTAAAAGTGATGAATATGCATTTATGATGCTTGATAGATTTTTGTGTTTGCCACATTCTTGCTCTTTATCATGTTATCAAATTCAATTAGTTTCAATTGGTATAATGATTGATTGATTTGATTTCTTGTGAATGTGATAAACCTTGTGTGCATTGGATTGAACTTGTTAAGTAATATGATTGTTCCATGTCACACACCATTAGCATCTTAATGTTCATGTTGCCACCTCTCTTGCTCATATAGGTATATCTCATGACCACCATGTCTATGTGTTCATTGAAAGTCCACGAGGATCCTAACCCTAGAGGGGGGGGGGGGGGGTGAATAGGGTGAGCTACAAATATGACCAATTAAGACCAATTTTAATTTCTTAACAATAACTAGTCACATGTGATGATTAACCATACAATATGCGGAAGCTAAACAAAAACAATCACCACATAGCAATCACCACAACACAATATTTATAGTGGTTCGGCCAACATGCCTACATCCACTACCGGCTTGTGAATCCAACACCCCACCGGATTTCCACTATTTATGCTTTTAACTAGGCTAAGCAATAACCCTTACAATGTTGTTTTTCTAGGCTAAACAACAACCTCTCAATGTGCTTTTCTAGGCTTAGCAATAACCTTACAATATGCTTTTCTTAGGCTAAGCAATAACCTTACAATATGCTTTTCTTAGGGTAAGCAATAACCTTACAAATCAATATTTCTCTAAGAAAGTGTTTACTCAACACTCTAAGAGATTACAATTTAAGCTCAAATAAATTGCCTCTAAATAGGCGGATATGAAAATGAAAATCCTAACTCACACAAACACTCAATGAATGCAAAGATGTATGCTTATGAAGTGTGTGTGTGAAAACTCCAATCAAGTTTAAAAGTAAGCTCAATCAATTTATGCTTAATGCAATTTGACAGTTTAAGGCATAAAAAGATATGATTGAAGTTCTATGCAAATCACTTGAACAATTACACACTTGTGAATGATTTGAGAATCTAAAGATCACAAGTTGTATGAAAGTGTTTAAGCCTAATCAAGTGATGCATGTGCAATGTTGTTTTCAAAACTAATTAGTTTAACTAAAGTTTAAATGAATGAAAACAACAAGGTAACTTTCAACCAAGACAAAGAATCATGCATTAAAGGAAATCAAAGTTTTTAGGCTAAGCATGATTAAGAAAGTTTAAAACAAAACTTGGGTTGAAATCAAAGTGATGAATCCAATCTTGAATAACAAAGATGGAGGGAAGAAAGGATTCAACACATCATTGTTATCATGCTTGAAATCATTTTCCAAAGTTTCAAATAAAGCACATAACAAATGATTAATTAAAAGTAAAACTTACTTGGAGATTTAACTTAGTTGATCCAAGCTTAAGCTTTACTTAATGACCCCTTGATGTCTCTTAGATCATCCCCTTTGTCTTCTCTCAAAGCTCCTCAAAGAAGGTTTCAAAATCTCTCACCAAAGACAAAGGAAAGAACTCATTTATATCCCCAAAACAGCCCAACGGCTAGTTTACCCGGTTAACCCCATGACAGGCCGGTTAACCGGGTAAGCCAACGGTCAGAAAAAGAGCCGTTGGCTCAGGAGCCCGGTTGACCTGCCCTGTGTGGCCGGTTAACCGGGCCTCTTGGCCGGTTGACCGGGCCTGCCCAGAATTCCCCATTTTTTGGGTTTCTTGAAGATTTTCTATGGGGATCTTTTGGCCACTTAAAATCAAGCATTTTCACATGTTTTAAATCATTCTAAGATGTATAAAAACATGAAACAAAAAGCCTAAAAGGATTCAAAGACTTTTAAAACAAAGGCTTGCTTGATTTCTTGAAAACTCTTTCTTAAAACAAATGCATCCAAGATTAAAACAAAACATGCATAAAACAATACTTTTACAACTCTTTAAAAACAATGCATGTAAACAATAAGACTTCAAGTTTATTTAAAACCAATGCAAGTGTGTAAATCAAATGATGCTTGAATGATAATGCATCCATCAAATTGCAATCTACAAAATTCCTAACAATCTCCCCCTTTGCAATTTGATGGCAAACACACTCACCACTGAAATTACACACTAAGTCTTCAGCTCCCCCTCAGCTGGACAAGGCTTGAAATCTTCTTGGATGCTTCTTCTCAAAGCTTGGGCTCTTGGACTTCAATCTTCATGATGCTTGGAGCTTGATCAACCTTCAAGCTTTCTTTCTTCTTTCTCTCTTTATCCAAGCATCTTCTTTAGCTTCCAAGCTTTCTTTCTTCTATTAGCTCTCCCCCTTTGACCATGCCTCTTTCTCCCTTTGGCAAGGTATGCATTCTCTCCCTTTGTAGAAGATCATACACAACTCTCCCCTTAGGAAGCTTGGACATTCTCTTCACCCTTTTGAGAACTTGCATAATTTCTCCCCCTTTGCCATTAAATTGCAAAGGTACCTACACACATGAAACAAGGAAAATACCATTAGTAGCACCTGTTAACAATTGAAATCGAAAATGAAATGCATAACAGGCTATCATGTGAGGTAGTAGTCTCTAAGGGCTCAAAGGCAATCCAAGGGTGAATTTGATCAAAACTAATACTTCTTATGAAGGTTTACACTCCCCCTCAATCCATTCTCTCCTTTTGTCAAACTCTTGACAAAGATTTAACTATTAGGTACAAGAAGAAGATGGTTTAACCAAGTGAGGGTCAACTTCAAAGAAAGGATTAGATTCATTTAACTATAAAGCACATATGATCAAATTACCAAAAGAGAGCTAGGTCAAATGAGAAAAGCAATCATGGATATCAATTGGACAAACAAAGAATACCAATTGAGATTTAGGATATGACTATTAACACAATCACTCTAAAATGGATGTATGAATATACCTATTAGGAAGAATCCAAATTAGAGCTATCCATGATGTGGGGTTTACTCAAACATAGCATCAATCAATATAACTTATGAAAATCATATGCTATGTAAGATTTTGAAAATCATTTCATTCAATCAATAAATATGACTTATTAAAGTGCAAATTGAGTGAAATGAAATTCAAACATGAAGCCAACCTCAACTAATAACCAACCAATATTATGAACACATAAACATGGTGGTCATGAGATATACCTATATGAGCAAAGGAGGTGGCAACATGAGCATTATGATGCTAATGGTGTGTGACATGGAACAAACATATTACTTATCAAGTTCAATCCAATGCACACAAGTTTTATCACATTCACAAGAAATCAAATCAATCAAACAATATACCAATTGAATCCAATTGAATTTGATAACATGATAAAGAGCAAGAATGTGACAAAATTCCATCAAGCATCATAAATGCATATTCATCACTTTTAAAGATATAACTATTGAGTATAGTGATGAACAAGATAAATTGCAATGCACAAGGATATGACTTTGAAATGCATGCAATTTATAAAGTGACTAAATCATATGAATTCAACTTCTAAGTTATCCATCAAACACATAGAAATATGAGGAATGGATTTCAAAGAGTTTCATATGATCAAGATCACT
Organism: Cinnamomum chago; assembly: GCA_038049695.1. NCBI lineage: Eukaryota > Viridiplantae > Streptophyta > Magnoliopsida > Laurales > Lauraceae > Cinnamomum > Cinnamomum chago. The sequence goes on from CP142456.1 coordinate 50,383,041, forward strand.
ACTATGAAGTTGAGACATGTATAAGGATGCAATCACTTAGAGACAATACATGAATCAACATCATAACCATCCAAAAAGATATGACTAGGAGGCATAGAGGATGGATTTGAGTTCTAGTATGGTTTCTACAAATATAATAAGATCACAACCATACATAGAACCAAAAGTCATTTGCATATAAAAAGAATGTAAAAAAACAAGCAAGGATGCAAACAACATACATTTCCATTTCTAAGATAATGAAACCAAAAGAAAAGGAAATGAACACATGGAACATGCTTTGATGAATATGACTAATGATGTTATAGAGCATTTCCATTCAAACAATCTTCAAATCATTTTGAAAAACAAAATCCAACAATGAGCATAAAAAGAATGATTTTGAAGATCAATTTTCAACATTGTATTTTAAAAGATATAACTTAATTGAAACACATACAAGTTGATTTTTCAAAACAATGTTCTCCATATAAAAGTATAACTTAGAAATCCATGGAAAACTTAAGTTGATTCAAATCATTTGTTCAAATAATATTACTATGACATCTACACAAATGATTTTGCAACAACAATTGATCATGAATAAATTAGCTATGAAAGCTTTTAAAGTCACAATCAATTAATCATGTAGAAATGCAATGCAAAACTTATGAGTGCAAAAAGCAAATCAAACAAGATGAATTTATAATCAAAAGATTTTGAAAACCATGATATGTAACAAGAATGGTGCATGAAGACAAAATCAATTGATCATAATGAAGCAATGCATTTTATGAAATGTAACTAAGAGAAAACAAAATGCAAATGCTGTTAGGGATTTTGTAATTGCAATTTGATGGATGCATTTGCACTTTAGCATCATTTGATATTTCACACATGCATTGATTTAAAATACCTTGAAATCTAGTTTTATACATGCATTGGTTTTTAGATTTGGAAAAGTTTTTGGTTTATGCATGTTTTGGTCATAAACTTGGATGCATTGGTTTTAGAACCCAAAACTCTTTTGAAAACCTAATTCCTTGTGCATTATATTTGGAAAATCATCTTGTGAATTTAGGTTTGAGCTTTGCATACATTCATTACAAAAAGAATCATTTTTGTATGCATTTTCATTTGAAAAGAGTTTTATCAAATCAAGCTAGCCTTCGGTTTTAAACTTTTGAATCATTTTAGGCTTTGTGTTTTTCATGTTTTTAAACATCTTAGAATGTCTTAAAACATGTTATTTAAGCTTGATTGAGTGGCCCAAAGATCCCTCAAAGAAATACTTTGAATTGGAAAAAAGTTGGTTTTTTGGCCCCAGGGACTCGCCCGGCAGTGTCGCCGGTCGACCGAGACCTGTGTCTCGGTCGACCGAGGACACTGCAGGGTGTCTGTACAGTTTCTGAACTGTAAGCCTCCAACGGTCATTTTTATGACCGTTGTGCTTTCTCGGTCGACCGAGACCCCTTTGCCGGTCGACCGAGGACTAGCCGTTGGCAACTTTTTGGCTATAAAGTCCATTCATTTCCAACCTTTTTCAAGGCTTGACACATGAACTTTTGAGAGCATTTTGGAGCCAAAGAAAGGGGAAGAAGTTGGAAAGGCTAGAGGGCCATTTGGAAATCAAATTCTTGAGATTTAAAAAGGTAGACCTTACTTATCATTTTGATTTCCATTAAAAGTAGAATCAATGCATGGTTAAATCTTTGTATTTTCATATTTGCATGATTTCTAGCTTTTAAAGAGTTGTGTTGCAAACTCTAAATCATCCTTGGTAAATTAGATTAGTTTGCAAACTCTCTTAACTAAATCACATGCTTTCTTAGACTTTTACATTCATACAACTTGTTTAGTTCATTTCTTAAAGTTGTTTGAATTTCTCATGTGATTAGTTTTCTCTTCAATCATCATTTTATAAGCTTTGATTTTAAAATGCATCATGCATTCATTTAAGAGCTTCTTTGTTGAGATTGATTGAAGAAACACATTCATACACTTGTGCACACACTTTAACTTATTTGAGTGTATGTTTGTTATTTGTTTTAAACTTTCATATCCGCCTATTTAGAGGCAAATTTATTTGAGCCTAAAATTGTATCTCTTAGAGTGATCTTTTGTGAAGACACTTTCTTAGAGAAATCTTGATTTGTAAAGGTTATTGCTTAGCCTAAGAAAAGCATTGTGTAAGGTTATTGCTTAGCCTTTGAAAAGCATCTTGTAAGGTTATTGCTTAGCCTAAGAAAAGCATTTTGTAAAGGTTATTGCTAAGCCTAGAAAAGCACATTGAGAGGTTGTTGTTTAGCCTTGAAAAACAACATTGTAAGGGTTATTGCTTAGCCTAGTAAAAAGCATAAATAGTGGAAATCCGGTGGGGTGATTGGATCACAAGCCGGTAGTGGATGTAGGCATTGAGGCCGAACCACTATAAATATTGTGTTGTGGTGATTGCTATGTGGTGATTGATTTTGTATTAGCTTCCGCATTTTGATTGTTTATCATCACATGTGACTAGTTTAAGTTAAGAAGTTAAAATTGGTCATAGTTGTAGCTCACCCTATTCACCCCCCCCCCCCTCTAGGGTTAGGATCCTCGTGGACTTTCAATTGGTATCAGAGCCAAGTGCTCTAATCCCTTAGGATCAAGTGTTTGGAACTCTTGATTAGGTGTAAAAACCTAGAGTTTAAACCCTAGTGTTGTGCTTCCTTGAAAATCATTAGAATGGACTCCACTATGCTAGATCTTTTAGATTCTTCTAGACCCCTCATTCCTCCTTCTATTGGAGATTCAAACTTTCAATCTAATGAATCTCAATGTGACATAAAAGAGGAAGAAAATGATGAAGATGAAGATGATCTTCAACAAGCCTATAATGAATTATATACATTATCTTCCAAGCTTGATAAGAGAAATAAAAGTTTAAGAGAAGAATCTATGAAACTAAACAAAGAGCTAGTCTCTTCAAAAGATGAACTTAGAGAGAAAGAAGAAGTAATAAATTGTGTAGAATCTAAGTTCATGATCTCTATGAATAATCTATCTAACATTCAAGATGAACTAAATGAATTAAAGATGGATTATGATAAAGTCAATAAGGAAAATTTAATTCTAAGAGATCAAATAAAAAGGCAAGACAAAGACTTTAACAACTTAGAAGCCAAGTTGATTAAAAGTAAGTTAAAAACACAAGAACTTGGATCTAAAGTTGTTAATGAACTAAAACATGAATTAAAACTTGCCAATGAAGAGATAAGCAAACATAAGGATATTGAAAATGAACTTTCAAAAGTTAAAAATGAAAATTCCATCCTTATAACCAAAGTCACTCAACTTGAAGTTTACAAACAAAAGTATGAGTGCAAGTTTATCCAAAGTGAAGAAAGACTTGAAAAATTATTTAAATTGGGTAAACCTCATGGAGATAGGACGGGTCTTGGATTTAATAGGAATATGTTACATGACCCTAAATTCACCAACACTTTTGTGAAAGGTGAGTCCTCATTCTCTAGCACTCTTTCTCCTTTGCCCAAAACCAAATGTAATTTTTGTGGCATTGAAGGACATTTTATGTTTGAGTGAAAACTAAGAAAAAGAAGCCATGTGTCTAAACCCATCTTTGAAATCAAGAAGGTAGAATCTAAATCTATGAAGGGTAAGACACTTAAAAACAAAGAAGACTCCAAAAAGACTAAACAAGTTAAATCATTTAAAATGGAGTCTCCTAAGATAGATTCTAAAAAGCTTAATCAAGTTAAAACAAGCTTGACAGAATCTAAGAACAAGAAGCTTCTCTCTTTTCCTCCTTTAACCTTAGAAATGAAAGAGTTCATGAAAAAGATTGAAAAGTTAAAATTAAAGTTCAAAAGGCAAAAAGAGGGAGGAAAAGTTAAAAGAAATGAGAAGGTTAACAAGAAAACAAATCAATCCCCTATGAAACAAACACACCAACTCTCTAAGACTAATCATCAATCTAAAATAGTCAAACCTCAAAGATTTGATGTTAAGTCTAAAAGAATTCAATCTCTATCTCCTTTAGTTGGTGGAATTTCCAAAGTAGTCTCCAAAGCCCAAGACCTTAGGTGGATACCTAAAGTTAGATACTTAGACAAACCTTAAGGCCTTGAACCCCTTGACCAACCTATTCTTAATAGTTAAATCTCCTTGTTGGTCAAGTTGCATTTGCATTTTGTTTTCTTTTAGTTACATTTATTTTAATGCATTGCATTTCTTTATGATCAATTGATTTTGTTTTCATACACCATTCTAAGTTACACTTCATGGTTTTCAAAATCATTTGTTTATAATCTCATCATGTTTGATTTGCTTTTTGCTCACATTTGCATTTCTACATGATCAATTGATTATGATTTCAAAAGCTTTCATAGCTAGATTTTTCATGATCAATTGTTATTGAATCATTTGTGTATATGTCATAGTAAGATTATTTGAACAAATGATTTGAATCAATTCAAGTTTTCCATGGATTTATAAGTTATACTTTTATATGGAGAACATTGTTTTGAATATTCAACTTGTATGTGTTTCTTTTAAGTTATATCTTTTAAAATACATGTTGAAAATTGATCTTCAAAATCATTCCTTTTATGCCCATTGTTGGATTTTGTTTATCAAAATGATTTGAAGATTGGTTGAATGGAAATGCTCCATAACATCATTAGTTATAATCTTTTAAGCATGTTCCATGTTCTCATTTCCTTTTCTTTTGGTTTCATTATATTAGAAATGGAAATGTATGTTGTTTGCATCCTTGCTTGTTTATTTACATTCTTTTTATATGCAAATGACTATTGGTTCCATGTATGGTTGTGATCTTAGTAATATGTGTAGAAACCATACTTGAACCCAAATCCATCCTCTATGCCTTCTAGTCATTTCTTTTTGGATGGTTATGATGTTGATTCATGTAGATTTTCTTGATGTCATCCTTATACATGTTTCAACTTCATAAGTAGTGTTCTTAATCATATGAATCTCTTTGAAATCCATTCCTTGCATTTATGTTGGTTGATGGATATCTTAGTAGTTGAATTCATATGATTTGGACACTTTGGAAATTGCATGCATTACCTAGTAATATCCTTTTGCATTCCAATTTACCTTGTTCATCACTATGCTCAATAGTTATATCCTTAAAAGTGATGAATATGCATTTATGATGCTTGATGGGATTTTGGGTTTATCACATCCTTGCTTTTAATCATGTTGTCATATTCAATTGGTTTCATTTGGTATAACTTTCCATTGATTTCATATCCAATTGATATCTTATCTTGTGTATGTGATAGACCTTGTGTACATTGGATTGATCTTGATAGTTATATGTTTTCATTCCATGTCACATTCCATTAGCATCATAATGTTCATGTTTGCCACCTCTCATGCTCATATAGGTATATCTCATGACCACCATGTTTATGTGTTCATAATATTGGTTGGTTATTAGTTGAGGTTGGCTTCATGTTTGAATTTCATTTCACTCAATTTGCACTTTAATAAGTCATATTTTTTTATTGAATGAAATGATTTTCAAAACTTTCATAGCATATGATTTTCATAGTTATATTGATTGATGCTATGTTTGAGTAAACCCCATATCATGGATAGCTCTAATTTGGATTTCTCATAATAGTTGTACTTTTAAATCCATTTTAGAGTGATTGAGTTTATAGTCACATCCTTTAATCTCAACTGATATGTTTATTTCAATTGGTATCCATGATCGTTAATGACCTTGCTCTCTTTTGGTAATTTGATCATATGAGCTTTATAGTTAAATGAATCTAATCCTTTCCTTGAAGTTGACCCTCACTTGGTTAAACCATCTACTTCTTGTATTTAATAGTTATATCTTGTCAAAGTTTGACAAAAGAAGATAATGGATTGAGGGGGAGTGTAAACCTTCATAGGAAGTATTAGTTTTGATCAAATTCACCCTTGGATTGCCTTTGAGCCCTTAGAGATAACTTACATACATGATAGCCTGTTATGAATTTCATTTTCGATTTCATTTGTTAACAGGTGCTACTAAAGGTATTCTTCTTGTCTCATGTGTGTAGGTACCTTTGCAATTTAATGTCAAAGGGGGAGAGAGAGTTCAAGTGTGACTCAAAGATCTCCTACTCTTCAAAGGGGGAGAGAGTTCGAGAGTTCAAGTACTCGAAGATCTCCTATCCATCAAAGGGGGAGAAAGAACTCAAGTTCTCAAAGGGTGAAGAGAATGTCCAAGCTTCCTAAGGAGAGTTGTGTATGATCTTCTACAAAGGGAGAGAATGCATACCTTGCCAAAGGGAGAGAGAGGCATGGTCAAAGGGGGAGAGCAAATAGAAGAAAGAAAGCTTGGAGCTAAAGGAGATGCTTGGATAAAGAAAGAAAGAAGAAAGAAAGCTTGAAGAATGATCAAGCTCCAAGCATCAAGAAGATTGAAGAAAAGAGCTCAAGAGCCCAAGCTAAGAGAAGAAGCATCCAAGAAGATTTCAAGACTTGTACAGCTGAGGGGGAGCTGAAGACCTTGATGTGTAATTTCTATGATGAGTAAGTTGCCATCAAATTGCAAAGGGGGAGATTGTTAGGGATTTTGTAATTGCAATTTGATGGATGCATTTGCACTTTAGCATCATTTGATATTTCACACATGCATTGATTTAAAATACCTTGAAATCTAGTTTTATACATGCATTGGTTTTTAGATTTGGAAAAGTTTTTGGTTTATGCATGTTTTGGTCATAAACTTGGATGCATTGGTTTTAGAACCCAAAACTCTTTTGAAAACCTAATTCCTTGTGCATTATATTTGGAAAATCATCTTGTGAATTTAGGTTTGAGCTTTGCATACATTCATTACAAAAAGAATCATTTTTGTATGCATTTTCATTTGAAAAGAGTTTTATCAAATCAAGCTAGCCTTCGGTTTTAAACTTTTGAATCATTTTAGGCTTTGTGTTTTTCATGTTTTTAAACATCTTAGAATGTCTTAAAACATGTTATTTAAGCTTGATTGAGTGGCCCAAAGATCCCTCAAAGAAATACTTTGAATTGGAAAAAAGTTGGTTTTTTGGCCCCAGGGACTCGCCCGGCAGTGTCGCCGGTCGACCGAGACCTGTGTCTCGGTCGACCGAGGACACTGCAGGGTGTCTGTACAGTTTCTGAACTGTAAGCCTCCAACGGTCATTTTTATGACCGTTGTGCTTTCTCGGTCGACCGAGACCCCTTTGCCGGTCGACCTAGGACTAGCCGTTGGCAACTTTTTGGCTATAAAGTCCATTCATTTCCAACCTTTTTCAAGGCTTGACACATGAACTTTTGAGAGCATTTTGGAGCCAAAGAAAGGGGAAGAAGTTGGAAAGGCTAGAGGGCCATTTGGAAATCAAATGCTTGAGATTTAAAAAGGTAGACCTTACTTATCATTTTGATTTCCATTAAAAGTAGAATCAATGCATGGTTAAATCTTTGTATTTTCATATTTGCATGATTTCTAGCTTTTAAAGAGTTGTGTTGCAAACTCTAAATCATCCTTGGTAAATTAGATTAGTTTGCAAACTCTCTTAACTAAATCACATGCTTTCTTAGACTTTTACATTCATACAACTTGTTTAGTTCATTTCTTAAAGTTGTTTGAATTTCTCATGTGATTAGTTTTCTCTTCAATCATCATTTTATAAGCTTTGATTTTAAAATGCATCATGCATTCATTTAAGAGCTTCTTTGTTGAGATTGATTGAAGAAACACATTCATACACTTGTGCACACACTTTAACTTATTTGAGTGTATGTTTGTTATTTGTTTTAAACTTTCATATCCGCCTATTTAGAGGCAAATTTATTTGAGCCTAAAATTGTATCTCTTAGAGTGATCTTTTGTGAAGACACTTTCTTAGAGAAATCTTGATTTGTAAAGGTTATTGCTTAGCCTAAGAAAAGCATTGTGTAAGGTTATTGCTTAGCCTTTGAAAAGCATCTTGTAAGGTTATTGCTTAGCCTAAGAAAAGCATTTTGTAAAGGTTATTGCTAAGCCTAGAAAAGCACATTGAGAGGTTGTTGTTTAGCCTTGAAAAACAACATTGTAAGGGTTATTGCTTAGCCTAGTAAAAAGCATAAATAGTGGAAATCCGGTGGGGTGATTGGATCACAAGCCGGTAGTGGATGTAGGCATTGAGGCCGAACCACTATAAATATTGTGTTGTGGTGATTGCTATGTGGTGATTGATTTTGTATTAGCTTCCGCATTTTGATTGTTTATCATCACATGTGACTAGTTTAAGTTAAGAAGTTAAAATTGGTCATAGTTGTAGCTCACCCTATTCACCCCCCCCCCCCCTCTAGGGTTAGGATCCTCGTGGAATTTCAAATGCAACATGACCAACAAAGTGATTTAACTAATAAAGAATAGGTTGGTCAAGAGGTTCAAGGCCTTTAAGGTTTGTCTAAGTGAATAACTTTAGGAATCCACCTAAGGTCTTGAGAGGGTTGAGCTTTGAGGTCTAGTTTGGGGTTCTCACCAACTAAAGAAGATTTGACTTGATAAATTTTCAACTTAAACTTATCACCAAGATATTTAGGTTTGACTAAATTTAGCTTAGATTGGTGATTAGTCTTTTGATGTTGGTGAGTTTGATTCTTAGGGGATTGCTTCACTTTTCTTTTCTTCTTATTTTCTACCTTTACTTGACTTTTGAATTTTAGATTTAACTTAGCAACTTTCCTCAAAAGTGCTTTCATGTTTTGACTTAAGGGAGGTAGGTTGAGAAGCTTTTTGTTTATAGATTCTTTTAAGCTAGGTTTGACTTGTTTAACCTTTTTAGAATCTATCTTAGGAGACTCCATTTTAATTGATTTCACTTGTTTAAGTTTTATGGAGTCTTCCTTGGTTTTTAGTGTCTTACCCTTCAAGTTTGATTTTACTTTCTTTGGTTCAAAGATGGGATTAGACACATTGCTTCTTCTTAGTTTGCACTCAAACCTAAAGTGTCCTTCAATGCCACAAAAATTACATTTAGACATGGGCAAAGAAGTGTGAGTGCTAGAGAATGAGGACTCACCTTTCACAAAGGTGTTGGTGAATTTAGGGTCATATGACATATTCCTATTAAATCCAAGACCCGTCCTATCTCCATGTGATTTACCCAATTTAAATAATTTTTCAAGTCTTTCTTCACTTCGGGTAAACTTGCACTCATACTTTTGTTTATATCCTTCAAGTTGAGTGACTTTGGTTATAAGGATTGAATTTTCAAGTTTGACTTTAGAAAGCTCATTTTCAATTTCCTTATATTTGCTTAGCTCTTCATTGGCAAGTTTTAATTCAAGCTTTAGTTCATTAACAACATTAGATCCAAGCTCTTGGGTTTTTAACTTACTTTTAATCAACTTGGTTTCTAAGTTGTTAAAGTCTTTGTCTTGCCTTTTTATTTGATCTCTTAGAATTAAATTTTCTTTATTGACATTATCATAATCCATCTTTAATTCTTTTAGTTCATCTTGAATGTTAGATAGATTATTTAAAGAGATCATGAACTTAGATTCTACACAATTTATAAATTCATCTTTTTCTCTAAGTTCATTTTTAGAAGAGTCTAATTCTTGGTTTAGTCTTATAGATTCTTCTTTTAATCTTTTATTTTTCTTGGAAACCTCTAAGGACCATGTGTACAATTCCTCATAGGCTTCAAGTTCATCAAATTCTTCTTCTTTTAATTTAAGTTGAGATTCTTTAATTTCAATGTTTGAATCTCCATAAGAAGGAAGTGTTAGGAATTTTGTAGATTGCAATTTGATGGATGCATAATCATTCAAGCATCATTTGATTTAAACACACTTGCATTGTTTTAGATAAACTTGAAATCTTGGTTTATACATGCATGGTTTTTAAGAGTTGTAAAAGTTTTGATTTATGCATGTTTTGTTTTCAATCTTGGATGCATTTGTTTTAAGAAAGAGTTTTCAAGAAATCAAGCAAGCCTTTGTTTTAAAAGTCTTTGAATCCTTTTAGGCTTTTTGTTTCATGTTTTTATACATCTTAGAATGATTTAAAACATGTGAAAATGCTTGATTTTAATGGCCCAAAAGATCCCCAAAGAAAATCTTCAAGAAACCCAAAAAATGGGAAATTCTGGGCAGGCCCGGTCAACCGGCCATGTGTGGCCGGTCAACCGGCCAAGAGGCCCGGTTAACCGGCCACACAGGGCAGGTCAACCGGGCTGGCACAACGGCTCTTTTTATGACCGTTGTGCTTGGCCGGTCAACCGGCCTGTCATGGCCGGTCAACCGGCTAAACTAGCCGTTGGGGCTGTTTTGGCTATAAAAATGAGTTCTTTCCCTTTCCAAAAGTTGGGAATTCTTAACCCCTCCTTGAGAGGATTTGAGGCATATCAAAAGGGAAAAGAACCAAGGGATGAAGGGGATGATTAGGAAAGCTAAAGCTTGGATTAATGAAGTTAAACCACCAAGTAGGCTCTTCCTTCCTTAATCATATGTTTGCATGCTTTTGTTTTATTTTTGGTAAATCATTTCTAGCATGTTAAACTATGTTTGTGTTGTATCCTTAACATATTTTATGTTTTGAGTTGATTTATTGTTTTGGATACAACACCATATGATTCAATCCAAGTAGTACTTAACTTTGGTAAATCTAAGTAGATCATGTTAATGAAAGAACCTTTGAAATCATATGTAACATGATCCATATACTTGGTTGAATCTTTGGTTGTTGTTTTCCATCATAAGAACATCTCTTTCAAAACTAACTTATGTTTTGGATTCAACTTCTTTACAAATCATATGTTTTCATGTTTTGTTTTATCATTGGTAAATCTTAGTAACATGTTAACCTATGATGTGTTGTATCCTTAGCATGTGTTATATTTTGAATAGATCTATTGTTTTGGATACATCACCATTGATTCATCAAAGTAGTACTTTATCTTTGGTAAATCTAAGTAGATCATGTTAATGAAATATGTAACATGATTCATATACTTTGTTGAATCATTGGTTGTTGTTTTTCCATCATAAGAAAATCTCTCTCAAATGTATCTTATGTTTTGGATCCAACATCATTACAAATCATATGTGTGTTATTGTTTTAAAGTTTCACAACTTGCCTTTCTTTGATAGGTAAATCTTTTTCAAGTTGTATTTATAATTACATATGATTTGTCCCCTCTTTTCAATCAAACCTATTTTTTATGTTTTGAGCTTCATGTTGATTTGATTGACATCCCTATGCATCACATGTTTAGAGCTAATCCATTTCATACAACTTGTGTAACTTTGATATCATTAACAAGTTGTTACTTTTAACATGTGATTGCATTACTTCCTCAATCATAAATGTTTTTGAGCTAAAACTTTCAAAAGCCTTAGGCATACATTTATGAGCTTTCATTTTCTAAATGATTGAGGACCGCACACACACACTTCATATACTTTCATCTTTGCATTCATAGTGTGAGTGTGTATTAGTTTTTCACTTCCATATCCGCCTAATTAAGAGGCAATGTAATGAGCTTAATAGAATCTCCATCAAGTGTATGTAAGACACTAACTTAGTGAGATAACCAACCTTGTGGTTGAAGAGGTTATTGCTTAGCCTATAAAAGCATAATGGATAGGTTGATGTTAAGCCTTGAAAAACATCAATGTAAAGGTTATTGCTTAGCCTTGGAAAGCATATTGTAAAGGTTATTGCTTAGCCTATTGAAAAGCATAAATAGTGGAAATCCGGTGGGGTGTTGGATCACAAGCCGGTAGTGGATGTAGGCATTGAGGCCGAACCACTATAAATCCTTGTGTGATGGTGCTTGCTTTGTGGTGATTGTTTTCTTTTAGCTTCCGCATTTTGTTTGATAATCATCACTTGTGACTAGGTTGTTTTAAAGAAGTTAAAATTGTTAAAATTGGTCATAAAAGAAGCTCACCCTATTCACCCCCCCTCTAGGGTTCGGATCCCCATGGACTTACAAGTGGTATCAGAGCGGGTTACTCCATTTTAGGGCTTAACAACCCGGAGTTGATCCTTGCTAGATTTGAACCCTAGTGTTGTATTTATTGCATATCTTTTTAAAGATTTCCACTATATTTGAAAATAATATTTTCCCTAGCCTCTTTGCACCACTCTAAGACTTTTCTAAGTTATATCTTCTAGAGTTGGTGAGTCCTCAAAGTGATCTCTCAAGGACACCTTTTCAAGACCTTAGGTGTATTTTCAAAGGTAGACTATTTGAGTAACCTTAAGGCCTTGATACCCCTAGACCAACCTATGCTTTTTAGTTATATCTTTTTGTTGGTCATGATACATTTGCATTTTGTTTCTTTAGAGTCACATCTTTTAAAATGCAATGTTTTTTTGTGATCATTTGATTTTGACTTCATGAACCTTTTAAGTTATATCTCATGGTTTTCAAAATCCTTTGATTGCAATTTTTCATGATGGATTTGCATTTTGTTCATGTAGTTATATCTATTGTAATGCATATCTATTCATGATCAATTGATTGTGATTACAAATGCTTTCATAGCTAGTTTTTCATGATCAATTGATGTTGGAAAATCATTTGATGTTTGTCATAGTTAGATCCTTGTTGGAAATCAAATGATTTGAATCTATTTAAGTTTTCCATTGATTTACAAGTTATATCTTTTGATATGGAAAATTTGTAAGTGTCTATTGTTATTACAAATTGAAAACTTTACAATAGTACACTTCTTGTTTTTCAAAATCACTTGCTCTTAATTCTATAAATGATTCTTTGTTGGAATTTCATACATTGAAGTGATTTGAAAAACTTTGGAAAATGTTCTAAGCTTTATTAGTTATATTTATAGAAGCATTTTCCTTGAATTTATTTCCTTGTGCTTAACTATGATTATATCATTTGGAAGGAAATAATTTTTACAAACAATTTGCATCTTTGCTCATTTAGTGACATTCCTTATGCAAATTGATTTTGTTGTCTTACATTGCATGGTTGGATATGGTTTCATTGATTTGCATGTTTGTGCCTTATCTTGGTAGGTTTTCATTAATGCAAATTGATGAGTGTTTATGTGCTTTATAGTAAAATCTTGTATTTGAGCTTTTTAAGTGCATTTGTGATTTAATGTACTAAGTTCATTTGGTTTAGACCTCATATCCTTTTTCATTGCATTGTAAGCTTAGTACATTTGCTAAGAGTGGAGATGTTACATGATAGATTGATTCTTTTAACTTCATACCTTCTTGTGCTTAAATAGTTATATTCTTTTTAATGATTGGTATGAGTTAGATCTTGAGTGTTGATTAATCCTCTCTATGCAAATGTCAAATTGTTCTATGTATGGTTGTGTTATTTATTATATTTGTAGAAACCATACTAGAACTCAAATCCATCCTCTATGCTTTATAGTCTTTTCTTTTTGGATGGTTATGATGTTGATTCATGTATATTCTCTAAGTGATATCATCCTTAGACATGTTTCAACTTCATAGTAGTGATCTTGATCATATGAAACTCTTTGAAATCCATTCCTCATATTTCTATGTGTTTGATGGATAACTTAGATGTTGAATTCATATGATTTAGTCACTTTTTAAATTGCATGCATTTCAAAGTCATATCCTTGTGCATTGCAATTTATCTTGTTCATCACTATGCTCTTTAGTTATATCTTTAAAAGTGATGAATATGCATTTATGATGCTTGATGGAATTTTGTCACATTCTTGCTCTTTATCATGTTATCAAATTCAATTGGATTCAATTGGTATAATGTTTGATTGATTTGATTTCTTGTGAATGTGATAAACCTTGTGTGCATTGGATTGAACTTGATAAGTAATATGATTGTTCCATGTCACACACCGTTAGCATCATAATGCTCATGTTGCCACCTCCTTTGCTCATATAGGTATATCTCATGTCCACCATGTTTATGTGTTCATAATATTGGTTGGTTATTAGTTGAGGTTGGCTTCATGTTTGAATTTCATTTCACTCTTTCTTGCACTTTAATAGTCATATTTAGTGATTGAATGAAATGAGTTCAAAACCTTACATAGCATATGATTTTCATAAGTTATATTGATTGATGCTATGTTTGAGTAAACCCCATTGCTTCATGGATAGCTCTAATTTGGATTTTTCCTAATAGGTATATTTTAAAATCCATTTTAGAGTGATTATGCTTAATAGTCATATCCTTAAATCTCAATTGGTACTCTTTGTTTTTCCAATTGATATCCATGATTGCTTTTCTCTTTAGACCTAGCTATCTTTTGGCAATTTGATCATATTGAGCTTTATAGTTATATGAACCTAATCCTGTCCTTGAAGTTGACCCTCATTTGGTTAAACCATCTTCTTCTTGCATCTAATAGTTAAATCTTGTCAAGAGTTTGACAAAAGAAGAGAATGGATTGAGGGGGAGTGTAAACCTTCATAGGAAGTATTAGTTTTGATCAAATTGACCCTAGGATTGCCTTTGAACCCTTAGAGACTACTACCTCACATGATAGCCTGTTATGTATTTCATTTTCGATTTCATTTGTTAACAGGTGCTACTAAAGGTATTTTCTTTGTTTCATGTGTGTAGGTACCTTTGCAATTTAATGGCAAAGGGGGAGAAATTATGCAAGTTCTCAAAAGGGTGAAGAGAAAGTCCAAGCTTCCAAAGGGGAGAGTTGTGTATGATCTTCTACAAAGGGAGAGAATGCATACCTTGCCAAAGGGAGAAAGAGGCATGGTCAAAGGGGGAGAGCTAATAGAAGAAAGAAAGCTTGGAAGCTAAAGAAGATGCTTGGATAAAGAAAGAAAGAAGAAAAAGAAAGCTTGAAGGTTGATCAAGCTCCAAGCATCATGAAGATTGAAGCCCAAGAGCCCAAGCTATGAGAAGAAGCATCCAAGAAGATTTCAAGCCTTGTCCAGCTGAGGGGGAGCTGAAGACTAAGTGTGTAATTTCAGTGGTGAGTGTGTTTGCCATCAAATTGCAAAGGGGGAGATTGTTAGGAATTTTGTAGATTGCAATTTGATGGATGCATAATCATTCAAGCATCATTTGATTTAAACACACTTGCATTGTTTTAGATAAACTTGAAATCTTGGTTTATACATGCATGGTTTTTAAGAGTTGTAAAAGTTTTGATTTATGCATGTTTTGTTTTCAATCTTGGATGCATTTGTTTTAAGAAAGAGTTTTCAAGAAATCAAGCAAGCCTTTGTTTTAAAAGTCTTTGAATCCTTTTAGGCTTTTTGTTTCATGTTTTTATACATCTTAGAATGATTTAAAACATGTGAAAATGCTTGATTTTAATGGCCCAAAAGATCCCCAAAGAAAATCTTCAAGAAACCCAAAAAATGGGAAATTCTGGGCAGGCCCGGTCAACCGGCCATGTGTGGCCGGTCAACCGGCCAAGAGGCCCGGTTAACCGGCCACACAGGGCAGGTCAACCGGGCTGGCACAACGGCTCTTTTTATGACCGTTGTGCTTGGCCGGTCAACCGGCCTGTCATGGCCGGTCAACCGGCTAAACTAGCCGTTGGGGCTGTTTTGGCTATAAAAATGAGTTCTTTCCCTTTCCAAAAGTTGGGAATTCTTAACCCCTCCTTGAGAGGATTTGAGGCATATCAAAAGGGAAAAGAACCAAGGGATGAAGGGGATGATTAGGAAAGCTAAAGCTTGGATTAATGAAGTTAAACCACCAAGTAGGCTCTTCCTTCCTTAATCATATGTTTGCATGCTTTTGTTTTATTTTTGGTAAATCATTTCTAGCATGTTAAACTATGTTTGTGTTGTATCCTTAACATATTTTATGTTTTGAGTTGATTTATTGTTTTGGATACAACACCATATGATTCAATCCAAGTAGTACTTAACTTTGGTAAATCTAAGTAGATCATGTTAATGAAAGAACCTTTGAAATCATATGTAACATGATCCATATACTTGGTTGAATCTTTGGTTGTTGTTTTCCATCATAAGAACATCTCTTTCAAAACTAACTTATGTTTTGGATTCAACTTCTTTACAAATCATATGTTTTCATGTTTTGTTTTATCATTGGTAAATCTTAGTAACATGTTAACCTATGATGTGTTGTATCCTTAGCATGTGTTATATTTTGAATAGATCTATTGTTTTGGATACATCACCATTGATTCATCAAAGTAGTACTTTATCTTTGGTAAATCTAAGTAGATCATGTTAATGAAATATGTAACATGATTCATATACTTTGTTGAATCATTGGTTGTTGTTTTTCCATCATAAGAAAATCTCTCTCAAATGTATCTTATGTTTTGGATCCAACATCATTACAAATCATATGTGTGTTATTGTTTTAAAGTTTCACAACTTGCCTTTCTTTGATAGGTAAATCTTTTTCAAGTTGTATTTATAATTACATATGATTTGTCCCCTCTTTTCAATCAAACCTATTTTTTATGTTTTGAGCTTCATGTTGATTTGATTGACATCCCTATGCATCACATGTTTAGAGCTAATCCATTTCATACAACTTGTGTAACTTTGATATCATTAACAAGTTGTTACTTTTAACATGTGATTGCATTACTTCCTCAATCATAAATGTTTTTGAGCTAAAACTTTCAAAAGCCTTAGGCATACATTTATGAGCTTTCATTTTCTAAATGATTGAGGACCGCACACACACACTTCATATACTTTCATCTTTGCATTCATAGTGTGAGTGTGTATTAGTTTTTCACTTCCATATCCGCCTAATTAAGAGGCAATGTAATGAGCTTAATAGAATCTCCATCAAGTGTATGTAAGACACTAACTTAGTGAGATAACCAACCTTGTGGTTGAAGAGGTTATTGCTTAGCCTATAAAAGCATAATGGATAGGTTGATGTTAAGCCTTGAAAAACATCAATGTAAAGGTTATTGCTTAGCCTTGGAAAGCATATTGTAAAGGTTATTGCTTAGCCTATTGAAAAGCATAAATAGTGGAAATCCGGTGGGGTGTTGGATCACAAGCCGGTAGTGGATGTAGGCATTGAGGCCGAACCACTATAAATCCTTGTGTGATGGTGCTTGCTTTGTGGTGATTGTTTTCTTTTAGCTTCCGCATTTTGTTTGATAATCATCACTTGTGACTAGGTTGTTTTAAAGAAGTTAAAATTGTTAAAATTGGTCATAAAAGAAGCTCACCCTATTCACCCCCCCTCTAGGGTTCGGATCCCCATGGACTTACAGGAAGAGTGAGGGGTCTAGAAGAATCTACAAGATCTAGCATAGTGGAGTCCATTCTAATGATTTTCAAATAAGCACAACTCTAGGGTTTTAACTCTAGGTTTTTACACCTAATCAAGAGTTCCAAACACTTGATCCTAAGGGATAGAGCACTTGGCTCTGATACCAATTGAAAGTCCACGAGGATCCTAACCCTAGAGGGGGGGGGGGGGTGAATAGGGTGAGCTACAAATATGACCAATTAAGACCAATTTTAATTTCTTAACAATAACTAGTCACATGTGATGATTAACCATACAATATGCGGAAGCTAAACAAAAACAATCACCACATAGCAATCACCACAACACAATATTTATAGTGGTTCGGCCAACATGCCTACATCCACTACCGGCTTGTGAATCCAACACCCCATCGGATTTCCACTATTTATGCTTTTAACTAGGCTAAGCAATAACCCTTACAATGTTGTTTTTCTAGGCTAAACAACAACCTCTCAATGTGCTTTTCTAGGCTTAGCAATAACCTTACAATATGCTTTTCTTAGGCTAAGCAATAACCTTACAATATGCTTTTCTTAGGGTAAGCAATAACCTTACAAATCAATATTTCTCTAAGAAAGTGTTTACTCAACACTCTAAGAGATTACAATTTAAGCTCAAATAAATTGCCTCTAAATAGGCGGATATGAAAATGAAAATCCTAACTCACACAAACACTCAATGAATGCAAAGATGTATGCTTATGAAGTGTGTGTGTGAAAACTCCAATCAAGTTTAAAAGTAAGCTCAATCAATTTATGCTTAATGCAATTTGAAAGTTTAAGGCATAAAAAGATATGATTGAAGTTCTATGGAAATCACTTGAACAATTACACACTTGTGAATGATTTGAGAATCTAAAGATCACAAGTTGTATGAAAGTGTTTAAGCCTAATCAAGTGATGCATGTGCAATGTTGTTTTCAAAACTAATTAGTTTAACTAAAGTTTAAATGAATGAAAACAACAAGGTAACTTTCAACCAAGACAAAGAATCATGCATTAAAGGAAATCAAAGTTTTTAGGCTAAGCATGATTAAGAAAGTTTAAAACAAAACTTGGGTTGAAATCAAAGTGATGAATCCAATCTTGAATAACAAAGATGGAGGGAAGAAAGGATTCAACACATCATTGTTATCATGCTTGAAATCATTTTCCAAAGTTTCAAATAAAGCACATAACAAATGATTAATTAAAAGTAAAACTTACTTGGAGATTTAACTTAGTTGATCCAAGCTTAAGCTTTACTTAATGACCCCTTGATGTCTCTTAGATCATCCCCTTTGTCTTCTCTCAAAGCTCCTCAAAGAAGGTTTCAAAATCTCTCACCAAAGACAAAGGAAAGAACTCATTTATATCCCCAAAACAGCCCAACGGCTAGTTTACCCGGTTAACCCCATGACAGGCCGGTTAACCGGGTAAGCCAACGGTCAGAAAAAGAGCCGTTGGCTCAGGAGCCCGGTTGACCTGCCCTGTGTGGCCGGTTAACCGGGCCTCTTGGCCGGTTGACCGGCCACACATGGCCGGTCGACCGGGCCTGCCCAGAATTCCCCATTTTTTGGGTTTCTTGAAGATTTTCTATGGGGATCTTTTGGCCACTTAAAATCAAGCATTTTCACATGTTTTAAATCATTCTAAGATGTATAAAAACATGAAACAAAAAGCCTAAAAGGATTCAAAGACTTTTAAAACAAAGGCTTGCTTGATTTCTTGAAAACTCTTTCTTAAAACAAATGCATCCAAGATTAAAACAAAACATGCATAAAACAATACTTTTACAACTCTTTAAAAACAATGCATGTAAACAATAAGACTTCAAGTTTATTTAAAACCAATGCAAGTGTGTAAATCAAATGATGCTTGAATGATAATGCATCCATCAAATTGCAATCTACAAAATTCCTAACATTCATAAGATTGGTTGGTTATTAGTTGAGGTTGGCTTCATGTTTGAATTTCATTTCACTCATTCTTGCACATTAATAGTCATATTTATTGTTTGAATGAAATGATTTCAAAACTTACATAGCATATGATTTTCATAGTTATATTGATTGATGCTATGTTTAGTAAACCCCATTTCATCATGGATAGCTCTAATTTGGATGTTTCCTAATAGTTATATTTTTAAATCCATTTTAGAGTGATTGTGTTTAATAGTCTTATCCTTAAATCTCAATTGGTATTCTTTGTTTTTCCAATTGATATCCATGATTGCTTTTCCCATTTACCTTGCTTTCTTTTGGTAATTTGATCATATTGAGCCTTATAGTTATATGAATCTAATCCTTTCCTTGAAGTTGACCCTCATTTGGTTAAACCATCTTCTTCTTGCTTCTAATAGTTAAATCTTGTCAAAAGTTTGACAAAAGAAGAGAATGGATTGAGGGGGAGTGTAAACCTTCATAGGAAGTATTAGTTTTGATCAAATTCACCCTTGGATTGTCTTTGAGCCCTTAGAGACTACTACCTCACATGATAGCCTGTTATGTATTTCATTTTCGATTTCATTTGTTAACAGGTGCTTCTAAAGGTATTTTCCTTGTTTCATGTGTGTAGGTACCTTTGCAATTTAATGGCAAAGGGGGAGAAATTATGCAAATTCTCAAAAGGGTAAAGAGAATGTCCAAGCTTCCTAAGGGGAGGTTTTGTATGATCTTCTACAGGGGAGAGAATACATACCTTGCCAAAGGGAGAAAGAGGCATGGTCAAAGGGGGAGAGCAAATAGAAGAAAGAAAGCTTGGAGCTAAAGAAGATGCTTGGCCATAAAGAAAGAAAGATTGAAGAATGATCAAGCACCAAGCATCATGAAGAATGAAGAAAAGAGCTCAAGCTAAGAGAAGGAGCATCCAAGAAGATTTCAAGCCTTGTCCAGCTGAGGGGGAGCTGAAGACTAAGTGTGTATTGTCAGTGGTGAGTGTGTTGCCATCAAATTGCAAAGGGAGAGATTGTTAGGGTTTTTATAAATTGCAATTTGATGGATGCATTTTCATTCAAGCATCATTTGATTTACACACTTGCATTGGTTTTAAATAAACTTGAAATCTTGTTTTTATTCATGCATTGCTTTTAAGTTTTGTAAAAGTATTGATTTATGCATGATTTGTCTTTTTATCTTGGATGCATTTGTTTTAAGAAAGAGTTTTCAAGAAATCAAGCAAGCCTTTGTTTTAAAAGTTTTGAATCTTTTTTAGGCTTTTTATGTTCATGTTTTAAAAACCTTTAGAATCTTTAAAACATGGTTTTCAAGCTTGATTTAGTAGGTAAAAAGGTCCCCCAAGCAAAACCTTCATATAGGCAAAAGTTGCAAATTTTGTCAAAAAGGGGGGTGTCCCGCAGTGTCGCCGGTCGACCGGCGCAGGGGTCCCGGTCGACCGGGAACACTGCAGCAAAAAATTGCCTGGCGCACCAACGGTCAGAAATCTGACCGTTGTGTGTTCCTGGTCGACCGAGGCCTGTTTGCCGGTCGACCGAGGACTAGCCGTTGGCAACTTTTTGCTATAAATATGAGTTCTTTCCCTTGCCAAAAGTTGGGAATTTTAAGCCCCTCCTTGAGAGGTATTGAGGCATATCAAAAGGGAAAAGAACCAAGGGATGAAGGGGATGATTAGGAAAGCTAAAGCTTGGATTAATGAAGTTAAACCACCAAGTAGGCTCTTCCTTCCTTAATCATATGTTTTCATGCTTTTGTTTTATTTTTGGTAAATCATTTCTAGCATGTTAAACTATGTTTGTGTTGTGTCCTTAACATGTGTTATGTTTTGAGTTGATTTATTGTTTTGGATACAACACCATATGATTCAATCCAAGTAGTACTTAACTTTGGTAAATCTAAGTAGATCATGTTAATAGAAAAATATTTGAAATCATATGTAACATGATCCATATACTTGGTTGAATCTTTGGTTGTTGTTTTCCATCATAAGAACATCTCTTTCAAAACTAACTTATGTTTTGGATTCAACTTCTTTACAAATCATATGTTTTCATGTTTTGTTTTATCATTGGTAAATCTTTAGTAACATGATAATCTATGATGTGTTGTATCCTTAGCATGGTTTATATTTTGAATAGATTTATTGTTTTGGATACTTCACCATTGATTCAATCAAAGTAGTACTTTATCTTTGGTAAATCTAAGTAGATCATGTTAATGAAATATGTAACATGATTCATATACTTTGTTGAATCTTTGGTTGTTGTTTTCCATCATAAGAAAATCTCTTTCAAATGTATCTTATGTTTTGGATTCAACATCATTACAAATCATATGTGTATTATTGTTTTAATGTTTCACAACTTGCCTTACTTTGATTGGTAAATCATTTTCAAGTTGTCTTTATAATTACATATGATTTGTCCCCTCTTTTCAATCAAATCTATTTTTATGTTTTGAGCTTCATTGGTGATTTGATTGACATCCCTATGCATCACATGTTTAGAGCTAATCCATTTCATACAACTTGTGTAACTTTGATATCATTAACAAGTTGTTACTTTTAACATGTGATTGCATTACTTCCTCAATCATAAATGTTTTTGAGCTAAAACTTTCAAAAGCCTTAGGCATACATTTATGAGCTTTCATTTTCAAAATGATTGAGGATCACACACACACACTTCATGTACTTTCATCTTTGCATTCATAGTGTGAGTGTGTATTAGATTTTCACTTCCATATCTGCCTAATTAAGAGGCATTGTAATGAGCTTAATTGAATCTCCATTAAGTGTATGTTAGACACTAATTTAGTGAGATAACCAACCTATGGCTGAAGAGGTTATTGCTTAGCCTATAAAAGCATAGTGTAGAGGTTGATGTTAAGCCTTGAAAAACATCAATGTAAAGGTTATTGCTTAGCCTTGGAAAGCATATTGTAAAGGTTATTGCTTAGCCTATTGAAAAGCATAAATAGTGGAAATCCGGTGGGGTGTTGGATCACAAGCCGGTAGTGGATGTAGGCATTGAGGCCGAACCACTATAAATACTTGTGTGATGGTGCTTGCTTTGTGGTGATTGTTTTCTTTAAGCTTCCGCATTTTGTTTGATAATCATCACTTGTGACTAGTTTGTTTTAAAGTAGTTAAAATTGTTAAAATTGGTCATAAAAGAAGCTCACCCTATTCACCCCCCCTCTAGGGTTCGGATCCCCATGGACTTACAGAAACATCATTCAAATGAAATCAAAATCACACTTACACGGAAAACAATACGATCTTCCCAAACCTACACGCGCACTCGGACCTTTCTGAGTGTGTCTAATTAATACTAAACGTTCTCAAAATTCCCAAAGCTGTGTCTAAGACTAAAACTAGTTACTTCTAATCCCAACGATAACTAAACCCACTTAGAACTAAACGCATACTAATCGCACACTAATCGACTTGGTCTGGGTCGGGGTCTAACATGTCACTACTGGATGGTCATGTGGGATAAGAATTTCTTCAGTTGTGTGGATTTTTATATTGTTCTTTGGGACTATTGGAATCTTAGGTGGCATGTTTGGGTTAACACCTGAAAGTTCTTCTACAGTCAAATATCCGAAAGTCTTTCCTAGAGCTTTGAGAGTGGTCTCAATTCTTTCATGGAAACTAATTGGACCAAACTCTATTTGGCTTTCTAATTCGGGAATGATCTTTGTTGTTATGTTTGGATTTTGCTCTTTATGGGCAGGGTACCATTCTAGGTGAAGAATCGGAGTTGGATCAACTCTTGGTAGTTGTCTCTTCTCAAAGTATTCTATGTAATCTTGGCTCATGATTATTGGATTGGTCAAGGGCGGGCATGGTAAACCTTTTAGAATACTCTGAAGTCTTAGTCTCGCATTTAGATGGGCCTTAATCAAGGCAAATACAGGACTAGGCTCTATCTCATTGTGGAAGTCATGTTCGTCCTCTAGGATCGGTTTAATTATATTGTTATCCTTTGATCTTCTAAGAGGGTTTGACCTATGAGGCTCACTAGTCAAGACATCATTTGATTGTGGTTCCTCCTCAAGGGTCTTTTCTACTAAGTGGTTAGGGTCTAGTTGAGGGCTTCCTTGTTGGATTTCAATGGTAGACCTAACAGTCTCTTGGTGTTGATTCTTAGGTGGTGCTTTGGTTTCTATGATAGATTCAAATGGCTTTATTTGTTCTAATGGCATGCTCGACCTAATCGGCATCTTTCTAACCTCGGATTTGAGTTTCTCTATGTCCTCTTGTAATTCCTTAAACATGTTCATATCTAGAAATTCAAATCCAGACTCTTTGTCAACCTTTCTTGGTTCAGCTGGTATTGGAATGGGATCAAGATGCATTGGTTTGGGTTTAGGAAAGTCTTGTTCATCATTTGGTTGCATGTTTATTTGTCTTTGGATCATGATTTCGGTTTTGCATGATGGTCTGGAATTCAAGTTCTTTCGTTTGTAACGCTGTCTATGTCTTTTAGTGGTATTCGTCTTAGATTGAGATTCTGGATCTTGTATGATTTTGTTCGTATGAGTTTGGTATTTTATTTCAAATGAAGATGGTTTAACCTGTCTATGAGTTTCCACACTTGATTCTAAGTCATTCGATTCAAACCTGACTGGTTCGTGTGTTTCAGATCTTATGACATCAAAATCTTTAATTAATTCATCCACTCGATCCATTTGATGGTCAAGTATCTTCATCGTCTTCGTGAATTCAGATTCTTCATGTGGGTCATTAGGTTGTACTGTCTTGTCTGTCTTCGAATGAATCGTTATGTCTTTTATTTGTTGTGTTGAATGATCTTCATTTGGTTTGAAAGTCCTGGGATCTAACCCTAAAGGGGGGGGGGGGGGTTGAATAGGGTGAGCTACAAAGTGTGACCAATTAAGACAAATTTTAACTTCTTAACATAAACTAGTCACGAGTGACGATTAATCAAACAAGATGCGGAAGCTAATATAAGCAATCACCACAAGCATACACCACAACACAAAGGTTTATAGTGGTTCGGCCTCAATGCCTACGTCCACTACCGGCTTGTGATTCAATCACCCCACCGGATTTCCAATAATTATGCTTTTTACTAGGCTAAGCAATAACCTTTACAATGTTGTTTTTCTAGGCTCAACAACAACCTTTACAAGATGCTTTTCAAGGCTAAGCAATAACCTTTACAATGTACTTTTCTTAGGCTAAGCAATAACCTTTACAAATGAAGAATTTCTCTAAGAAAGTGTCTATACAAAACACTCTAAGAGATACAATTTGAGCACAATTAAAATGCCTCTTAAATAGGCTGATATTTAAGTGTAAATCAATGAACAAACATACACCAATTTACTAAAGTGTGTGAACAAAGTGTATGAATGTTTACTTCAACCAAATTCTAAAATGAAGCTCTTAAATGAATGCTTGATGCATTTTAAAATCTTAGCTCAGAAAAAATGATGATTGAAGTTTTAGGCTAATCACATGAAAGATTCAAGCAACTTGAAAGAAAAGAACTAAACACGTTGTATGAAGATTAACTAATAAGTGCACTTGTGATTTAGGAAGGATGTTTGAAAGCCATTCTAATTTTCCAAAGATGAAAATGTGTTTGCAAAACATCTCTTTAAAAGCTAGAAAACATGCATATATGAAAATACAAAGATTTGAACATGCATGGTTTTCATTTGGAATGGAAATCAAAATAACTAGTAAGATATACCTTTTAGAAACTCAATCATTTGATTTCCAATGTTCTTCTAGCCTTATCAACTTCTTCCCCTTTCTTAGGCTCCAAAATGGTTCCAAAAGTTCATCCAACCAGCCTTTCAAAAAAGGGGAAAAGAATGGACTTTAAAGCAAAAAACAGTCCAACGGCTAGTTGCCCCCGTCGACCTGGACCCTTACCCAGTCGACCTGGTATACACAATGGCTAGAAAAATGACCGTTGGTGCTCAAAATCCCTATCGACCCGCAGTGTGCCCGGTCGATAGGCCACACAGGCAGGTCGACCTGGTGAATGCCCAAAAATCCTGATTTTTTAGAAACTTGCAATATAGAGGGCATATTTTTCCATGGGACTTTGAGGCACATTTCTCAAGCATGGATCATGATATAAAATATGATTAAAAAGTGAATATTAAAAGCATGAACCATTTAAACCAAGGAAAATATTTGAAAGATAAAGCAATTGGTAAGCTTGAATAGATTTGAGCTTAAGGTTAAAACATATGAAAGAAAGCAATTGGTAAGCTTGAATAGATTTGAGCTTAAGGTTAAAACATATGAAAGAAAGAAACATTGAGCTCAAACCTTCATGAAACTTAAGAGACATAACTGATTTGAAAACCAGTGGCTTGCTTGATTTCTAAAAACTCTTTTCAAATTAATTGCATCCAAGTTTAAAAACCAAAACATGCATAAATCAAGATTTCTACAAGTCTAAAAACCAATGCATGTGTAAATTAAGATTTCTAGATTTTCTAAAACAATGCATGTGTGAAAATTCAAATGGTGCTAATATGATAATGCGTCCATCAAATTGCAATACACAAAATTCCTAACATGGTCGTGTTTGGGGTAGCATTTGTGATGTTGGTATTTTTGACCGGATGATTGTTTGTGATTGATCTAGTTTGTTCATTTGATGCGTAGTGATCTGGGTTTTACCGCCCCAAGGTGTTTCATGTTGTTCGTAATCTTCATTAAGCATATCATAAAAGTCCTCAGGAGGCATGTCTTTAAAAATGGGGTCGTAAATCTCATCGGAAGATTTAGAAGTTTGGTCATTTGGTGGATCATAGGTTACTTTAGGGGCTAAACTTGTCAAATATGGAGGATCATAGGTCCAATTCTTGAAACATGATCTATTGGGGGATTAATTATGGTGTATGGCGTGTCTATGGTTTCTTCATTTTCGAGTTGATGGAAGGGAGCAAAATATGTTCTAAGAATTCGTATCCCCTCTTCTTCCTCGTAGCCTTTCCATAATGTTGGGATCTTGATCTCTTCGGTCATAAGTCTTCTTAGAGTTTCTGAGATTAATCCAAGTTCCCATTCTAGATATTCAC
The DNA here is from genome assembly GCA_038049695.1 of Cinnamomum chago. Classification (NCBI taxonomy): domain Eukaryota; kingdom Viridiplantae; phylum Streptophyta; class Magnoliopsida; order Laurales; family Lauraceae; genus Cinnamomum; species Cinnamomum chago. The sequence continues at coordinate 50,409,279 of CP142456.1, forward strand.
CACCTATAAATTGTTCTCCTAAGGGCTTCCCTGTGTTTGCATATGGATCATTCTTTGGAGTGATACTCTTAAACCAGTCTAGGTTGGGCAACTCTAGCTCACTTATGTCCACCATCCTAGCAAACTCTTCCTGGATATGTTTTCGAGATACTTTGGTTTTGCGTGGTAAAAATGGATTTTGGGTTTTAACATTTGTGGGTGAGTTTCTATCTTGGTTTTGACTAGATGTTTGACTAAGCTGGTCGGTCAGAGCGTGAGTGGATTGTTGATATATGATCGTTGGAGATTGGGTTGGTGGATGGATTGAGTTGGATGGCATGGTTGGGTGTGGCTGGAATGGGTCAACGATCATGGTAGGTGATGTTGTTTGGTTGAATGGTGAGGGTTGGGTGGGATGATGGCTCTCATTGGATGGCGTGGATTGGAATGGTTGATAGGTCGGATAAGGATGCATGGTCATGGAAGGTTGGATAGGTTGGTTGAATTGATGAGGTTGGATGGTTTGGATTGGTGAAGGGATTTGATTGGATGGGATGGTTGGAATGGATTGGTAGGTTCGATTGGATCAGATGGTTTGGATTGGTGAGTGAGTTTGATTGGGTGAGATGGTTGAGATGGATTGGTTGGTTTGATTAGATGAAGGAGTTTGATTGGATGGTATGGTTTGAAGGGATTGGTAGTCTTGATCAGGATGGATTAGGATTTGGTTCGTCGTTATATACTTTGTCTTTTGGATGTAGATTCGTTGATTATTAAGGTTTAAATTTTGATTTATGTCATGATTAATGTTTTGATTGTTTAAATTTGTGTGCATTGTGTTTTGATTTGGTTGAGTGTAATATTGTCGAGTTGGTTGGGAAGTAGTTTGACATAATTGGGGATTATGGATTGGGCCATGGTTTGGTCTCGCGTGTTCGTAAGAAGTGTGATTGTTTAAGTCTTCATTTGAGTAAAAGTATCGTCTAGATCTAAGGGAAGAAGCTTGAGTTGTTATAGTTTGGTTGGAAAGGTATCGATAATTTTGTGTTTCCTTGAGGTAGTGTTGGTTTATATTCGTGTATGAGTTTAAGTTCTGAGAATCTTGAGTCATGTGGTTTGTGTAAGATTGGTAATTTGAGTCGAGCATGAATGATGTGTGGGATGCAATTGTTCGATGTGGATTTTGATAGGCAATCTTATATTTGATTACCAAAGCAATTATCAAACAATGTCATGTAACACCAAGAGAATTTTTTTGGTTCAAAATAGAAGCGAGGGAAGAGGAGAGAAAGTTTTTTTTTTGGAGGTTTTTTTTTTAATGATGAAAGGGGAAAGTTTTAATGATGGTTTTTTATTTTGTTATAATTAGGGAAGGCTTCAGTAGGCGGTATATTCAGACCTCAGGTTTAAATTTTCGGACTACACTCATAATAACCCTAAACTGAATGGGACACGAACATTTGATCATTGACCGAATGTTCATGTCCTAGAATAAAACTCCAGAAAGACCCAAATAAGTGACAAGAAAACAAAAGAGGTCCCATCACGATCGCTAGGTTGTCGGATGTGAATTTTGATCCCCCCGAGGAGGGAAATCGCCATTCATCTATATGTGCTATTTGAATTTTACATAAAAAATGAGGATTCCAACTACCCTCAAAATCGACGGATCACGATCGCTAGCTACGATAACGGCCGTAACACCGTTCTTCGACAAAAGCCAAAGAAAAATGGGAGAAAATAAATGGGTGGGTTCTTCTCTCGTGTAATGTGCTGCCGGCAACACACGACGGTTTTCCTGTCACATTAATTTGGTTCTCTTTAGGTCTCTTTAATATAGGGTCAATTCAAGGTTATGAGTCAGAGTCCAAATAAGATTAATCCTCACACAACAAAACCATAGTATATCCAAGTATAATAAAATAATTAAAATAAAGAAAATAAAGGGGGGAGGTGCCGAATATTTAAGAAGATGATCGGCCCCGTTCCCGAGTACCCCCTTCTAATCCCTTGGCAAAATACGGTTTAAAGGTTGACTTTTCAAATCAAAATGATGATGCAAATGAGACTTTGACTTGTGATTTCTGTGTTTTTGGTGTGCGATATACGAGTGATAAAGTGAAAAGCCGATGGGCTGTAATTGGTTGGAGGTGGCCGATGGGCCAGTGTTTGTTTTTAAAGAGGGCCAATGGGCCATGATTGATTTAGAGGTGGCCGATGGGCTGAAATAAAAGTATGCAAAGTGTGTGAAATCACTCATCTCATCTTATTATTCTCATTTATTCAATTTTAGAAATCAGTTCTTTATTCCCTTTTATCATTAAGTTCAATTAAATATCTGACACCTGAGGTGGAGGACGAAATAAAAGGAAAATCTTTTTGGGTTTACTTTGTTGGTTTTATAGTTTTTAGGGATTTTTAATACTGGGGCGAGAAGGGCAAAACTAGGGAATCTTTACTTGGACTTACGTGATTAGTGCTTTATTACTGATCATCGGATTAATCCTAACGTAAGGTCCTAGACCGCCCACATCAGCTCTCCCGGTCCCTTAACGGGGCCCCCAGAGAGAGTGGGACCTAACTTATTAGAATGAAAGAAACTAAAAGTAGTCTAACCTGACTAGGGGGAAACCTAGAGCTGTGTCTGGGGTCTGACCTAATCAGTCTAAACTATTACTTAATTTCTAACTTTATTATCTTTAGATTTTTAATATCTTTTACTTTGTTTTTGGACTTTTGGGTTTTTATTTTTATTTTTTTATTTTTCTTGTTTTATATATAAATCCTAAAATTTCCTAAACTAATTTTTCCGATCCTGATGAAAAGGGATGAGGAGAAGGAAATAAATTACTAATTTTTATTTATTATAATCAACCTAACTAATTTAGACTTTTCTAAATAAACTCCCTAATCCTAATGAAAGGGGTGGAGGAAAAGGAGGTTTATCACACCTAACTTAATTGTTCTAATTAATCTAACTAATGTCTAGGATTCTATTTTTTATTCTCTTGATTTTTATTTTTGGTTTTTTTTTATGAATTATGCAATTCTAATTTTTATAAAGAAAATAAGATGAACAGATAAGTAAAAGGAGTCCTAATTTTCATGGAATAAAGTATAAATGTGCAAAAATGAAGGAAATGCGGCTACTTATATGATGCACGGGCATGTTTGAATGCATGGGCAGGTCTAAACAAGGTAGGAATAAATTGAAATAAATAATGAATATGAGAGCTTACCTAGATCTGTGGCCTGCCTGAACAAATTAGAAATAAATTGAAATAAACATATAAAATAAAGTACTTGCGTAAATGCATGGTATGTTAGGTGCATGGACAGATTTGATAATGGCTGGGAATAATTTAAAATAAACAATAAAACTAAAAATTTACTAGGTGCATGGGCTTGATAGGCATAGCGATCTGGGCCTGATTGGTTATGGGCCTTCTCCCTGTAGTTCGGCTTGGGTCAAGTGAATGGGCTAGTTTAGGTGGGCGTGGAGACGTGGGTGCGTGTTTGTGCAGTGAGTGTAGGAGTGAAGGAGGAAGAAGAGAGAAGAGGAGGGAAGAAACAGAGAGAGAACGGGCAGAGAGAGAGAGAGGGTGCGGGCTGAGAGAAAGGAGGGAGTGAGGGTGAAAGAGAGAGAGAGAGGGAGAGTAGAAGAGAGAGAGAGAGATGGGTGCACAGGTGAGGAGAAAGAGAGAGAAGAAACAGGAAGAGAGCAAGGAAGGTGAGGTGAGGAGAAGAAAAGAAAGAAGAGGAAAAAGGAAGAGAAGGAAGAAGAGGAAAGGAAAAAGAAAGGGAAAGAAAATAGTGAAGGGGTGTGTGTACTGGTGAGTGGGGGGAAAGAGAAGGGAAGAGAGGAGAGAGAAGGAAGAAGACGAGGCAGTGTGTGCACAGGGGGAAGAGATGCAGGGAGGGAGGAAGTGGGGGGAGAGAGAGAGGAGAGGGAAACGGAAAGAGAGAAGAGAGGGCATAGAGGGTGAGGAATGAGAACGAGAAAGAGATGGGGAGCGAGAGAGATGAGAGCAGAGAGGAGAAGGAGAGAAGAGAAGAGAGGGGAGAGGGAGAGAGAGAAAAGGAGGGAGGAAGAAGGTGGGGAGAAAGAAAAGGAGGGAGGAAGAAGGTGGGGAGAGAGAGGAGAGGGAGAGAGAACAGGCAGAGAGAGGGAGAGAGAGTGTGGGCCGAGAGATAGGAGAGGCAGAAAGAGAGAGAGAACGGGCAGAGAGAGAGGGAGAAAGAGTGTGGGCCGAGAGATAAGAGAGGCAGAAAGAGCGAAAGAAAACTGGCAGAGAGAGAGAGGGAGAGTGCAGGCTGACAGAGAGTGGGGCGGAGAGCGCAAAGAGAGAGAGAGAGAAGAGGAAGAGAAAGAAGGAAAAAGAGTTGCAGCGAGGGGAGAGAAGAGAGGGAGAGAGAGACAGAGATGAATGGAGAGCGCAGAGAGAGAGAAGGGGAGAGCAGAGGAAGAGAGGAGGGGGCGCGAGAGAGAGCGAGATGGAAAAAAGAGACGGAGAGAGAGAAGACAAAGAGATAGAGAGCGAGAGATGGGTGTGCAGGTGGAGAAAGAGGAAGGAAAGAAGGGAAAGGGAGTGTTGTGTGTGCAGAGTGCGGGAGGAAGGAGAGAGTCTACCTGGTCAAGGAGGCGTCCGGAGAAGGAAGAAGGTGGCACTGGTGCTGCGTGCAGGGGGAGAACGACGATGCTGAAGCGTCTGGTGGTGCTGCTATGGGACGGAGAAGAAGACCGTGAAGATCTGGGAGAGGGGTGGTGATGTGGTAACAAAGATGATGAGACGGAGAGGGGATAAGGGGTTGTAGGCAATGGATGGCAGAGAAGATGGTGGACGCTGCCCGCTGTGAGGAGAAGGTCGATGATGTGGATAGATCGGGTGTAACATCCCGAAATTCCAAGGTTGTAATTAGCTTAGTTAATTGTGCTTTTAGCTAATTAAGCTCGTTTATAAGCCAAACAGGTCCGATTAATCTTTAGGGTTGCGCGTGCGAAATTGGGTTGAGATCCGAGCCCGTTTGGGTATTGTAGGGGTGTGTGTCGCTTTTTCCGGAGAGTTCCGAGGGCTTTTTAGTAGTTTTTTCACTTTTCGAGATTTTGGCACCGTTGGGTAGATGATTTTATTTCCTAAACTTTAGTCTTCTACACCATCTTGATTCGGACCCTCGAAGACACTCTAAAACCTGACCGGACCCAAACCCATTAAACTTTCCTTTCTCTCTCCTCATTCCTTTCATTCATTTCTCTCTCCTCACTCATTTCCTTCTCTCCCCTCATATCCCTTTCCTCTCATCTCATCCCTCTCGTTTTTCCCCTCCCTCACTCCATGCTGCGTCGCTGCCCCGGACTGCTCGCCGGCGATCACCACCAGCACTAAGCTCTCCTTCTCCTCTCTCTTCTTCACTCTTTCATCTCATCTAATCACTCATTTTTCTCACTTATCTCTCCCTCTTCCCAGCTCACAGCAACCCATCCCTATTTTTTCTCCTTTTCTCTTCTCCCTCATCTCACCTCACTCACTGCCCACCACCACCGAACCCATCTCACCATCTCTTTCTCTTCATTTCTTTATTTCTTTCCCCCCTTCTCTGTTTCTCTCTCTCGTTCTCTGTTTTCCTTCTTGTTTCTCTTTCTTTATTTCTTCCACTCTTTCTCTCTCATCCCATCTCATCTCATCTCATCTCACCTCACTCCACTCACTGTCAACTCACATTGACTTCTCCCCTCACCCATCTCACCATTCCAATCTCTCTCTGTTTCTTCATTCTCATTCTTTCTCTATTCCTTATTTCTCTCTATCTTCACTCTCCTCCTTGTCAATGGACCACCAAAGAGCCACATCACTATTAATCAGTGGGCCACTGATCAAGTGGGTCCCATAACCTTCGATGATCACTATCATCTTCGCATGGACTCCACGAGCTCAACAATCTCCAATTTGCAAGCCACCACTCCATCCACCCATTTGTTTGGTAAGCTCTCATTCCCCTTAGGTTTGGGTTGATACACTTTGGGTGTAGAAATGTATTTGGTAGCTTAGAGCTTCCCCTCTAGTAATTTTATATTTACTTTAGTTTTATTTTGTTGTTTATCCCTTAGGCTTGGTTTGTTGGACTATGGAGCTAGGATTTGTGGATTTGGCATTTTCAACCAAAGGCAAGTAAATAGCTATATTAATGCTTGATATGTTTGTCTCCCTTGATTTGTATGAGAAAATCATGTTTTAGATGTTAATTGCTCAATTGATACCTTAGAGGTTTGAAAACATGATAATATGGTTTATTAGTTGAATGGAATGGATTTAGAGGTTAATGACCTGATTAGTTAGTTTTGTATATTGTAATTAGGTTGTTTCTACCTCTACATGAACTATTTATTAGGTTCAAGAAGTTAGGAAATGGAAAGGCTCCATTTCAGTCCAGAAATAGAACCCAGGCTCTGTTTCCGCAGTGCACGCGGTCGACCGGCCAGGGACCTCGGTCGACCTGCCACACAGGGTTAGGTTCCCTGGAACCTGACCAAAACACTATTCCTATTTACTGGAGGGGGTCGACCTGGCTTCCTCAGGTCGACCGGACTCCCTATAGACGCGGTCAACCGGCCCGGGGCGGGGTCGACCGAGCCAACTGTGAATTCCTTCTGGGAAGGGATTTTTACCCTATTGTGGATGGACTTTGATGGAACATGGTTACCCTTTTGTGGACTCATTTGACCTATAGTAAAGATGTTTGAGCAGACATTCTTTACAGTTAATCCGGTTGTATCGGGATCCGACCTAGTTCAATCTTGAATGGTACGGGACAACGGGATACTCTTCTTTAATCTATGCACGAAGATTGTTCGTCCGAGTATCGCGAACCCTAACCCCTTCGTTGACTGAATAGTTTGTACGATGCTACAGGTTGACATTATATTTAGGATTGGATTGTTTATCGTCTTCGATTCTGAATTGTACCATCTGGTACTATCTACATGTGACGAGCATGTTCTTTAGTTCCATTTGCTTTACTTTATTAGAGGATCACTTTGAGAACTTAGATGATGGACTTAGGATCCCCTTTACTGTTTCGTTTGTTTCGATGTTCGTTTGAAGTGTTGAGGCTAGGGAGCTTTGATTGTCAGGCTTAAAGAGGACTACTATTGATGTTTGTTTGAGGTTTGATTTGATTTGGAATAAAGTAGTTCTCTAACGTTATCGAATCTTGTTCGCGCAAGAAGCCTAGCCCTTCACCGATGTCTTTAGGATTCTGTGTCAGGCACCACTCAGCTGTTAACGTTCAACAAAGTTGGGGCACCATCTGTGGAGAGGACTGTTACTATCCTCGGGTTGTTTGTTCCTCGAAGCAAGATAGAACCAGAGCTCACGGAGCCCGAGCTACTTGAGCTGAGAGTTGTTTGTTCCTCGAGTTGTTTGTTCCTCGAAGCGAGATAGTGTCAGAGCTCACGGAGCCTGAGTTACTGGAGCTATGGGTTGTTTGGATATTGGATATTGGGTTTTATCCCAATTGATGATATATATTGGCATATGTGGACCGCCTACTTTGATAGTTTATTTATGATTCGAATGCACTGCATCTCTTACGATCAGAGTGCTATGCATCTCTTATAATCATGTTTATCGTTTACTCTCTTTAGTACTGCGTATCATGGTGATTTATATATCTATCTCCTTGCCATCCGTTGTGTTGATGATGCTACTCTTGGTGCATAGGTACCGGGTACATCTACTTTTGGGAAAGTAGAGGCGTCGCTTCAGGCAGTTTAGCCTGATGGTGAGTACGAGTTGTGTGTCGACGGTATTGTCGTCATGACCAGCACACGAGTGCCTTCATACTTTGGTTAGTTCGTATTTATTCTCCTTTGGCTTAGGTTTTGTTAGAAGCCATTAATTAATATACTTTTGTTATCTTTTGCTAAACTGAAACTATAGAAAAGAAAGATGTGCATACTCTGAAATGTTATATTGTACCATCTGTTTAATTATGATGTCCCGCTGTGTTTTATGGTTACCGAGGAAATATTTATACCTCACTGCGGACTTACGATCCTATGGGACATGATTTGGGCAAGTTACATTTGATTAATGTTGGAAAAAGTTTTAATTGGCCCCAATCTCATGTATAACCCCGGTTACACTTTTGGGGGCGTGACAAGTTGGTATCAGAGCGGGCACGTTTTTAGAATTTTTTTTTTGCTAAATGGTAAATTGGGATTAAGAGCGAAAAACAGGGCAGGGCCCCGAGGACAAGGAGGAAAAAGAAAACAGCCAAAAAGAAAAAATACAACCAGAAGAAGCCAACCCAGAACAGGAAGGAAAAAAATAAACCAAAACAGAAACAGAGCTCCAAAGGGAGAAGAAAAGGGGGCCTTTCCCAGACCACTACCAGCCACATCGCCGACAACTCTGCACTCTCAAAAACAAGCTAGAGCTAAACCAGAGACAGAGCAGGAATCAGATCAGGCCCAAGCCTCTAAGAACAGGATGGGAAGGGAGAATAACAGAACCTGGCATGGAGCTAGGGAGACCTCTCAACCGATCCATACAGAAGAACTTAGCTCTGGCCAGCGAGGGCTTCAGGTTGTGGTGCTTAGAGTCATTCCGGAGAGACCAGAGAGAAGAGATAACTTGGAAGAAGATGACAGCAGCAACTTTCCTACCAAGAGCAACTTCTCCTTGGGCGAGAGAGAGCCATATGGAAGACACAGACAAGGGGAGGACAGGGAAGTGAGCTCCAAGGCTAAGAATCCATGACCACAGCTGACAAGCCAGCGGACAGGAGAAGAAAAGGTGGAAGTCATCTTCTTCCTGGCTGAGACAGAGACAGCACCTGGACGCCAAAGCCCAACCTCTTTGCTTAGACCTGCTGTCGGTTGGAGTTTTCCTGAGAAGGAGGCGCCAGCTGAAACAGGCGAGCCTGGGGTTCATCATCTTGGTCCAGACCAGACCTGACCAGGGCACCTCAGCATGACTGGGCCTTAACTGGTTCCAGACTTCTTTGAGAGAAAGACTCCCTGAAGGCTTGCCTTTCCAGAGGAGAGAATCTGGGACCGAGCCCCCTAAGGGAATTTGACTTGTAGAATGAAGAAGAAAGGTATAGATCTCCGAAGGAAGATGAGAGGGAACTCTCCAGGAGTTGTTGAAAATAATGTCTGCCAACAGGTCCGAACCTGAGAAGAGAAAATGGGGAAATCTAGAAGCAATTGAATCCATACCAATCCAATTATCATACCAAATGCTGATAGAGAGGCCATCTCCAATGATCCATGAGCTGCCACTCTGAAGATGGAAAGCCAGGGACCTGATTCTCTTCCAGATGCAGGATCCTCCTCTAGAGGTTTTAGAAGACCAGATTGAGGCACTTCTCAGATAATTGGATCTGAACCAATTAGCCCAAAGGGAGAAGGAAGTGACTGCAGACCATCCAAGCTTCAACATACAGGCCTCATTAAAATCCTTGACTCTGCGCAGACCAAGACCACCATCAGCTTTCGGCAGACAAACCTGACCCCAATTGACCTCGCTGCAAGATTTCTTTGGACTAGCTGACCAGAGAAAGTTACGCATTAGACGCTCCATCTGGAGACAAGATTTACTTGGAATAGGAACTGCTAGGGAGACGTGAAGGGGGATTGCAGAGAGGACATGCTTGACCAATATTACTCTGCATGCAAAAGAAAGGCATTTAGATTTCCAGCCAGCCAACCTCGATCTGATGGAGTCCAGGATCTTATTAAAATGGGAGTGTCTGGAAGTACCCAAAAAAATGGGAACTCCCAGATAGGTAGAAGGAAGAGAAGCCAACTGGATGCTAAGAACCTCAGAAGCCATATGAGCTCTCCTGGAAGGGCACTTTCCAACAAACAACTGACTCTTCTGGAGATTGAAATGCTAACCTGATGAAGCTTGGTAAGAGACAAAGAGCTCATTAACTCTCCTCAGACTACGCTTATAGGCTTTGATGAAAATCAGGATATCATCTGCGTAGAGAAGGTGGCAGGGAGAAATAAAATCTACTAGAAACAAGAGGACGCGTGTGAGAAATTTGATTCGGTAGTTGGCTTCTATACTATGTATGTATGGATCCTATAGTATTGTTTGTTAGTACATCAGTTGTTTAGTAATTTCTCCTATAGAAATGAATTTGGGGACCAAATTCCTTATTAGTGGGGAGAGAATGTAATGTCTCATTACCCACTATTTGTGGTTTCAGTACCGCAATTGTGCTAGAATAAGAGTTTCTTAGGTTTAGTTAGTTCCTTTCTTAAGTTTGTTCGAGGAGTTACAACGGTCTTGAGACTTTTCCAGTTCGTTGAAGTGGACTTTGTAGCAGATCTTGTTAAAGTTAGAGTTGTTCTCACTATTCAGTTCTACGTTAGTGTTAGAGATTCAGAGTTTTCTCAAGTTTGTAGACTTCAGTGGAAGATTTGTTCAGGGTTTTCCTTCGAGTGCAAATTCGTTGGCAGAGTTGATCAGGTAAGTTGTGCTTTTGTGTGGTTAGACAAGTGTGAGATAAGTCTTGAGGAAGAAATTTGACTTCAGATATTACCGACAGTTGGGGCTTGTTTCAATCCATAGAGAGCTTTCTTCAACTTAAAAACATATTCCGGGTGATGAGGATCCTCGAAGCCTTGAGGTTGAGTAACATACACATCTTCCTCAATTTCACCATTTAAAAAGGCACTCTTCACATCCATTTGAAATAGTTTAATCTTCATGCTACTGGCATAAGCCAATAAAATTCGAATAGACTCCAAACGAGCTACAGGAGCAAAGGTTTCCTCAAAATCAATTCATTCAACTTGAGCATACCCTTTGGCTACAAGTCTAACTTTGTTCCTTATAACATTTCCTGATTCATCCAGCTTGTTCTTGAAAATCCATTTGGTGCCAATTTGACTTTTGCCTTCAGGAAGAGGAACAAGATCCCACACATCATTCTTTTTAAACTGGTTTAATTCTTCTTGCATGGCATCAATCCATTCAGACTTGGTTTCTGCTTCAGAGAAGTTCTTGGGTTCAATTTGTGAAACAAAAGAATAGTGAGCACACAGATTATGAACCTGTCTTCTTGTCATGACTCCTTTTGCGATGTCTCCAATGACATTATCCAAGTTGTGATTCCTTAATAACTTTGTGGGCATAGTAGGGACAGAGGGGATTTCTTCTTCAATTTCAAATGAAATAGGTTGCTCAACGAAGGTCCCTTCTTCATCATGAAGAGCTTTCTTAATTTGATTAGTCTCGTCAAAGACAACATGAGCTGATTCCATAACAACTATCGATCTGAGGTTGAACACTCTATATGCCTTGCTTTTATCAGAATACCCTAAGAAGATCCCTTCATCAGATTTGGAATCGAACTTTTTAAGCTGCTCTCTGTCTCTTAAAATATAGCACTTACTACCAAACACTTTTAGATAACCCAGATTTGGTTTTCTTCCAAAATACAGCTCATAAGGGGTTTTGTTAGTGTTCTTTGTCAAATAAACACGATTAATAAGATAGCAAGCAGTATTGATAGCTTCAGCCCATAAGTTTCGAGTAAGATTTTTCTCAGTAAGAAGGGTTCTTGCCATTTCTTGAATAACTCTATTTCTTCTTTCAACTACTCCATTTTGCTGGGGAGTTTTTGGAGCAGAAAATTGATGACTGATCCCATGGCTTTCACAGAAATCTGCAAATCTTTCATTTTCAAATTCGCCTCCATGATCACTTCTTATCTTCTTAATTTTGCAGTCCTTCTCAACTTGAATTTTCTTGCAAATCCTTATAATATTATCTACTGCATCAGATTTTGCATGAAGAAAGGCTACCCATCCAAATCTAGAATAATCATCAACCATAACTAGGATATACTTTCTCCCACCAATACTCTGTACAGGTGCAGGTCCAATGAGGTCCATATGAATGAGTTCAAGAGGATGAGAGGAGGCTATATCTTTTATGCTTTTAAAACTTTTCTTGATTTGTTTACCCATTTGACAAGCTTTGCACAATTCAGATTTGTAATCATCTAATTTGGGTATTCCTCTAACAATTTCTTTCTTGGATAAGATCTTCATCAGTTTGTAATTTATATGACCCATTCGTTGATGCCACAATTGATTTTCTTGAACTTTTGTCATTAAACACATGGATTCATTTTCACAACATTCTTCTATGGTGTAGATGTTATCTTTAGTACATAATCCAGTGAGTAAAACTTTGTGGGATTTCTCATCCAAAAATTTGCAAGATTTGCTATAAAAAACAACTTTGTTTCCTTTATCACATAACTGACTTATACTCAAGAGATTATGCTTTAACCCATCCACGAGGAAAACATCTTTTAAAGTAGGCATTTGATCTCCTCCAACACAACCTTTTCCTATAATCTGAGCTTTCCGATTATCTCCAAATGACACATTTCCTCCATCATAGTTCTCAAGTGTGATGAATCTAGAACGGTCTCCAGTCATATGCTTGGAGCAACCACCATCCAAAAACCATCTAGAGTTTTCTTTAACTTTAAGAGCGGTTTGAACTAGAAAGTTCTTGACACTTTTCTCTTTTTCAATCCAAGTAGCCTTAATAATGAAGGTAGAGGTAGATGTCTTGGGAACAAACTTAAAAGGAGCTCTAGAAAGATGATTTTGAGACATCCTAAACTTAAAGGGACAATTTGGAACTAGATGACCTATTTGATTGCAAAAATGACAAGTCCATCTAGAGAAAAAGAAGATTTTATCTATAGGTTTGAAATGAGTCCTAGAAATATGTTGAAAGTTATTCTTCTTGCTACTAGAGGAGCATTCAAAACCTATACCATTCTTGTTACCAAAAATTTTGTTCATACCTAACATTTGATAGAATTTGTCATTTCCCAAGGTAAATTTTTCAACAACATGTTTTCCCTTTTTAAGTTTCATTTGTAGAGATTCTGATTCTTGTTGACTAGATTCTAGCAGACATTGTAATTTATGAATTTTTTTTTCAGCTTTAGAGGTAGTCAACTTAGATTGAACATTTCTTATCTCATTGTCTTTCAAGATTAATTGATCTTTTACAACATTTAGATCATTCACAAGCCTCTTAAATTCAATTTTTAAACTTTTATTTTTCTTGGTTATGACTTCACATAGTTCATATAGTTCCTCATAGGCTTGATGAATATCATTTTCACTATTCTCATCATTTACTTCTTCTATTAAAACATTATGATCATTGTTTTCTTCAATGGGAGTAAATAGAAGCCAAGAAGTGGAGTTATCATTATATTTATCATTTTGAGGTTCATTATTGTCACTACTTTCATCTTCATCATCATCCCAAGTTATGTTCAAAACTTTCTTTCCTTTCTTATCTTTCTTTTCAGATTCTTTAGGGGAGGGACAATTTAAAGCGATGTGACCAAAACCTTTACAGTTGTAACATTGCACATCCTTCTTGGTAAAAGATCCCCTTGAGTTCCTTTGAAAATTTTCATTTCTAGAATCCTCATAATTTTTATAGTTCTTTTTGTTTCTAAGGATATTCTTAAACTTCTTAGCAAGCAAGATGGCATTTTCATCATCACTCTCACTCTCATTATCATTTTCTTTTTGTTGGGACCTAAGAGCTACACCTTTCTTCTTGCTAGGGACTTCAAAATCTAATTCATAAGTGAGAAGGTTTCCTCTAAGTTCTTCAATTTTGATCTTGTCAACATCCTTACTCTCAGTTATAGCTACAATCTGGGGTTTGAACCTTTTGGGGAGAGATCTTAAGATTTTTCTAACAGCTTTTGATTCATCCATCTTTTCTCCTAGACCTATGAGAGAATTAACAATCTTCATGAATTTTGTATAGAACTCGTCAAAGGTTTCTTCCTCTTGCATTTTGAGTTCTTCATACTTTGTTGTTAACATTTGGATTTTAGCTACCTTGACTTGATTAGTCCTTTCATGAGTGGTCTCTAAGGTATCCCAAACTTCCTTAGCAGTAATACAATTCACTACCCTGTTGAACTCTTCTTGAGATAAGGCACAATACAAGGTATTTTTAGCTTTAGCATTTAGATTTGCCCTATCTTTCTCTCCTTGAGTCCAGTCTTTCTTAGGCTTTGGCTTGATAGATATAATATGTCCTTTTGAATCTTGTTCAGTGATAATGGGTTCATGATACCCTTCTTCAATGATATTCCAAACATCTAGACTTTGAGATTCTAGAAAGACTTGCATCCTAATTTTCCAATACCGGTAGTGAGAACTGTCGCGACCCCGGAACGGGACCCCGGGCCCGCGACGTAGATTGTTACAACTACTATTGAAGATTTTGCTTTCCCACAGGTTCCCGCGGTGAGGATTCCCAAAGACACGCGGAATCTGACTCACACGATCAAGTATGCGGAAGCGTGTAGCAAAACATACCAAGATAAGCACCAATAAATTATTCAAGTGCTACCACAATAACAAACAAGACATAGTATCAAAGGAAGAAGTTAAAGTGGCATTCCCAACATAGTTCAAGTTATAAGACTAACACGAAAGTAAGTTAAGTTTTGTTACAATTCCATAAGAGGCCAACAAAGGCCAATACACTTCTCCAAACAACCAAAAGAAACCCCAAGGTAAGATGATAGCGAGACTCAAGAACCCGCCCGACGTCTAGATGACATCGTCGGGCTGCCACTCTCTCACAGGGGTTGGCTCACAAGCCTCCTCCTGACGCTCCTCCTCAAAGGTAACGTCTCCTGCACCTGGGCACCAACAAACAAGGGTCAAACACGACGGTTTGGCAGGTAATCAATTTAGGAGCAAGCATGAACGATAATGTTTAGGGAAAACATATGAACAATACTCTAATTTGAAATACTACAATGACTGAGATATATTTGCAGAAATACTTAATCGAGCTGAGATACTAAAACAAACTAGCATGAATAAATAATATATCATGAACAATTACAATCCACAAAGAGCCCATCCTTTCTCTATCATTTATATATAATGAAAAGAGCAAGCACGCACGACAAGCACGATATACATAATATAAGCATGACACGATTTCCCACAAAGACGGGAATTCCGGCCGCGGAACCAGACACGCACGATGTGTAATAAATACACGACCGGTCTGCAGACAGTCCACATGTTTAAAGACCCCCAGACAGTGGATCAAACCGAAAGGGCAGTCTAAGCTCAGTGGTGTTTACTTATTGAAAGTCCTTGGGATCCTAACCCTAGAGGGGGGGGGGTGAATAGGGTGAGCTACAATTGTGACCAATTTAAACCAATTTTAACTTCTTAACAAAAACTACTCACATGTGATGATTAATCAAACAATATGCGGAAGCTAATATAAACAATCACCACAAAAGCAAGCACCACAACACCGAGGTTTATAGTGGTTCGGCCTCAATGCCTACGTCCACTACCGGCTTGTGATCCAATCACCCCACCGGATTTCCACTATTTATGCTTTTTACTAGGCTAAGCAATAACCCTTACAATGTTGTTTTTCTAGGCTAAACAACAACCTCTCAATGTGCTTTTCTAGGCTAAGCAATAACCTTTACAAAATGCTTTTCTTAGGCTAAGCAATAACCTTTACAAGATGCTTTTCTTAGGCTAAGCAATAACCTTTACACAATGCTTTTCTTAGGTTAAGCAATAACCTTTACACAATGCTTTTCTTAGGCTAAGCAATAACCTTTACAAAGTGAATGATTTCTCTAAGAAAGTGTCTTCACAAAAGATCACTCTAAGAGATACAATTTAAGCACAATGTATTTGCCTCTAAACTAGGCGGATATGAAAGTGAATAACAAATTACAAACATACACTAAAACAAGCTAAAGTGTGTGCACAAGTGTATGAATGCTTAACTTCAATCAATTTCTACAATGAAGCTCCTAAATGAATGCATGATGCATTTTAAAATCAAAGCTTAGAAAATGATGATTGAAGATAAAACTAATCACATAAAAGATTCAAACAACTTTGAAGAAATGAAACAAACAAGTTGTATGAATGTTAAAGTCTAAGAACACATGTGATTAGGATAAGAGAGTTTGCAAACCAAACTAATTTACCAAAGATGATATTGAGTTTGCAACACAACTCTAGAAATCATGCATAAGTGAAAATACAAAGATTTAAGCATGCATGGATTTCATTTTAATAGAAATCAAAATACAAGTAAAGATCTACCTTTTTAAAACTCAAGCATTTGATTTCCAAATAGCCCTCTAGCCTTTCCAACTTCTTCCCCTTTCTTTGGCTCCAAAATGGTCTCAAAAGTTCATGTATCAAGCCTTGAAAAAGGTTGGAAATGAATGGACTTTATAATGAAAAACAGTCCAACGGCTAGTCCTCGGTCGACCTGCAAATAGGTCTCGGTCGACCGGGATCACACAACGGTCAGAAAAATGACCGTTGGGGCTCCAGGGGCCCAGTTGGCCTGCAGTGTTCCCGGTCGACCGGGACCTCTGGGCCGGTCGACCGGCGACACTGCCGGACCACCCCCTGGATCAAAAATTCCCAAAAATGCAACTTTTCAAAGTATTTCTTGGGGGAACTTTTGGCCACTAAATCAAGCTTGAATAACATGTTTTAAATCAAATGAAGATGTTTAAAAACATGAAACACACAGAGCCTAAAATGATTCGAAACTTTAAATCCAAAGGCTAGCTTGATTTCTAAAAACTCTTTTCATATGAAAATGCATACAAAGATGATTCTGAAAGTGATGAATGCATGCAAGGCACAAACCTATATTCTCAATATGATTTCACAAAAGTAATGCACAAAGAATTAGGTTTTCAAAAGAGTTTGGATTCTAAAACCAATGCATCCAAGTTTAGAAACAAAACATGCATAAAACAAGATTTCTTCAAGTCTAAAACCAATGCATGTAAAAGTCAAGATTTCAAGATATTTTAAAACAATGCAAGTGTGTGTAAATCAAATGATGCTAAAATGAAAATACATCCATCAAATTGCAAATACAAAATCCCTAACACTTATTTTATGAATGCACAAAACACGCGAAGCACTATCAAAACTTGTCGAGATAAAAAGGGGGAAATCACTTATCAAACACGACGAGCACGACTAGCAAAGAGGCATAATTAATATGCATAACACGCTTAGGAAGTAATCCCCTTTTTCTTGAAACAAACCTTCAAAACAAGCTTATACTTGAAATTCCAAAACTAGTACACGTGGGTACTCATCGTACCAAAATGGAATTCAAACACGAAATCTGACAAGCATGTGTTAAGGCCACTAATTGACCTTTGTGTAATTGGAACCCCAAATGTCGAAATATACAAGGATTGGTGTCCCCGAAGTTGGGTTGCATTTCGAAGTTCCATTTACCCAATGTCAAGTCAAATCCCTTAACATAGTCTAGTTTTCAACCCTCAAGAAAATACACATGAAATAATTCTTCTCTTGAATCTGGCAGGTTCGCTCGAGCGAACTTTATAAGGTGATGACACTTCACTCGAGCGAGATAGTTCGTTCGAGCGGACAATAAGTGCGTTCGAACGAACTGCTCTCTGCCTTGCTCCAGATTAAACAGAGGGCAGTTCGCTCGAGCGGACCCAAGGGTCGCTCGAGCGGACAACTCTCTGTCTGCGCTCGGACCAAACAGAGGCTTGGTCGCTCGAGCGGACCCATGGGTCGCTCGAGCGAATCGGCTTCTGCCTGAACTCGCGGAGTGCAGAAATTCCTCCCTTTTTCACAACTTTTGCTACATTTCTCTCCTTCTTCTCATCAATCAATCACATGTCATCCTTTGAGCCTCCATGCTCACCAAGGGTTCATTCCATCTTTCCAACCATCCCAAATCAAATGAAAACAAACTCATGAAGCTTATAAACAAGATAAATGCACAATTTACTAAAATATACTGAAATCAAAACACACATGCATCATTTCTTAAAGAGATTACTTGCCTTGACCAAAGCTAATACTCCTCTCAAGCACCTCTCTCAAGCTAATCCAACACTACAAGAACCCAAGAGAAAACCAAACCAACTTAACACAAATGAAAGCAAAGAACCCATTTAACAAAAAGGGTTTGAATACTTGAAAAACATGATCTTTAAAGAACCAAAAGACTCCATGAAAAACAAGGATTGAAGCTCTTACCTAACGATGGCCAAACAAGAAGAGATGAAGAAGATGAAGAGCTTGTCCCCAAGAACCCCAAGAGATTTGTATGGATGGAAAGCTTGCAAGGAGAGGAGAAAGATGATGGTCTTGGAACCTTCCTTGGAGATCTATAGCTAGGGCATGCAAGAGAAATGAAGATGGAAGGGAAAGAGGTTTTCCTTGCCCTAGGTTCAGAAAATTGCAGAGAATGGGGGAAATGAATGAAAGGAGAGGGAGATGGGGCTTTAGTGAGGTTAATGGGCCCCAAATGACTTGAACTTTGAAATGGCCAAAACACAAACTTGTGGGCCTCGGATGACTTCGACGAAGAAGGATAAAGCGATCGTCGAAATATCTAGTTTCCAAAAAGTATATTTTTGACATGGTTTTGAGATCTCGAAAATTGTGTCCAGATTTATGCACAAAAGAACTTTTACCCTCTTTGGGCCAAAACATGGGTTTTTGGGCTTCAAATATTAATATGCTTAAAACGAAAGTTGTAACACGTCGAAACATCATTCAAATGAAATCAAAATCACAATCACACGGAAATCGATACGATCTTCCCAACCTCACACGTGCACTCAGGCCTTCCTGAGTGTGTCTAATTAATACTAAACGTTCTCAAAATTCCCAAAGCTATGTCCAAGACTAAAACTAATTACTTCTAACCCAACAACGACTAAACCCACTTAGGACTAAACACATACTAATCGCACACTAACCGACTTGGTCTGGGTCGGGGTCTAACATCCTCCACCCCGTAGGATATTTGGTCCACCAAATAAATCAAACAATTACCTCTGGTAAAAGCTGGGGATACTTCCTTTGCACTTGCTCTCTCAATTCCCAAGTGGCTTTCTCTGGCTCGTGATTTTCCCAAAGTACCTTGACCCAATGAATAGTCCTGTTTCTCAATTCTTGCTCTTTGGTGTCAATGATCTTGATCGGTCTTTCCACATACGAGGCATCTTCCCGAATCTCCAAAGGCTCATGCTGTAGAATGTGCGAAGGACTAGAAACATATTTCTTGAGCATAGAAACATGAAAAACATTGTGTACCCCGGAGAATTCCGGCGGTAACGCAAGTCTGTAAGCGACATCTCCAATCTTGCTCAAAATCTCATACGGACCAATAAACCTTCTAGACAATTTGCCCTTCTGTCCGAATCTCAGAGTCCCTCTAACTGGTGAGATCTTCAAAAACACCTTGTCACCCACTTGAAACTGCAATTATCTTCGGCGAGTGTCTGCATAACTCTTCTGCCTACTCCGGGCGATCTTCAACCGTTCTTGAATCAACTTGACCTTGTCACTTGTCTATCCAACTATCGTCGGTCCATGAAAACTACGTTCACCGACTTCTTCCCAGCAAACCGAAGTTCTGCATCTTCTACCATGAAGTGCCTCAAAAGGTGCCATACCGATGCTCGAGTGGTAACTACTGTTATATGCAAATTCACAAAGAGGTAAGCACTCATCCCACTGAATCTTAAAATCCAATACGCAAGCACGCAACATGTCTTCGAGAGTCTGTATCGTCCTTTCTGACTGACCATCTGTCTGAGGATGATAAGCTGTGCTGAACTGAAGTTTGGTACCCATCGACTCATGAAGAGTTTTCCAAAACTTTGAAACAAACCTACTGTCTCTGTCTGAGGTAATGGAGACGGGTTGACCATGCTTAATAACAATCTCATCAATAAAAAACTTCGCCAAAGGTGCCATATGCATCATGTTCCCGGTCTTCATCGGAATGAAGTGAGCAGACTTTGTCAGACGATCCACAATGATCCAAATTGCATTATTTCCCTTCTTAGTATTAGGCAAACCGGAGACGAAATCCATGGTGATGTGTTCCCATTTCCACTCCGGGATTTCCAAAGGCTGTAACAAGCCTGGAGGCTTCTGATGCTCTGCCTTGATCAACTGACAAGTTAGACAACGAGACACAAAAGCTGTTATCTCTCTCTTCATGTTGTTCCACCAAAATCTATTCTTCAAATTGTGGTACATCTTCGTGCTACCCGGATGCATAGAATATCTAGTGCTGTGAGCTTCATTCATTATCTCACTCTTTAAATCATCCACATTCGGCACACACAACCAGTCACGAAAATACAATATCCCATTCACCATCTTGAAATCTGGACGTTCTGCAATAACTTCTACTATCTTGGCCAAGTCTGGGTCTTGCAACTGATTTTCCTTAATCTTCTCGATGAAGGTAGGTTCTGAAACTGTCATATTTGCTAACATCGCACCCAATCTTAGGGTTTGTACCTCTACACCCAACTCTTCAAACTACTGTAATACACCCATTCCTCTCAAATTAGCCATAGCCACTGATTTTCTACTCAATGCATCAGCTACAACATTCACTTTGCCTGGATGATACTTGATGGGAAAGTCATAATCTTTGATATACTCCATCCACCTTCTCTGCCTCATGTTCAAATCCTTCTGCGAGAACAAATACTGTAAACTTCTGTGATCTGAATGGACCTCAAATTTCTCTCCGTAGAGGTAGTGTCTCCACATCTTCAATGCGAAAACAACTGCTACCAACTCCAAGTCGTGAGTCGCATAATTCTTCTCGTGGTCCTTCAACTACCTCTAGCCGTAAGCAATCACCTTGCCCTCCTGCATCAATACACAAGCTAGTCCCACATTCGAAGCATCTGTATAAACGATAAATCCGCTGTTGCCCGATGGTAATGTAAGGATTGGGGCTGTGGTTAACCTTCCTTTCAACTCTTGGAAACTAGTTTCACACTGATCGGTCCAAACAAATGGGACATTCTTCCTAGTCAATTTTGTCAGCGGGGCTGCAATGGACGAAAAACCTTGGACAAATCTTCTGTAATAGCCTTCTAACCCCAAAAAGCTTCTAATTTCTGTCACACTGCTTGGCCTTGCCCAACTAACAACTGCCTCTATCTTGGCTGGATCAACTGCTAAACCTTCTCTGGAGATGATGTGGCCTAGAAAAGCGACTTGCTCTAACCATAATTCACACTTACTGAGTTTTGCATATAACTGGTTGTCCCTCAAGAGCTGCAACGCTGTCCTCAAGTGTTCTTCATGCTCCTTCTTACTCTTGGAATATACCAGGACATCATCAATAAACACTACCGTAGAGTGATCCAAATAAGGTGCAAAGACCTTGTTCATCAAAGCCATAAAGACTGCGGGTGCATTCGTCAAACCAAAGGGCATCACTAAGAACTCATAGTGCCCATATCTTGTTCTAAAGGCTGTCTTCTGAACATCTGAGTCTCTAACTCTCAACTGATGGTACCCTGACCTCAAGTCTATCTTGGAAAAATAGGCTGCTCCTTGCAATTGGTCAAACAATTCGTCTATCATTGGCAACGGATACTTGTTCTTTACAGTCACATGGTTCAACTTCCTGTAGTCAATGCACATCCTCAAACTTCCATCCTTCTTTTTCACAAACAACACCGGTGCTCCCCACGGTGAAACACTTGGCCTAATAAAACCTTTGCTCAACAAATCCTGCAATTGGAGCTTTAGCTCACCCATCTCTGCTGGAGCCATCCTATATGGTGCAATCGAGATCGGAGCTGTCCCTGGAAGGAGCTCAATTGTGAACTCAACTTCTCTAATTGGTGGTAAACCCGGGATTTCTTCTGGAAAAACATCCGGAAATTCACATACAATGGGGATATCCTCCACCCCTTGGGACTGTTTATCCTCCGTGATAAACGCAATAAATGCCTGACACCCACTCTGCACTAATCTGCTTGCCTTCAAAACTGAAATGAACCCTGCCTGAGATTTTCTCCTGTTCCCCTGAAATATCAGCTCTGCCTGTGGTCCTTGGAATCTGAATGTGATGGTCTTACTAAAACAATCCATGGTGGCATGATATACTTCTAACCAATCCATGCCTAATATGACATCAAAATCATGCATGTCCAAAACTATGAGGTTGGCCGGTAAATTAACATCTCCTAACAACACTGTACAACTAGGGTAATGGTTTCTACACATAACTTGCTCCCTACTGGAGTGGTCACTACCAAAATGTAATCCAACTCACTACATGGTGCATCAATTAACTTAGCAAAACTAGGAGATGAAAAGGAATGTGTGGATCCAGGATCAAATAAAATCTGGGCTTCTACTCCACAGACAAGAAGTTTACCTTCTACCACGTCTCCTGCAGCTTCATCATCTGCACGGTTGAGATAGTACAAACATCCATGCATCTATAGTCTGTTCGGTACTTGGTTCTGCCTTCCTTGGCCATGTCTGTTCTGTTGTGGAGGATGAGCATTCTTAATCTGTGCTGGTGGCCTAGCCTGCTGCTGCTGCTGAGGTGGTCTGACTTGATTCTGAACTGGTGCTTGGTTCTGAGGAGCTACTTGCCTCTACTGCTGGTTTCTGTTCCCTAGATTCTGAAGTAGTGGGCAATCCTTGATTGAATGGTTCATGGCCCCACACTTGAAACAGGCACCCATGGCCTTACGACATTCGTGGGTTTCATGATTCTTTCCACAATGGCCACAACCTTGCCTCGCATGACCTTGTTCTTGCCTTGGCTTCTTGCCCTACTGTTGCCTCTGATTCTGCTGTTGATATTGTTGCTTCCTGTCCTGAACAATCATGTTGTTAATATCCTCAAAAGTATAAGCCTGCTTGACTGCCTCATCATATGTAGCTGGAGGTACTACTCCTATGACATCCCTCATGATGATCGGGTTCAGCCCTTCCAAAAACTTAGTTATCTTCTTCCGTTCCGTATCAATCAACTCGATGGCATACCTAGCCAATCTTTCGAATTTGGTGACATAGTCTAGCACCGTCATGCTACCTTGCTTAAGCTGCTGGAACTCAATAGCCTTCTGCCTCTTGACATGAAAGGGAATATATTTATCTTGAAACTGTATCTTGAATGCTGCCCATGCCTCTTCATCTGCCATCACTGCATAAGGATCCTTGACTGTTTGCCACCACCTATCTGCTAGCCCATAAAATAATGAAGCGGTGAGGTTGACTTTCTGTATACCCGTGCACATGAAGACATCAAAGATCTTCTCCGTATTGACTAGCCAGTCATCTGCCACTAACGGGTCCTCATTGCCCGAAAACTCCTTCGGTGCCCTCTTCCTAAACTTCTCAAATAGAGCATTAAGGTCAGGATCCCTATTTTGAATTACAATCTGTGGACCTGCGGGTGGTGCTACATTCCTGTTCTGGAGGACTTCCAACAACTGTTTTTGAACTTATGCCATCTCATCATCCTTCTTAGCCAACTGTTCTTGAAATCTGGCTTGGTTCTCATTAGCCTGCATTTGCTGTGCTATCATGGCTTGCATAAGTTCCTGAAACTGTGTGGCTGTGGGTGTATCAGATGCATCTGACTCATTTTGATTACTGCCAGAAGCATGATGATTTGGAGCTTTTCTTGGAGGCATATTGCTGTAAAACAAAGAGTTAGAACACAATAACATAGTACAAGGGTTTCTAAGATCCTATACCAACGAATCTATCGAACTCACGAATCCTCGCCACGTTCCTAAGATCTTTCTAGTTTCTTTTAAGTGCCTGAAACATGTCTCGCTCTGATACCAGTCCTGTCGCGACCCCGGAACGGGACCCCGGGCCCGCGACGTAGATTGTTACAACTACTATTGAAGATTTTGCTTTCCCACAGGTTCCCGCGGTGAGGATTCCCAAAGACACGTGGAATCTGACTCACACAATCAAGTATGCGGAAGCGTGTAGCAAAACATACCAAGATAAGCACCAATAAAATATTCAAGTGCTACCACAATAACAAACAAGACATAGTATCAAAGGAAGAAGTTAAAGTGGCATTCCCAACATAGTTCAAGTTATAAGACTAACACGAAAGTAAGTTAAGTTTTGTTACAATTCCATAAGAGGCCAACAGAGGCCAATACACTTCTCCAAACAACCAAAAGAAACCCCAAGGCAAAATGATAGCGAGACTCAAGAACCCGCCCGGCGTCTAGATGATATCGTCGGGCTGCCACTCTCTCACATGGGTTGGCTCACAAGCCTCCTCCTGACGCTCCTCCTCAAAGGTAACGTCTCCTGCACCTGGGCACCAACAAAGAAGGGTCAAACACGACGGTTTGGCAGGTAATCAATTTAGGAACAAGCATGAACGATAATGTTTAGGGAAAACATATGAACAATACTCTAATTTGAAATACTACAATGACTGAGATATATTTGCAGAAATACTTAATCGAGCTGAGATACTAAAACAAACTAGCATGAATAAATAATATATCATGAACAGTTACAATCCACAAAGAGTCCATCCTTTCTCTATCATTTATATATAATGCAAAGAGCAAGCACGCACGACAAGCATGATATACATAATATAAGCACAACACGATTTCCCACAAAGACGGGAATTCCGGCCGCGGAACGGGACACGCACGATGTGTAATAAATACACGACCAGTCTGCAGACAGTCCACATGTTTAAAGACCCCCAGACAGTGGATCAAACTGAAAGGGCAGTCTAAGCTCAGTGGTGTTTACTTATTTCATGAATGCACAAAACACGCGAAGTACTATCAAAACTTGTAGAGATAAAAAAGGGGAAATCACTTATCAAACACGACGAGCACGACTAGCAAAGAGGCATAATTAATATGCATAACACGCTTAGGAAGTAATCCCCTTTTTCTTGAAACAAACCTTCAAAACAAGCTTATACTTGAAATTCCAAAACTAGTACACGAGGGTACTCATCGTACCAAAACGAAATTCAAACACGAAATCTGACAAGCATGTGTTAAGGCCACTAATTGACCTTTGTGTAATTGGAACCCCAAATGTCGAAATATACAAGGATTGGTGTCCCCGAAGTTGGGTTGCATTTCGAAGTTCCATTTACCCAATGTCAAGTCAAATCCTTTAACATAGTCTAGTTTTCAACCCTCAAGAAAATACACATGAAATAATTCTTCTCCTGAATCTGGCAAGTTCGCTCGAGCGAACTTTATAAGGTGATGACACTTCACTCGAGCGAGGCAGTTCGTTCGAGCGGACAATAAGTGCGTTCGAACGGACTGCTCTCTGCCTTGCTCCAGATTAAACAGAGGGCAGTTCGCTCGAGCGGTGTTGACACCAAAAATGTCACTTTGCCTCTTTACACCAAAAGCTACATGGAGCCGCATCCTACCAAAAATAGGCAGGCGCCACTTCAAGCATCAGATCTTGTCAGAATCAAACAAAAACTGCAAGGTCATTCAAAACAACCAAAAGAGAGGTACACATGAAGTTTCGGGCCATTCCGACATCATTTGGCCTAGCTTCACTTCTCCAACAGCTAAACAAGCGCTCCCGGCGGCGGCAGAATCGGAGACACCAAATCTTCGATCAGGGCCTATGGATGTTCTCAAAATATGTCCAAAGGGCTCCACGTCAAGTCTCAAGTCAAACCAGCAACGTTTGACCCATCATCAACTCTCCAACGGCTGAATCAAGCCTACCAGCGGCAGAGCACCCCGGGACCATGGCACCCAATTCGGAGCTTGTGGATCATCTCTAAATGACTCCAATAGGCTCCTCGTCGAATTTCAGGTCAATCGGACATCGTTTGACCAGAAGTCAAATCTCGACATCTCCCTTGCGGTGAAATCCAAGGTAAGCGTTTGCATGACTCCAAATGGCTTCAAAACTCAAACGAAAGCCTATGGTTGGTCTTATCTACTGATGAGGGAGTCACCCGTCAAATTTCAGGTCAATCGGACATCGTTTGACCAAAAGTCAAAGCTCGGCATTTCCCTCGCGGTGAAATCAAAGGCAAGCGTTTGCATGACTCCAAATGGCTTCAAAACTCAAACGAAAGCCTATGGTTGGTCTTATCTACTGATGAGGGAGTCACCCGTCGAATTTCAGGTCAATCGGACATCGTTTGACCAAAAGTCAAAGCTCGGCATTTCCCTCGCGGTGAAATCAAAGGCAAGCGTTTGCATGACTCCAAATGGCTTCGAAACTCAAAAACAAGCCTTTGGTTGGTCTTATCTACTGATAAGGAAGTCACACGTCGAATTTCAGATCAATCGGACATCGTTTGACCGAAAGTCAAAGCTCGACATTTCCCTTGCGGTGAAATCAAAGGCAAGCGTTTGCATGACCCCAAACGGCTTCAAAACTCAAACGAAAGCCCATGGTTGGTCTTATTTAATGCTCAAGAAGCTTCACCTCAAATTTCAGGTCATTCCGACATCGTTTGATTCTGTTTCAGCTTCTGGCGGAAAATCAGCAGTTCTGCGTTCGGCTTTTCCCGGAAAATCAGAAACTTTGCAAACCAATTTGCAAGGATTCTCATCAGGTTTTTCAGAGGGAAATCAAGCCAAATAATGTGGAGAAATTTCAGAGAAAATAAGAAAAAAAAACGGAAGCGAAAAACGACGAGAAACGGGCCCCGGGAAGGGATTTTCCCCCAGGGTCGCCGGCGACCATGGGCCCGGCGACCCTGGGAGGTCCGGGGCGCTGATTTCGCCCCGGGACCCCCCGTTTCGTCCGTTTTCGCGAGATGAGTTGTTCTGTCCCTGTGATTTTTCCAGATTCAAGCTTTTGAGGCTCCAAATTCACTGATATTCATCAAGATCACAGGACTCCTTTCCAGAACTTCAAAAACTTCATTGATCGCCAGCCGAACAACCAAAAAAGTGCACTTTCTGCCCACCCGATTGTGAAATCAACTGGACAGATGCTGCCGGCCCGCTGGTATCAACCAATGTCTGAAACTACATGATCATCTGATGTTGATTTACAAAAGGATCCATCGATGATCATCGCAAAGGGGATTCCAAAAGACGCAACATGGCCCGCGACTCTTCAGCTACTAAGGCGGCCACTTAATGCTATCAATTGGCCCGTTTATGGCAAGTTAATGCAGTCATTAACCCATTATCTTGGACGGCCCAATCAGAAGCCTCTGTTCAGGAGTTACAAGTCCAAACAATCGTGGCATTCAAGCCATGAAACTCCTAACATAATGGAGATTAAAGGCGATTAAATGCCCATGACTCTCCTCCGGCCAATGAAATCCAAGGGGCAGGAGTTACAAAGCAAGAGACAATTAAACTTGTAACTCCTCCCTTAATGAGCTTTATTACCATAAAGGCTCATAAATCACTCCTAAAGGCTACCTAAAGGCCTATAAATAGGAGCCACCTCCAAAGTTTTCAGAATGAAGAAAAATTCTCAGGAAAAAAGAAAAATTCTCAGCATCAAGAAAAATTCTCAGGATCAAGAAAAATTCTCAGGAAGAAAAATTCTCAGAAAATTGCCTGAAGATCTGAAACCTCTGAAAATCCAGACACTTTGCGAACGAAGAAACTCTGCTGCAGTAACCAACACTACAAGGTGATTGAAGTCGCTTGGGGGGCCATCCCCCCAAGGTTCCACCTCTCCTTCTATCCAACATGGCTAGACATGGCTCTTCAGCCCGTCTACTCGGCTTTTTATTGAACATAAGACCTTCTCTCGGTCTTTGTTCTCTAAAAATCTGAGGATATAGCCAAGCCAAGCGAATCCAAAGCATCCGATGTTCTCATTTGCATGGATGATGGCGGAGTCCATACATGACTCGCGACCGTCAATCTAAACGGGTCCCTCCCACAATCTCCTGAAAAGTTAGATTCTTCCTTTCTCGCTTTTCATTGTATTTTATATTTTTTTTAAAGAGACAAAAAACCACAACTCTTGTCTTTCATTATTGATGAGAATTGTAAATCGGCTATAAACGCCACAAATCGGCTATAAACGCCAAAAATCGGCTATAAATGCCAAAAAATCGCCTTTTACGGCAAAATAAAAAACTGTCTCTTTTTTTAAATATATATGCAATGGAAACTTGAAAAGAAGTTGATTTCTTTTTTTACTTGCGAAGATTGATCTCCGGATCATCACTTGCAATTCCAAGTAAAATAGAAAATCCGGCACACCCACCCAAACACCCAAAAGCGTTGATGCACGCTCCGCCCTCCGGGGGCGAAAGGGTCGGACCAAACGGACTCCCACGTCCGCCGACGCCCGGTAGCGCCCGGGGCCTGGAGCGCGTTCCATCAAGTTGGCACACCCGGTGGGACCCGTTTACTTGAGAACACCGGATGCTTGGAATTGAAATATTCGCATATTATATCTTTGCTTATGTTTCATTTCCGAATTCCTTGGCTACCTTTTGGCTGATGGCCTATGTTGGATTTCGCATGAGATGGGATTTTTTGGAAATTTCAAATTCTTTCAATCTATTTCCATTCTTTCTCTTTTCAAAAAAAAAAAAAAAGTTCAGATTTCTCGTTTTGGATTCAAAATTGAGAAACTTTGATCCTTTCCTTTCTGGGCATTGGCGCTCGCGATTATCCACTGAGACCGGCTTGGATCAGGGATTGGGCCATTGTTTCTCTTCGATGAGTCTGTTAGAGATTTCAAAAAAAAAAAAAAAAAGCAAACTTCTTTGCCTTGGATTCAAAATTGAGAAGTTTTGATCCTATCCTATCGTTCATCGCGCTTGCAGAAATCTTGAGCCTGTTCGACTAAGGTTTTGGATCATTGTTTCTCTTTGATGAAGTCATTAGAATTAAAAAAAAAAATCAAACTTTTTTTCGTTTTGGATTCAAAATTGAGAAGTTTTGATCCTATCCTATCGTTCATCGCGCTTGCAGAAATGTTGAGCCTGTTCGACTAAGGTTTTGGATCATTGTTTCTCTTCAATGAGTCTAGTAAAAAAAAAAAAAAAGAAAGACATAGACCACTAAGGCCAAACCAACAGCGTTCTTTGATCTCGGTTGATTCAAGAAAAGCCTTGTCCAGAGTGTGGAGACAGCCTGACTGTTCGAGGCAAGGGTCCTCCAAACGGGTTCATTAAGTAATCCTACCCTTACCTGGGGGCAATTCTATCAATTGTGATTTCATAAGACCGGGTTAGGAAGCCTATGTGTGCTCTCTTGTCTTTTAAATAAAAATTGTAAAAAAAAAAAACTAAACTTTTCAAGAAAAAAAAAAAAAGAAAAAAAAAAAGAAAAAATCTTAAAAAAAAAAAAAGGCTTTCGTCATTTTTAGGTTCAGATCTGAGAAATTTTGGTCTCTTCCTTTCTGAGCACTGGAGCTCGCGATTATCCGCTGAGCCCGTGTTCAGATTGGAACATCATTTGCTCTCTTTGATGGACCTGATCTTGGCCTTTCAAAAAAAAAAAACTCTCGTCATTTTGGATTCGGATCCGAGAAATTGTGGTTCCTTCCGGGGTACTGGTGCTCGCGGAAATCGTTGAGCCCGTCTTTGGATCGGGATACCACATGCTCTCCTTGATGAATCCATTTTGACATTTCAAAAACCAGAGGATCCCATCTCATGGATGCGATCTCCAGCATTTGTGTCTAGCGGTGCTAGTACGCCCTTTCAGGGTCTACTGTATTCGCGACCGGCGCATTTGTAAAACTCCAACCTTATATTCTTCTTATCTCGAGCAAGCCCTGCTTCGCGATAAGTCGAATTTAGGTTTACAATTGCTTCTAGCAGTCACTGGGACGCTCATTTTGGGGCTCACCATACTTGCAATCAGAACAATTGTGCCCTTTATGGCTTTTGCCTTCCTCACGTCGCCTGGGTCATATCCCTTGAGCGATCTGAAAAGGCAAACCCATAGATTGCCTTTTTTTTTCCATTTATAATCATTATATTCTTGTGATTACTAATGGATCTGGTCTTGTTTCAGAAGTTTACTAACAATGGCAGCTTCCTTGACCATCACCTTCGACGAGAAAAAGCACCAGCAGATGCTTCAACAGAAACAGAATGTGCGCACTCATAAGCGCACTGCTAGTTGCCACAGCGTCAACACCACCAACAATTCACCAAACTCCGGGTCGACCTCGACTCCCCGGACTATTTTCTTTGGGACGTTGGGACCATTCCCACTTCCTGAAGAACAGGCTGCTCCCGCTAAGAAGCAGAAAATCGCCTCCTAATGTGTCACTGCTGTGACACCAAAGGCGACCCCCGCGAAGCCTCAGCCCGCAAACAGCCAGGTCCGTCCCAAGACTTGGTCCCCAGGGCCTTCACCGAAACAAAGGAGGTCCCGAGCATCTGCCAAGCCAGCATACCTGGCCCCGCTCAAAGAAAACCGGTTCTACCCTCTTTTCTACATGAAAGAGGAGAAACCCATCTCTGACCTGACTCCCAGGTCAATTCAGAATCAACCAGCTTGTTCCTACAAGCCAAAAATCAAATCCTACATCACCAGGCCTCCCCAAGCGTCTGCTAAGGCCTGCAAAACTGCAGTTCGACCCTTCATCTCTACAGGGGCCGAGCTTGCACAATTCAAAGCCTCGCTGCAACAGGCGAAGGACTGGGTCCGCATCCTGTCCTTGCCTAACTACAAAGAAGACAAGCTCGGCTGCTGCGCCCGAGGGAGTACATCCTTCATCGTCAAGGCCCAGCCAGAGCTGACCGAAGCTCAACTCGCTCGTCGAGCACGCCGCCGCGCGTCATACCGACAAAAGAGACTAGAGAAACGGAGGACTCAACCTCCTACACTCCAAGTTTCCCAAAAATGGGTTGAAAAAGAAAGACCCAACCAAATTGCTGCTGTCCATATGGTTGGCAAAACCAGAAGACGCCAGAAGTCAGCAACAAAAATCCATGTCAGGCGTCCGGTGACCCGCAGCGTCTCCCGGACACGAAGACATAAAGAAAACTCTCCCGCTCCTTCAAGCCAAGGACATCGGAGTGATCACTCTTCGAGCTCTTCATCTAAAAGAATGAGCTCTAGCTCAGTCACCAAGACTGTATCCTCTTTCGACTCTCGAATAGTGAACGTCCTGGTCACAAATGCTGAGCAATCTCCGCTACATGATGACGTAGCTGCACGCATCCAGCAGCTGGAACAAGGACAACAGAGAATAGAGGCCCTAATGGAAAACCTCCTTCTCACTATCCAACGTCCGCCAAACAATGAAGCTCCTCCGAGCCATCAAGGCGACGAAGAAAATGCGGAAAATAGTGAGTCACGCGCCCTTACCAAAAAGGACGTTGACGATATCCTCGCCAAAGCAAAAGAAGAGGATACACTAAAGGAGCATGGGATCAAGCCACCATATCCCTTGTGGATGGACTCGGTCCCGTTCCCTACAAAATTCAAGCAACCTACTCTCCAAACGTATACGGGAAAAGGTTCAGCCAGACAGCATGTCATCCACTTCAAGATCCTGACAGGAGCTATTGCGGATCAAGATGCACTCAAGATTCACCTCTTTGCAAGCACCCTAAAAGGTACGGCCTTTGATTGGTACTCCACTCTTCCAGAGAATTCCATTCAGAATTGGACCATGCTGGAGACACGCTTCTTGACTCACTTCAAAGGTGAGGATCATCCTGTTACTATGGTTCAGCTCTGCAGCCTGAAACAAGGGGAGAATGAGTCTACATACGACTTCTGCAACAAGTGGAAAGCCATGGCGTACAAATGCTCCGATGTGCTGCCACAAGCGTCGCTAGTCGACATCTGCCGAAATAACATGAGAGCCAGAATCCGCTCCATGATCATCGGCAACAAATCAAAGAACTTGGGAGAACTCCTAGAAGCTTCTATGGAGGCTGAAACGGTGATCAAAGACCTCAACAGTCAGAAGTCATCAAAGAAGGAGCCAACCGCCATTGCAACCTCTAAACCAAAGAAGAAAGAGGTCCTCAATGTGCAGACCAAGTCAACTCCTCAGCCACAAAAGAAGGCTGAAAACAAATCTACCGGAAAGAGACCTGAACTCTCAGAAGCCTTCAGAGAGCGAGTAGAGAAGAAATACCCGTTCGACGAAGATGTTGACGAGATCTTTGAAGCTCTCATAGCAAATGGCAAGCTCACTTTGCCTGAGCCAAAGAGGCCGGAAGATGTTGGCAAAACCAACGATCCCCGGTATTGTCCATACCACCAGATGGTGTCACACCCTCTCAATCAATGCTTCGTTGTGAGAGAAAAGATAAACGAGATGTGGAAAAACGGAGTCATCACCTTCGACAAAAACTATGGGTCCGCCTCCGTCAACATGATCTCGTATGGACAAACATCAAAATCACCAAAGAGGAAGATCACTACCTCCTTCAAGGTGATAAATGAAATCGAAGCGTCCGAGGGGCTGGTTCCTTACCCGACTCCAGATGGATAACCCTTATGGGTACACCCTGATCTCCTAGAAGATGAAAATTGGGAGATCGTAAAAACAAAGCCGACAGCTCGACAGCGAAGGCAAGATAGGAGACACCTTTTCAAGCTCAAAAAGCAAGAGAAGGCCCAACCAAAGCAAGAAGTCGATGAAAAGGTAGAGGTCTCCTCTACCGCTTCAAAGACCTCAAAGGCGGTAAGAAAATTCATACTCAGTGATTTCATGCCACCTCAACTCAAAGAAGAGGCCACGCAGGGGGCATCATACTCTTGCAACTCGGTAGTTGGATTCGCCATGGATGGATATGAGTCCAGCGATACCGACGACGGATTCGACAGCACTGACGAGTGGGAAGAATCCCTTGAGACAGGAGAATACCTCTCTGATGAAGAGTGGGTCCCTGATACTTATCTTATGCCAGTAATCTGGTATGACCCCTTACGGCCACAAGGATCCTGGTCTGATGATGAAGATGACCAAGCGGCTGTACAAGAAAATGCTGTCATTCCAGCACCCGTCGTTGATCCTGTGGAAATCAACCATGTTGAGCCACAAGGAGATGATGAAGAAGAAAACCTGGCTCCCATGCCTGGTCTTGCAGAATATGCGAGGATCTTGCAGCGTCTAGCTCTCGAACAAGAGCGCGACCGCGTCAACGAGCTTCCTCCCAATCCGGAGCCAGGAATCCCTGAAGACCCTCAGGTACCTTCTCCCCTAACTCCTGAAAATGGAGAAAATTGTTGGATTGATGATCCTCTTACATCCGAGGAAGAGTCCAACTCCGAGCAGGCAACATCTCCCACTCGAGCTACCTGTAATGTTATAATTCAGGATCATAGCTCTTCCGAGGCCTCGTCTGATGATATTAGTTATACTCCAGCGACGCCAAGCAATATATCTTCTGAAGCTACCTCGTCTCATGAGACCTACACGGAGATAACACCCTCTCAGGTTTCTTCACCTGAGACTGTGACTTCAGAATTCACTTCCCTTCCGATTGATCGTCATAAAGAAAACCCGGCTGGGGATGATGAAGGGGTCGACGAAGAAGAAAAGTTGCAGGAAGCTGTTCAGGACTTGCTCCCGGAAAATGCTCCATGCAACGCAATCACTGAGGATACTAGCTTAGCTGCAGGAACACCCCCAATGGAAGAAGTACGACAGCCTCTTGAAGACAGTCTTCCAAATGAAGATTCTTCTCAAGAAGCTCTCGAAGTTGGTAGAGGCACCCGTTCTGGTCGGGACTACCATAAAAATTACAATACATCTTCCTTTACTTATGTAAACCCTGCTGGGAAAGATGTTATAACAGCCCCCAGTGGCAATAATGATGAACGCGCAGGCCCCAAGGAGGCTTTCAAGTATGACTTGGTTGAGCACTTCAAACACATACCTGCACGATTGCACATCCTAGATTTGTTACGAATGTCTCCACGCACTCGTGATAATCTCATTTCAGAATTGCAAAAACTGAATGAGGATGTTGACAAACATGCCCCGCAAGTCTTCCAAATTGAAATGGACTATCGGGTCAAAAATGCAGAAATTTCCTCAAAAGGAGAAGAGAAGAAAATTGAGGGATCTTGCAGTAGATGTCTCTCGGTTCAAAAGATAACCAGTGCGACTATCGCCTTCACAAAGGAAGATCTCCTGCTTGGTGAGACAAAGCACAACCGACCCCTGTACTTTACAGGATATATTAAGGAAATGCCGGTGCGCAGAATTCAGATTGACCCGGGTTCTGCACTGAACCTTATCTCCACTTCGGCACTCGAAGAGTTGGGCATTCCGCCCAGCAAGCTGAGCCACACATCTGTATCTATCTTTGGATACGATGGCAATTCTCAAAGGCCCATCGGCAAAATCAGGTTCAAATTGCAAATCGGTGATCTTATCTCTGAAGTCACTGTGTATCCAATAAAAACCCCATCATGCTACAACATCCTTCTCGGACGCCCCTGGATACACGAGAATGGAATTGTTCCTTCAACACTACATCAATGCATCAAGTTCATCGGCAACGATGGCATGATACATCGAGTCTTTGCGGATAGAAAACCTTTCAAAGGGAAAGAAGTCCACTTTGCAGACTCTCAGATGTATGAAGGAGAAAAAGAAACAGAGGAAATGACGTCTTCCGCCAAAAATCTCCTTAAAGATAAAGGCAAGGCTCCTCAAAAATCACCGGAAGAAAATAAACCCTCCGGAAAACCCGAAGAGAGCAGTCAATCTCCTTTCGTAGTCTCCCTCAAGACTCCAAAACCTTTGGTCATTACAACTAAAGGGAAGAAGGTAAAACAAAAGTCTGGGGGCAAATTTGTTGTCTCTTATCTGTCCATCAAACAAAATACAGATTCGGATTCAGAGCCAGAAGACGATACTCCGTCAAGCCAAACTGATACTCAACAAGTTCAGCCCGTTCTTACTCCAATAGAGACACCTGCTGATGTAGAAGATCCTGCATCTGCTTCCTTTGTTGTTCCGGCAATATCATCTAAAGAAAAACCGATCTTCTTCCATAGATCGAGTGTTGCTTCATCAAAATCCCTGCTTGAACCTTTCCAAAACAAAGGTATGCCTCTACTGTCTCTGTATAGTCCTGTGGCACAAGCTATCATGAAGAAGATGGGATATGATGCTCAAAACCTAGTTGGCTTGGGGGAAGGCCATGGTATTCTCACACCATTGGAGCCCGTACTGGCCAAACACCAGCTGGAAGATTGGAGACTCTATGGCTATATAGAAAAGTCTTCATATGGGTTAGGGTTCAATCCTGACGCCCCTCTGAAACAGCTAACACAAAGGTTTAGAAGTCAGTTTGTTGACCAAGCCCCAATAGCTCCAGTCCATGAAGACATCGATCTCCCTGGGTATCTCTTTGAAGAGTCACCAGACAAAGATCCGGGAAGCCCCTCCAATTGGTTTGATTTCTCCAATGATATGGAGGAATTGTCCGATGATACAGACATGCAGGATTCTGACCCAGAAGAACCCTCGTCTACAGCAGAAGTACCTTACTTCGACCCGATAACAGCAGGCGATTGGGACTATCTCATAGCGAGCCTTGAGAAGGTTGCTGATCAAGAAGACCCATGGAAAGGAAATGCTGTTGAAACACCAGAAGGTTTCGTTGAGCTGGAGGCCTCCGAAAATATTGTGGAGGAACCACCCTCGAATCTTCCAACAGAGGATCCTGTTCAAAAGATAGACTTGGGAACACCAAATAACTCGCGTCCTGTATTCATAAGCAAGAATATAAAGGATGATGAGTTACCCGAGTATATCGCTTTTCTTCGTGAGTTCGTTGATTGCTTTGCATGGTCATATGCTGAAATGCCCGGTTTAGATCCGAAAATAGCAGTCCACAAACTCAATCTTCAAAAAAAATTCAAGCCTGTTAAACAAGGCCAAAGAAGATTCCGTCCAGATGTGATGGATAAAATTGAACAAGAAGTTCAGAAACTCAAAAGCGTCGGCTTCATCCGTGAGGAACAGCATCCTGAATGATTGGCCAACATTGTCCCCGTGACAAAGAAAAATGGGCAGATCAGGGTCTGTATTGACTATAGAGACCTGAATAACGCCTGCCCCAAAGATGAATTCCCGCTCCCGATACCAGAGGTTATGATTGACAATACCTGTGGATTCGAGCGAATGACATTCATGGATGGCTTCTCTGGCTACAATCAGATAAAGATGCATCCTGAAGACGAAAAGCATACTTCATTTCGGACCCCATTTGGCGTGTATTGCTACACTGTCATGCCATTTGGTCTGAAAAATGCTGGCGCTACGTATCAGAGGGCTATGATGAAGATATTCCAAGATATGCAGCACAAGACGGTTGAATGTTACGTTGATGACCTCGCCGTCAAAAGCAAAAGAAAAGAAGACCATCTCAAAGATCTTCGAGAAGTATTCCTCCGACTTCGCAAATACAAACTGCGGATGAATCCCCTAAAATGCTTCTTCGGCGTCTCGTCGGGTAAGTTCCTCGGATTTCTTGTTCGGAAAGATGGAATAGAATTTGACCCCATCAAAGTCAAGGCTATTCTAGAAATGCCCTCTCCAAGAACCTTGAGAGAATTAAAAGGGCTCCAAGGGAGATTGGCCTATATCAGACGGTTTATCTCCAACCTTTCGGGAAAATGTCGTCCATTCTCCCGATTGACGAAGAAAGGTGTAGACTTTGTCTGGGATGCTGACTGTGAAGCCGCATTTCAAGATATCAAGTCATACCTGACCAAACCTCCAGTGTTAGCAGCACCTACCACCGGAAAACCTTTCATCTTGTACACAAGAGCCCTCGACCATTCTCTGGGCGCTCTGCTGGCACAAGAAAATGATGGAAGAAAAGAAGCGGCTCTATACTACCTCAGCCGTATGCTGGTAGGTGCAGAGCATCGCTACTCCCCAGTCGAAAAAGAATGCCTTGCAGTGATGTTCGCCATACAAAAGCTACGTCACTATCTGCTTTCCAACACAGTTTATCTGGTCTCAAGGATCAACCTCTTAAAGGTCCTTGTCACGAAAGCAGGTTCTCTCAATGCAAGACTGGCAAAATGGTCTATCCTTCTATCACAATTTGATATTAGGTATATACCACAAAAAGCAATCAAAGGCCAAGCTTTAGCAGACTTTCTCGCGGAGCATCCGTTGCCTGAAGATTCTCCACTAAGAGATGATCTTCCAGACGAATCCGTCTACAATGTGGAGGCCTTCCCACCAAGTGCTTCCTGGCACATGTACTTCGATGGTGCAACCAGAACAAACGAGAAAAAAGAGCCGGTCTCGGGAGTTGGCATTCTCTTTGTTAGCCCCGACAAATACATGATTCCACACGCCTTCTCGCTACTGGAACCATGCACAAACAATGCAGCGGAATACCAAGCCCTGATTCTAGGATTGGAACTTGCCATTGAATCCGGTATCACCATACTGGAAGTCTTCGGAGACTCTCAACTGATCATCAATCAGATGAATCAAAAATTTGAAGTCAGAAAGCCTGATTTGTTGCCTTACTACAACAAGGCACAATCACTTTTGCAGAAGTTTGACATCTGTCACATCACCCACATCCTCAGAGGCGAAAACATTCGTGCAGATGCCCTGGCTGGACTTGCCGCATCTATGGCAATCCAAGAAGGGGAAAACATGCAAATTACAGTGTGCGGAAGAAGAATCCTCCCTCCTCTCAACACACATCAAGCAGTTGCTGAATGCCACAGGGTGGTTGGAAGTCGGATTTCTATCCTTCAAACTTCGGTCGGCGACTGGAGGGATCCGTTCATTGATTACACTATGTTCGGGATCCTACCTGAAGATCCAAAAGAACGGGTAAGCATCCAAAGACGAGCCCCAAACTTTCATTTGGATATTCCTTCAAAAATGCTTTATAGGAAATCCTACAACGGAGTACTTCTACGCTGCTTGTCACAACAAGAAGCTGAAGAAACACTCAAAGAAGTCCATGCTGGTCTTTGTGGAGCCCATCAGGCTGGCCCTAAGATCTACGATCAGATAAAAAGGTTAGGTTATTATTGGCCTACCATGGTGGCTGATGCAATGCAATTCGCTAAACGCTGCCAACAATGCTAAGTTCACGGAGACTATATTCACAGGCCTCCAGAATGGCTCCATCCTACTGCAATCTCATGGCCCTTTGAAGCCTGGGGTATGGACATCATAGGTCCTATTTCTCCCCCTTCAAGCAAAGGACATCGCTTCATCTTCGCCGCCACGGATTATTTCTTCAAGTGGTCAGAAGCATTCGCGCTTAGTGAAATGAAGACCTCATCAGTCCTTCAGTTCTTGCGCACCAACATCATTTGTCGCTTCGGCATACCTAAAAGATTCATCCATGATAACGGACCACAGTTCCGCGATCACCGATTCTACAGGTTCTGCGACAAATACAAAATTCAAAGTTGTCCCTCAACTCCAGACAATCCGGCAGCAAACGGACTAGCAGAAGCTTTCAACAAGACACTCTGCAAAATCCTCAAAAAGATAGTCTCTAGTCACAAAAGAGACTGGGGCGACAAGCTTCCTGAAGCCTTGTGGGCCTATCGAACTACCGTTCGAGGACCAACCCATAGCACACCATTCTCCTTGGTCTATGGATGTGAAGCTGTCGTGCCCTTAGAGGTACAAATTCCTTCTCTGAGGGTATCTCTACAAAATGACATGACTCAAGAAAGCAATGTAAAGTTGCGACTCCATGAGCTGGACAATCTCGACGAGAGACGGCTCGAAGCTCTACAAAGCATCGAACTCTACCAAGCACGCATGGCAGGATCTTTTGACAAGAAGGTCAGGCAACGCGCCTACAAAAAGGGAGACTTGGTTCTTACAGTAAAAAGACCTATGGTTTTTACTCACAAATCCAAAGGCAAATTTGAACCAAAATGGGAGGGACCTTTCGTCATCGACAAAGTCTTCTCCAACGGCGCATACGCCCTTCTAAACATGGAGGGTGACAGATGTATGCTGCCCATCAATGGAAAGTTCTTAAAGCGGTACTACCCTTGAAGGCTTCTTCCATCAGGCCAGAGCGACGCCTGCACGGCCAAAGCCTATTCCTAGGTATCTGCTCGTCAAACCCACTCCTTTTGGAATTTTCATCCTCTTGTTGGAATTTCTAAAAAACCTCTCAAAACAATGTTTCTTTCATCGTTTCATTGTTAAAAAAAAAAAAAGGCAAATCCAAAAATCCAAGTTTAGGAGCCTCTTCCCAAACTTGACCAAAATTTTCGATCCTTGAACCCAAAATTCATGGTTTGAAACAAAATCAGGACCTAGGGATTTCAGCCCTAGTCCACCCTGGCTTTTACCACCAAAATGGTTTTGAGTCAAAATTTACGACCCTCGTGTCTTTAAACAAAAAATGGTTTTTCAAAAACCGCAGGGAAGCGACGTTCAGTCGATACTTGCAAAACCCAAAATCGGAAGGATGCGAACCCCATTCGATACTTCCAAAACCCCAAAATTTCAAAAATCGTGGAGACGCAACGTTCCAGTTGATATCCACAACCCAAATTTCAAAACAAACAAAAACAAAACAAAGGTTCGAAAAAACCTCAAAATTCAAAAATCGTGGGGAAGCAACATTCCATCGATACCCACAAAACAAAATTTTTGAAGAAAAAAGCAGGGAAGCGACGCTTAGTCGATACTTGCACCCAAATCCGCGGGGAGGCGACATTCCATCGTTACTCGCAACCGAATGAGCAAGGAGGCGACATTCC
Organism: Cinnamomum chago; assembly: GCA_038049695.1. NCBI lineage: Eukaryota > Viridiplantae > Streptophyta > Magnoliopsida > Laurales > Lauraceae > Cinnamomum > Cinnamomum chago. The sequence continues at coordinate 50,448,816 of CP142456.1, forward strand.
ATCGATACTTGCAATACCATTCAGCAGGGAGGTGACTTATATTCGATACTTGCATTTTTGAAAACCAAAAACCTGGCTTTCACGCCAAAAAACCCGGCTTCCATGCCAAAAATCCGGCTTTCACGCCAAAAAATAAAAAATCCGGCTTTCATGCCAAAAATCAAAATTCGGCTTCCATGCCAACAAAACAAAATTCGGTTTTCAAAAAATCCGGCTTTCACGCCAAAAAATCAAAAATCCGGCTTTCATGCCAAAAATCAAAATTCGGCTTCCATGCCAACAAAACAAAATTCGGTTTTCAAAAAATCCGGCTTTCATGCCAAAAACAAAATCTGGTTCTTACACCAAAAACAAAAATCGGCTTTCATGCCATCCCAAAATTTGGCTTTCACGCCACCAAAATCGGCTTTTATGCCACCTCAAAATTCGGCTTTCATGCCATCTCAAAAAAAATTTGGCTCTCATGCCATCCCAAAATTTGGCTCTCATGCCACCAAAATCGGCTTCCACGCCACCTCAAAATTTCAGCTTCCACGCCATCCAAAATTTTGGCTCTCATGCCATAAACCCAAATCCGGCTATAGATGCCACCCAAAAATTGGCTTTCATGCCGCAAGCAAAATCTGGCTCCCATGCCAAAACATGTCTCAAAAACTGGCTCCCATGCCAAAACAATCATTTGTCAAAAGATTTCTCACAAAATGACAAACTTTTGATCACATCCCATTTAGCAATCACTTTAATCACAATATTTGAGTGAGCGTAGGGAAAACAAAAACAAAAAAAAAAAAAAAAACAACAAGGCCTCAGCCAAAAATGCTCTCCAGCCAAGCTTTCAGCTCTTCAAGCAAACTCCTGGTTTCATCCGTCAGAGTCTCCAAGGCACGCTTCTTCAAGAATCTGCCATGAGTAGCTGGAGAAGGCTCTATCCCTTCTGCTACACCAGGAAGATTATCCCGAGCAATCTGCCATCGTTCATTCTCTCTAGCCTTCCTATTGAGAATCTGATCGGCCTCTGCAACTTGGCAAATCAAAGCACTCTCCCTGTCACGAGCTTCTGTTATAGCGGTCCACGTACTGGAGACTTGGGCTTTTAAGTGTTCGAGATGCTTCCTTGCCTCCTCAACCTCTCCATCAAGGATGTTAAGGTCATACTGCAGCCTGATGATGTCTAACTCCGCTCGGTTCCTCTCCCGAACCAACTGCTTCCTGCCTTGTGCAGTCTCTTTCAATTCCGATTGAGCCTTCTCAGCAGGGTTCATGAACATCTCTTGGAAGAACTGGTCATCAGGATAGCTGATGGTCTCAAACCACCTGTCGCCTAATGCAATGATCCTATCAACGATCGCCCGGGCGTCCGTAACATCCAGACCAATATCATCCTCAGCATCTTTGAGAATCTCCTTCACATGCGGAATCTTGCTACGTGCAACATCCAAGTGTCCAGAAAGGAGGATCTCAATCCAAGAGCTCAAAACCCGCATCACCACCTTCTTCGCATATTGAAGAGATGGGCCAGATGAAGACTCACCCTTCTCTGTGGATTGGCTGCCCAAGTCATGTCCCATCGGAAGAGTAACAACAGAACACTTTCCAATCGGGGCCGCTGGAGAAGGAATCTCAACATGAGGTCTTGCCTCTGCCGCGTCAGAATTGGCGGGAGGAGTCCCAATTACTGGGTCAACTTCTGGCATCCCTGGCTCTGGCTCTGAAGGAAGCGATGGACTCTCTTCTGTCACTTCAAAATCTGCCAAACACAAAAAGGTATGAATACGATCCTGTTAAAAAATCACTATCAGGGTTATTACTATGAAAGTACCTTCTTCGACGATTGGCGGAATGCTTTCCTTCTCCATGAACTCTTCGGAAGTATCGTCAACACTGGCGTCCATCGATGGTTCAGAGTCGTCGGAATCCTGTGATAAATCAGCTGATACAAAAAAAAAAATGTGTGTTAGCAAATCAAGTCACAGACAAAAAAGAAAAAAAAGCGGAAAAAGTAATACCAGTTGGAGATTCTGCATTCATTTCAGAGTCCCTTGGTTTGTCTTCTGGCGTCTCCACAGGGTCAGGCGTCCTCTCATCGGTTGCAACATGAGGGATCGCCATGTCTTCCTCTTCTGCTAAAAAAAAAAAAAAAAAAAAGAAGAAGAAAAAAGCAGAAGCAGAAGCAAATCAAAATATGGAAAAATACCATAAAAGGAACAGAGAGAAGTGGAAACATACCTCCACCAACGGTATCTTCTTCTCTGCTCCTTTTTTCCGGAGGCTCCTCAGCAACCTCGGGCACCTCCTCATTGATAGTAAGAGGAACTTCTTTATCAGAAGAGTCTTTATTGTGATGCTGACTCCTCTTCCTCTTACTTCGGCGAGTTCGCTTCTTAGAAGAACCTGCCCCACCATCAGAGTCTGGTCTCTCGCTTGACTCCTCACTGGATGGCCTGCTCTTGCCAGTAGACTCCACGGAAACTCACCTCTGTGCTGCTTGCATCCAAGCATCAAGTTCGGCTTCCTCCTGTTCTAGCTGCTCTATAGCTTCATCAGGTATTTCCCGAGCAGCCTCAGAGCCAATGACGCCCTGGTCACCGAGAAAGCCTATCTTGTGCTTCTCTCCGGAAAGGAAGGCCCAAACTTCCTCCCGCCGGACGCCATCTGATTTTCCAAGGCCCTTTCCAGATGACAGCTTCACATCAAGCTCCCTCTTGGAAAAACCCCGGTATGCCATGAAGCTCTCCACGAACCACTTTGTGAAACCGGCAGTCCGGGAAGTCGGTAGTACAGGATAGGAAATCATGGAAGTAGTGTCCTCAGCACTATAGAAAGCCCATGCATTTCTTCCATCCTGCAAACTTCCAAAGCGCTTCACCATGCTTGAAGGCGCTCCAACAACGCCTTGAGAAAAGCCCAGCTGCAGCGCAAAGCGGGAATGCACATACGGTTGGATATCTACAAAAAGATGTCTACGATATACCATCGTGCCGACTCGTATGCTAAAAAGCCACTCCTTTTCTGCATTCGTCAAAGAGTAGTGCCTTCCAGATCCTGCCCTAGTCGAATCGCGGGAGGCACCAAAATCAAAAGCCTTCTTCCGCAACTCCGGAGAAAGCTTCACTGAAGACTGCCCCATCTCGACGTCCCTGAATTGTCGGATCCTCATGCGGGCAAACAAAAGAGATTCGACTATGGCTTTTCCCTTAGCCAATCGAATCATCAAAGGGTCGTTGTCTTGCGCAACACCCAGTCGATGGAAACCGGGACAGTGGTATACAAACCACGAATAGAAAATATGGGCGGAAAATACCCTGTTCATGGGTTGCCCAAGCCGGACCAAGAAAGCAGCTGCCTGCAGTTCAATGCACAAATAGGAGTATAAAGCTGGCACCAAAGCTAGCTGCTCTCCAAACGCCATCTGACAAGCCGGAAAAATACAATGCGGCCGGATGTGCGTCCCATCTCCTCCAGCAAAAATAGCCTCACCAAACCAATATGTGAGGTAAACAGCAAGATCTCTCCGCAGTGCGATATCAGAACAAATACTACTGGTACCTGCGAAGAAACCCTTCAGCTCCTCTTGCATGGTCGCAGTCTTCTTGTCCTCCCTGGACATACTGGTAGAAGGCCCCTTGCTGTCAAGGAAACTGAGAAAAGAAGAGCCGAAACTCTTCCAGCTGCTAGACCTTACCTTCGAGCCCTCATTCTCCTTCAAAAAATTGTAGAAGACGACAAGCTGAAAGTATAAAAGCCTGAATTCCTCTGACCTCTCCTCAAGGACGCTGTCAATCGGCATGAACTCCTCATAGAGTTTCCCGAGGATGGGCAACCCGGTAACGGCACTCAGTTCCTTCAGAGAAAAACCAATCTCACCATTCGTCACTATGAAGGTATTGGTTTGAGGGAGGAATGACTCAAGCATGGCCATGAAGGCCTCGTCGGAAAAGATCACGGTCTCCCTAAATGCACGGACCGCATCAAAGATCCCGACTTCCTTCAAAATGGCGCCCCCAACAAACAAGATATGGTCAGTCCAAGACTTCCACTCGGAGTCAGCACTGAAGCGGTCGCGGAGTCGAAAAGGTTTCACCCAGTTGCTGCCGTCACCACTGAAGATGCCAAGGCCCATCGGTTTCAAATCAACCGATGGATAATCTGCGCCCTGGTAGTTGCTGGCCGGCATCAAGATGTCCATGTCAGCAGGCGACTTCTCCATATGTCCAGGAGAACCGCCAATGAAAACCCCGGTCTTGACCACGTTGGTCCTCCTCACCCATCTTGGAGGATCTTCCCTCTTCAGGCACGTGGGAGAGAGACTCATGATCGAGATAGTACGATCAAAAGTCGATCGGGTGGCAACAGTTTTCTTCACACCATCAACTGTGTAGGAAAACTGGAAGCATCTCCTCCGATACGTCATATCGGCTGGGGCTGCATCACCAAAGAAGAAGGTAGGCTTGGGCAACACCCTCTGATCCTCTATCACCCAGGGACGGCTGCTTACCATGATTTTATAGAAATCCTCTCCTTTGCAAGCAATCAGTGCCTGCCGCGCCTCCTCTCTATTGAGGGAGTCACACTCCTCGAGGTGCTGCTCGACATATTGTACCTTCTCCCAGGCCTGCTGGACGGCCGGATTAGAAGATTACGCAGATCGACGAGGTACGCTTGTGATAGGTTCTTTACCCTTGTCTGTTCTGGAAGGACCACCTGCAAAAGGTCAAAAAAAAAAGGAGGAAAGAATTATCATCAAAATGATGAAATTTTGCTAAAAAAAATCTGGGGAAATTTCGGCATGACCTCGGGGCAATTCCAAAGAAAAAGAAGTACCCCGACAGAAATAGAAAGCTTGGAGATAGGCTCAACATCACTGCGAGCTCCAAAACTCCAAACTTTCGAAACCTTGAAAAACTCCGCAAAATCAGGAAGGGCTCAACATTGCTGCGAGCTCCAAGTTCCTAACTTTGCAAAGGTTTTCAGGTATGTCACCACATCATGCTATCAATTGTTACAAAAACAAAAGCATGTATGAACATCTTGATATGCAACAAAAAAAAGAAGGATGCATTGTCATGATGAGAAAAAAAAGAAGAAAGAAAACTTTCTCAAAAAAAAAATGAGGGAGAAAGATAAAAAAAAAATAAGAAGAAAGAGAAAAAAAAAGGGGCTGGCCTGTGGGCCGTACGGCCAGATCCGTACGGATCTGTCCGTACGGCCCACCCAAAAAAAAAATGCAAAAAGAGAAAAAAAAAAAAGAAAGAAAAAAGAGAAGCACGAAAAAAAAAAAACGTGCAAAAAGGAAAAAGAAAAAAAAAGAGAAAAGAAGAAAAGAAACACTTTCTTTTTCCCCATCCTATTTCTACATGGATTTCTTGTAAAAGAAAAAAAAAAGGGTAACTTACTTGAAGCCATGGATGGAGAAGAAGAAGAACTTGAAGACTCTTGAAGAAGGAGAACTCTTGCACTTGGAGCAACTCTTGAAGACTTTTGGAAAAAAGAAAGCAACAAAAGCAAGAGATCCCACCTCACTTGCTTTTATAGAAGAGAGCAAACCAAAAGAGGAAAGAAGAGAAAAGCAAGGAGGTAAGTGCTAAAAATTAGCAACCTTCCCAAAAGAAAAGGGAATTTGAGATAATCTCTCCTAAAGAGAATATTCTTTGAGAAATTCTCTCTAAAAAATCAAGGGAACTTGAGAAATTCTCTCCAAGTTAAGATATTCTTAGATATTCTCTATCCAAAAGAGATATCTTTAGAAATTCTTTCCAAAATAAAACCATATGAGATCTAAGCCATTCCCAAAAGCTTAAGGTCCCATGGGTTAGCCCATATGAGCCAGGTTTGACCACCTAGGCACTAAAAGTGGCTTTTAGAGAAGATTCCTCTTACCAAGAGCATTACAAAAATGGTTCCATGCCTCTCTTTTGAGTTGATTGGACCATACCATACAAGAATTCCAGGCCCCATGAGCTTCCAAGAAACCTAACCATCTCACCTCATGAGCCAAATTGAGCCAAACCTTGAAATTGACATTTCACCAAAAATCAAACCGGTCCCCTAACATTCCACATACAGCTTGTTAGGTCACAAGACCAAAACCAAAAACCAAAACCTGACCCCCCCAACATTCCACATACAGCTTGTTGGGTCATACGGTCAAAACCAAATCCGACCCCCTAACTTGCCACATACAGCCTGTTAGGACTCAAGGTCAAAACAAAAATCCAAATCCGCATCCCTGATGTCATCTTCAATACTTTGCCTCAAGATGGTACATGATTCCTATCACTACCATACAAATCCCCTGGAAGCTCAAAAGGCTACTCCATCAAAAAATTAAAAAAAAAATAAATGCTCAAAGAATCTTGGTCAAGCCAGAAGGTCTTCTTCAAGATTCTCTTCGAGGCACATCGACTGCAAAAGCTATATCGTCGCTGTACCTCGAGGGGGCATTTGTTGACACCAAAAATGTCACTTTGCCTCTTTACACCAAAAGCTACATGGAGCCGCATCCTACCAAAAATAGGCAGGCGCCACTTCAAGCATCAGATCTTGTCAGAATCAAACAAAAACTGCAAGGTCATTCAAAACAACCAAAAGAGAGGTACACATGAAGTTTCGGGCCATTCCGACATCATTTGGCCTAGCTTCACTTCTCCAACAGCTAAACAAGCGCTCCCGGCGGCGGCAGAATCGGAGACACCAAATCTTCGATCAGGGCCTATGGATGTTCTCAAAATATGTCCAAAGGGCTCCACGTCAAGTCTCAAGTCAAACCAGCAACGTTTGACCCATCATCAACTCTCCAACGGCTGAATCAAGCCTACCAGCGGCAGAGCACCCCGGGACCATGGCACCCAATTCGGAGCTTGTGGATCATCTCTAAATGACTCCAATAGGCTCCTCGTCGAATTTCAGGTCAATCGGACATCGTTTGACCAGAAGTCAAATCTCGACATCTCCCTTGCGGTGAAATCAAAGGCAAGCGTTTGCATGACTCCAAATGGCTTCAAAACTCAAACGAAAGCCTATGGTTGGTCTTATCTACTGATGAGGGAGTCACCCGTCGAATTTCAGGTCAATCGGACATCGTTTGACCAAAAGTCAAAGCTCGGCATTTCCCTCGCGGTGAAATCAAAGGCAAGCGTTTGCATGACTCCAAATGGCTTCAAAACTCAAACAAAAGCCTATGGTTGGTCTTCTCTACTGATGAGGGAGTCACCCGTCGAATTTCAGGTCAATCGGACATCGTTTGACCAAAAGTCAAAGCTCGGCATTTCCCTCGCGGTGAAATCAAAGGCAAGCGTTTGCATGACTCCAAATGGCTTCAAAACTCAAACAAAAGCCTATGGTTGGTCTTATCTACTGATGAGGGAGTCACCCGTCGAATTTCAGGTCAATCGGACATCGTTTGACCAAAAGTCAAAGCTCGGCATTTCCCTCGCGGTGAAATCAAACGCAAGCGTTTGCATGACTCCAAATGGCTTCAAAACTCAAACGAAAGCCTATGGTTGGTCTTATCTACTGATGAGGGAGTCACCCGTCGAATTTCAGGTCAATCGGACATCGTTTGACCAAAACTCAAAGCTCGGCATTTCCCTCGCGGTGAAATCAAAGGCAAGCGTTTGCATGACTCCAAATGGCTTCGAAACTCAAAAAAAAGCCTGTGGTTGGTCTTATCTACTGATAAGGAAGTCACACGTCGAATTTCAGATCAATCGGACATCGTTTGACCGAAAGTCAAAGCTCGACATTTCCCTTGCGGTGAAATCAAAGGCAAGCGTTTGCATGACCCCAAACGGCTTCAAAACTCAAACGAAAGCCCATGGTTGGTCTTATTTAATGCTCAAGAAGCTTCACCTCAAAATTCAGGTCATTCCGACATCGTTTGATCCTGTTTCAGCTTCTGGCGGAAAATCAGCAGTTCTGCGTTCGGCTTTTCCCGGAAAATCAGAAACTTTGCAAACCAATTTGCAAGGATTCTCATCAGGTTTTTCAGAGGGAAATCAAGACAAATAATGTGGAGAAATGTCAGAGAAAATAAGCAAAAAAAACGGAAGCGAAAAACGACGAGAAACGGGCCCTGGGAAGGGATTTTCCCCCAGGGTCTCCGGCGACCATGGGCCCGGCGACCCTGGGAGGTCCGGGGCGCCGATTTCGCCCCGGGACCCCCCGTTTTGTCCGTTTTCGCGAGACGAGTTGTTCTGTCCCTGTGATTTTTTCAGATTCAGGCTTTTGAGGCTCCAAATTCACTGATATTCATCAAGATCACAGAACTCCTTTCCAGAACTTCAAAAACTTCATTGATCGCCAGCCGAACAACCAAAAAAGTGCACTTTCTGCCCACCCGATCGTGAAATCAACTGGATAGATGCTGCCGGCCCGCTGGTATCAACCAATGTCTAAAACTACATGATCATCTGATGTTGATTTACATAAGGATCGATCGATGATCATCGCAAAGGGGATTCCAAAAGACGCAACATGGCCCGCGACTCTTCAGCTACTAAGGCGGCCACTTAATGCTATCAATTGGCCCGTTTATGGCAAGTTAATGCAGTCATTAACCCATTATCTTGGACGGCCCAATCAGAAGCCTCTGTTCAGGAGTTACAAGTCCAAACAATCGTGGCATTCAAGCCATGAAACTCCTAACATAATGGAGATTAAAGGCGATTAAATGCCCATGACTCTCCTCCGGCCAATGAAATCCAAGGGGCAGGAGTTACAAAGCAAGAGACAATTAAACTTGTAACTCCTCCCTTAATGAGCTTTATTACCATAAAGGCTCATAAATCACTCCTAAAGGCTACCTAAAGGCCTATAAATAGGAGTCACCTCCAAAGTTTTCAGAATGAAGAAAAATTCTCAGGAAAAAAGAAAAATTCTCAGCATCAAGAAAAATTCTCAGGATCAAGAAAATTTCTCAGGAAGAAAATTCTCAGAAAATTGCCTGAAGATCTGAAACCTCTGAAAATCCAGACACTTTGCGAACGAAGAAACTCTGCTGCAGCAACCAACACTACAAGGTGATTGAAGTCCCTTGGGGGGCCATCCCCCCAAGGTTCCACCTCTCCTTCTATCCAACATGGCTAGACATGGCTCTTCAGCCCGTCTACTCGGATTTTTATTGAACATAAGACCTTCTCTCGGTCTTTGTTCTCTAAAAATCTGAGGATATAGCCAAGCCAAGCGAATCCAAAGCATCCGACGTTCTCATTTGCATGGATGATGGCGGAGTCCATACATGACTCGCGACCGTCAATCTAAACGGGTCCCTCCCACAATCTCCTGAAAAGTTAGATTCTTCCTTTCTCGCTTTTCATTGTATTCTGTATTTTTTTTAAAGAGACAAAAAACCACAACTCTTGTCTTTCATTATTGATGAGAATTGTAAATCGGCTATAAACGCCAAAAATCGGCTATAAACGCCAAAAATCGGCTATAAATGCCAAAAAATCGCCTTTTACGGCAAAATAAAAAACTGTCTCTTTTTTTAAATATATATGCAATGGAAACTTGAAAAGAAGTTGATTTCTTTTTTTACTTGCGAAGATTGATCTCCGGATCATCACTTGCAATTCCAAGTAAAATAGAAAATCTGGCACACCCACCCAAACACCCAAAAGCGTTGATGCACGCTCCGCCCTCCGGGGGCGAAAGGGTCGGACCAAACGGACTCCCACATCCGCCGACGCCCGGTAGCGCCCGGGGCCTGGAGCGCGTTCCATCAAGTGGACCCAAGGGTCGCTCGAGCGGACAACTCTCTGTCTGCACTCGGACCAAACAGAGGCTTGGTCGCTCGAGCGAACCCATGGGTCGCTCGAGCGAATCGGCTTCTGCCTGAACTCGCGGAGTGCAGAAATTCCTCCCTTTTTCACAACTTTTGCTACATTTCTCTCCTTCTTCTCATCAATCAATCACATGTCATCCTTTGAGCCTCCATGCTCACCAAGGGTTCATTCCATCTTTCCAACCATCCCAAATCAAATGAAAACAAACTCATGAAGCTTATAAACAAGATAAATGCACAATTTACTAAAATATACTGAAATCAAAACACACATGCATCATTTCCTAAAGAGATTACTTGCCTTGACCAAAGCTAATACTCCTCTCAAGCACCTCTCTCAAGCTAATCCAACACTACAAGAACCCAAGAGAAAACCAAACCAACTTAACACAAATGAAAGCAAAGAACCCATTTAACAAAAAGGGCTTGAATACTTGAAAAACATGATCTTTAAAGAACCAAAAGACTCCATGAAAAACAAGGATTGAAGCTCTTACCTAACGATGGCCAAACAAGAAGAGATGAAGAAGATGAAGAGCTTGTCCCCAAGAACCCCAAGAGATTTGTATGGATGGAAAGCTTGCAAGGAGAGGAGAAAGATGATGGTCTTGGAACCTTCCTTGGAGATCTATAGCTAGGGCATGCAAGAGAAATGAAGATGGAAGGGAAAGAGGTTTTCCTTGCCCTAGGTTCAGAAAATTGCAGAGAATGGGGGAAATGAATGAAAGGAGAGGGAGATGGGGCTTTAGTGAGGTTAATGGGCCTCAAATGACTTGAACTTTGAAATGGCCAAAACACAAACTTGTGGGCCTCGGATGACTTCGACGAAGAAGGATAAAGCGATCGTCGAAATATCTAGTTTCCAAAAAGTATATTTTTGACATGGTTTTGAGATCTCGAAAATTGTGTCCAGATTTATGCACAAAAGACACTTTTGCCCTCTTTGGGCCAAAACATGGGTTTTTGGGCTTCAAATATGAATATGCTTAAAACGAAAGTTGTAACACGTCGAAACATCATTCAAATGAAATCAAAATCACAATCACACGGAAATCGATACGATCTTCCCAACCTCACACGTGCACTCAGGCCTTCCTGAGTGTGTCTAATTAATACTAAACGTTCTCAAAATTCCCAAATCTATGTCCAAGACTAAAACTAATTACTTCTAACCCAACAACGACTAAAACCACTTAGGACTAAACACATACTAATCGCACACTAACCGACTTGGTCTGGGTCGGGGTCTAACATCCTCCACCCCTTAGGATATTTGGTCCACCAAATAAATCAAACAATTACCTCTGGTAAAAGCTGGGGATACTTCCTTTGCACTTGCTCTCTCAATTCCCAGGTGGCTTTCTCTGGCTCGTGATTTTCCCAAAGTACCTTGACCCAATGAATAGTCCTGTTTCTCAATTCTTGCTCTTTGGTGTCAATGATCTTGATCGGTCTTTCCACATACGAGGCATCTTCCCGAATCTCCAAAGGCTCATGCTGTAGAATGTGCGAAGGACTAGAAACATATTTCTTGAGCATAGAAACATGAAAAACATTGTGTACCCTGGAGAATTCCGGCGGTAACGCAAGTCTGTAAGCGACATCTCCAATCTTGCTCAAAATCTCATATGGACCAATAAACCTTCTATACAATTTGCCCTTCTGTCCGAATCTCAGAGTCCCTCTAACTGGTGAGATCTTCAAAAACACCTTGTCACCCACTTGAAACTGCAATTCTCTTCGGCGAGTGTCTGCATAACTCTTCTGCCTACTCCGGGCGATCTTCAACCGTTCTTGAATCAACTTGACCTTGTCAGTTGTCTCTCCAACTATCGTCGGTCCATGAAAACTACGTTCACCGACTTCTTCTCAGCAAACCGGAGTTCTGCATCTTCTACCATAAAGTGCCTCAAAAGGTACCATACCGATGCTCGAGTGGTAACTATTGTTATATGCAAATTCACAAAGAGGTAAGCACTCATCCCAAATTCACAAAGAGGTCGAACAGGTCCCTTGGCTCGGTCAATCGGCCACACAGGCAGGTCGACCTGGTGAATGCCCAGAAATCCTAATTTTTTAGAAACTTGCAAAATAGAGGGCATCTTTCCAGGGGACTTTGAGACACATATCACAAGCATGAATTCATGACTGAAAAATGATGAAAACTGAATTTCTAAAGTCATGAAAACTCCAAATCAAAATAATGATTTTAAAGAAGGAAACTTTGAAAAGCTTGAATGATTTTTGAACACTTAGAGCTTTGAAAATCTGAAATAAAAAACTCCATGATCTTAAGAGACAAAACTTAATTGAAAACCATGCATATCATATGATAAAACAAAGATTAAGAAAGAGAAATATACATGAAGATCCTAAGAATAAGAACATGAATGAATGAGAGGTCAAGCTTAAGAAAATGAATGCATCCTATCAAATTGCAACAAAACAAAAACTCTAACATACCGTACGTCCCGCACGAAGCTCGGGTTTTCGGCTTTACAAACAGTGAACTCCACGAAGTCTATTCCAAATCCAAGATTTGCTTGAAATTCGTTTTAAACCGAAAAGTAGCTCGAAAAAACCTAAAAAGTGCATCTCAACCCAGAATCCCTTCAATTGGATTTCGAGGCGTAAGGCAAGACTAGGACACTCGAAACCCCATTTAGAGTGAAACGCGATCCCAGATTTTTCTAGAGGGTGTCTTTGTTTCTGAGTCGCATGAAAGACAATGTAGAGTCAATAATTTCCTAGAGCCGCATAGATTGTGTTTTCGTACAAAAGTACCGTACGACCAGCACGAAGTTCGGGTTTTCGCCTTTATAAACAATGAACTCTCCGACAAAGGTTTCCAAACCCAAGATTCTCCCGAAACCTGTTTAAAACCGAAAAGTAGCTCTAAATATCCTAAAGAGCGCATCTCAACCCAGAAACCCAACAAATTGATTTCGAGGCATAAGACAAGACAAGGACAGCCGAAACCCTTTTAGAGTAAAACACGTTCTGGGTTTTTCTAGAAGGTTTCTTTCGACTGAGAGTCGCAAGAAACACAATGCATAGTCAGTAGTTTCCTAAAGCCGCAAAATTTGTGTTTTCGTATAAAACTACCGTACGACCCGCACGAAGTTCGGGTTTTTGCCTTTACAGACTCAGACTCCCCGAAAGTGTTTTCGAAACCCAAGTTTCATAAGGAACCCGTTTTAAACCGAAAAGTAGCTCCAAATATCCTAAAGAGCGCATCTCAACCAAGAAACCCAACAAATTGATTTTGAGGCGCATAGATTGTGTTTTCGTACAAAACTACCGTACGACTCGCACGAAGTTCGGGTTTTTGCCTTTAGAAACACTGAACTCCCCGAAAGTGATCACATTTCCTCATAAATCGTCATGGACTATGCGTTTTCAGGTGAGGAGTATTTCAGCTATGATTCAGAATCTTCATGTAAACTGTGTGGATCTTCAGCCCAATACAATTCATTTTAGCAACAAATTGAGTAGGAATAGATTGGTTCCTTCTCATATCTCAAATTTAGAAGTTGGCTTATTATGGCGCACTTGAGTAGCTTGCTGCCCAGGCTATGGGCACCACTAGTTTTCATGCTTTTCTATTTCTTTTGATTGTATTAATGGGGTTTATCTAAGGCCATTGTTGGCTTTAGATTTCCATGTTTTTGTACATTATTCCCTTATTGAAAATGAAGACCTAACTTACTCTTCAAAAAAAAAAAAAAAAAAAAACTCCCCGAAAGTGGTTTCCAAACCCAAGATTCGTCTAAAACCCCTTTTAGAGTAAAACGCGTTCCGGGTTTTTCTAGAGGGTGTCTTTGGACCGAGAGTCGCATGAAACACAGTGTATAGTCAATAGTTTTCTAAAGCCGCATAATTTCTGTTTTCATACAAAACTACTGTACGACCTGCACGAAGTTCGGGTTTTCGCCATTACAAACACCGAACTCCCCGAAAGTGTTTTCCAAACCCAAGTTTCGTCCGAAACCCGTTTTAAACCGAGTAGTAGCTCGAAATATCCTAAAAATCACGTCTCGACCCATAATCCATGCAAATGGATTTTGAGGCGTAAGACAAGACAAGGACACCCGAAACCCCATTTAGAGTGAAACGCGATCCCAGATTTTTCTAGAGGGTGTCTTTGTTTCTGAGTCGCATGAAAGACAGTGCAGAATCAACATTTTCCTAGAGCCGCATAGATTGTGTTTTCGTACAAAAGTACCGTACGACCAGCACGAAGTTCGGGTTTTTGCCTTTATAAACAATGAACTCTCCGACAAAGGTTTCCAAACCCAAGATTCTCCCGAAACCTGTTTAAAACCGAAAAGTAGCTCTAAATATCCTAAAGAGCGCATCTCAACCCAAAAACCCAACAAATTGATTTCGAGGCATAAGAGAAGACAAGGACAGCCGAAACCCTTTTAGAGTAAAACACGTTCTGGGTTTTTCTAGAAGGTGTCTTTCGACTGAGAGTCACAAGAAACACAGTGCATAGTCAATAGTTTCCTAAAGCCCCAAAATTTGTGTTTTCGTACAAAACTACAGTACGACCTGCACGAAGTTCGGGTTTTTGCCTTTAGAAACATTGAACTCCCCGAAAGTGATCACATTTCCTCACAAATCGTCATGGACTATGCGTTTTCAAGTGAGGAGTATTTCAGCTATGCTTCAGAATCTTCATGTAAACTGTGTGGATCTTCAGCCCACTACAATTCATTTTAGCAACAAATTGAGTAGGAATAGATTAGTTCCTTCTCATATCTCAAATTTAGAAGTTGGCTTATTATGGCGCACTTGAGTAGCTTGCTGCTCGGGCTTTGGGCACCATTAGTTTTCATGCTTTTCTATTTCTTTTGATTGTATTAATGGGGTATGCCCCATTTGGGTTATCTAAGGCCATTGCTGGCTTTAGATTTCCATGTTTCTGTACATTATTCCCTTATTGAAAATGAAGACCTAACTTACTCTTCAAAAAAAAAAAAAAAAAAAAACTCCCCGAATGTGGTTTCCAAACCCAAGATTCGTCTGAAACCCCTTTTAGAGTAAAACGCGTTACGGGTTTCTCTAGAGGGGTGTCTTTGGACCGAGAGTCGTATGAAACACAGTGTATAGTCAATAGTTTTCTAAAGCCGCATAATTTCTGTTTTCGTACAAAACTACCATACGACCTGCACGAGGTTCGGGTTTTCGCCATTACAAACACCGAACTCCCCGAAAGTGTTTTCCAAACCCAAGTTTCATCCGAAACCTGTCCTATACCGAGTAGTAGCTCGAAATATCCTAAAAAGCGCGTCTCAACCCAGAATCCATTCAAATGGATTTCGAGACGTAAGACAGGACAAGGATACTCGAAACCCCATTTAGAGTGAAACGCGATCCCAGATTTTTCTAGAGGGTGTCTTTGTTTCTGAGTCGCATGAAAGATAGTGTAGAGTCAAAAATTTCCTAGAGCCGCATAGATTGTGTTTTCGTACGTAAGTACCGTACGACCAGCACGAAGTTCTGGTTTTCGCCTTTATAAACACTGAACTCTCCGACAGAGGTTTCCAAACCCAAGATTCTCCCGAAACCTATTTAAAACCGAAAAGTAGCTCCAAATATCCTAAAGAGCGCATCTCAACCCAGAAACCTAACAAATTGATTTCGAGGCATAAGACAAGACAAGGACACCCGAAACCCTTTTAGAGTAAAACGCGTTCTGGGTTATTCTAGAAGGTGTCTTTCAACTGAGAGTCGTAGGAAACACAGTGCATAGTCAATTGTTTCCTAAAGCCGCAAAATTTGTGTTTTCGTTCAAAACTACCGTACGACCCGCACGAAGTTCAGGTTTTCGCCTTTACAAGCACAGAACTCCCCGAAAGTGTTTTCCAAACCCAAGTTTCGTCCAAAATCCGTTTTAAACCGAAAAGTAGCTACAAATATTCTAAAGAGCGCATCTCAACCTAGAAACCCAACAAATTGATTTCGAGCCGCATAGATTGTGTTTTCATACAAAACTACCGTACGACCCGCACGAAGTTCGGGTTTTTGCCTTTAGAAAAACTGAACTCCCCGAAAGTGATCACATTTCCTCATAAATCGTCATGGACTCTTCATTTTCAAGTGAGGAGTATTTCAGCTATGCTTCAGAATCTTCATGTAAACTGTGTGGATCTTCAGCCCAATACAATTCATTTTAGCAACTAATTGAGTTGGAATAGATTGGTTCCTTCTCATATCTAAAATTCAGAAGATGGCTTATTATGGCGCACTTGAGTAGCTTGCTGCCCGGGCTGTGGGCACCACTAGTTGTCATGCTTTTCTATTTCTTTCGATTGTATTAATGGGGTATGCCCCATTTGGGTTATCTAAGGCCATTTGCTGGCTTTAGATTTCCATGTTTCTTTACATTATTCCCTTATTGAAAATGAAGACCTAACTTACTCTTCAAAAAAAAAAAAACTCCCCGAAAGTATTTTCCAAACCCAAGATTCGTCTGAAGCCCTTTTTAGAGTAAAACGCGTTCCGGGTTTTTCTAGAGGGTGTCTTTAGACCGAGAGTCGCATGAAACACAGTGTTTAGTCAATAGTTTTTTAAAGCCGCATAATTTATTTTTTCGTACAAAACTATTGTACGACCCGCATGAAGTTCGGGTTTTCTCCATTAAAAACACTGAACTCCCCGAAAGTATTTTCCAAACCCAAGTTTCGTCCGAATTCCGTTTTAAACTGAATAGTAGCTCGAAAAATATCCTAAAAAGCGCATCTGAACCCAAAATCCCTTGAAATGGATTTCGCGGCGTAAGACAAGACAAGGACACCCGAAACCCCTATTAGAGTAAAACGCGATCTGGATTTTTCCAGGGAGTGTCCTTGAACCCAGTGTCGCAAGAAACACAGTGAATAGTCAATAGTTTGCTAAAGCCGCGTAGATTGTGTTTTCGTACAAAAGTACCATACGTCCCGCACGAAGCTCGGGTTTTCGGCTTTACAAACAGTGAACACCACGACTTCTAGTCCAAATCCAAGATTCGCCCGAAATTCGTTTTAAACCGAAAAGTAGCTCGAAAAAACCTAAAAAGTGCATCTCAACCCAGAATCCCTTCAATTGGGTTTCGAGCCGAAATCCCTTTTAGAGTAAAACGCGATCCCAGATTTTTCTAGAGGGTGTCTTTGACTCTGAGTCACATGAAACACAGTGTAGAGTCAACAATTTCTTAGAGCCGCATAGATTGTGTTTTCGTACAAAACTACCGTAGGACCCGCACGAAGTTCTGGTTTTCGCCTTTAGAAACACTGAACTCCCCGAAAGTGTTTTCCAAACCCAAGATTCGTCTGAAACCCGTTTTAAACCGAATAGTAGCTCGAAATAACCTAAAAAGCGCATCTCAACCCAGAATCCTTTCAAATGGATTTCAAGGCGCAAGACAAGACAAGGACACCCGAAATCCCTTGTAGGGTAAAACGTGTTCCGGATTATTCTTGAAGGTGTCTTTCGACTGAGAGTCGCATGAAACACAGTGCATAGTCAATAGTTTCCTAAAGACGCAATTTTTTTTTCGTACAAAACTACCGTACGACCCGCACGAAGTTTGGGTTTTCGCCTTTACAGACACAGACTCCCCGAAAGTGTTTTCCAAACCCAAGTTTCGTCCGAAACCCGTTTCAAACCGAAAAGTAGCTGCAAATATCCTAAAGAGCACATCTCAACCTAGAAACCCAACGAATTGATTTCGATGCGCATAGATTGTGTTTTCGTACAAAACTACCGTACGACCCGCACGAAGTTTGGATTTTTGCCTTTAGAAACACTGAACTCCCCGAAAGTGTTTTCAAAACCCTAGATTCGTCAGAAACCCGTTTTAAACTGAATAGTAGCACGAAATAACCTAAAAAGCGCATCTCAACCCAAAATCCTTTCAAATGGATTTCATAGTATAAGACAAGACAAGGATAGCCGAAACCCCTTTTTCTAGAAGGTGTCTTTCGACTGAGAGTAGCAAGAAACACAGTGCATAGTCAATAGTTTCCTAAAGCCGCAATATTTTTTTTTCGTACAAAACAACCGTACGACCCGCACGAAGTTCGGGTTTTCGCCTTTACAGACTCAAACTCCCCGAAAGTGTTTTCCAAACCGAAGTTTCGTCCGAAACCAGTTTTAAACCGAAAAGTAGCTCCAAAAATCCTAGAGAGTGCATCTCAACCCAGAAACCCAACAAATTGATTTCGAGGCGCATAGATTGTGTTTTCGTACAAAACTACTGTACAACCCGCACGAAGTTTGGGATTTTGCCTTTAGAAACACTGAACTCCTCATAAGTGGTTTCCAAACCCTAGATTCGTCTGAAACCCGTTTTAAACTGAATAATAGCTCGAAATAACCTAAAAAGCACATCTCAACCCAGAATCCCTTCAAATGGATTTCAAAGCATAAGACAAGACAAGGACACCCGAAACCCCTTTTACAGTAAAACGCGGTTCCCGATTTTTCTTGAAGGTGTCTTTCGACTGAGAGTCGCATGAAACACAGTGTACAGTCAATAGTTTCCTAAAGCCGTAAAATTTGTGTTTTCGTACAAAACTACCGTACGACCTCACGAAGTTCGGGTTTTCTCCCCGAAAGTGTTTTCGAAAGTGTTTTCGAAACCCGTTTTAAACCGAAAAGTAGCTCCAAATATCCTAAAGAGCGCATTGTTAGATAGTATGGTCTCAATACCAGTATATGATGAATAGATTGATTAATTTCTTTATTTATCCATGTAATCATGCTTTCCTTTCATGAGATGAATGGTGATTTATTACTTAATGCACATGACCAATATATTTGACATAATGGTTCATGAGATGAACCGGGTCCCATTAGTATATTAGATGTGATATATGTATATGGATAAGATCCACATACGGGAGATATGTGTCACAAATCTTATACTTAAAATATCTTCACAACCAGTGATGAGATTGGGCATCTCATCTGACAAGGTTGCAATACTTTGATCACTATGAGATAGTGTGATTTGTCTCGATCATCAGAATGTAAGATTCAGGATCATAGTGCTGGTACATTGGATGTATTGAAGGACCATGAGAAGCACCTTATGAAATACTGTCTCGATTTAAGGACTGCTCTCATAATTCTCTAGCAATAGGCTCTCAATCCTGAGACATTGATGAACTCAAGTTTCTGTCTATTCATTTGCTTTGAGTCACCAATGAGTGAGGCCAACTGTAGGTCAACACCTCGGTGTCTTGGGTACGTGGTAGTAGGACTGTGGGAACATGCAATGATCAAGATGGAATCTATCTTCATTATCCCCTTGTGCCAATTAATGGATTTATCATTGGTAAGTGCGCACCCATTCCGATTAAGAGTTAATTGGATCGGTACCAAATGATCACTATAATTAATTGGGGCTCAAGGATAATAAGATGTGGATCTAAGATTGGATGGAACAGATTTATTCCAATTGATCCATGGATAATGATAGAGGGGCCTACTTGTGGTAATTGGGAAGTTTAGGGTCTTCATTGAAATATATTCGTAAGACTGGAGTGCAATTGCATTTATATAGTGGAGTTATTTGCAATTAACAGTGGGCCCGGATTGCACATGAGATGTGGGGTCGCGTGTCCCAGTTGGAGTCAGCTTTCTAAGGAATCCCTAGTGGTCCCCACGCTAGACCAATATATTAGAAAGATACTAATTATAGTATAACTCTAAAAGGAAATAGAAAGTTACTATTTCTATTTGAAGTGAGACTTCTAATAGTGGTAATAGTAAGTTACTAATTATTAATGGAAGTAGGACTTCTATTTTAATTAGTAAAAGAGGAAGTTACTGAAAGTCCACAAGGATCCTAACCCTAGAGGGGGGGTGAATAGGGTGTGCTACAACTATGACCAATTTAGAGCAATTTTAATTTCTTAACATAAACTAGTCACATGTGATGATTAATCAAACAATATGCGGAAGCTAATAAAAGAATCACCACAAGCAAGCACCACAACACCAAGGTTTATAGTGGTTCGGCCTCAATGCCTACATCCACTACCGGCTTGTGAATCCAACACTCCACCGGATTTCCACTATTTATGCTTTTTCAAAGGCTAAGCAATAACCTATACAATGTTGCTTTTGAAGGCTAAACAACAACCTCTCTATGTGCTTTTCTAGGCTAAGCAATAACCTTTACAAAATGCTTTTCTTAGGCTAAGCAATAACCTTTACAAATAAGATTTCTCTAAGGAAGTGTCTTCACAAAAGAACACTCAAAGAGATACAATTTAAGCTCATATGAAATTGCCTCTTGAGTAGGCTAATAAGAAAGTTTAATACAAATTACAAACATACACTCAATTAAGCTAAAGTGTGTGCACAAGTGTATGAGTGTGTTTCTTCAATCAATTTCAACAAAGAAGCTCTTAAATGAATGCATGATGCATTTTAAAATCAAAGCTTATAAAATGGTGATTGAAGAGAAAACTAATCACATAAAAGTTTCAAACAACTTTGAAGAAATGAGACAAACAAGTTGTATGAATGATAAAGACTAAGAACACATGTGATTAGGATAAGAGAGTTTGCAAACCAATCTAATTTACCAAGAAAGATATTGAGTTTGCAAAACAACTCTTTAAGGGCTTGAAATCATGCATAAATGAAAATACAAAGGATTTGAACATGCATGGATTTCATTTGAATGGAAATCAAAATAACTATAAAGGTGTACCTTTTAAAAACTCATGAGTTTGATTTCCAAATAGCCCTCTAGCCTTTCCAACTTCTTCCCCTTTCTTTGGCTCCAAAATGGTCTCAAAGGTTCAAGTATCAAGCCTTGAAAAAGGTTGGAAATGAATGGACTTTATAGCCAAAAAGTTGCCAACGGCTAGTCCTCGGTCGACCGGCAAACAGGCCTCGGTCGACCGGGAACACACAACGGTCGGATTTCTGACCGTTGGTGCGCCAGGCAATTTTTTGCTGCAGTGTTCCCGGTCGACCGGGACCCCTGCGCTGGTCGACCGGCGACACTGCGGGACACCCCCCTTTTTGACAGAATTTGCAACTTTTGCCTATATGAAGGTTTTTCTTGGGGGACCTTTTTACCTACTAAATCAAGCTTGAAAACCATGTTTTAAAGATTCTAAAGGTTTTTAAAACATGAACATAAAAAGCCTAAAAAAGATTCAAAACTTTTAAAACAAAGGCTTGCTTGATTTCTTGAAAACTCTTTCTTAAAACAAATGCATCCAAGATAAAAAGACAAATCATGCATAAATCAATACTTTTACAAAACTTAAAAGCAATGCATGAATAAAAATAAGATTTCAAGTTTATTTAAAACCAATGCAAGTGTGTAAATCAAATGATGCTAAAGTGCAAATGCATCCATCAAATTGCAAATACAAAATCCCTAACAATCTCCCCCTTTGCAATTTGATGGCAACTTACTCATCATTGATATTTCACACCAAGTCTTCAGCTCCCCCTAAGCTGGACAAGTCTTGAAATCTTCTTGGATGCTCCTTCTCTTAGCTTGGGCTCTTTGGCTCTTTTCTTCAATCTTCTTGATGCTTGGAGCTTGATCATTCTTCAAGCTTTCTCTTCTTCTTTCCTTTCTATGACCAAGCATCTTCTTTAGCTCCAAGCTTTCTTTCTTCTATTTGCTCTCCCCCTTTGACCATGCCTCTCTCTCCCTTTGGCAAGACAACTCTCCCCTTAGGAAGCTTGGACATTCTCTTCACCCTTTTGAGAACTTGAGTTCTTTCTCCCCCTTTGATGGATAGGAGATCTTCGAGTACTTGAACTCTCGAACTCTCTCCCCCTTTGACATTAAATTGCAAAGGTACCTACACACATGAAACAAGGAAAATACCTTTAGTAGCACCTGTTAACAAATGAAATCGAAAATGAAATTCATAACAGGTTATCATGTATGGAAGTTATCTCTAAGGGCTCAAGGGCAATCCAAGGGTGAATTTGATCAAAACTAATTCTTCCTATGAAGGTTTACACTCCCCCTCAATCCAATCTCTTCTTTTGTCAAACTTTTGACAAGATATAACTATTTGATTCAAGAAGTAGATGGTTTAACCAAGTGAGGGTCAACTTCAAGGAAAGGATTAGATTCATTTAACTATAAGGCTCATATGATCAAATTACCAAAAGAGAGCTAGGTCAAGGTGAAAAGCAATCATGGATACCAATTGGAAAAACAAAGAATACCAATTGAGATTTAAGGATGACTATTAAATCAATCACTCTAAAATGGATTTAAAAGTATAACTATTATGAGAAATCCAAATTAGAGCTATCCATGATGCAATGGGGTTTACTAAACATAGCATCAATCAATATAACTATGAAAAGCATATGCTATGAAGTTTTTGAAAATCATTTCATTCAAACAATAAATATGACTATTATGTGCAAGAATGAGTGAAATGAAATTCAACCATGAAGCCAACCTCAACTAATAACCAACCAATATTATGAACACATAAACATGGTGGTCATGAGATATAACTATAAGAGCAAAAGATGTGGCAACATGAACATTATGATGCTAATGGTGTGTGACATGGAACAAATATGTTACTATCAAGTTCAATCCAATGTACACAAGGTCTATCACATTCACAAGATAAGGTATCAATTGGATATGAAATCAATGGAAAGTTATACCAAATGAAACCAATTGAATATGACAACTTGATTAAAAGCAAGGATGTGACAAACACAAAATTCCAACAAGCATCATAAATGCATATTCATCACTTTTAAAGATATAACTAATAAGCATAGTGATGAACAAGGTAAATTGCAATGCAAAATTATATAACTTTGAAATGCATGCAATTTCCAAAGTGACTAAATCATATGAATTCAACTACTAAGATATCCATCAACCAAGAGATATAACTATGAAATACAAGGAATGGATTTCAAAGAGGTTCATATGATCAAGAACACTACTATGAAGTTGAAACATGTATAAAGATGACTCCAAGAGAATCTACATGAATCAACATCATAACCATCCATAAAGATATGACTATAAGGCATAGAGGATGGATTTGGGTTCTAGTATGGTTTCTACAAATGAAACTAAGATCACAACCATACATGGAACCAAAAGTCATTTGCATATAAAAAGAATGTAAATAAACAAGCAAGGATGCAAACAACATACATTTCCATTTCTAAAGATAATGAAACCAAAAGAAAAAGGAAATGAGAATCATGGAACATGCTTGGAAGATTATAACTAATGATGTTATTAAAGCATTTCCATTCAAACAATCTTCAAATCATTTCAATAAACAAAATCCAACAATGAGCAAAGAATGATTTTGAAGATCAATTTACAACTTGTATTTGAAAAGATATAACTTAAAAGAAATACATACAAGTTGATTTTACAAAACAATGTTCTCCATATAAAAGTATAACTTAGAGATCCATGGAAAAACTTGAATTGATTCAAATCATTTGTTCAAAAAATATAACTATGACATCTACACAAATGATTCAACAACAATTGATCATGAAGAGTCTAGCTATGAAAGCTTTTGAAATCACAATCAATTGATCATGTAGAAAAGCAATGCAAAACAAAAATGTGCAAAGAGCAAATCAAACATGATGAAATTATAATCAAAAGATTTTGAAAACCATGAAGTGTAACTTAGAATGGTGTATGAAAACAAAATCAATTGATCATAAAGAAATGCAATGCATTTAAATAAATGTAACTATGAAAGAACAAAATGCAAAGCAACATGACCAACAAAGAGATTTAACTATAAAGAATAGGTTGGTCAAGGAGGTTCAAGGCCTTAAGGTTTGTCTAAGTATCTAACTTTTGGAATCCACCTAAGGTCTTGAGATGGTTGAACTTTGAGGTCTATTTTGGAATTCTCACCAACTAAAGGAGATTTAACTTGATAAATTTTCAATTTGAACTTATCACCATGATATTTAGATTTTACTAATGTAATCTTAGATTGGTGATTAGTCTTTTGAGGTTGGTGATTCTTCTTCTTAGGGGATTGTTTTCTATTCTTCTTATTTTCTCCCTTTCCTTGACTTTTGAATTTTAAATTTAACTTTGTAATTTTCTTCAAAAGTTCTTTCATGTTTTGACTTAAGGGAGGTAGGTTGAGAAGCTTTTTGTTAATAGATTCTTTTAAACTTGGTTTAACTTGTTTAAACTTCTTAGAATCTATCTTAGGAGACTCCATTTTAATAGATTTAACTTGTTTAGTCTTTTTGGAGTCTTTCATGATTATTGGTGTCTTACCCTTCATAGGTTTTGATTCTCCATTCTTTAGTTCAAAGATGGGCTTAGACACATAGCTTCTTTTTCTTAGTTTGCACTCAAATTTTAGATGTCCTTCTTTACCACAATAATGACATTTAATTTTGGACATTTGAGAGAGAGTGCTAGAGAATGAGGACTCACCTTTCACAAATGTGTTGGTGAACTTAGGGTCATGTGAAATATTCCTATCAAAACCAAGACCCGTCCTATCTCCATGTGGTTTACCCAATTTAAATAATTTTTCAAGTCTTTCTTCACTTTGGGTAAACTTGCACTCATACTTTTGTTTATATCCTTCAAGTTGAGTGACTTTGGTTATAAGGATTGAATTTTCATGTTTAACTTTTGAAAGTTCATTTTCAATATCCTTATGTTTGCTTATCTCTTCATTGGCAAGTTTTAATTCATGTTTTAGTTCATTAACAACTTTAGATCCAAGTTCTTGTGTTTTTAACTTACTTTTAATCAACTTGGCTTCTAAGTTGTTAAAGTCTTTGTCTTGCCTTTTTATTTGATCTCTTAGTTTTAGATTTTCCTTATTGACATTTTCATAACCCATCTTTAATTCTTTTAGTTCATCTTGAATGTTGGATAGGTTATTTAAAGAGATCATGAACTTAGAGTCTAGACATTTTATTACTTCTTCTTTCTCTCTAAGTTCATCTTTTGAAGAGGCTAGCTCTTTGTTTAGTCTATTTGATTCTTCTTTTAGACTTTTATTTCTCTTATCAAGCTTTGAAGATAATGTATATAATTCATTATAGGCTTGTTGAAGATCATCTTCATCATACTCATTTTCTTCCTCTTTTGAGTCAAATTGATATTCATTTAAGTGAGGGTTTGAATCTCCAATAGAAGGAAGAATGAGGGGTCTAGAAGAATCTACAAAGTCTAGCATAGTGGAGTCCATTCTAATGATTTTCAAATAAGCACTACTCTAGGGTTTTAACTCTAGGTTTTTACACCTAATCAAGAGTTCCAAACACTTGATCCTAAGGGATTAGAGCACTTGGCTCTGATACCACTTGAAAGTCCACAAGGATCCTAACCCTAGAGGGGGGGTGAATAGGGTGTGCTACAACTATGACCAATTTAGAGCAATTTTAATTTCTTAACATAAACTAGTCACATGTGATGATTAATCAAACAATATGCGGAAGCTAATAAAAGAATCACCACAAGCAAGCACCACAACACCAAGGTTTATAGTGGTTCGGCCTCAATGCCTACATCCACTACCGGCTTGTGAATCCAACACTCCACCGGATTTCCACTATTTATGCTTTTTCAAAGGCTAAGCAATAACCTATACAATGTTGCTTTTGAAGGCTAAACAACAACCTCTCTATGTGCTTTTCTAGGCTAAGCAATAACCTTTACAAAATGCTTTTCTTAGGCTAAGCAATAACCTTTACAAATAAGATTTCTCTAAGGAAGTGTCTTCACAAAAGAACACTCAAAGAGATACAATTTAAGCTCATATGAAATTGCCTCTTGAGTAGGCTAATAAGAAAGTTTAATACAAATTACAAACATACACTCAATTAAGCTAAAGTGTGTGCACAAGTGTATGAGTGTGTTTCTTCAATCAATTTCAACAAAGAAGCTCTTAAATGAATGCATGATGCATTTTAAAATCAAAGCTTATAAAATGGTGATTGAAGAGAAAACTAATCACATAAAAGTTTCAAACAACTTTGAAGAAATGAGACAAACAAGTTGTATGAATGATAAAGACTAAGAACACATGTGATTAGGATAAGAGAGTTTGCAAACCAATCTAATTTACCAAGAAAGATATTGAGTTTGCAAAACAACTCTTTAAGGGCTTGAAATCATGCATAAATGAAAATACAAAGGATTTGAACATGCATGGATTTCATTTGAATGGAAATCAAAATAACTATAAAGGTGTACCTTTTAAAAACTCATGAGTTTGATTTCCAAATAGCCCTCTAGCCTTTCCAACTTCTTCCCCTTTCTTTGGCTCCAAAATGGTCTCAAAGGTTCAAGTATCAAGCCTTGAAAAAGGTTGGAAATGAATGGACTTTATAGCCAAAAAGTTGCCAACGGCTAGTCCTCGGTCGACCGGCAAACAGGCCTCGGTCGACCGGGAACACACAACGGTCGGATTTCTGACCGTTGGTGCGCCAGGCAATTTTTTGCTGCAGTGTTCCCGGTCGACCGAGACCCCTGCGCTGGTCGACCGGCGACACTGCGGGACACCCCCCTTTTTGACAGAATTTGCAACTTTTGCCTATATGAAGGTTTTGCTTGGGGGACCTTTTTACCTACTAAATCAAGCTTGAAAACCATGTTTTAAAGATTCTAAAGGTTTTTAAAACATGAACATAAAAAGCCTAAAAAAGATTCAAAACTTTTAAAACAAAGGCTTGCTTGATTTCTTGAAAACTCTTTCTTAAAACAAATGCATCCAAGATAAAAAGACAAATCATGCATAAATCAATACTTTTACAAAACTTAAAAGCAATGCATGAATAAAAATAAGATTTCAAGTTTATTTAAAACCAATGCAAGTGTGTAAATCAAATGATGCTAAAGTGCAAATGCATCCATCAAATTGCAAATACAAAATCCCTAACAGTTACTAATCATATTTGAAGTGAGACATCTAATTGTGATTTAGTAAGCAACTAATTGTAGTGGAAGTAAGACTTCTATTTCAATTAGTAAGAGGAGGTGGCTTCAATGTTACAAAAGGAGAAGAGGAGAGCTCTTGGACGTCCCTAATGCTAGTTCACCTAGGGATTCACGCCCATATTATTCTTCCTCTCTTTGTGCAAGTTGTTGCACATCTTCTCCCTCTTCTAGTTTCTTTTCTAGTTTCCTTTAGGGTTTTTCTCTTGGAGATCCCACCATCTTCTTGAGAAAAGAGAATCTGATACGGGTCATAACGTGGAAGATCAAAGGGTGTTGGAGATCTTAATTTGATTAGTGAAGGTGTTCATCATCAAAGAAAGAATTCAACTTCTCCATTAGAGCACTACAAAGCTCCAAAGGTATATCTACATCATTGAATGTTGTAGATTTCGTGGTTGCTTGTTTAGATGCTATTTTCTATCTTCTAGATACGTTATGTTGCTGTACATGGTTTATGAGTTTGAGGGATTACATCCTGGATTGGGTTTGTTGCCTTCTAGATAGTTGATCCCAGCATCAAGTGGGTCAAAAGTTTTTGAAACCTATCTGAATGGCCCACCTAATTTCCAACACGCATCTCAACCTAGAAACCCAACAAATTGATATCGAGGCGCATAGATTTTGTTTTCGTACAAAACTACCGTACGACCCGAACGAAGTTCGAGTTTTCGCCTTTAGAAACACTGAACTCCCCGAAAGTGTTTTCCAAACCCAAGATTCGTCTGAAACTCGTTTTAAACCGAATAATAGCTCGAATAACCTAAAAAGCGCATCTCAACCAAGAATCCTTTTAAATGGATATCAAAGCGTAAGACAAGACAAGGACACCCGAAACCCCTTTTAGAGTGTAAAACGTGTTCCGGGTTTTTCTTAAAGGTGTCTTTCGACTGAGAGTTGCATGAAACATAGTGCATAGTCAATAGTTTCCTAAAGCCGAATTTTTTTTGTTTTCGTACAAAACAACCGTACGACCCGCACGAAGTTCAGGTTTTCGCCTTTACAGACTCAGACTCCCTGAAATTGTTTTCCAAACCCAAGTTTTGTCCGAAACCCGTTTTAAACCGAAAAGTAGCTCCAAAAATCCTAAAGAGCGCATTTCAACCCAGAAACCCAACAAATTGATTTCGAGGTGCATAGAATGTGTTTTCGTACAAAACTACCGTACAACCCGCACGAAGTTCGGGATTTTGCCTTTAGAAACACAGAACTCCCCGTAAGTGTTTTCCAAACCCAAGATTCGTCTGAAACCCGTTTTAAACCGAATGGTAGCTCGAAATAACCTAAAAAGCGCATCTCAACCCAGAATCCCTTCAAATGGATTTCAAGGCGTAAGACAAGACAAGGGCACCAGAAACCGCATTTCGAGTAAAACGCAACCCCTGATTTTTCTAGAGGGTGTCTTTGACTTTGAGTCGCATGAAAGACAGTGTAGAGTCAACAATCTCCTAGAGCCGCATAGATTGTGTTTTCGTACAAAAGTACCGTACGACCTGCATGAAGTTCGGGTTTTCGCCTTTATAAACACTGAACTCTCCGATAGTGGTTTCCAAACCCAAGACTCACCCGAAACCTGTTCAAAACCGTAAATTAGCTCCAAATATCCTAAAGAGCACATCTCAACCCAGAAACCCAACAAATTGATTTCGAGGCATAAGGCAAGACAAGGACACCCGAAACCCTTTTAGAGTAAAATGTGTTCTGGGTTTTTCTAGAAGGTGTCTATCAACTGAGAGTCGCAAGAAACACAGTGCATAGTCAATAGTTTCCTAAAGCTGCAAAATTTGTGTTTTCGTACAAAACTACCATACGACCCGCACGACGTTCTGGTTTTCGCCTTTACAGACTCATTCTCCCTGAAAGTATTTTCCAAACCCAAGTTTCGTCCGAAACCCGTTTTAAACCGAAAAGTAGCTGCAAATATCCTAAAGAGTGCATCTCATCCAAGAAACCCAACAAATTGATTTCGATGCTCATAGATTGTGTTTTCGTACAAAACTACCGTACCACCGCATGAAGTTCAAGTTTTTGTCTTTAGAAACACTGAACTCCCCGAAAGTGATCAGATTTCCTCATAAATCGTCATGGACTATTCATTTTCAAGTGAGGAGTATTTCAGCTATGCTTCAGAATCTTCATGTAATATGTGTGGATCTTCAGCCCAATACAATTCATTTTAGCAACTAATTGAGTAGGAATAGATTGGTTCCCTCTCATATCTAAAATTTAGAAGTTGGCTTATTATGGTGCACTTGAGCAGCTTGCTGCCTGGGCTGTAGGCACCATTAGTTTTCATGCTTTTCAATTTCTTTGAATTGTATTATTGGGGTATGCCCCATTTGGGTTATCTAAGGCCATTTGCTGGCTTTAGATTTCCATGTTTCTGTACATTATTCCCTTATTGAAAATGAAGACTTAACTTACTCTTCAAAAAAAAAAAAAAAAAAACTCCCCGAAAGTGGTTTCCAAACCCAAGATTCGTCTGAAACCCCTTTTAGAGTAAAACGCGTTCTGGGTTTTTCTAGAGGGTGTCTTTGGACCGAGAGTTGCATGAAACACAGTGTATAGTCAATAGTTTTCTAAAGCCGCATAATTTCTATTTTCATACAAAACTACCGTACAACCCCCACGAAGTTCGGGTTTTCGCCATTAAAAACACTGAACTCCCCGAAAGTGTTTTCAAAACCCAAGTTCCGTCCGAATTCCGTTTTAAACCGAATAGTAGCTCGAAATATCCTAAAAAGCATATCTCAACCCAGAATCCCTTCAAATGGATTTCGAGGCATAAGACAAGACAAGGACACCCGAAGTGTTTTCCAAACCCAAGTTTCGTTCGGAACCCGTTTTAAACCGAAAAGCAGCTCAAAATATCCTAAAGAGCGCATCTCAACCCAGAAACCCAACAAATTGATTTGGAGGCGTGGGACAAGTCGGGGACACCCGAAACCCCTTTTAGAGTAAAACGCGTTCTGGGTTTTTCTAGAAGGTGTCTTTCAACTGAGAGTCGCAACAAACACAGTGCATAGTCAATAGTTTCCTAAAGCCGGAAATTTTGTGTTTTCGTTCAAAACTACCGTACGACCCGGACGAAGTTCGGGTTTTCGCCTTTACAAACACAGAACTCCCCGAGAGTGTTTTCAAAACCCAAGTTTCGTCCGAAATCAGTTTTAAACCGAATAGTAGCTCCAAATATCCTAAAGAGCGCATCTCAACCCAGAAACCCAACAAACTGATTTCGAGGCGCATAGGTTGTGTTTTCGTACAAAACTACCGTACGACCCGCACGAAGTTTGGGTTTTTGCCATTAGAAACACTGAACTCCCCGATAGTGGTTTCCAAACCCATGATTCGTCCGAAACCCGTTCTAAACCGAATAGTAGCTCGAAATAACCTAAGAAGCGCATCTCAACCCAGAATCCCTTCAAATGGATTTCAAGGCGTAAGACAAGACAAGGACACCCGAAACCCCTTTTAGAGTAAAACGCGTTTTCCGGGTTTTTCTAGAGGGCGTCTTTGGACCGAGAGTCGCATGAAACACAGTGTATAGTCAATAGTTTTCTAAAGCCGCCTAATTTCTGTTTTCGTACAAAACTACCGTACGACCCGCACGAAGTTCGGGTTTTCGACATTACAAACACTGAACTCCCCGATAGTGTTTTCCAAACCCAATTTTCGTCCGAAATCGGTTTTAAACCGAATAGTAGCTCCAAATATCCTAAAAAGCGCATCTCAACCCAGAATCCCTTGAAATGGATTTCGAGGCGTAAGACAAGACAAGGACACCCGAAACCCCTTTTAGAGTAAAAAGCGGTCTCGATTTTTCCAGGGAGTGTCTTTGGACCCAGAGTCGCAAGAAACACGGTGAATAGTCAATAGTTTCCTAAAGCTGCTTAGATTGTGTTTTCGTACAAAAGTACAGTACGTCCCGCATGAAGCTCGGGTTTTCGGCTCTACAAACAGTGAACTCCACGAAGTCTATTCAAAATGCAAGATTCGCCCGAAATTCGTTTTAAGCCGAAAAGTAGCTCGAAAAAACCTAAAAAGTGCATCTCAACCCAGAATCCCTTCAATTGGATTTCGAGGCGTAAGACAAGACTTGGACACCCGAAACCCCTTTTAGAGTAAAACGCGATCCCAGATTTTTCTGGAGGGTCGCTTTGACTCTGAGTCGAATGAAACACAGTGTAGAGTCAACAATTTCCTAGGGACGCCTAGATTGTGTTTTCGTACAAAACTACCGTACGACCCACACGAAGTTCGGGTTTTCGCATTTAGAAGCACTGAACTCCCCGAAAGTGTTTTCCAAACCCAAGATTCGTTTGAAACCCGTTTGAAACCGAATAGAAGCTCGAAATAACCTAAAAAGTGCATCTCAACCCATGATCCCTTCAAATGGATTTCGAGGCGTAAGACAAGACAAGGACAGCCGAAACCCCTTTTAGAGTAAAACGTGTTCTGGGTTTTTCTAGAAGGTGTCTTTCGACTGATAGTCACAAGAAACACAGTGCAAAGTTAATAGTTTCCTAAAGCCGCAAAATTTGTGTTTTTCGTACAAAACTACCTACGACCTGCACGACGTTCTGGTTTTCGCCTTTACAGACTAATACTCCCCGAAAGTGTTTTCCAAACCCAAGTTTCGTCCGAAACCCGTTTTAAACCGAAAAGTAGCTCCAAATATCCTAAAGAGCGCATCTCAACCAAGAAACCCAACAAATTGATTTCGATGCGCAGAGATTGTGTTTTCGTACAAAACTGCCTATGGGGGCACGAAGTTCGGGTTTTTTCCTTTAGAAACACTGAACTCCCCGAAAGTGGTTTCCAAACCAAAGATTCGTCTGAAACCTGTTTTAAACCAAATAGTAGTTCGAAATAACCTAAAATGCGCATCTCAACCCAGAATCCCTTAAAATGGATTTCAAGGCATAAGACAAGACAAGGACACCCGAAACCCAATTTAGAGTAAAACGTGAACCCAGATTTTTCTAGAGGGTGTCTTTGACTCTGAGTCGCTTGAAAGACGGTGTAGAATCAATAATTTCCTAGCGCCGAATAGATTGTTTTTTAGTACAAAAGTACCGTACGACCCGCACGAAGTTCGGGTTTTCGCCTTTATAAACACTGAACTCTCCGACAGTGGATTCCAAACCCAAGATTCTCCCGAAACCCGTTTAAAACCAAAAAGTAGCTCCAAATATCCTAAAGAGCGCATCTCAACCCAGAAACCCCACAAATTGATTTCGAGGCCTAAGACAAGACAAGGACACCCGAAACCCCTATTAGAGTAAAACGCGTTCTGGGTTTTTTTAGAATGTGTCTTTCAAATGAGAGTCGTAAAAAACATAGTGCATAGTCAATAGTTTCCTAAAGCCGCAAAATTTGTGTTTTCGTACAAAACTGCCGTATGACCCGCACGAAGTTCGGGTTTTCGCCTTTACAAAAACAGAACTCCCTGAAAGTGTTTTGAAAACCCAAGTTTCGTCCGAAGTCCGTTTTAAACCGAAAAATAGCTCCAAATGTCCTAAAGATCGCATCTCAACCCAGAAACCCAACAAATTGATTTCGAGGCGCATAGATTGTGATGTCGTACAAAACTACCGTACGACCTGCACGAAGTTCAAGTTTTTGCCTTTCGAAACACTGAACTCCCCGAAAGTACTTTCCAAACCCAAGATTCGTATGAAACCCGTTTTAAACCAAATAGTAGCTCGAAATTGTTAGGAATTTTGTATTTGCAATTTGATGGATGCATTTTCACTTTAGCATCATTTGAATTTTCACACTTGCATTGTTTTAGAAAACCTTGAAATCTGGTTTTATACATGCATTGCTTTTAAGATTTGTAAAAGTATTGTTTTATGCATGTTTTGTTTTTATACTTGGATGCATTGGTTTTAGAATTCAAACTCTTTTGAAAACCTAATTCTTTGTGCATTACTTTTGAGAAATCATATTGAGAATTTAGGTTTATGCCTTGCATACATTCATCTCTTTCAGAATCATTTTTTGTATGCATTTTTATGTGAAAAGAGTTTTTAGAAATCAAGCTAGCCTATGTTTTAAAACTTCCAAATTATTTTAGGCTTTTTGTGTTTCATGTTTTTAAGCATCTTCGTTTGATTTAAAACATGTTTCCAAGCTTGGTTTAATGGCTCAAAAATCCCCACAAAGAAACACCTTCAAATTTGCAATTTATGGGAATTTTTGTCCCAGGGGGTGGTCCGGCAGTGTCGTCGGTCGACCGGCCCAGAGGTCCCGGTCGACCGGGAACACTGCAGGCCAACTGGGCCCCTGGAGCTCCAACGGTCATATTTCTGACCGTTGTGTGATCTCGGTTGACCGAGACCTGTTTCCAGGTCGACCGAGGACTAGCCGTTGGACTGTTTTCTTGTATAAAGTCCATTCATTTCCAGCCTTTTTCAAGGCTTGACACATGAACTTTTGAGACCATTTTGGAGCCAAAGAAAGGGGAAGAAGTTGGAAAGGCTAGAGGGCTATTTGGAAATCAAATGCTTGAGTTTTAAAAAGGTACATCTTACTTATCATTTTGATTTCCATTAAAAGTAGAATCAATGCATGGTTAAATCTTTGTATTTTCTTTTATGCATGATTTCTAGTTTTTAAAGAGTTGTTTTGCAAACTCATTACCATCTTTGGAATATTAAGAATGGTTTGCAAACTCTCTTGACTAATTCACATGCTCTTAGATTTTAATATTCATACAACTTGTTTAGTTCATTTCTTCAAAGTTGTTTGAATCTTTTATGTGATTAGTTTTCTCTTCAATCATCATTTTATAAGCTTTGATTTTAAAATGCATCATGCATTCATTTAAGAGCTTCATTGTTGAAATTGATTGAAGAAAAGCATTCATACACTTGTGCACACACTTTAGCTCATTTAGTGTATGTTTGTAATTTGAATTACACTTTCATATTAGCCTATGTAGAGGCAATTCAATTGTGCTTAAATTGTATCTCTTGGAGTGTTCTTTTGTGAAGACACCTTCTTAGAGAAATCATTCATTTGTAAAGGTTATTGCTAAGCCTAAGAAAAGCATCTTGTAAAGGTTATTGCTTAGCCTAAGAAAAGCATTTTGTAAAGGTTATTGCTTAGCCTAGAAAAGCACATTGAGAGGTTGTTGTTTAGCCTAGAAAAACAACTTTGTAAGGGTTATTGCTTAGCCTATTGAAAAGCATAAATAGTGGAAATCCGGTGGGGTGATTGGATCACAAGCCGGTAGTGGACGTAGGCATTGAGGCCGAACCACTATAAACCTTGGTGTTGTGGTGCTTGCTTTTGTGGTGATTGTTTATTTTAGCTTCCGCATT
The DNA here is from genome assembly GCA_038049695.1 of Cinnamomum chago. Lineage (NCBI taxonomy): Eukaryota > Viridiplantae > Streptophyta > Magnoliopsida > Laurales > Lauraceae > Cinnamomum > Cinnamomum chago. Next base: position 50,482,885 of record CP142456.1, read on the forward strand.
TTGTTTGATTAATCATCACATGTGACTAGTTTATGTTAAGAAATTAAAATTATTTTAAATTGGTCATATTTGTAGCACACCCTATTCACCCCCCCTCTACGGTTAGGATCCCAGGACTTTCAATTGGTATCAGAGCCTCGTGCTCTATCTTTTAGGATCAAGTGTTTGGAACTCTTGATTAGGTGTAAAAACCTAGAGTAAAAAACCCTAGAGTTGTCCTTACATGAAAATCATTAGGATGGATTCCACTATGATAGATAGCTTAGATTCTTGTGTAGATTCTCCTAGACCCCTCATTCTTCCTTCTATTGGAGATTCAAGCCCTAAATTAAATGAATCTCAATTTGATTCAAAAGAGGAAGAAAATGATTACAATGAAGAAGATCTTCAACAAGCCTATGAAGAATTATACACATTTTCTCTAGAACTTAATAAGAAAAACAATATATTAAGAGAAGAATCTAAAAGGCTAAACAAAGAGCTAGTCTCTTCTAAAGATGAACTTAGAGAGAAAGAAGAAGTAATAAATTGTGTAGAATCTAAGTTCATGATCTCTTTAAATAACCTATCTAACATTCGAGATGAACTAAAAGAATTAAAGATGGGTTATGATAATGTCAATAAGGAAAATTTAAATCTAAGAGATCAATTAAAAAGGCAAGACAAAGACTTTATCAATTTAGAAGCCAAGTTGATTAAAAGTAAGTTAAAAACCAAAGAACTTGGATCTAATGTTGTTAATGAACTAAAACTTGAATTAAAACTTGCCAATGAAGAGCTAAGCAAATATAAGGAAATTGAAAATGAACTTTCAAAAGTCAAAAATGAAAATTCAATCCTTATAACCAAAGTCACTCAACTTGAAGGATATAAACAAAAGTATGAGTGCAAGTTTACCCAAAGTGAAGAAAGACTTAAAAAATTATTTAAATTGGGTAAACCTCATGGAGATAGGACGGGTCTTGGATTTGATAGGAATATTTCACATGACCCTAAATTCACCAACACTTTTGTGAAAAGTGAGTCCTCATTCTCTAGCACTCTCTCTCAAATGTCCAAAACTAAATGTCATTATTGTGGTAAAGAAGGACATTTCAAATTTGAGTGCAAACTAAGAAAAAGAAGCCATGTGTCTAAACCCATCTTTGAACTCAAAAATGTAGAATCAAGACCTATGAAGGGTAAGACACTAAAAATCAAGAAAGACTCCAAAAAGACTAAACAAGTTAAATCTATTAAAATGGAGTCTCCAAAGATAGATTCTAAAAAGGTTAAACAAGTCAAACCAAGTTTAAAAGAATCTATGAACAAAAAGCTTCTCAACCTATCTCCCTTATATAAACCCATGAAAGAACTTTTGAATAAAGTAACAAAGTTAAATTTAAAATTCAAAAGTCAAGTAAAGGGAGAAAATAAGAAGAAAAGAAAAGTGAATCAATCCCCAAAGAAACAAACTCACCAACATCAAAAGACTAATCACCAATCTAAGCTAAATTTAGTCAAATCTAAATATCATGGTGATGAGTTTAAATTGAAAATTTATCAAGTCAAATCTCCTTTAGTTGGTGAGAAGTCCAAAATAGACCTCAAAGTTCAACCCTCTCAAGACCTTAGGTGGATTCCTAAAGTTATTTACTTAGACAAACCTTAAGGCCTTGAACCCTCTTGACCAACCTATTCTTTATAGTTAAATCACTTTGTTGGTCATGTTGCATTTGTATTTTGTTTCTATATAGTTACATTTCTTAAAAATGCATTGTTTCTTTATGATCAATTGATTTTGTTTTCATGCACCATTCTTGTTACATATCATGGTTTTCAAAGTCTTTTGATTATAATTACATCATGTTTGATTTGCTTTTTGCACACATATGTCTTGCATTGCATTTCTTTACATGATTAATTGATTGTGATTTTAAAAGCTTTCATAGCTAATTTATTCATGATCAATTGTTGTTGAATCATTTGTGTAGATGTCATAGTTAGATTATTTGAACAAATGATTTGAATCAATTCAAGTTTTTCCATAGACTTCTAAGTTATATTTTTATATGGAAAATCATTGTTTTGAAAAATCAACTTGTATGTGTTTCTTTTAAGTTATATCTTTTAAAAAACAATGTTGAAAATTGATCTTCAAAATCATTCTTTTTATGCTCATTGTTGGATTTTGTTTTTCAAAATGATTTGAAGATTGTTTGAATGGAAATGCTCTATAACATCATTAGTTATATTCATCTAAGCATGTTCCATGTTCTCATTTCCTTTTCTTTTGGTTTCATTATCTTAGAAATGGAAATGTTTGTTGTTTGCATTCTTGCTTATTTGTTTTCATTCTTTTTATATGCAAATGACTATTGGTTCCATGTATGGTTGTGATCTTAGTTATATATGTAGAAACCATACTAGAACCCAAATCCATCCTCTATGCCTTATAGTCATTTCTTTTTGGATGGTTATGATGTTGATTCATGTGAATTCTCTAAGTGATGTCATCCTTATACATGTTTCAACTTCATAGTAGTGTTTTTGATCATATGAAACTCTTTGGAATCCATTCATTGTATTTCTATATGGTTGATGGATATCTTAGATGTTGAATTCATATGATTTTGACACTTTGGAAATTGCATGCTTTACCTAGTCATATCCTTTTGCATTGCAATTTGCCTTGTTCATCACTATGCTCTATAGTCATATCTTTAATAGTGATGAATATCCATTTATGATGCTTGATGGAATTTTGTGTTTGTCACATCCTTGCTCTTTTTCATGTTGTCAAATTCAATTGGTTTCAATTGGTAAATTTTTTGATTGATTTGATTTCTTGTGAATGTGATAGACCATGTGTACATTGGTTTGAACTTGATAGTTATATATTTGTTCCATGTCTCACTCCATTAGCATCATAATTTTCATGTTTGCCACCTCTCTTGCTCTTATTGGTACATCTCATGACCACCATGTTTATGTGTTCATAATATTGGTTGGGTATTAGTTGAGGTTGGCTTCATGTTTGAATTTCATTTCACTCATCTTGCTCATTAATAGTCATATTTATTGATTGAATGAAATGATTTTCAAAACCTTCATAGCATATGCTTTCCATAGGTAGATTATTTAATGCTATGTTTAGTAAACCCCATCTCATCATGGATAGCTCTAATTTGGATTTTTCCTAATAGTTATATTTTTAAATCCATTTTAGAGTGATTGTGTTTAATAGACTTATCTTTAAATCTCAATCGGTATTCTTTGTTTTTCCAATTGGTATCCATAATTGCTTTTCTCTTTAGACCTTGCTTTCTTTTGACAATTTGATCATATGAGCCTTATAGTTAAATGAATCTAATCATTTCCTTGAAGTTGACCCTCATTTGGTTAAACCAACTACTTCTTGAACCAAATAGTTATATCTTGTCAAATGTTTGACAAAAGAAGAGAATGGATTGAGGGGGAGTGTAAACCTTCATAGGAAGTATTAGTTTTGATCAAATTGACCCTTGGATTGCCTTTAGACCCATAGAGACTACTACCATACATGATCACCTTTATGATTCTCATTTTCGATTTCTTTTGTTAACAGGTGCTACTAAAGGTATTCTCCTTGCCTCATGTGTGTAGGTACCTTTGCAATTTAATAGCAAAGAAAGTTTTTTCAAAACCCAAGTTTCGTCCGAAATCCGTTTTAAACCGAATAGTAGCTCCAAATATCCTAAAGGGCGCATCTCAACCCAGAAACCCAACAAACTGATTTCGAGGCGCATAGGTTGTGTTTTCGTACAAAACTACCGTACGACCCGCACGAAGTTCGGGTTTTTGCCATTAGAAACACTGAACTCCCCGAAAGTGGTTTCCAAAGCCATGATTCGTCTGAAACCCGTTCTAAACCGAATAGTAGCTCGAAATAACCTAAAAAGAGCATCTCAACCCAGAATCCCTTCAAATGGATTTCAAGGCGTAAGACAAGACAAGGACACCCGAAACCCCTTTTAGAGTAAAACGCGTTCCGGGTTTTTCTAGAGGGCGTCTTTGGACCGAGAGTCGCATGAAACACAGTGTATAGTCAATAGTTTTCTAAAGCCGCATAATTTCTGTTTTCCTACAAAAATACCGTACGACCCGCACGAAGTTCGGGTTTTCGCCATTACAAACACTGAACTCCCCGATAGTGTTTTCCAAACCCAATTTTCGTGCGAAATCGGTTTTAAACCGAATAGTAGCTCCAAATATCCTAAAAAGCGCATCTCAACCCAGAATCCCTTGAAATGGATTTCGAGGCGTAAGACAAGACAAGGACACCCGAAACCCCTTTTAGAGTAAAACGCGGTCTCGATTTTTCCAGGGAGTGTCTTTGGACCCAGAGTCGCAAGAAACACGGTGAATAGTCAATAGTTTCCTAAAGCCGCGTAGATTGTGTTTTCGTACAAAAGTACAGTACGTCCCACACAAAGCTCGGGTTTTCGGAACTACAAACAGTGAACTCCACGAAGTCTATTCAAAATCCAAGATTCGCCCGAAATCCGTTTTAAGCCGAAAAGTAGCTCGAAAAAACCTAAATAGTGCATCTCAACCCAGAATCCCATCAATTGGGCTTCGAGGCGCGATACAGGACAAGGACCCCCGAAAACCCCTTTTAGAGTAGAACGCAATCCTCGATTTTTCTAGAGGGTGTCTTTGGCTCTGAGTCGCATGAAACACAGTGTACAGTCAACAATTTCCTAGAGCCGCAAAGATTGTGTTTTCGTACAAAACTACTTACGACCCGCACGAAGTTCGGGTTTTCGCCATTAGAAACACTGAACTCTCCGGAAGTGGTTTCCAAACCCAAGTTTCGTCCGGAACCCCTTTTAAACCGAAAAGCAGCTCAAAATATCCTAAAGAGCGCATCTCAACCCAGAAACCCAACAAATTGATTTGGAAGCGTAGGACAAGACAAGGACACCCGAAACCCCTTTCAGAGTAAAACGCGTTCTGGGTTTTTCTAGAAGGTGACTTTCCACTGAGAGTCGCAAGAAACACAGTGCATGGTCAAGAGCTTCCTAAAGCCGCAAAACTTGTGTTTTCGTACAAAAATACCGTACGACCCGCACGAAGTTCGGGTTTTCGCCTTTACAGACACAGACTCCCCGGAAGTGTTTTCCAAACCCAAGTTTAGTCCGGAACCCGTTTTAAACCGAAAAGCAGCTCAAAATATCCTAAAGAGCGCATCTCAACCCAGAAACCCAACAAATTGATTTGGAGGCGTAGGACAAGTCAAGGACACCCGAAACACCTTCTAGAGTAAAACGCGTTCTGGGTTTTTCTAGAAGGTGTCTTTCAACTGAGAGTCGCAAGAAACACAGTGCATAGTCAATAGTTTCCTAAAGCCGCAAATTTTGTGTTTTCGTTCAAAACTACCGAACGACCCGCACGAAATTCGGGTTTTCGCCTTCACAAACACAGAACTCCCTGAAAGTGTTTTCAAAACCCAAGTTTCGTCCGAAATCCGTTTTAAACCGAATAGTAGCTCCAAATATCCTAAAGGGCGCATCTCAACCCAGAAACCCAACAAACTGATTTAGAGGCGCATAGGTTGTGTTTTCGTACAAAACTACCGTACGACCCGCACGAAGTTCGGGTTTTTGCCATTAGAAACACTGAACTCCCCGAAAGTGGTTTCCAAACCCATGATTCGTCTGAAACCCGTTCTAAACCGAATAGTATCTCGAAATAACCTAAAGAGAGCATCTCAACCCAGAATCCCTTCAAATTGATTTCAAGGCGTAAGACAAGACAAGGACACCCGAAATCCCTTTTAGAGTAAAACGCGTTCCGGGTTTTTCTAGAGGGCGTCTTTGGACCGAGAGTCGCATGAAACACAGTGTATAGTCAATAGTTTTCTAAAGCCGCATAATTTCTGTTTTCCTACAAAAATACCGTACGACCCGCACGAAGTTCGGGTTTTCGCCATTACAAACACTGAACTCCCCGATAGTGTTTTCCAAACCCAATTTTCGTGCGAAATCGGTTTTAAACTGAATAGTAGCTCCAAATATCCTAAAAAGCGCATCTCAACCCAGAATCCCTTGAAATGGATTTCGAGGCGTAAGACAAGATAAGGACACCCGAAACCCCTTTTAGAGTAAAACGCGGTCTCGATTTTTCCAGGGAGTGTCTTTGGACCCAGAGTCGCAAGAAACACGGTGAATAGTCAATAGTTTCCTAAAGCCGTGTAGATTGTGTTTTCGTACAAAAGTACAGTACGTCCCACACGAAGCTCGGGTTTTCGGCGCTACAAACAGTGAACTCCACGAAGTCTATTGAAAATCCAAGATTCGCCCGAAATCCGTTTTAAGCCGAAAAGTAGCTCGAAAAAACCTAAATAGTGCATCTCAACCCAGAATCCCATCAATTGGGCTTCGAGGCGCGATACAGGAGAAGGACACCCGAAAACCCCTTTTAGAGTAGAACGCAATCCCCGATTTTTCTAGAGGGTGTCTTTGGCTCTGAGTCGCATGAAACACAGTGTACAGTCAACAATTTCCTAGAGCCGCAAAGATTGTGTTTTCGTACAAAACTACCTACGACCCGCACGAAGTTCGGGTTTTTGCCATTATAAACACTGAACTCCCCGGAAGTGTTTTCCATACCCAAGTTTCGTCCGGAACCCGTTTTAAACCGAAAAGCAGCTCCAAATATCCTAAAGAGCGCATCTCAACCCAGAAACCCAACAAATTGATTTGGAGGCGTAGGACAAGTCACGGACATCCGAAACCCCTTTTAGAGTAAAACGCGTTCCGAGTTTTTCTAGAAGGTGTCTTTCCATTGAGAGTCGCAAGAAACACAGTGCATGGTCAAGAGCTTCCTAAAGCCGCAAAACTTGTGTTTTCGTACAAAATTATCGTACGACCCGCACGAAGTTCGGGTTTTCGCCTTTACAGACACAGACTCCCCGGAAGTGTTTTCCAAACCCAAGTTTCGTCCGGAACCCGTTTTAAACCGAAAAGCAGCTCAAAATATCCTAAAGAGCGCATCTCAACCCAGAAACCCAACAAAATTGATTTGGAGGCGTAGGACAAGTCAAGGACACCCGAAACACTTTCTAGAGTAAAACGCGTTCTGGGTTTTTCTAGAAGGAGTCTTTCAACTGAGAGTCGTAAGAAACACAATGCATAGTCAATAGTTTCCTAAAGCCGCAAATTTTGTGTTTTCGTTCAAAACTACCGTTCGTGCGGGTTTTCGCCTTTACAAACACAGAACTCCCCGAAAGTGTTTTCAAAACCCAAGTTTCGTCCGAAATCCTTTTTAAACCGAATAGTAGCTCCAAATAACCTAAAGGGCGCATCTCAATCCAGAAACCCAACAAACTGATTTCGAGGCGCATAGGTTGTGTTTTCGTACAAAACTAGCGTACGACCCGCACGAAGTTCGGGTTTTCGCCATTAGAAACACTGAACTCTCAGGAAGTGGTTTCCAAACCCAAGTTTCGTCCGGAACCCGTTTTAAACCGAAAAGCAGCTCAAAATATCCTAAAGAGCGCATCTCAACCCAGAAACCCAACAAATTGATTTGGAGGCGTAGGACAAGACAAGGACACCCAAAACCCCTTTTAGAGTAAAACGCGTTGCGCGTTTTTCTAGAAGGAGTCTTTCAACTGAGAGTCGCAAGAAACACAGTGCATCGTCAATAGTTTCCTAAAGCCGCAAATTTTTTGTTTTCGTTCAAAACTACCGTACGACCCGCACGAAGTTCGGGTTTTCGCCTTTACAAATACAGAACTCCCCGAAAGTGTTTTCAAACCCCAAGTTTCGTCCGAAATCGTTTTTAAACCGAATAGTAGCTCCAAATATCCTAAAGGGCGCATCTCAACCCAGAAACCCAACAAACTGATTTCGAGGCGCATAGGTTGTGTTTTCGTACAACACTACCGTACGACCCGCACGAAGTTCGGGTTTTTGCCATTATAAACACTGAACTCCCCGGAAGTGTTTTCCATACCCAAGTTTCGTCCGGAACCCGTTTTAAACCGAAAAGCAGCTCCAAATATCCTAAAGAGCGCATCTCAACCCAGAAACCCAACAAATTGATTTGGAGGCGTAGGACAAGTCACGGACATCCGAAACCCCTTTTAGAGTAAAACGCGTTCCGGGTTTTTCTAGAAGGTGTCTTTCCACTGAGAGTCGCAAGAAACACAGTGCATGGTCAAGAGCTTCCTAAAGCCGCAAAACTTGTGTTTTCGTACAAAATTATCGTACGACCCGCACGAAGTTCGGGTTTTCGCCTTTACAGACACAGACTCCCCGGAAGTGTTTTCCAAACCCAAGTTTCGTCCGGAACCCGTTTTAAACCGAAAAGCAGCTCCAAATATCCTAAAGAGCGCATCTCAAACTAGAAACCCAACAAATTGATTAGGAGGCGTAGGACAAGTCAAGGACACCCGAAACCCCTTTTAGAGTGAAACGCGTTCTGGGTTTTTCTAGAAGGTGTCTTTCAACTGAGAGTCGCAAGAAACACAGTGCATAGTCAATAGTTTCCTAACGCCGCAAATTTTGTGTTTTCGTTCAAAACTACCGTACGACCCGCACGAAGTTCGGGTTTTCGCCTTTACAAACACAGAACTCCCCGAAAGTGTTTTCGAAACCCAAGTTTCGTCAGAAATCAGTTTTCAACCGAGTAGTAGCTACAAATATCGTAAAGGGCGCATCTCAACCCAGAAACCCAACAAACTGATTTCGAGGCGCATAGGTTGTGTTTTCGTACAAAACTACAGTACGACCCGCACGAAGTTCGTGCTTTTGCCATTAGAAACACTGAATTCCCCGAAAATGGTTTCCAAACCCATGATTCGTCTGAAACCCGTTCTAAACCGAATAGTAGCTCGAAATAACCTAAAAAGAGCATCTCAACCCAGAATCCTTTCAAATGGATTTCAAGGTATAAGACAAGACAAGGACACCCGAAACCCCTTTTAGAGTTAAACGCGTTCCGGGTTTTTCTAGAGGGCGTCTTTGGACCGAGAGTCGCATGAAACACAGTGTATAGTCAATAGTTTTTTAAAGCCGCATAATTTCTGTTTTCCTTCAAAACTACCGTATGACCCGCACGAAGTTCGGGTTTTCGCCATTACAAACACTGAACTCCCCGATAGTGTTTTCCAAACCCAATTTTCGTCCGAAATCGGTTTTAAACCGAATACTAGCTCCAAATATCCTAAAAAGCGCATCTCAACCCAGAATCCCTTGAAATGGATTTCGAGGCGTAAGACAAGAAAAGGACACCCGAAACCCCTTTTAGAGTAAATCGCGGTCTCGATTTTTCCAGGGAGTGTCTTTGGACCCAGAGTCGCATGAACCACGGTGAATAGTCAATAGTTTCCTAAAGCCACGTAGATTGTGTTTTCGTACAAAAGTACAGTACGTCCCACACGAAGCTCGGGTTTTCGGCTCTACAAACAATGAACTCCACGAAGTCTATTCAAAATCCAAGATTCGCCCGAAATCCGTTTTAAGCCGAAAAGTAGCTCGAAAAAACCTAAATACTGCATCTCAACCCAGAATCCCATCAATTGGGCATCGAGGCGCGATACAGGAAAAGGACCCCCGAAAACCCCTTTTAGAGTAGAACGCAATCCCCGATTTTTCTAGAGGGTGTCTTTGGCTCTGAGTCGCATGAAACACAGTGTACAGTCAACAATTTCCTAGAGCTGCAAAGATTGTGTTTTCGTACAAAACTACCTACGACCCGCACGAAGTTCGGGTTTTCGCCATTAGAAACACTGAACTCTCAGGAAGTGGTTTCCAAACCCAAGTTTCGTCCGGAACCCGTTTTAAACCGAAAAGCAGCTCCAAATATCCTAAAGAGCGCATCTCAACCCAGAAACCCAACAAATTGATTTGGAGGCGTAGGACAAGTCAAGGACATCCGAAACCCCTTTTAGAGTAAAACGCGTTCCGGGTTTTTCTAGAAGGTGTCTTTCCACTGAGAGTCGCAAGAAACACAGTGCATGGTCAAGAGCTTCCTAAAGCCGCAAAACTTGTGTTTTCGTACAAAAATATCGTACGACCCGCCCGAAGTTCGGGTTTTCGCCTTTACAGACACAGACTCCCCGGAAGTGTTTTCCAAACCCAAGTTTCGTCCGGAACCCATTTTAAACCGAAAAGCAGCTCTAAATATCCTAAAGAGCGCATCTCAAACTAGAAACCCAACAAATTGATTAGGAGGCGTAGGACAAGTCAAGGACACCCGAAACCCCTTTTAGAGTGAAACGCGTTCTGGGTTTTTCTAGAAGGTGTCTTTCAACTGAGAGTCGCAAGAAACACAGTGCATAGTCAATAGTTTCCTAAAGCCGCAGAGTTTGTGTTTTCGTTCAAAACTACCGTACGACCCGCACGAAGTTCGGGTTTTCGCCTTCACAAACACAGAACTCCCCGAAAGTGTTTTCAAAACCCAAGTTTCGTCCGAAATCCGTTTTAAACCGAATAGTAGCTCCAAATATCCTAAAGGGCGCATCTCAACCCAGAAACCCAACAAACTGATTTCGAGGCGCATAGGTTGTGTTTTCGTACAAAACTACCGTACGACCCGCACGAAGTTCGGGTTTTTGCCATTAGAAACACTGAATTCCCCGAAAGTGGTTTCCAAACCCATGATTCGTCTGAAACCCGTTCTAAACCGAATAGTATCTCGAAATAACCTAAAGAGAGCATCTCAACCCAGAATCCCTTCAAATTGATTTCAAGGCGTAAGACAAGACAAGGACACCCGAAACCCCTTTTAGAGTAAAACGCGTTCCGGGTTTTTCTAGAGGGCGTCTTTGGACCGAGAGTCGCATGAAACACAGTGTATAGTCAATAGTTTTCTAAAGCCGCATAATTTCTGTTTTCCTACAAAAATACCGTATGACCCGCACGAAGTTCGGGTTTTCGCCATTACAAACACTGAACTCCCCGATAGTGTTTTCCAAACCCAATTTTCGTGCGAAATCGGTTTTAAACCGAATAGTAGCTCCAAATATCCTAAAAAGCGCATCTCAACCCAGAATCCCTTGAAATGGATTTCGAGGCGTAAGACAAGATAAGGACACCCGAAACCCCTTTTAGAGTAAATCGCGGTCTCGATTTTTCCAGGGAGTGTCTTTGGACCCAGAGTCGCAAGAAACACGGTGAATAGTCAATAGTTTTCTAAAGCCGTGTAGATTGTGTTTTCGTACAAAAGTACAGTACGTCCCACACGAAGCACGGTTTTTCGGCGCTACAAACTGTGAACTCCACGAAGTCTATTCAAAATTCAAGATTCGCCCGAAATCCGTTTTAAGCCGAAAAGTAGCTCGAAAAAACCTAAATAGTGCATCTCAACCCAGAATCCCATCAATTGGGCTTCGAGGCGAGATACAGGAGAAGGACACCCGAAAACCCCTTTTAGAGTAGAACGCAATCCCCGATTTTTCTAGAGGGTGTCTTTGGCTCTGAGTCGCATGAAACACAGTGTACAGTCAACAATTTCATAGAGCCGCAAAGATTGTGTTTTCGTACAAAACTACCTTCGACCCGCACGAAGTTCGGGTTTTCGCCATTAGAAACACTGAACTCTCCGGAAGTGGTTTCCAAACCCAAGTTTCGTCTGGAACCCGTTTTAAACCGAAAAGCAGCTCAAAATATCCTAAAGAGCACATCTCAACCCAGAAACCCAACAAATTGATTTGGAGGCGTAGGACAAGTCAAGGACACCCGAAACCCCTTTTAGAGTAAAACGCGTTCTGGGTTTTTCTAGAAGGTGTCTTTCCACTGAGAGTCGTAAGAAACACAGTGCATGGTCAAGAGCTTCCTAAAGCCGCAAAACTTGTGTTTTCGTACAAAAATACCGTACGACCCGCACGAAGTTCGGGTTTTCGCCTTTACAGACACAGACTCCCCGGAAGTGTTTTCCAAACCCAAGTTTCGTCCGGAACCCGTTTTAAACCGAAAAGCAGCTCAAAATATCCTAAAGAGCGCATCTCAACACAGAAACCCAACAAAATTGATTTGGAGGCGTAGGACAAGTCAAGGACACCCGAAACACTTTCTAGAGTAAAACGCGTTCTGGGTTTTTCTAGAAGGAGTCTTTCAACTGAGAGTCGTAAGAAACACAATACATAGTCAATAGTTTCCTAAAGCCGCAAATTTTGTGTTTTCGTTCAAAACTACCGTTCGTGCGGGTTTTCGCCTTTACAAACACAGAACTCCCTGAAAGTGTTTTCAAAACCCAAGTTTCGTCCGAAATCCGTTTTAAACCGAATAGTAGCTCCAAATAACCTAAAGGGCACATCTCAACCCAGAAACCCAACAAACTGATTTCGAGGCGCATAGGTTGTGTTTTCGTACAAAACTACCGTACGACCCGCACGAAGTTCGGGTTTTCGCCATTAGAAACACTGAACTCTCAGGAAGTGGTTTCCAAACCCAAGTTTCGTCCGGAACCCGTTTTAAACCGAAAAGCAGCTCCAAATATCCTAAAGAGCGCATCTCAACCCAGAAACCCAACAAATTGATTTGGAGGCGTAGGACAAGTCAAGGACATCCGAAACCCCTTTTAGAGTAAAACGCGTTCCGGGTTTTTCTAGAAGGTGTCTTTCCACTGAGAGTCGCAAGAAACACAGTGCATGGTCAAGAGCTTCCTAAAGCCGCAAAACTTGTGTTTTCGTACAAAAATATCGTACGACCCGCACGAAGTTCGGGTTTTCGCCTTTACAGACACAGACTCCCCGGAAGTGTTTTCCAAACCCAAGTTTCGTCCGGAACCCATCTTAAACCGAAAAGCAGCTCTAAATATCCTAAAGAGCGCATCTCAAACTAGAAACCCAACAAATTGATTAGGAGGCGTAGGACAAGTCAAGGACACCCGAAACCCCTTTTAGAGTGAAACGCGTTCTGGGTTTTTCTAGAAGGTGTCTTTCAACTGAGAGTCGCAAGAAACACAGTGCATAGTCAATAGTTTCCTAACGCCGCAAATTTTGTGTTTTCGTTCAAAACTACCGTACGACCCGCACGAAGTTCGGGTTTTCGCCTTTACAAACACAGAACTCCCCGAAAGTGTTTTCGAAACCCAAGTTTCGTCAGAAATCCGTTTTCAACCGAGTAGTAGCTACAAATATCGTAAAGGACGCATCTCAACCCAGAAACCCAACAAACTGATTTCGAGGCGCATAGGTTGTGTTTTCGTACAAAACTACAGTACGACCCGCACGAAGTTCGTGCTTTTGCCATTAGAAACACTGAATTCCCCGAAAATGGTTTCCAAACCCATGATTCGTCTGAAACTCGTTCTAAACCGAATAGTAGCTCGAAATAACCTAAAAAGAGCATCTCAACCCAGAATCCTTTCAAATGGATTTCAAGGTATAAGACAAGACAAGGACACCCGAAACCCCTTTTAGAGTTAAACGCGTTCCGGGTTTTTCTAGAGGGCGTCTTTGGACCGAGAGTCGCATGAAACACAGTGTATAGTCAATAGTTTTTTAAAGCCGCATAATTTCTGTTTTCCTTCAAAACTACCGTACGACCCGCACGAAGTTCGGGTTTTCGCCATTACAAACACTGAACTCCCCGATAGTGTTTTCCAAACCCAATTTTCGTCCGAAATCGGTTTTAAACCGAATACTAGCTCCAAATATCCTAAAAAGCGCATCTCAACCCAGAATCCCTTGAAATGGATTTCGAGGCGTAAGACAAGAAAAGGACACCCGAAACCCCATTTAGAGTAAATCGCGGTCTCGATTTTTCCAGGGAGTGTCTTTGGACCCAGAGTTGCAAGAACCACGGTGAATAGTCAATAGTTTCCTAAAGCCACGTAGATTGTGTTTTCGTACAAAAGTACAGTACGTCCCACACGAAGCTCGGGTTTTCGGCTCTACAAACAATGAACTCCACGAAGTCTATTCAAAATCCAAGATTCGCCCGAAATCCGTTTTAAGCCGAAAAGTAGCTCGAAAAAACCTAAATACTGCATCTCAACCCAGAATCCCATCAATTGGGCATCGAGGCGCGATACAGGACAAGGACCCTCGAAAACCCCTTTTAGAGTAGAACGCAATCCCCGATTTTTCTAGAGGGTTTCTTTGGCTCTGAGTCGCAAGAAACACAGTGTACAGTTAACAATTTCCTAGAGCTGCAAAGATTGTGTTTTCGTACAAAACTACCTACGACCCGCACGAAGTTCGGGTTTTCGCCATTAGAAACACTGAACTCTCCGGAAGTGGTTTCCAAACCCAAGTTTCGTCCGGAACCCGTTTTAAACCGAAAAGCATCTCAAAATATCCTAAAGAGCGCATCTCAACCCAGAAACCCAACAAATTGATTTGGAGGCGTAGGACAAGACAAGGACACCCGAAACCCCTTTTAGAGTAAAACGCGTTCTGGGTTCTTCTAGAAGGTGACTTTCCACTGAGAGTCGCAAGAAACATAGTGCATGGTCAAGAGCTTCCTAAAGCCGCAAAACTTGTGTTTTCGTACAAAAATACCGTACGACCCGCACGAAGTTCGGGTTTTCGCCTTTACAGACACAGACTCCCCGGAAGTGTTTTCCAAACCCAAGTTTAGTCCGGAACCCGTTTTAAACCGAAAAGCAGCTCAAAATATCCTAAAGAGCGCATCTCAACCCAGAAACCCAACAAATTGATTTGGAGGCGTAGGACAAGTGAAGGACACCCGAAACACCTTCTAGAGTAAAACGCGTTCTGGGTTTTTCTAGAAGGTGTCTTTCAACTGAGAGTCGCAAGAAACTCAGTGCATAGTCAATAGTTTCCTAAAGCCGCAAATTTTGTGTTTTCGTTCAAAACTACCGTACGACCCGCACGAAGTTCGGGTTTTCGCCTTCACAAACACAGAACTCCCCGAAAGTGTTTTCAAAACCCAAGTTTCGTCCGAAATCCGTTTTAAACCGAATAGTAGCTCCAAATATCCTAAAGGGCGCATCTCAACCCAGAAACCCAACAAACTGATTTCGAGGCGCATAGGTTGTGTTTTCGTACAAAACTACCGTACGACCCGCACGAAGCTCGGGTTTTTGCCATTAGAAACACTGAATTCCCCGAAAGTGGTTTCCAAACCCATGATTCGTCTGAAACCCGTTCTAAACCGAATAGTATCTCGAAATAACCTAAAGAGAGCATCACAACCCAGAATCCCTTCAAATTGATTTCAAGGCGTAAGACAAGACAAGGACACCCGAAACCCCTTTTAGAGTAAAACGCGTTCCGGGTTTTTCTAGAGGGCGTCTTTGGACCGAGAGTCGCATGAAACACAGTGTATAGTCAATAGTTTTCTAAAGCCGCATAATTTCTGTTTTCCTACAAAAATACCGTACGACCCGCACGAAGTTCGGGTTTTCGCCATTACAAACACTGAACTCCCCGATAGTGTTTTCCAAACCCAATTTTCGTGCGAAATCGGTTTTAAACCGAATAGTAGCTCCAAATATCCTAAAAAGCGCATCTCAACCCAGAATCCCTTGAAATGGATTTCGAGGCGTAAGACAAGATAAGGACACCCGAAACCCCTTTTAGAGTAAAACGCGGTCTCGATTTTTCCAGGGAGTGTCTTTGGACCCAGAGTCGCAAGAAACACGGTGAATAGTCAATAGTTTTCTAAAGCTGTGTAGATTGTGTTTTCGTACAAAAGTACAGTACGTCCCACACGAAGCACGGTTTTTCGGCGCTACAAACAGTGAACACCACGAAGTCTATTCAAAATTCAAGATTCGCCCGAAATCCGTTTTAAGCCGAAAAGTAGCTCGAAAAAACCTAAATAGTGCATCTCAACCCAGAATCCCATCAATTGGGCTTCGAGGCGCAATACAGGAGAAGGACACCCGAAAACCCCTTTTAGAGTAGAACGCAATCCCCGATTTTTCTAGAGGGTGTCTTTGGCTCTGAGTCGCATGAAACACAGTGTACAGTCAACAATTTCATAGAGCCGCAAAGATTGTGTTTTCGTACAAAACTACCTACGACCCGCACGAAGTTCGGGTTTTCGCCATTAGAAACACTGAACTCTCCGGAAGTGGTTTCCAAACCCAAGTTTCGTCTGGAACCCGTTTTAAACCGAAAAGCAGCTCAAAATATCCTAAAGAGCACATCTCAACCCAAAAACCCAACAAATTGATTTGGAGGCATAGGACAAGTCAAGGACACCCGAAACCCCTTTTAGAATAAAACGCGTTCTGGGTTTTTCTAGAAGGTGTCTTTCCACTGAGAGTCGCAAGAAACACAGTGCATGGTCAAGAGCTTCCTAAAGCCGCAAAACTTGTGTTTTCGTACAAAAATACCGTACGACCCGCACGAAGTTCGGGTTTTCGCCTTTACAGACACAGACTCCCCGGAAGTGTTTTCCAAACCCAAGTTTCGTCCGGAACCCGTTTTAAACCGAAAAGCAGCTCAAAATATCCTAAAGAGCCCATCTCAACCCAGAAACCCAACAAAATTGATTTGGAGGCGTAGAACAAGTCAAGGACACCCGAAACACTTTCTAGAGTAAAACGCGTTCTGGGTTTTTCTAGAAGGAGTCTTTCAACTGAGAGTCGTAAGAAACACAATGCATAGTCAATAGTTTCCTAAAGCCGCAAATTTTGTGTTTTCGTTCAAAACTACCGTTCGTGCGGGTTTTCGCCTTTACAAACATAGAACTCCCCGAAAGTGTTTTCAAAACCCAAGTTTCGTCCGAAATCCGTTTTAAACCGAATAGTAGCTCCAAATAACCTAAAGGGCGCATCTCAATCCAGAAACCCAACAAACTGATTTCGAGGCGCATAGGTTGTGTTTTCGTACAAAACTACCGTACGACCCGCTCGAAGTTCGGGTTTTCGCCATTAGAAACACAGAACTCTAGGAAGTGGTTTCCAAACCCAAGTTTCGTCCGGAACCCGTTTTAAACCGAAAAGCAGCTCAAAATATCCTAAAGAGCGCATCTCAACCCAGAAACCCAACAAATTGATTTGGAGGCGTAGGACAAGTCAAGGACACCCGAAACACTTTCTAGAGTAAAACGCGTTCTGGGTTTTTCTAGAAGGAGTCTTTCAACTGAGAGTCGTAAGAAACACAATGCATAGTCGATAGTTTCCTAAAGCCGCAAATTTTGTGTTTTCGTTCAAAACTACCGTTCGTGCGGGTTTTCGCCTTTACAAACACAGAACTCCCTGAAAGTGTTTTCAAAACCTAAGTTTCGTCCGAAATCCGTTTTAAACCGAATAGTAGCTCCAAATAACCTAAAGGGCGCATCTCAACCCAGAAACCCAACAAACTGATTTCGAGGCGCATAGGTTGTCTTTTCGTACAAAACTACCGTACGACCCGCACGAAGTTCGGGTTTTCGCCATTAGAAACACTGGATTCTCAGGAAGTGGTTTCCAAACCCAAGTTTCGTCCGGAACCCGTTTTAAACCGAAAAGCAGCTCAAAATATCCTAAAGAGCGCATCTCAACCCAGAAACCCAACAAATTGATTTGGAGGCGTAGGACAAGACAAGGACACCGAAAACCCCTTTTAGAGTAAAACGCGTTCCGCGTTTTTCTAGAAGGAGTCTTTCAACTGAGAGTCGCAAGAAACACAGTGCATCGTCAATAGTTTCCTAAAGCCGCAAATTTTTTGTTTTCGTTCAAAACTACCGTACGACCCGCACGAAGTTCGGGTTTTCGCCTTTACAAACACAGAACTCCCCGAAAGTGTTTTCAAACCCCAAGTTTCGTCCGAAATCGTTTTTAAACCGAATAATAGCTCCAAATATCCTAAAGGGCGCATCTCAACCCAGAAACCCAGCAAACTGATTTCGAGGCGCATAGGTTGTGTTTTCGTACAACACTACCGTACGACCCGCACGAAGTTCGGGTTTTTGCCATTAGAAACACTGAACTCCCCGGAAGTGTTTTCCATACCCAAGTTTCGTCCGGAACCCGTTTTAAACCGAAAAGCAGCTCCAAATATCCTAAAGAGCGCATCTCAACCCAGAAACCCAACAAATTGATTTGGAGGCGTAGGACAAGTCAAGGACATCCGAAACCCCTTTTTGAGTAAAACGCGTTCCGGGTTTTTCTAGAAGGTGTCTTTCCACTGAGAGTCGCAAGAAACACAGTGCATGGTCAAGAGCTTCCTAAAGCCGCAAAACTTGTGTTTTCGTACAAAAATATCGTACGACCCGCACGAAGTTCAGGTTTTCGCCTTTACAGACACAGACTCCCCGGAAGTGTTTTCTAAACCCAAGTTTCGTCCGGAACCCGTTTTAAACCGAAAAGCAGCTCCAAATATCCTAAAGAGCGCATCTCAAACTAGAAACCCAACAAATTGATTAGGAGGCGTAGGACAAGTCAAAGACACCCGAAACCCCTTTTAGAGTGAAACGCGTTCTGGGTTTTTCTAGAAGGTGTCTTTCAACTGAGAGTCGCAAGAAACACAGTGCATAGTCAATAGTTTCCTAACGCCGCAAATTTTGTGTTTTCGTTCAAAACTACCGTACGACCCGCACGAAGTTCGGGTTTTCGCCTTTACAAACACAGAACTCCCCGAAAGTGTTTTCGAAACCCAAGTTTCGTCAGAAATCCGTTTTCAACCGAGTAGTAGCTACAAATATCGTAAAGGGCGCATCTCAACCCAGAAACCCAACAAACTGATTTCGAGGCGCATAGGTTGTGTTTTCGTACAAAACTACAGTACGACCCGCACGAAGTTCGTGCTTTTGCCATTAGAAACACTGAATTCCCCGAAAATGGTTTCCAAACCCATGATTCGTCTGAAACCCGTTCTAAACCGAATAGTAGCTCGAAATAACCTAAAAAGAGCATCTCAACCCAGAATCCTTTCAAATGGATTTCAAGGTATAAGACAAGACAAGGACACCCGAAACCCCTTTTAGAGTTAAACGCGTTCCGGGTTTTTCTAGAGGGCGTCTTTGGACCGAGAGTCGCATGAAACACAGTGTATAGTCAATAGTTTTTTAAAGCCGCATAATTTCTGTTTTCCTTCAAAACTACCGTACGACCCGCACGAAGTTCGGGTTTTCGCCATTACAAACACTGAACTCCCCGATAGTGTTTTCCAAACCCAATTTTCGTCCGAAATCGGTTTTAAACCGATTACTAGCTCCAAATATCCTAAAAAGCGCATCTCAACCCAGAATCCCTTGAAATGGATTTCGAGGCGTAAGACAAGAAAAGGACACCCGAAACCCCATTTAGAGTAAATCGCGGTCTCGATTTTTCCAGGGAGTGTCTTCGGACCCAGAGTCGCAAGAACCACGGTGAATAGTCAATAGTTTCCTAAAGCCACGTAGATTGTGTTTTCGTACAAAAGTACAGTACGTCCCACACGAAGCTCGGGTTTTCGGCTCTACAAACAATGAACTCCACGAAGTCTATTCAAAATCCAAGATTCGCCCGAAATCCGTTTTAAGCCGAAAAGTAGCTCGAAAAAACATAAATACTGCATCTCAACCCAGAATCCCATCAATTGGGCATCGAGGCGCGATACAGGACAAGGACCCTCGAAAACCCCTTTTAGAGTAGAACGCAATCCCCGATTTTTCTAGAGGGTTTCTTTGGCTCTGAGTCGCAAGAAACACAGTGTACAGTTAACAATTTCCTAGAGCTGCAAAGATTGTGTTTTCGTACAAAACTACCTACGACCCGCACGAAGTTCGGGTTTTCGCCATTAGAAACACTGAACTCTCCGGAAGTGGTTTCCAAACCCAAGTTTCGTCCGGAACCCGTTTTAAACCGAAAAGCATCTCAAAATATCCTAAAGAGCGCATCTCAACCCAGAAACCCAACAAATTGATTTGGAGGCGTAGGACAAGACAAGGACACCCGAAACCCCTTTTAGAGTAAAACGCGTTCTGGGTTCTTCTAGAAGGTGACTTTCCACTGAGAGTCGCAAGAAACATAGTGCATGGTCAAGAGCTTCCTAAAGCCGCAAAACTTGTGTTTTCGTACAAAAATACCGTACGACCCGCACGAAGTTCGGGTTTTCGCCTTTACAGACACAGACTCCCCGGAAGTGTTTTCCAAACCCAAGTTTAGTCCGGAACCCGTTTTAAACCGAAAAGCAGCTCAAAATATCCTAAAGAGCGCATCTCAACCCAGAAACCCAACAAATTGATTTGGAGGCGTAGGACAAGTGAAGGACACCCGAAACACCTTCTAGAGTAAAACGCGTTCTGGGTTTTTCTAGAAGGTGTCTTTCAACTGAGAGTCGCAAGAAACTCAGTGCATAGTCAATAGTTTCCTAAAGCCGCAAATTTTGTGTTTTCGTTCAAAACTACCGTACGACCCGCACGAAGTTCGGGTTTTCGCCTTCACAAACACAGAACTCCCCGAAAGTGTTTTCAAAACCCAAGTTTCGTCCGAAATCCGTTTTAAACCGAATAGTAGCTCCAAATATCCTAAAGGGCGCATCTCAACCCAGAAACCCAACAAACTGATTTCGAGGCGCATAGGTTGTGTTTTCGTACAAAACTACCGTACGACCCGCACGAAGCTCGGGTTTTTGCCATTAGAAACACTGAATTCCCCGAAAGTGGTTTCCAAACCCATGATTCGTCTGAAACCCGTTCTAAACCGAATAGTATCTCGAAATAACCTAAAGAGAGCATCACAACCCAGAATCCCTTCAAATTGATTTCAAGGCGTAAGACAAGACAAGGACACCCGAAACCCCTTTTAGAGTAAAACGCGTTCCGGGTTTTTCTAGAGGGCGTCTTTGGACCGAGAGTCGCATGAAACACAGTGTATAGTCAATAGTTTTCTAAAGCCGCATAATTTCTGTTTTCCTACAAAAATACCGTACGACCCGCACGAAGTTCGGGTTTTCGCCATTACAAACACTGAACTCCCCGATAGTGTTTTCCAAACCCAATTTTCGTGCGAAATCGGTTTTAAACCGAATAGTAGCTCCAAATATCCTAAAAAGCGCATCTCAACCCAGAATCCCTTGAAATGGATTTCGAGGCGTAAGACAAGATAAGGACACCCGAAACCCCTTTTAGAGTAAAACGCGGTCTCGATTTTTCCAGGGAGTGTCTTTGGACCCAGAGTCGCAAGAAACACGGTGAATAGTCAATAGTTTTCTAAAGCTGTGTAGATTGTGTTTTCGTACAAAAGTACAGTACGTCCCACACGAAGCACGGTTTTTCGGCGCTACAAACAGTGAACACCACGAAGTCTATTCAAAATTCAAGATTCGCCCGAAATCCGTTTTAAGCCGAAAAGTAGCTCGAAAAAACCTAAATAGTGCATCTCAACCCAGAATCCCATCAATTGGGCTTCGAGGCGCAATACAGGAGAAGGACACCCGAAAACCCCTTTTAGAGTAGAACGCAATCCCCGATTTTTCTAGAGGGTGTCTTTGGCTCTGAGTCGCATGAAACACAGTGTACAGTCAACAATTTCATAGAGCCGCAAAGATTGTGTTTTCGTACAAAACTACCTACGACCCGCACGAAGTTCGGGTTTTCGCCATTAGAAACACTGAACTCTCCGGAAGTGGTTTCCAAACCCAAGTTTCGTCTGGAACCCGTTTTAAACCGAAAAGCAGCTCAAAATATCCTAAAGAGCACATCTCAACCCAAAAACCCAACAAATTGATTTGGAGGCGTAGGACAAGTCAAGGACACCCGAAACCCCTTTTAGAATAAAACGCGTTCTGGGTTTTTCTAGAAGGTGTCTTTCCACTGAGAGTCGCAAGAAACACAGTGCATGGTCAAGAGCTTCCTAAAGCCGCAAAACTTGTGTTTTCGTACAAAAATACCGTACGACCCGCACGAAGTTCGGGTTTTCGCCTTTACAGACACAGACTCCCCGGAAGTGTTTTCCAAACCCAAGTTTCGTCCGGAACCCGTTTTAAACCGAAAAGCAGCTCAAAATATCCTAAAGAGCCCATCTCAACCCAGAAACCCAACAAAATTGATTTGGAGGCGTAGAACAAGTCAAGGACACCCGAAACACTTTCTAGAGTAAAACGCGTTCTGGGTTTTTCTAGAAGGAGTCTTTCAACTGAGAGTCGTAAGAAACACAATGCATAGTCAATAGTTTCCTAAAGCCGCAAATTTTGTGTTTTCGTTCAAAACTACCGTTCGTGCGGGTTTTCGCCTTTACAAACATAGAACTCCCCGAAAGTGTTTTCAAAACCCAAGTTTCGTCCGAAATCCGTTTTAAACCGAATAGTAGCTCCAAATAACCTAAAGGGCGCATCTCAATCCAGAAACCCAACAAACTGATTTCGAGGCGCATAGGTTGTGTTTTCGTACAAAACTACCGTACGACCCGCACGAAGTTCGGGTTTTCGCCATTAGAAACACAGAACTCTAGGAAGTGGTTTCCAAACCCAAGTTTCGTCCGGAACCCGTTTTAAACCGAAAAGCAGCTCAAAATATCCTAAAGAGCGCATCTCAACCCAGAAACCCAACAAATTGATTTGGAGGCGTAGGACAAGTCAAGGACACCCGAAACACTTTCTAGAGTAAAACGCGTTCTGGGTTTTTCTAGAAGGAGTCTTTCAACTGAGAGTCGTAAGAAACACAATGCATAGTCAATAGTTTCCTAAAGCCGCAAATTTTGTGTTTTCGTTCAAAACTACCGTTCGTGCGGGTTTTCGCCTTTACAAACACAGAACTCCCTGAAAGTGTTTTCAAAACCTAAGTTTCGTCCGAAATCCGTTTTAAACCGAATAGTAGCTCCAAATAACCTAAAGGGCGCATCTCAACCCAGAAACCCAACAAACTGATTTCGAGGCGCATAGGTTGTCTTTTCGTACAAAACTACCGTACGACCCGCACGAAGTTCGGGTTTTCGCCATTAGAAACACTGGATTCTCAGGAAGTGGTTTCCAAACCCAAGTTTCGTCCGGAACCCGTTTTAAACCGAAAAGCAGCTCAAAATATCCTAAAGAGCGTATCTCAACCCAGAAACCCAACAAATTGATTTGGAGGCGTAGGACAAGACAAGGACACCGAAAACCCCTTTTAGAGTAAAACGCGTTCCGCGTTTTTCTAGAAGGAGTCTTTCAACTGAGAGTCGCAAGAAACACAGTGCATCGTCAATAGTTTCCTAAAGCCGCAAATTTTTTGTTTTCGTTCAAAACTACCGTACGACCCGCACGAAGTTCGGGTTTTCGCCTTTACAAACACAGAACTCCCCGAAAGTGTTTTCAAACCCCAAGTTTCGTCCGAAATCGTTTTTAAACCGAATAATAGCTCCAAATAGCCTAAAGGGCGCATCTCAACCCAGAAACCCAGCAAACTGATTTCGAGGCGCATAGGTTGTGTTTTCGTACAACACTACCGTACGACCCGCACGAAGTTCGGGTTTTTGCCATTAGAAACACTGAACTCCCCGGAAGTGTTTTCCATACCCAAGTTTCGTCCGGAACCCGTTTTAAACCGAAAAGCAGCTCCAAATATCCTAAAGAGCGCATCTCAACCCAGAAACCCAACAAATTGATTTGGAGGCGTAGGACAAGTCAAGGACATCCGAAACCCCTTTTTGAGTAAAACGCGTTCCGGGTTTTTCTAGAAGGTGTCTTTCCACTGAGAGTCGCAAGAAACACAGTGCATGGTCAAGAGCTTCCTAAAGCCGCAAAACTTGTGTTTTCGTACAAAAATATCGTACGACCCGCACGAAGTTCAGGTTTTCGCCTTTACAGACACAGACTCCCCGGAAGTGTTTTCCAAACCCAAGTTTCGTCCGGAACCCGTTTTAAACCGAAAAGCAGCTCCAAATATCCTAAAGAGCGCATCTCAAACTAGAAACCCAACAAATTGATTAGGAGGCGTAGGACAAGTCAAAGACACCCGAAACCCCTTTTAGAGTGAAACGCGTTCTGGGTTTTTCTAGAAGGTGTCTTTCAACTGAGAGTCGCAAGAAACACAGTGCATAGTCAATAGTTTCCTAACGCCGCAAATTTTGTGTTTTCGTTCAAAACTACCGTACGACCCGCACGAAGTTCGGGTTTTCGCCTTTACAAACACAGAACTCCCCGAAAGTGTTTTCGAAACCCAAGTTTCGTCAGAAATCCGTTTTCAACCGAGTAGTAGCTACAAATATCGTAAAGGGCGCATCTCAACCCAGAAACCCAACAAACTGATTTCGAGGCGCATAGGTTGTGTTTTCGTACAAAACTACAGTACGACCCGCACGAAGTTCGTGCTTTTGCCATTAGAAACACTGAATTCCCCGAAAATGGTTTCCAAACCCATGATTCGTCTGAAACCCGTTCTAAACCGAATAGTAGCTCGAAATAACCTAAAAAGAGCATCTCAACCCAGAATCCTTTCAAATGGATTTCAAGGTATAAGACAAGACAAGGACACCCGAAACCCCTTTTAGAGTTAAACGCGTTCCGGGTTTTTCTAGAGGGCGTCTTTGGACCGAGAGTCGCATGAAACACAGTGTATAGTCAATAGTTTTTTAAAGCCGCATAATTTCTGTTTTCCTTCAAAACTACCGTACGACCCGCACGAAGTTCGGGTTTTCGCCATTACAAACACTGAACTCCCCGATAGTGTTTTCCAAACCCAATTTTCGTCCGAAATCGGTTTTAAACCGATTACTAGCTCCAAATATCCTAAAAAGCGCATCTCAACCCAGAATCCCTTGAAATGGATTTCGAGGCGTAAGACAAGAAAAGGACACCCGAAACCCCATTTAGAGTAAATCGCGGTCTCGATTTTTCCAGGGAGTGTCTTTGGACCCAGAGTCGCAAGAACCACGGTGAATAGTCAATAGTTTCCTAAAGCCACGTAGATTGTGTTTTCGTACAAAAGTACAGTACGTCCCACACGAAGCTCGGGTTTTCGGCTCTACAAACAATGAACTCCACGAAGTCTATTCAAAATCCAAGATTCGCCCGAAATCCGTTTTAAGCCGAAAAGTAGCTCGAAAAAACCTAAATACTGCATCTCAACCCAGAATCCCATCAATTGGGCATCGAGGCGCGATACAGGACAAGGACCCTCGAAAACCCCTTTTAGAGTAGAACGCAATCCCCGATTTTTCTAGAGGGTTTCTTTGGCTCTGAGTCGCAAGAAACACAGTGTACAGTTAACAATTTCCTAGAGCTGCAAAGATTGTGTTTTCGTACAAAACTACCTACGACCCGCACGAAGTTCGGGTTTTCGCCATTAGAAACACTGAACTCTCCGGAAGTGGTTTCCAAACCCAAGTTTCGTCCGGAACCCGTTTTAAACCGAAAAGCATCTCAAAATATCCTAAAGAGCGCATCTCAACCCAGAAACCCAACAAATTGATTTGGAGGCGTAGGACAAGACAAGGACACCCGAAACCCCTTTTAGAGTAAAACGCGTTCTGGGTTCTTCTAGAAGGTGACTTTCCAATGAGAGTCGCAAGAAACACAGTGCATGGTCAAGAGCTTCCTAAAGCCGCAAAACTTGTGTTTTCGTACAAAAATACCGTACGACCCGCACGAAGTTCGGGTTTTCGCCTTTACAGACACAGACTCCCCGGAAGTGTTTTCCAAACCCAAGTTTAGTCCGGAACCCGTTTTAAACCGAAAAGCAGCTCAAAATATCCTAAAGAGCGCATCTCAACCCAGAAACCCAACAAATTGATTTGGAGGCGTAGGACAAGTCAAGGACACCCGAAACACCTTCTAGAGTAAAACGCGTTCTGGGTTTTTCTAGAAGGTGTCTTTCAACTGAGAGTCGCAAGAAACACAGTGCATAGTCAATAGTTTCCTAAAGCCGCAAAGTTTGTGTTTTCGTTCAAAACTACCGTACGACCCGCACGAAGTTCGGGTTTTCGCCTTCACAAACACAGAACTCCCCGAAAGTGTTTTCAAAGCCCAAGTTTCGTCCGAAATCCGTTTTAAACTGAATAGTAGCTCCAAATATCCTAAAGGGCGCATCTCAACCCAGAAACCCAACAAACTGATTTCGAGGCGCATAGGTTGTGTTTTCGTACAAAACTACCGTACGACCCGCACGAAGTTCGGGTTTTTGCCATTAGAAACACTGAACTCCCCGAAAGTGGTTTCCAAACCCATGATTCGTCTGAAACCCGTTCTAAACCGAATAGTATCTCGAAATAACCTAAAGAGAGCATCTCAACCCAGAATCCCTTCAAATTGATTTCAAGGCGTAAGACAAGACAAGGACACCCGAAACCCTTTTTAGAGTAAAACGCGTTCCGGGGTTTTCTAGAGGGCGTCTTTGGACCGAGAGTCGCATGAAACACAGTGTATAGTCCATAGTTTTCTAAAGCCGCATAATTTCTGTTTTCCTACAAAAATACCGTACGACCCGCACGAAGTTCGGGTTTTCGCCATTACAAACACTGAACTCCCCGATAGTGTTTTCCAAACCCAATTTTCGTGCGAAATCGGTTTTAAACCGAATAGTAGCTCCAAATATCCTAAAAAGCGCATCTCAACCTAGAATCCCTTGAAATGGATTTCGAGGCGTAAGACAAGATAAGGACACCCGAAACCCCTTTTAGAGTAAAACGCGGTCTCGATTTTTCCAGGGAGTGTCTTTGGACCCAGAGTCGCAAGAAACACGGTGAATAGTCAATAGTTTTCTAAAGCAGTGTAGATTGTGTTTTCGTACAAAAGTACAGTACGTCCCACACGAAGCACGGGTTTTCGGCGCTACAAACAGTGAACTCCACGAAGTCTATTCAAAATTCAAGATTCGCCCGAAATCCGTTTTAAGCCGAAAAGTAGCTCGAAAAAACCTAAATAGTGCATCTCAACCCAGAATCCCATCAATTGGGCTTCGAGGCGCGATACAGGAGAAGGACACCCGAAAACCCCTTTTAGAGTAGAACGCAATCCCCGATTTTTCTAGAGGGTGTCTTTGGCTCTGAGTCGCATGAAACACAGTGTACAGTCAACAATTTCATAGAGCCACAAAGATTGTGTTTTCGTACAAAACTACCTACGACCCGCACGAAGTTCGGGTTTTCGCCATTAGAAACACTGAACTCTCCGGAAGTGGTTTCCAAACCCAAGTTTCGTCTGGAACCCGTTTTAAACCGAAAAGCAGCTCAAAATATCCTAAAGAGCACATCTCAACCCAGAAACCCAACAAATTGATTTGGAGGCGTAGGACAAGTCAAGGACACCCGAAACCCCTTTTAGAATAAAACGCGTTCTTGGTTTTTCTAGAAGGTGTCTTTCCACTGAGAGTCGCAAGAAACACAGTGCATGGTCAAGAGCTTCCTAAAGCCGCAAAACTTGTGTTTTCGTACAAAAATACCGTACGACCCGCACGAAGTTCGGGTTTTTGCCTTTACAGACACAGACTCCCCGGAAGTGTTTTCCAAACCCAAGTTTCGTCCGGAACCCGTTTTAAACCGAAAAGCAGCTCAAAATACCCTAAAGAGCGCATCTCAACCCAGAAACCCAACAAAATTGATTTGGAGGCGTAGGACAAGTCAAGGGCACCCGAAACACTTTCTAGAGTAAAACGCGTTCTGGGTTTTTCTAGAAGGAGTCTTTCAACTGAGAGTCGTAAGAAACACAATGCATAGTCAATAGTTTCCTAAAGCCGCAAATTTTGTGTTTTCGTTCAAAACTACCGTTCGTGCGGGTTTTCGCCTTTACAAACACAGAACTCCCTGAAAGTGTTTTCAAAACCCAAGTTTCGTCCGAAATCCGTTTTAAACCGAATAGTAGCTCCAAATAACCTAAAGGGCACATCTCAACCCAGAAACCCAACAAACTGATTTCGAGGCGCATAGGTTGTGTTTTCGTACAAAACTACCGTACGACCCGCACGAAGTTCGGGTTTTCGCCATTAGAAACATTGAACTCTCAGGAAGTGGTTTCCAAACCCAAGTTTCGTCCGGAACCCGTTTTAAACCGAAAAGCAGCTCAAAATATCCTAAAGAGCGCATCTCAACCCAGAAACCCAACAAATTGATTTGGAGGCGTAGGACAAGACAAGGACACCCAAAACCCCTTTTAGAGTTAAACGCGTTCCGCGTTTTTCTAGAAGGATTCTTTCAACTGAGAGTCGCAAGAAACACAGTGCATCGCCAATAGTTTCCTAAAGCCGCAAATTTTTTGTTTTCGTTCAAAACTACCGTACGACCCGCACGAAGTTCGGGTTTTCGCCTTTACAAACACAGAACTCCCTGAAAGTGTTTTCAAACCCCAAGTTTCGTCCGAAATCGTTTTTAAACCGAATAGTAGCTCCAAATATCCTAAAGGGCGCATCTCAACCCAGAAACCCAGCAAACTGATTTCGAGGCGCATAGGTTGTGTTTTCGTACAACACTACCGTACGACCCGCACGAAGTTCGGGTTTTTGCCATTAGAAACACTGAACTCCCCGGAAGTGTTTTCCGTACCCAAGTTTCGTCCGGAACCCGTTTTAAACCGAAAAGCAGCTCCAAATATCCTAAAGAGCGCATCTCAACCCAGAAACCCAACAAATTGATTTGGAGGCGTAGGACAAGTCAAGGACATCCGAAACCCCTTTTAGAGTAAAACGCGTTCCGGGTTTTTCTAGAAGGTGTCTTTCCACTGAGAGTCGCAAGAAACACAGTGCATGGTCAAGAGCTTCCTAAAGCCGCAAAACTTGTGTTTTCGTACAAAAATATCGTACGACCCGCACGAAGTTCGGGTTTTCGCCTTTACAGACACAGACTCCCCGGAAGTGTTTTCCAAACCCAAGTTTCGTCCGGAACCCGTTTTAAACCGAAAAGCAGCTCCAAATATCCTAAAGAGCGCATCTCAAACTAGAAACCCAACAAATTGATTAGGAGGCGTAGGACAAGTCAAGGACACCCGAAACCCTTTTTAGAGTGAAACGCGTTCTGGGTTTTTCTAGAAGGTGTCTTTCAACTGAGAGTCGCAAGAAACACAGTGCATAGTCAATAGTTTCCTAACGCCGCAAATTTTGTGTTTTCGTTCAAAACTACCGTACGACCCGCACGAAGTTCGGGTTTTCGCCTTTACAAACACAGAACTCCCCGAAAGTGTTTTCGAAACCCAAGTTTCGTCAGAAATCCGTTTTCAACCGAGTAGTAGCTACAAATATCGTAAAGGGCGCATCTCAACCCAGAAACCCAACAAACTGATTTCGAGGCGCATAGGTTGTGTTTTCGTACAAAACTACAGTACGACCCGCACGAAGTTCGTGCTTTTGCCATTAGAAACACTGAATTCCCCGAAAATGGTTTCCAAACCCATGATTCGTCTGAAACCCGTTCTAAACCGAATAGTAGCTCGAAATAACCTAAAAAGAGCATCTCAACCCAGAATCCTTTCAAATGGATTTCAAGGTATAAGACAAGACAAGGACACCCGAAACCCCTTTTAGAGTTAAACGCGTTCCGGGTTTTTCTAGAGGGCGTCTTTGGACCGAGAGTCGCATGAAACACAGTGTATAGTCAATAGTTTTTTAAAGCCGCATAATTTCTGTTTTCCTTCAAAACTACCGTACGACCCGCACGAAGTTCGGGTTTTCGCCATTACAAACACTGAACTCCCCGATAGTGTTTTCCAAACCCAATTTTCGTCCGAAATCGGTTTTAAACCGAATACTAGCTCCAAATATCCTAAAAAGCGCATCTCAACCCAGAATCCCTTGAAATGGATTTCGAGGCGTAAGACAAGAAAAGGACACCCGAAACCCCATTTAGAGTAAATCGCGGTCTCGATTTTTCCAGGGCGTGTCTTTGGACCCAGAGTTGCAAGAACCACGGTGAATAGTCAATAGTTTCCTAAAGCCACGTAGATTGTGTTTTCGTACAAAAGTACAGTACGTCCCACACGAAGCTCGGGTTTTCGGCTCTACAAACAATGAACTCCACGAAGTCTATTCAAAATCCAAGATTCGCCCGAAATCCGTTTTAAGCCGAAAAGTAGCTCGAAAAAACCTAAATACTGCATCTCAACCCAGAATCCCATCAATTGGGCATCGAGGCGCGATACAGGACAAGGACCCCCGAAAACCCCTTTTAGAGTAGAACGCAATCCCCGATTTTTCTAGAGGGTGTCTTTGGCTCTGAGTCGCATGAAACACAGTGTACAGTTAACAATTTCCTAGAGCTGCAAAGATTGTGTTTTCGTACAAAACTACCTACGACCCGCACGAAGTTCGGGTTTTCGCCATTAGAAACACTGAACTCTCCGGAAGTGGTTTCCAAACCCAAGTTTCGTCCGGAACCCGTTTTAAAGCGAAAAGCATCTCAAAATATCCTAAAGAGCGCATCTCAACCCAGAAACCCAACAAATTGATTTGGAGGCGTAGGACAAGACAAGGACACCCGAAACCCCTTTTAGAGTAAAACGCGTTCTGGGTTCTTCTAGAAGGTGACTTTCCAATGAGAGTCGCAAGAAACACAGTGCATGGTCAAGAGCTTCCTAAAGCCGCAAAACTTGTGTTTTCGTACAAAAATACCGTACGACCCGCACGAAGTTCGGGTTTTCGCCTTTACAGACATAGACTCCCCGGAAGTGTTTTCCAAACCCAAGTTTAGTCCGGAACCCGTTTTAAACCGAAAAGCAGCTCAAAATATCCTAAAGAGCGCATCTCAACCCAGAAACCCAACAAATTGATTTGGAGGCGTAGGACAAGTCAAGGACACCCGAAACACCTTCTAGAGTAAAACGCGTTCTGGGTTTTTCTAGAAGGTGTCTTTCAACTGAGAGTCGCAAGAAACTCAGTGCATAGTCAATAGTTTCCTAAAGCCGCAAAGTTTGTGTTTTCGTTCAAAACTACCGTACGACCCGCACGAAGTTCGGGTTTTCGCCTTCACAAACACAGAACTCCCCGAAAGTGTTTTCAAAGCCCAAGTTTCGTCCGAAATGAAAGTCCTTGGGGATCCTAACCCTAGAGGGGGGGGTGAATAGGGTGAGCTACAAGTATGACCAATTTCGACCAATTTTAATTTCTTAAACTAAACTAGTCACATGTGATGATTAAACAAACAATATGCGGAAGCTAATAAACAATCACCACACAAGCAAGCACCACAACACCAATGTTTATAGTGGTTCGGCCTCAATGCCTACATCCACTACCGGCTTGTGAATCCAATCACCCCACCGGATTTCCACTATGTATGCTTTTTCAAAGGCTAAGCAATAACCTATACAATGTTGTTTTTCTAGGCTCAACAACAACCTTACAATGTGCTTTTCTAGGCTAAGCAATAACCTTTACAAAATGCTTTTCTTAGGCTAAGCAATAACCTTACAAGATGCTTTTCTTAGGCTAAGCAATAACCTTTACAAATCAATAATTCTCTAAGGAAGTGTTTACTCAACACTCTAAGAGATTACAATTTAAGCTCAAGTAAATTGCCTCTAAATAGGCGGATATGAAAGTGAATAACAAACTCACACAAACACTCTATGAATGCAAAGATGTATGCTTATGAGGTGTGTGTGTGATGACTTCAATCAAGTTTAAAATGAAGGCTCATTCATATGTATGCTCAAAGCAATTCAAAGTTTAAGACATATAAAAGATTTGAATGAAGTCTAATGCAAATCACATGTATGTTTTAATAACTTGTTTATGATATGAAAATCAAGAATCACAAGTTGTATGTAAAAGACTAACTTAGAACATGTGATGCATGTGCAAGGTTGTTTTCAAAAACAAATAGTTTAACTAATGCTTAAATGAATGAAAACAACAAACAATGTTTCAACCAAGTAAAAGACTCATGCTATGAAAGAAAAACAAAGATTTTGTCTAAGAATGATTAATAAAGTTAACAACTTGGATTGAAAACAAAGGTGAAGAATCCAATCTTAATTAGACCAAAGATTAGAAGAAGAATGGATTCAACACATCATAGTTATTATGCTAAATATCATATACCAATAGTTTAAACAAAGCACATAACTATGATTAATAAAGGTAGAGCTTACTTGGTGGTTTAACTTAATAATCCAAGCTTTAGCTCTCCTAATTGCCTCCTAGCCTTTCCAACTTCATCCCCTTTCAATGGCTCCAAAATGGTCTCAAAGGTTCAAGATTCAAGCCTTGAAAAAGGTTGGAAATGAATGGACTTTATAGCCAAAAAGTTGCCAACGGCTAGTTCTCGGTCGACCGGCAAGGTGGTCTCGGTCGACCGAGAAAGCACAACGGTCATATTTCTG
The DNA here is from genome assembly GCA_038049695.1 of Cinnamomum chago. Lineage (NCBI taxonomy): Eukaryota > Viridiplantae > Streptophyta > Magnoliopsida > Laurales > Lauraceae > Cinnamomum > Cinnamomum chago. The sequence goes on from CP142456.1 coordinate 50,514,959, forward strand.
ACCGTTGGGGCTTCAGTTCAAAAAACAGTCCATTTGCCCTGCAGTGTTCTCGGTCGACCGAGACCCAGGTCTCGGTCGACCGGCGACACTGCCGGGACAACCCAAAAATTCCAACTTTTGCATTTTGAAGATTTTCTTTGTGGAATTTTGTGGGTCACTAAACCAAGCTTAAAAACATGTTTTAAAACATTTTAAAACATGAAACACACAAAGCCTAAAATGATTCAAAGGTTTAAAACCAAAGGCAAGCTTGATTAGTAAAAACTCTTTTCAAATCAAATTGCATACAAAACTGATTCTAAAGGTGCTGAATGTATGCAAAGCTCAAACCTAAATTCACAAGAAGATTTTCCAAATCTAATGCACAAGGAATTTGGTTTTCAAAAGAGTTTTGGGTTCTAAAACCAATGCATCCAAGTTTAGAACCAAACCATGCATAAAACACAAACTTTTCCAAATCTAAAAACCAATGCATGTATAAAGCTAGATTTCAAGATATTTTAAATCAATGCATGTGTGTGAATTCAAATGATGCCAATATGCAAATGCATCCACCAAATTGCAAAAACAAAATACCTAACACGAAATCCGTTTTAAACTGAATAGTAGCTCCAAATATCCTAAAGGGCGCATCTCAACCCAGAAACCCAACAAACTGATTTCGAGGCGCATAGGTTGTGTTTTCGTACAAAACTACCGTACGACCCGCACGAAGTTCGGGTTTTTGCCATTAGAAACACTGAACTCCCCGAAAGTGGTTTCCAAACCCATGATTCGTCTGAAACCCGTTCTAAACCGAATAGTATCTCGAAATAACCTAAAGAGAGCATCTCAACCCAGAATCCCTTCAAATTGATTTCAAGGCGTAAGACAAGACAAGGACACCCGAAACCCCTTTTAGAGTAAAACGCGTTCCGGGTTTTTCTAGAGGGCGTCTTTGGACCGAGAGTCGCATGAAACACAGTGTATAGTCAATAGTTTTCTAAAGCCGCATAATTTCTGTTTTCCTACAAAAATACCGTACGACCCGCACGAAGTTCGGGTTTTCGCCATTACAAACACTGAACTCCCCGATAGTGTTTTCCAAACCCAATTTTCGTGCGAAATCGGTTTTAAACCGAATAGTAGCTCCAAATATCCTAAAAAGCGCATCTCAACCCAGAATCCCTTGAAATGGATTTCGAGGCGTAAGACAAGATAAGGACACCCGAAACCCCTTTTAGAGTAAAACGCGGTCTCGATTTTTCCAGGGAGTGTCTTTGGACCCAGAGTCGCAAGAAACACGGTGAATAGTCAATAGTTTTCTAAAGCTGTGTAGATTGTGTTTTCGTACAAAAGTACAGTACGTCCCACACGAAGCACGGGTTTTCGGCGCTACAAACCGTGAACTCCACGAAGTCTATTCAAAATTCAAGATTCGCCCGAAATCCGTTTTAAGCCGAAAAGTAGCTCGAAAAAACCTAAATAGTGCATCTCAACCCAGAATCCCATCAATTGGGCTTCGAGGCGCGATACAGGAGAAGGACACCCGAAAACCCCTTTTAGAGTAGAACGCAATCCCCGATCTTTCTAGAGGGTGTCTTTGGCTCTGAGTCGCATGAAACACAGTGTACAGTCAACAATTTCATAGAGCCGCAAAGATTGTGTTTTCGTACAAAACTACCTACGACCCGCACGAAGTTCGGGTTTTCGCCATTAGAAACACTGAACTCTCCGGAAGTGTTTTCCAAACCCAAGTTTCGTCCGGAACCCGTTTTAAACCGAAAAGCAGCTCAAAATATCCTAAAGAGCGCATCTCAACCCAGAAACCCAACAAAATTGATTTGGAGGCGTAGGACAAGTCAAGGGCACCCGAAACACTTTCTAGAGTAAAACGCGTTCTGGGTTTTTCTAGAAGGAGTCTTTCAACTGAGAGTCGTAAGAAACACAATGCATAGTCAATAGTTTCCTAAAGCCGCAAATTTTGTGTTTTCGTTCAAAACTACCGTTCGTGCGGGTTTTCGCCTTTACAAACACAGAACTCCCTGAAAGTGTTTTCAAAACCCAAGTTTCGTCCGAAATCCGTTTTAAACCGAATAGTAGCTCCAAATAACCTAAAGGGCACATCTCAACCCAGAAACCCAACAAACTGATTTCGAGGCGCATAGGTTGTGTTTTCGTACAAAACTACCGTACGACCCGCACGAAGTTCGGGTTTTCGCCATTAGAAACACTGAACTCTCAGGAAGTGGTTTCCAAACCCAAGTTTCGTCCGGAACCCGTTTTAAACCGAAAAGCAGCTCAAAATATCCTAAAGAGCGCATCTCAACCCAGAAACCCAACAAATTGATTTGGAGGCGTAGGACAAGACAAGGACACCCAAAACCCCTTTTAGAGTAAAACGCGTTCCGCGTTTTTCTAGAAGGATTCTTTCAACTGAGAGTCGCAAGAAACACAGTGCATCGTCAATAGTTTCCTAAAGCCGCAAATTTTTTGTTTTCGTTCAAAACTACCGTACGACCCGCACGAAGTTCGGGTTTTCGCCTTTACAAACACAGAACTCCCTGAAAGTGTTTTCAAACCCCAAGTTTCGTCCGAAATCGTTTTTAAACCGAATAGTAGCTCCAAATATCCTAAAGGGCGCATCTCAACCCAGAAACCCAGCAAACTGATTTCGAGGCGCATAGGTTGTGTTTTCGTACAACACTACCGTACGACCCGCACGAAGTTCGGGTTTTTGCCATTAGAAACACTGAACTCCCCGGAAGTGTTTTCCGTACCCAAGTTTCGTCCGGAACCCGTTTTAAACCGAAAAGCAGCTCCAAATATCCTAAAGAGCGCATCTCAACCCAGAAACCCAACAAATTGATTTGGAGGCGTAGGACAAGTCAAGGACATCCGAAACCCCTTTTAGAGTAAAACGCGTTCCGGGTTTTTCTAGAAGGTGTCTTTCCACTGAGAGTCGCAAGAAACACAGTGCATGGTCAAGAGCTTCCTAAAGCCGCAAAACTTGTGTTTTCGTACAAAAATATCATACGACCCGCACGAAGTTCGGGTTTTCGCCTTTACAGACACAGACTCCCCGGAAGTGTTTTCCAAACCCAAGTTTCGTCCGGAACCCGTTTTAAACCGAAAAGCAGCTCCAAATATCCTAAAGAGCGCATCTCAAACTAGAAACCCAACAAATTGATTAGGAGGCGTAGGACAAGTCAAGGACACCCGAAACCCCTTTTAGAGTGAAACGAGTTCTGGGTTTTTCTAGAAGGTGTCTTTCAACTGAGAGTCGCAAGAAACACAGTGCATAGTCAATAGTTTCCTAACGCCGCAAATTTTGTGTTTTCGTTCAAAACTACCGTGCGACCCGCACGAAGTTCGGGTTTTCGCCTTTACAAACACAGAACTCCCCGAAAGTGTTTTCGAAACCCAAGTTTCGTCAGAAATCCGTTTTCAACCGAGTAGTAGCTACAAATATCGTACAGGGCGCATCTCAACCCAGAAACCCAACAAACTGATTTCGAGGCGCATAGGTTGTGTTTTCGTACAAAACTACAGTACGACCCGCACGAAGTTCGTGCTTTTGCCATTAGAAACACTGAATTCCCCGAAAATGGTTTCCAAACCCATGATTCGTCTGAAACCCGTTCTAAAACGAATAGTAGCTCGAAATAACCTAAAAAGAGCATCTCAACCCAGAATCGTTTCAAATGGATTTCAAGGTATAAGACAAGACAAGGACACCCGAAACCCCTTTTAGATTTAAACGCGTTCCGGGTTTTTCTAGAGGGCGTCTTTGGACCGAGAGTCGCATGAAACACAGTGTATAGTCAATAGTTTTTTAAAGCCGCATAATTTCTGTTTTCCTTCAAAACTACCGTACGACCCGCACGAAGTTCGGGTTTTCGCCATTACAAACACTGAACTCCCCGATAGTGTTTTCCAAACCCAATTTTCGTGCGAAATCGGTTTTAAACCGAATAGTAGCTCCAAATATCCTAAAAAGCGCATCTCAACCCAGAATCCCTTGAAATGGATTTCGAGGCGTAAGACAAGAAAAGGATACCCGAAACCCCTTTTAGAGTAAATCGCGGTCTCGATTTTTCCAGGGAGTGTCTTTGGACCCAGAGTCGCAAGAACCACGGTGAATAGTCAATAGTTTCCTAAAGCCACGTAGATTGTGTTTTCGTACAAAAGTACAGTACGTCCCACACGAAGCTCGGGTTTTCGGCTCTACAAACAGTGAACTCCACGAAGTCTATTCAAAATCCAAGATTCGCCCGAAATCCGTTTTAAGCCGAAAAGTAGCTCGAAAAAACCTAAATACTGCATCTCAACCCAGAATCCCATCAATTGGGCATCGAGGCGCGATACAGGACAAGGATCCCCGAAAACCCCTTTTAGAGTAGAACGCAATCCCCGATTTTTCTAGAGGGTGTCTTTGGCTCTGAGTCGCATGAAACACAATGTACAGTCAACAATTTCCTAGAGCTGCAAAGATTGTGTTTTCGTACAAAACTACCTACGACCCGCACGAAGTTCGGGTTTTCGCCATTAGAAACACTGAACTCTCCGGAAGTGGTTTCCAAACCCAAGTTTCGTCCGGAACCCGTTTTAAACCGAAAAGCATCTCAAAATATCCTAAAGAGCGCATCTCAACCTAGAAACCCAACAAATTGATTTGGAGGCGTAGGACAAGACAAGGACACCCGAAACCCCTTTTAGAGTAAAACGCGTTCTGGGTTCTTCTAGAAGGTGACTTTCCACTGAGAGTCGCAAGAAACACAGTGCATGGTCAAGAGCTTCCTAAAGCCGCAAAACTTGTGTTTTCGTACAAAAATACCGTACGACCCGCACGAAGTTCGGGTTTTCGCCTTTACAGACACAGACTCCCCGGAAGTGTTTTCCAAACACAAGTTTAGTCCGGAAACCGTATTAAACCGAAAAGCAGCTCAAAATATCCTAAAGAGCGCATCTCAACCAGGAAACCCAACAAATTGATTTGGAGGCGTAGGACAAGTCAAGGACACCCGAAACACCTTCTAGAGTAAAACGCGTTCTGGGTTTTTCTAAAAGGTGTCTTTCAACTGAGAGTCGCAAGAAACACAGTGCATAGTCAATAGTATCCTAAAGCCGCAAATTTTGTGTTTTCGTTCAAAACTACCGTACGACCCGCACGAAGTTCGGGTTTTCGCCTTCACAAACACAGAACTCCCCGAAAGTGTTTTCAAAACCCAAGTTTCGTCCAAAATCCGTTTTAAACCGAATAGTAGCTCCAAATATCCTAAAGGGCGCATCTCAACCCAGAAACCCAACAAACTGATTTCGAGGCGCATAGGTTGTGTTTTCGTACAAAACTACCGTACGACCCGCACGAAGTTCGGGTTTTTGCCATTAGAAACACTGAACTCCCCGAAAGTGGTTTCCAAACCCATGATTCGTCTGAAACCCGTTCTAAACCGAATAGTATCTCGAAATAACCTAAAGAGAGCATCTCAACCCAGAATCCCTTCAAATTGATTTCAAGGCGTAAGACAAGACAAGGACACCCGAAACCCCTTTTAGAGTAAAACGCGTTCCGGGTTTTTCTAGAGGGCGTCTTTGGACCGAGAGTCGCATGAAACACGGTGTATAGTCAATAGTTTTCTAAAGCCGCATAATTTCTGTTTTCCTACAAAAATACCGTACGACCCGCACGAAGTTCGGGTTTTCGCCATTACAAACACTGAACTCCCCGATAGTGTTTTCCAAACCCAATTTTCGTGCGAAATCGGTTTTAAACCGAATAGTAGCTCCAAATATCCTAAAAAGCGCATCTCAACCCAGAATCCCTTGAAATGGATTTCGAGGCGTAAGACAAGATAAGGACACCCGAAACCCCTTTTAGAGTAAAACGCGGTCTTGATTTTTCCAGGGAGTGTCTTTGGACCCAGAGTCGCAAGAAACACGGTGAATAGTCAATAGTTTTCTAAAGCCGTGTAGATTGTGTTTTCGTACAAAAGTACAGTACGTCCCACACGAAGCTCGGGTTTTCGGCGCTACAAACAGTGAACTCCACGAAGTCTATTCAAAATCCAAGATTCGCCCGAAATCCGTTTTAAGCCGAAAAGTAGCTCGAAAAAACCTAAATAGTGCATCTCAACCCAGAATCCCATCAATTGGGCTTCGAGGCGCGATACAGGAGAAGGACACCCGAAAACCCCTTTTAGAGTAGAACGCAATCCCCGATTTTTCTAGAGGGTGTCTTTGGCTCTGAGTCGCATGAAACACAGTGTTTAGTCAGCAATTTCATAGAGCCGCAAAGATTGTGTTTTCGTACAAAACTACCTACGACCCGCACGAAGTTCGGGTTTTCGCCATTAGAAACACTGAACTCTCCGGAAGTGGTTTCCAAACCCAAGTTTCGTCTGGAACCCGTTTTAAACCGAAAAGCAGCTCAAAATATCCTAAAGAGCGCATCTCAACCCAGAAACCCAACAAATTGATTTGGAGACGTAGGACAAGTCAAGGACACCCGAAACCCCTTTTAGAGTAAAACGCGTTCCGGGTTTTTCTAGAAGGTGTCTTTCCACTGAGAGTCGCAAGAAACACAGTGCATGGTCAAGAGCTTCCTAAAGCGCAAAACTTGTGTTTTCGTACAAAAATACCGTACGACCCGCACGAAGTTCGGGTTTTCGCCTTTACAGACACAGACTCCCCGGAAGTGTTTTCCAAACCCAAGTTTCGTCCGGAACCCGTTTTAAACCGAAAAGCAGCTCAAAATATCCTAAAGAGCGCATCTCAACCCAGAAACCCAACAAAATTGATTTGGAGGCGTAGGACAAGTCAAGGACACCCGAAACACTTTCTAGAGTAAAACGCGTTCTGGGTTTTTCTAGAAGGAGTCTTTCAACTGAGAGTCGTAAGAAACACAATGCATAGTCAATAGTTTCCTAAAGCCGCAAATTTTGTGTTTTCGTTCAAAACTACCGTACGACCCGCACGAAGTTCGGGTTTTCGCCTTTACAAACACAGAACTCCCCGAAAGTGTTTTCAAAACCCAAGTTTCGTCCGAAATCCGTTTTAAACCGAATAGTAGCTCCAAATAAGCTAAAAGGGCGCATCTCAACCCAGAAACCCAACAAACTGATTTCGAGGCGCATAGGTTGTGTTTTCGTACAAAACTACCGTACGACCCGCACGAAGTTCGGGTTTTCGCCATTAGAAACATTGAACTCTCAGGAAGTGGTTTCCAAACCCAAGTTTCGTCCGGAACCCGTTTTAAACCGAAAAGCAGCTCAAAATATCCTAAAGAGCGCATCTCAACCCAGAAACCCAACAAATTGATTTGGAGGCGTAGGACAAGACAAGGACACCCAAAACCCCTTTTAGAGTTAAACGCGTTCCGCGTTTTTCTAGAAGGATTCTTTCAACTGAGAGTCGCAAGAAACACAGTGCATCGCCAATAGTTTCCTAAAGCCGCAAATTTTTTGTTTTCGTTCAAAACTACCGTACGACCCGCACGAAGTTCGGGTTTTCGCCTTTACAAACACAGAACTCCCTGAAAGTGTTTTCAAACCCCAAGTTTCGTCCGAAATCGTTTTTAAACCGAATAGTAGCTCCAAATATCCTAAAGGGCGCATCTCAACCCAGAAACCCAGCAAACTGATTTCGAGGCGCATAGGTTGTGTTTTCGTACAACACTACCGTACGACCCGCACGAAGTTCGGGTTTTTGCCATTAGAAACACTGAACTCCCCGGAAGTGTTTTCCGTACCCAAGTTTCGTCCGGAACCCGTTTTAAACCGAAAAGCAGCTCCAAATATCCTAAAGAGCGCATCTCAACCCAGAAACCCAACAAATTGATTTGGAGGCGTAGGACAAGTCAAGGACATCCGAAACCCCTTTTTGAGTAAAACGCGTTCCGGGTTTTTCTAGAAGGTGTCTTTCCACTGAGAGTCGCAAGAAACACAGTGCATGGTCAAGAGCTTCCTAAAGCCGCAAAACTTGTGTTTTCGTACAAAAATATCGTACGACCCGCACGAAGTTCGGGTTTTCGCCTTTACAGACACAGACTCCCCGGAAGTGTTTTCCAAACCCAAGTTTCGTCCGGAACCCGTTTTAAACCGAAAAGCAGCTCCAAATATCCTAAAGAGCGCATCTCAAACTAGAAACCCAACAAATTGATTAGGAGGCGTAGGACAAGTCAAGGACACCCGAAACCCTTTTTAGAGTGAAACGCGTTCTGGGTTTTTCTAGAAGGTGTCTTTCAACTGAGAGTCGCAAGAAACACAGTGCATAGTCAATAGTTTCCTAACGCCGCAAATTTTGTGTTTTCGTTCAAAACTACCGTACGACCCGCACGAAGTTCGGGTTTTCGCCTTTACAAACACAGAACTCCCCGAAAGTGTTTTCGAAACCCAAGTTTCGTCAGAAATCCGTTTTCAACCGAGTAGTAGCTACAAATATCGTAAAGGGCGCATCTCAACCCAGAAACCCAACAAACTGATTTCGAGGCGCATAGGTTGTGTTTTCGTACAAAACTACAGTACGACCCGCACGAAGTTCGTGCTTTTGCCATTAGAAACACTGAATTCCCCGAAAATGGTTTCCAAACCCATGATTCGTCTGAAACCCGTTCTAAACCGAATAGTAGCTCGAAATAACCTAAAAAGAGCATCTCAACCCAGAATCCTTTCAAATGGATTTCAAGGTATAAGACAAGACAAGGACACCCGAAACCCCTTTTAGAGTTAAACGCGTTCCGGGTTTTTCTAGAGGGCGTCTTTGGACCGAGAGTCGCATGAAACACAGTGTATAGTCAATAGTTTTTTAAAGCCGCATAATTTCTGTTTTCCTTCAAAACTACCGTACGACCCGCACGAAGTTCGGGTTTTCGCCATTACAAACACTGAACTCCCCGATAGTGTTTTCCAAACCCAATTTTCGTCCGAAATCGGTTTTAAACCGAATACTAGCTCCAAATATCCTAAAAAGCGCATCTCAACCCAGAATCCCTTGAAATGGATTTCGAGGCGTAAGACAAGAAAAGGACACCCGAAACCCCATTTAGAGTAAATCGCGGTCTCGATTTTTCCAGGGCGTGTCTTTGGACCCAGAGTCGCAAGAACCACGGTGAATAGTCAATAGTTTCCTAAAGCCACGTAGATTGTGTTTTCGTACAAAAGTACAGTACGTCCCACACGAAGCTCGGGTTTTCGGCTCTACAAACAATGAACTCCACGAAGTCTATTCAAAATCCAAGATTCGCCCGAAATCCGTTTTAAGCCGAAAAGTAGCTCGAAAAAACCTAAATACTGCATCTCAACCCAGAATCCCATCAATTGGGCATCGAGGCGCGATACAGGACAAGGACCCCCGAAAACCCCTTTTAGAGTAGAACGCAATCCCCGATTTTTCTAGAGGGTGTCTTTGGCTCTGAGTCGCATGAAACACAGTGTACAGTTAACAATTTCCTAGAGCTGCAAAGATTGTGTTTTCGTACAAAACTACCTACGACCCGCACGAAGTTCGGGTTTTCGCCATTAGAAACACTGAACTCTCCGGAAGTGGTTTCCAAACCCAAGTTTCGTCCGGAACCCGTTTTAAAGCGAAAAGCATCTCAAAATATCCTAAAGAGCGCATCTCAACCCAGAAACCCAACAAATTGATTTGGAGGCGTAGGACAAGACAAGGACACCCGAAACCCCTTTTAGAGTAAAACGCGTTCTGGGTTCTTCTAGAAGGTGACTTTCCAATGAGAGTCGCAAGAAACACAGTGCATGGTCAAGAGCTTCCTAAAGCCGCAAAACTTGTGTTTTCGTACAAAAATACCGTACGACCCGCACGAAGTTCGGGTTTTCGCCTTTACAGACATAGACTCCCCGGAAGTGTTTTCCAAACCCAAGTTTAGTCCGGAACCCGTTTTAAACCGAAAAGCAGCTCAAAATATCCTAAAGAGCGCATCTCAACCCAGAAACCCAACAAATTGATTTGGAGGCGTAGGACAAGTCAAGGACACCCGAAACACCTTCTAGAGTAAAACGCGTTCTGGGTTTTTCTAGAAGGTGTCTTTCAACTGAGAGTCGCAAGAAACTCAGTGCATAGTCAATAGTTTCCTAAAGCCGCAAAGTTTGTGTTTTCGTTCAAAACTACCGTACGACCCGCACGAAGTTCGGGTTTTCGCCTTCACAAACACAGAACTCCCCGAAAGTGTTTTCAAAGCCCAAGTTTCGTCCGAAATGAAAGTCCTTGGGGATCCTAACCCTAGAGGGGGGGGGGGTGAATAGGGTGAGCTACAAGTATGACCAATTTCGACCAATTTTAATTTCTTAAACTAAACTAGTCACATGTGATGATTAAACAAACAATATGCGGAAGCTAATAAACAATCACCACACAAGCAAGCACCACAACACCAATGTTTATAGTGGTTCGGCCTCAATGCCTACATCCACTACCGGCTTGTGAATCCAATCACCCCACCGGATTTCCACTATGTATGCTTTTTCAAAGGCTAAGCAATAACCTATACAATGTTGTTTTTCTAGGCTCAACAACAACCTTACAATGTGCTTTTCTAGGCTAAGCAATAACCTTTACAAAATGCTTTTCTTAGGCTAAGCAATAACCTTACAAGATGCTTTTCTTAGGCTAAGCAATAACCTTTACAAATCAATAATTCTCTAAGGAAGTGTTTACTCAACACTCTAAGAGATTACAATTTAAGCTCAAGTAAATTGCCTCTAAATAGGCGGATATGAAAGTGAATAACAAACTCACACAAACACTCTATGAATGCAAAGATGTATGCTTATGAGGTGTGTGTGTGATGACTTCAATCAAGTTTAAAATGAAGGCTCATTCATATGTATGCTCAAAGCAATTCAAAGTTTAAGACATATAAAAGATTTGAATGAAGTCTAATGCAAATCACATGTATGTTTTAATAACTTGTTTATGATATGAAAATCAAGAATCACAAGTTGTATGTAAAAGACTAACTTAGAACATGTGATGCATGTGCAATGTTGTTTTCAAAAACAAATAGTTTAACTAATGCTTAAATGAATGAAAACAACAAACAATGTTTCAACCAAGTAAAAGACTCATGCTATGAAAGAAAAACAAAGATTTTGTCTAAGCATGATTAATAAAGTTAACAACTTGGATTGAAAACAAAGGTGAAGAATCCAATCTTAATTAGACCAAAGATTAGAAGAAGAATGGATTCAACACATCATAGTTATTATGCTAAATATCATATACCAATAGTTTAAACAAAGCACATAACTATGATTAATAAAGGTAGAGCTTACTTGGTGGTTTAACTTAATAATCCAAGCTTTAGCTCTCCTAATTGCCTCCTAGCCTTTCCAACTTCATCCCCTTTCAATGGCTCCAAAATGGTCTCAAAGGTTCAAGATTCAAGCCTTGAAAAAGGTTGGAAATGAATGGACTTTATAGCCAAAAAGTTGCCAACGGCTAGTTCTCGGTCGACCGGCAAGGTGGTCTCGGTCGACCGAGAAAGCACAACGGTCATATTTCTGACCGTTGGGGCTTCAGTTCAAAAAACAGTCCATTTGCCCTGCAGTGTTCTCGGTCGACCGAGACCCAGGTCTCGGTCGACCGGCGACACTGCCGGGACAACCCAAAAATTCCAACTTTTGCATTTTGAAGATTTTCTTTGTGGAATTTTGTGGGTCACTAAACCAAGCTTAAAAACATGTTTTAAAACATTTTAAAACATGAAACACACAAAGCCTAAAATGATTCAAAGGTTTAAAACCAAAGGCAAGCTTGATTAGTAAAAACTCTTTTCAAATCAAATTGCATACAAAACTGATTCTAAAGGTGCTGAATGTATGCAAAGCTCAAACCTAAATTCACAAGAAGATTTTCCAAATCTAATGCACAAGGAATTTGGTTTTCAAAAGAGTTTTGGGTTCTAAAACCAATGCATCCAAGTTTAGAACCAAACCATGCATAAAACACAAACTTTTCCAAATCTAAAAACCAATGCATGTATAAAGCTAGATTTCAAGATATTTTAAATCAATGCATGTGTGTGAATTCAAATGATGCCAATATGCAAATGCATCCACCAAATTGCAAAAACAAAATACCTAACACGAAATCCGTTTTAAACTGAATAGTAGCTCCAAATATCCTAAAGGGCGCATCTCAACCCAGAAACCCAACAAACTGATTTCGAGGCGCATAGGTTGTGTTTTCGTACAAAACTACCGTACGACCCGCACGAAGTTCGGGTTTTTGCCATTAGAAACACTGAACTCCCCGAAAGTGGTTTCCAAACCCATGATTCGTCTGAAACCCGTTCTAAACCGAATAGTATCTCGAAATAACCTAAAGAGAGCATCTCAACCCAGAATCCCTTCAAATTGATTTCAAGGCGTAAGACAAGACAAGGACACCCGAAACCCCTTTTAGAGTAAAACGCGTTCCGGGTTTTTCTAGAGGGCGTCTTTGGACCGAGAGTCGCATGAAACACAGTGTATAGTCAATAGTTTTCTAAAGCCGCATAATTTCTGTTTTCCTACAAAAATACCGTACGACCCGCACGAAGTTCGGGTTTTCGCCATTACAAACACTGAACTCCCCGATAGTGTTTTCCAAACCCAATTTTCGTGCGAAATCGGTTTTAAACCGAATAGTAGCTCCAAATATCCTAAAAAGCGCATCTCAACCCAGAATCCCTTGAAATGGATTTCGAGGCGTAAGACAAGATAAGGACACCCGAAACCCCTTTTAGAGTAAAACGCGGTCTCGATTTTTCCAGGGAGTGTCTTTGGACCCAGAGTCGCAAGAAACACGGTGAATAGTCAATAGTTTTCTAAAGCTGTGTAGATTGTGTTTTCGTACAAAAGTACAGTACGTCCCACACGAAGCACGGGTTTTCGGCGCTACAAACCGTGAACTCCACGAAGTCTATTCAAAATTCAAGATTCGCCCGAAATCCGTTTTAAGCCGAAAAGTAGCTCGAAAAAACCTAAATAGTGCATCTCAACCCAGAATCCCATCAATTGGGCTTCGAGGCGCGATACAGGAGAAGGACACCCGAAAACCCCTTTTAGAGTAGAACGCAATCCCCGATCTTTCTAGAGGGTGTCTTTGGCTCTGAGTCGCATGAAACACAGTGTACAGTCAACAATTTCATAGAACCGCAAAGATTGTGTTTTCGTACAAAACTACCTACGACCCGCACGAAGTTCGGGTTTTCGCCATTAGAAACACTGAACTCTCCGGAAGTGTTTTCCAAACCCAAGTTTCGTCCGGAACCCGTTTTAAACCGAAAAGCAGCTCAAAATATCCTAAAGAGCGCATCTCAACCCAGAAACCCAACAAAATTGATTTGGAGGCGTAGGACAAGTCAAGGGCACCCGAAACACTTTCTAGAGTAAAACGCGTTCTGGGTTTTTCTAGAAGGAGTCTTTCAACTGAGAGTCGTAAGAAACACAATGCATAGTCAATAGTTTCCTAAAGCCGCAAATTTTGTGTTTTCGTTCAAAACTACCGTTCGTGCGGGTTTTCGCCTTTACAAACACAGAACTCCCTGAAAGTGTTTTCAAAACCCAAGTTTCGTCCGAAATCCGTTTTAAACCGAATAGTAGCTCCAAATAACCTAAAGGGCACATCTCAACCCAGAAACCCAACAAACTGATTTCGAGGCGCATAGGTTGTGTTTTCGTACAAAACTACCGTACGACCCGCACGAAGTTCGGGTTTTCGCCATTAGAAACACTGAACTCTCAGGAAGTGGTTTCCAAACCCAAGTTTCGTCCGGAACCCGTTTTAAACCGAAAAGCAGCTCAAAATATCCTAAAGAGCGCATCTCAACCCAGAAACCCAACAAATTGATTTGGAGGCGTAGGACAAGACAAGGACACCCAAAACCCCTTTTAGAGTAAAACGCGTTCCGCGTTTTTCTAGAAGGATTCTTTCAACTGAGAGTCGCAAGAAACACAGTGCATCGTCAATAGTTTCCTAAAGCCGCAAATTTTTTGTTTTCGTTCAAAACTACCGTACGACCCGCACGAAGTTCGGGTTTTCGCCTTTACAAACACAGAACTCCCTGAAAGTGTTTTCAAACCCCAAGTTTCGTCCGAAATCGTTTTTAAACCGAATAGTAGCTCCAAATATCCTAAAGGGCGCATCTCAACCCAGAAACCCAGCAAACTGATTTCGAGGCGCATAGGTTGTGTTTTCGTACAACACTACCGTACGACCCGCACGAAGTTCGGGTTTTTGCCATTAGAAACACTGAACTCCCCAGAAGTGTTTTCCGTACCCAAGTTTCGTCCGGAACCCGTTTTAAACCGAAAAGCAGCTCCAAATATCCTAAAGAGCGCATCTCAACCCAGAAACCCAACAAATTGATTTGGAGGCGTAGGACAAGTCAAGGACATCCGAAACCCCTTTTAGAGTAAAACGCGTTCCGGGTTTTTCTAGAAGGTGTCTTTCCACTGAGAGTCGCAAGAAACACAGTGCATGGTCAAGAGCTTCCTAAAGCCGCAAAACTTGTGTTTTCGTACAAAAATATCATACGACCCGCACGAAGTTCGGGTTTTCGCCTTTACAGACACAGACTCCCCGGAAGTGTTTTCCAAACCCAAGTTTCGTCCGGAACCCGTTTTAAACCGAAAAGCAGCTCCAAATATCCTAAAGAGCGCATCTCAAACTAGAAACCCAACAAATTGATTAGGAGGCGTAGGACAAGTCAAGGACACCCGAAACCCCTTTTAGAGTGAAACGAGTTCTGGGTTTTTCTAGAAGGTGTCTTTCAACTGAGAGTCGCAAGAAACACAGTGCATAGTCAATAGTTTCCTAACGCCGCAAATTTTGTGTTTTCGTTCAAAACTACCGTACGACCCGCACGAAGTTCGGGTTTTCGCCTTTACAAACACAGAACTCCCCGAAAGTGTTTTCGAAACCCAAGTTTCGTCAGAAATCCGTTTTCAACCGAGTAGTAGCTACAAATATCGTACAGGGCGCATCTCAACCCAGAAACCCAACAAACTGATTTCGAGGCGCATAGGTTGTGTTTTCGTACAAAACTACAGTACGACCCGCACGAAGTTCGTGCTTTTGCCATTAGAAACACTGAATTCCCCGAAAATGGTTTCCAAACCCATGATTCGTCTGAAACCCGTTCTAAACCGAATAGTAGCTCGAAATAACCTAAAAAGAGCATCTCAACCCAGAATCCTTTCAAATGGATTTCAAGGTATAAGACAAGACAAGGACACCCGAAACCCCTTTTAGATTTAAACGCGTTCCGGGTTTTTCTAGAGGGCGTCTTTGGACCGAGAGTCGCATGAAACACAGTGTATAGTCAATAGTTTTTTAAAGCCGCATAATTTCTGTTTTCCTTCAAAACTACCGTACGACCCGCACGAAGTTCGGGTTTTCGCCATTACAAACACTGAACTCCCCGATAGTGTTTTCCAAACCCAATTTTCGTCCGAAATCGGTTTTAAACCGAATAGTAGCTCCAAATATCCTAAAAAGCGCATCTCAACCCAGAATCCCTTGAAATGGATTTCGAGGCGTAAGACAAGATAAGGACACCCGAAACCCCTTTTAGAGTAAAACGCGGTCTTGATTTTTCCAGGGAGTGTCTTTGGACCCAGAGTCGCAAGAAACACGGTGAATAGTCAATAGTTTTCTAAAGCCGTGTAGATTGTGTTTTCGTACAAAAGTACAGTACGTCCCACACGAAGCTCGGGTTTTCGGCGCTACAAACAGTGAACTCCACGAAGTCTATTCAAAATCCAAGATTCGCCCGAAATCCGTTTTAAGCCGAAAAGTAGCTCGAAAAAACCTAAATACTGCATCTCAACCCAGAATCCCATCAATTGGGCATCGAGGCGCGATACAGGACAAGGATCCCCGAAAACCCCTTTTAGAGTAGAACGCAATCCCCGATTTTTCTAGAGGGTGTCTTTGGCTCTGAGTCGCATGAAACACAATGTACAGTCAACAATTTCCTAGAGCTGCAAAGATTGTGTTTTCGTACAAAACTACCTACGACCCGCACGAAGTTCGGGTTTTCGCCATTAGAAACACTGAACTCTCCGGAAGTGGTTTCCAAACCCAAGTTTCGTCCGGAACCCGTTTTAAACCGAAAAGCATCTCAAAATATCCTAAAGAGCGCATCTCAACCTAGAAACCCAACAAATTGATTTGGAGGCGTAGGACAAGACAAGGACACCCGAAACCCCTTTTAGAGTAAAACGCGTTCTGGGTTCTTCTAGAAGGTGACTTTCCACTGAGAGTCGCAAGAAACACAGTGCATGGTCAAGAGCTTCCTAAAGCCGCAAAACTTGTGTTTTCGTACAAAAATACCGTACGACCCGCACGAAGTTCGGGTTTTCGCCTTTACAGACACAGACTCCCCGGAAGTGTTTTCCAAACACAAGTTTAGTCCGGAAACCGTATTAAACCGAAAAGCAGCTCAAAATATCCTAAAGAGCGCATCTCAACCAGGAAACCCAACAAATTGATTTGGAGGCGTAGGACAAGTCAAGGACACCCGAAACACCTTCTAGAGTAAAACGCGTTCTGGGTTTTTCTAAAAGGTGTCTTTCAACTGAGAGTCGCAAGAAACACAGTGCATAGTCAATAGTATCCTAAAGCCGCAAATTTTGTGTTTTCGTTCAAAACTACCGTACGACCCGCACGAAGTTCGGGTTTTCGCCTTCACAAACACAGAACTCCCCGAAAGTGTTTTCAAAACCCAAGTTTCGTCCAAAATCCGTTTTAAACCGAATAGTAGCTCCAAATATCCTAAAGGGCGCATCTCAACCCAGAAACCCAACAAACTGATTTCGAGGCGCATAGGTTGTGTTTTCGTACAAAACTACCGTACGACCCGCACGAAGTTCGGGTTTTTGCCATTAGAAACACTGAACTCCCCGAAAGTGGTTTCCAAACCCATGATTCGTCTGAAACCCGTTCTAAACCGAATAGTATCTCGAAATAACCTAAAGAGAGCATCTCAACCCAGAATCCCTTCAAATTGATTTCAAGGCGTAAGACAAGACAAGGACACCCGAAACCCCTTTTAGAGTAAAACGCGTTCCGGGTTTTTCTAGAGGGCGTCTTTGGACCGAGAGTCGCATGAAACACGGTGTATAGTCAATAGTTTTCTAAAGCCGCATAATTTCTGTTTTCCTACAAAAATACCGTACGACCAGCACGAAGTTCGGGTTTTCGCCATTACAAACACTGAACTCCCCGATAGTGTTTTCCAAACCCAATTTTCGTGCGAAATCGGTTTTAAACCGAATAGTAGCTCCAAATATCCTAAAAAGCGCATCTCAACCCAGAATCCCTTGAAATGGATTTCGAGGCGTAAGACAAGATAAGGACACCCGAAACCCCTTTTAGAGTAAAACGCGGTCTTGATTTTTCCAGGGAGTGTCTTTGGACCCAGAGTCGCAAGAAACACGGTGAATAGTCAATAGTTTTCTAAAGCCGTGTAGATTGTGTTTTCGTACAAAAGTACAGTACGTCCCACACGAAGCTCGGGTTTTCGGCGCTACAAACAGTGAACTCCACGAAGTCTATTCAAAATCCAAGATTCGCCCGAAATCCGTTTTAAGCCGAAAAGTAGCTCGAAAAAACCTAAATAGTGCATCTCAACCCAGAATCCCATCAATTGGGCTTCGAGGCGCGATACAGGAGAAGGACACCCGAAAACCCCTTTTAGAGTAGAACGCAATCCCCGATTTTTCTAGAGGGTGTCTTTGGCTCTGAGTCGCATGAAACACAGTGTTTAGTCAGCAATTTCATAGAGCCGCAAAGATTGTGTTTTCGTACAAAACTACCTACGACCCGCACGAAGTTCGGGTTTTCGCCATTAGAAACACTGAACTCTCCGGAAGTGGTTTCCAAACCCAAGTTTCGTCTGGAACCCGTTTTAAACCGAAAAGCAGCTCAAAATATCCTAAAGAGCGCATCTCAACCCAGAAACCCAACAAATTGATTTGGAGACGTAGGACAAGTCAAGGACACCCGAAACCCCTTTTAGAGTAAAACGCGTTCCGGGTTTTTCTAGAAGGTGTCTTTCCACTGAGAGTCGCAAGAAACACAGTGCATGGTCAAGAGCTTCCTAAAGCGCAAAACTTGTGTTTTCGTACAAAAATACCGTACGACCCGCACGAAGTTCGGGTTTTCGCCTTTACAGACACAGACTCCCCGGAAGTGTTTTCCAAACCCAAGTTTCGTCCGGAACCCGTTTTAAACCGAAAAGCAGCTCAAAATATCCTAAAGAGCGCATCTCAACCCAGAAACCCAACAAAATTGATTTGGAGGCGTAGGACAAGTCAAGGACACCCGAAACACTTTCTAGAGTAAAACGCGTTCTGGGTTTTTCTAGAAGGAGTCTTTCAACTGAGAGTCGTAAGAAACACAATGCATAGTCAATAGTTTCCTAAAGCCGCAAATTTTGTGTTTTCGTTCAAAACTACCGTACGACCCGCACGAAGTTCGGGTTTTCGCCTTTACAAACACAGAACTCCCCGAAAGTGTTTTCAAAACCCAAGTTTCGTCCGAAATCCGTTTTAAACCGAATAGTAGCTCCAAATAAGCTAAAAGGGCGCATCTCAACCCAGAAACCCAACAAACTGATTTCGAGGCGCATAGGTTGTGTTTTCGTACAAAACTACCGTACGACCCGCACGAAGTTCGGGTTTTCGCCATTAGAAACTCTGAACTCTCATGAAGTCGTTTCCAAACCCAAGTTTCGTCCGGAACCCGTTTTAAACCGAAAAGCAGCTCAAAATATCCTAAAGAGCGCATCTCAACCCAGAAACCCAACAAATTGATTTGGAGGCGTAGGACAAGACAAGGACACCTAAAACCCCTTTTAGAGTAAAACGCGTTCCGCGTTTTTCTAGAAGGAGTCTTTCAACTGAGAGTCGCAAGAAACACAGTGCATCGTCAATAGTTTCCTAAAGCCGCAAATGTTTTGTTTTCGTTCAAAACTACCGTAAGACCCGCACGAAGTTCGGGTTTTCGCCTTTACAAAGACAGAACTCCCCGAAAGTGTTTTCAAACCCCAAGTTTCGTCCGAAATCCATTTTAAACCGAATAGTAGCTCCAAATATCCTAAAGGGCGCATCTCAACCCAGAAACCCAACAAACTGATTTCGAGGCGCATAGGTTGTGTTTTCGTACAAAACTACCGTACGACCCGCACGAAGTTCGGGTTTTTTCCATTAGAAACACTGAACTCCCCGGAAGTGTTTTCCAAACACAAGTTTCGTCCGGAACCCGTTTTAAACCGAAAAGCAGATCCAAATATCCTAAAGAGCGCTTCTCAACCCAGAAACCCAACAAATTGATTTGGAGGCGTAGGACAAGTCAAGGACATCCGAAACCCCTTTTAGAGTAAAACGCGTTCCGGGTTTTTCTAGAAGGTGTCTTTCCACTGAGAGTCGCAAGAAACACAGTGCATGGTCAAGAGCTTCCTAAAGCGCAAAACTTGTGTTTTCGTACAAAAATACCGTACGACCCGCACGAAGTTCGGGTTTTCGCCTTTACAGACACAGACTCCCCGGAAGTGTTTTCCAAACCCAAGTTTCGTCCGGAACCCGTTTTAAACCGAAAAGCAGCTCCAAATATCCTAAAGAGCGCATCTCAACCCAGAAACCCAACAAATTGATTTGGAGGCGTAGGACAAGTCAAGGACACCCAAAACCCCTTTTAGAGTAAAACGCGTTCTGGGTTTTTCTAGAAGGTGTCTTTCCACTGAGAGTCGCAAGAAACACAGTGCATGGTCAAGAGCTTCCTAAAGCCGCAAAACTTGTGTTTTCGTTCAAAAATATCGTACGACCCGCACGAAGTTCGGGTTTTCGCCTTTACAGACACAGACTCCCCGGAAGTGTTTTCCAAACACAAGTTTAGTCCGAAATCCGTTTTAAACCGAAAAGCAGCTCAAAATATCCTAAAGAGCGCATCTCAACCAGGAAACCCAACAAACTTATTTCGAGGCGCATAGGTTGTGTTTTCGTACAAAACTACCGTACGACCCGCACGAAGTTCGGGTTTTCGCCATTAGAAACACTGAACTCTCAGGAAGTGGTTTCCAAACCCAAGTTTCGTCCGGAACCCGTTTTAAACTGAAAAGCAGCTCAAAATATCCTAAAGAGCGCATCTCAACCCAGAAACCCAACAAATTGATTTGGAGGCGTAGGACAAGACAAGGACACCCGAAACCCCTTTTAGAGTAAAACGCATTCCGCGTTTTTCTAGAAGGAGTCTTTCAACTGAGAGTCGCAAGAAACACAGTGCATCGTCAATAGTTTCCTAAAGCCGTAAATTTTTTGTTTTCGTTCAAAACTACCGTACGACCAGCATGAAGTTCGGGTTTTCGCCTTTACAAACACAGAACTCCCCGAAAGTGTTTTCAAACCCCAAGTTTCGTCCGAAATCCGTTTTAAACCGAATAGTAGCTCCAAATATCCTAAAGGGCGCATCTCAACCCAGAAACCCAACAAACTGATTTCGAGGCGCATAGGTTGTGTTTTCGTATAAAACTACCGTACGACCCGCACGAAGTTCGGGTTTTTGCCATTAGAAACACTGAACTCCCCGGAAGTGTTTTCCAAACCCAAGTTTCGTCCGGAACCCGTTTTAAACCGAAAAGCAGCTCCAAATATCCTAAAGAGCGCATCTCAACCCAGAAACCCAACAAATTGATTTGGAGGCGTAGGACAAGTCAAGGACATCCGAAACCCCTTTTTGAGTAAAACGCGTTCCGGGTTTTTCTAGAAGGTGTCTTTCCACTGAGAGTCGCAAGAAACACAGTGCATGGTCAAGAGCTTCCTAAAGCCGCAAAACTTGTGTTTTCGTACAAAAATATCGTACGACCCGCACGAAGTTCGGGTTTTCGCCTTTACAGACACAGACTCCCCGGAAGTGTTTTCCAAACCCAAGTTTCGTCCGGAACCCGTTTTAAACCGAAAAGCAGCTCCAAATATCCTAAAGAGCCCATCTCAAACTAGAAACCCAACAAATTGATTTGGAGGCGTAGGACAAGTGAAGGACACCCGAAACCCTTTTTAGAGTGAAACGCGTTCTGGGTTTTTCTAGAAGGTTTCTTTCAACTGAGAGTCGCAAGAAACACAGTGCATAGTCAATAGTTTCCTAACGCCGCAAATTTTGTGTTTTCGTTCAAAACTACCGTACGAAGTTCGGGTTTTCGCCTTTACAAACACAGAACTCCCCGAAAGTGTTTTCGAAACCCAAGTTTCGTCCGAAATCCGTTTTCAACCGAGTAGTAGCTACAAATATCGTAACGGGCGCATCTCAACCCAGAAACCCAACAAACTGATTTCGAGGCGCATAGGTTGTGTTTTCGTACAAAACTACCGTACGACCCGCACGAAGTTCGTGCTTTTGCCATTAGAAACACTGAACTCCCCGAAAGTGGTTTCCAAACCCATGATTCGTCTGAAACCCGTTCTAAACCGAATAGTAGATCGAAATAACCTAAAAAGAGCATCTCAACCCAGAATCCTTACAAATGGATTTCAAGGTATAAGACAAGACAAGGACACCCGAAACCCCTTTTAGAGTTAAACGCGTTCCGGGTTTTTCTAGAGGGCGTCTTTGGACCGAGAGTCGCATGAAACACAGTGTATAATCAATAGTTTTTTAAAGCCGCATAATTTCTGTTTTCCATCAAAACTACCGTACGACCCGCACGAAGTTCGGGTTTTCGCCATTACAAACACTGAACTCCCCGATAGTGTTTTCCAAACCCAATTTTCGTCCGAAATCTGTTTTAAACCGAATGGTAGCTCCAAATATCCTAAAAAGCGCATCTCAACCCAGAATCCCTTGAAATGGATTTCGAGGCGTAAGACAAGACAAGGACACCCGAAACCCCATTTAGAGTAAAACGCGGTCTCGATTTTTCCAGGGAGTTTCTTTGGACCCAGAGTCGCAAGAAACACGGTGAATAGTCAATAGTTTCCTAAAGCCGCGTAGATTGTGTTTTCGTACAAAAGTACAGTACGTCCCACACGAAGCTCGGGTTTTCGGCTCTACAAACAGTGAACTCCACGAAGTCTATTCAAAATCCAAGATTCGCCCGAAATCCGTTTTAAGCCGGAAAGTAGCTCGAAAAAACCTAAATACTGCATCTCAACCCAGAATCCCATCAATTGGGCTTCGAGGCGCGGTTCAGGACAAGGACCCCCGAAAACCCCTTTTAGAGTAGAACGCAATCCCCGATTTTTCTAGAGGGTGTCTTTGGCTCTGAGTCGCATGAAACACAGTGTACAGTCAACAAATTTCCTAGAGCCGCAAACATTGTGTTTTCGTACAAAACTACCTACGACCCGCACGAAGTTCGGGTTTTCGCCATTAGAAACACTGAACTCTCCGGAAGTGGTTTCCAAAGCCAAGATTTGTTCGGAACCCGTTTTAAACCGAAAAGCAGCTCAAAATATCCTAAAGAGCGCATCTCAACCCAGAAACCCAACAAATTGATTTGGAGGCGTAGGACAAGACAAGGACACCCGAAACCCCTTTTAGAGTAAAACGCGTTCCGGGTTTTTCTAGAAGGTCTCTTTCCACTGAGAGTCGCAAGAAACACAGTGCATGGTCAAGAGCTTCCTAAAACCGCAAAATTGTGTTTTCGTACAAAAATACCGTACGACCCGCACGAAGTTCGGGTTTTCGCCTTTACAGAAACAGACTCCCCGGAAGTGTTTTCCAAACTCAAGTTTCGTCCGGAACCCGTTTTAAACCGAAAAGCAGCTCAAAATATCCTAAAGAGCGCATCTCAACCCAGAAACCCAACAAATTGATTTGGAGGCGTAGGACAAGTCAAGGACACCCGAAACAGCTTCTAGAGTAAAACGCGTTCTGGGTTTTTCTAGAAGGTGTCTTTCAACTGAGAGTCGCAAGAAACACAGTGCATAGTCAATAGTTTCCTAAAGCCGCAAATTTTGTGTTTTCGTTCAAAACTACCGTACGACCCGCACGAAGTTCGGGTTTTCGCCTTCACAAACACAGAACTCCCCGAAAGTGTTTTCAAAACCCAAGTTTCGTCCGAAATCCGTTTTAAACCGAATAGTAGCTCCAAATATCCTAAAGGGCGCATCTCAACCCAGAAACCCAACAAACTGATTTCGAGGCGCATAGGTTGTGTTTTCGTACAAAACTACCGTACGACCCGCACGAAGTTCGGGTTTTCGCCATTAGAAACACTGAACTCTCAGGAAGTGGTTTCCAAACCCAAGTTTCGTCCGGAACCCGTTTTAAACTGAAAAGCAGCTCAAAATAACCTAAAGAGCGCATCTCAACCCAGAAACCCAACAAATTGATTTGGAGGCGTAGGACAAGACAAGGACACCCGAAACCCCTTTTAGAGTAAAACGCGTTCCGGGTTTTTCTAGAGGGCGTCTTTGGACCAAGAGTCGCATGAAACACAGTGTATAGTCAATAGTTTTCTAAAGCCGCATAATTTCTGTTTTCCTACAAAAATACCGTACGACCCGCACGAAGTTCGGGATTTCGCCATTACAAACACTGAACTCCCCGATAGTGTTTTCCAAACCCAATTTTCCTGCGAAATCGGTTTTAAACCGAATAGCAGCTCCAAATATCGTAAAAAGCGCATCTCAACCCAGAATCCCATGAAATGGATTTCGAGGCGTAAGACAAGACAAGGACACCCGAAACCCCTTTTAGAGTAAAACGCGGTCTCGATTTTTCCAGGGAGTGTCTTTGGACCCAGAGTCGCAAGAAACACGGTGAATAGTCAATAGTTTCCTAAAGCCGCGTAGATTGTGTTTTCGTACAAAAGTACAGTACGTCCCACACGAAGCTCGGGTTTTCGGCTCTACAAATAGTGAACTCCACGAAGTCTATTCAAAATCCATGATTCGCCCGAAATCCGTTTTAAGCCGAAAAGTAGCTTGAAAAAACCTAAATAGTGCATCTCAACCCAGAATCCCATCAATTGGGCTTCGAGGCGCGATACAGGAGAAGGACACCCGAAAACCCCATTTAGAGTAGAACGCAATCCCCGATTTTTCTAGAGGGTGTCTTTGGCTCTGAGTCGCATGAAACACAGTGTACAGTCAACAATTTCCTAGAGCCGCAAAGATTGTGTTTTCGTACAAAACTACCTACGACCCGCACGAAGTTCGGGTTTTCGCCATTAGAAACACTGAACTCTCCGGAAGTGGTTTCCAAAGCCAAGATTTGTTCGGAACCCGTTTTAAACCGAAAAGCAGCTCAAAATATCCTAAAGAGCGCATCTCAACCCAGAAACCCAACAAATTGATTTGGAGGCGTAGGACAAGTCAAGGACACCCGAAACCCCTATTAGAGTAAAACGCGTTCCGGGTTTTTCTAGAAGGTGTCTTTGCACTGAGAGTCGCAAGAAACGCAGTGCATGGTCAAGAGCTTCCTAAAGCGCAAAACTTTTGTTTTCGTACAAAAATACCGTACGACCCGCACGAAGTTCGAGTTTTCGCCTTTACAGACACAGACTCCCCGGAAGTGTTTTCCAAACCCAAGTTTCGTCCGGAACCCGTTTTAAACCGAAAAGCAGCTCAAAATATCCTAAAGAGCGCATCTCAACCCAGAAACCCAACAAATTGATTTGGAGGCGTAGGACAAGTCAAGGACACCCGAAACACTTTCTAGAGTAAAACGCGTTCTGGGTTTTTCTAGAAGGAGTCTTTAAACTGAGAGTCGTAAGAAACACAATGCATCGTCAATAGTTTCCTAAAGCCGCAAATTTTGTGTTTTCGTTCAAAACTACCGTACGACCTGCACGAAGTTCGGGTTTTCGCCTTTACAAACACAGAACTCCCCGAAAGTGTTTTCAAACCCCAAGTTTCGTCCGAAATCCGTTTTAAACCGAATAGTAGCTCCAAATATCCTAAAGGGCGCATCTCAACCCAGAAACCCAGCAAACTGATTTCGAGGCGCATAGGTTGTGTTTTCGTACATAACTACCGTACGACCCGCACGAAGTTCGGGTTTTTGCCATTAGAAACACTGAACTACCCGGAAGTGTTTTCCAAACCCAAGTTTCGTCCGGAACCCGTTTTAAACCGAAAAGCAGCTCCAAATATCCTAAAGAGCGCATCTCAACCCAGAAACCCAACAAATTGATTTGGAGGCGTAGGACAAGTCAAGGACATCCGAACCCCCTTTTAGAGTAAAACGCGTTCCGGGTTTTTCTAGAAGGTGTCTTTCCACTGAGAGTCGCAAGAAACACAGTGCATGGTCAAGAGCTTCCTAAAGCCGCAAAACTTGTGTTTTCGTACAAAAATATCGTACGACCCGCACGAAGTTCGGGTTTTCGCCTTTACAGACACAGACTCCCCGGAAGTGTTTTCCAAACCCAAGTTTCGTCCGGAACCCGTTTTAAACCGAAAAGCAGCTCCAAATATCCTAAAGAGCGCATCTCAAAGTAGAAACCCAACAAATTGATTTGGAGGCGTAGGACAAGTGAAGGACACCCGAAACCCCTTTTAGAGTGAAACGCGTTCTGGGTTTTTCTAGAAGGTGTCTTTCAACTTAGAGTCGCAAGAAACACAGTGCATCGTCAATAGTTTCCTAAGGCCGCAAATTTTGTGTTTTCGTTCAAAACTACCGTACGACCCGCACGAAGTTCGGGTTTTCGCCTTTACAAACACAAAACTCCCCGAAAGTGTTTTCGAAACACAAGTTTCGTCCGAAATCCGTTTTCAACCGAGTAGTAGCTACAAATATCGTAAAGGGCGCATCTCAACCCAGAAACCCAACAAACTGATTTCGAGGCGCATAGGTTGTGTTTTCGTACAAAACAACCGTACGACCCGCACGAAGTTCGTGCTTTTGCCATTAGAAACAATGAACTCCCCGAAAATGGTTTCCAAACCCATGATTCGTCTGAAACCCGTTCTAAACCGAATAGTAGCTCGAAATAACCTAAAAAGAGCATCTCAACCCAGAATCCCTTCAAATGGATTTCAAGGTATAAGACAAGACAAGGACACCCGAAACCCCTTTTAGAGTTAAACGCGTTCTGGGTTTTTCTAGAGGGCGTCTTTGGACCGAGAGTCGCATGAAACACAGTGTATAGTCAATAGTTTTTTAAAGCCGCATAATTTCTGTTTTCCTTCAAAACTACCGTACGACCCGCACGAAGTTCGGGTTTTCGCCATTACAAACACTGAACTCCCCGATAGTGTTTTCCAAACCCAATTTTCGTGCGAAATCGGTTTTAAACCGAATAGTAGCTCCAAATATCCTAAAAAGCGCATCTCAACCCAGAATCCCTTGAAATGGATTTCGAGGCGTAAGAGAAGACAAGGACACCCGAAACCCCTTTTAGAGTAAAACGCGGTCTCGATTTTTCCAGGGAGTGTGTTTGGACCCAGAGTCGCAAGAAACACGGTGAATAGTCAATAGTTTCCTAAAGCCGCGTAGATTGTGTTTTCGTACAAAAGTACAGTACGTCCCACACGAAGCTCGGGTTTTCGGCTCTACAAACAGTGAACTCCACGAAGTCTATTCAAAATCCATGATTCGCCCGAAATCCGTTTTAAGCCGAAAAGTAGCTTGAAAAAACCTAAATAGTGCATCTCAACCCAGAATCCCATCAATTGGGCTTCGAGGCGCGATACAGGAGAAGGACACCCGGAAACCCCATTTAGAGTAGAACGCAATCCCCGATTTTTCTAGAGGGTGTCTTTGGCTCTGAGTCGCATGAAACACAGTGTACAGTCAACAATTTCCTAGAGCCGCAAAGATTGTGTTTTCGTACAAAACTACCTACGACCCGCACGAAGTTCGGGTTTTCGCCATTAGAAACACTGAACTCTCCGGAAGTGGTTTCCAAAGCCAAGATTTGTTCGGAACCCGTTTTAAACCGAAAAGCAGCTCAAAATATCCTAAAGAGCGCATCTCAACCCAGAAACCCAACAAATTGATTTGGAGGCGTAGGACAAGTCAAGGACACCCGAAACCCCTATTAGAGTAAAACGCGTTCCGGGTTTTTCTAGAAGGTGTCTTTGCACTGAGAGTCGCAAGAAACGCAGTGCATGGTCAAGAGCTTCCTAAAGCGCAAAACTTTTGTTTTCGTACAAAAATACCGTACGACCCGCACGAAGTTCGAGTTTTCGCCTTTACAGACACAGACTCCCCGGAAGTGTTTTCCAAACCCAAGTTTCGTCCGGAACCCGTTTTAAACCGAAAAGCAGCTCAAAATATCCTAAAGAGCGCATCTCAACCCAGAAACCCAACAAATTGATTTGGAGGCGTAGGACAAGTCAAGGACACCCGAAACACTTTCTAGAGTAAAACGCGTTCTGGGTTTTTCTAGAAGGAGTCTTTAAACTGAGAGTCGTAAGAAACACAATGCATCGTCAATAGTTTCCTAAAGCCGCAAATTTTGTGTTTTCGTTCAAAACTACCGTACGACCTGCACGAAGTTCGGGTTTTCGCCTTTACAAACACAGAACTCCCCGAAAGTGTTTTCAAACCCCAAGTTTCGTCCGAAATCCGTTTTAAACCGAATAGTAGCTCCAAATATCCTAAAGGGCGCATCTCAACCCAGAAACCCAACAAACTGATTTCGAGGCGCATAGGTTGTGTTTTCGTACATAACTACCGTACGACCCGCACGAAGTTCGGGTTTTTGCCATTAGAAACACTGAACTACCCGAAAGTGTTTTCCGAACCCAAGTTTCGTCCGGAACCCGTTTTAAACCGAAAAGCAGCTCCAAATATCCTAAAGAGCGCATCTCAACCCAGAAACCCAACAAATTGATTTGGAGGCGTAGGACAAGTCAAGGACATCCGAAACCCCTTTTAGAGTAAAACGCGTTCCGGGTTTTTCTAGAAGGTGTCTTTCCACTGAGAGTCGCAAGAAACACAGTGCATGGTCAAGAGCTTCCTAAAGCCGCAAAACTTGTGTTTTCGTACAAAAATATCGTACGACCCGCACGAAGTTCGGGTTTTCGCCTTTACAGACACAGACTCCCCGGAAGTGTTTTCCAAACCCAAGTTTCGTCCGGAACCCGTTTTAAACCGAAAAGCAGCTCCAAATATCCTAAAGAGCGCATCTCAAAGTAGAAACCCAACAAATTGATTTGGAGGCGTAGGACAAGTGAAGGACACCCGAAACCCCTTTTAGAGTGAAACGCGTTCTGGGTTTTTCTAGAAGGTGTCTTTCAACTGAGAGTCGCAAGAAACACAGTGCATCGTCAATAGTTTCCTAAGGCCGCAAATTTTGTGTTTTCGTTCAAAACTACCGTACGACCCGCACGAAGTTCGGGTTTTCGCCTTTACAAACACAGAACTCCCCGAAAGTGTTTTCGAAACACAAGTTTCGTCCGAAATCCGTTTTCAACCGAGTAGTAGCTACAAATATCGTAAAGGGCGCATCTCAACCCAGAAACCCAACAAACTGATTTCGAGGCGCATAGGTTGTGTTTTCGTACAAAACAACCGTACGACCCGCACGAAGTTCGTGCTTTTGCCATTAGAAACAATGAACTCCCCGAAAATGGTTTCCAAACCCATGATTCGTCTGAAACCCGTTCTAAACCGAATAGTAGCTCGAAATAACCTAAAAAGAGCATCTCAACCCAGAATCGCTTCAAATGGATTTCAAGGTATAAGACAGGACAAGGACACCCGAAACCCCTTTTAGAGTTAAACGCGTTCTGGGTTTTTCTAGAGGGCGTCTTTGGACCGAGAGTCGCATGAAACACAGTGTATAGTCAATAGTTTTTTAAAGCCGCATAATTTCTGTTTTCCTTCAAAACTACCGTACGACCCGCACGAAGTTCGGGTTTTCGCCATTACAAACACTGAACTCCCCGATAGTGTTTTCCAAACCCAATTTTCGTGCGAAATCGGTTTTAAACCGAATAGTAGCTCCAAATATCCTAAAAAGCGCATCTCAACCCAGAATCCCTTGAAATGGATTTCGAGGCGTAAGAGAAGACAAGGACACCCGAAACCCCTTTTAGAGTAAAACGCGGTCTCGATTTTTCCAGGGAGTGTGTTTGGACCCAGAGTCGCAAGAAACACGGTGAGTAGTCAATAGTTTCCTAAAGCCGCGTAGACTCTGTTTTCGTACAAAAGTACAGTACGTCCCACACGAAGCTCGGGTTTTCGGCTCTACAAACAGTGAACTCCATGAAGTCTATTCAAAATCCAAGATTTGCCCGAAATCCGTTTTAAGCCGAAAAGTAGCTCGAAAAAACTAAATACTGCATCTCATCCCAGAATCCCATCAATTGGGCTTCGAGGCGCGATACAGGACACGGACACCCGAAAACCCCTTTTAGAGTAGAACGCAATCCCTGATTTTTCTAGAGGGTGTCTTTGGCTCTGAGTCGCATGAAACACAGTGTATAGTCAACAATTTTCTAGAGCCTTAAAGATTGTGTTTTCGTACAAAACTACCTACGACCCGCACGAAGTTCGGGTTTTCGCCATTAGAAACACTGAACTCTCTGGAAGTGGTTTCCAAACCCAAGTTTCGTCCGGAACCCGTTTTAAACCGAAAAACAGCTCAAAATATCCTAAAGAGCGCATCTCTGTAAAGTCCGGGGACCCGAACCCTAGAGGGGGGGTGAATAGGGTGAGCTTCTTTTATGACCAATTTTAACAATTTTAACTTCTTTAAAACAAACTAGTCACAAGTGATGATTATCAAACAAAATGCGGAAGCTTAAAGAAAACAATCACCACAAAGCAAGCACCATCACACAAGTATTTATAGTGGTTCGGCCTCAATGCCTACATCCACTACCGGCTTGTGATCCAACACCCCACCGGATTTCCACTATTTATGCTTTTCAATAGGCTAAGCAATAACCTTTACAATATGCTTTCCAAGGCTAAGCAATAACCTTTACATTGATGTTTTTCAAGGCTTAACATCAACCTATCCATTATGCTTTTATAGGCTAAGCAATAACCTCTTCAACCACAAGGTTGGTTATCTCTCTAATTTAGTGTCTTTAATACACTTGATGGAGATTCTATTTAGCTCATTACAATGCCTCTTAAATAGGCGGATATGGAAGTGAAAATCTAATACACACTCACACTATGAATGCAAAGATGAAAGTATATGAAGTGTGTGTGTGTGGTCCTCAATCATTTTGAAAATGAAAGCTCATAAAGTATGCCTAAGGCTTTTGAAAGTTTTAGCTCAAAAATATTTATGATTGAGGAAGAATGCAATCACATGTTAAAAGTAACAACTTGTTAATGATGTCAAAGATACACAAGTTGTATGAAATGGATTAGCTCTAAACATGTGATGCATAGGGATGTCAATCAAATCAACATGAAGCTCAAAACATAAAAATAGATTAGATTGAAATTAGGGGACAAATCATATGTAATTATAAGGACAACTTGAAAATGATTTACCAATCAAAGTAAGGCAAGTTGTGAAACTTTAAAACAATAATACACATATGATTTGTAATGATGTTGGATCCAAAACATAAGATACATTTGAGAGAGATTTTCTTATGATGGAAAAACAACAACCAATGATTCAACAAAGTATATGAATCATGTTACATATTTCATTAACATGATCTACTTAGATTTACCAAAGATAAAGTACTACTTTGATGAATCAATGGTGATGTATCCAAAACAATAGATCTATTCAAAATATAACACATGCTAAGGATACAACATATCATAGGTTAACATGTTACAAGATTTACCAATGATAAAACAAAACATGAAAACATATGATTTGTAAAGAAGTTGAATCCAAAACATAAGATACTTTTGAAAGTGATTTTCTTATGATGGAAAACAACAACCAAAGATTCGACCAAGTATATGGATCATGTTACATATGATTTCAAAGGTTCTTTCATTAACATGATCTACTTAGATTTACCAAAGTTAAGTACTACTTGGATTGAATCATATGGTGTTCTATCCAAAACAATAAATCAACTCAAAACATAAAATATGTTAAGGACACAACACAAACATAGTTTAACATGCTAGAAATGATTTACCAAAAATAAAACAAAAGCATGAAAACATATGATTAAGGAAGGAAGAGCCTACTTGGTGGTTTAACTTCATTAATCCAAGCTTTAGCTTTCCTAATCATCCCCTTCATCCCTTGGTTCTTTTCCCTATTGATATGCCTCAAATCCTCTCAAGGAGGGGTTAAAAATTCCCAACTTTTGGCAAGGGAAAGAACTCATATTTATAGCAAAAAGTTGCCAACGGCTAGTCCTCGGTCGACCGGCACACAGGCCTCGGTCGACCGGGACCACACAACGGTCAAATTTCTGACCGTTGGGCGCCAGGGTAACTTTCTGCCTTGCAGTGTTCCCGGTCGACCGGGACCTCTGCGCCGGTCGACCGGCGACACTGCCGGGGCCCCAAATTTCCATTTTTGCAATATCAAAGTATTTCTTTGTGGAACTATTTGGGCCACTAAATCAAGCTTGAAAAACATGTTTTAAAGATTCTAATGGTTTTTAAAACATGAACATAAAAAGCCTAAAAAGATTCAAAACTTTTAAAACAAAGGCTTGCTTGATTTCTTGAAAACTCTTTCTTAAAACAAATGCATCCAAGATAAAAATACAAATCATACATAGATCAATACTTTTACAAATCTTAATAGCAATGCATGAATAAAACAAGATTTCAAGTTTATTTAAAACCAATGCAAGTGTGTAAATCAAATGATGCTTGAATGATAATGCATCCATCAAATTGCAATCTATAAAAACCCTAACAATCTCAACCCAGAAACCCAACAAATTGATTTGGAGGCGTAGGACAAGTCAAGGACACCCGAAACGCCTTTTAGAGTAAAAAAAGTTCCGGGTTTTTCTAGAAGGTGTCTTTCCACTGAGAGTCGCAAGAAACACAGTGCATGGTCAAGAGCTTCCTAAAGCCGCAAAACTTGTGTTTTCGTACAAAAATATCGTACGACCCGCACGAAGTTCGGGTTTTCGCCTTTACAGACACAGACTCCCCGGAAGTGTTTTCCAAACCCAGGTTTCGTTCGGAACCCGTTTTAAACCGAAAAGCAGCTCAAAATATCCTAAAGAGGGCATCTCAACCCAGAAACCCAACAAATTGATTTGGAGGCGTAGGACAAGTCAAGGACATCCGAAACCCCTTTTAGAGTAAAACGCGTTCCGGGTTTTTCTAGAAGGTGTCTTTCCATTGAGAGTCGCAAGAAACACAGTGCATGGTCAAGAGCTTCCTAAAGCCGCAAAACTTGTGTTTTCGTACAAAAATACCGTACGACCCGCACGAAGTACGGGTTTTCGCCTTTACAGACACAGACTCCCCGGAAGTGTTTTCCAAACCCAAGTTTCGTCTGGAACCCGTATTAAACCGAAAAGCAGCTCCAAATATCCTAAAGAGCGCATCTCAACCCAGAAACCCAACAAATTGATTTGGAGGCGTAGGACAAGTCAAGGACATCCGAAACCCCTTTTAGAGTAAAACGCGTTCCGGGTTTTTCTAGAAGGTGTCTTTCCACTGAGAGTCGAAAGAAACACAGTGCATGGTCAAGAGTTTCCTAAAGCCGCAAAACTTGTGTTTTCGTACAAAAATATCGTACGACCCGCACGAAGTTCGGGTTTTCGCCTTTAGAGACACAGACTCCCCGGAAGTGTTTTCCAAACCCAAGTTTCGTCTGGAACCCGTTTTAAACCGAAAAGCAGCTCCAAATATCCTGAAGAGCGCATCTCAACCTAGAAACCCAACAAATTGATTTGGAGGCATAGGACAAGTCAAGGACACCCGAAACCCCTTTTAGAGTGAAACGCGTTCTGGGTTTTTCTAGAAGGTGTCTTTCAACTGAGAGTCGCAAGAAACACAGTGCATAGTCAATAGTTTCCTAATGCCGCAAATTTTGTGTTTTCGTTCAAAACTACCGTACGACCCGCACGAAGTTCCGGTTTTCGCCTTTACAAACACAGAACTCCCCGAAAGTGTTTTCGAAACCCAAGTTTCGCCCGAAATCCGTTTTCAACCGAGTAGTAGCTCCAAATATGGTAAAGGGCGCATCTCAACCCAGAAACCCAACAAACTGATTTCGAGGCGCATAGGTTGTGTTTTCGTACAAAACTACCGTACGACCCGCACGAAGTTCGTGTTTTTGCCATTAGAAACACTGAACTCCCCGAAAGTGGTTTCCAAACCCAATTTTCGTGCGAAATCGGTTTTAAACCGAATAGTAGCTCCAAATATCCTAAAAGGCGCATCTCAACCCAGAATCCCTTGAAATGGATTTCGAGGCGTAAGACAAGACAAGGACACCCGAAACCCCTTTTAGAGTAAAACGCGGTCTCTATTTTTCCAGGGAGTGTCTTTGGACCCAGAGTCGCAAGAAACACGGTGAATAGTCAATAGTTTCCTAAAGCCGCGTAGACTGTGTTTTCGTACAAAAGTACAGTACGTCCCACACGAAGTCTATTCAAAATCCAAGATTTGCCCGAAATCCGTTTTAAGCCGAAAAGTAGCTCGAAAAAACCGAAATACTGCATCTCAACCCAGAATCCCATCAATTGGGCTTCCAGGCGCGATACAGGACACGAACCCCAGAAAACCCCTTTTAGAGTAGAACGTAATCCCCGATTTTTCTAGAGGGTGTCTTTGGCTCTGAGTCGCATGAAACACAATGTACAGTCAACAATTTCATAGAGCCGCAAAGATTGTGTTTTCGTACAAAACTACCTACGACCCACACGAAGTTCGGGTTTTCGCCATTAGAAACACTGAACTCTCCGGAAGTGGTTTCCAAACCCAAGTTTCGTCCGGAACCCGTTTTAAACCGAAAAGCAGCTCAAAATATCCTAAAGAGCGCATCTCAACCCAAAAACCCAACAAATTGATTTGGAGTCGTAGGACAAGTCAAGGACACCCGAAACCCCTTTTAGAGTAAAACGCGTTCCGGGTTTTTCTAGAAGGTGTCTTTCCACTGAGAGTCGCAAGAAACACAGTGCATGGTCAAGAGCTTCCTATAGCCGTAAAACTTGTGTTTTCGTACAAAAATACCGTACGACCCGCACGAAGTTCGGGTTTTCGCCTTTACAGACACAGACTCCCCGAAAGTGTTTTCGAAACCCAAGTTTCGTCCGGAACCCGTTTTAAACCGAAAAGAAGCTCAAAATATCCTAAAGAGCGCATATAAACCCAGAAACCCAACAAATTGATTTGGAGGCGTAGCACAAGTCAAGGACACCCGAAACCCCTTTTAGAGTAAAACGGGTTCTGGGTTTTTCTAGAAGGCGTCTTTCAACTGAGAGTCGCAAGAAACATAGTGCATAGTCAATAGTTTCCTAAAGCCGCAAATTTTGTGTTTTCTTTCAAAACTACCGTACGAACCGCACGAAGTTCGGGTTTTCGCCTTTACTAACACAGAACTCCCCGAAAGTGTTTTCGAAACCCAAGTTTCGTCCGAAATCCATTTTCAACCGAGTAGTAGCTCCAAATATCGTAAAGGGCGCATCTCAACCCAGAAACCCAACAAACTGATTTCGAGGCGCATAGGTTTTGTTTTCGTACAAAACTACCGTACGACCCGCACGAGGTTCGTGTTTTTGCCATTAGAAACATTGAACTCCCCGAAAGTGGTTTCCAAACCCATAATTTGTCTGAAACCCGTTCTGAACCGAATAGTAGCTCGAAATAACCTAAAAAGAGCATCTCAACCCAGAATCCCTTCAAATGGATTTCAAGGCGTAAGACCAGACAAGGACAACCGAAACCCCTTTTAGAGTTAAACGCATTCCGGGTTTTTCAAGAGGGCGTCTTTGGACCGAGAGTCGCATGAAACACAGTGTATAGTCAATAGTTTTCTAAAGCCACATAATTTCTGTTTTCCTACAAAACCGAATAGTAGCTCTAAATATCCTAAAAAGCGCATCTCAACCCAGAATCCCTTGAAATGGATTTCGAGGCGTAAGACAAGACAAGGACACCCGAAACCCCTTTTAGAGTAAAACGCGGTGTCGATTTTTCCAGGGAGTGTCTTTGGACCCAGAGTCGCAAGAAACACGGTGAATAGTCAATACTTTCCTAAAGCCGCGTAGACTGTGTTTTCGTACAAAAGTACAGTACGTCCCACACGAAGCTCGGGTTTTCGGCTCTACAAACAGTGAACTCCACAAAGTTTATTCAAAATCCAAGTTTCGCCCGAAATACGTTTTAAGCCGAAAAGTAGCTCGAAAAAACCTAAATACAGCATCTCAACCTAGAATCCCATCAATTGGGCTTCCAGGCGCGATACAGGACACGGACACCCGAAAACCCCTTTTAGAGTAGAACGCAATCCCCGATTTTTCTAGAGGGTGTCTTTGGCTCTGAGTCGCATGAAACACAGTGTACAGTCATCAATTTCCTAGAGCCGCAAAGATTTTGTTTTCGTACAAAACTACCTACGACCCGCACGAAGTTCGGGTTTTCGCCATTAGAAACACTGAACTCTCCGGAAGTGGTTTCCAAACCCAAGTTTCGTCCGGAACCCGTTTTAAACCGAAAAGCAGCTCAAAATATCCTAAAGAGCGCATCTCAACCCAGAAACCCAACAAATTGATTTGGAGGCGTAGGACAAGACAAGGACACCCGAAACCCCTTTTAGAGTAAAACGCGTTCTGGGTTTTTCTAGAAGGTGTCTTTCAACTGAGAGTCGCAAGAAACACAGTGCATCGTCAATAGTTTCCTTAAGCCGCAAATTTTGTGTTTTCGTTCAAAACTACCGTACGACCCGCACGAAGTTCGGGTTTTCGCCTTTACAAACACAGAACTCCCCGAAAGTGTTTTCAAACCCCAAGTTTCATCCGAAATCCGTTTTAAACCGAATAATAGTTCCAAATATCCTAAAGGGCGCATCTCAACCCAGAAACCCAACAAACTGATTTCGAGGCGCATAGGTTTTTTTTTCATTCAAAACTACCGTACGACCCGCACGAAATTTGGGTTTTTGCCATTAGAAACATTGAACTCCCCGAAAGTGGCTTCCAAACCCATGATTCATCTGAAACCCGTTCCAAACCGAATAGTAGCTCGAAATAACCTAAAAAGAGCATCTCAACCCAAAACCCCTTCAAATGGATTTCAAGGCGTAAGACAAGACAAGGACACCCGAAACCCCTTTTAGAGTAAAAATCGTTCCGGGTTTTCTAGAAGGTGTCTTTCCACTGAGAGTCGCAAGAAACACAGTGCATGGTCAAGAGCTTCCTAAAGCCGCAAAACTTGTGTTTTCGTACAAAAATACCGTACGACCCGCACGAAGTTCGGGTTTTCGCCTTTACAGACACAGACTCCCCGGAAGTGTTTTCCAAACCCAAGTTTCGTATGGAACCGGTTTTAAACCGAAAAGCAGCTCCAAATATCCTAAAGAGCGCATCTCAAAGTAGAAACCCAACAAATTGATTTGGAGGCGTAGGACAAGTGAAGGACACCCGAAACCCCTTTTAGAGTGAAACGCGTTCTGGGTTTTTCTAGAAGGTGTCTTTCAACTGAGAGTCGCAAGAAACACAGTGCATAGTCAATAGTTTCCTAAAGCCGTAAATTTTGTGTTTTCGTTCAAAACTACCGTACGACCCGCACGAAGTTCGGGTTTTCGCCTTTACAAACACAGAACTGCCCGAAAGTGTTTTCGAAACCCAAGTTTCGTCCGAAATCCGTTTTCAACCGAGTAGTAGCTCCAAATATCGTAAAGGGCGCATCTCAACCCAGAAACCCAACAAACTGATTTCGAGGTGAAAGTCCACGAGGATCCTAACCCTAGAGGGGGGGGTGAATAGGGTGAGCTACAACTATGACCAATTTAAACCAATTTTAATTTCTTAACTTAAACTAGTCACAAGTGATGATTAACAATCAAAATGCGGAAGCTAAACAAACTCAATCACCACATAGCATGCACCACAACACCAATGTTTATAGTGGTTCGGCCTCAATGCCTACATCCACTACCGGCTTGTGAATCCAATCACCCCACCGGATTTCCACTATTTATGCTTTTAACTAGGCTAAGCAATAACCCTTACAAAATGCTTTTCAAAGGCTAAGCAATAACCCTACAAGATGCTTTTCAAAGGCTAAGCAATAACCTTACAAGATGCTTTTCAAAGGCTAAGCAATAACCTTACAAGATGCTTTTCAAAGGCTAAGCAATAACCTTTACAAAGTTGATTTCTCAAAGAAGGTGTCTTTCCAAAAGATCACTCTAAGAGATTACAATTTAAGCTCATATGAAATTGCCTCTTGAATAGGCTAATATGAAAGTTTAATACAAATTACAAACATACACTTAAAACAAGCTAAAGTGTGTGCACAAGTGTATGAGTGTGTTTCTTCAATCAATCTTAACAAAGAAGCTCTTAAATGAATGCATGATGCATTTTAAAATCAAAGCTTATAAAATGATGATTGAAGAGAAAACTAATCACATGTGAAATTCAAACAACTTTAATAAATGAACTAAACAAGTTGTATGAATGTAAAAGTCTAAGAAAGCATGTGATTTAGTTAAGAGAGTTTGCAAACTAATCTAATTTACCAAGGAAGATATTGAGTTTGCAAAACAACTCTTTATAGGCTTGAAATCATGCATAAATGAAAATACCAAGGATTTGAACATGCATGAATTTCATTTGAATGGAAATCAAAATAACTTAGAAGATGTACCTTTTAAATACTCATGAGTTTGATTTCCAAATAGCCCTCTAGCCTTTCCAACTTCTTCCCCTTTCTTTGGCTCCAAAATGCTCTCAAAAGTTCATAGTTCAAGCCTTGAAAAAGGTTGGAAATGAATGGACTTTATAGCCAAAAAGTTGCCAACGGCTAGTTCTCGGTCGACCTAGACACAGGTCTCGGTCGACCGAGAAAGCACAACGGTCATATTTCTGACCGTTGGCCTGAAACAGTTCAAAAACTGTCCATTTGCCCTGCAGTGTTCTCGGTCGACCGAGACACAGGGCTCGGTCGACCGACGACACTGTCGGGCGAGTCCCTGGGCCAAAATTCCAACTTTTTCCATTTTCAAAGTTTTTCTTTGGTGGATCTTTTGGCCACTAAATCAAGCTTAAATAACATGTTTTAAGGTATTCTAAGATGTTTAAAAACATGAGAAACACAAAGCCTAAAATGATTCACAAGATTAAAACCAAAGGCTAGCTTGATTTGAATACAACTCTTTTCAAATGAAATTGCATACAAAATGATTCTTTTTGTGAAGAATGTATGCAAGACTTAAACCTAAATACACAAGATGATTTTCCAAATGTAGTGCACAAGGAAATAGGTTTTCAAAAGAGTTTTGGGTTCTAAAACTAATGCATCCAAGATTCGAACCAAAACATGCATAAACCAAAAACTTTTCCAAAACTAAAAACCAATGCATGTATAAAACAAGATTTCAAGATATTTTAAATCAATGCATGTGTGTGAATTCAAATG
This sequence comes from Cinnamomum chago, assembly GCA_038049695.1. Lineage (NCBI taxonomy): Eukaryota > Viridiplantae > Streptophyta > Magnoliopsida > Laurales > Lauraceae > Cinnamomum > Cinnamomum chago. The sequence goes on from CP142456.1 coordinate 50,553,383, forward strand.
ATGCCAATATGCAAATGCATCCACCAAATTGCAAAAACAAAATACCTAACAATCTCCCCCTTTGCAATTTGATGGCAACTTACTCATCATTGAAATTACACACTAAGTCTTCAGCTCCCCCTAAGCTTGACAAGACTTGAAATCTTCTTGGATGCTCCTTCTCTTAGCTTGGGCTCTTTGGCTCTTTACTTCACTCTTCTTGACGCTTGGAGCTTGATCATTCTTCAAGCTTTCTTTCTTCTTCCTCTCATTGACCAAGCATCTTCTTTAGCTCCAAGCTTTCTTTCTTCTTTTTGCTCTCCCCCTTTGACCATGCCTCTCTCTCTTGAGAACTTGAAAGCTTTCTCCCCCTTTGATGGATAGGAGATCTTCGAGTACTTGAACTCTCGAACTCTCTCCCCCTTTGAAGAGTAGGAGATCTTTGAGTCACACTTGAACTCTCTCTCCCCCTTTGACATTAAATTGCAAAGGTACCTACACACATGAGACAAGAAGAATACCTTTAGTAGCACCTGTTAACAAAAGTAATCGAAAATGAAAAACATAACAGGCTATCATGTATGTAAGTTAACTCTAAGGGCTCAAAGGCAATCCAAGGGTGAATTTGATCAAAACTAATTCTTCCTACGAAGGTTTACACTCCCCCTCAATCCATTCTCTTCTTTTGTCAAGCTTTTGACAAGATATAACTATTAGATTCAAGAAGTAGATGGTTTAACCAAGTGAGGGTTAACTTCAAGGAAAGGATTAGATTCATTTAACTATTAAGCACAATATGATCAAATTACCAAAAGAGAGCTAGGTCTAATGGGAGAAGCAATCATGGATATCAATTGAAACAAACATATCAATTGAGATTAAAGGATATGACTATTAACATAATCACTCTAAAATGGATTCAAGAATGTCACTTATTAGGAAAAATCCAAATTAGAGCTATCCATGATATGGGGTTTACTCAAACATAGCATCAATCAATATTACTAATGAAAATCATATGCTATGTAAGATTTTGAAAATCATTTCATTCAATCAATAAATATGACTTAGTAAAGTGCAAGAATGAGTGAAATGAAATTCAAACATGAAGCCAACCTCAACTATAACCAACCAATATTATTAACACATAAACATGGTGGTCATGAGATATACCTATAAGAGCAAATGAGGAGGCAATCATGAGCATTATGATGCTAATGGTGTGTGACATGGAATGATCATATTACTTATCAAGTTTAGTCCAATGCACACAAGGTCTATCACATACACAAGATAAGATATCAATTGGATATGAAATCAATGGAAAGTTATACCAAATGAAACCAATTGAATGTGATAACATGAGTAAAAGCAAGGATGTGATAAACTACCATCAAGCATCATAAATGCATATTCATCACTTTTAATGATATAACTATTGAGCATAGTGATGAACAATGGTAAATTGCAATGCAAAAGAATATTACTTGGCAATGCATGCAATTTCCAAAGTGTCCAAATCATATGAATTCAACTACTAAGATATCCATCAACCAACATAAAAGCAAGGAATGGATTTCAAAGAGATTCATATGATTAAGAACACTACTTATGAAGTTGAAACATGTATAAGGATGACATCAAGAAAATCTACATGAATCAACATCATAACCATCCATAAAGATATGACTATAAGGCATAGAGGATGGATTTGGGTTCTAGTATGGTTTCTACAAATGAAACTAAGATCACAACCATACATGGAACCAAAAGTCATTTGCATATGAAAAGAATGTAAACACATAAGCTAGAGATGCAAACAACATACATTTCCATTTCTAAAGATAATGAAACCAAAAGAAAAAGGAAATGAGAATAATGGAACATGCTTAGATGAATATAACTAATGAGATTAAAAAGCATTTCCATTCAAAACAATCTTCAAATCATTTTGAAAAACAAAATCCAACAATGAGCATAAAGGAATGATTTTGAAGATCAATTATCAACATTGTATTTGAAAAGATATAACTTCATTAAAACACATACAAGTTGATTTTTCAAAACAATGATTTTCCATATAAAGGTATACCTTATAAATCCATGGAAAAACTTGAATTGATTCAAATCAATTGATTTACAAAAAGGATCTAACTAAGACATCCATCAAATGATCTAACAACAATTGATCATGACAAATTAGCTATGAAAGCTTTTAACATCACAATCAATTAATCATGTAGAAATGCAATGCAAAACATATGAGTGCAACAAGCAAATCAAACATGATGAGATTATAATCAAAAGATTTTGAAAACCATGATATGTAACTAGAATGGTGCATGAAGACAAAATCAATTGATCATAAAGAAGCAATGCATTTTATGAAATGTAACTAAGAGAAACAAAATGCAAATGCAATCATGACCAACAAAGTGATTTAACTAATAAAGAGTAGGTTGGTCAATGAGGTTCAAGACCCTAAGGTTTGTCTAGGTAAATAACTTTAGGAATCCACCTAAGGTCTTGGGAGGGTTGAACTTTGAGATCTATCTTGGAATTCTCACCAACTAAAGGAGATTTAACTTGATAAATTTTCAATTTGAACTTATCACCATGATATTTAGATTTTACTAAATTTGGCTTAAAATGGTGATTAGTCTTTTGATGTTGGTGAGTTTTCTTCTTAGGGGATTGTTTCACTTTTCTTTTCTTCTTATTTTCTCCCTTTCTTTGACTTTTGAAATTTAGATTTAACTTAGTAATTTTCTTCAAAAGTTCTTTCATGTTTTGACTTAAGGGAGGTAGGTTAAGAAGCTTTTTGTTAATAGATTCTTTTAAACTTGATTTGACTTGTTTAACCTTTTTAGAATCTATTTTTGGAGACTCCTTGTTAATTGGTTTAACTTGTTTAAGCTTTATGGAGTCTTCCTTTGTTTTTAGTGTCTTACCCTTCAAGTTTGATTTTACTTTCTTGAGTTCAAAGATGGGTTTAGACACATAGCTTCTTTTCCTTAGTTTGCACTCAAATGTAAAATGCCCTTCAATGCCACAATAATTACATTTTGATTTGGGCAAGGGAGGAAGAGTGCTAGAGAAAGAGGACTCACCTTTCACAAAAGTGTTGGTGAATTTAGGGTCATGAGACATATTCCTATTGAATCCAATACCCGTCCTATCTCCATGAGGTTTACCCATTTTAAATAATTTTTCAAGTCTATCTTCACTTTGGGTAACCTTGCACTCATACTTTTGTTTATACTCTTCAAGTTGAGTGACTTGGGTTTTAAGGGTTGAATTTTTATTTTTAACTTTTGTTAGTTCATTTTCAATTCCCTTAAAATTGTTTAGCTCTTCATAGGCAAGTTTTAACTTAGAATTAAGCTCATTAACAACATTTGATCCAAGTGCTAAAGTTTTTAAATTACTTTGAGCATTAGACAAATTTTCATTGGAAATTGTCAACTTGGATTTTAAAAAGTTAATGTTTTCATCTTGTCTTTTAATTGTATCTCTTAGGTTCAAATTTTCAATTTTAAGCTCATCACAATTTATCTTAATCTCATTTAATTCATCTTGAGCATTAGATAAATTTTCCTTAGAGATAGTCAATTTAGATTCAAGATTGTTAGAGTCTTTACCTTGCCTTTGTAATTGATCTCTTAGCTTTAAATTTTCCTTATTGACATTTTCATAACCCATCTTTAATTCTTTTAGTTCATCTTGAATGTTGGATAGGTTATTTAAAGAGATCATGAACTTAGACTCTACACAATTTATTACTTCTTCTTTCTCTCTAAGTTCATCTTTTGAAGAAGCTAATTCTTTGCTTAGATTTTTAGATTCTTCTCTTAAACTTTTGTTTTTCTTCTCAAGCTTTAAGGATACTTCATATAATTCTTCAAAGGCTTGTTGAAGATCTTCTTCATTATATTCTTCTTCTTCATTTAGTTTACATTGAGATTCTTTTAATTGAATGTTTGAATCTCTAATAGATGGAAGAATGGTAAGTCTAGGAGAATCTACAAAATCTAGCATAGTGGAGTCCATTCTAATGATTTTCAAATAAGCACAACTCTAGGGTTTTAACTCTAGGTTTTTACACCTAATCAAGAGTTCCAAACACTTGATCCTAAGGGATTAGAGCACTTGGCTCTGATACCAATTGAAAGTCCACGAGGATCCTAACCCTAGAGGGGGGGGGGGTGAATAGGGTGAGCTACAACTATGACCAATTTAAACCAATTTTAATTTCTTAACTTAAACTAGTCACAAGTGATGATTAACAATCAAAATGCGGAAGCTAAACAAACTCAATCACCACATAGCATGCACCACAACACCAATGTTTATAGTGGTTCGGCCTCAATGCCTACATCCACTACCGGCTTGTGAATCCAATCACCCCACCGGATTTCCACTATTTATGCTTTTAACTAGGCTAAGCAATAACCCTTACAAAATGCTTTTCAAAGGCTAAGCAATAACCCTACAAGATGCTTTTCAAAGGCTAAGCAATAACCTTACAAGATGCTTTTCAAAGGCTAAGCAATAACCTTACAAGATGCTTTTCAAAGGCTAAGCAATAACCTTACAAGATGCTTTTCAAAGGCTAAGCAATAACCTTTACAAAGTTGATTTCTCAAAGAAGGTGTCTTTCCAAAAGATCACTCTAAGAGATTACAATTTAAGCTCATATGAAATTGCCTCTTGAATAGGCTAATATGAAAGTTTAATACAAATTACAAACATACACTTAAAACAAGCTAAAGTGTGTGCACAAGTGTATGAGTGTGTTTCTTCAATCAATCTTAACAAAGAAGCTCTTAAATGAATGCATGATGCATTTTAAAATCAAAGCTTATAAAATGATGATTGAAGAGAAAACTAATCACATGTGAAATTCAAACAACTTTAATAAATGAACTAAACAAGTTGTATGAATGTAAAAGTCTAAGAAAGCATGTGATTTAGTTAAGAGAGTTTGCAAACTAATCTAATTTACCAAGGAAGATATTGAGTTTGCAAAACAACTCTTTATAGGCTTGAAATCATGCATAAATGAAAATACCAAGGATTTGAACATGCATGAATTTCATTTGAATGGAAATCAAAATAACTTAGAAGATGTACCTTTTAAATACTCATGAGTTTGATTTCCAAATAGCCCTCTAGCCTTTCCAACTTCTTCCCCTTTCTTTGGCTCCAAAATGCTCTCAAAAGTTCATAGTTCAAGCCTTGAAAAAGGTTGGAAATGAATGGACTTTATAGCCAAAAAGTTGCCAACGGCTAGTTCTCGGTCGACCTAGACACAGGTCTCGGTCGACCGAGAAAGCACAACGGTCATATTTCTGACCGTTGGCCTGAAACAGTTCAAAAACTGTCCATTTGCCCTGCAGTGTTCTCGGTCGACCGAGACACAGGGCTCGGTCGACCGACGACACTGTCGGGCGAGTCCCTGGGCCAAAATTCCAACTTTTTCCATTTTCAAAGTTTTTCTTTGGTGGATCTTTTGGCCACTAAATCAAGCTTAAATAACATGTTTTAAGGTATTCTAAGATGTTTAAAAACATGAGAAACACAAAGCCTAAAATGATTCACAAGATTAAAACCAAAGGCTAGCTTGATTTGAATACAACTCTTTTCAAATGAAATTGCATACAAAATGATTCTTTTTGTGAAGAATGTATGCAAGACTTAAACCTAAATACACAAGATGATTTTCCAAATGTAGTGCACAAGGAAATAGGTTTTCAAAAGAGTTTTGGGTTCTAAAACTAATGCATCCAAGATTCGAACCAAAACATGCATAAACCAAAAACTTTTCCAAAACTAAAAACCAATGCATGTATAAAACAAGATTTCAAGATATTTTAAATCAATGCATGTGTGTGAATTCAAATGATGCCAATATGCAAATGCATCCACCAAATTGCAAAAACAAAATACCTAACACGAGGCGCATAGGTTGTGTTTTCGTACAAAACTACCGTACGACCCGCACGAAGTTCGTGTTTTTGCCATTAGAAACACTGAACTCCCCGAAAGTGGTTTCCAAACCCATGATTCGTCTGAAACCCTTTCTGAACCGAATAGTAGCTCGAAATAACCTAAAAAGAGCATCTCAACCCAGAATCCCTTCAAATGGATTTCAAGGCGTAAGACAAGACAAGGACACCCGAAACCCCTTTTAGAGTTAAACGCGTTCCGGGTTTTTCTAGAGGGCGTCATTGGACCGAGAGTCGCATGAAACACAGTGTATAGTCATTAGTTTTCTAAAGCCGCATAATTTCTGTTTTCCTACAAAACTACCGTACGACCCGCACAAAGTTCCGGTTTTCGCCATTACAAACACTGAACTCCCCGATAGTGTTTTCCAAACCCAATTTTCGTGCGAAATCGGTTTTAAACCGAATAGTAGCTCCAAATATCCTAAAAAGCGCATCTCAACTCAGAATCCCTTGAAATGGATTTCGAGGCGTAAGACAAGACAAGGACACCCGAAACCCCTTTTAGAGTAAAATGCGGTCTCGATTTTTCCAGGGAGTGTCTTTGGACCCAGAGTCGCAAGAAACACGGTGAATAGTCAGTAGTTTCCTAAAGCCGTGTAGACTGTGTTATCGTACAAAAGTACAGTACGTCCCACACGAAGCTCGGGTTTTCGGCTCTACGAACAGTGAATTCCACGAAGTCTATTCAAAATCCAAGATTTGCCCGAAATCCGTTTTAAGCCGAAAAGTAGCTCGAAAAAACCGAAATACTGCATCACAACCCAGAATCCCATCAATTGGGCTTCCAGGCGCGATACAGGACACGGACCCCAGAAAACCCCTTTTAGAGTAGAACGCAATCCCCGATTTTTCTAGAGGGTGTCTTTGGCTCTGAGTCGCATGAAACACAATGTACAATCAACAATTTCCTAGAGCCGCAAAGATTGTGTTTTCGTACAAAACTACCTACGACCCGCACGAAGTTCGGGTTTTCGCCATTAGATACACTGAACTCTCCGGAAGTGGTTTCCAAACCCAAGTTTCGTCCGGAACCCGTTTTAAACCGAAAAGCACCTCAAAATATCCTAAAGAGCGCATCTCAACCCAGAAACCCAACAAATTGATTTGGAGGCGTAGGACAAGTCAAGGACACCCGAAACCCCTTTTAGAGTAAAACGCGTTCCGGGTTTTTCTAGAAGTCGTCTTTCAACTGAGAGTCGCAAGAAACCCAGTGCATTGTCTATAGTTTCCTAAAGCCGCAAATTTTGTGTTTTCGTTCAAAACTACCGTACGACCCGCACGAAGTTCGGGTTTTCGCCTTTACAAACACAGAACTCCCCGAAAGTGTTTTCGAAACCCAAGTTTTGTCCGAAATCCGTTTTAAACCGAATAGTAGCTCCAAATATCCTAAAGTGCGCATCCCAACCCAGAAACCCAACAAACTGATTTCGAGGCGCATAGGTTGTGTTTTCGTACAAAACTACCGTACGACCCGCACGAAGTTTCTGGTTTTTGCCATTAGAAACACCGAACTCCCCGAAAGTGGTTTCCAAACACATGATTCGTCTGACACCCATTCTAAACCGAATAGTAGCTCGAAATAACCTAAAAAGAGCATCTAAACCCAGAATCCCTTCAAATGGATTTCAAGGCGTAAGACAAGACAAGGACAACCGAAACCCCTTTTAGAGTAAAACGCGTTCCGGGTTTTTCTAGAGTGTGTCTTTGGACCGAGAGTCGCATGAAACACAGTGTATAGTCAATAGTTTTCTAAAGCCGCATAATTTCTGTTTTCGTACAAAACTACCGTAAAACCCGCACGAAGTTCGGGTTTTCGCCATTACAAACACTGAACTCCCCGATAGTGTTTTCCAAACCCAATTTTCGTCCGAAATCTGTTTTAAACCGAATGGTAGCTCCAAATATCCTAAAAAGCGCATCTCAACCCAGAATCCCTTGAAATGGATTTCGAGGCGTAAGACAAGACAAGGACACCCGTAACCCCTTTTAGAGTAAAACTCGGTCTCGATTTTTCCAGGGAGTGTCTTTGGACCCAGAGTCGCAAGAAACACGGTGAATAGTCAATAGTTTCCTCAAGCCGCGTAGACTGTGTTTTCTTACAAAAGTACAGTACGTCCCACACGAAGCTCGGGTTTTCGGCTCTACAAACAGTGAACTCCACGAAGTCTATTCAAAATCCAAGATTCGCCCGAAATCCGTTTTAAGCCGAAAAGTAGCTCGAAAAAACCTAAATAGTGCATCTCAACCCAGAATCCCATCAATTGGGCTTCCAGGCGCGATACAGGACACGGACACCCGAAAACTGCTTTTAGAGTAGAACGCAATCCTCGATTTTCTAGAGGGTGTCTTTGGCTCTGAGTCGCATGAAACACAGTGTACAGTTAACAATTTCCTAGAGCTGCAAAGGTTGTGTTTTCGTACAAAACTACCTACGACCCGCACGAAGTTCGGGTTTTCGCCATTAGAAACACTGAACTCTCTAGAAGTGGTTTCCAAACCCAAGTTTCGTCTGGAACCCGTTTTAAACCGAAAAGCAGCTCAAAATATCCTAAAGGGCGCATCTCAACCCAGAAACCCAACAAATTGATTTGGAGGATTAGGACAAGACAAGGACACCCAAAACCCCTTTTAGAGTAAAATGCGTTCTGGGTTTTTCTAGAAGGTGTCTTTCAACTGAGAGTCGCAAGAAACACAGTGCATCGTCAATAGTTTCCTAAAGCCGCAAATTTTGTGTTTTCGTTCAAAACTACCGTACGACCCGCACGAAGTTCGGGTTTTCGCCTTTACAAACACAGAACTCCCCGAAAGTGTTTTCAAACCCCAAGTTTCGTCCGAAATCCCTTTTAAACCGAATAGTAGCTCCAAATTTCCGAAAGGGCGCATCTCAACCCAGAAACCCAACAAACTGATCTCGAGGCGCATAGGTTGTGTTTTCGTACAAAACTACCGTTCGACCCGCACGAAGTTCGGGTTTTTGCCATTAGAAACACTGAACTCCCCGAAAGTGGTTTCCAAACCCAAGATTCGTCTGAAACCCGTTCTAAACCGAATTGTAGCTCGAAATAACCTAAAAAGAGCATCTCAACCCAGAGTCCCTTCAAATGGATTTCAAGGCGTAAGTCAAGACAAGGACACCCGAAACCCCTTTTAGTGCAAAACTCGTTCCGGCTTTTTCTAGAAGGTGTCTTTCCACTGAGAGTCGCAAGAAACACAGTGCATGGTCAAGAGCTTCCTAAAGCCGCAAAACTTGTGTTTTCGTACAAAAATACCGTACGACCTGCACAAAGTTCTGGTTTTCGCCTTTACAGACACAGACTCCCCGGAAGTGTTTTCCAAACCCAAGTTTCGTCTGGAACCCGTTTTAAACCGAAAAGCAGCTCCAAATATCCTAAAGAGCGCATCTCAACCCAGAAACCCAACAAATTGATTTGGAGGCGTAGCACAAGTCAAGGACACCCGAAACCCCTTTTAGAGTAAAACGGGTTCTGGGTTTTTCTAGAAGGCGTCTTTCAACTGAGAGTCGCATGAAACACAGTGCATAGTGAATAGTTTCCTAAAGCCGCAAATTTTGTGTTTTCGTTCAAAACTACCGTACGACCCGCACGAAGTTCGGGTTTTCGCCTTTACAAACACAGAACTCCCCGAAAGTGTTTTCGAAACCCAAGATTCGTCCGAAATCCATTTTCAACCGAGTAGTAGCTCCAAATATCGTAAAGGGCGCATCTCAACCCAGAAACCCAACATACTGATTTCGAGGCGCATAGGTTTTGTTTTCGTACAAAACTACCGTACGACCCGCACGAAGTTCGTGTTTTTTCCATTAGAAACATTGAACTCCCCGAAAGTGGTTTCCAAACCCATGATTCGTCTGAAACCTGTTCTAAACCGAATAGTAGCTCGAAATAACCTAAAAAGAGCATCTCAACCCAGAATCCCTTCAAATGGATTTCAAGGCGTAATACCAGACAAGGACACCCGAAACCCCTTTTAGAGTTAAACGCGTTCCGGGTTTTTCTAGAGGGCGTCTTTGGACCGAGAGTCGCATGAAACACAGTGTATAGTCAATAGTTTTCTAAAGCCGCATAATTCCTGTTTTCCTACAAAACTACCGTACGCCCGCACGAAGTTCAGGTTTTCGCCATTACAAACACTGAACTCCCCGATAGTGTTTTTCAAACCCAATTTTCGTCCGAAATCGGTTTTAAACCGAATAGTAGCTCCAAATATCCTAAAATGCGCATCTCAACCCAGAATCCCTTGAAATGGATTTCGAGGCGTAAGACAAGAAAAGGACACCCGAAACCCCTTTTAGAGTAAAATGCGGTCTCGATTTTTCCAGGGAGTGTCTTTGGACCCAGAGTCGCAAGAAACACGGTGAATAGTCAGTAGTTTCCTAAAGCCGTGTAGACTGTGTTATCGTACAAAAGTACAGTACGTCCCACACGAAGCTCGGTTTTTCGGCTCTACAAACAGTGAACTCCACGAAGTCTATTCAAAATCCAAGATTCGCCCGAAATCCATTTTAAGACGAAAAGTAGCTCGAAAAAACCTAAATCCTCTCAACCTAGAATCCCATCAATTGGGCTTCGAGGCGCGATACAGGACACGGACACCCGAAAACCCCTTTTAGAGTAGAACGCAATCCCCGATTTTTCTAGAGGGTGTCTTTGGCTCTGAGTCGCATGGAACACAGTGTACAGTCAACAATTTCCTAGAGCCACAAAGATTGTGTTTTCGTACAATAATACCTACGACCCGCACGAAGTTCGGGTTTTTGCCATTAGAAACACTGAACTCTCCGGAAGTGGCTTCCAAACCCGAGTTTCGTCCGGAACCCGTTTTAAACCGAAAAGCAGCTCAAAATATCCTAAAGAGCGCATCTCAACCCAGAAACCCAACAAAATTGATTTGGAGGCGTAAGACAAGACAAGGACACCCGAAACCCCTTTTAGAGTTAAACGCGTTCCGGGTTTTTCTAGAGGGCGTCATTGGACCGAGAGTCGCATGAAACACAGTGTATAGTCATTAGTTTTCTAAAGCCGCATAATTTCTGTTTTCCTACAAAACTACCGTACGACCCGCACAAAGTTCCGGTTTTCGCCATTACAAACACTGAACTCCCCGATAGTGTTTTCCAAACCCAATTTTCGTCCGAAATTGGTTTTAAACCGAATAGTAGCTCCAAGTATCCTAAAAAGCGCATCTCAACCCAGAATCCCTTGAAATGGATTTCGAGGCGTAAGACAAGACAAGGACACCCGAAACCCCTTTTAGAGTAAAACACGGTCTCGATTTTTCCAGGGAGTGTCTTTGGACCCAGAGTCGCAAGAAACACGGTGAATAGTCAATAGTTTTCTAAAGCCGCGTAGACTGTGTTTTCGTACAAAAGTACAGTACGTCCCACACGAAGTCTATTCAAAATCCAAGATTCGCCCGAAATCCGTTTTAAGCCGAAAAGTAGCTCGAAAAAACTTAAATAGTGCATCTCAACCCAGAATCCCATCAATTGGGCTTCCAGGCGCGATACAGGACACGGACACCTGAAAACCCCTTTTAGAGTAGAACGCAATCCCCGATTTTTCTAGAGGGTGTCTTTGGCTCTGAGTCGCATGAAACACAGTGTACAGTCAACAATTTCCTAGAGCCGCAAAGATTGTGTTTTCGTACAAAACTACCTACGACCCGCACGAAGTTCGGGTTTTCGCCATTAGAAACACTGAACTCTCCGGAAGTGGTTTCCAAAGCCAAGATTCGTTCGGAACCCGTTTTAAACCGAAAAGCAGCTCAAAATATCCTAAAGAGCGCATCTCAACCTAGAAACCCAACAAATTGATTTGGAGGCGTAGGACAAGTCAAGGACACCCGAAACCCCTTTTAGAGTAAACGCGTTCCGGGTTTTTCTAGAATGTGTCTTTCCACTGAGAGTCGTAAGAAACACAGTGCATGGTCAAGAGCTTCCTAAAGCCGCAAAACTTGTGTTTTCGTACAAAACTACCGTACGACCCGCACAAAGTTCGGGTTTTTTCCATTAGAAACACTGAACTCCCCGAAAGTGGTTTCCAAACCCATGATTCGTCTGAAACCCGTTCTAAACCGAATAGTAGCTCGAAATAACCTAAAAAGAGCATCTCAACCCAGAATCCCTTCAAATGGATTTCAAGGCGTAAGACAAGACATGGACGCCCGAAACCCCTTTTAGAGTAAAACGCGTACGGGTTTTTCTAGAGGGCATCTTTGGACCGAGAGTCGCATTAAAAACACAGTGTATAGTCAATAGTTTTCTAAAGCCGCATAATTTCTGTTTTCGTACAAAACTACCGTACGACCCGCACGAAGTTCGGGTTTTCGCCATTACAAACACTGAACTCCCCGATAGTGTTTTCCAAACCCAATTTTCGTCCGAAATCGGTTTTAAACCGAATAGTAGCTCCAAGTATCCTAAACAGCGCATCTCAACCCAGAATCCCTTGAAATGGATTTCGAGGCATAAGACAAGACAAGGACACCCGAAACCCCTTTTAGAGTAAAACGCGGTCGCGATTTTTCCAGGGAGTGTCTTTGGACCCAGAGTCGCAAAAAACACGGTGAATAGTCAATAGTTTTCTAAAGCCGCGTAGACTGTGTTTTCGTACAAAAGTACAGTACGTCCCACATGAAGTCTATTCAAAATCCAAGATTCGCCCGAACTCCGTTTTAAGCCGAAAAGTAGCTCGAAAAAACTTAAAAAGTGCATCTCAACCCAGAATCCCATCAATTGGGCTTCCAGGCGCGATACAGGACACGGACACCCGAAAACCCCTTTTAGAGTAGAACGCAATCCCCGATTTTTCTAGAGGGTGTCTTTGGCTCTGAGTCGCATGAAACACAGTGTACAGTCAACAATTTCCTAGAGCCGCAAAGATTGTGTTTTCGTACAAAACTACCTACGACCCGCACGAAGTTCGGGTTTTCGCCATTAGAAACTCTGAACTCTCAGGAAGTCGTTTCCAAACCCAAGTTTCGTCCGGAACCCGTTTTAAACCGAAAAGCAGCTCAAAATATCCTAAAGAGCGCATCTCAACCCAGAAACCCAACAAATTGATTTGGAGGCGTAGGACAAGACAAGGACACCTAAAACCCCTTTTAGAGTAAAACGCGTTCCGCGTTTTTCTAGAAGGAGTCTTTCAACTGAGAGTCGCAAGAAACACAGTGCATCGCCAATAGTTTCCTAAAGCCGCAAATTTTTTGTTTTCGTTCAAAACTACCGTAAGACCCGCACGAAGTTCGGGTTTTCGCCTTTACAAAGACAGAACTCCCCGAAAGTGTTTTCAAACCCCAAGTTTCGTCCGAAATCCATTTTAAACCGAATAGTAGCTCCAAATATCCTAAAGGGCGCATCTCAACCCAGAAACCCAACAAACTGATTTCGAGGCGCATAGGTTGTGTTTTCGTACAAAACTACCGTACGACCCGCACGAATTTCGGGTTTTTTCCATTAGAAACACTGAACTCTCCGGAAGTGTTTTCCAAACACAAGTTTCGTCCGGAACCCGTTTTAAACCGAAAAGCAGATCCAAATATCCTAAAGAGCGCTTCTCAACCCAGAAACCCAACAAATTGATTTGGAGGCGTAGGACAAGTCAAGGACATCCGAAACCCCTTTTAGAGTAAAACGCGTTCCGGGTTTTTCTAGAAGGTGTCTTTCCACTGAGAGTCGCAAGAAACACAGTGCATGGTCAAGAGCTTCCTAAAGCCGCAAAACTTGTGTTTTCGTACAAAAATATCGTACGACCCGCACGAAGTTCGGGTTTTCGCCTTTACAGACACAGACTCCCCGGAAGTGTTTTCCAAACCCAAGTTTCGTCCGGAACCCGTTTTAAACCGAAAAGCAGCTCCAAATATCCTAAAGAGCGCATCTCAAACTAGAAACCCAACAAATTGATTTGGAGGCGTAGGACAAGACAAGGACACCCGAAACCCCTTTTAGAGTAAAACGCGTTCTGGGTTTTTCTAGAAGGTGACTTTCCACTGAGAGTCGCAAGAAACACAGTGCATGGTCAAGAGCTTCCTAAAGCCGCAAAACTTGTGTTTTCGTACAAAAATACCGTACGACCCGCACGAAGTTCGGGTTTTCGCCTTTACAGACACAGACTCCCCGGAAGTGTTTTCCAAACACAAGTTTAGTCCGGAAACCGTATTAAACCGAAAAGCAGCTCAAAATATCCTAAAGAGCGCATCTCAACCAGGAAACCCAACAAATTGATTTGGAGGCGTAGGACAAGTGAAGGACACCCGAAACACCTTCTAGAGTAAAACGCGTTCTGGGTTTTTCTAGAAGGTGTCTTTCAACTGAGAGTCGCAAGAAACACAGTGCAAAGTCAATAGTTTCCTAAAGCCGCAAATTTTGTGTTTTCGTTCAAAACTACCGTACGACCCGCACGAAGTTCGGGTTTTCGCCTTCACAAACACAGAACTCCCCGAAAGTGTTTTCAAAACCCAAGTTTCGTCCGAAATCCGTTTTAAACCGAATAGTAGCTCCAAATATCCTAAAGGGCGCATCTCAACCCAGAAACCCAACAAACTTATTTCGAGGCGCATAGGTTGTGTTTTCGTACAAAACTACCGTACGACCCGCACGAAGTTCGTGCTTTTGCCATTAGAAACACTGAACTCCCCGAAAGTGGTTTCCAAACCCATGATTCGTCTGAAACCCGTTCTAAACCGAATAGTAGATCGAAATAACCTAAAAAGAGCATCTCAACCCAGAATCCTTACAAATGGATTTCAAGGTATAAGACAAGACAAGGACACCCGAAACCCCTTTTAGAGTTAAACGCGTTCCGGGTTTTTCTAGAGGGCGTCTTTGGACCGAGAGTCGCATGAAACACAGTGTATAATCAATAGTTTTTTAAAGCCGCATAATTTCTGTTTTCCATCAAAACTACCGTACGACCCGCACGAAGTTCGGGTTTTCGCCATTACAAACACTGAACTCCCCGATAGTGTTTTCCAAACCCAATTTTCGTCCGAAATCGGTTTTAAACCGAATGGTAGCTCCAAATATCCTAAAAAGCGCATCTCAACCCAGAATCCCTTGAAATGGATTTCGAGGCGTAAGACAAGACAAGGACACCCGAAACCCCATTTAGAGTAAAACGCGGTCTCGATTTTTCCAGGGAGTTTCTTTGGACCCAGAGTCCCAAGAAACACGGTGAATAGTCAATAGTTTCCTAAAGCCGCGTAGATTGTGTTTTCGTACAAAAGTACAGTACGTCCCACACGAAGCTCGGGTTTTCGGCTCTACAAACAGTGAACTCCACGAAGTCTATTCAAAATCCAAGATTCGCCCGAAATCCGTTTTAAGCCGGAAAGTAGCTCGAAAAAACCTAAATACTGCATCTCAACCCAGAATCCCATCAATTGGGCTTCGAGGCGCGGTTCAGGACAAGGACCCCCGAAAACCCCTTTTAGAGTAGAACGCAATCCCCGATTTTTCTAGAGGGTGTCTTTGGCTCTGAGTCGCATGAAACACAGTGTACAGTCAACAAATTTCCTAGAGCCGCAAAGATTGTGTTTTCGTACAAAACTACCTACGACCCGCACGAAGTTCGGGTTTTCGCCATTAGAAACACTGAACTCTCCGGAAGTGGTTTCCAAAGCCAAGATTTGTTCGGAACCCGTTTTAAACCGAAAAGCAGCTCAAAATATCCTAAAGAGCGCATCTCAACCCAGAAACCCAACAAATTGATTTGGAGGCGTAGGACAAGACAAGGACACCCGAAACCCCTTTTAGAGTAAAACGCGTTCCGGGTTTTTCTAGAAGGTCTCTTTCCACTGAGAGTCGCAAGAAACACAGTGCATGGTCAAGAGCTTCCTAAAACCGCAAAACTTGTGTTTTCGTACAAAAATACCGTACGACCCGCACGAAGTTCGGGTTTTCGCCTTTACAGACACAGACTCCCCGGAAGTGTTTTCCAAACTCAAGTTTCGTCCGGAACCCGTTTTAAACCGAATAGTAGCTCGAAATAACCTAAAAAGAGCATCTCAACCCAGAATCCCTTCAAATGGATTTCAAGGCGTAATACCAGACAAGGACACCCGAAACCCCTTTTAGAGTTAAACGCGTTCCGGGTTTTTCTAGAGGGCGTCTTTGGACCGAGAGTCGCATGAAACACAGTGTATAGTCAATAGTTTTCTAAAGCCGCATAATTCCTGTTTTCCTACAAAACTACCGTACGCCCGCACGAAGTTCAGGTTTTCGCCATTACAAACACTGAACTCCCCGATAGTGTTTTTCAAACCCAATTTTCGTCCGAAATCGGTTTTAAACCGAATAGTAGCTCCAAATATCCTAAAATGCGCATCTCAACCCAGAATCCCTTGAAATGGATTTCGAGGCGTAAGACAAGAAAAGGACACCCGAAACCCCTTTTAGAGTAAAATGCGGTCTCGATTTTTCCAGGGAGTGTCTTTGGACCCAGAGTCGCAAGAAACACGGTGAATAGTCAGTAGTTTCCTAAAGCCGTGTAGACTGTGTTATCGTACAAAAGTACAGTACGTCCCACACGAAGCTCGGTTTTTCGGCTCTACAAACAGTGAACTCCACGAAGTCTATTCAAAATCCAAGATTCGCCCGAAATCCATTTTAAGACGAAAAGTAGCTCGAAAAAACCTAAATCCTCTCAACCTAGAATCCCATCAATTGGGCTTCGAGGCGCGATACAGGACACGGACACCCGAAAACCCCTTTTAGAGTAGAACGCAATCCCCGATTTTTCTAGAGGGTGTCTTTGGCTCTGAGTCGCATGGAACACAGTGTACAGTCAACAATTTCCTAGAGCCACAAAGATTGTGTTTTCGTACAATAATACCTACGACCCGCACGAAGTTCGGGTTTTTGCCATTAGAAACACTGAACTCTCCGGAAGTGGCTTCCAAACCCGAGTTTCGTCCGGAACCCGTTTTAAACCGAAAAGCAGCTCAAAATATCCTAAAGAGCGCATCTCAACCCAGAAACCCAACAAAATTGATTTGGAGGCGTAAGACAAGACAAGGACACCCGAAACCCCTTTTAGAGTTAAACGCGTTCCGGGTTTTTCTAGAGGGCGTCATTGGACCGAGAGTCGCATGAAACACAGTGTATAGTCATTAGTTTTCTAAAGCCGCATAATTTCTGTTTTCCTACAAAACTACCGTACGACCCGCACAAAGTTCCGGTTTTCGCCATTACAAACACTGAACTCCCCGATAGTGTTTTCCAAACCCAATTTTCGTCCGAAATTGGTTTTAAACCGAATAGTAGCTCCAAGTATCCTAAAAAGCGCATCTCAACCCAGAATCCCTTGAAATGGATTTCGAGGCGTAAGACAAGACAAGGACACCCGAAACCCCTTTTAGAGTAAAACACGGTCTCGATTTTTCCAGGGAGTGTCTTTGGACCCAGAGTCGCAAGAAACACGGTGAATAGTCAATAGTTTTCTAAAGCCGCGTAGACTGTGTTTTCGTACAAAAGTACAGTACGTCCCACACGAAGTCTATTCAAAATCCAAGATTCGCCCGAAATCCGTTTTAAGCCGAAAAGTAGCTCGAAAAAACTTAAATAGTGCATCTCAACCCAGAATCCCATCAATTGGGCTTCCAGGCGCGATACAGGACACGGACACCTGAAAACCCCTTTTAGAGTAGAACGCAATCCCCGATTTTTCTAGAGGGTGTCTTTGGCTCTGAGTCGCATGAAACACAGTGTACAGTCAACAATTTCCTAGAGCCGCAAAGATTGTGTTTTCGTACAAAACTACCTACGACCCGCACGAAGTTCGGGTTTTCGCCATTAGAAACACTGAACTCTCCGGAAGTGGTTTCCAAAGCCAAGATTCGTTCGGAACCCGTTTTAAACCGAAAAGCAGCTCAAAATATCCTAAAGAGCGCATCTCAACCTAGAAACCCAACAAATTGATTTGGAGGCGTAGGACAAGTCAAGGACACCCGAAACCCCTTTTAGAGTAAACGCGTTCCGGGTTTTTCTAGAATGTGTCTTTCCACTGAGAGTCGTAAGAAACACAGTGCATGGTCAAGAGCTTCCTAAAGCCGCAAAACTTGTGTTTTCGTACAAAACTACCGTACGACCCGCACAAAGTTCGGGTTTTTTCCATTAGAAACACTGAACTCCCCGAAAGTGGTTTCCAAACCCATGATTCGTCTGAAACCCGTTCTAAACCGAATAGTAGCTCGAAATAACCTAAAAAGAGCATCTCAACCCAGAATCCCTTCAAATGGATTTCAAGGCGTAAGACAAGACATGGACGCCCGAAACCCCTTTTAGAGTAAAACGCGTACGGGTTTTTCTAGAGGGCATCTTTGGACTGAGAGTCGCATTAAAAACACAGTGTATAGTCAATAGTTTTCTAAAGCCGCATAATTTCTGTTTTCGTACAAAACTACCGTACGACCCGCACGAAGTTCGGGTTTTCGCCATTACAAACACTGAACTCCCCGATAGTGTTTTCCAAACCCAATTTTCGTCCGAAATCGGTTTTAAACCGAATAGTAGCTCCAAGTATCCTAAACAGCGCATCTCAACCCAGAATCCCTTGAAATGGATTTCGAGGCATAAGACAAGACAAGGACACCCGAAACCCCTTTTAGAGTAAAACGCGGTCGCGATTTTTCCAGGGAGTGTCTTTGGACCCAGAGTCGCAAAAAACACGGTGAATAGTCAATAGTTTTCTAAAGCCGCGTAGACTGTGTTTTCGTACAAAAGTACAGTACGTCCCACATGAAGTCTATTCAAAATCCAAGATTCGCCCGAACTCCGTTTTAAGCCGAAAAGTAGCTCGAAAAAACTTAAATAGTGCATCTCAACCCAGAATCCCATCAATTGGGCTTCCAGGCGCGATACAGGACACGGACACCCGAAAACCCCTTTTAGAGTAGAACGCAATCCCCGATTTTTCTAGAGGGTGTCTTTGGCTCTGAGTCGCATGAAACACAGTGTACAGTCAACAATTTCCTAGAGCCGCAAAGATTGTGTTTTCGTACAAAACTACCTACGACCCGCACGAAGTTCGGGTTTTCGCCATTAGAAACTCTGAACTCTCAGGAAGTCGTTTCCAAACCCAAGTTTCGTCCGGAACCCGTTTTAAACCGAAAAGCAGCTCAAAATATCCTAAAGAGCGCATCTCAACCCAGAAACCCAACAAATTGATTTGGAGGCGTAGGACAAGACAAGGACACCTAAAACCCCTTTTAGAGTAAAACGCGTTCCGCGTTTTTCTAGAAGGAGTCTTTCAACTGAGAGTCGCAAGAAACACAGTGCATCGCCAATAGTTTCCTAAAGCCGCAAATTTTTTGTTTTCGTTCAAAACTACCGTAAGACCCGCACGAAGTTCGGGTTTTCGCCTTTACAAAGACAGAACTCCCCGAAAGTGTTTTCAAACCCCAAGTTTCGTCCGAAATCCATTTTAAACCGAATAGTAGCTCCAAATATCCTAAAGGGCGCATCTCAACCCAGAAACCCAACAAACTGATTTCGAGGCGCATAGGTTGTGTTTTCGTACAAAACTACCGTACGACCCGCACGAATTTCGGGTTTTTTCCATTAGAAACACTGAACTCTCCGGAAGTGTTTTCCAAACACAAGTTTCGTCCGGAACCCGTTTTAAACCGAAAAGCAGATCCAAATATCCTAAAGAGCGCTTCTCAACCCAGAAACCCAACAAATTGATTTGGAGGCGTAGGACAAGTCAAGGACATCCGAAACCCCTTTTAGAGTAAAACGCGTTCCGGGTTTTTCTAGAAGGTGTCTTTCCACTGAGAGTCGCAAGAAACACAGTGCATGGTCAAGAGCTTCCTAAAGCCGCAAAACTTGTGTTTTCGTACAAAAATATCGTACGACCCGCACGAAGTTCGGGTTTTCGCCTTTACAGACACAGACTCCCCGGAAGTGTTTTCCAAACCCAAGTTTCGTCCGGAACCCGTTTTAAACCGAAAAGCAGCTCCAAATATCCTAAAGAGCGCATCTCAAACTAGAAACCCAACAAATTGATTTGGAGGCGTAGGACAAGACAAGGACACCCGAAACCCCTTTTAGAGTAAAACGCGTTCTGGGTTTTTCTAGAAGGTGACTTTCCACTGAGAGTCGCAAGAAACACAGTGCATGGTCAAGAGCTTCCTAAAGCCGCAAAACTTGTGTTTTCGTACAAAAATACCGTACGACCCGCACGAAGTTCGGGTTTTCGCCTTTACAGACACAGACTCCCCGGAAGTGTTTTCCAAACACAAGTTTAGTCCGGAAACCGTATTAAACCGAAAAGCAGCTCAAAATATCCTAAAGAGCGCATCTCAACCAGGAAACCCAACAAATTGATTTGGAGGCGTAGGACAAGTGAAGGACACCCGAAACACCTTCTAGAGTAAAACGCGTTCTGGGTTTTTCTAGAAGGTGTCTTTCAACTGAGAGTCGCAAGAAACACAGTGCAAAGTCAATAGTTTCCTAAAGCCGCAAATTTTGTGTTTTCGTTCAAAACTACCGTACGACCCGCACGAAGTTCGGGTTTTCGCCTTCACAAACACAGAACTCCCCGAAAGTGTTTTCAAAACCCAAGTTTCGTCCGAAATCCGTTTTAAACCGAATAGTAGCTCCAAATATCCTAAAGGGCGCATCTCAACCCAGAAACCCAACAAACTTATTTCGAGGCGCATAGGTTGTGTTTTCGTACAAAACTACCGTACGACCCGCACGAAGTTCGTGCTTTTGCCATTAGAAACACTGAACTCCCCGAAAGTGGTTTCCAAACCCATGATTCGTCTGAAACCCGTTCTAAACCGAATAGTAGATCGAAATAACCTAAAAAGAGCATCTCAACCCAGAATCCTTACAAATGGATTTCAAGGTATAAGACAAGACAAGGACACCCGAAACCCCTTTTAGAGTTAAACGCGTTCCGGGTTTTTCTAGAGGGCGTCTTTGGACCGAGAGTCGCATGAAACACAGTGTATAATCAATAGTTTTTTAAAGCCGCATAATTTCTGTTTTCCATCAAAACTACCGTACGACCCGCACGAAGTTCGGGTTTTCGCCATTACAAACACTGAACTCCCCGATAGTGTTTTCCAAACCCAATTTTCGTCCGAAATCGGTTTTAAACCGAATGGTAGCTCCAAATATCCTAAAAAGCGCATCTCAACCCAGAATCCCTTGAAATGGATTTCGAGGCGTAAGACAAGACAAGGACACCCGAAACCCCATTTAGAGTAAAACGCGGTCTCGATTTTTCCAGGGAGTTTCTTTGGACCCAGAGTCCCAAGAAACACGGTGAATAGTCAATAGTTTCCTAAAGCCGCGTAGATTGTGTTTTCGTACAAAAGTACAGTACGTCCCACACGAAGCTCGGGTTTTCGGCTCTACAAACAGTGAACTCCACGAAGTCTATTCAAAATCCAAGATTCGCCCGAAATCCGTTTTAAGCCGGAAAGTAGCTCGAAAAAACCTAAATACTGCATCTCAACCCAGAATCCCATCAATTGGGCTTCGAGGCGCGGTTCAGGACAAGGACCCCCGAAAACCCCTTTTAGAGTAGAACGCAATCCCCGATTTTTCTAGAGGGTGTCTTTGGCTCTGAGTCGCATGAAACACAGTGTACAGTCAACAAATTTCCTAGAGCCGCAAAGATTGTGTTTTCGTACAAAACTACCTACGACCCGCACGAAGTTCGGGTTTTCGCCATTAGAAACACTGAACTCTCCGGAAGTGGTTTCCAAAGCCAAGATTTGTTCGGAACCCGTTTTAAACCGAAAAGCAGCTCAAAATATCCTAAAGAGCGCATCTCAACCCAGAAACCCAACAAATTGATTTGGAGGCGTAGGACAAGACAAGGACACCCGAAACCCCTTTTAGAGTAAAACGCGTTCCGGGTTTTTCTAGAAGGTCTCTTTCCACTGAGAGTCGCAAGAAACACAGTGCATGGTCAAGAGCTTCCTAAAACCGCAAAACTTGTGTTTTCGTACAAAAATACCGTACGACCCGCACGAAGTTCGGGTTTTCGCCTTTACAGACACAGACTCCCCGGAAGTGTTTTCCAAACTCAAGTTTCGTCCGGAACCCGTTTTAAACCGAATAGTAGCTCGAAATAACCTAAAAAGAGCATCTCAACCCAGAATCCCTTCAAATGGATTTCAAGGCGTAATACCAGACAAGGACACCCGAAACCCCTTTTAGAGTTAAACGCGTTCCGGGTTTTTCTAGAGGGCGTCTTTGGACCGAGAGTCGCATGAAACACAGTGTATAGTCAATAGTTTTCTAAAGCCGCATAATTCCTGTTTTCCTACAAAACTACCGTACGCCCGCACGAAGTTCAGGTTTTCGCCATTACAAACACTGAACTCCCCGATAGTGTTTTTCAAACCCAATTTTCGTCCGAAATCGGTTTTAAACCGAATAGTAGCTCCAAATATCCTAAAATGCGCATCTCAACCCAGAATCCCTTGAAATGGATTTCGAGGCGTAAGACAAGAAAAGGACACCCGAAACCCCTTTTAGAGTAAAATGCGGTCTCGATTTTTCCAGGGAGTGTCTTTGGACCCAGAGTCGCAAGAAACACGGTGAATAGTCAGTAGTTTCCTAAAGCCGTGTAGACTGTGTTATCGTACAAAAGTACAGTACGTCCCACACGAAGCTCGGTTTTTCGGCTCTACAAACAGTGAACTCCACGAAGTCTATTCAAAATCCAAGATTCGCCCGAAATCCATTTTAAGACGAAAAGTAGCTCGAAAAAACCTAAATCCTCTCAACCTAGAATCCCATCAATTGGGCTTCGAGGCGCGATACAGGACACGGACACCCGAAAACCCCTTTTAGAGTAGAACGCAATCCCCGATTTTTCTAGAGGGTGTCTTTGGCTCTGAGTCGCATGGAACACAGTGTACAGTCAACAATTTCCTAGAGCCACAAAGATTGTGTTTTCGTACAATAATACCTACGACCCGCACGAAGTTCGGGTTTTTGCCATTAGAAACACTGAACTCTCCGGAAGTGGCTTCCAAACCCGAGTTTCGTCCGGAACCCGTTTTAAACCGAAAAGCAGCTCAAAATATCCTAAAGAGCGCATCTCAACCCAGAAACCCAACAAAATTGATTTGGAGGCGTAAGACAAGACAAGGACACCCGAAACCCCTTTTAGAGTTAAACGCGTTCCGGGTTTTTCTAGAGGGCGTCATTGGACCGAGAGTCGCATGAAACACAGTGTATAGTCATTAGTTTTCTAAAGCCGCATAATTTCTGTTTTCCTACAAAACTACCGTACGACCCGCACAAAGTTCCGGTTTTCGCCATTACAAACACTGAACTCCCCGATAGTGTTTTCCAAACCCAATTTTCGTCCGAAATTGGTTTTAAACCGAATAGTAGCTCCAAGTATCCTAAAAAGCGCATCTCAACCCAGAATCCCTTGAAATGGATTTCGAGGCGTAAGACAAGACAAGGACACCCGAAACCCCTTTTAGAGTAAAACACGGTCTCGATTTTTCCAGGGAGTGTCTTTGGACCCAGAGTCGCAAGAAACACGGTGAATAGTCAATAGTTTTCTAAAGCCGCGTAGACTGTGTTTTCGTACAAAAGTACAGTACGTCCCACACGAAGTCTATTCAAAATCCAAGATTCGCCCGAAATCCGTTTTAAGCCGAAAAGTAGCTCGAAAAAACTTAAATAGTGCATCTCAACCCAGAATCCCATCAATTGGGCTTCCAGGCGCGATACAGGACACGGACACCTGAAAACCCCTTTTAGAGTAGAACGCAATCCCCGATTTTTCTAGAGGGTGTCTTTGGCTCTGAGTCGCATGAAACACAGTGTACAGTCAACAATTTCCTAGAGCCGCAAAGATTGTGTTTTCGTACAAAACTACCTACGACCCGCACGAAGTTCGGGTTTTCGCCATTAGAAACACTGAACTCTCCGGAAGTGGTTTCCAAAGCCAAGATTCGTTCGGAACCCGTTTTAAACCGAAAAGCAGCTCAAAATATCCTAAAGAGCGCATCTCAACCTAGAAACCCAACAAATTGATTTGGAGGCGTAGGACAAGTCAAGGACACCCGAAACCCCTTTTAGAGTAAACGCGTTCCGGGTTTTTCTAGAATGTGTCTTTCCACTGAGAGTCGTAAGAAACACAGTGCATGGTCAAGAGCTTCCTAAAGCCGCAAAACTTGTGTTTTCGTACAAAACTACCGTACGACCCGCACAAAGTTCGGGTTTTTTCCATTAGAAACACTGAACTCCCCGAAAGTGGTTTCCAAACCCATGATTCGTCTGAAACCCGTTCTAAACCGAATAGTAGCTCGAAATAACCTAAAAAGAGCATCTCAACCCAGAATCCCTTCAAATGGATTTCAAGGCGTAAGACAAGACATGGACGCCCGAAACCCCTTTTAGAGTAAAACGCGTACGGGTTTTTCTAGAGGGCATCTTTGGACCGAGAGTCGCATTAAAAACACAGTGTATAGTCAATAGTTTTCTAAAGCCGCATAATTTCTGTTTTCGTACAAAACTACCGTACGACCCGCACGAAGTTCGGGTTTTCGCCATTACAAACACTGAACTCCCCGATAGTGTTTTCCAAACCCAATTTTCGTCCGAAATCGGTTTTAAACCGAATAGTAGCTCCAAGTATCCTAAACAGCGCATCTCAACCCAGAATCCCTTGAAATGGATTTCGAGGCATAAGACAAGACAAGGACACCCGAAACCCCTTTTAGAGTAAAACGCGGTCGCGATTTTTCCAGGGAGTGTCTTTGGACCCAGAGTCGCAAAAAACACGGTGAATAGTCAATAGTTTTCTAAAGCCGCGTAGACTGTGTTTTCGTACAAAAGTACAGTACGTCCCACATGAAGTCTATTCAAAATCCAAGATTCGCCCGAACTCCGTTTTAAGCCGAAAAGTAGCTCGAAAAAACTTAAATAGTGCATCTCAACCCAGAATCCCATCAATTGGGCTTCCAGGCGCGATACAGGACACGGACACCCGAAAACCCCTTTTAGAGTAGAACGCAATCCCCGATTTTTCTAGAGGGTGTCTTTGGCTCTGAGTCGCATGAAACACAGTGTACAGTCAACAATTTCCTAGAGCCGCAAAGATTGTGTTTTCGTACAAAACTACCTACGACCCGCACGAAGTTCGGGTTTTCGCCATTAGAAACTCTGAACTCTCAGGAAGTCGTTTCCAAACCCAAGTTTCGTCCGGAACCCGTTTTAAACCGAAAAGCAGCTCAAAATATCCTAAAGAGCGCATCTCAACCCAGAAACCCAACAAATTGATTTGGAGGCGTAGGACAAGACAAGGACACCTAAAACCCCTTTTAGAGTAAAACGCGTTCCGCGTTTTTCTAGAAGGAGTCTTTCAACTGAGAGTCGCAAGAAACACAGTGCATCGCCAATAGTTTCCTAAAGCCGCAAATTTTTTGTTTTCGTTCAAAACTACCGTAAGACCCGCACGAAGTTCGGGTTTTCGCCTTTACAAAGACAGAACTCCCCGAAAGTGTTTTCAAACCCCAAGTTTCGTCCGAAATCCATTTTAAACCGAATAGTAGCTCCAAATATCCTAAAGGGCGCATCTCAACCCAGAAACCCAACAAACTGATTTCGAGGCGCATAGGTTGTGTTTTCGTACAAAACTGCCGTACGACCCGCACGAATTTCGGGTTTTTTCCATTAGAAACACTGAACTCTCCGGAAGTGTTTTCCAAACACAAGTTTCGTCCGGAACCCGTTTTAAACCGAAAAGCAGATCCAAATATCCTAAAGAGCGCTTCTCAACCCAGAAACCCAACAAATTGATTTGGAGGCGTAGGACAAGTCAAGGACATCCGAAACCCCTTTTAGAGTAAAACGCGTTCCGGGTTTTTCTAGAAGGTGTCTTTCCACTGAGAGTCGCAAGAAACACAGTGCATGGTCAAGAGCTTCCTAAAGCCGCAAAACTTGTGTTTTCGTACAAAAATATCGTACGACCCGCACGAAGTTCGGGTTTTCGCCTTTACAGACACAGACTCCCCGGAAGTGTTTTCCAAACCCAAGTTTCGTCCGGAACCCGTTTTAAACCGAAAAGCAGCTCCAAATATCCTAAAGAGCGCATCTCAAACTAGAAACCCAACAAATTGATTTGGAGGCGTAGGACAAGACAAGGACACCCGAAACCCCTTTTAGAGTAAAACGCGTTCTGGGTTTTTCTAGAAGGTGACTTTCCACTGAGAGTCGCAAGAAACACAGTGCATGGTCAAGAGCTTCCTAAAGCCGCAAAACTTGTGTTTTCGTACAAAAATACCGTACGACCCGCACGAAGTTCGGGTTTTCGCCTTTACAGACACAGACTCCCCGGAAGTGTTTTCCAAACACAAGTTTAGTCCGGAAACCGTATTAAACCGAAAAGCAGCTCAAAATATCCTAAAGAGCGCATCTCAACCAGGAAACCCAACAAATTGATTTGGAGGCGTAGGACAAGTGAAGGACACCCGAAACACCTTCTAGAGTAAAACGCGTTCTGGGTTTTTCTAGAAGGTGTCTTTCAACTGAGAGTCGCAAGAAACACAGTGCAAAGTCAATAGTTTCCTAAAGCCGCAAATTTTGTGTTTTCGTTCAAAACTACCGTACGACCCGCACGAAGTTCGGGTTTTCGCCTTCACAAACACAGAACTCCCCGAAAGTGTTTTCAAAACCCAAGTTTCGTCCGAAATCCGTTTTAAACCGAATAGTAGCTCCAAATATCCTAAAGGGCGCATCTCAACCCAGAAACCCAACAAACTTATTTCGAGGCGCATAGGTTGTGTTTTCGTACAAAACTACCGTACGACCCGCACGAAGTTCGTGCTTTTGCCATTAGAAACACTGAACTCCCCGAAAGTGGTTTCCAAACCCATGATTCGTCTGAAACCCGTTCTAAACCGAATAGTAGATCGAAATAACCTAAAAAGAGCATCTCAACCCAGAATCCTTACAAATGGATTTCAAGGTATAAGACAAGACAAGGACACCCGAAACCCCTTTTAGAGTTAAACGCGTTCCGGGTTTTTCTAGAGGGCGTCTTTGGACCGAGAGTCGCATGAAACACAGTGTATAATCAATAGTTTTTTAAAGCCGCATAATTTCTGTTTTCCATCAAAACTACCGTACGACCCGCACGAAGTTCGGGTTTTCGCCATTACAAACACTGAACTCCCCGATAGTGTTTTCCAAACCCAATTTTCGTCCGAAATCGGTTTTAAACCGAATGGTAGCTCCAAATATCCTAAAAAGCGCATCTCAACCCAGAATCCCTTGAAATGGATTTCGAGGCGTAAGACAAGACAAGGACACCCGAAACCCCATTTAGAGTAAAACGCGGTCTCGATTTTTCCAGGGAGTTTCTTTGGACCCAGAGTCCCAAGAAACACGGTGAATAGTCAATAGTTTCCTAAAGCCGCGTAGATTGTGTTTTCGTACAAAAGTACAGTACGTCCCACACGAAGCTCGGGTTTTCGGCTCTACAAACAGTGAACTCCACGAAGTCTATTCAAAATCCAAGATTCGCCCGAAATCCGTTTTAAGCCGGAAAGTAGCTCGAAAAAACCTAAATACTGCATCTCAACCCAGAATCCCATCAATTGGGCTTCGAGGCGCGGTTCAGGACAAGGACCCCCGAAAACCCCTTTTAGAGTAGAACGCAATCCCCGATTTTTCTAGAGGGTGTCTTTGGCTCTGAGTCGCATGAAACACAGTGTACAGTCAACAAATTTCCTAGAGCCGCAAAGATTGTGTTTTCGTACAAAACTACCTACGACCCGCACGAAGTTCGGGTTTTCGCCATTAGAAACACTGAACTCTCCGGAAGTGGTTTCCAAAGCCAAGATTTGTTCGGAACCCGTTTTAAACCGAAAAGCAGCTCAAAATATCCTAAAGAGCGCATCTCAACCCAGAAACCCAACAAATTGATTTGGAGGCGTAGGACAAGACAAGGACACCCGAAACCCCTTTTAGAGTAAAACGCGTTCCGGGTTTTTCTAGAAGGTCTCTTTCCACTGAGAGTCGCAAGAAACACAGTGCATGGTCAAGAGCTTCCTAAAACCGCAAAACTTGTGTTTTCGTACAAAAATACCGTACGACCCGCACGAAGTTCGGGTTTTCGCCTTTACAGACACAGACTCCCCGGAAGTGTTTTCCAAACTCAAGTTTCGTCCGGAACCCGTTTTAAACCGAAAAGCAGCTCAAAATATCCTAAAGAGCGCATCTCAACCCAGAAACCCAACAAATTGATTTGGAGGCGTAGGACAAGTCAAGGACACCCGAAACACCTTCTAGAGTAAAACGCGTTCTGGGTTTTTCTAGAAGGTGTCTTTCAACTGAGAGTCGCAAGAAACACAGTGCATAGTCAATAGTTTCCTAAAGCCGCAAATTTTGTGTTTTCGTTCAAAACTACCGTACGACCCGCACGAAGTTCGGGTTTTCGCCTTCACAAACACAGAACTCCCCGAAAGTGTTTTCAAAACCCAAGTTTCGTCCGAAATCCGTTTTAAACCGAATAGTAGCTCCAAATATCCTAAAGGGCGCATCTCAACCCAGAAACCCAACAAACTGATTTCGAGGCGCATAGGTTGTGTTTTCGTACAAAACTACCGTACGACCCGCACGAAGTTCGGGTTTTCGCCATTAGAAACACTGAACTCTCAGGAAGTGGTTTCCAAACCCAAGTTTCGTCCGGAACCCGTTTTAAACTGAAAAGCAGCTCAAAATAACCTAAAGAGCGCATCTCAACCCAGAAACCCAACAAATTGATTTGGAGGCGTAGGACAAGACAAGGACACCCGAAACCCCTTTTAGAGTAAAACGCGTTCCGGGTTTTTCTAGAGGGCGTCTTTGGACCGAGAGTCGCATGAAACACAGTGTATAGTCAATAGTTTTCTAAAGCCGCATAATTTCTGTTTTCCTACAAAAATACCGTACGACCCGCACGAAGTTCGGGATTTCGCCATTACAAACACTGAACTCCCCGATAGTGTTTTCCAAACCCAATTTTCCTGCGAAATCGGTTTTAAACCGAATAGCAGCTCCAAATATCGTAAAAAGCGCATCTCAACCCAGAATCCCTTGAAATGGATTTCGAGGCGTAAGACAAGACAAGGACACCCGAAACCCCTTTTAGAGTAAAACGCGGTCTCGATTTTTCCAGGGAGTGTCTTTGGACCCAGAGTCGCAAGAAACACGGTGAATAGTCAATAGTTTCCTAAAGCCGCGTAGATTGTGTTTTCGTACAAAAGTACAGTACGTCCCACACGAAGCTCGGGTTTTCGGCTCTACAAACAGTGAACTCCACGAAGTCTATTCAAAATCCATGATTCGCCCGAAATCCGTTTTAAGCCGAAAAGTAGCTTGAAAAAACCTAAATAGTGCATCTCAACCCAGAATCCCATCAATTGGGCTTCGAGGCGCGATACAGGAGAAGGACACCCGAAAACCCCATTTAGAGTAGAACGCAATCCCCGATTTTTCTAGAGGGTGTCTTTGGCTCTGAGTCGCATGAAACACAGTGTACAGTCAACAATTTCCTAGAGCCGCAAAGATTGTGTTTTCGTACAAAACTACCTACGACCCGCACGAAGTTCGGGTTTTCGCCATTAGAAACACTGAACTCTCCGGAAGTGGTTTCCAAACCCAAGTTTCGTCCGGAACCCGTTTTAAACCGAAAAGCAGCTCAAAATATCCTAAAGAGCGCATCTCAACCCAGAAACCCAACAAATTGATTTGGAGGCGTAGGACAAGTCAAGGACACCCGAAACCCCTATTAGAGTAAAACGCGTTCCGGGTTTTTCTAGAAGGTGTCTTTGCACTGAGAGTCGCAAGAAACGCAGTGCATGGTCAAGAGCTTCCTAAAGCGCAAAACTTTTGTTTTCGTACAAAAATACCGTACGAACCGCACGAAGTTCGAGTTTTCGCCTTTACAGACACAGACTCCCCGGAAGTGTTTTCCAAACCCAAGTTTCGTCCGGAACCCGTTTTAAACCGAAAAGCAGCTCAAAATATCCTAAAGAGCGCATCTCAACCCAGAAACCCAACAAATTGATTTGGAGGCGTAGGACAAGTCAAGGACACCCGAAACACTTTCTAGAGTAAAACGCGTTCTGGGTTTTTCTAGAAGGAGTCTTTAAACTGAGAGTCGTAAGAAACACAATGCATCGTCAATAGTTTCCTAAAGCCGCAAATTTTGTGTTTTCGTTCAAAACTACCGTACGACCTGCACGAAGTTCGGGTTTTCGCCTTTACAAACACAGAACTCCCCGAAAGTGTTTTCAAACCCCAAGTTTCGTCCGAAATCCGTTTTAAACCGAATAGTAGCTCCAAATATCCTAAAGGGCGCATCTCAACCCAGAAACCCAACAAACTGATTTCGAGGCGCATAGGTTGTGTTTTCGTACTAAACTACCGTACGACCCGCACGAAGTTCGGGTTTTTGCCATTAGAAACACTGAACTACCCGGAAGTGTTTTCCAAACCCAAGTTTCGTCCGGAACCCGTTTTAAACCGAAAAGCAGCTCCAAATATCCTAAAGAGCGCATCTCAACCCAGAAACCCAACAAATTGATTTGGAGGCGTAGGACAAGTCAAGGACATCCGAAACCCCTTTTAGAGTAAAACGCGTTCCGGGTTTTTCTAGAAGGTGTCTTTCCACTGAGAGTCGCAAGAAACACAGTGCATGGTCAAGAGCTTCCTAAAGCCGCAAAACTTGTGTTTTCGTACAAAAATATCGTACGACCCGCACGAAGTTCGGGTTTTCGCCTTTACAGACACAGACTCCCCGGAAGTGTTTTCCAAACCCAAGTTTCGTCCGGAACCCGTTTTAAACCGAAAAGCAGCTCCAAATATCCTAAAGAGCGCATCTCAAAGTAGAAACCCAACAAATTGATTTGGAGGCGTAGGACAAGTGAAGGACACCCGAAACCCCTTTTAGAGTGAAACGCGTTCTGGGTTTTTCTAGAAGGTGTCTTTCAACTGAGAGTCGCAAGAAACACAGTGCATCGTCAATAGTTTCCTAAGGCCGCAAATTTTGTGTTTTCGTTCAAAACTACCGTACGACCCGCACGAAGTTCGGGTTTTCGCCTTTACAAACACAGAACTCCCCGAAAGTGTTTTCGAAACCCAAGTTTCGTCCGAAATCCGTTTTCAACCGAGTAGTAGCTACAAATATCGTAAAGGGCGCATCTCAACCCAGAAACCCAACAAACTGATTTCGAGGCGCATAGGTTGTGTTTTCGTACAAAACAACCGTACGACCCGCACGAAGTTCGTGATTTTGCCATTAGAAACAATGAACTCCCCGAAAATGGTTTCCAAACCCATGATTCGTCTGAAACCCGTTCTAAACCGAATAGTAGCTCGAAATAACCTAAAAAGAGCATCTCAACCCAGAATCCCTTCAAATGGATTTCAAGGTATAAGACAAGACAAGGACACCCGAAACCCCTTTTAGAGTTAAACGCGTTCTGGGTTTTTCTAGAGGGCGTCTTTGGACCGAGAGTCGCATGAAACACAGTGTATAGTCAATAGTTTTTTAAAGCCGCATAATTTCTGTTTTCCTTCAAAACTACCGTACGACCCGCACGAAGTTCGGGTTTTCGCCATTACAAACACTGAACTCCCCGATAGTGTTTTCCAAACCCAATTTTCGTGCGAAATCGGTTTTAAACCGAATAGTTGCTCCAAATATCCTAAAAAGCGCATCTCAACCCAGAATCCCTTGAAATGGATTTCGAGGCGTAAGAGAAGACAAGGACACCCGAAACCCCTTTTAGAGTAAAACGCGGTCTCGATTTTTCCAGGGAGTGTGTTTGGACCCAGAGTCGCAAGAAACACGGTGAATAGTCAATAGTTTCCTAAAGCCGCGTAGACTCTGTTTTCGTACAAAAGTACAGTACGTCCCACACGAAGCTCGGGTTTTCGGCTCTACAAACAGTGAACTCGATGAAGTCTATTCAAAATCCAAGATTTGCCCGAAATCCGTTTTAAGCCGAAAAGTAGCTCGAAAAAACTAAATACTGCATCTCATCCCAGAATCCCATCAATTGGGCTTCGAGGCGTGATACAGGACACGGACACCCGAAAACCCCTTTTAGAGTAGAACGCAATCCCCGATTTTTCTAGAGGGTGTCTTTGGCTCTGAGTCGCATGAAACACAGTGTATAGTCAACAATTTTCTAGAGCCTTAAAGATTGTGTTTTCGTACAAAACTACCTACGACCCGCACGAAGTTCGGGTTTTCGCCATTAGAAACACTGAACTCTCTGGAAGTGGTTTCCAAACCCAAGTTTCGTCCGGAACCCGTTTTAAACCGAAAAACAGCTCAAAATATCCTAAAGAGCGCATCTCTGTAAAGTCCGGGGACCCGAACCCTAGAGGGGGGGTGAATAGGGTGAGCTTCTTTTATGACCAATTTTAACAATTTTAACTTCTTTAAAACAAACTAGTCACAAGTGATGATTATCAAACAAAATGCGGAAGCTTAAAGAAAACAATCACCACAAAGCAAGCACCATCACACAAGTATTTATAGTGGTTCGGCCTCAATGCCTACATCTGAAAGTCCACGAGGATCCTAACCCTAGAGGGGGGGGTGAATAGGGTGAGCTACAACTATGACTAATTATGACCAATTTTAACTTCTTAGCATAAACTAGTCACATGTGATGATTAACAAACAAAATGCGGAAGCTAATACAAATACAATCACCACATAGCATGCACCACAACACCAAAGTTTATAGTGGTTCGGCCTCAATGCCTACATCCACTACCGGCTTGTGAATCCAATCACCCCACCGGATTTCCACTAAGTATGCTTTTTCAAAGGCTAAGCAATAACCTATACAATGTTGTTTTTCTAGGCTCAACAACAACCTTACAATGTGCTTTTCTAGGCTAAGCAATAACCTTTACAAAATGCTTTTCTTAGGCTAAGCAATAACCTTACAAGTTGCTTTTCTTAGGCTTAGCAATAACCTTTACAAATATAGATTTCTCAAAGAAAGTGTCTTCACAAAAGATCACTCTAAGAGATACAATTTTAGCTCAATGTAATTGCCTCTTAAAATAGGCGGATTTGAAAGTTTAATACAAACTCACACAAACACTCTATGTATGCAAAAGATGTATGCTAATGAGGTGTGTGTGTGATGACTTCAATCAAGATTAAAAAGAAAGCTTAATCAAATGTATGCTCAAGGCATTTCAAAGTTTAAGACTCATAAAAGACTTGATTGAAGTTTAATGCAAATCACATGTATGTTTAATAACTTGTTAATGATATGAAAATCAAAGAATCACAAGTTGTATGAAAATGACTAACTTAGAACATGTGATGCATGTGCAATGTTGTTTTCAAAAACAAAAGATTTGACTAAAGTTCAAATGAAAGAAAACAACATATTAGGTTTCAACCAAAACAAAGAATCATGCATTAAAGGAAATCAAAGACTTTAGCTAAGCATGATTGAGTAAGGTTTAAAAACAACTTGGATTGAAACCAAGGTGAAGAATCCAATCTTAATTAAATCAAAGATTAGGAGAAGAAAGGATTCAACACATCATAGTTATTATGCTAAATATCATATACCAATAATTTAAACAAAGCACATAACTATGATTAATAAAGGTAGAGCTTACTTGGAGGTTTAACTCATTAATCCCAAGCTTTAGCTCTCCTAAAGACCTCCTAGCCTTTCCAACTTCATCCCCTTTGTTTGGCTCCAAAATGCTCTCAAAGGCTCATTTTTTCAACATTTGAGAAGTTGGAAATAGAATGGACTTTATAGGCAAAAAACAGTCCAACGGCTAGTTGTCTCGGTCGACCTAGAGGGGTCTCGGTCGACCGAGAAGGCACAACGGTCATAAATCTGACCGTTGGAGGCTTACAGTTCAAAAACTGCACAGGGGCCCTGCAGTGTCCTCGGTCGACCGAGACCCAGGTCTCGGTCGACCGGCGACACTGCCGGGACACCCCCAAAAATTCCAACTTTTACATTTTGAAGATTTTCTTTGTGGAATTTTGTGGGTCACTAAACCAAGCTTAAAAACATGTTTTAAAACATTTAAAAACATGAAACACACAAAGCCTAAAATGATTCAAAGATTTAAAACCAAAGGCTAGCTTGATTTGATAAAACTCTTTCCAAATGAAAATGCATACAAAAATGATTCTTTTTGTGAAGAATGTATGCAAGGCTCAAACCTACAAACTCAAGATGATTTTCCAAATATAATGCACAAGGATATAGGTTTTCAAAAGAGTTTGGGTTTCAAAACTAATGCATCCAAGTTTAGAACCAAACCATGCATAAAACAAAAACTTTTCCAAATCTTAAAAACCAATGCATGTATAAAACTAGATTTCAAGATATTTTAAAACAACGCATGTGTGTGAATTCAAATGATGCCAATATGCAAATGCATCCATCAAATTGCAAATACAAAAGACCTAACAACATCCACTACCGGCTTGTGATCCAACACCCCACCGGATTTCCACTATTTATGCTTTTCAATAGGCTAAGCAATAACCTTTACAATATGCTTTCCAAGGCTAAGCAATAACCTTTACATTGATGTTTTTCAAGGCTTAACATCAACCTATCCATTATGCTTTTATAGGCTAAGCAATAACCTCTTCAACCACAAGGTTGGTTATCTCTCTAATTTAGTGTCTTTAATACACTTGATGGAGATTCTATTTAGCTCATTACAATGCCTCTTAAATAGGCGGATATGGAAGTGAAAATCTAATACACACTCACACTATGAATGCAAAGATGAAAGTATATGAAGTGTGTGTGTGTGGTCCTCAATCATTTTGAAAATGAAAGCTCATAAAGTATGCCTAAGGCTTTTGAAAGTTTTAGCTCAAAAATATTTATGATTGAGGAAGAATGCAATCACATGTTAAAAGTAACAACTTGTTAATGATGTCAAAGATACACAAGTTGTATGAAATGGATTAGCTCTAAACATGTGATGCATAGGGATGTCAATCAAATCAACATGAAGCTCAAAACATAAAAATAGATTAGATTGAAATTAGGGGACAAATCATATGTAATTATAAGGACAACTTGAAAATGATTTACCAATCAAAGTAAGGCAAGTTGTGAAACTTTAAAACAATAATACACATATGATTTGTAATGATGTTGGATCCAAAACATAAGATACATTTGAGAGAGATTTTCTTATGATGGAAAAACAACAACCAATGATTCAACAAAGTATATGAATCATGTTACATATTTCATTAACATGATCTACTTAGATTTACCAAAGATAAAGTACTACTTTGATGAATCAATGGTGATGTATCCAAAACAATAGATCTATTCAAAATATAACACATGCTAAGGATACAACATATCATAGGTTAACATGTTACAAGATTTACCAATGATAAAACAAAACATGAAAACATATGATTTGTAAAGAAGTTGAATCCAAAACATAAGATACTTTTGAAAGTGATTTTCTTATGATGGAAAACAACAACCAAAGATTCGACCAAGTATATGGATCATGTTACATATGATTTCAAAGGTTCTTTCATTAACATGATCTACTTAGATTTACCAAAGTTAAGTACTACTTGGATTGAATCATATGGTGTTGTATCCAAAACAATAAATCAACTCAAAACATAAAATATGTTAAGGACACAACACAAACATAGTTTAACATGCTAGAAATGATTTACCAAAAATAAAACAAAAGCATGAAAACATATGATTAAGGAAGGAAGAGCCTACTTGGTGGTTTAACTTCATTAATCCAAGCTTTAGCTTTCCTAATCATCCCCTTCATCCCTTGGTTCTTTTCCCTATTGATATGCCTCAAATCCTCTCAAGGAGGGGTTAAAAATTCCCAACTTTTGGCAAGGGAAAGAACTCATATTTATAGCAAAAAGTTGCCAACGGCTAGTCCTCGGTCGACCGGCACACAGGCCTCGGTCGACCGGGACCACACAACGGTCAAATTTCTGACCGTTGGGCGCCAGGGTAACTTTCTGCCTTGCAGTGTTCCCGGTCGACCGGGACCTCTGCGCCGGTCGACCGGCGACACTGCCGGGGCCCCAAATTTCCATTTTTGCAATATCAAAGTATTTCTTTGTGGAACTATTTGGGCCACTAAATCAAGCTTGAAAAACATGTTTTAAAGATTCTAATGGTTTTTAAAACATGAACATAAAAAGCCTAAAAAGATTCAAAACTTTTAAAACAAAGGCTTGCTTGATTTCTTGAAAACTCTTTCTTAAAACAAATGCATCCAAGATAAAAATACAAATCATACATAGATCAATACTTTTACAAATCTTAATAGCAATGCATGAATAAAACAAGATTTCAAGTTTATTTAAAACCAATGCAAGTGTGTAAATCAAATGATTCTTGAATGATAATGCATCCATCAAATTGCAATCTATAAAAACCCTAACAATCTCAACCCAGAAACCCAACAAATTGATTTGGAGGCGTAGGACAAGTCAAGGACACCCGAAACGCCTTTTAGAGTAAAACACGTTCCGGGTTTTTCTAGAAGGTGTCTTTCCACTGAGAGTCGCAAGAAACACAGTGCATGGTCAAGAGCTTCCTAAAGCCGCAAAACTTGTGTTTTCGTACAAAAATATCGTACGACCCGCACGAAGTTCGGGTTTTCGCCTTTACAGACACAGACTCCCCGGAAGTGTTTTCCAAACCCAGGTTTCGTTCGGAACCCGTTTTAAACCGAAAAGCAGCTCAAAATATCCTAAAGAGGGCATCTCAACCCAGAAACCCAACAAATTGATTTGGAGGCGTAGGACAAGTCAAGGACATCCGAAACCCCTTTTAGAGTAAAACGCGTTCCGGGTTTTTCTAGAAGGTGTCTTTCCATTGAGAGTCGCAAGAAACACAGTGCATGGTCAAGAGCTTCCTAAAGCCGCAAAACTTGTGTTTTCGTACAAAAATACCGTACGACCCGCACGAAGTACGGGTTTTCGCCTTTACAGACACAGACTCCCCGGAAGTGTTTTCCAAACCCAAGTTTCGTCTGGAACCCGTATTAAACCGAAAAGCAGCTCCAAATATCCTAAAGAGCGCATCTCAACCCAGAAACCCAACAAATTGATTTGGAGGCGTAGGACAAGTCAAGGACATCCGAAACCCCTTTTAGAGTAAAACGCGTTCCGGGTTTTTCTAGAAGGTGTCTTTCCACTGAGAGTCGAAAGAAACACAGTGCATGGTCAAGAGTTTCCTAAAGCCGCAAAACTTGTGTTTTCGTACAAAAATATCGTACGACCCGCACGAAGTTCGGGTTTTCGCCTTTAGAGACACAGACTCCCCGGAAGTGTTTTCCAAACCCAAGTTTCGTCTGGAACCCGTTTTAAACCGAAAAGCAGCTCCAAATATCCTGAAGAGCGCATCTCAACCTAGAAACCCAACAAATTGATTTGGAGGCATAGGACAAGTCAAGGACACCCGAAACCCCTTTTAGAGTGAAACGCGTTCTGGGTTTTTCTAGAAGGTGTCTTTCAACTGAGAGTCGCAAGAAACACAGTGCATAGTCAATAGTTTCCTAATGCCGCAAATTTTGTGTTTTCGTTCAAAACTACCGTACGACCCGCACGAAGTTCCGGTTTTCGCCTTTACAAACACAGAACTCCCCGAAAGTGTTTTCGAAACCCAAGTTTCGCCCGAAATCCGTTTTCAACCGAGTAGTAGCTCCAAATATGGTAAAGGGCGCATCTCAACCCAGAAACCCAACAAACTGATTTCGAGGCGCATAGGTTGTGTTTTCGTACAAAACTACCGTACGACCCGCACGAAGTTCGTGTTTTTGCCATTAGAAACACTGAACTCCCCGAAAGTGGTTTCCAAACCCAATTTTCGTGCGAAATCGGTTTTAAACCGAATAGTAGCTCCAAATATCCTAAAAGGCGCATCTCAACCCAGAATCCCTTGAAATGGATTTCGAGGCGTAAGACAAGACAAGGACACCCGAAACCCCTTTTAGAGTAAAACGCGGTCTCTATTTTTCCAGGGAGTGTCTTTGGACCCAGAGTCGCAAGAAACACGGTGAATAGTCAATAGTTTCCTAAAGCCGCGTAGACTGTGTTTTCGTACAAAAGTACAGTACGTCCCACACGAAGTCTATTCAAAATCCAAGAATTGCCCGAAATCCGTTTTAAGCCGAAAAGTAGCTCGAAAAAACCGAAATACTGCATCTCAACCCAGAATCCCATCAATTGGGCTTCCAGGCGCGATACAGGACACGAACCCCAGAAAACCCCTTTTAGAGTAGAACGTAATCCCCGATTTTTCTAGAGGGTGTCTTTGGCTCTGAGTCGCATGAAACACAATGTACAGTCAACAATTTCATAGAGCCGCAAAGATTGTGTTTTCGTACAAAACTACCTACGACCCGCACGAAGTTCGGGTTTTCGCCATTAGAAACACTGAACTCTCCGGAAGTGGTTTCCAAACCCAAGTTTCGTCCGGAACCCGTTTTAAACCGAAAAGCAGCTCAAAATATCCTAAAGAGCGCATCTCAACCCAAAAACCCAACAAATTGATTTGGAGTCGTAGGACAAGTCAAGGACACCCGAAACCCCTTTTAGAGTAAAACGCGTTCCGGGTTTTTCTAGAAGGTGTCTTTCCACTGAGAGTCGCAAGAAACACAGTGCATGGTCAAGAGCTTCCTATAGCCGTAAAACTTGTGTTTTCGTACAAAAATACCGTACGACCCGCACGAAGTTCGGGTTTTCGCCTTTACAGACACAGACTCCCCGAAAGTGTTTTCGAAACCCAAGTTTCGTCCGGAACCCGTTTTAAACCGAAAAGAAGCTCAAAATATCCTAAAGAGCGCATATAAACCCAGAAACCCAACAAATTGATTTGGAGGCGTAGCACAAGTCAAGGACACCCGAAACCCCTTTTAGAGTAAAACGGGTTCTGGGTTTTTCTAGAAGGCGTCTTTCAACTGAGAGTCGCAAGAAACATAGTGCATAGTCAATAGTTTCCTAAAGCCGCAAATTTTGTGTTTTCTTTCAAAACTACCGTACGAACCGCACGAAGTTCGGGTTTTCGCCTTTACTAACACAGAACTCCCCGAAAGTGTTTTCGAAACCCAAGTTTCGTCCGAAATCCATTTTCAACCGAGTAGTAGCTCCAAATATCGTAAAGGGCGCATCTCAACCCAGAAACCCAACAAACTGATTTCGAGGCGCATAGGTTTTGTTTTCGTACAAAACTACCGTACGACCCGCACGAGGTTCGTGTTTTTGCCATTAGAAACATTGAACTCCCCGAAAGTGGTTTCCAAACCCATGATTTGTCTGAAACCCGTTCTGAACCGAATAGTAGCTCGAAATAACCTAAAAAGAGCATCTCAACCCAGAATCCCTTCAAATGGATTTCAAGGCGTAAGACCAGACAAGGACAACCGAAACCCCTTTTAGAGTTAAACGCATTCCGGGTTTTTCAAGAGGGCGTCTTTGGACCGAGAGTCGCATGAAACACAGTGTATAGTCAATAGTTTTCTAAAGCCGCATAATTTCTGTTTTCCTACAAAACCGAATAGTAGCTCTAAATATCCTAAAAAGCGCATCTCAACCCAGAATCCCTTGAAATGGATTTCGAGGCGTAAGACAAGACAAGGACACCCGAAACCCCTTTTAGAGTAAAACGCGGTGTCGATTTTTCCAGGGAGTGTCTTTGGACCCAGAGTCGCAAGAAACACGGTGAATAGTCAATACTTTCCTAAAGCCGCGTAGACTGTGTTTTCGTACAAAAGTACAGTACGTCCCACACGAAGCTCGGGTTTTCGGCTCTACAAACAGTGAACTCCACGAAGTTTATTCAAAATCCAAGTTTCGCCCGAAATACGTTTTAAGCCGAAAAGTAGCTCGAAAAAACCTAAATACTGCATCTCAACCTAGAATCCCATCAATTGGGCTTCCAGGCGCGATACAGGACACGGACACCCGAAAACCCCTTTTAGAGTAGAACGCAATCCCCGATTTTTCTAGAGGGTGTCTTTGGCTCTGAGTCGCATGAAACACAGTGTACAGTCAACAATTTCCTAGAGCCGCAAAGATTTTGTTTTCGTACAAAACTACCTACGACCCGCACGAAGTTCGGGTTTTTGCCATTAGAAACACTGAACTCTCCGGAAGTGGTTTCCAAACCCAAGTTTCGTCCGGAACCCGTTTTAAACCGAAAAGCAGCTCAAAATATCGTAAAGGGCGCATCTCAACCCAGAAACCCAACAAACTGATTTCGAGGTGAAAGTCCACGAGGATCCTAACCCTAGAGGGGGGGGTGAATAGGGTGAGCTACAACTATGACCAATTTAAACCAATTTTAATTTCTTAACTTAAACTAGTCACAAGTGATGATTATCAATCAAAATGCGGAAGCTAAACAAACTCAATCACCACATAGCATGCACCACAACACCAATGTTTATAGTGGTTCGGCCTCAATGCCTACATCCACTACCGGCTTGTGAATCCAATCACCCCACCGGATTTCCACTATTTATGCTTTTAACTAGGCTAAGCAATAACCCTTACAAAATGCTTTTCAAAGGCTAAGCAATAACCCTACAAGATGCTTTTCAAAGGCTAAGCAATAACCTTACAAGATGCTTTTCAAAGGCTAAGCAATAACCTTACAAGATGCTTTTCAAAGGCTAAGCAATAACCTTTACAAAGTTGATTTCTCAAAGAAGGTGTCTTTCCAAAAGATCACTCTAAGAGATTACAATTTAAGCTCATATGAAATTGCCTCTTGAATAGGCTAATATGAAAGTTTAATACAAATTACAAACATACACTTAAAACAAGCTAAAGTGTGTGCACAAGTGTATGAGTGTGTTTCTTCAATCAATCTTAACAAAGAAGCTCTTAAATGAATGCATGATGCATTTTAAAATCAAAGCTTATAAAATGATGATTGAAGAGAAAACTAATCACATGTGAAATTCAAACAACTTTAATAAATGAACTAAACAAGTTGTATGAATGTAAAAGTCTAAGAAAGCATGTGATTTAGTTAAGAGAGTTTGCAAACTAATCTAATTTACCAAGGAAGATATTGAGTTTGCAAAACAACTCTTTATAGGCTTGAAATCATGCATAAATGAAAATACCAAGGATTTGAACATGCATGAATTTCATTTGAATGGAAATCAAAATAACTTAGAAGATGTACCTTTTAAATACTCATGAGTTTGATTTCCAAATAGCC
Source organism: Cinnamomum chago (assembly GCA_038049695.1). Classification (NCBI taxonomy): domain Eukaryota; kingdom Viridiplantae; phylum Streptophyta; class Magnoliopsida; order Laurales; family Lauraceae; genus Cinnamomum; species Cinnamomum chago. Next base: position 50,594,623 of record CP142456.1, read on the forward strand.
CTCTAGCCTTTCCAACTTCTTCCCCTTTCTTTGGCTCCAAAATGCTCTCAAAAGTTCATAGTTCAAGCCTTGAAAAAGGTTGGAAATGAATGGACTTTATAGCCAAAAAGTTGCCAACGGCTAGTTCTCGGTCGACCTAGACACAGGCCTCGGTCGACCGAGAAAGCACAACGGTCATATTTCTGACCGTTGGCCTGAAACAGTTCAAAAACTGTCCATTTGCCCTGCAGTGTTCTCGGTCGACCGAGACACAGGGCTCGGTCGACCGACGACACTGTCGGGCGAGTCCCTGGGCCAAAATTCCAACTTTTTCCATTTTCAAAGTTTTTCTTTGGTGGATCTTTTGGCCACTAAATCAAGCTTAAATAACATGTTTTAAGGTATTCTAAGATGTTTAAAAACATGAGAAACACAAAGCCTAAAATGATTCACAAGATTAAAACCAAAGGCTAGCTTGATTTGAATACAACTCTTTTCAAATGAAATTGCATACAAAATGATTCTTTTTGTGAAGAATGTATGCAAGACTTAAACCTAAATACACAAGATGATTTTCCAAATGTAGTGCACAAGGAAATAGGTTTTCAAAAGAGTTTTGGGTTCTAAAACTAATGCATCCAAGATTCGAACCAAAACATGCATAAACCAAAAACTTTTCCAAAACTAAAAACCAATGCATGTATAAAACAAGATTTCAAGATATTTTAAATCAATGCATGTGTGTGAATTCAAATGATGCCAATATGCAAATGCATCCACCAAATTGCAAAAACAAAATACCTAACAATCTCCCCCTTTGCAATTTGATGGCAACTTACTCATCATTGAAATTACACACTAAGTCTTCAGCTCCCCCTAAGCTTGACAAGACTTGAAATCTTCTTGGATGCTCCTTCTCTTAGCTTGGGCTCTTTGGCTCTTTACTTCACTCTTCTTGACGCTTGGAGCTTGATCATTCTTCAAGCTTTCTTTCTTCTTCCTCTCATTGACCAAGCATCTTCTTTAGCTCCAAGCTTTCTTTCTTCTTTTTGCTCTCCCCCTTTGACCATGCCTCTCTCTCTTGAGAACTTGAAAGCTTTCTCCCCCTTTGATGGATAGGAGATCTTCGAGTACTTGAACTCTCGAACTCTCTCCCCCTTTGAAGAGTAGGAGATCTTTGAGTCACACTTGAACTCTCTCTCCCCCTTTGACATTAAATTGCAAAGGTACCTACACACATGAGACAAGAAGAATACCTTTAGTAGCACCTGTTAACAAAAGTAATCGAAAATGAAAAACATAACAGGCTATCATGTATGTAAGTTAACTCTAAGGGCTCAAAGGCAATCCAAGGGTGAATTTGATCAAAACTAATTCTTCCTACGAAGGTTTACACTCCCCCTCAATCCATTCTCTTCTTTTGTCAAGCTTTTGACAAGATATAACTATTAGATTCAAGAAGTAGATGGTTTAACCAAGTGAGGGTTAACTTCAAGGAAAGGATTAGATTCATTTAACTATTAAGCACAATATGATCAAATTACCAAAAGAGAGCTAGGTCTAATGGGAGAAGCAATCATGGATATCAATTGAAACAAACATATCAATTGAGATTAAAGGATATGACTATTAACATAATCACTCTAAAATGGATTCAAGAATGTCACTTATTAGGAAAAATCCAAATTAGAGCTATCCATGATATGGGGTTTACTCAAACATAGCATCAATCAATATTACTAATGAAAATCATATGCTATGTAAGATTTTGAAAATCATTTCATTCAATCAATAAATATGACTTAGTAAAGTGCAAGAATGAGTGAAATGAAATTCAAACATGAAGCCAACCTCAACTATAACCAACCAATATTATTAACACATAAACATGGTGGTCATGAGATATACCTATAAGAGCAAATGAGGAGGCAATCATGAGCATTATGATGCTAATGGTGTGTGACATGGAATGATCATATTACTTATCAAGTTTAGTCCAATGCACACAAGGTCTATCACATACACAAGATAAGATATCAATTGGATATGAAATCAATGGAAAGTTATACCAAATGAAACCAATTGAATGTGATAACATGAGTAAAAGCAAGGATGTGATAAACTACCATCAAGCATCATAAATGCATATTCATCACTTTTAATGATATAACTATTGAGCATAGTGATGAACAATGGTAAATTGCAATGCAAAAGAATATTACTTGGCAATGCATGCAATTTCCAAAGTGTCCAAATCATATGAATTCAACTACTAAGATATCCATCAACCAACATAAAAGCAAGGAATGGATTTCAAAGAGATTCATATGATTAAGAACACTACTTATGAAGTTGAAACATGTATAAGGATGACATCAAGAAAATCTACATGAATCAACATCATAACCATCCATAAAGATATGACTATAAGGCATAGAGGATGGATTTGGGTTCTAGTATGGTTTCTACAAATGAAACTAAGATCACAACCATACATGGAACCAAAAGTCATTTGCATATGAAAAGAATGTAAACACATAAGCTAGAGATGCAAACAACATACATTTCCATTTCTAAAGATAATGAAACCAAAAGAAAAAGGAAATGAGAATAATGGAACATGCTTAGATGAATATAACTAATGAGATTAAAAAGCATTTCCATTCAAAACAATCTTCAAATCATTTTGAAAAACAAAATCCAACAATGAGCATAAAGGAATGATTTTGAAGATCAATTATCAACATTGTATTTGAAAAGATATAACTTCATTAAAACACATACAAGTTGATTTTTCAAAACAATGATTTTCCATATAAAGGTATACCTTATAAATCCATGGAAAAACTTGAATTGATTCAAATCAATTGATTTACAAAAAGGATCTAACTAAGACATCCATCAAATGATCTAACAACAATTGATCATGACAAATTAGCTATGAAAGCTTTTAACATCACAATCAATTAATCATGTAGAAATGCAATGCAAAACATATGAGTGCAACAAGCAAATCAAACATGATGAGATTATAATCAAAAGATTTTGAAAACCATGATATGTAACTAGAATGGTGCATGAAGACAAAATCAATTGATCATAAAGAAGCAATGCATTTTATGAAATGTAACTAAGAGAAACAAAATGCAAATGCAATCATGACCAACAAAGTGATTTAACTAATAAAGAGTAGGTTGGTCAATGAGGTTCAAGACCCTAAGGTTTGTCTAGGTAAATAACTTTAGGAATCCACCTAAGGTCTTGGGAGGGTTGAACTTTGAGATCTATCTTGGAATTCTCACCAACTAAAGGAGATTTAACTTGATAAATTTTCAATTTGAACTTATCACCATGATATTTAGATTTTACTAAATTTGGCTTAAAATGGTGATTAGTCTTTTGATGTTGGTGAGTTTTCTTCTTAGGGGATTGTTTCACTTTTCTTTTCTTCTTATTTTCTCCCTTTCTTTGACTTTTGAAATTTAGATTTAACTTAGTAATTTTCTTCAAAAGTTCTTTCATGTTTTGACTTAAGGGAGGTAGGTTAAGAAGCTTTTTGTTAATAGATTCTTTTAAACTTGATTTGACTTGTTTAACCTTTTTAGAATCTATTTTTGGAGACTCCTTGTTAATTGGTTTAACTTGTTTAAGCTTTATGGAGTCTTCCTTTGTTTTTAGTGTCTTACCCTTCAAGTTTGATTTTACTTTCTTGAGTTCAAAGATGTGTTTAGACACATAGCTTCTTTTCCTTAGTTTGCACTCAAATGTAAAATGCCCTTCAATGCCACAATAATTACATTTTGATTTGGGCAAGGGAGGAAGAGTGCTAGAGAAAGAGGACTCACCTTTCACAAAAGTGTTGGTGAATTTAGGGTCATGAGACATATTCCTATTGAATCCAATACCCGTCCTATCTCCATGAGGTTTACCCATTTTAAATAATTTTTCAAGTCTATCTTCACTTTGGGTAACCTTGCACTCATACTTTTGTTTATACTCTTCAAGTTGAGTGACTTGGGTTTTAAGGGTTGAATTTTTATTTTTAACTTTTGTTAGTTCATTTTCAATTCCCTTAAAATTGTTTAGCTCTTCATAGGCAAGTTTTAACTTAGAATTAAGCTCATTAACAACATTTGATCCAAGTTCTAAAGTTTTTAAATTACTTTGAGCATTAGACAAATTTTCATTGGAAATTGTCAACTTGGATTTTAAAAAGTTAATGTTTTCATCTTGTCTTTTAATTGTATCTCTTAGGTTCAAATTTTCAATTTTAAGCTCATCACAATTTATCTTAATCTCATTTAATTCATCTTGAGCATTAGATAAATTTTCCTTAGAGATAGTCAATTTAGATTCAAGATTGTTAGAGTCTTTACCTTGCCTTTGTAATTGATCTCTTAGCTTTAAATTTTCCTTATTGACATTTTCATAACCCATCTTTAATTCTTTTAGTTCATCTTGAATGTTGGATAGGTTATTTAAAGAGATCATGAACTTAGACTCTACACAATTTATTACTTCTTCTTTCTCTCTAAGTTCATCTTTTGAAGAAGCTAATTCTTTGCTTAGATTTTTAGATTCTTCTCTTAAACTTTTGTTTTTCTTCTCAAGCTTTAAGGATACTTCATATAATTCTTCAAAGGCTTGTTGAAGATCTTCTTCATTATATTCTTCTTCTTCATTTAGTTTACATTGAGATTCTTTTAATTGAATGTTTGAATCTCTAATAGATGGAAGAATGGTAAGTCTAGGAGAATCTACAAAATCTAGCATAGTGGAGTCCATTCTAATGATTTTCAAATAAGCACAACTCTAGGGTTTTAACTCTAGGTTTTTACACCTAATCAAGAGTTCCAAACACTTGATCCTAAGGGATTAGAGCACTTGGCTCTGATACCAATTGAAAGTCCACGAGGATCCTAACCCTAGAGGGGGGGGTGAATAGGGTGAGCTACAACTATGACCAATTTAAACCAATTTTAATTTCTTAACTTAAACTAGTCACAAGTGATGATTAACAATCAAAATGCGGAAGCTAAACAAACTCAATCACCACATAGCATGCACCACAACACCAATGTTTATAGTGGTTCGGCCTCAATGCCTACATCCACTACCGGCTTGTGAATCCAATCACCCCACCGGATTTCCACTATTTATGCTTTTAACTAGGCTAAGCAATAACCCTTACAAAATGCTTTTCAAAGGCTAAGCAATAACCCTACAAGATGCTTTTCAAAGGCTAAGCAATAACCTTACAAGATGCTTTTCAAAGGCTAAGCAATAACCTTACAAGATGCTTTTCAAAGGCTAAGCAATAACCTTTACAAAGTTGATTTCTCAAAGAAGGTGTCTTTCCAAAAGATCACTCTAAGAGATTACAATTTAAGCTCATATGAAATTGCCTCTTGAATAGGCTAATATGAAAGTTTAATACAAATTACAAACATACACTTAAAACAAGCTAAAGTGTGTGCACAAGTGTATGAGTGTGTTTCTTCAATCAATCTTAACAAAGAAGCTCTTAAATGAATGCATGATGCATTTTAAAATCAAAGCTTATAAAATGATGATTGAAGAGAAAACTAATCACATGTGAAATTCAAACAACTTTAATAAATGAACTAAACAAGTTGTATGAATGTAAAAGTCTAAGAAAGCATGTGATTTAGTTAAGAGAGTTTGCAAACTAATCTAATTTACCAAGGAAGATATTGAGTTTGCAAAACAACTCTTTATAGGCTTGAAATCATGCATAAATGAAAATACCAAGGATTTGAACATGCATGAATTTCATTTGAATGGAAATCAAAATAACTTAGAAGATGTACCTTTTAAATACTCATGAGTTTGATTTCCAAATAGCCCTCTAGCCTTTCCAACTTCTTCCCCTTTCTTTGGCTCCAAAATGCTCTCAAAAGTTCATAGTTCAAGCCTTGAAAAAGGTTGGAAATGAATGGACTTTATAGCCAAAAAGTTGCCAACGGCTAGTTCTCGGTCAACCTAGACACAGGTCTCGGTCGACCGAGAAAGCACAACGGTCATATTTCTGACTGTTGGCCTAAAACAGTTCAAAAACTGTCCATTTGCCCTGCAGTGTTCTCGGTCGACCGAGACACAGGGCTCGGTCGACCGACGACACTGTCGGGCGAGTCCCTGGGCCAAAATTCCAACTTTTTCCATTTTCAAAGTTTTTCTTTGGTGGATCTTTTGGCCACTAAATCAAGCTTAAATAACATGTTTTAAGGTATTCTAAGATGTTTAAAAACATGAGAAACACAAAGCCTAAAATGATTCACAAGATTAAAACCAAAGGCTAGCTTGATTTGAATACAACTCTTTTCAAATGAAATTGCATACAAAATGATTCTTTTTGTGAAGAATGTATGCAAGACTTAAACCTAAATACACAAGATGATTTTCCAAATGTAGTGCACAAGGAAATAGGTTTTCAAAAGAGTTTTGGGTTCTAAAACTAATGCATCCAAGATTCGAACCAAAACATGCATAAACCAAAAACTTTTCCAAAACTAAAAACCAATGCATGTATAAAACAAGATTTCAAGATATTTTAAATCAATGCATGTGTGTGAATTCAAATGATGCCAATATGCAAATGCATCCACCAAATTGCAAAAACAAAATACCTAACACGAGGCGCATAGGTTGTGTTTTCGTACAAAACTACCGTACGACCCGCACGAAGTTCGTGTTTTTGCCATTAGAAACACTGAACTCCCCGAAAGTGGTTTCCAAACCCATGATTCGTCTGAAACCCTTTCTGAACCGAATAGTAGCTCGAAATAACCTAAAAAGAGCATCTCAACCCAGAATCCCTTCAAATGGATTTCAAGGCGTAAGACAAGACAAGGACACCCGAAACCCCTTTTAGAGTTAAATGCGTTCCGGGTTTTTCTAGAGGGCGTCATTGGACCGAGAGTCGCATGAAACACAGTGTATAGTCATTAGTTTTCTAAAGCCGCATAATTTCTGTTTTCCTACAAAACTACCGTACGACCCGCACAAAGTTCCGGTTTTCGCCATTACAAACACTTAACTCCCCGATAGTGTTTTCCAAACCCAATTTTCGTGCGAAATCGGTTTTAAACCGAATAGTAGCTCCAAATATCCTAAAAAGCGCATCTCAACTCAGAATCCCTTGAAATGGATTTCGAGGCGTAAGACAAGACAAGGACACCCGAAACCCCTTTTAGAGTAAAATGCGGTCTCGATTTTTCCAGGGAGTGTCTTTGGACCCAGAGTCGCAAGAAACACGGTGAATAGTCAGTAGTTTCCTAAAGCCGTGTAGACTGTGTTTTCGTACAAAAGTACAGTACGTCCCACACGAAGCTCGGGTTTTCGGCTCTACGAACAGTGAATTCCACGAAGTCTATTCAAAATCCAAGATTTGCCCGAAATCCGTTTTAAGCCGAAAAGTAGCTCGAAAAAACCGAAATACTGCATCACAACCCAGAATCCCATCAATTGGGCTTCCAGGCGCGATACAGGACACGGACCCCAGAAAACCCCTTTTAGAGTAGAACGCAATCCCCGATTTTTCTAGAGGGTGTCTTTGGCTCTGAGTCGCATGAAACACAATGTACAATCAACAATTTCCTAGAGCCGCAAAGATTGTGTTTTCGTACAAAACTACCTACGACCCGCACGAAGTTCGGGTTTTCGCCATTAGATACACTGAACTCTCCGGAAGTGGTTTCCAAACCCAAGTTTCGTCCGGAACCCGTTTTAAACCGAAAAGCACCTCAAAATATCCTAAAGAGCGCATCTCAACCCAGAAACCCAACAAATTGATTTGGAGGCGTAGGACAAGTCAAGGACACCCGAAACCCCTTTTAGAGTAAAACGCGTTCCGGGTTTTTCTAGAAGTCGTCTTTCAACTGAGAGTCGCAAGAAACCCAGTGCATTGTCTATAGTTTCCTAAAGCCGCAAATTTTGTGTTTTCGTTCAAAACTACCGTACGACCCGCACGAAGTTCGGGTTTTCGCCTTTATAAACACAGAACTCCCCGAAAGTGTTTTCGAAACCCAAGTTTTGTCCGAAATCCGTTTTAAACCGAATAGTAGCTCCAAATATCCTAAAGTGCGCATCCCAACCCAGAAACCCAACAAACTGATTTCGAGGCGCATAGGTTGTGTTTTCGTACAAAACTACCGTACGACCCGCACGAAGTTTCTGGTTTTTGCCATTAGAAACACTGAACTCCCCGAAAGTGGTTTCCAAACACATGATTCATCTGACACCCATTCTAAACCGAATAGTAGCTCGAAATAACCTAAAAAGAGCATCTAAACCCAGAATCCCTTCAAATGGATTTCAAGGCGTAAGACAAGACAAGGACAACCGAAACCCCTTTTAGAGTAAAACGCGTTCCGGGTTTTTCTAGAGTGTGTCTTTGGACCGAGAGTCGCATGAAACACAGTGTATAGTCAATAGTTTTCTAAAGCCGCATAATTTCTGTTTTCGTACAAAACTACCGTAAAACCCGCACGAAGTTCGGGTTTTCGCCATTACAAACACTGAACTCCCCGATAGTGTTTTCCAAACCCAATTTTCGTCCGAAATCTGTTTTAAACCGAATGGTAGCTCCAAATATCTTAAAAAGCGCATCTCAACCCAGAATCCCTTGAAATGGATTTCGAGGCGTAAGACAAGACAAGGACACCCGTAACCCCTTTTAGAGTAAAACTCGGTCTCGATTTTTCCAGGGAGTGTCTTTGGACCCAGAGTCGCAAGAAACACGGTGAATAGTCAATAGTTTCCTAAAGCCGCGTAGACTGTGTTTTCTTACAAAAGTTCAGTACGTCCCACACGAAGCTCGGGTTTTCGGCTCTACAAACAGTGAACTCCACGAAGTCTATTCAAAATCCAAGATTCGCCCGAAATCCGTTTTAAGCCGAAAAGTAGCTCGAAAAAACCTAAATAGTGCATCTCAACCCAGAATCCCATCAATTGGGCTTCCAGGCGCGATACAGGACACGGACACCCGAAAACTGCTTTTAGAGTAGAACGCAATCCTCGATTTTCTAGAGGGTGTCTTTGGCTCTGAGTCGCATGAAACACAGTGTACAGTTAACAATTTCCTAGAGCTGCAAAGGTTGTGTTTTCGTACAAAACTACCTACGACCCGCACGAAGTTCGGGTTTTCGCCATTAGAAACACTGAACTCTCTAGAAGTGGTTTCCAAACCCAAGTTTCGTCTGGAACCCGTTTTAAACCGAAAAGCAGCTCAAAATATCCTAAAGGGCGCATCTCAACCCAGAAACCCAACAAATTGATTTGGAGGATTAGGACAAGACAAGGACACCTAAAACCCCTTTTAGAGTAAAATGCGTTCTGGGTTTTTCTAGAAGGTGTCTTTCAACTGAGAGTCGCAAGAAACACAGTGCATCGTCAATAGTTTCCTAAAGCCGCAAATTTTGTGTTTTCGTTCAAAACTACCGTACGACCCGCACGAAGTTCGGGTTTTCGCCTTTACAAACACAGAACTCCCCGAAAGTGTTTTCAAACCCCAAGTTTCGTCCGAAATCCCTTTTAAACCGAATAGTAGCTCCAAATTTCCGAAAGGGCGCATCTCAACCCAGAAACCCAACAAACTGATCTCGAGGCGCATAGGTTGTGTTTTCGTACAAAACTACCGTTCGACCCGCACGAAGTTCGGGTTTTTGCCATTAGAAACACTGAACTCCCCGAAAGTGGTTTCCAAACCCAAGATTCGTCTGAAACCCGTTCTAAACCGAATTGTAGCTCGAAATAACCTAAAAAGAGCATCTCAACCCAGAGTCCCTTCAAATGGATTTCAAGGCGTAAGTCAAGACAAGGACACCCGAAACCCCTTTTAGTGCAAAACTCGTTCCGGCTTTTTCTAGAAGGTGTCTTTCCACTGAGAGTCGCAAGAAACACAGTGCATGGTCAAGAGCTTCCTAAAGCCGCAAAACTTGTGTTTTCGTACAAAAATACCGTACGACCTGCACAAAGTTCTGGTTTTCGCCTTTACAGACACAGACTCCCCGGAAGTGTTTTCCAAACCCAAGTTTCGTCTGGAACCCGTTTTAAACCGAAAAGCAGCTCCAAATATCCTAAAGAGCGCATCTCAACCCAGAAACCCAACAAATTGATTTGGAGGCGTAGCACAAGTCAAGGACACCCGAAACCCCTTTTAGAGTAAAACGGGTTCTGGGTTTTTCTAGAAGGCGTCTTTCAACTGAGAGTCGCAAGAAACACAGTGCATAGTGAATAGTTTCCTAAAGCCGCAAATTTTGTGTTTTCGTTCAAAACTACCGTACGACCCGCACGAAGTTCGGGTTTTCGCCTTTACAAACACAGAACTCCCCGAAAGTGTTTTCGAAACCCAAGATTCGTCCGAAATCCATTTTCAACCGAGTAGTAGCTCCAAATATCGTAAAGGGCGCATCTCAACCCAGAAACCCAACATACTGATTTCGAGGCGCATAGGTTTTGTTTTCGTACAAAACTACCGTACGACCCGCACGAAGTTCGTGTTTTTGCCATTAGAAACATTGAACTCCCCGAAAGTGGTTTCCAAACCCATGATTCGTCTGAAACCTGTTCTAAACCGAATAGTAGCTCGAAATAACCTAAAAAGAGCATCTCAACCCAGAATCCCTTCAAATGGATTTCAAGGCGTAATACCAGACAAGGACACCCGAAACCCCTTTTAGAGTTAAACGCGTTCCGGGTTTTTCTAGAGGGCGTCTTTGGACCGAGAGTCGCATGAAACACAGTGTATAGTCAATAGTTTTCTAAAGCCGCATAATTCCTGTTTTCCTACAAAACTACCGTACGCCCGCACGAAGTTCAGGTTTTCGCCATTACAAACACTGAACTCCCCGATAGTGTTTTTCAAACCCAATTTTCGTCCGAAATCGGTTTTAAACCGAATAGTAGCTCCAAATATCCTAAAATGCGCATCTCAACCCAGAATCCCTTGAAATGGATTTCGAGGCGTAAGACAAGAAAAGGACACCCGAAACCCCTTTTAGAGTAAAACGCGGTGTCGATTTTTCTAGGGAGTGTCTTTGGACCCAGAGTCGCAAGAAACACGGTGAATAGTCAATATTTTCCTAAAGCCGCGTAGACTGTGTTTTCGTACAAAAGTACAGTACGTCCCACACGAAGCTCGGTTTTTCAGCTCTACAAACAGTGAACTCCACGAAGTCTATTCAAAATCCAAGATTCGCCCGAAATCCATTTTAAGCCGAAAAGTAGCTCGAAAAAACCTAAATCCTCTCAACCTAGAATCCCATCAATTGGGCTTCGAGGCGCGATACAGGACACGGACACCCGAAAACCCCTTTTAGAGTAGAACGCAATCCCCGATTTTTCTAGAGGGTGTCTTTGGCTCTGAGTCGCATGGAACACAGTGTACAGTCAACAATTTCCTAGAGCCACAAAGATTGTGTTTTCGTACAATAATACCTACGACCCGCACGAAGTTCGGGTTTTTGCCATTAGAAACACTGAACTCTCCGGAAGTGGCTTCCAAACCCGAGTTTCGTCCGGAACCCGTTTTAAACCGAAAAGCAGCTCAAAATATCCTAAAGAGCGCATCTCAACCCAGAAACCCAACAAAATTGATTTGGAGGCGTAAGACAAGACAAGGACACCCGAAACCCCTTTTAGAGTTAAACGCGTTCCGGGTTTTTCTAGAGGGCGTCATTGGACCGAGAGTCGCATGAAACACAGTGTATAGTCATTAGTTTTCTAAAGCCGCATAATTTCTGTTTTCCTACAAAACTACCGTACGACCCGCACAAAGTTCCGGTTTTCGCCATTACAAACACTGAACTCCCCGATAGTGTTTTCCAAACCCAATTTTCGTCCGAAATTGGTTTTAAACCGAATAGTAGCTCCAAGTATCCTAAAAAGCGCATCTCAACCCAGAATCCCTTGAAATGGATTTCGAGGCGTAAGACAAGACAAGGACACCCGAAACCCCTTTTAGAGTAAAACACGGTCTCGATTTTTCCAGGGAGTGTCTTTGGACCCAGAGTCGCAAGAAACACGGTGAATAGTCAATAGTTTTCTAAAGCCGCGTAGACTGTGTTTTCGTACAAAAGTACAGTACGTCCCACACGAAGTCTATTCAAAATCCAAGATTCGCCCGAAATCCGTTTTAAGCCGAAAAGTAGCTCGAAAAAACTTAAATAGTGCATCTCAACCCAGAATCCCATCAATTGGGCTTCCAGGCGCGATACAGGACACGGACACCTGAAAACCCCTTTTAGAGTAGAACGCAATCCCCGATTTTTCTAGAGGGTGTCTTTGGCTCTGAGTCGCATGAAACACAGTGTACAGTCAACAATTTCCTAGAGCCGCAAAGATTGTGTTTTCGTACAAAACTACCTACGACCCGCACGAAGTTCGGGTTTTCGCCATTAGAAACACTGAACTCTCCAGAAGTGGTTTCCAAAGCCAAGATTCGTTCGGAACCCGTTTTAAACCGAAAAGCAGCTCAAAATATCCTAAAGAGCGCATCTCAACCTAGAAACCCAACAAATTGATTTGGAGGCGTAGGACAAGTCAAGGACACCCGAAACCCCTTTTAGAGTAAACGCGTTCCGGGTTTTTCTAGAATGTGTCTTTCCACTGAGAGTCGTAAGAAACACAGTGCATGGTCAATAGCTTCCTAAAGCCGCAAAACTTGTGTTTTCGTACAAAACTACCGTACGACCCGCACAAAGTTCGGGTTTTTTCCATTAGAAACACTGAACTCCCCGAAAGTGGTTTCCAAACCCATGATTCGTCTGAAACCCGTTCTAAACCGAATAGTAGCTCGAAATAACCTAAAAAGAGCATCTCAACCCAGAATCCCTTCAAATGGATTTCAAGGCGTAAGACAAGACATGGACGCCCGAACCCCCTTTTAGAGTAAAACGCGTACGGGTTTTTCTAGAGGGCATCTTTGGACCGAGAGTCGCATTAAAAACACAGTGTATAGTCAATAGTTTTCTAAAGCCGCATAATTTCTGTTTTCGTACAAAACTACCGCACGACCCGCACGAAGTTCGGGTTTTCGCCATTACAAACACTGAACTCCCCGATAGTGTTTTCCAAACCCAATTTTCGTCCGAAATCGGTTTTAAACCGAATAGTAGCTCCAAGTATCCTAAACAGCGCATCTCAACCCAGAATCCCTTGAAATGGATTTCGAGGCATAAGACAAGACAAGGACACCCGAAACCCCTTTTAGAGTAAAACGCGGTCGCGATTTTTCCAGGGAGTGTCTTTGGACCCAGAGTCGCAAAAAACACGGTGAATAGTCAATAGTTTTCCAAAGCCGCGTAGACTGTGTTTTCGTACAAAAGTACAGTACGTCCCACATGAAGTCTATTCAAAATCCAAGATTCGCCCGAACTCCGTTTTAAGCCGAAAAGTAGCTCGAAAAAACTTAAATAGTGCATCTCAACCCAGAATCCCATCAATTGGGCTTCCAGGCGCGATACAGGACACGGACACCCGAAAACCCCTTTTAGAGTAGAACGCAATCCCCGATTTTTCTAGAGGGTGTCTTTGGCTCTGAGTCGCATGAAACACAGTGTACAGTCAACAATTTCCTAGAGCCGCAAAGATTGTGTTTTCGTACAAAACTACCTACGACCCGCACGAAGTTCGGGTTTTCGCCATTAGAAACACTGAACTCTCCGGAAGTGGTTTCCAAAGCCAAGATTTGTTCGGAACCCGTTTTAAACCGAAAAGCAGCTCAAAATATCCTAAAGAGCGCATCTCAACCCAGAAACCCAACAAATTGATTTGGAGGCGTAGGACAAGACAAGGACACCTAAAACCCCTTTTAGAGTAAAACGCGTTCCGCGTTTTTCTAGAAGGAGTCTTTCAACTGAGAGTCGCAAGAAACACAGTGCATCGTCAATAGTTTCCTAAAGCCGCAAATTTTTTGTTTTCGTTCAAAACTACCGTAAGACCCGCACGAAGTTCGGGTTTTCGCCTTTACAAAGACAGAACTCCCCGAAAGTGTTTTCAAACCCCAAGTTTCGTCCGAAATCCATTTTAAACCGAATAGTAGCTCCAAATATCCTAAAGGGCGCATCTCAACCCAGAAACCCAACAAACTGATTTCGAGGCGCATAGGTTGTGTTTTCGTACAAAACTACCGTACGACCCGCACGAATTTCGGGTTTTTTCCATTAGAAACACTGAACTCCCCGGAAGTGTTTTCCAAACACAAGTTTCGTCCGGAACCCGTTTTAAACCGAAAAGCAGATCCAAATATCCTAAAGAGCGCTTCTCAACCCAGAAACCCAACAAATTGATTTGGAGGCGTAGGACAAGTCAAGGACATCCGAAACCCCTTTTTGAGTAAAACGCGTTCCGGGTTTTTCTAGAAGGTGTCTTTCCACTGAGAGTCGCAAGAAACACAGTGCATGGTCAAGAGCTTCCTAAAGCCGCAAAACTTGTGTTTTCGTACAAAAATATCGTACGACCCGCACGAAGTTCGGGTTTTCGCCTTTACAGACACAGACTCCCCGGAAGTGTTTTCCAAACCCAAGTTTCGTCCGGAACCCGTTTTAAACCGAAAAGCAGCTCCAAATATCCTAAAGAGCGCATCTCAAACTAGAAACCCAACAAATTGATTTGGAGGCGTAGGACAAGACAAGGACACCCGAAACCCCTTTTAGAGTAAAACGCGTTCTGGGTTTTTCTAGAAGGTGACTTTCCACTGAGAGTCGCAAGAAACACAGTGCATGGTCAAGAGCTTCCTAAAGCCGCAAAACTTGTGTTTTCGTACAAAAATACCGTACGACCCGCACGAAGTTCGGGTTTTCGCCTTTACAGACACAGACTCCCCGGAAGTGTTTTCCAAACACAAGTTTAGTCCGGAAACCGTATTAAACCGAAAAGCAGCTCAAAATATCCTAAAGAGCGCATCTCAACCAGGAAACCCAACAAATTGATTTGGAGGCGTAGGACAAGTGAAGGACACCCGAAACACCTTCTAGAGTAAAACGCGTTCTGGGTTTTTCTAGAAGGTGTCTTTCAACTGAGAGTCGCAAGAAACACAGTGCAAAGTCAATAGTTTCCTAAAGCCGCAAATTTTGTGTTTTCGTTCAAAACTACCGTACGACCCGCACGAAGTTCGGGTTTTCGCCTTCACAAACACAGAACTCCCCGAAAGTGTTTTCAAAACTCAAGTTTCGTCCGAAATCCGTTTTAAACCGAATAGTAGCTCCAAATATCCTAAAGGGCGCATCTCAACCCAGAAACCCAACAAACTGATTTCGAGGCGCATAGGTTGTGTTTTCGTATAAAACTACCGTACGACCCGCACGAAGTTCGGGTTTTTGCCATTAGAAACACTGAACTCCCCGGAAGTGTTTTCCAAGCCCAAGTTTCGTCCGGAACCCGTTTTAAACCGAAAAGCAGCTCCAAATATCCTAAAGAGCGCATCTCAACCCAGAAACCCAACAAATTGATTTGGAGGCGTAGGACAAGTCAAGGACACCCGAAACCCCTTTTAGAGTGAAACGCGTTCTGGGTTTTTCTAGAAGGTTTCTTTCAACTGAGAGTCGCAAGAAACACAGTGCATAGTCAATAGTTTCCTAACGCCGCAAATTTTGTGTTTTCGTTCAAAACTACCGTACGAAGTTCGGGTTTTCGCCTTTACAAACACAGAACTCCCCGAAAGTGTTTTCGAAACCCAAGTTTCGTCCGAAATCCGTTTTCAACCGAGTAGTAGCTACAAATATCGTAAAGGGCGCATCTCAACCCAGAAACCCAACAAACTGATTTCGAGGCGCATAGGTTGTGTTTTCGTACAAAACTACCGTACGACCCGCACGAAGTTCGTGCTTTTGCCATTAGAAACACTGAACTCCCCGAAAGTGGTTTCCAAACCCATGATTCGTCTGAAACCCGTTCTAAACCGAATAGTAGATCGAAATAACCTAAAAAGAGCATCTCAACCCAGAATCCTTACAAATGGATTTCAAGGTATAAGACAAGACAAGGACACCCGAAACCCCTTTTAGAGTTAAATGCGTTCCGGGTTTTTCTAGAGGGCGTCTTTGGACCGAGAGTCGCATGAAACACAGTGTATAATCAATAGTTTTTTAAAGCCGCATAATTTCTGTTTTCCATCAAAACTACCGTACGACCCGCACGAAGTTCGGGTTTTCGCCATTCCAAACACTGAACTCCCCGATAGTGTTTTCCAAACCCAATTTTCGTCCGAAATCGGTTTTAAACCGAATACTAGCTCCAAATATCCTAAAAAGCGCATCTCAACCCAGAATCCCTTGAAATGGATTTCGAGGCGTAAGACAAGACAAGGACACCCGAAACCCCATTTAGAGTAAAACGCGGTCTCGATTTTTCCAGGGAGTTTCTTTGGACCCAGAGTCGCAAGAAACACGGTGAATAGTCAATAGTTTCCTAAAGCCGCGTAGATTGTGTTTTCGTACAAAAGTACAGTACGTCCCACACGAAGCTCGGGTTTTCGGCTCTACAAACAGTGAACTCCACGAAGTCTATTCAAAATCCAAGATTCGCCCGAAATCCGTTGTAAGCCGGAAAGTAGCTCGAAAAAACCTAAATACTGCATCTCAACCCAGAATCCCATCAATTGGGCTTCGAGGCGCGGTTCAGGACAAGGACCCCCGAAAACCCCTTTTAGAGTAGAACGCAATCCCCGATTTTTCTAGAGGGTGTCTTTGGCTCTGAGTCGCATGAAACACAGTGTACAGTCAACAAATTTCCTAGAGCCGCAAAGATTGTGTTTTCGTACAAAACTACCTACGACCCGCACGAAGTTCGGGTTTTCGCCATTAGAAACACTGAACTCTCCGGAAGTGGTTTCCAAAGCCAAGATTTGTTCGGAACCCGTTTTAAACCGAAAAGCAGCTCAAAATATCCTAAAGAGCGCATCTCAACCCAGAAACCCAACAAATTGATTTGGAGGCGTAGGACAAGACAAGGACACCCGAAACCCCTTTTAGAGTAAAACGCGTTCCGGGTTTTTCTAGAAGGTGTCTTTCCACTGAGAGTCGCAAGAAACACAGTGCATGGTCAAGAGCTTCCTAAAACCGCAAAACTTGTGTTTTCGTACAAAAATACCGTACGACCCGCACGAAGTTCGGGTTTTCGCCTTTACAGACACAGACTCCCCGGAAGTGTTTTCCAAACTCAAGTTTCGTCCGGAACCCGTTTTAAACCGAAAAGCAGCTCAAAATATCCTAAAGAGCGCATCTCAACCCAGAAACCCAACAAATTGATTTGGAGGCGTAGGACAAGTCAAGGACACCCGAAACACCTTCTAGAGTAAAACGCGTTCTGGGTTTTTCTAGAAGGTGTCTTTCAACTGAGAGTCGCAAGAAACACAGTGCATAGTCAATAGTTTCCTAAAGCCGTAAATTTTGTGTTTTCGTTCAAAACTACCGTACGACCCGCACGAAGTTCGGGTTTTCGCCTTCACAAACACAGAACTCCCCGAAAGTGTTTTCAAAACCCAAGTTTCGTCCGAAATCCGTTTTAAACCGAATAGTAGCTCCAAATATCCTAAAGGGCGCATCTCAACCCAGAAACCCAACAAACTGATTTCGAGGCGCATAGGTTGTGTTTTCGTACAAAACTACCGTACGACCCGCACGAAGTTCGGGTTTTCGCCATTAGAAACACTGAACTCTCAGGAAGTGGTTTCCAAACCCAAGTTTCGTCCGGAACCCGTTTTAAACAGAAAAGCAGCTCAAAATAACCTAAAGAGCGCATCTCAACCCAGAAACCCAACAAATTGATTTGGAGGCGTAGGACAAGACAAGGACACCCGAAACCCCTTTTAGAGTAAAACGCGTTCCGGGTTTTTCTAGAGGGCGTCTTTGGACCGAGAGTCGCATGAAACACAGTGTATAGTCAATAGTTTTCTAAAGCCGCATAATTTCTGTTTTCCTACAAAAATACCGTACGACCCGCACGAAGTTCGGGATTTCGCCATTACAAACACTGAACTCCCCGATAGTGTTTTCCAAACCCAATTTTCCTGCGAAATCGGTTTTAAACCGAATAGCAGCTCCAAATATCGTAAAAAGCGCATCTCAACCCAGAATCCCTTGAAATGGATTTCGAGGCGTAAGACAAGACAAGGACACCCGAAACCCCTTTTAGAGTAAAACGCGGTCTCGATTTTTCCAGGGAGTGTCTTTGGACCCAGAGTCGCAAGAAACACGGTGAATAGTCAATAGTTTCCTAAAGCCGCGTAGATTGTGTTTTCGTACAAAAGTACAGTACGTCCCACACGAAGCTCGGGTTTTCGGCTCTACAAACAGTGAACTCCACGAAGTCTATTCAAAATCCATGATTCGCCCGAAATCCGTTTTAAGCCGAAAAGTAGCTTGAAAAAACCTAAATAGTGCATCTCAACCCAGAATCCCATCAATTGGGCTTCGAGGCGCGATACAGGAGAAGGACACCCGAAAACCCCATTTAGAGTAGAACGCAATCCCCGATTTTTCTAGAGGGTGTCTTTGGCTCTGAGTCGCATGAAACACAGTGTACAGTCAACAATTTCCTAGAGCCGCAAAGATTGTGTTTTCGTACAAAACTACCTACGACCCGCACAAAGTTCGGGTTTTCGCCATTAGAAACACTGAACTCTCCGGAAGTGGTTTCCAAACCCAAGTTTCGTCCGGAACCCGTTTTAAACCGAAAAGCAGCTCAAAATATCCTAAAGAGCGCATCTCAACCCAGAAACCCAACAAATTGATTTGGAGGCGTAGGACAAGTCAAGGACACCCGAAACCCCTATTAGAGTAAAACGCGTTCCGGGTTTTTCTAGAAGGTGTCTTTGCACTGAGAGTCGCAAGAAACGCAGTGCATGGTCAAGAGCTTCCTAAAGCGCAAAACTTTTGTTTTCGTACAAAAATACCGTACGACCGGCACGAAGTTCGAGTTTTCGCCTTTACAGACACAGACTCCCCGGAAGTGTTTTCCAAACCCAAGTTTCGTCCGGAACCCGTTTTAAACCGAAAAGCAGCTCAAAATATCCTAAAGAGCGCATCTCAACCCAGAAACCCAACAAATTGATTTGGAGGCGTAGGACAAGTCAAGGACACCCGAAACCCCTTTTAGAGTGAAACGCGTTCTGGGTTTTTCTAGAAGGTGTCTTTCAACTGAGAGTCGCAAGAAACACAGTGCATAGTCAATAGTTTCCTAATGCCGCAAATTTTGTGTTTTCGTTCAAAACTACCGTACGACCCGCACGAAGTTCCGGTTTTCGCCTTTACAAACACAGAACTCCCCGAAAGTGTTTTCAAACCCCAAGTTTCGTCCGAAATCCGTTTTAAACCGAATAGTAGCTCCAAATATCCTAAAGGGCGCATCTCAACCCAGAAACCCAACAAACTGATTTCGAGGCGCATAGGTTGTGTTTTCGTACATAACTACCGTACGACCCGCACGAAGTTCCGGTTTTTGCCATTAGAAACACTGAACTACCCGGAAGTGTTTTCCAAACCCAAGTTTCGTCCGGAACCCGTTTTAAACCGAAAAGCAGCTCCAAATATCCTAAAGAGCGCATCACAACCCAGAAACCCAACAAATTGATTTGGAGGCGTAGGACAAGTCAAGGACATCCGAAACCCCTTTTAGAGTAAAACGCGTTCCGGGTTTTTCTAGAAGGTGTCTTTCCACTGAGAGTCGCAAGAAACACAGTGCATGGTCAAGAGCTTCCTAAAGCCGCAAAACTTGTGTTTTCGTACAAAAATATCGTACGACCCGCACGAAGTTCGGGTTTTCGCCTTTACAGACACAGACTCCCCGGAAGTGTTTTCCAAACCCAAGTTTCGTCCGGAACCCGTTTTAAACCGAAAAGCAGCTCCAAATATCCTAAAGAGCGCATCTCAAAGTAGAAACCCAACAAATTGATTTGGAGGCGTAGGACAAGTGAAGGACACCCGAAACCCCTTTTAGAGTGAAACGCGTTCTGGGTTTTTCTAGAAGGTGTCTTTCAACTGAGAGTCGCAAGAAACACAGTGCATCGTCAATAGTTTCCTAAGGCCGCAAATTTTGTGTTTTCGTTCAAAACTACCGTACGACCCGCACGAAGTTCGGGTTTTCGCCTTTACAAACACAGAACTCCCCGAAAGTGTTTTCGAAACCCAAGTTTCGTCCGAAATCCGTTTTCAACCGAGTAGTAGCTACAGATATCGTAAAGGGCGCATCTCAACCCAGAAACCCAACAAACTGATTTCGAGGCGCATAGGTTGTGTTTTCGTACAAAACAACCGTACGACCCGCACGAAGTTCGTGCTTTTGCCATTAGAAACAATGAACTCCCCGAAAATGGTTTCCAAACCCATGATTCGTCTGAAACCCGTTCTAAACCGAATAGTAGCTCGAAATAACCTAAAAAGAGCATCTCAACCCAGAATCCCTTCAAATGGATTTCAAGGTATAAGAGAAGACAAGGACACCCGAAACCCCTTTTAGAGTTAAACGCGTTCTGGGTTTTTCTAGAGGGCGTCTTTGGACCGAGAGTCGCATGAAACACAGTGTATAGTCAATAGTTTTTTAAAGCCGCATAATTTCTGTTTTCCTTCAAAACTACCGTACGACCCGCACGAAGTTCGGGTTTTCGCCATTACAAACACTGAACTCCCCGATAGTGTTTTCCAAACCCAATTTTCGTGCGAAATCGGTTTTAAACCGAATAGTAGCTCCAAATATCCTAAAAAGCGCATCTCAACCCAGAATCCCTTGAAATGGATTTCGAGGCGTAAGAGAAGACAAGGACACCCGAAACCCCTTTTAGAGTAAAACGCGGTCTCGATTTTTCCAGGGAGTGTGTTTGGACCCAGAGTCGCAAGAAACACGGTGAATAGTCAATAGTTTCCTAAAGCCGCGTAGACTCTATTTTCGTACAAAAGTACAGTACGTCCCACACGAAGCTCGGGTTTTCGGCTCTACAAACAGTGAACTCGATGAAGTCTATTCAAAATCCAAGATTTGCCCGAAATCCGTTTTAAGCCGAAAAGTAGCTCGAAAAAACTAAATACTGCATCTCATCCCAGAATCCCATCAATTGGGCTTCGAGGCGCGATACAGGACACGGACACCCGAAAACCCCTTTTAGAGTAGAACGCAATCCCCGATTTTTCTAGAGGGTGTCTTTGGCTCTGAGTCGCATGAAACACAGTGTATAGTCAACAATTTTCTAGAGTCTTAAAGATTGTGTTTTCGTACAAAACTACCTACGACCCGCACGAAGTTCGGGTTTTCGCCATTAGAAACACTGAACTCTCTGGAAGTGGTTTCCAAACCCAAGTTTCGTCCGGAACCCGTTTTAAACCGAAAAACAGCTCAAAATATCTTAAAGAGCGCATCTCTGTAAAGTCCGGGGACCCGAACCCTAGAGGGGGGGTGAATAGGGTGAGCTTCTTTTATGACCAATTTTAACAATTTTAACTTCTTTAAAACAAACTAGTCACAAGTGATGATTATCAAACAAAATGCGGAAGCTTAAAGAAAACAATCACCACAAAGCAAGCACCATCACACAAGTATTTATAGTGGTTCGGCCTCAATGCCTACATCCACTACCGGCTTGTGATCCAACACCCCACCGGATTTCCACTATTTATGCTTTTCAATAGGCTAAGCAATAACCTTTACAATATGCTTTCCAAGGCTAAGCAATAACCTTTACATTGATGTTTTTCAAGGCTTAACATCAACCTATCCATTATGCTTTTATAGGCTAAGCAATAACCTCTTCAACCACAAGGTTGGTTATCTCTCTAATTTAGTGTCTTTAATACACTTGATGGAGATTCTATTTAGCTCATTACAATGCCTCTTAAATAGGCGGATATGGAAGTGAAAATCTAATACACACTCACACTATGAATGCAAAGATGAAAGTATATGAAGTGTGTGTGTGTGGTCCTCAATCATTTTGAAAATGAAAGCTCATAAAGTATGCCTAAGGCTTTTGAAAGTTTTAGCTCAAAAATATTTATGATTGAGGAAGAATGCAATCACATGTTAAAAGTAACAACTTGTTAATGATGTCAAAGATACACAAGTTGTATGAAATGGATTAGCTCTAAACATGTGATGCATAGGGATGTCAATCAAATCAACATGAAGCTCAAAACATAAAAATAGATTAGATTGAAATTAGGGGACAAATCATATGTAATTATAAGGACAACTTGAAAATGATTTACCAATCAAAGTAAGGCAAGTTGTGAAACTTTAAAACAATAATACACATATGATTTGTAATGATGTTGGATCCAAAACATAAGATACATTTGAGAGAGATTTTCTTATGATGGAAAAACAACAACCAATGATTCAACAAAGTATATGAATCATGTTACATATTTCATTAACATGATCTACTTAGATTTACCAAAGATAAAGTACTACTTTGATGAATCAATGGTGATGTATCCAAAACAATAGATCTATTCAAAATATAACACATGCTAAGGATACAACATATCATAGGTTAACATGTTACAAGATTTACCAATGATAAAACAAAACATGAAAACATATGATTTGTAAAGAAGTTGAATCCAAAACATAAGATACTTTTGAAAGTGATTTTCTTATGATGGAAAACAACAACCAAAGATTCGACCAAGTATATGGATCATGTTACATATGATTTCAAAGGTTCTTTCATTAACATGATCTACTTAGATTTACCAAAGTTAAGTACTACTTGGATTGAATCATATGGTGTTGTATCCAAAACAATAAATCAACTCAAAACATAAAATATGTTAAGGACACAACACAAACATAGTTTAACATGCTAGAAATGATTTACCAAAAATAAAACAAAAGCATGAAAACATATGATTAAGGAAGGAAGAGCCTACTTGGTGGTTTAACTTCATTAATCCAAGCTTTAGCTTTCCTAATCATCCCCTTCATCCCTTGGTTCTTTTCCCTATTGATATGCCTCAAATCCTCTCAAGGAGGGGTTAAAAATTCCCAACTTTTGGCAAGGGAAAGAACTCATATTTATAGCAAAAAGTTGCCAACGGCTAGTCCTCGGTCGACCGGCACACAGGCCTCGGTCGACCGGGACCACACAACGGTCAAATTTCTGACCGTTGGGCGCCAGGGTAACTTTCTGCCTTGCAGTGTTCCCGGTCGACCGGGACCTCTGCGCCGGTCGACCGGCGACACTGCCGGGGCCCCAAATTTCCATTTTTGCAATATCAAAGTATTTCTTTGTGGAACTATTTGGGCCACTAAATCAAGCTTGAAAAACATGTTTTAAAGATTCTAATGGTTTTTAAAACATGAACATAAAAAGCCTAAAAAGATTCAAAACTTTTAAAACAAAGGCTTGCTTGATTTCTTGAAAACTCTTTCTTAAAACAAATGCATCCAAGATAAAAATACAAATCATACATAGATCAATACTTTTACAAATCTTAATAGCAATGCATGAATAAAACAAGATTTCAAGTTTATTTAAAACCAATGCAAGTGTGTAAATCAAATGATGCTTGAATGATAATGCATCCATCAAATTGCAATCTATAAAAACCCTAACAATCTCAACCCAGAAACCCAACAAATTGATTTGGAGGCGTAGGACAAGTCAAGGACACCCGAAACGCCTTTTAGAGTAAAACACGTTCCGGGTTTTTCTAGAAGGTGTCTTTCCACTGAGAGTCGCAAGAAACACAGTGCATGGTCAAGAGCTTCCTAAAGCCGCAAAACTTGTGTTTTCGTACAAAAATATCGTACGACCCGCACGAAGTTCGGGTTTTCGCCTTTACAGACACAGACTCCCCGGAAGTGTTTTTCAAACCCAGGTTTCGTTCGGAACCCGTTTTAAACCGAAAAGCAGCTCAAAATATCCTAAAGAGGGCATCTCAACCCAGAAACCCAACAAATTGATTTGGAGGCGTAGGACAAGTCAAGGACATCCGAAACCCCTTTTAGAGTAAAACGCGTTCCGGGTTTTTCTAGAAGGTGTCTTTCCATTGAGAGTCGCAAGAAACACAGTGCATGGTCAAGAGCTTCCTAAAGCCGCAAAACTTGTGTTTTCGTACAAAAATACCGTACGACCCGCACGAAGTACGGGTTTTCGCCTTTACAGACACAGACTCCCCGGAAGTGTTTTCCAAACCCAAGTTTCGTCTGGAACCCGTATTAAACCGAAAAGCAGCTCCAAATATCCTAAAGAGCGCATCTCAACCCAGAAACCCAACAAATTGATTTGGAGGCGTAGGACAAGTCAAGGACATCCGAAACCCCTTTTAGAGTAAAACGCGTTCCGGGTTTTTCTAGAAGGTGTCTTTCCACTGAGAGTCGAAAGAAACACAGTGCATGGTCAAGAGTTTCCTAAAGCCGCAAAACTTGTGTTTTCGTACAAAAATATCGTACGACCCGCACGAAGTTCGGGTTTTCGCCTTTAGAGACACAGACTCCCCGGAAGTGTTTTCCAAACCCAAGTTTCGTCTGGAACCCGTTTTAAACCGAAAAGCAGCTCCAAATATCCTGAAGAGCGCATCTCAACCTAGAAACCCAACAAATTGATTTGGAGGCATAGGACAAGTCAAGGACACCCGAAACCCCTTTTAGAGTGAAACGCGTTCTGGGTTTTTCTAGAAGGTGTCTTTCAACTGAGAGTCGCAAGAAACACAGTGCATAGTCAATAGTTTCCTAATGCCGCAAATTTTGTGTTTTCGTTCAAAACTACCGTACGACCCGCACGAAGTTCCGGTTTTCGCCTTTACAAACACAGAACTCCCCGAAAGTGTTTTCGAAACCCAAGTTTCGCCCGAAATCCGTTTTCAACCGAGTAGTAGCTCCAAATATGGTAAAGGGCGCATCTCAACCCAGAAACCCAACAAACTGATTTCGAGGCGCATAGGTTGTGTTTTCGTACAAAACTACCGTACGACCCGCACGAAGTTCGTGTTTTTGCCATTAGAAACACTGAACTCCCCGAAAGTGGTTTCCAAACCCAATTTTCGTGCGAAATCGGTTTTAAACCGAATAGTAGCTCCAAATATCCTAAAAGGCGCATCTCAACCCAGAATCCCTTGAAATGGATTTCGAGGCGTAAGACAAGACAAGGACACCCGAAACCCCTTTTAGAGTAAAACGCGGTCTCTATTTTTCCAGGGAGTGTCTTTGGACCCAGAGTCGCAAGAAACACGGTGAATAGTCAATAGTTTCCTAAAGCCGCGTAGACTGTGTTTTCGTACAAAAGTACAGTACGTCCCACACGAAGTCTATTCAAAATCCAAGATTTGCCCGAAATCCGTTTTAAGCCGAAAAGTAGCTCGAAAAAACCGAAATACTGCATCTCAACCCAGAATCCCATCAATTGGGCTTCCAGGCGCGATACAGGACACGAACCCCAGAAAACCCCTTTTAGAGTAGAACGTAATCCCCGATTTTTCTAGAGGGTGTCTTTGGCTCTGAGTCGCATGAAACACAATGTACAGTCAACAATTTCATAGAGCCGCAAAGATTGTGTTTTCGTACAAAACTACCTACGACCCGCACGAAGTTCGGGTTTTCGCCATTAGAAACACTGAACTCTCCGGAAGTGGTTTCCAAACCCAAGTTTCGTCCGGAACCCGTTTTAAACCGAAAAGCAGCTCAAAATATCCTAAAGAGCGCATCTCAACCCAAAAACCCAACAAATTGATTTGGAGTCGTAGGACAAGTCAAGGACACCCGAAACCCCTTTTAGAGTAAAACGCGTTCCGGGTTTTTCTAGAAGGTGTCTTTCCACTGAGAGTCGCAAGAAACACAGTGCATGGTCAAGAGCTTCCTATAGCCGTAAAACTTGTGTTTTCGTACAAAAATACCGTACGACCCGCACGAAGTTCGGGTTTTCGCCTTTACAGACACAGACTCCCCGAAAGTGTTTTCGAAACCCAAGTTTCGTCCGGAACCCGTTTTAAACCGAAAAGAAGCTCAAAATATCCTAAAGAGCGCATATAAACCCAGAAACCCAACAAATTGATTTGGAGGCGTAGCACAAGTCAAGGACACCCGAAACCCCTTTTAGAGTAAAACGGGTTCTGGGTTTTTCTAGAAGGCGTCTTTCAACTGAGAGTCGCAAGAAACATAGTGCATAGTCAATAGTTTCCTAAAGCCGCAAATTTTGTGTTTTCTTTCAAAACTACCGTACGAACCGCACGAAGTTCGGGTTTTCGCCTTTACTAACACAGAACTCCCCGAAAGTGTTTTCGAAACCCAAGTTTCGTCCGAAATCCATTTTCAACCGAGTAGTAGCTCCAAATATCGTAAAGGGCGCATCTCAACCCAGAAACCCAACAAACTGATTTCGAGGCGCATAGGTTTTGTTTTCGTACAAAACTACCGTACGACCCGCACGAGGTTCGTGTTTTTGCCATTAGAAACATTGAACTCCCCGAAAGTGGTTTCCAAACCCATGATTTGTCTGAAACCCGTTCTGAACCGAATAGTAGCTCGAAATAACCTAAAAAGAGCATCTCAACCCAGAATCCCTTCAAATGGATTTCAAGGCGTAAGACCAGACAAGGACAACCGAAACCCCTTTTAGAGTTAAACGCATTCCGGGTTTTTCAAGAGGGCGTCTTTGGACCGAGAGTCGCATGAAACACAGTGTATAGTCAATAGTTTTCTAAAGCCGCATAATTTCTGTTTTCCTACAAAACCGAATAGTAGCTCTAAATATCCTAAAAAGCGCATCTCAACCCAGAATCCCTTGAAATGGATTTCGAGGCGTAAGACAAGACAAGGACACCCGAAACCCCTTTTAGAGTAAAACGCGGTGTCGATTTTTCCAGGGAGTGTCTTTGGACCCAGAGTCGCAAGAAACACGGTGAATAGTCAATACTTTCCTAAAGCCGCGTAGACTGTGTTTTCGTACAAAAGTACAGTACGTCCCACACGAAGCTCGGGTTTTCGGCTCTACAAACAGTGAACTCCACGAAGTTTATTCAAAATCCAAGTTTCGCCCGAAATACGTTTTAAGCCGAAAAGTAGCTCGAAAAAACCTAAATACTGCATCTCAACCTAGAATCCCATCAATTGGGCTTCCAGGCGCGATACAGGACACGGACACCCGAAAACCCCTTTTAGAGTAGAACGCAATCCCCGATTTTTCTAGAGGGTGTCTTTGGCTCTGAGTCGCATGAAACACAGTGTACAGTCAACAATTTCCTAGAGCCGCAAAGATTTTGTTTTCGTACAAAACTACCTACGACCCGCACGAAGTTCGGGTTTTCGCCATTAGAAACACTGAACTCTCCGGAAGTGGTTTCCAAACCCAAGTTTCGTCCGGAACCCGTTTTAAACCGAAAAGCAGCTCAAAATATCGTAAAGGGCGCATCTCAACCCAGAAACCCAACAAACTGATTTCGAGGTGAAAGTCCACGAGGATCCTAACCCTAGAGGGGGGGGTGAATAGGGTGAGCTACAACTATGACCAATTTAAACCAATTTTAATTTCTTAACTTAAACTAGTCACAAGTGATGATTATCAATCAAAATGCGGAAGCTAAACAAACTCAATCACCACATAGCATGCACCACAACACCAATGTTTATAGTGGTTCGGCCTCAATGCCTACATCCACTACCGGCTTGTGAATCCAATCACCCCACCGGATTTCCACTATTTATGCTTTTAACTAGGCTAAGCAATAACCCTTACAAAATGCTTTTCAAAGGCTAAGCAATAACCCTACAAGATGCTTTTCAAAGGCTAAGCAATAACCTTACAAGATGCTTTTCAAAGGCTAAGCAATAACCTTACAAGATGCTTTTCAAAGGCTAAGCAATAACCTTTACAAAGTTGATTTCTCAAAGAAGGTGTCTTTCCAAAAGATCACTCTAAGAGATTACAATTTAAGCTCATATGAAATTGCCTCTTGAATAGGCTAATATGAAAGTTTAATACAAATTACAAACATACACTTAAAACAAGCTAAAGTGTGTGCACAAGTGTATGAGTGTGTTTCTTCAATCAATCTTAACAAAGAAGCTCTTAAATGAATGCATGATGCATTTTAAAATCAAAGCTTATAAAATGATGATTGAAGAGAAAACTAATCACATGTGAAATTCAAACAACTTTAATAAATGAACTAAACAAGTTGTATGAATGTAAAAGTCTAAGAAAGCATGTGATTTAGTTAAGAGAGTTTGCAAACTAATCTAATTTACCAAGGAAGATATTGAGTTTGCAAAACAACTCTTTATAGGCTTGAAATCATGCATAAATGAAAATACCAAGGATTTGAACATGCATGAATTTCATTTGAATGGAAATCAAAATAACTTAGAAGATGTACCTTTTAAATACTCATGAGTTTGATTTCCAAATAGCCCTCTAGCCTTTCCAACTTCTTCCCCTTTCTTTGGCTCCAAAATGCTCTCAAAAGTTCATAGTTCAAGCCTTGAAAAAGGTTGGAAATGAATGGACTTTATAGCCAAAAAGTTGCCAACGGCTAGTTCTCGGTCGACCTAGACACAGGCCTCGGTCGACCGAGAAAGCACAACGGTCATATTTCTGACCGTTGGCCTGAAACAGTTCAAAAACTGTCCATTTGCCCTGCAGTGTTCTCGGTCGACCGAGACACAGGGCTCGGTCGACCGACGACACTGTCGGGCGAGTCCCTGGGCCAAAATTCCAACTTTTTCCATTTTCAAAGTTTTTCTTTGGTGGATCTTTTGGCCACTAAATCAAGCTTAAATAACATGTTTTAAGGTATTCTAAGATGTTTAAAAACATGAGAAACACAAAGCCTAAAATGATTCACAAGATTAAAACCAAAGGCTAGCTTGATTTGAATACAACTCTTTTCAAATGAAATTGCATACAAAATGATTCTTTTTGTGAAGAATGTATGCAAGACTTAAACCTAAATACACAAGATGATTTTCCAAATGTAGTGCACAAGGAAATAGGTTTTCAAAAGAGTTTTGGGTTCTAAAACTAATGCATCCAAGATTCGAACCAAAACATGCATAAACCAAAAACTTTTCCAAAACTAAAAACCAATGCATGTATAAAACAAGATTTCAAGATATTTTAAATCAATGCATGTGTGTGAATTCAAATGATGCCAATATGCAAATGCATCCACCAAATTGCAAAAACAAAATACCTAACAATCTCCCCCTTTGCAATTTGATGGCAACTTACTCATCATTGAAATTACACACTAAGTCTTCAGCTCCCCCTAAGCTTGACAAGACTTGAAATCTTCTTGGATGCTCCTTCTCTTAGCTTGGGCTCTTTGGCTCTTTACTTCACTCTTCTTGACGCTTGGAGCTTGATCATTCTTCAAGCTTTCTTTCTTCTTCCTCTCATTGACCAAGCATCTTCTTTAGCTCCAAGCTTTCTTTCTTCTTTTTGCTCTCCCCCTTTGACCATGCCTCTCTCTCTTGAGAACTTGAAAGCTTTCTCCCCCTTTGATGGATAGGAGATCTTCGAGTACTTGAACTCTCGAACTCTCTCCCCCTTTGAAGAGTAGGAGATCTTTGAGTCACACTTGAACTCTCTCTCCCCCTTTGACATTAAATTGCAAAGGTACCTACACACATGAGACAAGAAGAATACCTTTAGTAGCACCTGTTAACAAAAGTAATCGAAAATGAAAAACATAACAGGCTATCATGTATGTAAGTTAACTCTAAGGGCTCAAAGGCAATCCAAGGGTGAATTTGATCAAAACTAATTCTTCCTACGAAGGTTTACACTCCCCCTCAATCCATTATCTTCTTTTGTCAAGCTTTTGACAAGATATAACTATTAGATTCAAGAAGTAGATGGTTTAACCAAGTGAGGGTTAACTTCAAGGAAAGGATTAGATTCATTTAACTATTAAGCACAATATGATCAAATTACCAAAAGAGAGCTAGGTCTAATGGGAGAAGCAATCATGGATATCAATTGAAACAAACATATCAATTGAGATTAAAGGATATGACTATTAACATAATCACTCTAAAATGGATTCAAGAATGTCACTTATTAGGAAAAATCCAAATTAGAGCTATCCATGATATGGGGTTTACTCAAACATAGCATCAATCAATATTACTAATGAAAATCATATGCTATGTAAGATTTTGAAAATCATTTCATTCAATCAATAAATATGACTTAGTAAAGTGCAAGAATGAGTGAAATGAAATTCAAACATGAAGCCAACCTCAACTATAACCAACCAATATTATTAACACATAAACATGGTGGTCATGAGATATACCTATAAGAGCAAATGAGGAGGCAATCATGAGCATTATGATGCTAATGGTGTGTGACATGGAATGATCATATTACTTATCAAGTTTAGTCCAATGCACACAAGGTCTATCACATACACAAGATAAGATATCAATTGGATATGAAATCAATGGAAAGTTATACCAAATGAAACCAATTGAATGTGATAACATGAGTAAAAGCAAGGATGTGATAAACTACCATCAAGCATCATAAATGCATATTCATCACTTTTAATGATATAACTATTGAGCATAGTGTTGAACAATGGTAAATTGCAATGCAAAAGAATATTACTTGGCAATGCATGCAATTTCCAAAGTGTCCAAATCATATGAATTCAACTACTAAGATATCCATCAACCAACATAAAAGCAAGGAATGGATTTCAAAGAGATTCATATGATTAAGAACACTACTTATGAAGTTGAAACATGTATAAGGATGACATCAAGAAAATCTACATGAATCAACATCATAACCATCCATAAAGATATGACTATAAGGCATAGAGGATGGATTTGGGTTCTAGTATGGTTTCTACAAATGAAACTAAGATCACAACCATACATGGAACCAAAAGTCATTTGCATATGAAAAGAATGTAAACACATAAGCTAGAGATGCAAACAACATACATTTCCATTTCTAAAGATAATGAAACCAAAAGAAAAAGGAAATGAGAATAATGGAACATGCTTAGATGAATATAACTAATGAGATTAAAAAGCATTTCCATTCAAAACAATCTTCAAATCATTTTGAAAAACAAAATCCAACAATGAGCATAAAGGAATGATTTTGAAGATCAATTATCAACATTGTATTTGAAAAGATATAACTTCATTAAAACACATACAAGTTGATTTTTCAAAACAATGATTTTCCATATAAAGGTATACCTTATAAATCCATGGAAAAACTTGAATTGATTCAAATCAATTGATTTACAAAAAGGATCTAACTAAGACATCCATCAAATGATCTAACAACAATTGATCATGACAAATTAGCTATGAAAGCTTTTAACATCACAATCAATTAATCATGTAGAAATGCAATGCAAAACATATGAGTGCAACAAGCAAATCAAACATGATGAGATTATAATCAAAAGATTTTGAAAACCATGATATGTAACTAGAATGGTGCATGAAGACAAAATCAATTGATCATAAAGAAGCAATGCATTTTATGAAATGTAACTAAGAGAAACAAAATGCAAATGCAATCATGACCAACAAAGTGATTTAACTAATAAAGAGTAGGTTGGTCAATGAGGTTCAAGACCCTAAGGTTTGTCTAGGTAAATAACTTTAGGAATCCACCTAAGGTCTTGGGAGGGTTGAACTTTGAGATCTATCTTGGAATTCTCACCAACTAAAGGAGATTTAACTTGATAAATTTTCAATTTGAACTTATCACCATGATATTTAGATTTTACTAAATTTGGCTTAAAATGGTGATTAGTCTTTTGATGTTGGTGAGTTTTCTTCTTAGGGGATTGTTTCACTTTTCTTTTCTTCTTATTTTCTCCCTTTCTTTGACTTTTGAAATTTAGATTTAACTTAGTAATTTTCTTCAAAAGTTCTTTCATGTTTTGACTTAAGGGAGGTAGGTTAAGAAGCTTTTTGTTAATAGATTCTTTTAAACTTGATTTGACTTGTTTAACCTTTTTAGAATCTATTTTTGGAGACTCCTTGTTAATTGGTTTAACTTGTTTAAGCTTTATGGAGTCTTCCTTTGTTTTTAGTGTCTTACCCTTCAAGTTTGATTTTACTTTCTTGAGTTCAAAGATGTGTTTAGACACATAGCTTCTTTTCCTTAGTTTGCACTCAAATGTAAAATGCCCTTCAATGCCACAATAATTACATTTTGATTTGGGCAAGGGAGGAAGAGTGCTAGAGAAAGAGGACTCACCTTTCACAAAAGTGTTGGTGAATTTAGGGTCATGAGACATATTCCTATTGAATCCAATACCCGTCCTATCTCCATGAGGTTTACCCATTTTAAATAATTTTTCAAGTCTATCTTCACTTTGGGTAACCTTGCACTCATACTTTTGTTTATACTCTTCAAGTTGAGTGACTTGGGTTTTAAGGGTTGAATTTTTATTTTTAACTTTTGTTAGTTCATTTTCAATTCCCTTAAAATTGTTTAGCTCTTCATAGGCAAGTTTTAACTTAGAATTAAGCTCATTAACAACATTTGATCCAAGTTCTAAAGTTTTTAAATTACTTTGAGCATTAGACAAATTTTCATTGGAAATTGTCAACTTGGATTTTAAAAAGTTAATGTTTTCATCTTGTCTTTTAATTGTATCTCTTAGGTTCAAATTTTCAATTTTAAGCTCATCACAATTTATCTTAATCTCATTTAATTCATCTTGAGCATTAGATAAATTTTCCTTAGAGATAGTCAATTTAGATTCAAGATTGTTAGAGTCTTTACCTTGCCTTTGTAATTGATCTCTTAGCTTTAAATTTTCCTTATTGACATTTTCATAACCCATCTTTAATTCTTTTAGTTCATCTTGAATGTTGGATAGGTTATTTAAAGAGATCATGAACTTAGACTCTACACAATTTATTACTTCTTCTTTCTCTCTAAGTTCATCTTTTGAAGAAGCTAATTCTTTGCTTAGATTTTTAGATTCTTCTCTTAAACTTTTGTTTTTCTTCTCAAGCTTTAAGGATACTTCATATAATTCTTCAAAGGCTTGTTGAAGATCTTCTTCATTATATTCTTCTTCTTCATTTAGTTTACATTGAGATTCTTTTAATTGAATGTTTGAATCTCTAATAGATGGAAGAATGGTAAGTCTAGGAGAATCTACAAAATCTAGCATAGTGGAGTCCATTCTAATGATTTTCAAATAAGCACAACTCTAGGGTTTTAACTCTAGGTTTTTACACCTAATCAAGAGTTCCAAACACTTGATCCTAAGGGATTAGAGCACTTGGCTCTGATACCAATTGAAAGTCCACGAGGATCCTAACCCTAGAGGGGGGGGTGAATAGGGTGAGCTACAACTATGACCAATTTAAACCAATTTTAATTTCTTAACTTAAACTAGTCACAAGTGATGATTAACAATCAAAATGCGGAAGCTAAACAAACTCAATCACCACATAGCATGCACCACAACACCAATGTTTATAGTGGTTCGGCCTCAATGCCTACATCCACTACCGGCTTGTGAATCCAATCACCCCACCGGATTTCCACTATTTATGCTTTTAACTAGGCTAAGCAATAACCCTTACAAAATGCTTTTCAAAGGCTAAGCAATAACCCTACAAGATGCTTTTCAAAGGCTAAGCAATAACCTTACAAGATGCTTTTCAAAGGCTAAGCAATAACCTTACAAGATGCTTTTCAAAGGCTAAGCAATAACCTTTACAAAGTTGATTTCTCAAAGAAGGTGTCTTTCCAAAAGATCACTCTAAGAGATTACAATTTAAGCTCATATGAAATTGCCTCTTGAATAGGCTAATATGAAAGTTTAATACAAATTACAAACATACACTTAAAACAAGCTAAAGTGTGTGCACAAGTGTATGAGTGTGTTTCTTCAATCAATCTTAACAAAGAAGCTCTTAAATGAATGCATGATGCATTTTAAAATCAAAGCTTATAAAATGATGATTGAAGAGAAAACTAATCACATGTGAAATTCAAACAACTTTAATAAATGAACTAAACAAGTTGTATGAATGTAAAAGTCTAAGAAAGCATGTGATTTAGTTAAGAGAGTTTGCAAACTAATCTAATTTACCAAGGAAGATATTGAGTTTGCAAAACAACTCTTTATAGGCTTGAAATCATGCATAAATGAAAATACCAAGGATTTGAACATGCATGAATTTCATTTGAATGGAAATCAAAATAACTTAGAAGATGTACCTTTTAAATACTCATGAGTTTGATTTCCAAATAGCCCTCTAGCCTTTCCAACTTCTTCCCCTTTCTTTGGCTCCAAAATGCTCTCAAAAGTTCATAGTTCAAGCCTTGAAAAAGGTTGGAAATGAATGGACTTTATAGCCAAAAAGTTGCCAACGGCTAGTTCTCGGTCAACCTAGACACAGGTCTCGGTCGACCGAGAAAGCACAACGGTCATATTTCTGACCGTTGGCCTGAAACAGTTCAAAAACTGTCCATTTGCCCTGCAGTGTTCTCGGTCGACCGAGACACAGGGCTCGGTCGACCGACGACACTGTCGGGCGAGTCCCTGGGCCAAAATTCCAACTTTTTCCATTTTCAAAGTTTTTCTTTGGTGGATCTTTTGGCCACTAAATCAAGCTTAAATAACATGTTTTAAGGTATTCTAAGATGTTTAAAAACATGAGAAACACAAAGCCTAAAATGATTCACAAGATTAAAACCAAAGGCTAGCTTGATTTGAATACAACTCTTTTCAAATGAAATTGCATACAAAATGATTCTTTTTGTGAAGAATGTATGCAAGACTTAAACCTAAATACACAAGATGATTTTCCAAATGTAGTGCACAAGGAAATAGGTTTTCAAAAGAGTTTTGGGTTCTAAAACTAATGCATCCAAGATTCGAACCAAAACATGCATAAACCAAAAACTTTTCCAAAACTAAAAACCAATGCATGTATAAAACAAGATTTCAAGATATTTTAAATCAATGCATGTGTGTGAATTCAAATGATGCCAATATGCAAATGCATCCACCAAATTGCAAAAACAAAATACCTAACACGAGGCGCATAGGTTGTGTTTTCGTACAAAACTACCGTACGACCCGCACGAAGTTCGTGTTTTTGCCATTAGAAACACTGAACTCCCCGAAAGTGGTTTCCAAACCCATGATTCGTCTGAAACCCTTTCTGAACCGAATAGTAGCTCGAAATAACCTAAAAAGAGCATCTCAACCCAGAATCCCTTCAAATGGATTTCAAGGCGTAAGACAAGACAAGGACACCCGAAACCCCTTTTAGAGTTAAACGCGTTCCGGGTTTTTCTAGAGGGCGTCATTGGACCGAGAGTCGCATGAAACACAGTGTATAGTCATTAGTTTTCTAAAGCCGCATAATTTCTGTTTTCCTACAAAACTACCGTACGACCCGCACAAAGTTCCGGTTTTCGCCATTACAAACACTGAACTCCCCGATAGTGTTTTCCAAACCCAATTTTCGTGCGAAATCGGTTTTAAACCGAATAGTAGCTCCAAATATCCTAAAAAGCGCATCTCAACTCAGAATCCCTTGAAATGGATTTCGAGGCGTAAGACAAGACAAGGACACCCGAAACCCCTTTTAGAGTAAAATGCGGTCTCGATTTTTCCAGGGAGTGTCTTTGGACCCAGAGTCGCAAGAAACACGGTGAATAGTCAGTAGTTTCCTAAAGCCGTGTAGACTGTGTTTTCGTACAAAAGTACAGTACGTCCCACACGAAGCTCGGGTTTTCGGCTCTACGAACAGTGAATTCCACGAAGTCTATTCAAAATCCAAGATTTGCCCGAAATCCGTTTTAAGCCGAAAAGTAGCTCGAAAAAACCGAAATACTGCATCACAACCCAGAATCCCATCAATTGGGCTTCCAGGCGCGATACAGGACACGGACCCCAGAAAACCCCTTTTAGAGTAGAACGCAATCCCCGATTTTTCTAGAGGGTGTCTTTGGCTCTGAGTCGCATGAAACACAATGTACAATCAACAATTTCCTAGAGCCGCAAAGATTGTGTTTTCGTACAAAACTACCTACGACCCGCACGAAGTTCGGGTTTTCGCCATTAGATACACTGAACTCTCCGGAAGTGGTTTCCAAACCCAAGTTTCGTCCGGAACCCGTTTTAAACCGAAAAGCACCTCAAAATATCCTAAAGAGCGCATCTCAACCCAGAAACCCAACAAATTGATTTGGAGGCGTAGGACAAGTCAAGGACACCCGAAACCCCTTTTAGAGTAAAACGCGTTCCGGGTTTTTCTAGAAGTCGTCTTTCAACTGAGAGTCGCAAGAAACCCAGTGCATTGTCTATAGTTTCCTAAAGCCGCAAATTTTGTGTTTTCGTTCAAAACTACCGTACGACCCGCACGAAGTTCGGGTTTTCGCCTTTACAAACACAGAACTCCCCGAAAGTGTTTTCGAAACCCAAGTTTTGTCCGAAATCCGTTTTAAACCGAATAGTAGCTCCAAATATCCTAAAGTGCGCATCCCAACCCAGAAACCCAACAAACTGATTTCGAGGCGCATAGGTTGTGTTTT
Source organism: Cinnamomum chago (assembly GCA_038049695.1). NCBI lineage: Eukaryota > Viridiplantae > Streptophyta > Magnoliopsida > Laurales > Lauraceae > Cinnamomum > Cinnamomum chago. The sequence continues at coordinate 50,631,098 of CP142456.1, forward strand.
CGTACAAAACTACCGTACGACCCGCACGAAGTTTCTGGTTTTTGCCATTAGAAACACTGAACTCCCCGAAAGTGGTTTCCAAACACATGATTCGTCTGACACCCATTCTAAACCGAATAGTAGCTCGAAATAACCTAAAAAGAGCATCTAAACCCAGAATCCCTTCAAATGGATTTCAAGGCGTAAGACAAGACAAGGACAACCGAAACCCCTTTTAGAGTAAAACGCGTTCCGGGTTTTTCTAGAGTGTGTCTTTGGACCGAGAGTCGCATGAAACACAGTGTATAATCAATAGTTTTCTAAAGCCGCATAATTTCTGTTTTCGTACAAAACTACCGTAAAACCCGCACGAAGTTCGGGTTTTCGCCATTACAAACACTGAACTCCCCGATAGTGTTTTCCAAACCCAATTTTCGTCCGAAATCTGTTTTAAACCGAATGGTAGCTCCAAATATCCTAAAAAGCGCATCTCAACCCAGAATCCCTTGAAATGGATTTCGAGGCGTAAGACAAGACAAGGACACCCGTAACCCCTTTTAGAGTAAAACTCGGTCTCGATTTTTCCAGGGAGTGTCTTTGGACCCAGAGTCGCAAGAAACACGGTGAATAGTCAATAGTTTCCTAAAGCCGCGTAGACTGTGTTTTCTTACAAAAGTTCAGTACGTCCCACACGAAGCTCGGGTTTTCGGCTCTACAAACAGTGAACTCCACGAAGTCTATTCAAAATCCAAGATTCGCCCGAAATCCGTTTTAAGCCGAAAAGTAGCTCGAAAAAACCTAAATAGTGCATCTCAACCCAGAATCCCATCAATTGGGCTTCCAGGCGCGATACAGGACACGGACACCCGAAAACTGCTTTTAGAGTAGAACGCAATCCTCGATTTTCTAGAGGGTGTCTTTGGCTCTGAGTCGCATGAAACACAGTGTACAGTTAACAATTTCCTAGAGCTGCAAAGGTTGTGTTTTCGTACAAAACTACCTACGACCCGCACGAAGTTCGGGTTTTCGCCATTAGAAACACTGAACTCTCTAGAAGTGGTTTCCAAACCCAAGTTTCGTCTGGAACCCGTTTTAAACCGAAAAGCAGCTCAAAATATCCTAAAGGGCGCATCTCAACCCAGAAACCCAACAAATTGATTTGGAGGATTAGGACAAGACAAGGACACCCAAAACCCCTTTTAGAGTAAAATGCGTTCTGGGTTTTTCTAGAAGGTGTCTTTCAACTGAGAGTCGCAAGAAACACAGTGCATCGTCAATAGTTTCCTAAAGCCGCAAATTTTGTGTTTTCGTTCAAAACTACCGTACGACCCGCACGAAGTTCGGGTTTTCGCCTTTACAAACACAGAACTCCCCGAAAGTGTTTTCAAACCCCAAGTTTCGTCCGAAATCCCTTTTAAACCGAATAGTAGCTCCAAATTTCCGAAAGGGCGCATCTCAACCCAGAAACCCAACAAACTGATCTCGAGGCGCATAGGTTGTGTTTTCGTACAAAACTACCGTTCGACCCGCACGAAGTTCGGGTTTTTGCCATTAGAAACACTGAACTCCCCGAAAGTGGTTTCCAAACCCAAGATTCGTCTGAAACCCGTTCTAAACCGAATTGTAGCTCGAAATAACCTAAAAAGAGCATCTCAACCCAGAGTCCCTTCAAATGGATTTCAAGGCGTAAGTCAAGACAAGGACACCCGAAACCCCTTTTAGTGCAAAACTCGTTCCGGCTTTTTCTAGAAGGTGTCTTTCCACTGAGAGTCGCAAGAAACACAGTGCATGGTCAAGAGCTTCCTAAAGCCGCAAAACTTGTGTTTTCGTACAAAAATACCGTACGACCTGCACAAAGTTCTGGTTTTCGCCTTTACAGACACAGACTCCCCGGAAGTGTTTTCCAAACCCAAGTTTCGTCTGGAACCCGTTTTAAACCGAAAAGCAGCTCCAAATATCCTAAAGAGCGCATCTCAACCCAGAAACCCAACAAATTGATTTGGAGGCGTAGCACAAGTCAAGGACACCCGAAACCCCTTTTAGAGTAAAACGGGTTCTGGGTTTTTCTAGAAGGCGTCTTTCAACTGAGAGTCGCAAGAAACACAGTGCATAGTGAATAGTTTCCTAAAGCCGCAAATTTTGTGTTTTCGTTCAAAACTACCGTACGACCCGCACGAAGTTCGGGTTTTCGCCTTTACAAACACAGAACTCCCCGAAAGTGTTTTCGAAACCCAAGATTCGTCCGAAATCCATTTTCAACCGAGTAGTAGCTCCAAATATCGTAAAGGGCGCATCTCAACCCAGAAACCCAACATACTGATTTCGAGGCGCATAGGTTTTGTTTTCGTACAAAACTACCGTACGACCCGCACGAAGTTCGTGTTTTTGCCATTAGAAACATTGAACTCCCCGAAAGTGGTTTCCAAACCCATGATTCGTCTGAAACCTGTTCTAAACCGAATAGTAGCTCGAAATAACCTAAAAAGAGCATCTCAACCCAGAATCCCTTCAAATGGATTTCAAGGCGTAATACCAGACAAGGACACCCGAAACCCCTTTTAGAGTTAAACGCGTTCCGGGTTTTTCTAGAGGGCGTCTTTGGACCGAGAGTCGCATGAAACACAGTGTATAGTCAATAGTTTTCTAAAGCCGCATAATTCCTGTTTTCCTACAAAACTACCGTACGCCCGCAAGAAGTTCAGGTTTTCGCCATTACAAACACTGAACTCCCCGATAGTGTTTTTCAAACCCAATTTTCGTCCGAAATCGGTTTTAAACCGAATAGTAGCTCCAAATATCCTAAAATGCGCATCTCAACCCAGAATCCCTTGAAATGGATTTCGAGGCGTAAGACAAGAAAAGGACACCCGAAACCCCTTTTAGAGTAAAACGCGGTGTCGATTTTTCTAGGGAGTGTCTTTGGACCCAGAGTCGCAAGAAACACGGTGAATAGTCAATATTTTCCTAAAGCCGCGTAGACTGTGTTTTCGTACAAAAGTACAGTACGTCCCACACGAAGCTCGGTTTTTCGGCTCTACAAACAGTGAACTCCACGAAGTCTATTCAAAATCCAAGATTCGCCCGAAATCCATTTTAAGCCGAAAAGTAGCTCGAAAAAACCTAAATCCTCTCAACCTAGAATCCCATCAATTGGGCTTCGAGGCGCGATACAGGACACGGACACCCGAAAACCCCTTTTAGAGTAGAACGCAATCCCCGATTTTTCTAGAGGGTGTCTTTGGCTCTGAGTCGCATGGAACACAGTGTACAGTCAACAATTTCCTAGAGCCACAAAGATTGTGTTTTCGTACAATAATACCTACGACCCGCACGAAGTTCGGGTTTTTGCCATTAGAAACACTGAACTCTCCGGAAGTGGCTTCCAAACCCGAGTTTCGTCCGGAACCCGTTTTAAACCGAAAAGCAGCTCAAAATATCCTAAAGAGCGCATCTCAACCCAGAAACCCAACAAAATTGATTTGGAGGCGTAAGACAAGACAAGGACACCCGAAACCCCTTTTAGAGTTAAACGCGTTCCGGGTTTTTCTAGAGGGCGTCATTGGACCGAGAGTCGCATGAAACACAGTGTATAGTCATTAGTTTTCTAAAGCCGCATAATTTCTGTTTTCCTACAAAACTACCGTACGACCCGCACAAAGTTCCGGTTTTCGCCATTACAAACACTGAACTCCCCGATAGTGTTTTCCAAACCCAATTTTCGTCCGAAATTGGTTTTAAACCGAATAGTAGCTCCAAGTATCCTAAAAAGCGCATCTCAACCCAGAATCCCTTGAAATGGATTTCGAGGCGTAAGACAAGACAAGGACACCCGAAACCCCTTTTAGAGTAAAACACGGTCTCGATTTTTCCAGGGAGTGTCTTTGGACCCAGAGTCGCAAGAAACACGGTGAATAGTCAATAGTTTTCTAAAGCCGCGTAGACTGTGTTTTCGTACAAAAGTACAGTACGTCCCACACGAAGTCTATTCAAAATCCAAGATTCGCCCGAAATCCGTTTTAAGCCGAAAAGTAGCTCGAAAAAACTTAAATAGTGCATCTCAACCCAGAATCCCATCAATTGGGCTTCCAGGCGCGATACAGGACACGGACACCTGAAAACCCCTTTTAGAGTAGAACGCAATCCCCGATTTTTCTAGAGGGTGTCTTTGGCTCTGAGTCGCATGAAACACAGTGTACAGTCAACAATTTCCTAGAGCCGCAAAGATTGTGTTTTCGTACAAAACTACCTACGACCCGCACGAAGTTCGGGTTTTCGCCATTAGAAACACTGAACTCTCCGGAAGTGGTTTCCAAAGCCAAGATTCGTTCGGAACCCGTTTTAAACCGAAAAGCAGCTCAAAATATCCTAAAGAGCGCATCTCAACCTAGAAACCCAACAAATTGATTTGGAGGCGTAGGACAAGTCAAGGACACCCGAAACCCCTTTTAGAGTAAACGCGTTCCGGGTTTTTCTAGAATGTGTCTTTCCACTGAGAGTCGTAAGAAACACAGTGCATGGTCAAGAGCTTCCTAAAGCCGCAAAACTTGTGTTTTCGTACAAAACTACCGTACGACCCGCACAAAGTTCGGGTTTTTTCCATTAGAAACACTGAACTCCCCGAAAGTGGTTTCCAAACCCATGATTCGTCTGAAACCCGTTCTAAACCGAATAGTAGCTCGAAATAACCTAAAAAGAGCATCTCAACCCAGAATCCCTTCAAATGGATTTCACGGCGTAAGACAAGACATGGACGCCCGAAACCCCTTTTAGAGTAAAACGCGTACGGGTTTTTCTAGAGGGCATCTTTGGACCGAGAGTCGCATTAAAAACACAGTGTATAGTCAATAGTTTTCTAAAGCCGCATAATTTCTGTTTTCGTACAAAACTACCGTACGACCCGCACGAAGTTCGGGTTTTCGCCATTACAAACACTGAACTCCCCGATAGTGTTTTCCAAACCCAATTTTCGTCCGAAATCGGTTTTAAACCGAATAGTAGCTCCAAGTATCCTAAACAGCGCATCTCAACCCAGAATCCCTTGAAATGGATTTCGAGGCATAAGACAAGACAAGGACACCCGAAACCCCTTTTAGAGTAAAACGCGGTCGCGATTTTTCCAGGGAGTGTCTTTGGACCCAGAGTCGCAAAAAACACGGTGAATAGTCAATAGTTTTCCAAAGCCGCGTAGACTGTGTTTTCGTACAAAAGTACAGTACGTCCCACATGAAGTCTATTCAAAATCCAAGATTCGCCCGAACTCCGTTTTAAGCCGAAAAGTAGCTCGAAAAAACTTAAATAGTGCATCTCAACCCAGAATCCCATCAATTGGGCTTCCAGGCGCGATACAGGACACGGACACCCGAAAACCCCTTTTAGAGTAGAACGCAATCCCCGATTTTTCTAGAGGGTGTCTTTGGCTCTGAGTCGCATGAAACACAGTGTACAGTCAACAATTTCCTAGAGCCGCAAAGATTGTGTTTTCGTACAAAACTACCTACGACCCGCACGAAGTTCGGGTTTTCGCCATTAGAAACACTGAACTCTCCGGAAGTGGTTTCCAAAGCCAAGATTTGTTCGGAACCCGTTTTAAACCGAAAAGCAGCTCAAAATATCCTAAAGAGTGCATCTCAACCCAGAAACCCAACAAATTGATTTGGAGGCGTAGGACAAGACAAGGACACCTAAAACCCCTTTTAGAGTAAAACGCGTTCCGCGTTTTTCTAGAAGGAGTCTTTCAACTGAGAGTCGCAAGAAACACAGTGCATCGTCAATAGTTTCCTAAAGCCGCAAATTTTTTGTTTTCGTTCAAAACTACCGTAAGACCCGCACGAAGTTCGGGTTTTCGCCTTTACAAAGACAGAACTCCCCGAAAGTGTTTTCAAACCCCAAGTTTCGTCCGAAATCCATTTTAAACCGAATAGTAGCTCCAAATATCCTAAAGGGCGCATCTCAACCCAGAAACCCAACAAACTGATTTCGAGGCGCATAGGTTGTGTTTTCGTACAAAACTACCGTACGACCCGCACGAATTTCGGGTTTTTTCCATTAGAAACACTGAACTCCCCGGAAGTGTTTTCCAAACACAAGTTTCGTCCGGAACCCGTTTTAAACCGAAAAGCAGATCCAAATATCCTAAAGAGCGCTTCTCAACCCAGAAACCCAACAAATTGATTTGGAGGCGTAGGACAAGTCAAGGACATCCGAAACCCCTTTTTGAGTAAAACGCGTTCCGGGTTTTTCTAGAACGTGTCTTTCCACTGAGAGTCGCAAGAAACACAGTGCATGGTCAAGAGCTTCCTAAAGCCGCAAAACTTGTGTTTTCGTACAAAAATATCGTACGACCCGCACGAAGTTCGGGTTTTCGCCTTTACAGACACAGACTCCCCGGAAGTGTTTTCCAAACCCAAGTTTCGTCCGGAACCCGTTTTAAACCGAAAAGCAGCTCCAAATATCCTAAAGAGCGCATCTCAAACTAGAAACCCAACAAATTGATTTGGAGGCGTAGGACAAGACAAGGACACCCGAAACCCCTTTTAGAGTAAAACGCGTTCTGGGTTTTTCTAGAAGGTGACTTTCCACTGAGAGTCGCAAGAAACACAGTGCATGGTCAAGAGCTTCCTAAAGCCGCAAAACTTGTGTTTTCGTACAAAAATACCGTACGACCCGCACGAAGTTCGGGTTTTCGCCTTTACAGACACAGACTCCCCGGAAGTGTTTTCCAAACACAAGTTTAGTCCGGAAACCGTATTAAACCGAAAAGCAGCTCAAAATATCCTAAAGAGCGCATCTCAACCAGGAAACCCAACAAATTGATTTGGAGGCGTAGGACAAGTGAAGGACACCCGAAACACCTTCTAGAGTAAAACGCGTTCTGGGTTTTTCTAGAAGGTGTCTTTCAACTGAGAGTCGCAAGAAACACAGTGCAAAGTCAATAGTTTCCTAAAGCCGCAAATTTTGTGTTTTCGTTCAAAACTACCGTACGACCCGCACGAAGTTCGGGTTTTCGCCTTCACAAACACAGAACTCCCCGAAAGTGTTTTCAAAACCCAAGTTTCGTCCGAAATCCGTTTTAAACCGAATAGTAGCTCCAAATATCCTAAAGGGCGCATCTCAACCCAGAAACCCAACAAACTGATTTCGAGGCGCATAGGTTGTGTTTTCGTATAAAACTACCGTACGACCCGCACGAAGTTCGGGTTTTTGCCATTAGAAACACTGAACTCCCCGGAAGTGTTTTCCAAGCCCAAGTTTCGTCCGGAACCCGTTTTAAACCGAAAAGCAGCTCCAAATATCCTAAAGAGCGCATCTCAACCCAGAAACCCAACAAATTGATTTGGAGGCGTAGGACAAGTCAAGGACATCCGAAACCCCTTTTTGAGTAAAACGCGTTCCGGGTTTTTCTAGAAGGTGTCTTTCCACTGAGAGTCGCAAGAAACACAGTGCATGGTCAAGAGCTTCCTAAAGCCGTAAAACTTGTGTTTTCGTACAAAAATATCGTACGACCCGCACGAAGTTCGGGTTTTCGCCTTTACAGACACAGACTCCCCGGAAGTGTTTTCCAAACCCAAGTTTCGTCCGGAACCCGTTTTAAACCGAAAAGCAGCTCCAAATATCCTAAAGAGCGCATCTCAAACTAGAAACCCAACAAATTGATTTGGAGGCGTAGGACAAGTGAAGGACACCCGAAACCCCTTTTAGAGTGAAACGCGTTCTGGGTTTTTCTAGAAGGTTTCTTTCAACTGAGAGTCGCAAGAAACACAGTGCATAGTCAATAGTTTCCTAACGCCGCAAATTTTGTGTTTTCGTTCAAAAGTACCGTACGAAGTTCGGGTTTTCGCCTTTACAAACACAGAACTCCCCGAAAGTGTTTTCGAAACCCAAGTTTCGTCCGAAGTCCGTTTTCAACCGAGTAGTAGCTACAAATATCGTAAAGGGCGCATCTCAACCCAGAAACCCAACAAACTGATTTCGAGGCGCATAGGTTGTGTTTTCGTACAAAACTACCGTACGACCCGCACGAAGTTCGTGCTTTTGCCATTAGAAACACTGAACTCCCCGAAAGTGGTTTCCAAACCCATGATTCGTCTGAAACCCGTTCTAAACCGAATAGTAGATCGAAATAACCTAAAAAGAGCATCTCAACCCAGAATCCTTACAAATGGATTTCAAGGTATAAGACAAGACAAGGACACCCGAAACCCCTTTTAGAGTTAAATGCGTTCCGGGTTTTTCTAGAGGGCGTCTTTGGACCGAGAGTCGCATGAAACACAGTGTATAATCAATAGTTTTTTAAAGCCGCATAATTTCTGTTTTCCATCAAAACTACCGTACGACCCGCACGAAGTTCGGGTTTTCGCCATTCCAAACACTGAACTCCCCGATAGTGTTTTCCAAACCCAATTTTCGTCCGAAATCGGTTTTAAACCGAATACTAGCTCCAAATATCCTAAAAAGCGCATCTCAACCCAGAATCCCTTGAAATGGATTTCGAGGCGTAAGACAAGACAAGGACACCCGAAACCCCATTCAGAGTAAAACGCGGTCTCGATTTTTCCAGGGAGTTTCTTTGGACCCAGAGTCGCAAGAAACACGGTGAATAGTCAATAGTTTCCTAAAGCCGCGTAGATTGTGTTTTCGTACAAAAGTACAGTACGTCCCACACGAAGCTCGGGTTTTCGGCTCTACAAACAGTGAACTCCACGAAGTCTATTCAAAATCCAAGATTCGCCCGAAATCCGTTTTAAGCCGGAAAGTAGCTCGAAAAAACCTAAATACTGCATCTCAACCCAGAATCCCATCAATTGGGCTTCGAGGCGCGGTTCAGGACAAGGACCCCCGAAAACCCCTTTTAGAGTAGAACGCAATCCCCGATTTTTCTAGAGGGTGTCTTTGGCTCTGAGTCGCATGAAACACAGTGTACAGTCAACAAATTTCCTAGAGCCGCAAAGATTGTGTTTTCGTACAAAACTACCTACGACCCGCACGAAGTTCGGGTTTTCGCCATTAGAAACACTGAACTCTCCGGAAGTGGTTTCCAAAGCCAAGATTTGTTCGGAACCCGTTTTAAACCGAAAAGCAGCTCAAAATATCCTAAAGAGCGCATCTCAACCCAGAAACCCAACAAATTGATTTGGAGGCGTAGGACAAGACAAGGACACCCGAAACCCCTTTTAGAGTAAAACGCGTTCCGGGTTTTTCTAGAAGGTGTCTTTCCACTGAGAGTCGCAAGAAACACAGTGCATGGTCAAGAGCTTCCTAAAACCGCAAAACTTGTGTTTTCGTACAAAAATACCGTACGACCCGCACGAAGTTCGGGTTTTCGCCTTTACAGACACAGACTCCCCGGAAGTGTTTTCCAAACTCAAGTTTCGTCCGGAACCCGTTTTAAACCGAAAAGCAGCTCAAAATATCCTAAAGAGCGCATCTCAACCCAGAAACCCAACAAATTGATTTGGAGGCGTAGGACAAGTCAAGGACACCCGAAACACCTTCTAGAGTAAAACGCGTTCTGGGTTTTTCTAGAAGGTGTCTTTCAACTGAGAGTCGCAAGAAACACAGTGCATAGTCAATAGTTTCCTAAAGCCGCAAATTTTGTGTTTTCGTTCAAAACTACCGTACGACCCGCACGAAGTTCGGGTTTTCGCCTTCACAAACACAGAACTCACCGAAAGTGTTTTCAAAACCCAAGTTTCGTCCGAAATCCGTTTTAAACCGAATAGTAGCTCCAAATATCCTAAAGGGCGCATCTCAACCCAGAAACCCAACAAACTGATTTCGAGGCGCATAGGTTGTGTTTTCGTACAAAACTACCGTACGACCCGCACGAAGTTCGGGTTTTCGCCATTAGAAACACTGAACTCTCAGGAAGTGGTTTCCAAACCCAAGTTTCGTCCGGAACCCGTTTTAAACTGAAAAGCAGCTCAAAATAACCTAAAGAGCGCATCTCAACCCAGAAACCCAACAAATTGATTTGGAGGCGTAGGACAAGACAAGGACACCCGAAACCCCTTTTAGAGTAAAACGCGTTCCGGGTTTTTCTAGAGGGCGTCTTTGGACCGAGAGTCGCATGAAACACAGTGTATAGTCAATAGTTTTGTAAAGCCGCATAATTTCTGTTTTCCTACAAAAATACCGTACGACCCGCACGAAGTTCGGGATTTCGCCATTACAAACACTGAACTCCCCGATAGTGTTTTCCAAACCCAATTTTCCTGCGAAATCGGTTTTAAACCGAATAGCAGCTCCAAATATCGTAAAAAGTGCATCTCAACCCAGAATCCCTTGAAATGGATTTCGAGGCGTAAGACAAGACAAGGACACCCGAAACCCCTTTTAGAGTAAAACGCGGTCTCGATTTTTCCAGGGAGTGTCTTTGGACCCAGAGTCGCAAGAAACACGGTGAATAGTCAATAGTTTCCTAAAGCCGCGTAGATTGTGTTTTCGTACAAAAGTACAGTACGTCCCACACGAAGCTCGGGTTTTCGGCTCTACAAACAGTGAACTCCACGAAGTCTATTCAAAATCCATGATTCGCCCGAAATCCGTTTTAAGCCGAAAAGTAGCTTGAAAAAACCTAAATAGTGCATCTCAACCCAGAATCCCATCAATTGGGCTTCGAGGCGCGATACAGGAGAAGGACACCCGAAAACCCCATTTAGAGTAGAACGCAATCCCCGATTTTTCTAGAGGGTGTCTTTGGCTCTGAGTCGCATGAAACACAGTGTACAGTCAACAATTTCCTAAAGCCGCAAAGATTGTGTTTTCGTACAAAACTACCTACGACCCGCACAAAGTTCGGGTTTTCGCCATTAGAAACACTGAACTCTCCGGAAGTGGTTTCCAAACCCAAGTTTCGTCCGGAACCCGTTTTAAACCGAAAAGCAGCTCAAAATATCCTAAAGAGCGCATCTCAACCCAGAAACCCAACAAATTGATTTGGAGGCGTAGGACAAGTCAAGGACACCCGAAACCCCTATTAGAGTAAAACGCGTTCCGGGTTTTTCTAGAAGGTGTCTTTGCACTGAGAGTCGCAAGAAACGCAGTGCATGGTCAAGAGCTTCCTAAAGCGCAAAACTTTTGTTTTCGTACAAAAATACCGTACGACCCGCACGAAGTTCGAGTTTTCGCCTTTACAGACACAGACTCCCCGGAAGTGTTTTCCAAACCCAAGTTTCGTCCGGAACCCGTTTTAAACCGAAAAGCAGCTCAAAATATCCTAAAGAGCGCATCTCAACCCAGAAACCCAACAAATTGATTTGGAGGCGTAGGACAAGTCAAGGACACCCGAAACACTTTCTAGAGTAAAACGCGTTCTGGGTTTTTCTAGAAGGAGTCTTTAAACTGAGAGTCGTAAGAAACACAATGCATCGTCAATAGTTTCCTAAAGCCGCAAATTTTGTGTTTTCGTTCAAAACTACCGTACGACCTGCACGAAGTTCGGGTTTTCGCCTTTACAAACACAGAACTCCCCGAAAGTGTTTTCAAACCCCAAGTTTCGTCCGAAATCCGTTTTAAACCGAATAGTAGCTCCAAATATCCTAAAGGGCGCATCTCAACCCAGAAACCCAACAAACTGATTTCGAGGCGCATAGGTTGTGTTTTCGTACATAACTACCGTACGACCCGCACGAAGTTCGGGTTTTTGCCATTAGAAACACTGAACTACCCGGAAGTGTTTTCCAAACCCAAGTTTCGTCCGGAACCCGTTTTAAACCGAAAAGCAGCTCCAAATATCCTAAAGAGCGCATCTCAACCCAGAAACCCAACAAATTGATTTGGAGGCGTAGGACAAGTCAAGGACATCCGAAACCCCTTTTAGAGTAAAACGCGTTCCGGGTTTTTCTAGAAGGTGTCTTTCCACTGAGAGTCGCAAGAAACACAGTGCATGGTCAAGAGCTTCCTAAAGCCGCAAAACTTGTGTTTTCGTACAAAAATATCGTACGACCCGCACGAAGTTCGGGTTTTCGCCTTTACAGACAAAGACTCCCCGGAAGTGTTTTCCAAACCCAAGTTTCGTCCGGAACCCGTTTTAAACCGAAAAGCAGCTCCAAATATCCTAAAGAGCGCATCTCAAAGTAGAAACCCAACAAATTGATTTGGAGGCGTAGGACAAGTGAAGGACACCCGAAACCCCTTTTAGAGTGAAACGCGTTCTGGGTTTTTCTAGAAGGTGTCTTTCAACTGAGAGTCGCAAGAAACACAGTGCATCGTCAATAGTTTCCTAAGGCCGCAAATTTTGTGTTTTCGTTCAAAACTACCGTACGACCCGCACGAAGTTCGGGTTTTCGCCTTTACAAACACAGAACTCCCCGAAAGTGTTTTCGAAACCCAAGTTTCGTCCGAAATCCGTTTTCAACCGAGTAGTAGCTACAAATATCGTAAAGGGCGCATCTCAACCCAGAAACCCAACAAACTGATTTCGAGGCGCATAGGTTGTGTTTTCGTACAAAACAACCGTACGACCCGCACGAAGTTCGTGCTTTTGCCATTAGAAACAATGAACTCCCCGAAAATGGTTTCCAAACCCATGATTCGTCTGAAACCCGTTCTAAACCGAATAGTAGCTCGAAATAACCTAAAAAGAGCATCTCAACCCAGAATCCCTTCAAATGGATTTCAAGGTATAAGAGAAGACAAGGACACCCGAAACCCCTTTTAGAGTTAAACGCGTTCTGGGTTTTTCTAGAGGGCGTCTTTGGACCGAGAGTCGCATGAAACACAGTGTATAGTCAATAGTTTTTTAAAGCCGCATAATTTCTGTTTTCCTTCAAAACTACCGTACGACCCGCACGAAGTTCGGGTTTTCGCCATTACAAACACTGAACTCCCCGATAGTGTTTTCCAAACCCAATTTTCGTGCGAAATCGGTTTTAAACCGAATAGTAGCTCCAAATATCCTAAAAAGCGCATCTCAACCCAGAATCCCTTGAAATGGATTTCGAGGCGTAAGAGAAGACAAGGACACCCGAAACCCCTTTTAGAGTAAAACGCGGTCTCGATTTTTCCAGGGAGTGTGTTTGGACCCAGAGTCGCAAGAAACACGGTGAATAGTCAATAGTTTCCTAAAGCCGCGTAGACTCTGTTTTCGTACAAAAGTACAGTACGTCCCACACGAAGCTCGGGTTTTCGGCTCTACAAACAGTGAACTCGATGAAGTCTATTCAAAATCCAAGATTTGCCCGAAATCCGTTTTAAGCCGAAAAGTAGCTCGAAAAAACTAAATACTGCATCTCATCCCAGAATCCCATCAATTGGGCTTCGAGGCGCGATACAGGACACGGACACCCGAAAACCCCTTTTAGAGTAGAACGCAATCCCCGATTTTTCTAGAGGGTGTCTTTGGCTCTGAGTCGCATGAAACACAGTGTATAGTCAACAATTTTCTAGAGTCTTAAAGATTGTGTTTTCGTACAAAACTACCTACGACCCGCACGAAGTTCGGGTTTTCGCCATTAGAAACACTGAACTCTCTGGAAGTGGTTTCCAAACCCAAGTTTCGTCCGGAACCCGTTTTAAACCGAAAAACAGCTCAAAATATCCTAAAGAGCGCATCTCTGTAAAGTCCGGGGACCCGAACCCTAGAGGGGGGGTGAATAGGGTGAGCTTCTTTTATGACCAATTTTAACAATTTTAACTTCTTTAAAACAAACTAGTCACAAGTGATGATTATCAAACAAAATGCGGAAGCTTAAAGAAAACAATCACCACAAAGCAAGCACCATCACACAAGTATTTATAGTGGTTCGGCCTCAATGCCTACATCCACTACCGGCTTGTGATCCAACACCCCACCGGATGTCCACTATTTATGCTTTTCAATAGGCTAAGCAATAACCTTTACAATATGCTTTCCAAGGCTAAGCAATAACCTTTACATTGATGTTTTTCAAGGCTTAACATCAACCTATCCATTATGCTTTTATAGGCTAAGCAATAACCTCTTCAACCACAAGGTTGGTTATCTCTCTAATTTAGTGTCTTTAATACACTTGATGGAGATTCTATTTAGCTCATTACAATGCCTCTTAAATAGGCGGATATGGAAGTGAAAATCTAATACACACTCACACTATGAATGCAAAGATGAAAGTATATGAAGTGTGTGTGTGTGGTCCTCAATCATTTTGAAAATGAAAGCTCATAAAGTATGCCTAAGGCTTTTGAAAGTTTTAGCTCAAAAATATTTATGATTGAGGAAGAATGCAATCACATGTTAAAAGTAACAACTTGTTAATGATGTCAAAGATACACAAGTTGTATGAAATGGATTAGCTCTAAACATGTGATGCATAGGGATGTCAATCAAATCAACATGAAGCTCAAAACATAAAAATAGATTAGATTGAAATTAGGGGACAAATCATATGTAATTATAAGGACAACTTGAAAATGATTTACCAATCAAAGTAAGGCAAGTTGTGAAACTTTAAAACAATAATACACATATGATTTGTAATGATGTTGGATCCAAAACATAAGATACATTTGAGAGAGATTTTCTTATGATGGAAAAACAACAACCAATGATTCAACAAAGTATATGAATCATGTTACATATTTCATTAACATGATCTACTTAGATTTACCAAAGATAAAGTACTACTTTGATGAATCAATGGTGATGTATCCAAAACAATAGATCTATTCAAAATATAACACATGCTAAGGATACAACATATCATAGGTTAACATGTTACAAGATTTACCAATGATAAAACAAAACATGAAAACATATGATTTGTAAAGAAGTTGAATCCAAAACATAAGATACTTTTGAAAGTGATTTTCTTATGATGGAAAACAACAACCAAAGATTCGACCAAGTATATGGATCATGTTACATATGATTTCAAAGGTTCTTTCATTAACATGATCTACTTAGATTTACCAAAGTTAAGTACTACTTGGATTGAATCATATGGTGTTGTATCCAAAACAATAAATCAACTCAAAACATAAAATATGTTAAGGACACAACACAAACATAGTTTAACATGCTAGAAATGATTTACCAAAAATAAAACAAAAGCATGAAAACATATGATTAAGGAAGGAAGAGCCTACTTGGTGGTTTAACTTCATTAATCCAAGCTTTAGCTTTCCTAATCATCCCCTTCATCCCTTGGTTCTTTTCCCTATTGATATGCCTCAAATCCTCTCAAGGAGGGGTTAAAAATTCCCAACTTTTGGCAAGGGAAAGAACTCATATTTATAGCAAAAAGTTGCCAACGGCTAGTCCTCGGTCGACCGGCACACAGGCCTCGGTCGACCGGGACCACACAACGGTCAAATTTCTGACCGTTGGGCGCCAGGGTAACTTTCTGCCTTGCAGTGTTCCCGGTCGACCGGGACCTCTGCGCCGGTCGACCGGCGACACTGCCGGGGCCCCAAATTTCCATTTTTGCAATATCAAAGTATTTCTTTGTGGAACTATTTGGGCCACTAAATCAAGCTTGAAAAACATGTTTTAAAGATTCTAATGGTTTTTAAAACATGAACATAAAAAGCCTAAAAAGATTCAAAACTTTTAAAACAAAGGCTTGCTTGATTTCTTGAAAACTCTTTCTTAAAACAAATGCATCCAAGATAAAAATACAAATCATACATAGATCAATACTTTTACAAATCTTAATAGCAATGCATGAATAAAACAAGATTTCAAGTTTATTTAAAACCAATGCAAGTGTGTAAATCAAATGATGCTTGAATGATAATGCATCCATCAAATTGCAATCTATAAAAACCCTAACAATCTCAACCCAGAAACCCAACAAATTGATTTGGAGGCGTAGGACAAGTCAAGGACACCCGAAACGCCTTTTAGAGTAAAACACGTTCCGGGTTTTTCTAGAAGGTGTCTTTCCACTGAGAGTCGCAAGAAACACAGTGCATGGTCAAGAGCTTCCTAAAGCCGCAAAACTTGTGTTTTCGTACAAAAATATCGTACGACCCGCACGAAGTTCGGGTTTTCGCCTTTACAGACACAGACTCCCCGGAAGTGTTTTTCAAACCCAGGTTTCGTTCGGAACCCGTTTTAAACCGAAAAGCAGCTCAAAATATCCTAAAGAGGGCATCTCAACCCAGAAACCCAACAAATTGATTTGGAGGCGTAGGACAAGTCAAGGACATCCGAAACCCCTTTTAGAGTAAAACGCGTTCCGGGTTTTTCTAGAAGGTGTCTTTCCATTGAGAGTCGCAAGAAACACAGTGCATGGTCAAGAGCTTCCTAAAGCCGCAAAACTTGTGTTTTCGTACAAAAATACCGTACGACCCGCACGAAGTACGGGTTTTCGCCTTTACAGACACAGACTCCCCGGAAGTGTTTTCCAAACCCAAGTTTCGTCTGGAACCCGTATTAAACCGAAAAGCAGCTCCAAATATCCTAAAGAGCGCATCTCAACCCAGAAACCCAACAAATTGATTTGGAGGCGTAGGACAAGTCAAGGACATCCGAAACCCCTTTTAGAGTAAAACGCGTTCCGGGTTTTTCTAGAAGGTGTCTTTCCACTGAGAGTCGAAAGAAACACAGTGCATGGTCAAGAGTTTCCTAAAGCCGCAAAACTTGTGTTTTCGTACAAAAATATCGTACGACCCGCACGAAGTTCGGGTTTTCGCCTTTAGAGACACAGACTCCCCGGAAGTGTTTTCCAAACCCAAGTTTCGTCTGGAACCCGTTTTAAACCGAAAAGCAGCTCCAAATATCCTGAAGAGCGCATCTCAACCTAGAAACCCAACAAATTGATTTGGAGGCATAGGACAAGTCAAGGACACCCGAAACCCCTTTTAGAGTGAAACGCGTTCTGGGTTTTTCTAGAAGGTGTCTTTCAACTGAGAGTCGCAAGAAACACAGTGCATAGTCAATAGTTTCCTAATGCCGCAAATTTTGTGTTTTCGTTCAAAACTACCGTACGACCCGCACGAAGTTCCGGTTTTCGCCTTTACAAACACAGAACTCCCCGAAAGTGTTTTCGAAACCCAAGTTTCGCCCGAAATCCGTTTTCAACCGAGTAGTAGCTCCAAATATGGTAAAGGGCGCATCTCAACCCAGAAACCCAACAAACTGATTTCGAGGCGCATAGGTTGTGTTTTCGTACAAAACTACCGTACGACCCGCACGAAGTTCGTGTTTTTGCCATTAGAAACACTGAACTCCCCGAAAGTGGTTTCCAAACCCAATTTTCGTGCGAAATCGGTTTTAAACCGAATAGTAGCTCCAAATATCCTAAAAGGCGCATCTCAACCCAGAATCCCTTGAAATGGATTTCGAGGCGTAAGACAAGACAAGGACACCCGAAACCCCTTTTAGAGTAAAACGCGGTCTCTATTTTTCCAGGGAGTGTCTTTGGACCCAGAGTCGCAAGAAACACGGTGAATAGTCAATAGTTTCCTAAAGCCGCGTAGACTGTGTTTTCGTACAAAAGTACAGTACGTCCCACACGAAGTCTATTCAAAATCCAAGATTTGCCCGAAATCCGTTTTAAGCCGAAAAGTAGCTCGAAAAAACCGAAATACTGCATCTCAACCCAGAATCCCATCAATTGGGCTTCCAGGCGCGATACAGGACACGAACCCCAGAAAACCCCTTTTAGAGTAGAACGTAATCCCCGATTTTTCTAGAGGGTGTCTTTGGCTCTGAGTCGCATGAAACACAATGTACAGTCAACAATTTCATAGAGCCGCAAAGATTGTGTTTTCGTACAAAACTACCTACGACCCGCACAAAGTTCGGGTTTTCGCCATTAGAAACACTGAACTCTCCGGAAGTGGTTTCCAAACCCAAGTTTCGTCCGGAACCCGTTTTAAACCGAAAAGCAGCTCAAAATATCCTAAAGAGCGCATCTCAACCCAAAAACCCAACAAATTGATTTGGAGTCGTAGGACAAGTCAAGGACACCCGAAACCCCTTTTAGAGTAAAACGCGTTCCGGGTTTTTCTAGAAGGTGTCTTTCCACTGAGAGTCGCAAGAAACACAGTGCATGGTCAAGAGCTTCCTATAGCCGTAAAACTTGTGTTTTCGTACAAAAATACCGTACGACCCGCACGAAGTTCGGGTTTTCGCCTTTACAGACACAGACTCGCCGAAAGTGTTTTCGAAACCCAAGTTTCGTCCGGAACCCGTTTTAAACCGAAAAGAAGCTCAAAATATCCTAAAGAGCGCATATAAACCCAGAAACCCAACAAATTGATTTGGAGGCGTAGCACAAGTCAAGGACACCCGAAACCCCTTTTAGAGTAAAACGGGTTCTGGGTTTTTCTAGAAGGCGTCTTTCAACTGAGAGTCGCAAGAAACATAGTGCATAGTCAATAGTTTCCTAAAGCCGCAAATTTTGTGTTTTCTTTCAAAACTACCGTACGAACCGCACGATGTTCGGGTTTTCGCCTTTACTAACACAGAACTCCCCGAAAGTGTTTTCGAAACCCAAGTTTCGTCCGAAATCCATTTTCAACCGAGTAGTAGCTCCAAATATCGTAAAGGGCGCATCTCAACCCAGAAACCCAACAAACTGATTTCGAGGCGCATAGGTTTTGTTTTCGTACAAAACTACCGTACGACCCGCACGAGGTTCGTGTTTTTGCCATTAGAAACATTGAACTCCCCGAAAGTGGTTTCCAAACCCATGATTTCTCTGAAACCCGTTCTAAACCGAATAGTAGCTCGAAATAACCTAAAAAGAGCATCTCAACCCAGAATCCCTTCAAATGGATTTCAAGGCGTAAGACCAGACAAGGACAACCGAAACCCCTTTTAGAGTTAAACGCATTCCGGGTTTTTCAAGAGGGCGTCTTTGGACCGAGAGTCGCATGAAACACAGTGTATAGTCAATAGTTTTCTAAAGCCGCATAATTTCTGTTTTCCTACAAAACCGAATAGTAGCTCTAAATATCCTAAAAAGCGCATCTCAACCCAGAATCCCTTGAAATGGATTTCGAGGCGTAAGACAAGACAAGGACACCCGAAACCCCTTTTAGAGTAAAACGCGGTGTCGATTTTTCCAGGGAGTGTCTTTGGACCCAGAGTCGCAAGAAACATGGTGAATAGTCAATACTTTCCTAAAGCCGCGTAGACTATGTTTTCGTACAAAAGTACAGTACGTCCCACACGAAGCTCGGGTTTTCGGCTCTACAAACAGTGAACTCCACGAAGTTTATTCAAAATCCAAGTTTCGCCCGAAATACGTTTTAAGCCGAAAAGTAGCTCGAAAAAACCTAAATACTGCATCTCAACCTAGAATCCCATCAATTGGGCTTCCAGGCGCGATACAGGACACGGACACCCGAAAACCCCTTTTAGAGTAGAACGCAATCCCCGATTTTTCTAGAGGGTGTCTTTGGCTCTGAGTCGCATGAAACACAGTGTACAGTCAACAATTTCCTAGAGCCGCAAAGATTTTGTTTTCGTACAAAACTACCTACGACCCGCACGAAGTTCGGGTTTTCGCCATTAGAAACACTGAACTCTCCGGAAGTGGTTTCCAAACCCAAGTTTCGTCCGGAACCCGTTTTAAACCGAAAAGCAGCTCAAAATATCCTAAAGAGCGCATCTCAACCCAGAAACCCAACAAATTGATTTGGAGGCGTAGGACAAGACAAGGACACCCGAAACCCCTTTTAGAGTAAAACGCGTTCTGGGTTTTTCTAGAAGGTGTCTTTCAACTGAGAGTCGCAAGAAACACAGTGCATCGTCAATAGTTTCCTTAAGCCGCAAATTTTGTGTTTTCGTTCAAAACTACCGTACGACCCGCACGAAGTTCAGGTTTTCGCCTTTACAAACACAGAACTCCCCGAAAGTGTTTTCAAACCCCAAGTTTCATCCGAAATCCGTTTTAAACCGAATAATAGTTCCAAATATCCTAAAGGGCGCATCTCAACCCAGAAACCCAACAAACTGATTTCGAGGCGCATAGGTTTTTTTTTCATTCAAAACTACCGTACGACCCGCACGAAATTTGGGTTTTTGCCATTAGAAACATTGAACTCCCCGAAAGTGGCTTCCAAACCCATGATTCATCTGAAACCCGTTCCAAACCGAATAGTAGCTTGAAATAACCTAAAAAGAGCATCTCAACCCAAAATCCCTTCAAATGGATTTCAAGGCGTAAGACAAGACAAGGACACCCGAAACCCCTTTTAGAGTAAAAATCGTTCCGGGTTTTCTAGAAGGTGTCTTTCCACTGAGAGTCGCAAGAAACACAGTGCATGGTCAAGAGCTTCCTAAAGCCGCAAAACTTGTGTTTTCGTACAAAATTACCGTACGACCCGCACGAAGTTCGGGTTTTCGCCTTTACAGACACAGACTCCCCGGAAGTGTTTTCCAAACCCAAGTTTCGTATGGAACCGGTTTTAAACCGAAAAGCAGCTCCAAATATCCTAAAGAGCGCATCTCAACCTAGAAACCCAACAAATTGATTTGGAGGCGTAGGACAAGTCAAGGACACTCGAAACCCCTTTTAGAGTAAAACGCGTTCTGGGTTTTTCTAGAAGGTGTCTTTCAACTGAGAGTCGCAAGAAACACAGTGCATAGTCAATAGTTTCCTAAAGCCGTAAATTTTGTGTTTTCGTTCAAAACTACCGTACGACCCGTACGAAGTTCGGGTTTTCGCCTTTACAAACACAGAACTGCCCGAAAGTGTTTTCGAAACCCAAGTTTCGTCCGAAATCCGTTTTCAACCGAGTAGTAGCTCCAAATATCGTAAAGGGCGCATCTCAACCCAGAAACCCAACAAACTGTTTCGAGGCGCATAGGTTGTGTTTTCGTACAAAACTACCGTACGACCCGCACGAAGTTCGTGTTTTTGCCATTAGAAACACTGAACTCCCCGAAAGTGGTTTCCAAACCCATGATTCGTCTGAAACCCTTTCTGAACCGAATAGTAGCTCGAAATAACCTAAAAAGAGCATCTCAACCCAGAATCCCTTCAAATGGATTTCAAGGCGTAAGACAAGACAAGGACACCCGAAACCCCTTTTAGAGTTAAACGCGTTCCGGGTTTTTCTAGAGGGCGTCATTGGACCGAGAGTCGCATGAAACACAGTGTATAGTCATTAGTTTTCTAAAGCCGCATAATTTCTGTTTTCCTACAAAACTACCGTACGACCCGCACAAAGTTCCGGTTTTCGCCATTACAAACACTGAACTCCCCGATAGTGTTTTCCAAACCCAATTTTCGTGCGAAATCGGTTTTAAACCGAATAGTAGCTCCAAATATCCTAAAAAGCGCATCTCAACTCAGAATCCCTTGAAATGGATTTCGAGGCGTAAGACAAGACAAGGACACCCGAAACCCCTTTTAGAGTAAAATGCGGTCTCGATTTTTCCAGGGAGTGTCTTTGGACCCAGAGTCGCAAGAAACACGGTGAATAGTCAGTAGTTTCCTAAAGCCGTGTAGACTGTGTTTTTGTACAAAAGTATAGTCCGTCCCACACGAAGCTCGGGTTTTCGGCTCTACGAACAGTGAATTCCACGAAGTCTATTCAAAATCCAAGATTTGCCCGAAATCCGTTTTAAGCCGAAAAGTAGCTCGAAAAAACCGAAATACTGCATCACAACCCAGAATCCCATCAATTGGGCTTCCAGGCGCGATACAGGACACGGACCCCAGAAAACCCCTTTTAGAGTAGAACGCAATCCCCGATTTTTCTAGAGGGTGTCTTTGGCTCTGAGTCGCATGAAACACAATGTACAATCAACAATTTCCTAGAGCCGCAAAGATTGTGTTTTCGTACAAAACTACCTACAACCCGCACGAAGTTCGGGTTTTCGCCATTAGATACACTGAACTCTCCGGAAGTGGTTTCCAAACCCAAGTTTCGTCCGGAACCCGTTTTAAACCGAAAAGCACCTCAAAATATCCTAAAGAGCGCATCTCAACCCAGAAACCCAACAAATTGATTTGGAGGCGTAGGACAAGTCAAGGACACCCGAAACCCCTTTTAGAGTAAAACGCGTTCCGGGTTTTTCTAGAAGTCGTCTTTCAACTGAGAGTCGCAAGAAACCCAGTGCATTGTCTATAGTTTCCTAAAGCCGCAAATTTTGTGTTTTCATTCAAAACTACCGTACGACCCGCACGAAGTTCGGGTTTTCGCCTTTACAAACACAGAACTCCCCGAAAGTGTTTTCGAAACCCAAGTTTTGTCCGAAATCCGTTTTAAACCGAATAGTAGCTCCAAGTATCCTAAAGTGCGCATCCCAACCCAGAAACCCAACAAACTGATTTCGAGGCGCATAGGTTGTGTTTTCGTACAAAACTACCGTACGACCCGCACGAAGTTTCTGGTTTTTGCCATTAGAAACACTGAACTCCCCGAAAGTGGTTTCCAAACACATGATTCGTCTGACACCCATTCTAAACCGAATAGTAGCTCGAAATAACCTAAAAAGAGCATCTAAACCCAGAATCCCTTCAAATGGATTTCAAGGCGTAAGACAAGACAAGGACAACCGAAACCCCTTTTAGAGTAAAACGCGTTCCGGGTTTTTCTAGAGTGTGTCTTTGGACCGAGAGTCGCATGAAACACAGTGTATAGTCAATAGTTTTCTAAAGCCGCATAATTTCTGTTTTCGTACAAAACTACCGTAAAACCCGCACGAAGTTCGGGTTTTCGCCATTACAAACACTGAACTCCCCGATAGTGTTTTCCAAACCCAATTTTCGTCCGAAATCTGTTTTAAACCGAATGGTAGCTCCAAATATCCTAAAAAGCGCATCTCAACCCAGAATCCCTTGAAATGGATTTCGAGGCGTAAGACAAGACAAGGACACCCGAAACCCCTTTTAGAGTAAAACTCGGTCTCGATTTTTCCAGGGAGTGTCTTTGGACCCAGAGTCGCAAGAAACACGGTGAATAGTCAATAGTTTCCTAAAGCCGCGTAGACTGTGTTTTCTTACAAAAGTTCAGTACGTCCCACACGAAGCTCGGGTTTTCGGCTCTACAAACAGTGAACTCCACGAAGTCTATTCAAAATCCAAGATTCGCCCGAAATCCGTTTTAAGCCGAAAAGTAGCTCGAAAAAACCTAAATAGTGCATCTCAACCCAGAATCCCATCAATTGGGCTTCCAGGCGCGATACAGGACACGGACACCCGAAAACTGCTTTTAGAGTAGAACGCAATCCTCGATTTTCTAGAGGGTGTCTTTGGCTCTGAGTCGCATGAAACACAGTGTACAGTTAACAATTTCCTAGAGCTGCAAAGGTTGTGTTTTCGTACAAAACTACCTACGACCCGCACGAAGTTCGGGTTTTCGCCATTAGAAACACTGAACTCTCCAGAAGTGGTTTCCAAACCCAAGTTTCGTCTGGAACCCGTTTTAAACCGAAAAGCAGCTCAAAATATCCTAAAGGGCGCATCTCAACCCAGAAACCCAACAAATTGATTTGGAGGATTAGGACAAGACAAGGACACCCAAAACCCCTTTTAGAGTAAAATGCGTTCTGGGTTTTTCTAGAAGGTGTCTTTCAACTGAGAGTCGCAAGAAACACAGTGCATCGTCAATAGTTTCCTAAAGCCGCAAATTTTGTGTTTTCGTTCAAAACTACCGTACGACCCGCACGAAGTTCGGGTTTTCGCCTTTACAAACACAGAACTCCCCGAAAGTGTTTTCAAACCCCAAGTTTCGTCCGAAATCCCTTTTAAACCGAATAGTAGCTCCAAATTTCCGAAAGGGCGCATCTCAACCCAGAAACCCAACAAACTGATCTCGAGGCGCATAGGTTGTGTTTTCGTACAAAACTACCGTTCGACCCGCACGAAGTTCGGGTTTTTGCCATTAGAAACACTGAACTCCCCGAAAGTGGTTTCCAAACCCAAGATTCGTCTGAAACCCGTTCTAAACCGAATTGTAGCTCGAAATAACCTAAAAAGAGCATCTCAACCCAGAGTCCCTTCAAATGGATTTCAAGGCGTAAGTCAAGACAAGGACACCCGAAACCCCTTTTAGTGCAAAACTCGTTCCGGCTTTTTCTAGAAGGTGTCTTTCCACTGAGAGTCGCAAGAAACACAGTGCATGGTCAAGAGCTTCCTAAAGCCGCAAAACTTGTGTTTTCGTACAAAAATACCGTACGACCTGCACAAAGTTCTGGTTTTCGCCTTTACAGACACAGACTCCCCGGAAGTGTTTTCCAAACCCAAGTTTCGTCTGGAACCCGTTTTATACCGAAAAGCAGCTCCAAATATCCTAAAGAGCGCATCTCAACCCAGAAACCCAACAAATTGATTTGGAGGCGTAGCACAAGTCAAGGACACCCGAAACCTCTTTTAGAGTAAAACGGGTTCTGGGTTTTTCTAGAAGGCGTCTTTCAACTGAGAGTCGCAAGAAACACAGTGCATAGTCAATAGTTTCCTAAAGCCGCAAATTTTGTGTTTTCGTTCAAAACTACCGTACGACCCGCACGAAGTTCGGGTTTTCGCCTTTACAAACACAGAACTCCCCGAAAGTGTTTTCGAAACCCAAGATTCGTCCGAAATCCATTTTCAACCGAGTAGTAGCTCCAAATATCGTAAAGGGTGCATCTCAACCCAGAAACCCAACATACTGATTTCGAGGCGCATAGGTTTTGTTTTCGTACAAAACTACCGTACGACCCGCACGAAGTTCGTGTTTTTGCCATTAGAAACATTGAACTCCCCGAAAGTGGTTTCCAAACCCATGATTCGTCTGAAACCTGTTCTAAACCGAATAGTAGCTCGAAATAACCTAAAAAGAGCATCTCAACCCAGAATCCCTTCAAATGGATTTCAAGGCGTAATACCAGACAAGGACACCCGAAACCCCTTTTAGAGTTAAACGCGTTCCGGGTTTTTCTAGAGGGCGTCTTTGGACCGAGAGTCGCATGAAACACAGTGTATAGTCAATAGTTTTCTAAAGCCGCATAATTCCTGTTTTCCTACAAAACTACCGTACGCCCGCACGAAGTTCGGGTTTTCGTCATTACAAACACTGAACTCCCCGATAGTGTTTTTCAAACCCAATTTTCGTCCGAAATCGGTTTTAAACCGAATAGTAGCTCCAAATATCCTAAAATGCGCATCTCAACCCAGAATCCCTTGAAATGGATTTCGAGGCGTAAGACAAGAAAAGGACACCCGAAACCCCTTTTAGAGTAAAACGCGGTGTCGATTTTTCTAGGGAGTGTCTTTGGACCCAGAGTCGCAAGAAACACGGTGAATAGTCAATATTTTCCTAAAGCCGCGTAGACTGTGTTTTCGTACAAAAGTACAGTACGTCCCACACGAAGCTCGGTTTTTCGGCTCTACAAATAGTGAACTCCACGAAGTCTATTCAAAATCCAAGATTCGCCCGAAATCCATTTTAAGCCGAAAAGTAGCTCGAAAAAACCTAAATCCTCTCAACCTAGAATCCCATCAATTGGGCTTCGAGGCGCGATACAGGACACGGACACCCGAAAACCCCTTTTAGAGTAGAACGCAATCCCCGATTTTTCTAGAAGGTGTCTTTGGCTCTGAGTCGCATGGAACACAGTGTACAGTCAACAATTTCCTAGAGCCACAAAGATTGTGTTTTCGTACAATAATACCTACGACCCGCACGAAGTTCGGGTTTTTGCCATTAGAAACACTGAACTCTCCGGAAGTGGCTTCCAAACCCGAGTTTCGTCCGGAACCCGTTTTAAACCGAAAAGCAGCTCAAAATATCCTAAAGAGCGCATCTCAACCCAGAAACCCAACAAAATTGATTTGGAGGCGTAGGACAAGTTAAGGACACCCGAAACCTCTTTTAGAGTAAAACGCGTTCCGGGTTTTTCTAGAAGGTGTCTTTCAACTGAGAGTCGCAAGAAACACAGTGCATGGTCAAGAGCTTCCTAAAGCCGCAAAACTTGTGTTTTCGTACAAAAATACCGTACGACCCGCACGAAGTTCTCGTTTTCGCCTTTACAGACACAGACTCCCCGGAAGTGTTTTCCAAACCCAAGTTCGGGTTTTTGCCATTAGAAACACTGAACTCCCCGAAAGTGGTTTCCAAACCCACGATTCGTCTGAAACCCGTTCTAAACCGAATCGTAGCTCGAAATAACCTAAAAAGAGCATCTCAACCCAGAATCCCTTCAAATGGATTTCAAGGCGTAAGACAAGACATGGACACCCGAAACCCCTTTTAGAGTAAAACACGTTACGGGTTTTTCTAGAGGGCATCTTTGGACCGAGAGTCGCATTAAAAACACAGTGTATAGTCAATAGTTTTCTAAAGCCGCATAATTTCTGTTTTCGTACAAAACTACCGTACGACCCGCACGAAGTTCGGGTTTTCGCCATTACAAACACTGAACTCCCCGATAGTGTTTTCCAAACCCAATTTTCGTCCGAAATCGGTTTTAAACCGAATAGTAGCTCCAAGTATCCTAAAAAGCGCATCTCAACCCGGAATCCCTTGAAATGGATTTCGAGGCGTAAGACAAGACAAGGACACCCGAAACCCCTTTTAGAGTAAAACGCGGTCTCGATTTTTCCAGGGAGTGTCTTTGGACCCAGAGTCGCAAGAAACACGGTGAATAGTAAATAGTTTTCTAAAGCCGCGTAGACTGTGTTTTCGTACAAAAGTACAGTACGTCCCACACGAAGTCTATTCAAAATCCAAGATTTGCCCGAAATCCGTTTTAAGCCGAAAAGTAGCTCGAAAAAACTTAAATAGTGCATCTCAACCCAGAATCCCATCTATTGGGCTTCCAGGCGCGATACAGGACACGGACACCTGAAAACCCCTTTTAGAGTAGAACGCAATCCCCGATTTTTCTAGAGGGTGTCTTTGGCTCTGAGTCGCATGAAACACAGTGTACAGTCAACAATTTCCTAGAGCCGCAAAGATTGTGTTTTCGTACAAAACTACCTACGACCCGCACGAAGTTCGGGTTTTCGCCATTAGAAACACTGAACTCTCCGGAAGTGGTTTCCAAAGCCAAGATTCGTTCGGAACCCGTTTTAAACCGAAAAGCAGCTCAAAATATCCTAAAGAGCGCATCTCAACCTAGAAACCCAACAAATTGATTTGGAGGCGTAGGACAAGTCAAGGACACCCGAAACCCCTTTTAGAGTAAAACGCGTTCCGGGTTTTTCTAGAAGGTGTCTTTCCACTGAGAGTCGTAAGAAACACAGTGCATGGTCAAGAGCTTCCTAAAGCCGCAAAACTTGTGTTTTCGTACAAAACTACCGTACGACCCGCACAAAGTTCGGGTTTTTTCCATTAGAAACACTGAACTCCCCGAAAGTGGTTTCCAAACCCATGATTCGTCTGAAACCCGTTCTAAACCGAATAGTAGCTCGAAATAACCTAAAAAGAGCATCTCAACCCTGAATCCCTTCAAATGGATTTCAAGGCGTAAGATAAGACATGGACACCCGAAACCCCTTTTAGAGTAAAACGCGTTACAGGTTTTTCTAGAGGGCATCTTTGGACCGAGAGTCGCATTAAAAACACAGTGTATAGTCAATAGTTTTCTAAAGCAGCATAATTTTTGTTTTCGTACAAAACTACCGTACGACCCGCACGAAGTTCGGGTTTTCGCCATTACAAACACTGAACTCCCCGATAGTGTTTTCCAAACCCAATTTTCGTCCGAAATCGGTTTTAAACCGAATAGTAGCTCCAAGTATCCTAAACAGCGCATCTCAACCCAGAATCCCTTGAAATGGATTTCGAGGCATAAGACAAGACAAGGACACCCGAAACCCCTTTTAGAGTAAAACGCGGTCGCGATTTTTCCAGGGAGTGTCTTTGGACCCAGAGTCGTAAGAAACACGGTGAATAGTCAATAGTTTTCTAAAGCCGCGTAGACTGTGTTTTCGTACAAAAGTACAGTACGTCCCACATGAAGTCTATTCAAAATCCAAGATTCGCCCGAACTCCGTTTTAAGCCGAAAAGTAGCTCGAAAAAACTTAAATAGTGCATCTCAACCCAGAATCCCATCAATTGGGCTTCCAGGCGCGATACAGGACACGGACACCCGAAAACCCCTTTTAGAGTAGAACGCAATCCCCGATTTTTCTAGAGGGTGTCTTTGGCTCTGAGTCGCATGAAACACAGTGTACAGTCAACAATTTCCTAGAGCCGCAAAGATTGTGTTTTCGTACAAAACTACCTACGACCCGCACGAAGTTCGGGTTTTCGCCATTAGAAACACTGAACTCTCCGGAAGTGGTTTCCAAAGCCAAGATTTGTTCGGAACCCGTTTTAAACCGAAAAGCAGCTCAAAATATCCTAAAGAGCGCATCTCAACCTAGAAACCCAACAAATTGATTTGGAGGCGTAGGACAAGTCAAGGACACCCGAAACCCCTTTTAGAGCAAAACGCGTTCCGGGTTTTTCTAGAAGGTGTCTTTCCACTGAGAGTCGTAAGAAACACAGTGCATGGTCAAGAGCTTCCTAAAGCCGCAAAACTTGTGTTTTCGTACAAAACTACCGTACGACCCGCACAAAGTTCGGGTTTTTTCCATTAGAAACACTGAACTCCCCGAAAGTGGTTTCCAAACCCATGATTCGTCTGAAACCCGTTCTAAACCGAATAGTAGCTCGAAATAACCTAAAAAGAGCATCTCAACCCTGAATCCCTTCAAATGGATTTCAAGGCGTAAGATAAGACATGGACACCCGAAACCCCTTTTAGAGTAAAACGCGTTACAGGTTTTTCTAGAGGGCATCTTTGGACCGAGAGTCGCATTAAAAACACAGTGTATAGTCAATAGTTTTCTAAAGCAGCATAATTTCTGTTTTCGTACAAAAATACCGTACGACTCGCACGAAGTTCTCGTTTTCGCCTTTACAGACACAGACTCCCCGGAAGTGTTTTCCAAACCCAAGTTTCGTCCGGAACCCGTTTTAAACCGAAAAGTAGCTCCAAATATCCTAAAGAGCGCATCTCAACCAAGAAACCCAACAAATTGATTTGGAGGCGTAGGACAAGTCAAGGACACCCGAAACCCCTTTTAGAGTAAAACGCGTTCTGGGTTTTTCTAGAAGGTGTCTTTCAACTGAGAGTCGCAAGAAACACAGTGCATAGTCAATAGTTTCCTAAAGCCGCAAATTTCGTGTTTTCGTTCAAAACTACCGTACGACTCGCACGAAGTTCGGGTTTTCGCCTTTACAAACACAGAACTCCCCGAAAGTGTTTTCGAAACCCAAGGTTCGTCCGAAATCCGTTTTAAACCGAGTAGTAACTCCAAATATCCTAAAGGGCGCATGTCAACCCAGAAACCCAACAAACTGATTTCGAGGCGCATAGGTTGTGTTTTCGTACAAAACTACCGTACGACCCGCACGAAGTTCGGGTTTTCGCCTCTACAAACACAGAACTCCCCGAAAGTGTTTTCAAAACCCAAGTTTCGTCCGAAATCCGTTTAAACCGAGTAGTAGCTCCAAATATCCTAAAGGGCGCATCTCACCCCAGATACCCAACAAACGGATTTCGAGGCGCATAGGTTGTGTTTTCGTACAAAACTACCGTACGACCCGCACGAAGTTCGGGTTATTGCCATTAGAAACACTGAACTCCCCGAAAGTGGTTTCCAAACCCATGATTCGTCTGAAACCCGTTCTAAACCGAATAGTAGCTCGAAATAACCTAAAACGAGCATCTCAACCCAGAATCCCTTCAAATGGATTTCAAGGCGTAAAACAAGGCAAGGACACCCGAAACCCCTTTTAGAATAAAACGCGTTCCGGGTTTTTCTAGAGGGCGTCTTTGGACCGAGAGTCGCATGAAACACATTGTATAGTCAATAGTTTTCTAAAGCCGCATAATTTCTGTTTTCGTACAAAACTACCGTACGACCCGCACGAAGTTCGGGTTTTCGCCATTACAAACACTGAACTCCCCGATAGTGTTTTCCAAACCCAATTTTCGTCCGAAATCGGTTTTAAACCGAATAGTAGCTCCAAATATCCTAAAAAGCGCATCTCAACCCATAATCCCTTGAAATGGATTTCGAGGCGTAAGACAAGGCAAGGACACCCGAAACCCCTTTTAGAGTAAAACGCGGTCTCGATTTTTCCAGGGAGTGTCTTTGGACCCAGAGTCGCAAGAAACACGGTGAATAGTCAATAGTTTTCTAAAGCCGCGTACACTGTGTTTTCGTACAAAAGTACAGTACGTCCCACACGAAGTCTATTCAAAATCCAAGATTCGCCCGAAATCCGTTTTAAGCCGAAAAGTAGCTCGAAAAAACCTAAATAGTGCATCTCAACCCAGAATCCCATCAATTGGGCTTCCAGGCGCGATAGAGGACACGGACACCCGAAAACCCCTTTTAGAGTAGAACGCAATCCCCGATTTTTCTAGAGGGTGTCTTTAGCTCTGAGTCGCATGAAACACAGTGTAGAGTCAACAATTTCCTAGAGCCGCAAAGATTGTGTTTTCGTACAAAACTACCTATGACCCGCACGAAGTTCGGGTTTTCGCCATTAGAAACACTGAACTCTCCAGAAGTGGTTTCCAAAGCCAAGATTCGTTCGGAACCCGTTTTAAACCGAAAAGCAGCTCAAAATATCCTAAAGAGCGCATCTCAACCTAGAAACCCAACAAATTGATTTGGAGGCGTAGGACAAGTCAAGGACACCCGAAACCCCTTTTAGAGTAAAACGCGTTCCGGGTTTTTCTAGAATGTGTCTTTCCACTGAGAGCCGTAAGAAACACAGTGAATGGTCAAGAGCTTCCTAAAGCCGCAAAACTTGTGTTTTCGTACAAAACTACCGTACGACCCGCACAAAGTTCGGGTTTTTTCCATTAGAAACACTGAACTCCCCGAAAGTGGTTTCCAAACCCATGATTCGTCTGAAACCCGTTCTAAACCGAATAGTAGCTCGAAATAACCTAAAAAGAACATCTCAACCCAGAATCCCTTCAAATGGATTTCAAGGCGTAAGACAAGACATGGACGCCCGAAACCCCTTTTAGAGTAAAACGCGTACGGGTTTTTCTAGAGGGCATCTTTGGACCGAGAGTCGCATTAAAAACACAGTGTATAGTCAGTAGTTTTCTAAAGCCGCATAATTTCTGTTTTCGTACAAAACTACCGTACGACCCGCACGAAGTTCGGGTTTTCGCCATTACAAACACTGAACTCCCCGATAGTGTTTTCCAAACCCAATTTTCGTCCGAAATCGGTTTTAAACCGAATAGTAGCTCCAAGTATCCTAAAAAGCGCATCTCAACCCAGAATCCCTTGAAATGGATTTCGAGGCATAAGACAAGACAAGGACACCCGAAACCCCTTTTAGAGTAAAACGCGGTCGCGATTTTTCCAGGGAGTGTCTTTGGACCCAGAGTCGCAAGAAACACGGTGAATAGTCAATAGCTTTCTAAAGCCGCGTAGACTGTGTTTTCGTACAAAAGTACAGTACGTCCCACATGAAGTCTATTCAAAATCCAAGATTCGCCCGAAATTCGTTTTAAGCCGAAAAGTAGCTCGAAAAAACTTAAATAGTGCATCTCAACCCAGAATCCCATCAATTGGGCTTCCAGGCGCGATACAGGACACGGACACCCGAAAACCCCTTTTAGAGTAGAACGCAATCCCCGATTTTTCTAGAGGGTGTCTTTGGCTCTGAGTCGCATGAAACACAGTGTACAGTCAACAATTTCCTAGAGCCGCAAAGATTGTGTTTTCGTACAAAACTACCTACGACCCGCACGAAGTTCGGGTTTTCTCCATTAGAAACACTGAACTCTCCGGAAGTGGTTTCCAAAGCCAAGATTTGTTCGGAACCCGTTTTAAACCGAAAAGCAGCTCAAAATATCCTAAAGAGCGCATCTCAACCTAGAAACCCAACAAATTGATTTGGAGGCGTAGGACAAGTCAAGGACACCCGAAACCCCTTTTAGAGTAAAACGCGTTCCGGGTTTTTCTAGAAGGTGTCTTTCCACTGAGAGTCGTAAGAAACACAGTGCATGGTCAAGAGCTTCCTAAAGCCGCAAAACTTGTGTTTTCGTACAAAACTACCGTATGACCCGCACAAAGTTCGGGTTTTTTCCATTAGAAACACTGAACTCCCCGAAAGTGGTTTCCAAACCCATGATTCGTCTGAAACCCGTTCTAAACCGAATAGTAGCTCGAAATAACCTAAAAAGAGCATCTCAACCCTGAATCCCTTCAAATGGATTTCAAGGCGTAAGACAAGACATGGACACCCGAAACCCCTTTTAGAGTAAAACGCGTTACAGGTTTTTCTAGAGGGCATCTTTGGACCGAGAGTCGCATTAAAAACACAGTGTATAGTCAATAGTTTTCTAAAGCCGCATAATTTCTGTTTTCGTACAAAAATACCGTACGACTCGCACGAAGTTCTCGTTTTCGCCTTTACAGACACAGACTCCCCGGAAGTGTTTTCCAAACCCAAGTTTCGTCCGGAACCCGTTTTAAACCGAAAAGTAGCTCCAAATATCCTAAAGAGCGCATCTCAACCAAGAAACCCAACAAATTGATTTGGAGGCGTAGGACAAGTCAAGGACACCCGAAACCCCTTTTAGAGTAAAACGCGTTCTGGGTTTTTCTAGAAGGTGTCTTTCAACTGAGAGTCGCAAGAAACACAGTGCATAGTCAATAGTTTCCTAAAGCCGCAAATTTCGTGTTTTCGTTCAAAACTACCGTACGACTCGCACGAAGTTCGGGTTTTCGCCTTTACAAACACAGAACTCCCCGAAAGTGTTTTCGAAACCCAAGGTTCGTCCGAAATCCGTTTTAAACCGAGTAGTAACTCCAAATATCCTAAAGGGCGCATGTCAACCCAGAAACCCAACAAACTGATTTCGAGGCGCATAGGTTGTGTTTTCGTACAAAACTACCGTTCGGCCCGCACGAAGTTCGGGTTTTCGCCTCTACAAACACAGAACTCCTTGAAAGTGTTTTCAAAACCCAAGTTTCGTCCGAAATCCGTTTAAACCGAGTAGTAGCTCCAAATATCCTAAAGGGCGCATCTCACCCCAGATACCTAACAAACTGATTTCGATGCGCATAGGTTGTGTTTTCGTACAAAACTACCGTACGACCCGCACGAAGTTCGGGTTTTTGCCATTAGAAACACTGAACTCCCCGAAAGTGGTTTCCAAACCCATGATTCGTCTGAAACCCGTTCTAAACCGAATAGTAGCTCGAAATAACCTAAAACGAGCATCTCAACCCAGAATCCCTTCAAATGGATTTCAAGGCGTAAAACAAGGCAAGGACACCCGAAACCCCTTTTAGAATAAAACGCGTTCCGGGTTTTTCTAGAGGGCGTCTTTGGACCGAGAGTCGCATGAAACACATTGTATAGTCAATAGTTTTCTAAAGCCGCATAATTTCTGTTTTCGTACAAAACTACCGTACGACCCGCACGAAGTTCGGGTTTTCGCCATTACAAACACTGAACTCCCCGATAGTGTTTTCGAAACCCAATTTTCGTCCGAAATCGGTTTTAAACCGAATAGTAGCTCCAAGTATCCTAAAAAGCGCATCTCAACCCAGAATCCCTTGAAATGGATTTCGAGGCATAAGACAAGACAAGGACACCCGAAACCCCTTTTAGAGTAAAACGCGGTCGCGATTTTTCCAGGGAGTGTCTTTGGACCCAGAGTCGCAAGAAACACGGTGAATAGTCAATAGCTTTCTAAAGCCGCGTAGACTGTGTTTTCGTACAAAAGTACAGTACGTCCCACATGAAGTCTATTCAAAATCCAAGATTCGCCCGAAATTCGTTTTAAGCCGAAAAGTAGCTCGAAAAAACTTAAATAGTGCATCTCAACCCAGAATCCCATCAATTGGGCTTCCAGGCGCGATACAGGACACGGACACCCGAAAACCCCTTTTAGAGTAGAACGCAATCCCCGATTTTTCTAGAGGGTGTCTTTGGCTCTGAGTCGCATGAAACACAGTGTACAGTCAACAATTTCCTAGAGCCGCAAAGATTGTGTTTTCGTACAAAACTACCTACGACCCGCACGAAGTTCGGGTTTTCTCCATTAGAAACACTGAACTCTCCGGAAGTGGTTTCCAAAGCCAAGATTTGTTCGGAACCCGTTTTAAACCGAAAAGCAGCTCAAAATATCCTAAAGAGCGCATCTCAACCTAGAAACCCAACAAATTGATTTGGAGGCGTAGGACAAGTCAAGGACACCCGAAACCCCTTTTAGAGTAAAACGCGTTCCGGGTTTTTCTAGAAGGTGTCTTTCCACTGAGAGTCGTAAGAAACACAGTGCATGGTCAAGAGCTTCCTAAAGCCGCAAAACTTGTGTTTTCGTACAAAACTACCGTATGACCCGCACAAAGTTCGGGTTTTTTCCATTAGAAACACTGAACTCCCCGAAAGTGGTTTCCAAACCCATGATTCGTCTGAAACCCGTTCTAAACCGAATAGTAGCTCGAAATAACCTAAAAAGAGCATCTCAACCCTGAATCCCTTCAAATGGATTTCAAGGCGTAAGACAAGACATGGACACCCGAAACCCCTTTTAGAGTAAAACGCGTTACAGGTTTTTCTAGAGGGCATCTTTGGACCGAGAGTCGCATTAAAAACACAGTGTATAGTCAATAGTTTTCTAAAGCCGCATAATTTCTGTTTTCGTACAAAAATACCGTACGACTCGCACGAAGTTCTCGTTTTCGCCTTTACAGACACAGACTCCCCGGAAGTGTTTTCCAAACCCAAGTTTCGTCCGGAACCCGTTTTAAACCGAAAAGTAGCTCCAAATATCCTAAAGAGCGCATCTCAACCAAGAAACCCAACAAATTGATTTGGAGGCGTAGGACAAGTCAAGGACACCCGAAACCCCTTTTAGAGTAAAACGCGTTCTGGGTTTTTCTAGAAGGTGTCTTTCAACTGAGAGTCGCAAGAAACACAGTGCATAGTCAATAGTTTCCTAAAGCCGCAAATTTCGTGTTTTCGTTCAAAACTACCGTACGACTCGCACGAAGTTCGGGTTTTCGCCTTTACAAACACAGAACTCCCCGAAAGTGTTTTCGAAACCCAAGGTTCGTCCGAAATCCGTTTTAAACCGAGTAGTAACTCCAAATATCCTAAAGGGCGCATGTCAACCCAGAAACCCAACAAACTGATTTCGAGGCGCATAGGTTGTGTTTTCGTACAAAACTACCGTTCGGCCCGCACGAAGTTCGGGTTTTCGCCTCTACAAACACAGAACTCCCTGAAAGTGTTTTCAAAACCCAAGTTTCGTCCGAAATCCGTTTAAACCGAGTAGTAGCTCCAAATATCCTAAAGGGCGCATCTCACCCCAGATACCTAACAAACTGATTTCGATGCGCATAGGTTGTGTTTTCGTACAAAACTACCGTACGACCCGCACGAAGTTCGGGTTTTTGCCATTAGAAACACTGAACTCCCCGAAAGTGGTTTCCAAACCCATGATTCGTCTGAAACCCGTTCTAAACCGAATAGTAGCTCGAAATAACCTAAAAAGAACATCTCAACCCAGAATCCCTTCAAATGGATTTCAAGGCGTAAGACAAGACATGGACGCCCGAAACCCCTTTTAGAGTAAAACGCGTACGGGTTTTTCTAGAGGGCATCTTTGGACCGAGAGTCGCATTAAAAACACAGTGTATAGTCAGTAGTTTTCTAAAGCCGCATAATTTCTGTTTTCGTACAAAACTACCGTACGACCCGCACGAAGTTCGGGTTTTCGCCATTACAAACACTGAACTCCCCGATAGTGTTTTCCAAACCCAATTTTCGTCCGAAATCGGTTTTAAACCGAATAGTAGCTCCAAGTATCCTAAAAAGCGCATCTCAACCCAGAATCCCTTGAAATGGATTTCGAGGCATAAGACAAGACAAGGACACCCGAAACCCCTTTTAGAGTAAAACGCGGTCGCGATTTTTCCAGGGAGTGTCTTTGGACCCAGAGTCGCAAGAAACACGGTGAATAGTCAATAGCTTTCTAAAGCCGCGTAGACTGTGTTTTCGTACAAAAGTACAGTACGTCCCACACGAAGCTCGGGTTTTCGGCTCTACAAACAGTGAACTCGAAGAAGTCTATTCAAAATCCAAGATTCGCCCGAAAACCGTTTTAAGCCGAAAAGTAGCTCGAAAAAACCTAAATCCTCTCAACCTAGAATCCCATCAATTGGGCTTCGAGGCGCGATACAGGACACGGACACCCGAAAACCCCTTTTAGAGTAGAACGCAATCCCCGACTTTTCTAGAGGGTGTCTTTGGCTCTGAGTCGCATGGAACACAGTGTACAGTCAACAATTTCCTAGAGCCGCAAAGATTGTGTTTTCGTACAATAATACCTACGACCCGCACGAAGTTCGGGTTTTCGCCATTAGAAACACTGAACTCTCCGGAAGTGGCTTCCAAACCCGAGTTTCGTCCGGAACCCGTTTAAAACCGAAAAGCAGCTCAAAATATCCTAAAGAGCGCATCTCAACCCAGAAACCCAACAAAATTGATTTGGAGGCGTAGGACAAGTCAAGGACACCCGAAACCCCTTTTAGAGTAAAACGCGTTCCGGGTTTTTCTAGAAGGTGTCTTTCAACTAAGAGTCGCAAGAAACACAGTGCATGGTCAAGAGCTTCCTAAAGCCGCAAAACTTGTGTTTTCGTACAAAAATACCGTACGACCCGCACGAAGTTCTCGTTTTCGCCTTTACAGACACAGACTCCCCGGAAGTGTTTTCCAAACCCAAGTTCGGGTTTTTGCCATTAGAAACACTGAACTCCCCGAAAGTGGTTTCCAAACCCATGATTCGTCTGAAACCCGTTCTAAATCGAATAGTAGCTCGAAATAACCTAAAAAGAGCATCTCAACCCAGAATCCCTTCAAATGGATTTCAAGGCGTAAGACAAGACATGGACACCCGAAACCCCTTTTAGAGTAAAACGCGTTACGGGTTTTTCTAGAGGGCATCTTTGGACCGAGAGTCGCATTAAAAACACAGTGTATAGTCAATAGTTTTCTAAAGCCGCATAATTTCTATTTTCGTACAAAACTACCGTACGACCCGCACG
Organism: Cinnamomum chago; assembly: GCA_038049695.1. NCBI lineage: Eukaryota > Viridiplantae > Streptophyta > Magnoliopsida > Laurales > Lauraceae > Cinnamomum > Cinnamomum chago. The sequence continues at coordinate 50,668,028 of CP142456.1, forward strand.
AAGTTCGGGTTTTCGCCATTACAAACACTGAACTCCCCGATAGTGTTTTCCAAACCTAATTTTCGTCCGAAATCGGTTTTAAACCGAATAGTAGCTCCAAGTATCCTAAAAAGCGCATCTCAACCCAGAATCCCTTGAAATGGATTTCGAGGCGTAAGACAAGACAAGGACACCCGAAACCCCTTTTAGAGTAAAACGCGGTCTCGATTTTTCCAGGGAGTGTCTTTGGACCCAGAGTCGCAAGAAACACGGTGAATAGTAAATAGTTTTCTAAAGCCGCGTAGACTGTGTTTTCCTACAAAAGTACAGTACGTCCCACACGAAGTCTATTCAAAATCCAAGATTCGCCCGAAATCCGTTTTAAGCCGAAAAGTAGCTCGAAAAAACTTAAATAGTGCATCTCAACCCAGAATCCCATCAATTGGGCTTCCAGGCGCGATACAGGACACGGACACCCGAAAACCCCTTTTAGAGTAGAACGCAATCCCCGATTTTTCTAGAGGGTGTCTTTGGCTCTGAGTCGCATGAAACACAGTGTACAGTCAACAATTTCCTAGAGCCGCAAAGATTGTGTTTTCGTACAAAACTACCTACGACCCGCACGAAGTTCGGGTTTTCGCCATTAGAAACACTGAACTCTCCGGAAGTGGTTTCCAAAGCCAAGATTCGTTCGGAACCCGTTTTAAACCGAAAAGCAGCTCAAAATATCCTAAAGAGCGCATCTCAACCTAGAAACCCAACAAATTGATTTGGAGGCGTAGGACAAGTCAAGGACACCCGAAACCCCTTTTAGAGTAAAACGCGTTCCGGGTTTTTCTAGAAGGTGTCTTTCCACTGAGAGTCGTAAGAAACACAGTGCATGGTCAAGAGCTTCCTAAAGCCGCAAAACTTGTGTTTTCGTACAAAACTACCGTACGACCCGCACAAAGTTCGGGTTTTTTCCATTAGAAACACTGAACTCCCCGAAAGTGGTTTCCAAACCCATGATTCGTCTGAAACCCGTTCTAAACCGAATAGTAGCTCGAAATAACCTAAAAAGAGCATCTCAACCCAGAATCCCTTCAAATGGATTTCAAGGCGTAAGACAAGACATGGACACCCGAAACCCCTTTTAGAGTAAAACGCGTTACGGGTTTTTCTAGAGGGCATCTTGTTAGGAATTTTGTAGATTGCAATTTGATGGATGCATTTCATTCTAGCATCATTTGATTCACACACTTGCATTGTTTTAGATAAACTTGAAATCTTGATTTATTCATGCATTGTTTTTAAAGTTTTGATTTATGCATGATTTGTTTTTAAATCTTGGATGCATTTGATTTAGAAAAGAGTTTTCAAGAAATCAAGCAAGCCTTTGTTTTAAAAGTTTTGAATCTTTTTAGGCTTTTTATGTCATGTTTTAAAAACCATTATAATCTTTAAAACATGTTTTCCAAGCTTGATTTAGTGGCCAAAAGGTCCCCCAAAGAAATAACTTTGAAATGGCAAAAGTTGGAAATTTTGTCAAAAAGGGGGAGTCCCGGCAGTGTCGCCGGTCGACCGAGAGGCAGGTCTCGGTCGACCGAGACAACTGCAGGCAAAAATTGCCTGGGAGCACCAACGGTCAGAAATATGACCGTTGTGTGTTCTCGGTCGACCGAGACCTCTTTGTCGGTCGACCGAGAACTAGCCGTTGGCCACTTTTTCCTATAAATATGAGTTCTTTCCCTTGCCAAAAGTTGGGAATTTTTAACCCCTCCTTGAGAGGATTTGAGGCATATCAAAAGGGAAAAGAACCAAGGGATGAAGGGGATGATTAGGAAAGCTAAAGCTTGGATTAATGAAGTTAAACCACCAAGTAGGCTCCTCCTTTCTTAATCATATGTTTGCATGCTCTTGTTTTATTTTTGGTAAATCATTTCTAGCATGTTAAACTATGTTTGTGTTGTGTCCTTAACATATTTTATGTTTTGAGTTGATTTATTGTTTTGGATACAACATCACATGATTCAATCCAAGTAGTACTTAACTTTGGTAAATCTAAGTAGATCATGTTAATGTAAAAACCTTTGAAATCATATGTAACATGATCCATATACTTGGTTGAATCTTTGGTTGTTGTTTTCCATCATAAGAAAATCACTTTCAAAACTATCTTATGTTTTGGACTCAACCTCTTTACAAATCATATGTTTTCATGTTTTGTTTTATCATTGGTAAATCTTTGTAACATGTTAATATATGATATGTTGTATCCTTAGCATATTCTATATTTTGAATAGATCTATTGTTTTGGATACATCACCATTGATTCATCAAAGTAGTACTTTATTGGTAAATCTAAGTAGATCATGTTAATGAAATATGTAACATGATTCATATACTTTGTTGAATCATTGGTTGTTGTTTTTCCATCATAAGAAAATCTCTCTCAAATGTATCTTATGTTTTGGATCCAACATCATTACAAATCATATGTGTATTTTTGTTTTAAAGTCTCACAACTTGCATCACTTTGATTGGTAAATCATTTTCAAGTTGTCTTTATAATTACATATGATTTGTCCCCTAATTTCAATCAAATCTATTTTTATGTTTTGAGCCACATTGATGATTTGATTGACATCCCTATGCATCACATGTTTAGAGCTAATCCATTTCATACAACTTGTGTAACTTTGATATCATTAACAAGTTGTTACTTTTAACATGTGATTGCATCACATCCTCAATCATAAATGTTTTTGAGCTAAAACTTTCAAAAGCCTTAGGCTTACATTTATGAGCTTTCATTTTCTAAATGATTGAGGACCACACACACACACTTCATTTGTTTTCATCTTTGCATTCATAGTGTGAGTGTGTATTTGTATTTCACTTCCATATCCGCCTATTTAAGAGGCATTGTAATGAGCTTAATAGTATCTCCATCAAGTGTATTAAAGACACTAACTTAGTGAGATAACCAACCTTGTGGTTGAAGAGGTTATTGCTTAGCCTATAAAAGCATAATGGATAGGTTGATGTTAAGCCTTGAAAAACATCAATGTAAGGTTATTGCTAAGCCTTGGAAAGCATATTGTAAAGGTTATTGCTTAGCCTATTGAAAAGCATAAATAGTGGAAATCCGGTGGGGTGTTGGATCACAAGCCGGTAGTGGATGTAGGCATTGAGGCCGAACCACTATAAATCCTTGTGTGATGGTGCTTGCTTTGTGGTGATTGTTTATATTAGCTTCCGCATATTGTTTGATAATCATCACTTGTGACTAGTTGGTTTTAAAGAAGTTAAAATTATTAAAATTGGTCATAATTGGAGCTCACCCTATTCACCCCCCCCCCTCTAGGGTTCGGATCCCCATGGACTTACAAGTGGTATCAGAGCGGGTTACTCCATTTTAGGGCTTAACAACCCGGAGTTGATCCTTGCTAGATTTGAACCCTAGTGTTGTGTTTTTAATGCATATCTTTATGTTGATTTCCACTATGTTTGAAAATGATATTTTCCCTAGCCTCATTGCACCACTCTAAGTCTTTTCCAAGTTATATCTTCTAGAGTTGGTGAGTCCTCAAAGTGTTCTCTCATGGACAACCTTTTCAAGACCTTAGGTGATTTTTCAAAGGTAGACTATTTGAGTAACCTTAAGGCCTTGATACCCCTAGACCAACCTATGTTTTTTAGTTATATCTTTTTGTTGGTCATGTTACATTTGCATTTTGTTTCTTTAAAGTCACATCTTTTAAAATGCAATGTTTCTTTGTGATCATTTGATTTTGTCTTCATGAACTTTTATAGTTATATCTCATGGTTTTCAAAATCCTTTGATTGCAATACTTTCATGATGGATTTGCATTTTGATCATATAGTTATATCTCTTGTAGTGCATATCTATTCATGATCAATTGATTGTGATTACAAATGCTTTCATAGCTAGTTTTTCATGATCAATTGATGTTGGAAAATCATTTGATGATTGTCATAGTTATATCCTTTTTGGAAATCAAATGATTTGAAGCAACTTTAGTTTTCCATTGTTTTTTCAAAGTTATATCTCTTGGTATGGAAACTTTGTGAGTGTCTATTGTTTTACAATTTGAAAATTTACAATAGTACACTTCTTGTTTTTCAAAATCACTTGCTCTTAATTCTATAAATGATTCTTTGTTGGAATTTCATACATTGAAGTGATTTGAGAAACTTTGGAAAATGTTCTAAGCTTTATTAGTTATATTTTTAGAAGCATTTTCCTTGAATTTATTTCCTTGTGCCTAATTATGATTGTATCATTTGAAAGGAAATAATTTTTACAAAAAATTTGCATATTTGCTCATTTAGTTACATTCTTTATGCAAATTGATTATGATGTCTTACATTGCTTGGTTGGATATGGTTTCATTGATTTGCATGTTTGTGCCTAACTTGGTATATAGTTTCATTAATGCAAATTGATGAGTGTTTATGTGCTTTATAGTAAAATCTTGTATTTGAGCTTTTTATGTACATATGTGATTTTATGTGCTAAGTTCATTTGGTATAAACCTCATATCTATTGTCCATTGCATTGTAAGCTTAGTACATTTGCTAAGAGTGGAGATGTTACATGATAGATTGATCCTTTTAACCTCATACCGTCTTGTGCTTAAATAGTTATATTCTTTTTTGATGATTGGTATGAGTTAGATCTTGAATGTTGATTGATCCTCTCTATGCAAATGTCAAATTGTTCTATGTATGGTTGTGGTATTTATTCTATTTGTAGAAACTATACAAGAACTCAAATCCATCCTCTATGCCTTTCTAGTCATATCTTTTTGGATGGTTATGATGTTGATTCATGTGTATTTTCTAAGTGATTTCATTCTTATACATGTTTCAACTTCATAGTAGTGATCTTGATCATATGAAACTCTTTGAAATCCATTCCTCATATTTCTATGTGTTTGATGGATAACTTAGATGTTGAATTCATATGATTTAGTCACTTTTTAAATTGCTTGCATTTCAAAGTTATATCCTTTTGCATTGCAATTTACATTGTTCATCACTATGCTCAATAGTTATATCTTTATTAGTGATGAACATGCATTTATGATGCTTGATGGAATTTTGTCACATTCTTGCTCTTTATCATGTTATCAAATTCAATTGGATTCTATTGGTATAATGTTTGATTGATTTGATTTCTTGTGAATGTGATAAACCTTGTGTGCATTGGATTGAACTTGATAAGTAATATGATTGTTCCATGACACACACCATTAGCATCATAATGTTCATGTTGCCACCTCTTTTTGCTCATATAGGTATATCTCATGACCACCATGTTTATGTGTTCATAATATTGGTTGGTTATTAGTTGAGGTTGGCTTCATGTTTGAATGTCATTTCACTCATCTTGCACTTTAATAAGTCATATTTTTTGATTGAATGAAATGATTTTCAAAATCTTACATAGCATATGATTTTCATAAGTTATATTGATTGATGCTATGTTTGAGTAAACCCCATATCATGGATAACTCTAATTTGGATTTCTCATAATAGTTATACTTTTAAATCCATTTTAGAGTGATTGAGTTTATAGTCACATCCTTTAATCTCAATTGATATGTTTATTTCAATTGGTATCCATGATCGTCTCTCTCATTAGACCTTGCTCTCTATTGGTAATTTGATCATATGAGCCCTATAGTTATATGAATCTAATCCTTTCCTTGAAGTTGACCCTCACTTGGTTAAACCATCTACTTCTTGAATCTAATAGTTATATCTTGTCAAAAGGTTGACAAAAGAAGAGAATGGATTGAGGGGGAGTGTAAACCTTCATAGGAAGTATTAGTTGTGATCAAATTGACCCTAGGATTGCCTTTGAACCCTTAGAGACTACTACCTCACATGATAGCCTGTTATGTATTTCATCTTCGATTTCATTTGTTAACAGGTGCTACTAATGGTATTTTCCTTGTTTCATGTGTGTAGGTACCTTTGCAATTTAATGGCAAAGGGGGAGAAATTATGCAAGTTCTCAATAGGGTGAAGAGAATGTCCAAGCTTCCTAAGGGGAGAGTTGTGTATGATCTTCTACAAAGGGAGAGAATGCATATCTTGCCAAAGGGAGAAAGAGGCATGGTCAAAGGGGGAGAGCTAATAGAAGAAAGAAAGCTTGGAAGCTAAAGAAGATGCTTGGATAAAGAAAGAAAGAAGAAAGAAAGCTTGAAGGTTGATCAAGCTCCAAGCATCATGAAGATTGAAGTCAAAGAGCTCAAGCTAAGAGAAGGAGCATCCAAGAAGATTTCAAGCCTTGTCCAGCTGAGGGGGAGCTGAAGACTAAGTGTGTAATTTCAGTGGTGAGTGTGTTTGCCATCAAATTGCAAAGGGGGAGATTGTTAGGAATTTTGTAGATTGCAATTTGATGGATGCATTTCATTCTAGCATCATTTGATTCACACACTTGCATTGTTTTAGATAAACTTGAAATCTTGATTTATTCATGCATTGTTTTTAAAGTTTTGATTTATGCATGATTTGTTTTTAAATCTTGGATGCATTTGATTTAGAAAAGAGTTTTCAAGAAATCAAGCAAGCCTTTGTTTTAAAAGTTTTGAATCTTTTTAGGCTTTTTATGTCATGTTTTAAAAACCATTATAATCTTTAAAACATGTTTTCCAAGCTTGATTTAGTGGCCAAAAGGTCCCCCAAAGAAATAACTTTGAAATGGCAAAAGTTGGAAATTTTGTCAAAAAGGGGGAGTCCCGGCAGTGTCGCCGGTCGACCGAGAGGCAGGTCTCGGTCGACCGAGACCTCTTTGTCGGTCGACCGAGAACTAGCCGTTGGCCACTTTTTCCTATAAATATGAGTTCTTTCCCTTGCCAAAAGTTTGGAATTTTTAACCCCTCCTTGAGAGGATTTGAGGCATATCAAAAGGGAAAAGAACCAAGGGATGAAGGGGATGATTAGGAAAGCTAAAGCTTGGATTAATGAAGTTAAACCACCAAGTAGGCTCTTCCTTTCTTAATCATATGTTTGCATGCTCTTGTTTTATTTTTGGTAAATCATTTCTAGCATGTTAAACTATGTTTGTGTTGTGTCCTTAACATATTTTATGTTTTGAGTTGATTTATTGTTTTGGATACAACATCACATGATTCAATCCAAGTAGTACTTAACTTTGGTAAATCTAAGTAGATCATGTTAATGTAAAAACCTTTGAAATCATATGTAACATGATCCATATACTTGGTTGAATCTTTGGTTGTTGTTTTCCATCATAAGAAAATCACTTTCAAAACTATCTTATGTTTTGGACTCAACCTCTTTACAAATCATATGTTTTCATGTTTTGTTTTATCATTGGTAAATCTTTGTAACATGTTAATATATGATATGTTGTATCCTTAGCATATTCTATATTTTGAATAGATCTATTGTTTTGGATACATCACCATTGATTCATCAAAGTAGTACTTTATTGGTAAATCTAAGTAGATCATGTTAATGAAATATGTAACATGATTCATATACTTTGTTGAATCATTGGTTGTTGTTTTTCCATCATAAGAAAATCTCTCTCAAATGTATCTTATGTTTTGGATCCAACATCATTACAAATCATATGTGTATTTTTGTTTTAAAGTCTCACAACTTGCATCACTTTGATTGGTAAATCATTTTCAAGTTGTCTTTATAATTACATATGATTTGTCCCCTAATTTCAATCAAATCTATTTTTATGTTTTGAGCCACATTGATGATTTGATTGACATCCCTATGCATCACATGTTTAGAGCTAATCCATTTCATACAACTTGTGTAACTTTGATATCATTAACAAGTTGTTACTTTTAACATGTGATTGCATCACATCTTCAATCATAAATGTTTTTGAGCTAAAACTTTCAAAAGCCTTAGGCTTACATTTATGAGCTTTCATTTTCTAAATGATTGAGGACCACACACACACACTTCATTTGTTTTCATCTTTGCATTCATAGTGTGAGTGTGTATTTGTATTTCACTTCCATATCCGCCTATTTAAGAGGCATTGTAATGAGCTTAATAGTATCTCCATCAAGTGTATTAAAGACACTAACTTAGTGAGATAACCAACCTTGTGGTTGAAGAGGTTATTGCTTAGCCTATAAAAGCATAATGGATAGGTTGATGTTAAGCCTTGAAAAACATCAATGTAAGGTTATTGCTAAGCCTTGGAAAGCATATTGTAAAGGTTATTGCTTAGCCTATTGAAAAGCATAAATAGTGGAAATCCGGTGGGGTGTTGGATCACAAGCCGGTAGTGGATGTAGGCATTGAGGCCGAACCACTATAAATCCTTGTGTGATGGTGCTTGCTTTGTGGTGATTGTTTATATTAGCTTCCGCATATTGTTTGATAATCATCACTTGTGACTAGTTGGTTTTAAAGAAGTTAAAATTATTAAAATTGGTCATAATTGGAGCTCACCCTATTCACCCCCCCCTCTAGGGTTCGGATCCCCATGGACTTACACATCTTTGGACCGAGAGTCGCATTAAAAACACAGTGTATAGTCAATAGTTTTCTAAAGCCGCATAATTTCTGTTTTCGTACAAAAATACCGTACGACTCGCACGAAGTTCTCGTTTTCGCCTTTACAGACACAGACTCCCCGGAAGTGTTTTCCAAACCCAAGTTTCGTCCGGAACCCGTTTTAAACCGAAAAGTAGCTCCAAATATCCTAAAGAGCGCATCTCAACCAAGAAACCCAACAAATTGATTTGGAGGCGTAGGACAAGTCAAGGACACCCGAAACCCCTTTTAGAGTAAAACGCGTTCTGGGTTTTTCTAGAGGGTGTCTTTCAACTGAGAGTCGCAAGAAACACAGTGCATAGTCAATAGTTTCCTAAAGCCGCAAATTTCGTGTTTTCGTTCAAAACTACCGTACGACACGCACGAAGTTCGGGTTTTCGCCTTTACAAACACAGAACTCCCCGAAAGTGTTTTCGAAACCCAAGGTTCGTCCGAAATCCGTTTTAAACCGAGTAGTAACTCCAAATATCCTAAAGGGCGCATGTCAACCCAGAAACCCAACAAACTGATTTCGAGGCGCATAGGTTGTGTTTTCGTACAAAACTACCGTACAACCCGCACGAAGTTCGGGTTTTCGCCTCAACAAACACAGAACTCCCCGAAAGTGTTTTCAAAACCCAAGTTTCGTCCGAAATCCGTTTAAACCGAGTAGTAGCTCCAAATATCCTAAAGGGCGCATCTCACCCCAGATACCTAACAAACTGATTTCGAGGCGCATAGGTTGTGTTTTCGTACAAAACTACCGTACGACCCGCACGAAGTTCGGGTTTTTGCCATTAGAAACACTGAACTCCCCGAAAGTGGTTTCCAAACCCATGATTCGTCCGAAACCCGTTCTAAACCGAATAGTAGCTCGAAATAACCAAAAAAGAGCATCTCAACCCAGAATCCCTTCAAATGGATTTCAAGGTGTAAGACAAGACATGGACACCCGAAACCCCTTTTAGAGTAAAACGCGTTACGGGTTTTTCTAGAGGGCATCTATGGACCGAGAGACGCATTAAAAACACAGTGTATAGTCAATAGTTTTCTAAAGCCGCATAATTTCTGTTTTCGTACAAAACTATCGTACGACCCGCACGAAGTTCGGGTTTTCGCCATTACAAACACTGAACTCCCCGATAGTGTTTTCCAAACCCAATTTTCGTCCGAAATCGGTTTTAAACCGAATAGTAGCTCCAAATATCCTAAAAAGCGCATCTCAACCCAGAATCCCTTGAAATGGATTTCGAGGCGTAAGACAAGAGAAGGACACCCGAAACCCCTTTTAGAGTAAAACGCGGTCTCGATTTTTCTAGGGAGTGTCTTTTGACCCAGAGTCCCAAGAAACACGGTGAATAGTCAATATTTCCTAAAGCCGCGTAGATTGTGTTTTCGTACAAAAGTACAGTACGTCCCACACGAAGCTCGGGTTTTCGGCTCTACAAACAGTGAACTCCAAGAAGTCTATTCAAAATCCAAGATTCGCCCGAAATCCGTTTTAAGCCGAAAAGTAGCTCGAAAAAACCTAAATAATGCATCTCAACCCAGAATCCCATCAATTGGGCTTCGAGGCGCGATACAGGACACAGACACCCGAAAACCCCTTTTAGAGTAGAACGCAATCCCCGATTTTTCTAGAGGGTGTCTTTGGCTCTGAGTCGCATGGAACACAGTGTACAGTCAACAATTTCCTAGAGCCGCAAAGATTGTGTTTTCGTACAAAAATACCTACGACCCGCACGAAGTTCGGGTTTTCGCCATTAGAAACACTGACCTCTCCGGAAGTGGCTTCCAAACCCAAGTTTCGTCCGGAACCTGTTTTAAACCGAAAAGCAGCTCAAAATATCCTAAAGAGCGCATCTCAACCCAGAAACCCAACAAAATTGATTTGGAGGCGTAGGACAAGTCAAGGACACCCGAAACCCCTTTTAGAGTAAAACGCGTTCCGGGTTTTTCTAGAAGGTGTCTTTCAACTGAGAGTCGCAAGAAACACAGTACATGGTCAAGAGCTTCCTAAAGCCGCAAAACTTGTGTTTTCGTACAAAAATACCGTACGACCCGCACGAAGTTCTCGTTTTCGCCTTTACAGACACAGACTCCCCGGAAGTGTTTTCCAAACCCAAGTTTCGTCCGGAACCCGTTTTAAACCGAAAAGTAGCTCCAAATATCCTAAAGAGCGTATCTCAACCAAGAAACCCAACAAATTGATTTGGAGGCGTAGGACAAGTCAAGGACACCCGAAACCCCTTTTAGAGTAAAACGCGTTCTGGGTTTTTCTTGAAGGTGTCTTTCAACTGAGAGTCGCAAGAAACACAGTGCATAGTCAATAGTTTCCTAAAGCCGCAAATTTCGTGTTTTCGTTCAAAACTACCGTACGACTCGCACGAAGTTCGGGTTTTCGCCTTTACAAACACAGAACTCCCCGAAAGTGTTTTCGAAACCCAAGGTTCGTCCGAAATCCGTTTTAAACCGAGTAGTAACTCCAAATATCCTAAAGGGCGCATGTCAACCCAGAAACCCAACAAACTGATTTCGAGGCGCATAGGTTGTGTTTTCGTACAAAACTACCGTACGACCCGCACGAAGTTCGGGTTTTCGCCTCTACAAACACAGAACTCCCCGAAAGTGTTTTCAAAACCCAAGTTTCGCCCGAAATCCGTTTAAACCGAGTAGTAGCTCCAAATATCCTAAAGGGCGCATCTCACCCCAGATACCCAACAAACGGATTTCGAGGCGCATAGGTTGTGTTTTCGTACAAAACTACCGTACGACCCGCACGAAGTTCGGGTTTTTGCCATTAGAAACACTGAACTCCCCGAAAGTGGTTTCCAAACCCATGATTCGTCTGAAACCCGTTCTAAACCGAATAGTAGCTCGAAATAACCTAAAACGAGCATCTCAACCCAGAATCCCTTCAAATGGATTTCAAGGCGTAAGACAAGACAAGGACACCCGAAACCCCTTTTAGAGTAAAACGCGTTCCGGGTTTTTCTAGAGGGCGTCTTTGGACCGAGAGTCGCATGAAACACAGTGTATAGTCAATAGTTTTCTAAAGCCGCATAATTTCTGTTTTCGTACAAAACTGTGGTACGACCCGCACGAAGTTCGGGTTTTCGCCATTACAAACACTGAACTCCCCGATAGTGTTTTCCAAACCCAATTTTCGTCCGAAATCGGTTTTAAACCGAATAGTAGCTCCAAATATCCTAAAAAGCGCATCTCAACCCATAATCCCTTGAAATGGATTTCGAGGCGTAAGACAAGGCAAGCACACCCGAAACCCCTTTTAGAGTAAAACGCGGTCTCGATTTCTCCAGGGAGTGTCTTTGGACCCAGAGTCGCAAGAAACACGGTGAATAGTCAATAGTTTTCTAAAGCCGCGTACACTGTGTTTTCGTACAAAAGTACAGTACGTCCCACACGAAGTCTATTCAAAATCCAAGATTCGCCCGAAATCCGTTTTAAGCCGAAAAGTAGCTCGAAAAAACCTAAATAGTGCATCTCAACCCAGAATCCCATCAATTGGGCTTCCAGGCGCGATAGAGGACACGGACACCCGAAAACCCCTTTTAGAGTAGAACGCAATCCCCGATTTTTCTAGAGGGTGTCTTTAGCTCTGAGTCGCATGAAACACAGTGTATAGTCAACAATTTCCTAGAGCCGCAAAGATTGTGTTTTCGTACAAAACTACCTACGACCCGCACGAAGTTCGGGTTTTCGCCATTAGAAACACTGAACTCTCCGGAAGTGGTTTCCAAAGCCAAGATTCGTTCGGAACCCGTTTTAAACCGAAAAGCAGCTCAAAATATCCTAAAGAGCGCATCTCAACCTAGAAAGCCAACAAATTGATTTGGAGGCGTAGGACAAGTCAAGGACACCCGAAACCCTTTTTAGAGTAAAACGCGTTCCGGGTTTTTCTAGAATGTGTCTTTCCACTGAGAGTCGTAAGAAACACAGTGCATGGTCAAGAGCTTCCTAAAGCCGCAAAACTTGTGTTTTCGTACAAAACTACCGTACGACCCGCACAAAGTTCGGGTTTTTTCCATTAGAAACACTGAACTCCCCGAAAGTGGTTTCCAAACCCATGATTCGTCTGAAACCCGTTCTAAACCGAATAGTAGCTCGAAATAACCTAAAAAGAGCATCTCAACCCAGAATCCCTTCAAATGGATTTCAAGGCGTAAGACAAGACATGGACGCCCGAAACCCCTTTTAGAGTAAAACGCGTTACGGGTTTTTCTAGAGGGCATCTTTGGACCGAGAGTCGCATTAAAAACACAGTGTATAGTCAATAGTTTTCTAAAGCCGCATAATTTCTGTTTTCGTACAAAACTACCGTACGACCCGCACGAAGTTCGGGTTTTCGCCATTACAAACACTGAACTCCCCGATAGTGTTTTCCAAACCCAATTTTCGTCCGAAATCGGTTTTAAACCGAATAGTAGCTCCAAATATCCTAAAAAGCGCATCTCAACCCATAATCCCTTGAAATGGATTTCGAGGCGTAACACAAGGCAAGGACACCCGAAACCCCTTTTAGAGTAAAACGCGGTCTCGATTTTTCCAGGGAGTGTCTTTGGACCCAGAGTCGCAAGAAACACGGTGAATAGTCAATAGTTTTCTAAAGCCGCGTAGACTGTGTTTTCGTACAAAAGTACAGTACGTCCCACATGAAGTCTATTCAAAATCCAAGATTCGCCCGAAATCCATTTTAAGCCGAAAAGTAGCTCGAAAAAACTTAAATAGTGCATCTCAACCAAGAATCCCATCAACTGGGCTTCCAGGCGCGATACAGGACACGGACACCCGAAAACCCCTTTTAGAGTAGAACGCAATCCCCGATTTTTCTAGAGGGTGTCTTTCGCTCTGAGTCGCATGAAACACAGTGTACAGTCAACAATTTCCTAGAGCCGCAAAGATTGTGTTTTCGTACAAAACTACCTACGACCCGCACGAAGTTCGGGTTTTCGCCATTAGAAACACTGAACTCTCCGGAAGTGGTTTCCAAAGCCAAGATTTGTTCGGAACCCGTTTTAAACCGAAAAGCAGCTCAAAATATCCTAAAGAGCGAATCTCAACCTAGAAACCCAACAAATTGATTTAGAGGCGTAGGACAAGTCAAGGACACCCGAAACCCCTTTTAGAGTAAAACGCGTTCCGGGTTTTTCTAGAATGTGTCTTTCCACTGAGAGTCGTAAGAAACACAGTGCATGGTCAAGAGCTTCCTAAAGCCGCAAAACTTGTGTTTTCGTACAAAACTACCGTACGACCCGCACAAAGTTCGGGTTTTTTCCATTAGAAACACTGAACTCCCCGAAAGTGGTTTCCAAACCCATGATTCGTCTGAAACCCGTTCTAAACCGAATAGTAGCTCGAAATAACCTAAAAAGAGCATCTCAACCCTGAATCCTTTCAAATGGATTTCAAGGCGTAAGACAAGACTTGGACACCCGAAACCCCTTTTAGAGTAAAACGAGTTACGGGTTTTTCTAGAGGGCATCTTTGGACCGAGAGTCGCATTAAAAACACAGTGTATAGTCAATAGTTTTCTAAAGCCGCATAATTTCTGTTTTCATACAAAAATACCGTACGACTCGCACGAAGTTCTCGTTTTCGCCTTTACAGACACAGACTCCCCGGAAGTGTTTTCCAAACCCAAGTTTCTTCCGGAACCCGTTTTAAACCGAAAAGTAGCTCCAAATATCCTAAAGAGCGCATCTCAACCAAGAAACCCAACAAATTGATTTGGAGGCGTAGGACAAGTCAAGGACACCCGAAACCCCTTTTAGAGTAAAACGCGTTCTGGGTTTTTCTAGAAGGTGTCTTTCAACTGAGAGTCGCAAGAAACACAGTGCATAGTCAATAGTTTCCTAAAGCCGCAAATTTCGTGTTTTCGTTCAAAACTACCGTACGACTCGCACGAAGTTCGGGTTTTCGCCTTTACAAACACAGAACTCCCCGAAAGTGTTTTCGAAACCCAAGGTTCGTCCGAAATCCGTTTTAAACCGAGTAGTAACTCCAAATATCCTAAAGGGCGCATGTCAACCCAGAAACCCAACAAACTGATTTCGAGGCGCATAGGTTGTGTTTTCGTACAAAACTACCGTACGACCCGCACGAAGTTCGGGTTTTCGCCTCTACAAACACAGAACTCCCCGAAAGTGTTTTCAAAACCCAAGTTTCGTCCGAAATCCGTTTAAACCGAGTAGTAGCTCCAAATATCCTAAAGGGCGCATCTCACCCCAGATACCCAACAAACGGATTTCGAGGCGCATAGGTTGTGTTTTCGTACAAAACTACCGTACGACCCGCACGAAGTTCGGGTTTTTGCCATTAGAAACACTGAACTCCCCGAAAGTGGTTTCCAAACCCATGATTCGTCTGAAACCCGTTCTTGAAAGTCCGCTATGGATCCTAACCCTAGAGGGGGGGGGGGTGAATAGGGTGAGCTACTACTATGACCAATTTAAACCAATTTTAACTTCTTAATAAAAACTAGTCACATGTGATGATTAACCATACAATATGCGGAAGCTCAAATAAACAATCACCACAAAAGCAATCACCACAACACAATGTTTATAGTGGTTCGGCCAACGTGCCTACATCCACTACCGGCTTGTGTCTCCAACACCCCACCGGATTCCACTACTTATGCTTTTTACTAGGCTAAGCAATAACCCTTACAATATGCTTTTCTTAGGCTTAGCAATAACCTTACAATGTTGTTTTTCTAAGGCTCAACAACAACCTCTCAATTGTGCTTTTCTAGGCTTAGCAATAACCTTTACAAATTGCTTTTCAAAGGCTAAGCAATAACCTTACACAAAGATGATTTCTCAAAGAAGGTGTCTTCACAAAAGATCACTCTAAGAGATTACAAATTAAGCTCAATTGGAATTGCCTCTTAATAGGCTAAAAGGAAAGTGAAATTCCAAATTATAAACATACACTTAAAACAAGCTAAAGTGTGTGCACAAGTGTATGAATGTGTTTCTTCAATCAATGTTAACTATGAAGCTCTTAAATGAATGCATGATGCATTTTAAAATCAAAGCTTATAAAAATGATGATTGAAGAGAAAACTAATCACATAAAGAATTCAAACAACTTTGATGAAATGAATTAAACAAGTTGTATGAATGTTAAAATCTAAGAAAGCATGTGATTAGGATAAGAGAGTTTGCAAACTAATCTAATTTACCAAGGATGATTTAGAGTTTGCAACACATCTCTTTAAAAGCTAGAAATCATGCAAATATGCAAATACAAAGATTTAATGATGCATTGATTCTACTTTTAATGGAAATCAAAATGATAAGTAAGGTCTACCTTTTTAAATCTCAAACATTTGATTTCCAAATGGCCTTCTAGCCTTTCCAACTTCTTCCCCTTTGTTTGGCTCCAAAATGCTCTCAAGAGCTCATTTGTTCAACATTTGAGAAGTTGGAAATGAATGGACTTTATAGGCAAAAAAACAGTCCACGGGCTAGTTGTCTCGGTCGACCTAGAGGTCTCGGTCGACCGGGAAGGCATAACGGTCGGATTTTTGACCGTTGGAGGTTTCAGTTCAGAAACTGTAAAAAATACCTCCAGTTGTCTCGGTCGACCGAGACCTGTGTCTCGGTCGACCGGCAACACTGCCGGGACACCCCATTTTGCAAAAATTCAATTTTTGCCTATTTGAAGGTATATCTATGGGGGACCTTTTGGGCCACTAAATCAAGCTAAAATACATGTTTTAGAGATTCTAAAGGTTATTAAAACATGATTATAAGAAGCCTAAACAAATTTGAAAACTTTAAAACCATAGGCTAGCTTGATTTGAGAAAAACTCTTTTCAAATGAAATTGCATACAAAACTGATTCTAAAGGTGCTGAAAGTATGCAAACCTCAAACCTAAATACCTAACAAGATTTTCCAAATGTAGTGCACAAGGAAATAGGTTTTCAAAAAGAGTTTGGGTTCTAAAACCAATGCATCCAAGTTTAAAACCAAAACATGCATAAAACAAAAGCTTTTCCAAATCTTAAAAGCTATGCATGTAAAAAACTAGATTTCAAGGTTTTCTAACACAATGCTAGTGTGTACATTCAAATGGTGCTAAAGTGCAAATGCATCCATCAAATTGCAAAAACAAAAGACCTAACAATCTCCCCCTTTGCAATTTGATGGCAACTTACTCATCAATGAAATTACACACTTAGTCTTCAGCTCCCCCTTAGCTGGACATGTCTTGAAATCTTCTTGGATGCTCCTTCTCTTAGCTTGGGCTCTTGGGCTCTTTTCTTCAATCTTCTTGATGCTTGGTGCTTGATCATTCTTCAAGCTTTCTTATCATCTTCCTCTCTATGGCCAAGCATCTTCTTTAGCTCCAAGCTTTCTTTCTTCTATTTGCTCTCCCCCTTTGACCATGCTTCTTTCTCCCTTTGGCATCTTCACCCTTCTTGAGAACTTGTGTTCTTTCTCCCCCTTAGATGGATAGGAGATCTTCGAGTACTTGAACTCTCGAACTCTCTCCCCCTTTGATGAGTAGGAGATCTTGAACTCTCTCCCCCTTTGTCATTAAATTGCAAAGGTACCTACACACATGAGACAAGAAGAATACCTTTAGTAGCACCTGTTAACAAATGTAATCGAAAATGAAATACATAACAGGCTATCATGTATGTAAGTTAACTCTAAGGGCTCAATGGCAATCCAAGGGTCAATTTGATCAAAACTAACACTTCCTATGAAGGTTTACACTCCCCCTCAATCCATTCTCTTCTTTTGTCAAACTTTTGACAAGATTTAACTATTAGATTCAAGAAGTAGATGGTTTATCCAAGTGAGGGTCAACTTCAAGGAAAGGATTAGATTCATTTGACTATAAAGCACAATATGATCAAATTACCAAAAGAGAGCTAGGTCAAATGAGAGAAGCAATCATGGATATCAATTGAAACAAACATATCAATTGAGATTAAAGGATATGACTATTAACACAATCACTCTAAAATGGATTCAAGAATGTTACTATTAGGAGAAATCCAAATTAGAGCTATCCATGATATGGGGTTTACTCAAACATAGCATCAATCAATATTACTTATGAAAATCATATGCTATGTAAGATTTTGAAAATCATTTCATTCAATCAATAAATATGACTTAGTAAAGTGCATGAAAGAGTGAAATGAAATTCAAACATGAAACCAACCTCAACTAATAACCAACCATTATTATGAACACATAAACATGGTGGTCATGAGATATACCTTTAAGAGCAAAAGAGGTGACAATCATGAACATTATGATGCTAATGGTGTGTGACATGGAACAATCATATTACTATCAAGTCTAGTCCAATGCACACAAGGTCTATCACATACACAAGATAAGATATCAATTGGATATGAAATCAATGGAAAGTTATACCAAATGAAACCAATTGAATATGATAACATGAGTAAAAGCAAGGATGTGATAAACTACCATCAAGCATCATAAATGCATATTCATCACTTTTAATGATATTCCTAAAGAGCATAGTGATGAACAAGGCAAATTGCAATGCAAAAGGATAAGGCTTTGTAATGCATGCAATTTCCAAAGTGTTTAGATCATATGAATTCAACACTAAGAAATCCATCAAACAAGAGATATAACTATGAAATATAAGAAATGGATTTCAAAGAGATTCATATGATCAAGAACACTACTATGAAGTTGAAACATGTATAAGGATGACAACAAGAGAATCTACATGAATCAACATCATAACCATCCAAAAAGATATGACTAGAGAGCATAGAGGATGGATTTAGGTTCTAGTATGGTTTCTACAAATGATACTAAGATCACAACCATACATGGAACCAATTGTCATTTGCATATAAAAAGAATGTAAACACATAAGCTAAAGATGCAAACAACATACATTTCCATTTCTAAAGATAATGAAACCAAAAGAAAAAGGAAATGAGAATAATGGAACATGCTTAGATGAATATAACTAATGAGATTAAAAAGCATTTCCATTCAAAACAATCTTCAAATCATTTTGACAAACAAAATCCAACAATGAGCATAAAGGAATGATTTTGAAGATCAATTATCAACATTGTATTTGAAAAGATATAACTTCATTAAAACACATACAAGTTGATTTTTCAAAACAATGTTCTCCATATAAAAGTATAACTTATAATCCATGGAAAACTTGAATTGATTCAAATCATTTGTTCAAATAATCTTACTATGACATATACACAAATGATTCAACAATTGATCATGAAGAGTCTAGCTATGAAAGCTTTTGAAATCACAATCAATTGATCATGTAAAGAAATGCAATGCAAGACATATGTGTGCAAAAGACAAATCAAACATGATGAAATTATAATCAAATGATTTTGAAAACCATGACATGTAACTTAGAATGGTGCATGAAACCAAAATCAAATGATCATAAAGAAGCAATGCATTTTAAGAAATCTAACTAAAAGAAACAAAATGCAAATGCAATCATGACCAACAAAGTGATTTAACTAATAAAGAGTAGGTTGGTCAATGAGGTTCAAGACCCTAAGGTTTGTCTAGGTAAATAACTTTAGGAATCCACCTAAGGTCTTGGGAGGGTTGAACTTTGAGATCTATCTTGGAATTCTCACCAACTAAAGGAGATTTAACTTGATAAATTTTCAATTTGAACTTATCACCATGATATTTAGATTTTACTAAATTTGGCTTAGAATGGTGATTAGTCTTTTGATGTTGGTGAGTTTGTTTCTTAGGGGATTGCTTCACTTTTCTTTTCTTCTTACTTTCTCCCTTTACTTGACTTTTGAAATTTAGATTTAACTTTGTAAATTTCTTCAAAAGTTCTTTTATGTTTTGACTTAAGGGAGGTAGGTTGAGAAGCTTTTTGTTAATAGATTCTTTGATTTTTGGTTTAACTTGTTTAATCCTTTTAGAATCTATCTTGGGAGACTCCTTGTTAATTGGTTTCACTTGTTTAAGCTTTATGGAGTCTTCCTTGGTTTTTAGTGTCTTACCCTTCAAGTTTGATTTTCCATTTTTGAGTTCAAAGATGGGTTTAGACACATGGCTTCTCTTTCTTAGTTTGCACTCAAATGTAAAGTGTCCTTCAATGCCACAATAATTACATTTAGACTTGGGCAAAGAAGTGTGAGTGCTAGAGAATGAGGACTCACCTTTCACAAATGTGTTGGTGAATTTAGGGTTATAAGACATATTCCTATTAAATCCAATGCCCGTCCTATCTCCATGAGGTTTACCCAATTTGAATAATTTTTCAAGTTTCTCTTCACTTTGGGTAAACTTGCACTCATACTTTTGTTTGTAGTTTTCAAGTTGAGTGACTTTGGTTATAAGGATTGAATTTTCATGTTTGACTTTTGAAAGTTCATTTTCAATTTCCTTATAATTGTTTAGCTCTTCATTGGCAAGTTTTAATTCAAGCTTTAGTTCATCAATAACATTAGATCCAAGTTCTTTTGTTTTTAACTTACTTTTAATCAACTTGGATTCTAAGTTGTCAATGTCTACATCTTGTCTTTTAATTGTATCTCTTAGGTTTAAATTTTCATTTTTAAGCTCATCACAATTTATCTTAATCTCATTTAATTCATTTTGAGCATTAGATAAATTTTCCTTAGAGATAGTCAATTTTGATTCAAGATTGTTAGAGTCTTTATCTTGCCTTTTTATTTGATCTCTTAGTTTTAGATTTTCCTTATTGACATTTTCATAACCCATCTTTAATTCTTTTAGTTCATCTTGAATGTTGGATAGGTTATTTAAAGAGATCATGAACTTAGAGTCTAGACATTTTATAACTTCTTCTTTCTCTCTAAGTTCATCTTTTGAAGAGGCTAGCTCTTTGTTTAGCTTATTAGATTCTTCTTTTAAACTTCTATTTCTTTTATCAAGCTTTGAAGATAATGTATATAATTCATTATAGGCTTGTTGAAGATCATCTTCATCATACTCATTTTCTTCCTCTTTTGAGTCAAATTGATATTCATTTAAGTGAGGGTTTGAATCTTCAATAGAAGGAAGAATGAGGGATCTAGAAGAATCTACAAAGTCTAGCATAGTGGAGTCCATTCTAATGATTTTCAAATAAACACAACTCTAGGGTTTTAACTCTAGGTTTTTACACCTAATCAAGAGTTCCAAACACTTGATCCTAAGGGATAGAGCACTTGGCTCTGATACCAATTGAAAGTCCGCTATGGATCCTAACCCTAGAGGGGGGGGGGGGGTGAATAGGGTGAGCTACTACTATGACCAATTTAAACCAATTTTAACTTCTTAATAAAAACTAGTCACATGTGATGATTAACCATACAATATGCGGAAGCTCAAATAAACAATCACCACAAAAGCAATCACCACAACACAATGTTTATAGTGGTTCGGCCAACGTGCCTACATCCACTACCGGCTTGTGTCTCCAACACCCCACCGGATTCCACTACTTATGCTTTTTACTAGGCTAAGCAATAACCCTTACAATATGCTTTTCTTAGGCTTAGCAATAACCTTACAATGTTGTTTTTCTAAGGCTCAACAACAACCTCTCAATTGTGCTTTTCTAGGCTTAGCAATAACCTTTACAAATTGCTTTTCAAAGGCTAAGCAATAACCTTACACAAAGATGATTTCTCAAAGAAGGTGTCTTCACAAAAGATCACTCTAAGAGATTACAAATTAAGCTCAATTGGAATTGCCTCTTAATAGGCTAAAAGGAAAGTGAAATTCCAAATTATAAACATACACTTAAAACAAGCTAAAGTGTGTGCACAAGTGTATGAATGTGTTTCTTCAATCAATGTTAACTATGAAGCTCTTAAATGAATGCATGATGCATTTTAAAATCAAAGCTTATAAAAATGATGATTGAAGAGAAAACTAATCACATAAAGAATTCAAACAACTTTGATGAAATGAATTAAACAAGTTGTATGAATGTTAAAATCTAAGAAAGCATGTGATTAGGATAAGAGAGTTTGCAAACTAATCTAATTTACCAAGGATGATTTAGAGTTTGCAACACATCTCTTTAAAAGCTAGAAATCATGCAAATATGCAAATACAAAGATTTAATGATGCATTGATTCTACTTTTAATGGAAATCAAAATGATAAGTAAGGTCTACCTTTTTAAATCTCAAACATTTGATTTCCAAATGGCCTTCTAGCCTTTCCAACTTCTTCCCCTTTGTTTGGCTCCAAAATGCTCTCAAGAGCTCATTTGTTCAACATTTGAGAAGTTGGAAATGAATGGACTTTATAGGCAAAAAAACAGTCCACGGGCTAGTTGTCTCGGTCGACCTAGAGGTCTCGGTCGACCGGGAAGGCATAACGGTCGGATTTTTGACCGTTGGAGGTTTCAGTTCAGAAACTGTAAAAAATACCTCCAGTTGTCTCGGTCGACCGAGACCTGTGTCTCGGTCGACCGGCAACACTGCCGGGACACCCCATTTTGCAAAAATTCAATTTTTGCCTATTTGAAGGTATATCTATGGGGGACCTTTTGGGCCACTAAATCAAGCTAAAATACATGTTTTAGAGATTCTAAAGGTTATTAAAACATGATTATAAGAAGCCTAAACAAATTTGAAAACTTTAAAACCATAGGCTAGCTTGATTTGAGAAAAACTCTTTTCAAATGAAATTGCATACAAAACTGATTCTAAAGGTGCTGAAAGTATGCAAACCTCAAACCTAAATACCTAACAAGATTTTCCAAATGTAGTGCACAAGGAAATAGGTTTTCAAAAAGAGTTTGGGTTCTAAAACCAATGCATCCAAGTTTAAAACCAAAACATGCATAAAACAAAAGCTTTTCCAAATCTTAAAAGCTATGCATGTAAAAAACTAGATTTCAAGGTTTTCTAACACAATGCTAGTGTGTGCATTCAAATGGTGCTAAAGTGCAAATGCATCCATCAAATTGCAAAAACAAAAGACCTAACAGTTCTAAACCGAATAGTAGCTCGAAATAACCTAAAACGAGCATCTCAACCCAGAATCCCTTCAAATGGATTTCAAGGCGTAAGACAAGACAAGGACACCCGAAACCCCTTTTAGAGTAAAACGCGTTCCGGGTTTTTCTAGAGGGCGTCTTTGGACCGAGAGTCGCATGAAACACAGTGTATAGTCAATAGTTTTCTAAAGCCGCATAATTTCTGTTTTCGTACAAAACTGCGGTACGACCCGCACGAAGTTCGGATTTTCGCCATTACAAACACTGAACTCCCCGATAGTGTTTTCCAAACCCAATTTTCGTCCGAAATCGGTTTTAAACCGAATAGTAGCTCCAAATATCCTAAAAAGCGCATCTCAACCCATAATCCCTTGAAATGGATTTCGAGGCGTAAGACAAGGCAAGCACACCCGAAACCCCTTTTAGAGTAAAACGCGGTCTCGATTTTTCCAGGGAGTGTCTTTGGACCCAGAGTCGCAAGAAACACGGTGAATAGTCAATAGTTTCCTAAAGCCGCGTACACTGTGTTCTCGTACAAAAGTACAGTACGTCCCACACGAAGTCTATTCAAAATCCAAGATTCGCCCGAAATCCGTTTTAAGCCGAAAAGTAGCTCGAAAAAACCTAAATAGTGCATCTCAACCCAGAATCCCATCAATTGGGCTTCCAGGCGCGATACAGGACACGGACACCCGAAAACCCCTTTTAGAGTAGAACGCAATCCCCGATTTTTCTAGAGGGAGTCTTTGGCTCTGAGTCGCATGAAACACAGTGTACAGTCAACAATTTCCTAGAGCCGCAAAGATTGTGTTTTCGTACAAAACTACCTACGACCCGCACGAAGTTCGGGTTTTCGCCATTAGAAACACTGAACTCTCCGGAAGTGGTTTCCAAAGCCAAGATTTGTTCGGAACCCGTTTTAAACCGAAAAGCAGCTCAAAATATCCTAAAGAGCGCATCTCAACCTAGAAACCCAACAAATTGATTTGGAGGCGTAGGACAAGTCAAGGACACCCGAAACCCCTTTTAGAGTAAAACGCGTTCCGGGTTTTTCTAGAAGGTGTCTTTCCACTGAGAGTCGTAAGAAACACAGTGCATGGTCAAGAGCTTCCTAAAGCCGCAAAACTTGTGTTTTCGTACAAAACTACCGTACGACCCGCACAAAGTTCGGGTTTTTTCCATTAGAAACACTGAACTCCCCGAAAGTGGTTTCCAAACCCATGATTCGTCTGAAACCCGTTCTAAACCGAATAGTAGCTCGAAATAAACTAAAAAGAGCATCTCAACCCAAAATCCCTTCAAATGGATTTCAAGGTGTAACACAAGACATGGACACCCGAAACCCCTTTTAGAGTAAAACGCGTTACGGGTTTTTCTAGAGGGCATCTATGGACCGAGAGTCGCATTAAAAACACAGTGTATAGTCAATAGTTTTCTAAAGCCGCATAATTTCTGTTTTCGTACAAAACTATCGTACGACCCGCACGAAGTTCGGGTTTTCGCCATTACAAACACTGAACTCCCCGATAGTGTTTTCCAAACCCAATTTTCGTCCGAAATCGGTTTTAAACCGAATAGTAGCTCCAAATATCCTAAAAAGCGCATCTCAACCCAGACTCCCTTGAAATGGATTTCGAGGCGTAAGACAAGACAAGGACACCCGAAACCCCTTTTAGAGTAAAACGCGGTCTGGATTTTTCCAGGGAGTGTCTTTTGACCAAGAGTCCCAAGAAACAAGGTGAATAGTCAATATTTCCTAAAGCCGCGTAGATTGTGTTTTCGTACAAAAGTACAGTACGTCCCACACGAAGCTCGGGTTTTCGGCTCTACATACAGTCAACTCCAAGAAGTCTATTCAAAATCCAAGATTCGCCCGAAATCCGTTTTAAGCCGAAAAGTAGCTCGAAAAAACCTAAATAGTGCATCTCAACCCAGAATCCCATCAATTGGGCTTCGAGGCGCGATACAGGACACGGACACCCGAAAACCCCTTTTAGAGTAGAACGCAATCCCTGATTTTTCTAGAGGGAGTCTTTGGCTCTGAGTCGCATGGAACACAGTGTACAGTCAACAATTTCCGAGAGCCGCAAAGATTGTGTTTTCGTACAAAAATACCTACGACCCGCACGAAGTTCGGGTTTTCGCCATTAGAAACACTGAACTCTCCGGAAGTGGCTTCCAAACCCAAGTTTCGTCCGGAACCCGTTTTAAACCTAAAAGCAGCTCAAAATATCCTAAAGAGCGCATCTCAACCCAGAAACCCAACAAAATTGATTTGGAGGCGTAGGATAAGTCAAGGACACCCGAAACCCCTTTTAGAGTAAAACGCGTTCCGGGTTTTTCTAGAAGGTGTCTTTCAACTGAGAGTCGCAAGAAACACAGTGCATGGTCAATAGTTTCCTAAAGCCGCAAATTTCGTGTTTTCGTTCAAAACTACCGTACGACTCGCACAAAGTTCGGGTTTTCGCCTTTACAAACACAGAACTCCCCGAAAGTGTTTTCGAAACCCAAGGTTCGTCCGAAATCCGTTTTAAACCGAGTAGTAACTACAAATATCCTAAAGGGCGCATGTCAACCCAGAAACCCAACAAACTGATTTCGAGGTGCATAGGTTGTGTTTTCGTACAAAACTACCGTACGACCCGCACGAAGTTCGGGTTTTCGCCTCTACAAACACAGAACTCCCCGAAAGTGTTTTCAAAACCCAAGTTTCGTCCGAAATCCGTTTAAACCGAGTAGTAGCTCCAAATATCCTAAAGGGCGCATCTCACACCAGATACCCAACAAACGGATTTCGAGGCGCATAGGTTGTGTTTTCGTACAAAACTACCGTACGACCCGCACGAAGTTCGGGTTTTTGCCATTAGAAACACTGAACTCCCCGAAAGTGGTTTCCAAACCCATGATTCGTCTGAAACCCGTTCTAAACCGAATAGTAGCTCGAAATAACCTAAAACGAGCATCTCAACCCAGAATCCCTTCAAATGGATTTCAAGGCGTAAGACAAGACAAGGACACCCGAAACCCCTTTTAGAGTAAAACGCGTTCCGGGTTTTTCTAGAGAGCGTCTTTGGACCGAGAGTCGCATGAAACACAGTGTATAGTCAATAGTTTTCTAAAGCCGCATAATTTCTGTTTTCGTACAAAACTACCGTACGACCCGCACGAAGTTCGGGTTTTCGCCATTACAAACACTGAACTCCCCGATAGTGTTTTCCAAACCCAATTTTCGTCCGAAACGGTTTTAAACCGAATAGTAGCTCCAAGTATCCTAAAAAGCGCATCTCAACCCATAATCCCTTGAAATGGATTATGAGGCGTAAGACAAGGCAAGGACACCCGAAACCCCTTTTAGAGTAAAACGCGGTCTCGATTTTTCCAGGGAGTGTCTTTGGACCTAGAGTCGCAAGAAACACGGTGAATAGTCAATAGTTTTCTAAAGAAGCGTAGACTGTGTTTTCGTACAAAAGTACAGTACGTCCCACACGAAGTCTATTCAAAATCCAAGATTCGCCCGAAATCCGTTTTAAGCCGAAAAGTAGCTCGAAAAAACTTAAATAGTGCATCTCAACCCAGAATCCCATCAATTGGGCTTCCAGGCGCGATACAGGACACGGACACCCGAAAACCCCTTTTAGAGTAGAACGCAATCCCCGATTTTTCTAGAGGGTGTCTTTGGCTCTCAGTCGCATGAAACACAGTGTACAGTCAACAATTTCCTAGAGCCGCAAAGATTGTGTTTTCGTACAAAACTACCGACGACCCGCACGAAGTTCGGGTTTTCGCCATTAGAAACACTGAACTCTCCGGAAGTGGTTTCCAAAGCCAAGATTCGTTCGGAACCCGTTTTAAACCGAAAAGCAGCTCAAAATATCCTAAAGAGCGCATCTCAACCTAGAAACCCAACAAATTGATTTGGAGGCGTAGGACAAGTAAAGGACACCCGAAACCCCTTTTAGAGTAAAACGCGTTCCGGGTTTTTCTAGAAGGTGTCTTTCCACTGAGAGTCGTAAGAAACACAGTGCATGGTCAAGAGCTTCCTAAAGCCGTAAAACTTGTGTTTTCGTACAAAACTACCGTACGACCCGCACAAAGTTCGGGTTTTTTCCATTAGAAACACTGAACTCCCCGAAAGTGGTTTCCAAACCCATGATTCGTCTGAAACCCGTTCTAAACCGAATAGTAGCTCGAAATAACCTAAAAAGAGCATCTCAACCCAGAATCCCTTCAAATGGATTTCAAGGCGTAAGACAAGACATGGACACCCGAAACCCCTTTTAGAGTAAAACGCGTTACGGGTTTTTCTAGAGGGCATCTTTGGACCGAGAGTCGCATTAAAAACACAGTGTATAGTCAATAGTTTTCTAAAGCCGCATAATTTCTGTTTTCGTACAAAACTACCGTACGACCCGCACGAAGTTCGGGTTTTCGCCATTACAAACACTGAACTCCCCGATAGTGTTTTCCAAACCCAATTTTCGTCCGAAATCGGTTTTAAACCGAATAGTAGCTCCAAATATCCTAAAAAGCGCATCTCAACCCATAATCCCTTGAAATGGATTTCGAGGCGTAAGACAAGGCAAGGACACCCGAAACCCCTTTTAGAGTAAAACGCGGTCTCGATTTTTCTAGGGAGTGTCTTTGGACCCAGAGTCGGAAGAAACACGGTGAATAGTCAATAGTTTTCTAAAGCCGCGTAGACTGTGTTTTCTTACAAAAGTACAGTACGTCCGACACGAAGCTCGGGTTTTCGGCTCTACAAACAGTGAACTCCAAGAAGTCTATTCAAAATCCAAGATTCGCCCGAAATCCGTTTTAAGCCGAAAAGTAGCTCGAAAAAACCTAAATAGTGCATCTCAACCCAGAATCCCATCAATTGGGCTTCGAGGCGCGATACAGGACACGGACACCCGAAAACCCCTTTTAGAGTAGAACGCAATCCCCGATTTTTCTAGAGGGTGTCTTTGGCTCTGAGTCGCATGGAACACAGTGTACAGTCAACAATTTCCGAGAGCCGCAAAGATTGTGTTTTCGTACAAAAATACCTACGACTCGCACGAAGTTCGGGTTTTCGCCATTAGAAACACTGAACTCTCCGGAAGTGGCTTCCAAACCCAAGTTTCGTCCGGAACCCGTTTTAAACCGAAAAGCAGCTCAAAATATCCTAAAGAGCGCATCTCAACCCAGAAACCCAACAAAATTGATTTGGAGGCGTAGGACAAGTCAAGGACACGCGAAACCCCTTTTAGAGCAAATCGCGTTCCGGGTTTTTCTAGAAGGTGTCTTTCAACTGAGAGTCGCAAGAAACACAGTGCATGGTCAAGAGCTTCCTAAAGCCGCAAAACTTGTGTTTTCGTACAAAAATACCGTACGACCCGCACGAAGTTCTCGTTTTCGCCTTTACAGACACAAACTCCCCGGAAGTGTTTTCCAAACCCAAGTTTCGTCCGGAACCCGTTTTAAACCGAAAAGTAGCTCCAAATATCCTAAAGAGCGCATCTCAACCAAGAAACCCAACAAAATGATTTGGAGGCGTAGGACAAGTCAAGGACACCCGAAACCCCTTTTAGAGTAAAACGCGTTCTGGGTTTTTCTAGAAGGTGTCTTTCAACTGAGAGTCGCAAGAAACACAGTGCATAGTCAATAGATTCCTAAAGCCGCAAATTTCGTGTTTTCGTTCAAAACTACCGTACGACTCGCACGAAGTTCGGGTTTTCGCCTTTACAAACACAGAACTCCCCGAAAGTGTTTTCGAAACCCAAGGTTCGTCCGAAATCCGTTTTAAACCGAGTAGTAACTCCAAATATCCTAAAGGGCTCATGTCAACCCAGAAACCCAACAAACTGATTTCGAGGCGCATAGGTTGTGTTTTCGTACAAAACTACCGTACGACCCGCACGAAGTTCGGGTTTTCGCCTCTACAAACACAGAACTCCCCGAAAGTGTTTTCAAAACCCAAGTTTCGTCCGAAATCCGTTTAAACCGAGTAGTAGCTCCAAATATCCTAAAGGGCGCCTCTCACCCCAGATACCCAACAAACGGATTTCGAGGCGCATAGGTTGTGTTTTCTTACAAAACTACCGTACGACCCGCACGAAGTTCGGGTTTTTGCCATTAGAAACACTGAACTCCCCGAAAGTGGTTTCCAAACCCATGATTCGTCTGAAACCCGTTCTAAACCGAATAGTAGCTCGAAATAACCTAAAACGAGCATCTCAACCCAGAATCCCTTCAAATGGATTTCAAGGCGTAAGACAAGACAACGACACCCGAAACCCCTTTTAGAGTAAAACGCGTTCCGGGTTTTTCTAGAGGGCGTCTTTGGACCGAGAGTCGCATGAAACACAGTGTATAGTCAATAGTTTTCTAAAGCCACATAATTTCTGTTTTCGTACAAAACTGCGGTACGACCCGCACGAAGTTCGGGTTTTCGCCATTACAAACACTGAACTCCCCGATAGTGTTTTCCAAACCCAATTTTCGTCCGAAATCGGTTTTAAACCGAATAGTAGCTCCAAATATCCTAAAAAGCGCATCTCAACCCATAATCCCTTGAAATGGATTTCGAGGCGTAAGACAAGGCAAGGACACCCGAAACCCCTTTTAGAGTAAAACGCGGTCTCGATTTTTCCAGGGAGTGTCTTTGGACCCAGAGTCGCAAGAAACACGGTGAATAGTCAATAGTTTTCTAAAGCCGCGTAGACTGTGTTTTCGTACAAAAGTACAGTACGTCCCACACGAAGTCTATTCAAAATCCAAGATTCGCCCGAAATCCGTTTTAAGCCGAAAAGTAGCTCGAAAAAACCTAAATAGTGCATCTCAACCCAGAATCCCATCAATTGCGCTTCCAGGCGCGATACAGGACACGGACACCCGAAAACCCCTTTTAGAGTAGAACGCAATCCCCGATTTTTCTAGAGGGTGTCTTTGGCTCTGAGTCGCATGAAACACAGTGTACAGTCAACAATTTCCTAGAGCCGCAAAGATTGTGTTTTCGTACAAAACTACCTACGACCCGCACGAAGTTCGGGTTTTCGCCATTAGAGACACTGAACTCTCCGGAAGTGGTTTCCAAAGCCAAGATTCGTTCGGAACCCGTTTTAAACCGAAAAGCAGCTCAAAATATCCTAAAGAGCGCATCTCAACCTAGAAACCCAACAAATTGATTTGGAGGCGTAGGACAAGTCAAGGACACCAGAAACCCCTTTTAGAGTAAAACGCGTTCCGGGTTTTTCTAGAAGGTGTCTTTCCACTGAGAGTCGTAAGAAAAACAGTGCATGGTCAAGAGCTTCCTAAAGCCGCAAATTTTGTGTTTTCGTACAAAACTACCGTACGACCCGCACAAAGTTCGGGTTTTTTCCATTAGAAACACTGAACTCCCCGAAAGTGGTTTCCAAACCCATGATTCGTCTGAAACCCGTTCTAAACCGAATAGTAGCTCGAAATAACCTAAAAAGAGCATCTCAACCCAGAATCCCTTCAAATAGATTTCAAGGCGTAAGACAAGACATGGACACCCGAAACCCCTTTTAGAGTAAAACGCGTTACGGGTTTTCCTAGAGCGCATCTTTGGACCGAGAGTCGCATTAAAAACACAGTGTATAGTCAATAGTCTTCTAAAGCCGCATAATTTCTGTTTTCTTACAAAACTACCGTACGACCCGCACGAAGTTCGGGTTTTCGCCATTACAAACACTGAACTCCCCGATAGTGTTTTCCAAACCCAATTTTCGTCCGAAATCGGTTTTAAACCGAATAGTAGCTCCAAATATCCTAAAAAGCGCATCTCAACCCAGAATCCCTTGAAATGGATTTCGAGGCGTAAGACAAGACAAGGACACCCGAAACCCCTTTTAGAGTAAAACGCGGTCTCGATTTTTCCAGGGAGTGTCTTTTGACCCAGAGTCCCAAGAAACAAGGTGAATAGTCAATATCTCCTAAAGCCGCGTAGATTGTGTTTTCGTACAAAAGTACACTACGTCCCACACGAAGCTCGGGTTATCGGCTCTACAAACAGTGAACTCCAAGAAGTCTATTCAAAATCCAAGATTCGCCCGAAATCCGTTTTAAGCCGAAAAGTAGCTCGAAAAAACCTAAATAGTGCATCTCAACCCAGAATCCCATCAATTGGGCTTCGAGGGGCGATACAGGACACGGACACCCGAAAACCCCTTTTAGAGTAGAACGCAATCCCTGATTTTTCTAGAGGGTGTCTTTGGCTCTGAGTCGCATGGAACACAGTGTACAGTCAACAATTTCCGAGAGCCGCAAAGATTGTGTTTTCGTACAAAAATACCTACGACCCGCACGAAGTTCGGGTTTTCGCCATTAGAAACACCGAACTCTCCGGAAGTGGCATCCAAACCCAAGTTTCGTCCAGAACCCGTTTTAAACCAAAAAGCAGCTCAAAATATCCTAAAGAGCGCATCTCAACCCAGAAACCCAACAAAATTGATTTGGAGGCGTAGGATAAGTCAAGGACACCCGAAACCCCTTTTAGAGTAAAACGCGTTCCGGGTTTTTCTAGAAGGTGTCTTTCAACTGAGAGTCGCAAGAAACACAGTGCATAGTCAAGAGCTTCCTAAAGCCGCAAAACTTGTGTTTTCGTACAAAAATACCGTACGACCCGCACGAAGTTCTCGTTTTCGCCTTTACAGACACAAACTCCCCGGAAGTGTTTTCCAAACCCAAGTTTCGTCCGGAACCCGTTTTAAACCGAAAAGTAGCTCCAAATATCCTAATTAGGCATCTCAACCAAGAAACCCAACAAATTGATTTGGAGGCGTAGGACAAGTCAAGGACACCCGAAACCCCTTTTAGAATAAAACGCGTTCTGGGTTTTTCTAGAAGGTGTCTTTCAACTGAGAGTCGCAAGAAACACAGTGCATAGTCAATAGATTCCTAAAGCCGCAAATTTCGTGTTTTCGTTCAAAACTACCGTACGACTCGCACGAAGTTCGGGTTTTCGCCTTTACAAACACAGAACTCCCCGAAAGTGTTTTCGAAACCCAAGATTCGTCCGAAATCCGTTTTAAACCAAGTAGTAACTCCAAATATCCTAAAGGGCGCATGTCAACCTAGAAACCCAACAAACTGATTTCGAGGCGCATAGGTTGTGTTTTCCTACAAAACTACCGTACGACCCGCACGAAGTTCGGGTTTTCGCCTCTACAAACACAGAACTCCCCGAAAGTGTTTTCAAAACCCAAGTTTCGTCCGAAATCCGTTTAAACTGAGTAGTAGCTC
Organism: Cinnamomum chago; assembly: GCA_038049695.1. Taxonomy (NCBI): domain Eukaryota; kingdom Viridiplantae; phylum Streptophyta; class Magnoliopsida; order Laurales; family Lauraceae; genus Cinnamomum; species Cinnamomum chago. The sequence goes on from CP142456.1 coordinate 50,699,799, forward strand.
CAAATATCCTAAAGGGCGCATCTCACCCCAGATACCCAACAAACGGATTTCGAGGCGCATAGGTTGTGTTTTCGTACAAAACTACCGTACGACCCGCACGAAGTTCGGGTTTTTGCCATTAGAAACACTGAACTCCCCGAAAGTGGTTTCCAAACCCATGATTCGTCTGAAACCCGTTCTAAACCGAATAGTAGCTCGAAATAACCTAAAACGAGCATCTCAACCCAGAATCCCTTCAAATGGATTTCAAGGCGTAAGACAAGACAATGACACCCGAAACCCCTTTTAGAGTAAAACGCGTTCCGGGTTTTTCTAGAGGGCGTCTTTGGACCGAGAGTCGCATTAAACACAGTGTATAGTCAATAGTTTTCTAAAGCCGCATAATTTCTGTTTTCGTACAAAACTGCGGTACGACCCGCACGAAGTTCGGGTTTTCGCCATTACAAACACTGAACTCCCCGATAGTGTTTTCCAAACCCAATTTTCGTCCGAAATCGGTTTTAAACCGAATAGTAGCTCCAAATATCCTAAAAAGCGCATCTCAACCCATAATCCCTTGAAATGGATTTCGAGGCGTAAGACAAGGCAAGGACACCCGAAACCCCTTTTAGAGTAAAACGCGGTCTCGATTTTTCCAGGGAGTGTCTTTGGACCCAGAGTCGCAAGAAACACGGTGAATAGTCAATAGTTTTCTAAAGCCGCGTAGACTGTGTTTTCGTACAAAAGTACAGTACGTCCCACACGAAGTCTATTCAAAATCCAACATTTGCCCGAAATCCGTTTTAAGCCGAAAAGTAGCTCGAAAAAACTTAAATAGTGCATCTCAACCCAGAATCCCATCAATTGGGCTTCCAGGCGCGATACAGGACACGGACACCCGAAAACCCCTTTTAGAGTAGAACGCAATCCCCGATTTTTCTAGAGGGTGTCTTTGGCTCTGAGTCGCATGAAACACAGTGTACAGTCAACAATTTCCTAGAGCCGCAAAGATTGTGTTTTCGTACAAAACTACCTACGACCCGCACGAAGTTCGGGTTTTCGCCATTAGAAACACTGAACTCTCCGGAAGTGGTTTCCAAAGCCAAGATTCGTTCGGAACCCGTTTTAAACCGAAAAGCAGCTCAAAATATCCTAAAGAGCGCATCTCAACCTAGAAACCCAACAAATTGATTTGGAGGCGTAGGACAAGTAAAGGACACCCGAAACCCCTTTTAGAGTAAAACGCGTTCCGGGTTTTTCTAGAAGGTGTCTTTCCACTGAGAGTCGTAAGAAACACAGTGCATGGTCAAGAGCTTCCTAAAGCCGTAAAACTTGTGTTTTCGTACAAAACTACCGTACGACCCGCACAAAGTTCGGGTTTTTTCCATTAGAAACACTGAACTCCCCGAAAGTGGTTTCCAAACCCATGATTCGTCTGAAACCCGTTCTAAACCGAATAGTAGCTCGAAATAACCTAAAAAGAGCATCTCAACCCAGAATCCCTTCAAATGGATTTCAAGGCGTAAGACAAGACATGGACACCCGAAACCCCTTTTAGAGTAAAACGCGTTACGGGTTTTTCTAGAGGGCATCTTTGGACCGAGAGTCGCATTAAAAACACAGTGTATAGTCAATAGTTTTCTAAAGCCGCATAATTTCTGTTTTCGTACAAAACTACCGTACGACCCGCACGAAGTTCGGGTTTTCGCCATTACAAACACTGAACTCCCCGATAGTGTTTTCCAAACCCAATTTTCGTCCGAAATCGGTTTTAAACCGAATAGTAGCTCCAAATATCCTAAAAAGCGCATCTCAACCCATAATCCCTTGAAATGGATTTCGAGGCGTAAGACAAGGCAAGGACACCCGAAACCCCTTTTAGAGTAAAACGCGGTCTCGATTTTTCTAGGGAGTGTCTTTGGACCCAGAGTCGGAAGAAACACGGTGAATAGTCAATAGTTTTCTAAAGCCGCGTAGACTGTGTTTTCTTACAAAAGTACAGTACGTCCGACACGAAGCTCGGGTTTTCGGCTCTACAAACAGTGAACTCCAAGAAGTCTATTCAAAATCCAAGATTCGCCCGAAATCCGTTTTAAGCCGAAAAGTAGCTCGAAAAAACCTAAATAGTGCATCTCAACCCAGAATCCCATCAATTGGGCTTCGAGGCGCGATACAGGACACGGACACCCGAAAACCCCTTTTAGAGTAGAACGCAATCCCCGATTTTTCTAGAGGGTGTCTTTGGCTCTGAGTCGCATGGAACACAGTGTACAGTCAACAATTTCCGAGAGCCGCAAAGATTGTGTTTTCGTACAAAAATACCTACGACTCGCACGAAGTTCGGGTTTTCGCCATTAGAAACACTGAACTCTCCGGAAGTGGCTTCCAAACCCAAGTTTCGTCCGGAACCCGTTTTAAACCGAAAAGCAGCTCAAAATATCCTAAAGAGCGCATCTCAACCCAGAAACCTAACAAAATTGATTTGGAGGCGTAGGACAAGTCAAGGACACGCGAAACCCCTTTTAGAGCAAATCGCGTTCCGGGTTTTTCTAGAAGGTGTCTTTCAACTGAGAGTCGCAAGAAACACAGTGCATGGTCAAGAGCTTCCTAAAGCCGCAAAACTTGTGTTTTCGTACAAAAATACCGTACGACCCGCACGAAGTTCTCGTTTTCGCCTTTACAGACACAAACTCCCCGGAAGTGTTTTCCAAACCCAAGTTTCGTCCGGAACCCGTTTTAAACCGAAAAGTAGCTCCAAATATCCTAAAGAGCGCATCTCAACCAAGAAACCCAACAAAATGATTTGGAGGCGTAGGACAAGTCAAGGACACCCGAAACCCCTTTTAGAGTAAAACGCGTTCTGGGTTTTTCTAGAAGGTGTCTTTCAACTGAGAGTCGCAAGAAACACAGTGCATAGTCAATAGATTCCTAAAGCCGCAAATTTCGTGTTTTCGTTCAAAACTACCGTACGACTCGCACGAAGTTCGGGTTTTCGCCTTTACAAACACAGAACTCCCCGAAAGTGTTTTCGAAACCCAAGGTTCGTCCGAAATCCGTTTTAAACCGAGTAGTAACTCCAAATATCCTAAAGGGCTCATGTCAACCCAGAAACCCAACAAACTGATTTCGAGGCGCATAGGTTGTGTTTTCGTACAAAACTACCGTACGACCCGCACGAAGTTCGGGTTTTCGCCTCTACAAACACAGAACTCCCCGAAAGTGTTTTCAAAACCCAAGTTTCGTCCGAAATCCGTTTAAACCGAGTAGTAGCTCCAAATATCCTAAAGGGCGCATCTCACCCCAGATACCCAACAAACGGATTTCGAGGCGCATAGGTTGTGTTTTCTTACAAAACTACCGTACGACCCGCACGAAGTTCGGGTTTTTGCCATTAGAAACACTGAACTCCCCGAAAGTGGTTTCCAAACCCATGATTCGTCTGAAACTCGTTCTAAACCGAATAGTAGCTCGAAATAACCTAAAACGAGCATCTCAACCCAGAATCCCTTCAAATGGATTTCAAGGCGTAAGACAAGACAAGGACACCCGAAACCCCTTTTAGAGTAAAACGCGTTCCGGGTTTTTCTAGAGGGCGTCTTTGGACCGAGAGTCGCATGAAACACAGTGTATAGTCAATAGTTTTCTAAAGCCGCATAATTTCTGTTTTCGTACAAAACTGCGGTACGACCCGCACGAAGTTCGGGTTTTCGCCATTACAAACACTGAACTCCCCGATAGTGTTTTCCAAACCCAATTTTCGTCCGAAATCGGTTTTAAACCGAATAGTAGCTCCAAATATCCTAAAAAGCGCATCTCAACCCATAATCCCTTGAAATGGATTTCGAGGCGTAAGACAAGGCAAGGACACCCGAAACCCCTTTTAGAGTAAAACGCGGTCTCGATTTTTCCAGGGAGTGTCTTTGGACCCAGAGTCGCAAGAAACACGGTGAATAGTCAATAGTTTTCTAAAGCCGCGTAGACTGTGTTTTCGTACAAAAGTACAGTACGTCCCACACGAAGTCTATTCAAAATCCAAGATTCGCCCGAAATCCGTTTTAAGCCGAAAAGTAGCTCGAAAAAACCTAAATAGTGCATCTCAACCCAGAATCCCATCAATTGCGCTTCCAGGCGCGATACAGGACACGGACACCCGAAAACCCCTTTTAGAGTAGAACGCAATCCCCGATTTTTCTAGAGGGTGTCTTTGGCTCTGAGTCGCATGAAACACAGTGTACAGTCAACAATTTCCTAGAGCCGCAAAGATTGTGTTTTCGTACAAAACTACCTACGACCCGCACGAAGTTCGGGTTTTCGCCATTAGAGACACTGAACTCTCCGGAAGTGGTTTCCAAAGCCAAGATTCGTTCGGAACCCGTTTTAAACCGAAAAGCAGCTCAAAATATCCTAAAGAGCGCATCTCAACCTAGAAACCCAACAAATTGATTTGGAGGCGTAGGACAAGTCAAGGACACCCGAAACCCCTTTTAGAGTAAAACGCGTTCCGGGTTTTTCTAGAAGGTGTCTTTCCACTGAGAGTCGTAAGAAAAACAGTGCATGGTCAAGAGCTTCCTAAAGCCGCAAATTTTGTGTTTTCGTACAAAACTACCGTACGACCCGCACAAAGTTCGGGTTTTTTCCATTAGAAACACTGAACTCCCCGAAAGTGGTTTCCAAACCCATGATTCGTCTGAAACCCGTTCTAAACCGAATAGTAGCTCGAAATAACCTAAAAAGAGCATCTCAACCCAGAATCCCTTCAAATAGATTTCAAGGCGTAAGACAAGACATGGACACCCGAAACCCCTTTTAGAGTAAAACGCGTTACGGGTTTTCCTAGAGCGCATCTTTGGACCGAGAGTCGCATTAAAAACACAGTGTATAGTCAATAGTCTTCTAAAGCCGCATAATTTCTGTTTTCTTACAAAACTACCGTACGACCCGCACGAAGTTCGGGTTTTCGCCATTACAAACACTGAACTCCCCGATAGTGTTTTCCAAACCCAATTTTCGTCCGAAATCGGTTTTAAACCGAATAGTAGCTCCAAATATCCTAAAAAGCGCATCTCAACCCAGAATCCCTTGAAATGGATTTCGAGGCGTAAGACAAGACAAGGACACCCGAAACCCCTTTTAGAGTAAAACGCGGTCTCGATTTTTCCAGGGAGTGTCTTTTGACCCAGAGTCCCAAGAAACAAGGTGAATAGTCAATATTTCCTAAAGCCGCGTAGATTGTGTTTTCGTACAAAAGTACACTACGTCCCACACGAAGCTCGGGTTTTCGGCTCTACAAACAGTGAACTCCAAGAAGTCTATTCAAAATCCAAGATTCGCCCGAAATCCGTTTTAAGCCGAAAAGTAGCTCGAAAAAACCTAAATAGTGCATCTCAACCCAGAATCCCATCAATTGGGCTTCGAGGGGCGATACAGGACACGGACACCCGAAAACCCCTTTTAGAGTAGAACGCAATCCCTGATTTTTCTAGAGGGTGTCTTTGGCTCTGAGTCGCATGGAACACAGTGTACAGTCAACAATTTCCGAGAGCCGCAAAGATTGTGTTTTCGTACAAAAATACCTACGACCCGCACGAAGTTCGGGTTTTCGCCATTAGAAACACTGAACTCTCCGGAAGTGGCATCCAAACCCAAGTTTCGTCCAGAACCCGTTTTAAACCAAAAAGCAGCTCAAAATATCCTAAAGAGCGCATCTCAACCCAGAAACCCAACAAAATTGATTTGGAGGCGTAGGATAAGTCAAGGACACCCGAAACCCCTTTTAGAGTAAAACGCGTTCCGGGTTTTTCTAGAAGGTGTCTTTCAACTGAGAGTCGCAAGAAACACAGTGCATAGTCAAGAGCTTCCTAAAGCCGCAAAACTTGTGTTTTCGTACAAAAATACCGTACGACCCGCACGAAGTTCTCGTTTTCGCCTTTACAGACACAAACTCCCCGGAAGTGTTTTCCAAACCCAAGTTTCGTCCGGAACCCGTTTTAAACCGAAAAGTAGCTCCAAATATCCTAATTAGGCATCTCAACCAAGAAACCCAACAAATTGATTTGGAGGCGTAGGACAAGTCAAGGACACCCGAAACCCCTTTTAGAATAAAACGCGTTCTGGGTTTTTCTAGAAGGTGTCTTTCAACTGAGAGTCGCAAGAAACACAGTGCATAGTCAATAGATTCCTAAAGCCGCAAATTTCGTGTTTTCGTTCAAAACTACCATACGACTCGCACGAAGTTCGGGTTTTCGCCTTTACAAACACAGAACTCCCCGAAAGTGTTTTCGAAACCCAAGGTTCGTCCGAAATCCGTTTTAAACCAAGTAGTAACTCCAAATATCCTAAAGGGCGCATGTCAACCTAGAAACCCAACAAACTGATTTCGAGGCGCATAGGTTGTGTTTTCGTACAAAACTACCGTACGACCCGCACGAAGTTCGGGTTTTCGCCTCTACAAACACAGAACTCCCCGAAAGTGTTTTCAAAACCCAAGTTTCGTCCGAAATCCGTTTAAACTGAGTAGTAGCTCCAAATATCCTAAAGGGCGCATCTCACCCCAGATACCCAACAAACGGATTTCGAGGCGCATAGGTTGTGTTTTCGTACAAAACTACCGTACGACCCGCACGAAGTTCGGGTTTTTGCCATTAGAAACACTGAACTCCCCGAAAGTGGTTTCCAAACCCATGATTCGTCTGAAACCCGTTCTAAACCGAATAGTAGCTCGAAATAACCTAAAACGAGCATCTCAACCCAGAATCCCTTCAAATGGATTTCAAGGCGTAAGACAAGACAATGACACCCGAAACCCCTTTTAGAGTAAAACGCGTTCCGGGTTTTTCTAGAGGGCGTCTTTGGACCGAGAGTCGCATTAAACACAGTGTATAGTCAATAGTTTTCTAAAGCCGCATAATTTCTGTTTTCGTACAAAACTGCGGTACGACCCGCACGAAGTTCGGGTTTTCGCCATTACAAACACTGAACTCCCCGATAGTGTTTTCCAAACCCAATTTTCGTCCGAAATCGGTTTTAAACCGAATAGTAGCTCCAAATATCCTAAAAAGCGCATCTCAACCCATAATCCCTTGAAATGGATTTCGAGGCGTAAGACAAGGCAAGGACACCCGAAACCCCTTTTAGAGTAAAACGCGGTCTCGATTTTTCCAGGGAGTGTCTTTGGACCCAGAGTCGCAAGAAACACGGTGAATAGTCAATAGTTTTCTAAAGCCGCGTAGACTGTGTTTTCGTACAAAAGTACAGTACGTCCCACATGAAGTCTATTCAAAATCCAAGATTCGCCCGAAATCTGTTTTAAGCCGAAAAGTAGCTCGAAAAAACCTAAATAGTGCATCTCAACCCAGAATCCCATCAATTGGGCTTCCAGGCGCGATACAGGACACGGACACCCGAAAACCCCTTTTAGAGTAGAACGCAATCCCCGATTTTTCTAGAGGGTGTCTTTGGCTCTGAGTCGCATGAAACACAGTGTACAGTCAACAATTTCCTAGAGCCGCAAAGATTGTGTTTTCGTACAAAACTACCTACGACCCGCACGAAGTTCGGGTTTTCGCCATTAGAAACACTGACCTCTCCGGAAGTGGTTTCCAAAGCCAAGATTCGTTCGGAACCCGTTTTAAACCGAAAAGCAGCTCAAAATATCCTAAAGAGCGCATCTCAACCTAGAAACCCAACAAATTGATTTGGAGGCGTAGGACAAGTAAAGGACACCCGAAACCCCTTTTAGAGTAAAACGCGTTCCGGGTTTTTCTAGAAGGTGTCTTTCCACTGAGAGTCGTAAGAAACACAGTGCATGGTCAAGAGCTTCCTAAAGCCGTAAAACTTGTGTTTTCGTACAAAACTACCGTACGACCCGCACAAAGTTCGGGTTTTTTCCATTAGAAACACTGAACTCCCCGAAAGTGGTTTCCAAACCCATGATTCGTCTGAAACCCGTTCTAAACCGAATAGTAGCTGGAAATAACCTAAAAAGAGCATCTCAACCCAGAATCCCTTCAAATGGATTTCAAGGCGTAAGACAAGACATGGACACCCGAAACCCCTTTTAGAGTAAAACGCGTTACGGGTTTTTCTAGAGGGCATCTTTGGACCGAGAGTCGCATTAAAAACACAGTGTATAGTCAATAGTTTTCTAAAGGCGCATAATTTCTGTTTTCGTACAAAACTACCGTACGACCCGCACGAAGTTCGGGTTTTCGCCATTACAAACACTGAACTCCCCGATAGTGTTTTCCAAACCCAATTTTCGTCCGAAATCGGTTTTAAACCGAATAGTAGCTCCAAATATCCTAAAAAGCGCATCTCAACCCATAATCCCTTGAAATGGATTTCGAGGCGTAAGACAAGGCAAGGACACCCGAAACCCCTTTTAGAGTAAAACGCGGTCTCGATTTTTCTAGGGAGTGTCTTTGGACCCAGAGTCGGAAGAAACACGGTGAATAGTCAATAGTTTTCTAAAGCCGCGTAGACTGTGTTTTCTTACAAAAGTACAGTACGTCCGACACGAAGCTCGGGTTTTCGGCTCTACAAACAGTGAACTCCAAGAAGTCTATTCAAAATCCAAGATTCGCCCGAAATCCGTTTTAAGCCGAAAAGTAGCTCGAAAAAACCTAAATAGTGCATCTCAACCCAGAATCCCATCAATTGGGCTTCGAGGCGCGATACAGGACACGGACACCCGAAAACCCCTGTTAGAGTAGAACGCAATCCCCGATTTTTCTAGAGGGTGTCTTTGGCTCTGAGTCGCATGGAACACAGTGTACAGTCAACAATTTCCGAGAGCCGCAAAGATTGTGTTTTCGTACAAAAATACCTACGACTCGCACGAAGTTCGGGTTTTCGCCATTAGAAACACTGAACTCTCCGGAAGTGGCTTCCAAACCCAAGTTTCGTCCGGAACCCGTTTTAAACCGAAAAGCAGCTCAAAATATCCTAAAGAGCGCATCTCAACCCAGAAACCCAACAAAATTGATTTGGAGGCGTAGGACAAGCCAAGGACACGCGGAACCCCTTTTAGAGCAAATCGCGTTCCGGGTTTTTCTAGAAGGTGTCTTTCAACTGAGAGTCGCAAGAAACACAGTGCATGGTCAAGAGCTTCCTAAAGCCGCAAAACTTGTGTTTTCGTACAAAAATACCGTACGACCCGCACGAAGTTCTCGTTTTCGCCTTTACAGACACAAACTCCCCGGAAGTGTTTTCCAAACCCAAGTTTCGTCCGGAACCCGTTTTAAACCGAAAAGTAGCTCCAAATATCCTAAAGAGCGCATCTCAACCAAGAAACCCAACAAAATGATTTGGAGGCGTAGGACAAGTCAAGGACACCCGAAACCCCTTTTAGAGTAAAACGCGTTCTGGGTTTTTCTAGAAGGTGTCTTTCAACTGAGAGTCGCAAGAAACACAGTGCATAGTCAATAGATTCCTAAAGCCGCAAATTTCGTGTTTTCGTTCAAAACTACCGTACGACTCGCACGAAGTTCGGGTTTTCGCCTTTACAAACACAGAACTCCCCGAAAGTGTTTTCGAAACCCAAGGTTCGTCCGAAATCCGTTTTAAACCAAGTAGTAACTCCAAATATCCTAAAGGGCGCATGTCAACCCAGAAATCCAACAAACTGATTTCGAGGCGCATAGGTTGTGTTTTCGTACAAAACTACCGTACGACCCGCACGAAGTTCGGGTTTTCGCCTCTACAAACACAGAACTCCCCGAAAGTGTTTTCAAAACCCAAGTTTCGTCCGAAATCCGTTTAAACCGAGTAGTAGCTCCAAATATCCTAAAGGGCGCATCTCACCCCAGATACCCAACAAACGGATTTCGAGGCGCATAGGTTGTGTTTTCTTACAAAACTACCGTACGACCCGCACGAAGTTCGGGTTTTTGCCATTAGAAACACTGAACTCCCCGAAAGTGGTTTCCAAACCCATGATTCGTCTGAAACCCGTTCTAAACCGAATAGTAGCTCGAAATAACCTAAAACGAGCATCTCAACCCAGAATCCCTTCAAATGGATTTCAAGGCGTAAGACAAGACAAGGACACCCGAAACCCCTTTTAGAGTAAAACGCGTTCCGGGTTTTTCTAGAGGGCGTCTTTGGACCGAGAGTCGCATGAAACACAGTGTATAGTCAATAGTTTTCTAAAGCCGCATAATTTCTGTTTTCGTACAAAACTGCGGTACGACCCGCACGAAGTTCGGGTTTTCGCCATTACAAACACTGAACTCCCCGATAGTGTTTTCCAAACCCAATTTTCGTCCGAAATCGGTTTTAAACCGAATAGTAGCTCCAAATATCCTAAAAAGCGCATCTCAACCCATAATCCCTTGAAATGGATTTCGAGGCGTAAGACAAGGCAAGGACACCCGAAACCCCTTTTAGAGTAAAACGCGGTCTCGATTTTTCCAGGGAGTGTCTTTGGACCCAGAGTCGCAAGAAACACGGTGAATAGTCAATAGTTTTCTAAAGCCGCGTAGACTGTGTTTTCGTACAAAAGTACAGTACGTCCCACACGAAGTCTATTCAAAATCCAAGATTCGCCCGAAATCCGTTTTAAGCCGAAAAGTAGCTCGAAAAAACCTAAATAGTGCATCTCAACCCAGAATCCCATCAATTGCGCTTCCAGGCGCGATACAGGACACGGACACCCGAAAACCCCTTTTAGAGTAGAACGCAATCCCCGATTTTTCTAGAGGGTGTCTTTGGCTCTGAGTCGCATGAAACACAGTGTACAGTCAACAATTTCCTAGAGCCGCAAAGATTGTGTTTTCGTACAAAACTACCTACGACCCGCACGAAGTTCGGGTTTTCGCCATTAGAGACACTGAACTCTCCGGAAGTGGTTTCCAAAGCCAAGATTCGTTCGGAACCCGTTTTAAACCGAAAAGCAGCTCAAAATATCCTAAAGAGCGCATCTCAACCTAGAAACCCAACAAATTGATTTGGAGGCGTAGGACAAGTAAAGGACACCCGAAACCCCTTTTAGAGTAAAACGCGTTCCGGGTTTTTCTAGAAGGTGTCTTTCCACTGAGAGTCGTAAGAAACACAGTGCATGGTCAAGAGCTTCCTAAAGCCGTAAAACTTGTGTTTTCGTACAAAACTACCGTACGACCCGCACAAAGTTCGGGTTTTTTCCATTAGAAACACTGAACTCCCCGAAAGTGGTTTCCAAACCCATGATTCGTCTGAAACCCGTTCTAAACCGAATAGTAGCTCGAAATAACCTAAAAAGAGCATCTCAACCCAGAATCCCTTCAAATGGATTTCAAGGCGTAAGACAAGACATGGACACCCGAAACCCCTTTTAGAGTAAAACGCGTTAGGGGTTTTTCTAGAGGGCATCTTTGGACCGAGAGTCGCATTAAAAACACAGTGTATAGTCAATAGTTTTCTAAAGCCGCATAATTTCTGTTTTCGTACAAAACTACCGTACGACCCGCACGAAGTTCGGGTTTTCGCCATTACAAACACTGAACTCCCCGATATTGTTTTCCAAACCCAATTTTCGTCCGAAATCGGTTTTAAACCGAATAGTAGCTCCAAATATCCTAAAAAGCGCATCTCAACCCATAATCCCTTGAAATGGATTTCGAGGCGTAAGACAAGGCGAGCACACCCGAAACCCCTTTTAGAGTAAAACGCGGTCTCGATTTTTCTAGGGAGTGTCTTTGGACCCAGAGTCGGAAGAAACACGGTGAATAGTCAATAGTTTTCTAAAGCCGCGTAGACTGTGTTTTCTTACAAAAGTACAGTACGTCCGACACGAAGCTCGGGTTTTCGGCTCTACAAACAGTGAACTCCAAGAAGTCTATTCAAAATCCAAGATTCGCCCGAAATCCGTTTTAAGCCGAAAAGTAGCTCGAAAAAACCTAAATAGTGCATCTCAACCCAGAATCCCATCAATTGGGCTTCGAGGCGCGATACAGGACACGGACACCCGAAAACCCCTGTTAGAGTAGAACGCAATCCCCGATTTTTCTAGAGGGTGTCTTTGGCTCTGAGTCGCATGGAACACAGTGTACAGTCAACAATTTCCGAGAGCCGCAAAGATTGTGTTTTCGTACAAAAATACCTACGACTCGCACGAAGTTCGGGTTTTCGCCATTAGAAACACTGAACTCTCCGGAAGTGGCTTCCAAACCCAAGTTTCGTCCGGAACCCGTTTTAAACCGAAAAGCAGCTCAAAATATCCTAAAGAGCGCATCTCAACCCAGAAACCCAACAAAATTGATTTGGAGGCGTAGGACAAGCCAAGGACACGCGGAACCCCTTTTAGAGCAAATCGCGTTCCGGGTTTTTCTAGAAGGTGTCTTTCAACTGAGAGTCGCAAGAAACACAGTGCATGGTCAAGAGCTTCCTAAAGCCGCAAAACTTGTGTTTTCGTACAAAAATACCGTACGACCCGCACGAAGTTCTCGTTTTCGCCTTTACAGACACAAACTCCCCGGAAGTGTTTTCCAAACCCAAGTTTCGTCCGGAACCCGTTTTAAACCGAAAAGTAGCTCCAAATATCCTAAAGAGCGCATCTCAACCAAGAAACCCAACAAAATGATTTGGAGGCGTAGGACAAGTCAAGGACACCCGAAACCCCTTTTAGAGTAAAACGCGTTCTGGGTTTTTCTAGAAGGTGTCTTTCAACTGAGAGTCGCAAGAAACACAGTGCATAGTCAATAGATTCCTAAAGCCGCAAATTTCGTGTTTTCGTTCAAAACTACCGTACGACTCGCACGAAGTTCGGGTTTTCGCCTTTACAAACACAGAACTCCCCGAAAGTGTTTTCGAAACCCAAGGTTCGTCCGAAATCCGTTTTAAACCAAGTAGTAACTCCAAATATCCTAAAGGGCGCATGTCAACCCAGAAATCCAACAAACTGATTTCGAGGCGCATAGGTTGTGTTTTCGTACAAAACTACCGTACGACCCGCACGAAGTTCGGGTTTTCGCCTCTACAAACACAGAACTCCCCGAAAGTGTTTTCAAAACCCAAGTTTCGTCCGAAATCCGTTTAAACCGAGTAGTAGCTCCAAATATCCTAAAGGGCGCATCTCACCCCAGATACCCAACAAACGGATTTCGAGGCGCATAGGTTGTGTTTTCTTACAAAACTACCGTACGACCCGCACGAAGTTCGGGTTTTTGCCATTAGAAACACTGAACTCCCCGAAAGTGGTTTCCAAACCCATGATTCGTCTGAAACCCGTTCTAAACCGAATAGTAGCTCGAAATAACCTAAAACGAGCATCTCAACCCAGAATCCCTTCAAATGGATTTCAAGGCGTAAGACAAGACAAGGACACCCGAAACCCCTTTTAGAGTAAAACGCGTTCCGGGTTTTTCTAGAGGGCGTCTTTGGACCGAGAGTCGCATGAAACACAGTGTATAGTCAATAGTTTTCTAAAGCCGCATAATTTCTGTTTTCGTACAAAACTGCGGTACGACCCGCACGAAGTTCGGGTTTTCGCCATTACAAACACTGAACTCCCCGATAGTGTTTTCCAAACCCAATTTTCGTCCGAAATCGGTTTTAAACCGAATAGTAGCTCCAAATATCCTAAAAAGCGCATCTCAACCCATAATCCCTTGAAATGGATTTCGAGGCGTAAGACAAGGCAAGGACACCCGAAACCCCTTTTAGAGTAAAACGCGGTCTCGATTTTTCCAGGGAGTGTCTTTGGACCCAGAGTCGCAAGAAACACGGTGAATAGTCAATAGTTTTCTAAAGCCGCGTAGACTGTGTTTTCGTACAAAAGTACAGTACGTCCCACACGAAGTCTATTCAAAATCCAAGATTCGCCCGAAATCCGTTTTAAGCCGAAAAGTAGCTCGAAAAAACCTAAATAGTGCATCTCAACCCAGAATCCCATCAATTGCGCTTCCAGGCGCGATACAGGACACGGACACCCGAAAACCCCTTTTAGAGTAGAACGCAATCCCCGATTTTTCTAGAGGGTGTCTTTGGCTCTGAGTCGCATGAAACACAGTGTACAGTCAACAATTTCCTAGAGCCGCAAAGATTGTGTTTTCGTACAAAACTACCTACGACCCGCACGAAGTTCGGGTTTTCGCCATTAGAGACACTGAACTCTTCGGAAGTGGTTTCCAAAGCCAAGATTCGTTCGGAACCCGTTTTAAACCGACAAGCAGCTCAAAATATCCTAAAGAGCGCATCTCAACCTAGAAACCCAACAAATTGATTTGGAGGCGTAGGACAAGTCAAGGACACCCGAAACCCCTTTTAGAGTAAAACGCGTTCCGGGTTTTTCTAGAAGGTGTCTTTCCACTGAGAGTCGTAAGAAAAACAGTGCATGGTCAAGAGCTTCCTAAAGCCGCAAATTTTGTGTTTTCGTACAAAACTACCGTACGACCCGCACAAAGTTCGGGTTTTTTCCATTAGAAACACTGAACTCCCCGAAAGTGGTTTCCAAACCCATGATTCGTCTGAAACCCGTTCTAAACCGAATAGTAGCTCGAAATAACCTAAAAAGAGCATCTCAACCCAGAATCCCTTCAAATAGATTTCAAGGCGTAAGACAAGACATGGACACCCGAAACCCCTTTTAGAGTAAAACGCGTTACGGGTTTTCCTAGAGCGCATCTTTGGACCGAGAGTCGCATTAAAAACACAGTGTATAGTCAATAGTCTTCTAAAGCCGCATAATTTCTGTTTTCTTACAAAACTACCGTACGACCCGCACGAAGTTCGGGTTTTCGCCATTACAAACACTGAACTCCCCGATAGTGTTTTCCAAACCCAATTTTCGTCCGAAATCGGTTTTAAACCGAATAGTAGCTCCAAATATCCTAAAAAGCGCATCTCAACCCAGAATCCCTTGAAATGGATTTCGAGGCGTAAGACAAGACAAGGACACCCGAAACCCCTTTTAGAGTAAAACGCGGTCTCGATTTTTCCAGGGAGTGTCTTTTGACCCAGAGTCCCAAGAAACAAGGTGAATAGTCAATATTTCCTAAAGCCGCGTAGATTGTGTTTTCGTACAAAAGTACACTACGTCCCACACGAAGCTCGGGTTTTCGGCTCTACAAACAGTGAACTCCAAGAAGTCTATTCAAAATCCAAGATTCGCCCGAAATCCGTTTTAAGCCGAAAAGTAGCTCGAAAAAACCTAAATAGTGCATCTCAACCCAGAATCCCATCAATTGGGCTTCGAGGGGCGATACAGGACACGGACACCCGAAAACCCCTTTTAGAGTAGAACGCAATCCCTGATTTTTCTAGAGGGTGTCTTTGGCTCTGAGTCGCATGGAACACAGTGTACAGTCAACAATTTCCGACAGCCGCAAAGATTGTGTTTTCGTACAAAAATACCTACGACCCGCACGAAGTTCGGGTTTTCGCCATTAGAAACACTGAACTCTCCGGAAGTGGCATCCAAACCCAAGTTTCGTCCAGAACCCGTTTTAAACCAAAAAGCAGCTCAAAATATCCTAAAGAGCGCATCTCAACCCAGAAACCCAACAAAATTGATTTGGAGGCGTAGGATAAGTCAAGGACACCCGAAACCCCTTTTAGAGTAAAATGCGTTCCGGGTTTTTCTAGAAGGTGTCTTTCCACTGAGAGTCGTAAGAAACACAGTGCATGGTCAAGAGCTTCCTAAAGCCGTAAAACTTGTGTTTTCGTACAAAACTACCGTACGACCCGCACAAAGTTCGGGTTTTTTCCATTAGAAACACTGAACTCCCCGAAAGTGGTTTCCAAACCCATGATTCGTCTGAAACCCGTTCTAAACCGAATAGTAGCTCGAAATAACCTAAAAAGAGCATCTCAACCCAGAATCCCTTCAAATGGATTTCAAGGCGTAAGACAAGACATGGACACCCGAAACCCCTTTTAGAGTAAAACGCGTTACGGGTTTTTCTAGAGGGCATCTTTGGACCGAGAGTCGCATTAAAAACACAGTGTATAGTCAATAGTTTTCTAAAGCCGCATAATTTCTGTTTTCGTACAAAACTACCGTACGACCCGCACGAAGTTCGGGTTTTCGCCATTACAAACACTGAACTCCCCGATAGTGTTTTCCAAACCCAATTTTCGTCCGAAATCGGTTTTAAACCGAATAGTAGCTCCAAATATCCTAAAAAGCGCATCTCAACCCATAATCCCTTGAAATGGATTTCGAGGCGTAAGACAAGGCAAGCACACCCGAAACCCCTTTTAGAGTAAAACGCGGTCTCGATTTTTCTAGGGAGTGTCTTTGGACCCAGAGTCGGAAGAAACACGGTGAATAGTCAATAGTTTTCTAAAGCCGCGTAGACTGTGTTTTCTTACAAAAGTACAGTACGTCCGACACGAAGCTCGGGTTTTCGGCTCTACAAACAGTGAACTCCAAGAAGTCTATTCAAAATCCAAGATTCGCCCGAAATCCGTTTTAAGCCGAAAAGTAGCTCGAAAAAACCTAAATAGTGCATCTCAACCCAGAATCCCATCAATTGGGCTTCGAGGCGCGATACAGGACACGGACACCCGAAAACCCCTTTTAGAGTAGAACGCAATCCCCGATTTTTCTAGAGGGTGTCTTTGGCTCTGAGTCGCATGGAACACAGTGTACAGTCAACAATTTCCGAGAGCCGCAAAGATTGTGTTTTCGTACAAAAATACCTACGACTCGCACGAAGTTCGGGTTTTCGCCATTAGAAACACTGAACTCTCCGGAAGTGGCTTCCAAACCCAAGTTTCGTCCGGAACCCGTTTTAAACCGAAAAGCAGCTCAAAATATCCTAAAGAGCGCATCTCAACCCAGAAACCCAACAAAATTGATTTGGAGGCGTAGGACAAGTCAAGGACACGCGAAACCCCTTTTAGAGCAAATCGCGTTCCGGGTTTTTCTAGAAGGTGTCTTTCAACTGAGAGTCGCAAGAAACACAGTGCATGGTCAAGAGCTTCCTAAAGCCGCAAAACTTGTGTTTTCGTACAAAAATACCGTACGACCCGCACGAAGTTCTCGTTTTCGCCTTTACAGACACAAACTCCCCGGAAGTGTTTTCCAAACCCAAGTTTCGTCCGGAACCCGTTTTAAACCGAAAAGTAGCTCCAAATATCCTAAAGAGCGCATCTCAACCAAGAAACCCAACAAAATGATTTGGAGGCGTAGGACAAGTCAAGGACACCCGAAACCCCTTTTAGAGTAAAACGCGTTCTGGGTTTTTCTAGAAGGTGTCTTTCAACTGAGAGTCGCAAGAAACACAGTGCATAGTCAATAGATTCCTAAAGCCGCAAATTTCGTGTTTTCGTTCAAAACTACCGTACGACTCGCACGAAGTTCGGGTTTTCGCCTTTACAAACACAGAACTCCCCGAAAGTGTTTTCGAAACCCAAGGTTCGTCCGAAATCCGTTTTAAACCAAGTAGTAACTCCAAATATCCTAAAGGGCGCATGCCAACCCAGAAATCCAACAAACTGATTTCGAGGCGCATAGGTTGTGTTTTCGTACAAAACTACCGTACGACCCGCACGAAGTTCGGGTTTTCGCCTCTACAAACACAGAACTCCCCGAAAGTGTTTTCAAAACCCAAGTTTCGTCCGAAATCCGTTTAAACCGAGTAGTAGCTCCAAATATCCTAAAGGGCGCATCTCACCCCAGATACCCAACAAACGGATTTCGAGGCGCATAGGTTGTGTTTTCTTACAAAACTACCGTACGACCCGCACGAAGTTCGGGTTTTTGCCATTAGAAACACTGAACTCCCCGAAAGTGGTTTCCAAACCCATGATTCGTCTGAAACCCGTTCTAAACCGAATAGTAGCTCGAAATAACCTAAAACGAGCATCTCAACCCAGAATCCCTTCAAATGGATTTCAAGGCGTAAGACAAGACAAGGACACCCGAAACCCCTTTTAGAGTAAAACGCGTTCCGGGTTTTTCTAGAGGGCGTCTTTGGACCGAGAGTCGCATGAAACACAGTGTATAGTCAATAGTTTTCTAAAGCCGCATAATTTCTGTTTTCGTACAAAACTGCGGTACGACCCGCACGAAGTTCGGGTTTTCGCCATTACAAACACTGAACTCCCCGATAGTGTTTTCCAAACCCAATTTTCGTCCGAAATCGGTTTTAAACCGAATAGTAGCTCCAAATATCCTAAAAAGCGCATCTCAACCCATAATCCCTTGAAATGGATTTCGAGGCGTAAGACAAGGCAAGGACACCCGAAACCCCTTTTAGAGTAAAACGCGGTCTCGATTTTTCCAGGGAGTGTCTTTGGACCCAGAGTCGCAAGAAACACGGTGAATAGTCAATAGTTTTCTAAAGCCGCGTAGACTGTGTTTTCGTACAAAAGTACAGTACGTCCCACACGAAGTCTATTCAAAATCCAAGATTCGCCCGAAATCCGTTTTAAGCCGAAAAGTAGCTCGAAAAAACCTAAATAGTGCATCTCAACCCAGAATCCCATCAATTGCGCTTCCAGGCGCGATACAGGACACGGACACCCGAAAACCCCTTTTAGAGTAGAACGCAATCCCCGATTTTTCTAGAGGGTGTCTTTGGCTCTGAGTCGCATGAAACACAGTGTACAGTCAACAATTTCCTAGAGCCGCAAAGATTGTGTTTTCGTACAAAACTACCTACGACCCGCACGAAGTTCGGGTTTTCGCCATTAGAGACACTGAACTCTCCGGAAGTGGTTTCCAAAGCCAAGATTCGTTCGGAACCCGTTTTAAACCGAAAAGCAGCTCAAAATATCCTAAAGAGCGCATCTCAACCTAGAAACCCAACAAATTGATTTGGAGGCGTAGGACAAGTCAAGGACACCCGAAACCCCTTTTAGAGTAAAACGCGTTCCGGGTTTTTCTAGAAGGTGTCTTTCCACTGAGAGTCGTAAGAAAAACAGTGCATGGTCAAGAGCTTCCTAAAGCCGCAAATTTTGTGTTTTCGTACAAAACTACCGTACGACCCGCACAAAGTTCGGGTTTTTTCCATTAGAAACACTGAACTCCCCGAAAGTGGTTTCCAAACCCATGATTCGTCTGAAACCCGTTCTAAACCGAATAGTAGCTCGAAATAACCTAAAAAGAGCATCTCAACCCAGAATCCCTTCAAATAGATTTCAAGGCGTAAGACAAGACATGGACACCCGAAACCCCTTTTAGAGTAAAACGCGTTACGGGTTTTCCTAGAGCGCATCTTTGGACCGAGAGTCGCATTAAAAACACAGTGTATAGTCAATAGTCTTCTAAAGCCGCATAATTTCTGTTTTCTTACAAAACTACCGTACGACCCGCACGAAGTTCGGGTTTTCGCCATTACAAACACTGAACTCCCCGATAGTGTTTTCCAAACCCAATTTTCGTCCGAAATCGGTTTTAAACCGAATAGTAGCTCCAAATATCCTAAAAAGCGCATCTCAACCCAGAATCCCTTGAAATGGATTTCGAGGCGTAAGACAAGACAAGGACACCCGAAACCCCTTTTAGAGTAAAACGCGGTCTCGATTTTTCCAGGGAGTGTCTTTTGACCCAGAGTCCCAAGAAACAAGGTGAATAGTCAATATTTCCTAAAGCCGCGTAGATTGTGTTTTCGTACAAAAGTACACTACGTCCCACACGAAGCTCGGGTTTTCGGCTCTACAAACAGTGAACTCCAAGAAGTCTATTCAAAATCCAAGATTCTCCCGAAATCCGTTTTAAGCCGAAAAGTAGCTCGAAAAAACCTAAATAGTGCATCTCAACCCAGAATCCCATCAATTGGGCTACGAGGGGCGATACAGGACACGGACACCCGAAAACCCCTTTTAGAGTAGAACGCAATCCCTGATTTTTCTAGAGGGTGTCTTTGGCTCTGAGTCGCATGGAACACAGTGTACAGTCAACAATTTCCGAGAGCCGCAAAGATTGTGTTTTCGTACAAAAATACCTACGACCCGCACGAAGTTCGGGTTTTCGCCATTAGAAACACTGAACTCTCCGGAAGTGGCATCCAAACCCAAGTTTCGTCCAGAACCCGTTTTAAACCAAAAAGCAGCTCAAAATATCCTAAAGAGCGCATCTCAACCCAGAAACCCAACAAAATTGATTTGGAGGCGTAGGATAAGTCAAGGACACCCGAAACCCCTTTTAGAGTAAAACGCGTTCCGGGTTTTTCTAGAAGGTGTCTTTCAACTGAGAGTCGCAAGAAACACAGTGCATAGTCAAGCGCTTCCTAAAGCCGCAAAACTTGTGTTTTCGTACAAAAATACCGTACGACCCGCACGAAGTTCTCGTTTTCGCCTTTACAGACACAAACTCCCCGGAAGTGTTTTCCAAACCCAAGTTTCGTCCGGAACCCGTTTTAAACCGAAAAGTAGCTCCAAATATCCTAATTAGGCATCTCAACCAAGAAACCCAACAAATTGATTTGGAGGCGTAGGACAAGTCAAGGACACCCGAAACCCCTTTTAGAGTAAAACGCGTTCTGGGTTTTTCTAGAAGGTGTCTTTCAACTGAGAGTCGCAAGAAACACAGTGCATAGTCAATAGATTCCTAAAGCCGCAAATTTCGTGTTTTCGTTCAAAACTACCGTACGACTCGCACGAAGTTCGGGTTTTCGCCTTTACAAACACAGAACTCCCCGAAAGTGTTTTCGAAACCCAAGGTTCGTCCGAAATCCGTTTTAAACCAAGTAGTAACTCCAAATATCCTAAAGGGCGCATGTCAACCTAGAAACCCAACAAACTGATTTCGAGGCGCATAGGTTGTGTTTTCGTACAAAACTACCGTACGACCCGCACGAAGTTCGGGTTTTCGCCATTAGAAACACTGAACTCTCCGGAAGTGGTTTCCAAAGCCAAGATTCGTTCGGAACCCGTTCTAAACCGAAAAGCAGCTCAAAATATCCTAAAGAGCGCATCTCAACCTAGAAACCCAACAAATTGATTTGGAGGCGTAGGACAAGTAAAGGACACCCGAAACCCCTTTTAGAGTAAAACGCGTTCCGGGTTTTTCTAGAAGGTGTCTTTCCACTGAGAGTCGTAAGAAACACAGTGCATGGTCAAGAGCTTCCTAAAGCCGCAAAACTTGTGTTTTCGTACAAAACTACCGTACGACCCGCACAAAGTTCGGGTTTTTTCCATTAGAAACACTGAACTCCCCGAAAGTGGTTTCCAAACCCATGATTCGTCTGAAACCCGTTCTAAACCGAATAGTAGCTCGAAATAACCTAAAAAGAGCATCTCAACCCAGAATCCCTTCAAATGGATTTCAAGGCGTAAGACAAGACATGGACACCCGAAACCCCTTTTAGAGTAAAACGCGTTACGGGTTTTTCTAGAGGGCATCTTTGGACCGAGAGTCGCATTAAAAACACAGTGTATAGTCAATAGTTTTCTAAAGCCGCATAATTTCTGTTTTCGTACAAAACTACCGTACGACCCGCACGAAGTTCGGGTTTTCGCCATTACAAACACTGAACTCCCCGATAGTGTTTTCCAAACCCAATTTTCGTCCGAAATCGGTTTTAAACCGAATAGTAGCTCCAAATATCCTAAAAAGCGCATCTCAACCCATAATACCTTGAAATGGATTTCGAGGCGTAAGACAAGGCAACGACACCCGAAACCCCTTTTAGAGTAAAACGCGGTCTCGATTTTTCCAGGGAGTGTCTTTGGACCCAGAGTCGGAAGAAACACGGTGAATGGTCAATAGTTTTCTAAAGCCGCGTAGACTGTGTTTTCTTACAAAAGTACAGTACGTCCCACACGAAGCTCGGGTTTTCGGCTCTACAAACAGTGAACTCCAAGAAGTCTATTCAAAATCCAAGATTCGCCCGAAATCCGTTTTAAGCCGAAAAGTAGCTCGAAAAAACCTAAATAGTGCATCTCAACCCAGAATCCCATCAATTGGGCTTCCAGGCGAGATACAGGACACGGACACCCGAAAACCCCTTTTAGAGTAGAACGCAATCCCCGATTTTTCTAGAGGGTGTCTTTGGCTCTGAGTCGCATGGAACACAGTGTACAGTCAACAATTTCCGAGAGCCGCAAAGATTGTGTTTTCGTACAAAAATACCTACGACTCGCACGAAGTTCGGGTTTTCGCCATTAGAAACACTGAACTCTCCGGAAGTGGCTTCCAAACCCAAGTTTCGTCCGGAACCCGTTTTAAACCGAAAAGCAGCTCAAAATATCCTAAAGAGCGCATCTGAACCCAGAAACCCAACAAAATTGATTTGGAGGCGTAGGACAAGTCAAGGACACCCGAAACCCCTTTTAGAGCAAATCGCGTTCCGGGTTTTTCTAGAAGGTGTCTTTCAACTGAGAGTCGCAAGAAACACAGTGCATGGTCAAGAGCTTCCTAAAGCCGCAAAACTTGTGTTTTCGTACAAAAATACCGTACGACCCGCACGAAGTTCTCGTTTTTGCCTTTACAGACACAGACTCCCCGGAAGTGTTTTCCAAACCCAAGTTTCGTCCGGAACCCGTTTTAAACCGAAAAGTAGCTCCAAATATCCTAAAGAGCGCATCTCAACCAAGAAACCCAACCAATTGATTTGGAGGCGTAGGACAAGTCAAGGACACCCGAAACCCCTTTTAGAGTAAAACGCGTTCTGGGTTTTTCTAGAAGGTGTCTTTCAACTGAGAGTCGCAAGAAACACAGTGCATAGTCAATAGTTTCCTAAAGCCGCAAATTTCGTGTTTTCGTTCAAAACTACCGTACGACTCGCACGAAGTTCGGGTTTTCGCCTTTACAAACACAGAACTCCCCGAAAGTGTTTTCGAAACCCAAGGTTCGTCCGAAATCCGTTTTAAACCGAGTAGTAACTCCAAATATCCTAAAGGGCGCATGTCAACCCAGAAACCCAACAAACTCATTTCGAGGCGCATAGGTTGTGTTTTCGTACAAAACTACCGTACGACGCGCACGAAGTTCGGGTTTTCGCCTCTACAAACACAGAACTCCCCGAAAGTGTTTTCAAAACCCAAGTTTCGCCCGAAATCCGTTTAAACCGAGTAGTAGCTCCAAATATCCTAAAGGGCGCATCTCACCCCAGATACCCAACAAACGGATTTCGAGGCGCATAGGTTGTGTTTTCGTACAAAACTACCGTACGACCCGCACGAAGTTCGGGTTTTTGCCATTAGAAACACTGAACTCCCCGAAAGTGGTTTCCAAACCCATGATTTGTCTGAAACCCGTTCTAAACCGAATAGTAGCTCGAAATAACCTAAAACGAGCATCTCAACCCAGAATCCCTTCAAATGGATTTCAAGGCGTAAGACAAGACAAGGACACCCGAAACCCCTTTTAGAGTAAAACGCGTTCCGGGTTTTTCTAGAGGGCGTCTTTGGACCGAGAGTCGCATGAAACACAGTGTATAGTCAATAGTTTTCTAAAGCCGCATAATTTCTGTTTTCGTACAAAACTGCGGTACGACCCGCACGAAGTTCGGGTTTTCGCCATTACAAACACTGAACTCCCCGATAGTGTTTTCCAAACCCAATTTTCGTCCGAAATCGGTTTTAAACCGAATAGTAGCTCCAAATATCCTAAAAAGCGCATCTCAACCCATAATCCCTTGAAATGGATTTCGAGGCGTAAGACAAGGCAAGGACACCCGAAACCCCTTTTAGAGTAAAACGCGGTCTCGATTTTTCCAGGGAGTGTCTTTGGACCCAGAGTCGCAAGAAACACGGTGAATAGTCAATAGTTTTCTAAAGTCGCGTAGACTGTGTTTTCGTACAAAAGTACAGTACGTCCCACACGAAGTCTATTCAAAATCCAAGATTCGCCCGAAATCCGTTTTAAGCCGAAAAGTAGCTCGAAAAAACCTAAATAGTGCATCTCAACCCAGAATCCCATCAATTGGGCTTCCAGGCGCGATACAGGACACGGACACCCGAAAACCCCTTTTAGAGTAGAACGCAATCCCCGATTTTTCTAGAGGGTGTCTTTGGCTCTGAGTCGCATGAAACACAGTGTACAGTCAACAATTTCCTAGAGCCGCAAAGATTGTGTTTTCGTACAAAACTACCTACGACCCGCACGAAGTTCGGGTTTTCGCCATTAGAAACACTGAACTCTCCGGAAGTGGTTTCCAAAGCCAAGATTCGTTCGGAACCCGTTTTAAACCGAAAAGCAGCTCAAAATATCCTAAAGAGCGCATCTCAACCTAGAAACCCAACAAATTGATTTGGAGGCGTAGGACAAGTAAAGGACACCCGAAACCCCTTTTAGAGTAAAACGTGTTCCGGGTTTTTCTAGAAGGTGTCTTTCCACTTAGAGTCGTAAGAAACACAGTGCATGGTCAAGAGCTTCCTAAAGCCGCAAAACTTGTGTTTTCGTACAAAACTACCGTACGACCCGCACAAAGTTCGGGTTTTTTCCATTAGAAACACTGAACTCCCCGAAAGTGGTTTCCAAACCCATGATTCGTCTGAAACCCGTTCTAAACCGAATAGTAGCTCGAAATAACCTAAAAAGAGCATCTCAACCCAGAATCCCTTCAAATGGATTTCAAGGCGTAAGACAAGACATGGACACCCGAAACCCCTTTTAGAGTAAAACGCGTTACGGGTTTTTCTAGAGGGCATCTTTGGACCGAGAGCCGCATAAAAAACACAGTGTATAGTCAATAGTTTTCTAAAGCCGCATAATTTCTGTTTTCGTACAAAACTACCGTACGACCCGCACGAAGTTCGGGTTTTCGCCATTACAAACACTGAACTCCCCGATAGTGTTTTCCAAACCCAATTTTCGTCCGAAATCGGTTTTAAACCGAATAGTAGCTCCAAATATCCTAAAAAGCGCATCTCAACCCATAATCCCTTGAAATGGATTTCGAGGCGTAAGACAAGGCAAGGACACCCGAAACCCCTTTTAGAGTAAAACGCGGTCTCGATTTTTCCAGGGAGTGTCTTTGGACCCAGAGTCGGAAGAAACACGGTGAATAGTCAATAGTTTTCTAAAGCCGCGTAGACAGTGTTTTCTTACAAAAGTACAGTACGTCCCACACGAAGCTCGGGTTTTCGGCTCTACAAACAGTGAACTCCAAGAAGTCTATTCAAAATCCAAGATTCGCCCGAAATCCGTTTTAAGCCGAAAAGTAGCTCGAAAAAACCTAAATAGTGCATCTCAACCCAGAATCTCATCAATTGGGCTTCCAGGCGCGATACAGGACACGGACAGCCGAAAACCCCTTTTAGAGTAGAACGCAATCCCCGATTTTTCTAGAGGGTGTCTTTGGCTCTGAGTCGCATGGAACACAGTGTACAGTCAACAATTTCCGAGAGCCGCAAAGATTGTGTTTTCGTACAAAAATACCAACGACTCGCACGAAGTTCGGGTTTTCGCCATTAGAAACACTGAACTCTCCGGAAGTGGCTTCCAAACCCAAGTTTCGTCCGGAACCCGTTTTAAACCGAAAAGCAGCTCAAAATATCCTAAAGAGCGCATCTCAACCCAGAAACCCAACAAAATTGATTTGGAGGCGTAGGACAAGTCAAGGACACCCGAAACCCCTTTTAGAGCAAATCGCGTTCCGGGTTTTTCTAGAAGGTGTCTTTCAACTGAGAGTCGCAAGAAACACAGTGCATGGTCAAGAGCTTCCTAAAGCCGCAAAACTTGTGTTTTCGTACAAAAATACCGTACGACCCGCACGAAGTTCTCGTTTTCGCCTTTACAGACACAAACTCCCCGGAAGTGTTTTCCAAACCCAAGTTTCATCCGGAACCCGTTTTAAACCGAAAAGTAGCTCCAAATATCCTAAAGAGCGCATCTCAACCAAGAAACCCAACAAAATGATTTGGAGGCGTAGGACAAGTCAAGGACACCCGAAACCCCTTTTAGAGTAAAACGCGTTCTGGGTTTTTCTAGAAGGTGTCTTTCAACTGAGAGTCGCAAGAAACACAGTGCATAGTCAATAGATTCCTAAAGCCGCAAATTTCGTGTTTTCGTTCAAAACTACCGTACGACTCGCACGAAGTTCGGGTTTTCGCCTTTACAAACACAGAACTCCCCGAAAGTGTTTTCGAAACCCAAGGTTCGTCCGAAATCCGTTTTAAACCAAGTAGTAACTCCAAATATCCTAAAGGGCGCATGTCAACCCAGAATCCCAACAAACTCATTTCGAGGCGCATAGGTTGTGTTTTCGTACAAAACTACCGTACGACCCGCACGAAGTTCGGGTTTTCGCCTCTACAAACACAGAACTCCCCGAAAGTGTTTTCAAAACCCAAGTTTCGTCCGAAATCCGTTTAAACCGAGTAGTAGCTCCAAATATCCTAAAGGGCGCATCTCACCCCAGATACCCAACAAACGGATTTCGAGGCGCATAGGTTGTGTTTTCGTACAAAACTACCGTACGACCCGCACGAAGTTCGGGTTTTTGCCATTAGAAACACTGAACTCCCCGAAAGTGGTTTCCAAACCCATGATTCGTCTGAAACCCGTTCTAAACCGAATAGTAGCTCGAAATAACCTAAAACGAGCATCTCAACCCAGAATCCCTTCAAATGGATTTCAAGGCGTAAGACAAGACAAGGACACCCGAAACCCCTTTTAGAGTAAAACGCGTTCCGGGTTTTTCTAGAGGGCGTCTTTGGACCGAGAGTCGCATGAAACACAGTGTATAGTCAATAGTTTTCTAAAGCCGCATAATTTCTGTTTTCGTACAAAACTGCGGTACGACCCGCACGAAGTTCGGGTTTTCGCCATTACAAACACTGAACTCCCCGATAGTGTTTTCCAAACCCAATTTTCGTCCGAAATCGGTTTTAAACCGAATAGTAGCTCCAAATATCCTAAAAAGCGCATCTCAACCCATAATCCCTTGAAATGGATTTCGAGGCGTAAGACAAGGCAAGGACACCTGAAACCCCTTTTAGAGTAAAACGCGGTCTCGATTTTTCCAGGGAGTGTCTTTGGACCCAGAGTCGCAAGAAACACGGTGAATAGTCAATAGTTTTCTAAAGTCGCGTAGACTGTGTTTTCGTACAAAAGTACAGTACGTCCCACACGAAGTCTATTCAAAATCCAAGATTCGCCCGAAATCCGTTTTAAGCCGAAAAGTAGCTCGAAAAAACTTAAATAGTGCATCTCAACCCAGAATCCCATCAATTGGGCTTCCAGGCGCGATACAGGACACGGACACCCGAAAACCCCTTTTAGAGTAGAACGCAATCCCCGATTTTTCTAGAGGGTGTCTTTGGCTCTGAGTCGCATGAAACACAGTGTACAGTCAACAATTTCCTAGAGCCGCAAAGATTGTGTTTTCGTACAAAACTACCTACGACCCGCACGAAGTTCGGGTTTTCGCCATTAGAAACACTGAACTCTCCGGAAGTGGTTTCCAAAGCCAAGATTCGTTCGGAACCCGTTTTAAACCGAAAAGCAGCTCAAAATATCCTAAAGAGCGCATCTCAACCTAGAAACCCAACAAATTGATTTGGAGGCGTAGGACAAGTAAAGGACACCCGAAACCCCTTTTAGAGTAAAACGCGTTCCGGGTTTTTCTAGAAGGTGTCTTTCCACTGAGAGTCGTAAGAAACACAGTGCATGGTCAAGAGCTTCCTAAAGCCGCAAAACTTGTGTTTTCGTACAAAACTACCGTACGACCCGCACAAAGTTCGGGTTTTTTCCATTAGAAACACTGAACTCCCCGAAAGTGGTTTCCAAACCCATGATTCGTCTGAAACCCGTTCTAAACCGAATAGTAGCTCGAAATAACCTAAAAAGAGCATCTCAACCCAGAATCCCTTCAAATGGATTTCAAGGCGTAAGACAAGACATGGACACCCGAAACCCCTTTTAGAGTAAAACGCGTTACGGGTTTTTCTAGAGGGCATCTTTGGACCGAGAGTCGCATTAAAAACACAGTGTATAGTCAATAGTTTTCTAAAGCCGCATAATTTCTGTTTTCGTACAAAACTACCGTACGACCCGCACGAAGTTCGGGTTTTCGCCATTACAAACACTGAACTCCCCGATAGTGTTTTCCAAACCCAATTTTCGTCCGAAATCGGTTTTAAACCGAATAGTAGCTCCAAATATCCGAAAAAGCGCATCTCAACCCATAATCCCTTGAAATGGATTTCGAGGCGTAAGACAAGGCAAGGACACCCGAAACCCCTTTTAGAGTAAAACGCGGTCTCGATTTTTCCAGGGAGTGTCTTTGGACCCAGAGTCGGAAGAAACACGGTGAATAGTCAATAGTTTTCTAAAGCCGCGTAGACAGTGTTTTCTTACAAAAGTACAGTACGTCCCACACGAAGCTCGGGTTTTCGGCTCTACAAACAGTGAACTCCAAGAAGTCTATTCAAAATCCAAGATTCGCCCGAAATCCGTTTTAAGCCGAAAAGTAGCTCGAAAAAACCTAAATAGTGCATCTCAACCCAGAATCTCATCAATTGGGCTTCCAGGCGCGATACAGGACACGGACACCCGAAAACCCCTTTTAGAGTAGAACGCAATCCCCGATTTTTCTAGAGGGTGTCTTTGGCTCTGAGTCGCATGGAACACAGTGTACAGTCAACAATTTCCGAGAGCCGCAAAGATTGTGTTTTCGTACAAAAATACCTACGACTCGCACGAAGTTCGGGTTTTCGCCATTAGAAACACTGAACTCTCCGGAAGTGGCTTCCAAACCCAAGTTTCGTCCGGAACCCGTTTTAAACCGAAAAGCAGCTCAAAATATCCTAAAGAGCGCATCTCAACCCAGAAACCCAACAAAATTGATTTGGAGGCGTAGGACAAGTCAAGGACACCCGAAACCCCTTTTAGAGCAAATCGCGTTCCGGGTTTTTCTAGAAGGTGTCTTTCAACTGAGAGTCGCAAGAAACACAGTGCATGGTCAAGAGCTTCCTAAAGCCGCAAAACTTGTGTTTTCGTACAAAAATACCGTACGACCCGCACGAAGTTCTCGTTTTCGCCTTTACAGACACAAACTCCCCGGAAGTGTTTTCCAAACCCAAGTTTCGTCCGGAACCCGTTTTAAACCGAAAAGTAGCTCCAAATATCCTAAAGAGCGCATCTCAACCAAGAAACCCAACAAAATGATTTGGAGGCGTAGGACAAGTCAAGGACACCCGAAACCCCTTTTAGAGTAAAACGCGTTCTGGGTTTTTCTAGAAGGTGTCTTTCAACTGAGAGTCGCAAGAAACACAGTGCATAGTCAATAGATTCCTAAAGCCGCAAATTTCGTGTTTTCGTTCAAAACTACCGTACGACTCGCACGAAGTTCGGGTTTTCGCCTTTACAAACACAGAACTCCCCGAAAGTGTTTTCGAAACCCAAGGTTCGTCCGAAATCCGTTTTAAACCAAGTAGTAACTCCAAATATCCTAAAGCGCGCATGTCAACCCAGAAACCCAACAAACTCATTTCGAGGCGCATAGGTTGTGTTTTCGTACAAAACTACCGTACGACCCGCACGAAGTTCGGGTTTTCGCCTCTACAAACACAGAACTCCCCGAAAGTGTTTTCAAAACCCAAGTTTCGTCCGAAATCCGTTTAAACCGAGTAGTAGCTCCAAATATCCTAAAGGGCGAATCTCACCCCAGATACCCAACAAACGGATTTCGAGGCGCATAGGTTGTGTTTTCGTACAAAACTACCGTACGACCCGCACGAAGTTCGGGTTTTTGCCATTAGAAACACTGAACTCCCCGAAAGTGGTTTCCAAACCCATGATTCGTCTGAAACCCGTTCTAAACCGAATAGTAGCTCGAAATAACCTAAAACGAGCATCTCAACCCAGAATCCCTTCAAATGGATTTCAAGGCGTAAGACAAGACAAGGACACCCGAAACCCCTTTTAGAGTAAAACGCGTTCCGGGTTTTTCTAGAGGGCGTCTTTGGACCGAGAGCCGCATTAAAAACACAGTGTATAGTCAATAGTTTTCTAAAGCCGCATAATTTCTGTTTTCGTACAAAACTACCGTACGACCCGCACGAAGTTCGGGTTTTCGCCATTACAAACACTGAACTCCCCGATAGTGTTTTCCAAACCCAATTTTCGTCCGAAATCGGTTTTAAACCGAATAGTAGCTCCAAATATCCTAAAAAGCGCATCTCAACCCATAATCCCTTGAAATGGATTTCGAGGCGTAAGACAAGGCAAGGACACCCGAAACCCCTTTTAGAGTAAAACGCAGTCTCGATTTTTCCAGGGAGTGTCTTTGGACCCAGAGTCGGAAGAAACACGGTGAATAGTCAATAGTTTTCTAAAGCCGCGTAGACAGTGTTTTCTTACAAAAGTACAGTACGTCCCACACGAAGCTCGGGTTTTCGGCTCTACAAACAGTGAACTCCAAGAAGTCTATTCAAAATCCAAGATTCGCCCGAAATCCGTTTTAAGCCGAAAAGTAGCTCGAAAAAACCTAAATAGTGCATCTCAACCCAGAATCTCATCAATTGGGCTTCCAGGCGCGATACAGGACACGGACACCCGAAAACCCCTTTTAGAGTAGAACGCAATCCCCGATTTTTCTAGAGGGTGTCTTTGGCTCTGAGTCGCATGGAACACAGTGTACAGTCAACAATTTCCGAGAGCCGCAAAGATTGTGTTTTCGTACAAAAATACCTACGACTCGCACGAAGTTCGGGTTTTCGCCATTAGAAACACTGAACTCTCCGGAAGTGGCTTCCAAACCCAAGTTTCGTCCGGAACCCGTTTTAAACCGAAAAGCAGCTCAAAATATCCTAAAGAGCGCATCTCAACCCAGAAACCCAACAAAATTGATTTGGAGGCGTAGGACAAGTCAAGGACACCCGAAACCCCTTTTAGAGCAAATCGCGTTCCGGGTTTTTCTAGAAGGTGTCTTTCAACTGAGAGTCGCAAGAAACACAGTGCATGGTCAAGAGCTTCCTAAAGCCGCAAAACTTGTGTTTTCGTACAAAAATACCGTACGACCCGCACGAAGTTCTCGTTTTCGCCTTTACAGACACAAACTCCCCGGAAGTGTTTTCCAAACCCAAGTTTCGTCCGGAACCCGTTTTAAACCGAAAAGTAGCTCCAAATATCCTAAAGAGCGCATCTCAACCAAGAAACCCAACAAAATGATTTGGAGGCGTAGGACAAGTCAAGGACACCCGAAACCCCTTTTAGAGTAAAACGCGTTCTGGGTTTTTCTAGAAGGTGTCTTTCAACTGAGAGTCGCAAGAAACACAGTGCATAGTCAATAGATTCCTAAAGCCGCAAATTTCGTGTTTTCGTTCAAAACTACCGTACGACTCGCACGAAGTTCGGGTTTTCGCCTTTACAAACACAGAACTCCCCGAAAGTGTTTTCGAAACCCAAGGTTCGTCCGAAATCCGTTTTAAACCAAGTAGTAACTCCAAATATCCTAAAGCGCGCATGTCAACCCAGAAACCCAACAAACTCATTTCGAGGCACATAGGTTGTGTTTTCGTACAAAACTACCGTACGACCCGCACGAAGTTCGGGTTTTCGCCTCTACAAACACAGAACTCCCCGAAAGTGTTTTCAAAACCCAAGTTTCGTCCGAAATCCGTTTAAACCGAGTAGTAGCTCCAAATATCCTAAAGGGCGAATCTCACCCCAGATACCCAACAAACGGATTTCGAGGCGCATAGGTTGTGTTTTCGTACAAAACTACCGTACGACCCGCACGAAGTTCGGGTTTTTGCCATTAGAAACACTGAACTCCCCGAAAGTGGTTTCCAAACCCATGATTCGTCTGAAACCCGTTCTAAACCGAATAGTAGCTCGAAATAACCTAAAACGAGCATCTCAACCCAGAATCCCTTCAAATGGATTTCAAGGCGTAAGACAAGACAAGGACACCCGAAACCCCTTTTAGAGTAAAACGCGTTCCGGGTTTTTCTAGAGGGCGTCTTTGGACCGAGAGCCGCATTAAAAACACAGTGTATAGTCAATAGTTTTCTAAAGCCGCATAATTTCTGTTTTCGTACAAAACTACCGTACGACCCGCACGAAGTTCGGGTTTTCGCCATTACAAACACTGAACTCCCCGATAGTGTTTTCCAAACCCAATTTTCGTCCGAAATCGGTTTTAAACCGAATAGTAGCTCCAAATATCCTAAAAAGCGCATCTCAACCCATAATCCCTTGAAATGGATTTCGAGGCGTAAGACAAGGCAAGGACACCCGAAACCCCTTTTAGAGTAAAACGCGGTCTCGATTTTTCCAGGGAGTGTCTTTGGACCCAGAGTCGGAAGAAACACGGTGAATAGTCAATAGTTTTCTAAAGCCGCGTAGACAGTGTTTTCTTACAAAAGTACAGTACGTCCCACACGAAGCTCGGGTTTTCGGCTCTACAAACAGTGAACTCCAAGAAGTCTATTCAAAATCCAAGATTCGCCCGAAATCCGTTTTAAGCCGAAAAGTAGCTCGAAAAAACCTAAATAGTGCATCTCAACCCAGAATCTCATCAATTGGGCTTCCAGGCGCGATACAGGACACGGACACCCGAAAACCCCTTTTAGAGTAGAACGCAATCCCCGATTTTTCTAGAGGGTGTCTTTGGCTCTGAGTCGCATGGAACACAGTGTACAGTCAACAATTTCCGAGAGCCGCAAAGATTGTGTTTTCGTACAAAAATACCTACGACTCGCACGAAGTTCGGGTTTTCGCCATTAGAAACACTGAACTCTCCGGAAGTGGCTTCCAAACCCAAGTTTCGTCCGGAACCCGTTTTAAACCGAAAAGCAGCTCAAAATATCCTAAAGAGCGCATCTCAACCCAGAAACCCAACAAAATTGATTTGGAGGCGTAGGACAAGTCAAGGACACCCGAAACCCCTTTTAGAGCAAATCGCGTTCCGGGTTTTTCTAGAAGGTGTCTTTCAACTGAGAGTCGCAAGAAACACAGCGCATGGTCAAGAGCTTCCTAAAGCCGCAAAGCTTGTGTTTTCGTACAAAAATACCGTACGACCCGCACGAAGTTCTCGTTTTCGCCTTTACAGACACAAACTCCCCGGAAGTGTTTTCCAAACCCAAGTTTCGTCCGGAACCCGTTTTAAACCGAAAAGTAGCTCCAAATATCCTAAAGAGCGCATCTCAACCAAGAAACCCAACAAAATGATTTGGAGGCGTAGGACAAGTCAAGGACACCCGAAACCCCTTTTAGAGTAAAACGCGTTCTGGGTTTTTATAGAAGGTGTCTTTCAACTGAGAGTCGCAAGAAACACAGTGCATAGTCAATAGATTCCTAAAGCCGCAAATTTCGTGTTTTCGTTCAAAACTACCGTACGACTCGCACGAAGTTCGGGTTTTCGCCTTTACAAACACCGAACTCCCCGAAAGTGTTTTCGAAACCCAAGGTTCGTCCGAAATCCGTTTTAAACCAAGTAGTAACTCCAAATATCCTAAAGCGCGCATGTCAACCCAAAAACCCAACAAACTCATTTCGAGGCGCATAGGTTGTGTTTTCGTACAAAACTACCGTACGACCCGCACGAAGTTCGGGTTTTCGCCTCTACAAACACAGAACTCCCCGAAAGTGTTTTCAAAACCCAAGTTTCGTCCGAAATCCGTTTAAACCGAGTAGTAGCTCCAAATATCCTAAAGGGCGAATCTCACCCCAGATACCCAACAAACGGATTTCGAGGCGCATAGGTTGTGTTTTCGTACAAAACTACCGTACGACCCGCACGAAGTTCGGGTTTTTGCCATTAGAAACACTGAACTCCCCGAAAGTGGTTTCCAAACCCATGATTCGTCTGAAACCCGTTCTAAACCGAATAGTAGCTCGAAATAACCTAAAACGAGCATCTCAACCCAGAATCCCTTCAAATGGATTTCAAGGCGTAAGACAAGACAAGGACACCCGAAACCCCTTTTAGAGTAAAACGCGTTCCGGGTTTTTCTAGAGGGCGTCTTTGGACCGAGAGCCGCATTAAAAACACAGTGTATAGTCAATAGTTTTCTAAAGCCGCATAATTTCTGTTTTCGTACAAAACTACCGTACGACCCGCACGAAGTTCGGGTTTTCGCCATTACAAACACTGAACTCCCCGATAGTGTTTTCCAAACCCAATTTTCGTCCGAAATCGGTTTTAAACCGAATAGTAGCTCCAAATATCCTAAAAAGCGCATCTCAACCCATAATCCCTTGAAATGGATTTCGAGGCGTAAGACAAGCAAGGACACCCGAAACCCCTTTTAGAGTAAAACGCGGTCTCGATTTTTCCAGGGAGTGTCTTTGGACCCAGAGTCGGAAGAAACACGGTGAATAGTCAATAGTTTTCTAAAGCCGCGTAGACAGTGTTTTCTTACAAAAGTACAGTACGTCCCACACGAAGCTCGGGTTTTCGGCTCTACAAACAGTGAACTCCAAGAAGTCTATTCACAATCCAAGATTCGCCCGAAATCCGTTTTAAGCCGAAAAGTAGCTCGAAAAAACCTAAATAGTGCATCTCAACCCAGAATCTCATCAATTGGGCTTCCAGGCGCGATACAGGACACGGACACCCGAAAACCCCTTTTAGAGTAGAACGCAATCCCCGATTTTTCTAGAGGGTGTCTTTGGCTCTGAGTCGCATGGAACACAGTGTAGAGTCAACAATTTCCGAGAGCCGCAAAGATTGTGTTTTCGTACAAAAATACCTACGACTCGCACGAAGTTCGGGTTTTCGCCATTAGAAACACTGAACTCTCCGGAAGTGGCTTCCAAACCCAAGTTTCGTCCGGAACCCGTTTTAAACCGAAAAGCAGCTCAAAATATCCTAAAGAGCGCATCTCAACCCAGAAACCCAACAAAATTGATTTGGAGGCGTAGGACAAGTCAAGGACACCCGAAACCCCTTTTAGAGCAAATCGCGTTCCGGGTTTTTCTAGAAGGTGTCTTTCAACTGAGAGTCGCAAGAAACACAGTGCATGGTCAAGAGCTTCCTAAAGCCGCAAAACTTGTGTTTTCGTACAAAAATACCGTACGACCCGCACGAAGTTCTCGTTTTCGCCTTTACAGACACAAACTCCCCGGAAGTGTTTTCCAAACCCAAGTTTCGTCCGGAACCCGTTTTAAACCGAAAAGTAGCTCCAAATATCCTAAAGAGCGCATCTCAACCAAGAAACCCAACAAAATGATTTGGAGGCGTAGGACAAGTCAAGGACACCCGAAACCCCTTTTAGAGTAAAACGCGTTCTGGGTTTTTATAGAAGGTGTCTTTCAACTGAGAGTCGCAAGAAACACAGTGCATAGTCAATAGATTCCTAAAGCCGCAAATTTCGTGTTTTCGTTCAAAACTACCGTACGACTCGCACGAAGTTCGGGTTTTCGCCTTTACAAACACAGAACTCCCCGAAAGTGTTTTCGAAACCCAAGGTTCGTCCGAAATCCGTTTTAAACCAAGTAGTAACTCCAAATATCCTAAAGGGCGCATGTCAACCCAACAAACTCATTTCGAGGCGCATAGGTTGTGTTTTCGTACAAAACTACCGTACGACCCGCACGAAGTTCGGGTTTTCGCCTCTACAAACACAGAACTCCCCGAAAGTGTTTTCAAAACCCAAGTTTCGTCCGAAATCCGTTTAAACCGAGTAGTAGCTCCAAATATCCTAAAGGGCGAATCTCACCCCAGATACCCAACAAACGGATTTCGAGGCGCATAGGTTGTGTTTTCGTACAAAACTACCGTACGACCCGCACGAAGTTCGGGTTTTTGCCATTAGAAACACTGAACTCCCCGAAAGTGGTTTCCAAACCCATGATTCGTCTGAAACCCGTTCTAAACCGAATAGTAGCTCGAAATAACCTAAAACAAGCATCTCAACCCAGAATCCCTTCAAATGGATTTCAAGGCGTAAGACAAGACAAGGACACCCGAAACCCCTTTTAGAGTAAAACGCGTTCCGGGTTTTTCTAGAGGGCGTCTTTGGACCGAGAGCCGCATTAAAAACACAGTGTATAGTCAATAGTTTTCTAAAGCCGCATAATTTCTGTTTTCGTACAAAACTGCGGTACGACCCGCACGAAGTTCGGGTTTTCGCCATTACAAACACTGAACTCCCCGATAGTGTTTTCCAAACCCAATTTTCGTCCGAAATCGGTTTTAAACCGAATAGTAGCTCCAAATATCCTAAAAAGCGCATCTCAACCCATAATCCCTTGAAATGGATTTCGAGGCGTAAGACAAGGCAAGGACACCCGAAACCCCTTTTAGAGTAAAACGCGGTCTCGATTTTTCCAGGGAGTGTCTTTGGACCCAGAGTCGCAAGAAACACGGTGAATAGTCAATAGTTTTCTAAAGCCGCGTAGACTGTGTTTTCGTACAAAAGTACAGTACGTCCCACACGAAGTCTATTCAAAATCCAACATTTGCCCGAAATCCGTTTTAAGCCGAAAAGTAGCACGAAAAAACTTAAATAGTGCATCTCAACCCAGAATCCCATCAATTGGGCTTCCAGGCGCGATACAGGACACGGACACCCGAAAACCCCTTTTAGAGTAGAACGCAATCCCCGATTTTTCTAGAGGGTGTCTTTGGCTCTGAGTCGCATGAAACACAGTGTACAGTCAACAATTTCCTAGAGCCGCAAAGATTGTGTTTTCGTACAAAACTACCTACGACCCGCACAAAGTTCGGGTTTTCGCCATTAGAAACACTGAACTCTCCGGAAGTGGTTTCCAAAGCCAAGATTCGTTCGGAACCCGTTTTAAACCGAAAAGCAGCTCAAAATATCCTAAAGAGCGCATCTCAACCTAGAAACCCAACAAATTGATTTGGAGGCGTAGGACAAGTAAAGGACACCCGAAACCCCTTTTAGAGTAAAACGCGTTCCGGGTTTTTCTAGAAGGTGTCTTTCCACTGAGAGTCGTAAGAAACACAGTGCATGGTCAAGAGCTTCCTAAAGCCGCAAAACTTGTGTTTTCGTACAAAACTACCGTACGACCCGCACAAAGTTCGGGTTTTTTCCATTAGAAACACTGAACTCCCCGAAAGTGGTTTCCAAACCCATGATTCGTCTGAAACCCGTTCTAAACCGAATAGTAGCTCGAAATAACCTAAAAAGAGCATCTCAACCCAGAATCCCTTCAAATGGATTTCAAGGCGTAAGACAAGACATGGACACCCGAAACCCCTTTTAGAGTAAAACGCGTTACGGGTTTTTCTAGAGGGCATCTTTGGACCGAGAGCCGCATTAAAAACACAGTGTATAGTCAATAGTTTTCTAAAGCCGCATAATTTCTGTTTTCGTACAAAACTACCGTACGACCCGCACGAAGTTCGGGTTTTCGCCATTACAAACACTGAACTCCCCGATAGTGTTTTCCAAACCCAATTTTCGTCCGAAATCGGTTTTAAACCGAATAGTAGCTCCAAATATCCTAAAAAGCGCATCTCAACCCATAATCCCTTGAAATGGATTTCGAGGCGTAAGACAAGGCAAGGACACCCGAAACCCCTTTTAGAGTAAAACGCGGTCTCGATTTTTCCAGGGAGTGTCTTTGGACCCAGAGTCGGAAGAAACACGGTGAATAGTCAATAGTTTTCTAAAGCCGCGTAGACAGTGTTTTCTTACAAAAGTACAGTACGTCCCACACGAAGCTCGGGTTTTCGGCTCTACAAACAGTGAACTCCAAGAAGTCTATTCAAAATCCAAGATTCGCCCGAAATCCGTTTTAAGCCGAAAAGTAGCTCGAAAAAACCTAAATAGTGCATCTCAACCCAGAATCTCATCAATTGGGCTTCCAGGCGCGATACAGGACACGGACACCCGAAAACCCCTTTTAGAGTAGAACGCAATCCCCGATTTTTCTAGAGGGTGTCTTTGGCTCTGAGTCGCATGGAACACAGTGTACAGTCAATAATTTCCGAGAGCCGCAAAGATTGTGTTTTCGTACAAAAATACCTACGACTCGCACGAAGTTCGGGTTTTCGCCATTAGAAACACTGAACTCTCCGGAAGTGGCTTCCAAACCCAAGTTTCGTCCGGAACCCGTTTTAAACCGAAAAGCAGCTCAAAATATCCTAAAGAGCGCATCTCAACCCAGAAACCCAACAAAATTGATTTGGAGGCGTAGGACAAGTCAAGGACACCCGAAACCCCTTTTAGAGCAAATCGCGTTCCGGGTTTTTCTAGAAGGTGTCTTTCAACTGAGAGTCGCAAGAAACACAGTGCATGGTCAAGAGCTTCCTAAAGCCGCAAAACTTGTGTTTTCGTACAAAAATACCGTACGACCCGCACGAAGTTCTCGTTTTCGCCTTTACAGACACAAACTCCCCGGAAGTGTTTTCCAAACCCAAGTTTCGTCCGGAACCCGTTTTAAACCGAAAAGTAGCTCCAAATATCCTAAAGAGCGCATCTCAACCAAGAAACCCAACAAAATGATTTGGAGGCGTAGGACAAGTCAAGGACACCCGAAACCCCTTTTAGAGTAAAACGCGTTCTGGGTTTTTCTAGAAGGTGTCTTTCAACTGAGAGTCGCAAGAAACACAGTGCATAGTCAATAGATTCCTAAAGCCGCAAATTTCGTGTTTTCGTTCAAAACTACCGTACGACTCGCACGAAGTTCGGGTTTTCGCCTTTACAAACACAGAACTCCCCGAAAGTGTTTTCGAAACCCAAGGTTCGTCCGAAATCCGTTTTAAACCAAGTAGTAACTCCAAATATCCTAAAGGGCGCATGTCAACCCAGAAACCCAACAAACTCATTTCGAGGCGCATAGGTTGTGTTTTCGTACAAAACTACCGTACGACCCGCACGAAGTTCGGGTTTTCGCCTCTACAAACACAGAACTCCCCGAAAGTGTTTTCAAAACCCAAGTTTCGTCCGAAATCCGTTTAAACCGAGTAGTATCTCCAAATATCCTAAAGGGCGCATCTCACCCCAGATACCCAACAAACGGATTTCGAGGCGCATAGGTTGTGTTTTCGTACAAAACTACCGTACGACCCGCACGAAGTTCGGGTTTTTGCCATTAGAAACACTGAACTCCCCGAAAGTGGTTTCCAAACCCATGATTCGTCTGAAACCCGTTCTAAACCGAATAGTAGCTCGAAATAACCTAAAACGAGCATCTCAACCCAGAATCCCATCAAATGGATTTCAAGGCGTAAGACAAGACAAGGACACCCGAAACCCCTTTTAGAGTAAAACGCGTTCCGGGTTTTTCTAGAGGGCGTCTTTGGACCGAGAGTCGCATGAAACACAGTGTATAGTCAATAGTTTTCTAAAGCCGCATAATTTCTGTTTTCGTACAAAACTGCGGTACGACCCGCACGAAGTTCGGGTTTTCGCCATTACAAACACTGAACTCCCCGATAGTGTTTTCCAAACCCAATTTTCGTCCGAAATCGGTTTTAAACCGAATAGTAGCTCCAAATATCCTAAAAAGCGCATCTCAACCCATAATCCCTTGAAATGGATTTCGAGGCGTAAGACAAGGCAAGGACACCCGAAACCCCTTTTAGAGTAAAACGCGGTCTCGATTTTTCCAGGGAGTGTCTTTGGACCCAGAGTCGCAAGAAACACGGTGAATAGTCAATAGTTTTCTAAAGCCGCGTAGACTGTGTTTTCGTACAAAAGTACAGTACGTCCCACACGAAGTCTATTCAAAATCCAACATTTGCCCGAAATCCGTTTTAAGCCGAAAAGTAGCTCGAAAAAACTTAAATAGTGCATCTCAACCCAGAATCCCATCAATTGGGCTTCCAGGCGCGATACAGGACACGGACACCCGAAAACCCCTTTTAGAGTAGAACGCAATCCCCGATTTTTCTAGAGGGTGTCTTTGGCTCTGAGTCGCATGAAACACAGTGTACAGTCAACAATTTCCTAGAGCCGCAAAGATTGTGTTTTCGTACAAAACTACCTACGACCCGCACGAAGTTCGGGTTTTCGCCATTAGAAACACTGAACTCTCCGGAAGTGGTTTCCAAAGCCAAGATTCGTTCGGAACCCGTTTTAAACCGAAAAGCAGCTCAAAATATCCTAAAGAGCGCATCTCAACCTAGAAACCCAACAAATTGATTTGGAGGCGTAGGACAAGTAAAGGACACCCGAAACCCCTTTTAGAGTAAAACGCGTTCCGGGTTTTTCTAGAAGGTGTCTTTCCACTGAGAGTCGTAAGAAACACAGTGCATGGTCAAGAGCTTCCTAAAGCCGCAAAACTTGTGTTTTCGTACAAAACTACCGTACGACCCGCACAAAGTTCGGGTTTTTTCCATTAGAAACACTGAACTCCCCGAAAGTGGTTTCCAAACCCATGATTCGTCTGAAACCCGTTCTAAACCGAATAGTAGCTCGAAATAACCTAAAAAGAGCATCTCAACCCAGAATCCCTTCAAATGGATTTCAAGGCGTAAGACAAGACATGGACACCCGAAACCCCTTTTAGAGTAAAACGCGTTACGGGTTTTTCTAGAGGGCATCTTTGGACCGAGAGCCGCATTAAAAACACAGTGTATAGTCAATAGTTTTCTAAAGCCGCATAATTTCTGTTTTCGTACAAAACTACCGTACGACCCGCACGAAGTTCGGGTTTTCGCCATTACAAACACTGAACTCCCCGATAGTGTTTTCCAAACCCAATTTTCGTCCGAAATCGGTTTTAAACCGAATAGTAGCTCCAAATATCCTAAAAAGCGCATCTCAACCCATAATCCCTTGAAATGGATTTCGAGGCGTAAGACAAGGCAAGGACACCCGAAACCCCTTTTAGAGTAAAACGCGGTCTCGATTTTTCCAGGGAGTGTCTTTGGACCCAGAGTCGGAAGAAACACGGTGAATAGTCAATAGTTTTCTAAAGCCGCGTAGACTGTGTTTTCTTACAAAAGTACAGTACGTCCCACACGAAGCTCGGGTTTTCGGCTATACAAACAGTGAACTCCAAGAAGTCTATTCAATATCCAAGATTCGCCCGAAATCCGTTTTAAGCCGAAAAGTAGCTCGAAAAAACCTAAATAGTGCATCTCAACCCAGAATCCCATCAATTGGGCTTCCAGGCGCGATACAGGACACGGACACCCGAAAACCCCTTTTAGAGTAGAACGCAATCCCCGATTTTTCTAGAGGGTGTCTTTGGCTCTGAGTCGCATGGAACACAGTGTACAGTCAACAATTTCCGAGAGCCGCAAAGATTGTGTTTTCGTACAAAAATACCTACGACTCGCACGAAGTTCGGGTTTTCGCCATTAGAAACACTGAACTCTCCGGAAGTGGCTTCCAAACCCAAGTTTCGTCCGGAACCCGTTTTAAACCGAAAAGCAGCTCAAAATATCCTAAAGAGCGCATCTCAACCCAGAAACCCAACAAAATTGATTTGGAGGCGTAGGACAAGTCAAGGACACCCGAAACCCCTTTTAGAGCAAATCGCGTTCCGGGTTTTTCTAGAAGGTGTCTTTCAACTGAGAGTCGCAAGAAACACAGTGCATGGTCAAGAGCTTCCTAAAGCCGCAAAACTTGTGTTTTCGTACAAAAATACCGTACGACCCGCACGAAGTTCTCGTTTTCGCCTTTACAGACACAAACTCCCCGGAAGTGTTTTCCAAACCCAAGTTTCGTCCGGAACCCGTTTTAAACCGAAAAGTAGCTCCAAATATCCTAAAGAGCGCATCTCAACCAAGAAACCCAACAAAATGATTTGGAGGCGTAGGACAAGTCAAGGACACCCGAAACCCCTTTTAGAGTAAAACGCGTTCTGGGTTTTTCTAGAAGGTGTCTTTCAACTGAGAGTCGCAAGAAACACAGTGCATAGTCAATAGATTCCTAAAGCCGCAAATTTCGTGTTTTCGTTCAAAACTACCGTACGACTCGCACGAAGTTCGGGTTTTCGCCTTTACAAACACAGAACTCCCCGAAAGTGTTTTCGAAACCCAAGGTTCGTCCGAAATCCGTTTTAAACCAAGTAGTAACTCCAAATATCCTAAAGCGCGCATGTCAACCCAGAAACCCAACAAACTCATTTCGAGGCGCATAGGTTGTGTTTTCGTACAAAACTACCGTACGACCCGCACGAAGTTCGGGTTTTCGCCTCTACAAACACAGAACTCCCCGAAAGTGTTTTCAAAACCCAAGTTTCGTCCGAAATCCGTTTAAACCGAGTAGTAGCTCCAAATATCCTAAAGGGCGAATCTCACCCCAGATACCCAACAAACGGATTTCGAGGCGCATAGGTTGTGTTTTCGTACAAAACTACCGTACGACCCGCACGAAGTTCGGGTTTTTGCCATTAGAAACACTGAACTCCCCGAAAGTGGTTTCCAAACCCATGATTCGTCTGAAACCCGTTCTAAACCGAATAGTAGCTCGAAATAACCTAAAACGAGCATCTCAACCCAGAATCCCTTCAAATGGATTTCAAGGCGTAAGACAAGACAAGGACACCCGAAACCCCTTTTAGAGTAAAACGCGTTCCGGGTTTTTCTAGAGGGCGTCTTTGGACCGAGAGCCGCATTAAAAACACAGTGTATAGTCAATAGTTTTCTAAAGCCGCATAATTTCTGTTTTCGTACAAAACTACCGTACGACCCGCACGAAGTTCGGGTTTTCGCCATTACAAACACTGAACTCCCCGATAGTGTTTTCCAAACCCAATTTTCGTCCGAAATCGGTTTTAAACCGAATAGTAGCTCCAAATATCCTAAAAAGCGCATCTCAACCCATAATCCCTTGAAATGGATTTCGAGGCGTAAGACAAGGGAAGGACACCCGAAACCCCTTTTAGAGTAAAACGCGGTCTCGATTTTTCCAGGGAGTGTCTTTGGACCCAGAGTCGGAAGAAACACGGTGAATAGTCAATAGTTTTCTAAAGCCGCGTAGACAGTGTTTTCTTACAAAAGTACAGTACGTCCCACACGAAGCTCGGGTTTTCGGCTCTACAAACAGTGAACTCCAAGAAGTCTATTCAAAATCCAAGATTCGCCCGAAATCCGTTTTAAGCCGAAAAGTAGCTCGAAAAAACCTAAATAGTGCATCTCAACCCAGAATCTCATCAATTGGGCTTCCAGGCGCGATACAGGACACGGACACCCGAAAACCCCTTTTAGAGTAGAACGCAATCCCCGATTTTTCTAGAGGGTGTCTTTGGCTCTGAGTCGCATGGAACACAGTGTACAGTCAACAATTTCCGAGAGCCGCAAAGATTGTGTTTTCGTACAAAAATACCTACGACTCGCACGAAGTTCGGGTTTTCGCCATTAGAAACACTGAACTCTCCGGAAGTGGCTTCCAAACCCAAGTTTCGTCCGGAACCCGTTTTAAACCGAAAAGCAGCTCAAAATATCCTAAAGAGCGCATCTCAACCCAGAAACCCAACAAAATTGATTTGGAGGCGTAGGA
Source organism: Cinnamomum chago (assembly GCA_038049695.1). Classification (NCBI taxonomy): domain Eukaryota; kingdom Viridiplantae; phylum Streptophyta; class Magnoliopsida; order Laurales; family Lauraceae; genus Cinnamomum; species Cinnamomum chago. The sequence goes on from CP142456.1 coordinate 50,742,966, forward strand.
CAAGTCAAGGACACCCGAAACCCCTTTTAGAGCAAATCGCGTTCCGGGTTTTTCTAGAAGGTGTCTTTCAACTGAGAGTCGCAAGAAACACAGTGCATGGTCAAGAGCTTCCTAAAGCCGCAAAACTTGTGTTTTCGTACAAAAATACCGTACGACCCGCACGAAGTTCTCGTTTTCGCCTTTACAGACACAAACTCCCCGGAAGTGTTTTCCAAACCCAAGTTTCGTCCGGAACCCGTTTTAAACCGAAAAGTAGCTCCAAATATCCTAAAGAGCGCATCTCAACCAAGAAACCCAACAAAATGATTTGGAGGCGTAGGACAAGTCAAGGACACCCGAAACCCCTTTTAGAGTAAAACGCGTTCTGGGTTTTTATAGAAGGTGTCTTTCAACTGAGAGTCGCAAGAAACACAGTGCATAGTCAATAGATTCCTAAAGCCGCAAATTTCGTGTTTTCGTTCAAAACTACCGTACGACTCGCACGAAGTTCGGGTTTTCGCCTTTACAAACACAGAACTCCCCGAAAGTGTTTTCGAAACCCAAGGTTCGTCCGAAATCCGTTTTAAACCAAGTAGTAACTCCAAATATCCTAAAGGGCGCATGTCAACCCAGAAACCCAACAAACTCATTTCGAGGCGCATAGGTTGTGTTTTCGTACAAAACTACCGTACGACCCGCACGAAGTTCGGGTTTTCGCCTTTACAAACACAGAACTCCCCGAAAGTGTTTTCAAAACCCAAGTTTCGTCCGAAATCCGTTTAAACCGAGTAGTAGCTCCAAATATCCTAAAGGGCGAATCTCACCCCAGATACCCAACAAACGGATTTCGAGGCGCATAGGTTGTGTTTTCGTACAAAACTACCGTACGACCCGCACGAAGTTCGGGTTTTTGCCATTAGAAACACTGAACTCCCCGAAAGTGGTTTCCAAACCCATGATTCGTCTGAAACCCGTTCTAAACCGAATAGTAGCTCGAAATAACCAAAAACAAGCATCTCAACCCAGAATCCCTTCAAATGGATTTCAAGGCGTAAGACAAGACAAGGACACCCGAAACCCCTTTTAGAGTAAAACGCGTTCCGGGTTTTTCTAGAGGGCGTCTTTGGACCGAGAGCCGCATTAAAAACACAGTGTATAGTCAATAGTTTTCTAAAGCCGCATAATTTCTGTTTTCGTACAAAACTGCGGTACGACCCGCACGAAGTTCGGGTTTTCGCCATTACAAACACTGAACTCCCCGATAGTGTTTTCCAAACCCAATTTTCGTCCGAAATCGGTTTTAAACCGAATAGTAGCTCCAAATATCCTAAAAAGCGCATCTCAACCCATAATCCCTTGAAATGGATTTCGAGGCGTAAGACAAGGCAAGGACACCCGAAACCCCTTTTAGAGTAAAACGCGGTCTCGATTTTTCCAGGGAGTGTCTTTGGACCCAGAGTCGCAAGAAACACGGTGAATAGTCAATAGTTTTCTAAAGCCGCGTAGACTGTGTTTTCGTACAAAAGTACAGTACGTCCCACACGAAGTCTATTCAAAATCCAACATTTGCCCGAAATCCGTTTTAAGCCGAAAAGTAGCTCGAAAAAACTTAAATAGTGCATCTCAACCCAGAATCCCATCAATTGGGCTTCCAGGCGCGATACAGGACACGGACACCCGAAAACCCCTTTTAGAGTAGAACGCAATCCCCGATTTTTCTAGAGGGTGTCTTTGGCTCTGAGTCGCATGAAACACAGTGTACAGTCAACAATTTCCTAGAGCCGCAAAGATTGTGTTTTCGTACAAAACTACCTACGACCCGCACGAAGTTCGGGTTTTCGCCATTAGAAACAATGAACTCTCCGGAAGTGGTTTCCAAAGCCAAGATTCGTTCGGAACCCGTTTTAAACCGAAAAGCAGCTCAAAATATCCTAAAGAGCGCATCTCAACCTAGAAACCCAACAAATTGATTTGGAGGCGTAGGACAAGTAAAGGACACCCGAAACCCCTTTTAGAGTAAAACGCGTTCCGGGTTTTTCTAGAAGGTGTCTTTCCACTGAGAGTCGTAAGAAACACAGTGCATGGTCAAGAGCTTCCTAAAGCCGCAAAACTTGTGTTTTCGTACAAAACTACCGTACGACCCGCACAAAGTTCGGGTTTTTTCCATTAGAAACACTGAACTCCCCGAAAGTGGTTTCCAAACCCATGATTCGTCTGAAACCCGTTCTAAACCGAATAGTAGCTCGAAATAACCTAAAAAGAGCATCTCAACCCAGAATCCCTTCAAATGGATTTCAAGGCGTAAGACAAGACATGGACACCCGAAACCCCTTTTAGAGTAAAACGCGTTACGGGTTTTTCTAGAGGGCATCTTTGGACCGAGAGCCGCATTAAAAACACAGTGTATAGTCAATAGTTTTCTAAAGCCGCATAATTTCTGTTTTCGTACAAAACTACGGTACGACCCGCACGAAGTTCGGGTTTTCGCCATTACAAACACTGAACTCCCCGATAGTGTTTTCCAAACCCAATTTTCGTCCGAAATCGGTTTTAAACCGAATAGTAGCTCCAAATATCCTAAAAAGCGCATCTCAACCCATAATCCCTTGAAATGGATTTCGAGGCGTAAGACAAGGCAAGGACACCCGAAACCCCTTTTAGAGTAAAACGCGGTCTCGATTTTTCCAGGGAGTGTCTTTGGACCCAGAGTCGGAAGAAACACGGTGAATAGTCAATAGTTTTCTAAAGCCGCGTAGACAGTGTTTTCTTACAAAAGTACAGTACGTCCCACACGAAGCTCGGGTTTTCGGCTCTACAAACAGTGAACTCCAAGAAGTCTATTCAAAATCCAAGATTCGCCCGAAATCCGTTTTAAGCCGAAAAGTAGCTCGAAAAAACCTAAATAGTGCATCTCAACCCAGAATCCCATCAATTGGGCTTCCAGGCGCGATACAGGACACGGACACCCGAAAACCCCTTTTAGAGTAGAACGCAATCCCCGATTTTTCTAGAGGGTGTCTTTGGCTCTGAGTCGCATGGAACACAGTGTACAGTCAACAATTTCCGAGAGCCGCAAAGATTGTGTTTTCGTACAAAAATACCTACGACTCGCACGAAGTTCAGGTTTTCGCCATTAGAAACACTGAACTCTCCGGAAGTGGCTTCCAAACCCATGTTTCGTCCGGAACCCGTTTTAAACCGAAAAGTAGCTCCAAATATCCTAAAGAGCGCATCTCAACCAAGAAACCCAACAAAATGATTTGGAGGCGTAGGACAAGTCAAGGACACCCGAAACCCCTTTTAGAGTAAAACGCGTTCTGGGTTTTTCTAGAAGGTGTCTTTCAACTGAGAGTCGCAAGAAACACAGTGCATAGTCAATAGATTCCTAAAGCCGCAAATTTCGTGTTTTCGTTCAAAACTACCGTACGACTCGCACGAAGTTCGGGTTTTCGCCTTTACAAACACAGAACTCCCCGAAAGTGTTTTCGAAACCCAAGGTTCGTCCGAAATCCGTTTTAAACCAAGTAGTAACTCCAAATATCCTAAAGGGCGCACGTCAACCCAGAAACCCAACAAACTCATTTCGAGGCGCATAGGTTGTGTTTTCGTACAAAACTACCGTACGACCCGCACGAAGTTCGGGTTTTCGCCTCTACAAACACAGAACTCCCCGAAAGTGTTTTCAAAACCCAAGTTTCGTCCGAAATCCGTTTAAACCGAGTAGTATCTCCAAATATCCTAAAGGGCGCATCTCACCCCAGATACCCAACAAACGGATTTTGAGGCGCATAGGTTGTGTTTTGGTACAAAACTACCGTACGACCCGCACGAAGTTCGGGTTTTTGCCATTAGAAACACTGAACTCCCCGAAAGTGGTTTCCAGACCCATGATTCGTCTGAAACCCGTTCTAAACCGAATAGTAGCTCGAAATAACCTAAAACGAGCATCTCAACCCAGAATCCCTTCAAATGGATTTCAAGGCGTAAGACAAGACAAGGACACCCGAAACCCCTTTTAGAGTAAAACGCGTTCCGGGTTTTTCTAGAGGGCGTCTTTGGACCGAGAGTCGCATGAAACACAGTGTATAGTCAATAGTTTTCTAAAGCCGCATAATTTCTGTTTTCGTACAAAACTGCGGTACGACCCGCACGAAGTTCGGGTTTTCGCCATTACAAACACTGAACTCCCCGATAGTGTTTTCCAAACCCAATTTTCGTCCGAAATCGGTTTTAAACCGAATAGTAGCTCCAAATATCCTAAAAAGCGCATCTCAACCCATAATCCCTTGAAATGGATTTCGAGGCGTAAGACAAGGCAAGGACACCCGAAACCCCTTTTAGAGTAAAACGCGGTCTCGATTTTTCCAGGGAGTGTCTTTGGACCCAGAGTCGCAAGAAACACGGTGAATAGTCAATAGTTTTCTAAAGCCGCGTAGACTGTGTTTTCGTACAAAAGTACAGTACGTCCCACACGAAGTCTATTCAAAATCCAAGATTCGCCCGAAATCCGTTTTAAGCCGAAAAGTAGCTCGAAAAAACTTAAATAGTGCATCTCAACCCAGAATCCCATCAATTGGGCTTCCAGGCGCGATACAGGACACGGACACCCGAAAACCCCTTTTAGAGTAGAACGCAATCCCCGATTTTTCTAGAGGGTGTCTTTGGCTCTGAGTCGCATGAAACACAGTGTACAGTCAACAATTTCCTAGAGCCGCAAAGATTGCGTTTTCGTACAAAACTACCTACGACCCGCACGAAGTTCGGGTTTTCGCCATTAGAAACACTGAACTCTCCGGAAGTGGTTTCCAAAGCCAAGATTCGTTCGGAACCCGTTTTAAACCGAAAAGCAGCTCAAAATATCCTAAAGAGCGCATCTCAACCTAGAAACCCAACAAATTGATTTGGAGGCGTAGGACAAGTAAAGGACACCCGAAACCCCTTTTAGAGTAAAACGTGTTCCGGGTTTTTCTAGAAGGTGTCTTTCCACTGAGAGTCGTAAGAAACACAGTGCATGGTCAAGAGCTTCCTAAAGCCGCAAAACTTGTGTTTTCGTACAAAACTACCGTATGACCCGCACAAAGTTCGGGTTTTTTCCATTAGAAACACTGAACTCCCCGAAAGTGGTTTCCAAACCCATGATTCGTCTGAAACCCGTTCTAAACCGAATAGTAGCTCGAAATAACCTAAAAAGAGCATCTCAACCCAGAATCCCTTCAAATGGATTTCAAGGCGTAAGACAAGACATGGACACCCGAAACCCCTTTTAGAGTAAAACGCGTTACGGGTTTTTCTAGAGGGCATCTTTGGACCGAGAGCCGCATTAAAAACACAGTGTATAGTCAATAGTTTTCTAAAGCCGCATAATTTCTGTTTTCGTACAAAACTACGGTACGACCCGCACGAAGTTCGGGTTTTCGCCATTACAAACACTGAACTCCCCGATAGTGTTTTCCAAACCCAATTTTCGTCCGAAATCGGTTTTAAACCGAATAGTAGCTCCAAATATCCTAAAAAGCGCATCTCAACCCATAATCCCTTGAAATGGATTTCGAGGCGTAAGACAAGGCAAGGACACCCGAAACCCCTTTTAGAGTAAAACGCGGTCTCGATTTTTCCAGGGAGTGTCTTTGGACCCAGAGTCGGAAGAAACACGGTGAATAGTCAATAGTTTTCTAAAGCCGCGTAGACTGTGTTTTCTTACAAAAGTACAGTACGTCCCACACGAAGCTCGGGTTTTCGGCTATACAAACAGTGAACTCCAAGAAGTCTATTCAAAATCCAAGATTCGCCCGAAATCCGTTTTAAGCCGAAAAGTAGCTCGAAAAAACCTAAATAGTGCATCTCAACCCAGAATCTCATCAATTGGGCTTCCAGGCGCGATACAGGACACGGACACCCGAAAACCCCTTTTAGAGTAGAACGCAATCCCCGATTTTTCTAGAGGGTGTCTTTGGCTCTGAGTCGCATGGAACACAGTGTACAGTCAACAATTTCCGAGAGCCGCAAAGATTGTGTTTTCGTACAAAAATACCTACGACTCGCACGAAGTTCGGGTTTTCGCCATTAGAAACACTGAACTCTCCGGAAGTGGCTTCCAAACCCAAGTTTCGTCCGGAACCCGTTTTAAACCGAAAAGCAGCTCAAAATATCCTAAAGAGCGCATCTCAACCCAGAAACCCAACAAAATTGATTTGGAGGCGTATGACAAGTCAAGGACACCCGAAACCCCTTTTAGAGCAAATCGCGTTCCGGGTTTTTCTAGAAGGTGTCTTTCAACTGAGAGTCGCAAGAAACACAGTGCATGGTCAAGAGCTTCCTAAAGCCGCAAAACTTGTGTTTTCGTACAAAAATACCGTACGACCCGCACGAAGTTCTCGTTTTCGCCTTTACAGACACAAACTCCCCGGAAGTGTTTTCCAAACCCAAGTTTCGTCCGGAACCCGTTTTAAACCGAAAAGTAGCTCCAAATATCCTAAAGAGCGCATCTCAACCAAGAAACCCAACAAAATGATTTGGAGGCGTAGGACAAGTCAAGGACACCCGAAACCCCTTTTAGAGTAAAACGCGTTCTGGGTTTTTCTAGAAGGTGTCTTTCAACTGAGAGTCGCAAGAAACACAGTGCATAGTCAATAGATTCCTAAAGCCGCAAATTTCGTGTTTTCGTTCAAAACTACCGTACGACTCGCACGAAGTTCGGGTTTTCGCCTTTACAAACACAGAACTCCCCGAAAGTGTTTTCGAAACCCAAGGTTCGTCCGAAATCCGTTTTAAACCAAGTAGTAACTCCAAATATCCTAAAGGGCGCATGTCAACCCAGAAACCCAACAAACTCATTTCGAGGCGCATAGGTTGTGTTTTCGTACAAAACTACCGTACGACCCGCACGAAGTTCGGGTTTTCGCCTCTACAAACACAGAACTCCCCGAAAGTGTTTTCAAAACCCAAGTTTCGTCCGAAATCCGTTTAAACCGAGTAGTATCTCCAAATATCCTAAAGGGCGCATCTCACCCCAGATACCCAACAAACGGATTTCGAGGCGCATAGGTTGTGTTTTCGTACAAAACTACCGTACGACCCGCACGAAGTTCGGGTTTTTGCCATTAGAAACACTGAACTCCCCGGAAGTGGTTTCCAAACCCATGATTCGTCTGAAACCCGTTCTAAACCGAATAGTAGCTCGAAATAACCTAAAACGAGCATCTCAACCCAGAATCCCTTCAAATGGATTTCAAGGCGTAAGACAAGACAAGGACACCCGAAACCCCTTTTAGAGTAAAACGCGTTCCGGGTTTTTCTAGAGGGCGTCTTTGGACCGAGAGTCGCATGAAACACAGTGTATAGTCAATAGTTTTCTAAAGCCGCATAATTTCTGTTTTCGTAAAAACTGCGGTACGACCCGCACGAAGTTCGGGTTTTCGCCATTACAAACACTGAACTCCCCGATAGTGTTTTCCAAACCCAATTTTCGTCCGAAATCGGTTTTAAACCGAATAGTAGCTCCAAATATCCTAAAAAGCGCATCTCAACCCATAATCCCTTGAAATGGATTTCGAGGAGTAAGACAAGGCAAGGACACCCGAAACCCCTTTTAGAGTAAAACGCGGTCTCGATTTTTCCAGGGAGTGTCTTTGGACCCAGAGTCGCAAGAAACACGGTGAATAGTCAATAGTTTTCTAAAGCCGCGTAGACTGTGTTTTCGTACAAAAGTACAGTACGTCCCACACGAAGTCTATTCAAAATCCAAGATTCGCCCGAAATCCGTTTTAAGCCGAAAAGTAGCACGAAAAAACTTAAATAGTGCATCTCAACCCAGAATCCCATCAATTGGGCTTCCAGGCGCGATACAGGACACGGACACCCGAAAACCCCTTTTAGAGTAGAACGCAATCCCCGATTTTTCTAGAGGGTGTCTTTGGCTCTGAGTCGCATGAAACACAGTGTACAGTCAACAATTTCCTAGAGCCGCAAAGATTGTGTTTTCGTACAAAACTACCTACGACCCGCACGAAGTTCGGGTTTTCGCCATTAGAAACACTGAACTCTCCGGAAGTGGTTTCCAAAGCCAAGATTCGTTCGGAACCCGTTTTAAACCGAAAAGCAGCTCAAAATATCCTAAAGAGCGCATCTCAACCTAGAAACCCAACAAATTGATTTGGAGGCGTAGGACAAGTAAAGGACACCCGAAACCCCTTTTAGAGTAAAACGCGTTCCGGGTTTTTCTAGAAGGTGTCTTTCCACTGAGAGTCGTAAGAAACACAGTGCATGGTCAAGAGCTGCCTAAAGCCGCAAAACTTGTGTTTTCGTACAAAACTACCGTACGACCCGCACAAAGTTCGGGTTTTTTCCATTAGAAACACTGAACTCCCCGAAAGTGGTTTCCAAACCCATGATTCGTCTGAAACCCGTTCTAAACCGAATAGTAGCTCGAAATAACCTAAAAAGAGCATCTCAACCCAGAATCCCTTCAAATGGATTTCAAGGCGTAAGACGAGACATGGACACCCGAAACCCCTTTTAGAGTAAAACGCGTTACGGGTTTTTCTAGAGGGCATCTTTGGACCGAGAGCCGCATTAAAAACACAGTGTATAGTCAATAGTTTTCTAAAGCCGCATAATTTCTGTTTTCGTACAAAACTACGGTACGACCCGCACGAAGTTCGGGTTTTCGCCATTACAAACACTGAACTCCCCGATAGTGTTTTCCAAACCCAATTTTCGTCCGAAATCGGTTTTAAACCGAATAGTAGCTCCAAATATCCTAAAAAGCGCATCTCAACCCATAATCCCTTGAAATGGATTTCGAGGCGTAAGACAAGGCAAGGACACCCGAAACCCCTTTTAGAGTAAAACGCGGTCTCGATTTTTCCAGGGAGTGTCTTTGGACCCAGAGTCGGAAGAAACACGGTGAATAGTCAATAGTTTTCTAAAGCCGCGTAGACAGTGTTTTCTTACAAAAGTACAGTACGTCCCACACGAAGCTCGGGTTTTCGGCTCTACAAACAGTGAACTCCAAGAAGTCTATTCAAAATCCAAGATTCGCCCGAAATCCGTTTTAAGCCGAAAAGTAGCTCGAAAAAACCTAAATAGTGCATCTCAACCCAGAATCTCATCAATTGGGCTTCCAGGCGCGATACAGGACACGGACACCCGAAAACCCCTTTTAGAGTAGAACGCAATCCCCGATTTTTCTAGAGGGTGTCTTTGGCTCTGAGTCGCATGGAACACAGTGTACAGTCAACAATTTCCGAGAGCCGCAAAGATTGTGTTTTCGTACAAAAATACCTACGACTCGCACGAAGTTCGGGTTTTCGCCATTAGAAACACTGAACTCTCCGGAAGTGGCTTCCAAACCCATGTTTCGTCCGGAACCCGTTTTAAACCGAAAAGCAGCTCAAAATATCCTAAAGAGCGCATCTCAACCCAGAAACCCAACAAAATTGATTTGGAGGCGTAGGACAAGTCAAGGACACCCGAAACCCCTTTTAGAGCAAATCGCGTTCCGGGTTTTTCTAGAAGGTGTCTTTCAACTGAGAGTCGCAAGAAACACAGTGCATGGTCAAGAGCTTCCTAAAGCCGCAAAACTTGTGTTTTCGTACAAAAATACCGTACGACCCGCACGAAGTTCTCGTTTTCGCCTTTACAGACACAAACTCCCCGGAAGTGTTTTCCAAACCCAAGTTTCGTCCGGAACCCGTTTTAAACCGAAAAGTAGCTCCAAATATCCTAAAGAGCGCATCTCAACCAAGAAACCCAACAAAATGATTTGGAGGCGTAGGACAAGTCAAGGACACCCGAAACCCCTTTTAGAGTAAAACGCGTTCTGGGTTTTTCTAGAAGGTGTCTTTCAACTGAGAGTCGCAAGAAACACAGTGCATAGTCAATAGATTCCTAAAGCCGCAAATTTCGTGTTTTCGTTCAAAACTACCGTACGACTCGCACGAAGTTCGGGTTTTCGCCTTTACAAACACAGAACTCCCCGAAAGTGTTTTCGAAACCCAAGGTTCGTCCGAAATCCGTTTTAAACCAAGTAGTAACTCCAAATATCCTAAAGGGCGCATGTCAACCCAGAAACCCAACAAACTCATTTCGAGGCGCATAGGTTGTGTTTTCGTACAAAACTACCGTACGACCCGCACGAAGTTCGGGTTTTCGCCTCTACAAACACAGAACTCCCCGAAAGTGTTTTCAAAACCCAAGTTTCGTCCGAAATCCGTTTAAACCGAGTAGTATCTCCAAATATCCTAAAGGGCGCATCTCACCCCAGATACCCAACAAACGGATTTCGAGGCGCATAGGTTGTGTTTTCGTACAAAACTACCGTACGACCCGCACGAAGTTCGGGTTTTTGCCATTAGAAACACTGAACTCCCCGAAAGTGGTTTCCAAACCCATGATTCGTCTGAAACCCGTTCTAAACCGAATAGTAGCTCGAAATAACCTAAAACGAGCATCTCAACCCAGAATCCCTTCAAATGGATTTCAAGGCGTAAGACAAGACAAGGACACCCGAAACCCCTTTTAGAGTAAAACGCGTTCCGGGTTTTTCTAGAGGGCGTCTTTGGACCGAGAGTCGCATGAAACACAGTGTATAGTCAATAGTTTTCTAAAGCCGCATAATTTCTGTTTTCGTACAAAACTGCGGTACGACCCGCACGAAGTTCGGGTTTTCGCCATTACAAACACTGAACTCCCCGATAGTGTTTTCCAAACCCAATTTTCGTCCGAAATCGGTTTTAAACCGAATAGTAGCTCCAAATATCCTAAAAAGCGCATCTCAACCCATAATCCCTTGAAATGGATTTCGAGGAGTAAGACAAGGCAAGGACACCCGAAACCCCTTTTAGAGTAAAACGCGGTCTCGATTTTTCCAGGGAGTGTCTTTGGACCCAGAGTCGCAAGAAACACGGTGAATAGTCAATAGTTTTCTAAAGCCGCGTAGACTGTGTTTTCGTACAAAAGTACAGTACGTCCCACACGAAGTCTATTCAAAATCCAAGATTCGCCCGAAATCCGTTTTAAGCCGAAAAGTAGCACGAAAAAACTTAAATAGTGCATCTCAACCCAGAATCCCATCAATTGGGCTTCCAGGCGCGATACAGGACACGGACACCCGAAAACCCCTTTTAGAGTAGAACGCAATCCCCGATTTTTCTAGAGGGTGTCTTTGGCTCTGAGTCGCATGAAACACAGTGTACAGTCAACAATTTCCTAGAGCCGCAAAGATTGTGTTTTCGTACAAAACTACCTACGACCCGCACGAAGTTCGGGTTTTCGCCATTAGAAACACTGAACTCTCCGGAAGTGGTTTCCAAAGCCAAGATTCGTTCGGAACCCGTTTTAAACCGAAAAGCAGCTCAAAATATCCTAAAGAGCGCATCTCAACCTAGAAACCCAACAAATTGATTTGGAGGCGTAGGACAAGTAAAGGACACCCGAAACCCCTTTTAGAGTAAAACGCGTTCCGGGTTTTTCTAGAAGGTGTCTTTCCACTGAGAGTCGTAAGAAACACAGTGCATGGTCAAGAGCTGCCTAAAGCCGCAAAACTTGTGTTTTCGTACAAAACTACCGTACGACCCGCACAAAGTTCGGGTTTTTTCCATTAGAAACACTGAACTCCCCGAAAGTGGTTTCCAAACCCATGATTCGTCTGAAACCCGTTCTAAACCGAATAGTAGCTCGAAATAACCTAAAAAGAGCATCTCAACCCAGAATCCCTTCAAATGGATTTCAAGGCGTAAGACAAGACATGGACACCCGAAACCCCTTTTAGAGTAAAACGCGTTACGGGTTTTTCTAGAGGGCATCTTTGGACCGAGAGCCGCATTAAAAACACAGTGTATAGTCAATAGTTTTCTAAAGCCGCATAATTTCTGTTTTCGTACAAAACTACGGTACGACCCGCACGAAGTTCGGGTTTTCGCCATTACAAACACTGAACTCCCCGATAGTGTTTTCCAAACCCAATTTTCGTCCGAAATCGGTTTTAAACCGAATAGTAGCTCCAAATATCCTAAAAAGCGCATCTCAACCCATAATCCCTTGAAATGGATTTCGAGGCGTAAGACAAGGCAAGGACACCCGAAACCCCTTTTAGAGTAAAACGCGGTCTCGATTTTTCCAGGGAGTGTCTTTGGACCCAGAGTCGGAAGAAACACGGTGAATAGTCAATAGTTTTCTAAAGCCGCGTAGACAGTGTTTTCTTACAAAAGTACAGTACGTCCCACACGAAGCTCGGGTTTTCGGCTCTACAAACAGTGAACTCCAAGAAGTCTATTCAAAATCCAAGATTCGCCCGAAATCCGTTTTAAGCCGAAAAGTAGCTCGAAAAAACCTAAATAGTGCATCTCAACCCAGAATCTCATCAATTGGGCTTCCAGGCGCGATACAGGACACGGACACCCGAAAACCCCTTTTAGAGTAGAACGCAATCCCCGATTTTTCTAGAGGGTGTCTTTGGCTCTGAGTCGCATGGAACACAGTGTACAGTCAACAATTTCCGAGAGCAGCAAAGATTGTGTTTTCGTACAAAAATACCTACGACTCGCACGAAGTTCGGGTTTTCGCCATTAGAAACACTGAACTCTCCGGAAGTGGCTTCCAAACCCATGTTTCGTCCGGAACCCGTTTTAAACCGAAAAGCAGCTCAAAATATCCTAAAGAGCGCATCTCAACCCAGAAACCCAACAAAATTGATTTGGAGGCGTAGGACAAGTCAAGGACACCCGAAACCCCTTTTAGAGCAAATCGCGTTCCGGGTTTTTCTAGAAGGTGTCTTTCAACTGAGAGTCGCAAGAAACACAGTGCATGGTCAAGAGCTTCCTAAAGCCGCAAAACTTGTGTTTTCGTACAAAAATACCGTACGACCCGCACGAAGTTCTCGTTTTCGCCTTTACAGACACAAACTCCCCGGAAGTGTTTTCCAAACCCAAGTTTCGTCCGGAACCCGTTTTAAACCGAAAAGTAGCTCCAAATATCCTAAAGAGCGCATCTCAACCAAGAAACCCAACAAAATGATTTGGAGGCGTAGGACAAGTCAAGGACACCCGAAACCCCTTTTAGAGTAAAACGCGTTCTGGGTTTTTCTAGAAGGTGTCTTTCAACTGAGAGTCGCAAGAAACACAGTGCATAGTCAATAGATTCCTAAAGCCGCAAATTTCGTGTTTTCGTTCAAAACTACCGTACGACTCGCACGAAGTTCGGGTTTTCGCCTTTACAAACACAGAACTCCCCGAAAGTGTTTTCGAAACCCAAGGTTCGTCCGAAATCCGTTTTAAACCAAGTAGTAACTCCAAATATCCTAAAGGGCGCATGTCAACCCAGAAACCCAACAAACTCATTTCGAGGCGCATAGGTTGTGTTTTCGTACAAAACTACCGTACGACCCGCACGAAGTTCGGGTTTTCGCCTCTACAAACACAGAACTCCCCGAAAGTGTTTTCAAAACCCAAGTTTCGTCCGAAATCCGTTTAAACCGAGTAGTATCTCCAAATATCCTAAAGGGCGCATCTCACCCCAGATACCCAACAAACGGATTTCGAGGCGCATAGGTTGTGTTTTCGTACAAAACTACCGTACGACCCGCACGAAGTTCGGGTTTTTGCCATTAGAAACACTGAACTCCCCGAAAGTGGTTTCCAAACCCATGATTCGTCTGAAACCCGTTCTAAACCGAATAGTAGCTCGAAATAACCTAAAACGAGCATCTCAACCCAGAATCCCTTCAAATGGATTTCAAGGCGTAAGACAAGACAAGGACACCCGAAACCCCTTTTAGAGTAAAACGCGTTCCGGGTTTTTCTAGAGGGCGTCTTTGGACCGAGAGTCGCATGAAACACAGTGTATAGTCAATAGTTTTCTAAAGCCGCATAATTTCTGTTTTCGTACAAAACTGCGGTACGACCCGCACGAAGTTCGGGTTTTCGCCATTACAAACACTGAACTCCCCGATAGTGTTTTCCAAACCCAATTTTCGTCCGAAATCGGTTTTAAACCGAATAGTAGCTCCAAATATCCTAAAAAGCGCATCTCAACCCATAATCCCTTGAAATGGATTTCGAGGAGTAAGACAAGGCAAGGACACCCGAAACCCCTTTTAGAGTAAAACGCGGTCTCGATTTTTCCAGGGAGTGTCTTTGGACCCAGAGTCGCAAGAAACACGGTGAATAGTCAATAGTTTTCTAAAGCCGCGTAGACTGTGTTTTCGTACAAAAGTACAGTACGTCCCACACGAAGTCTATTCAAAATCCAAGATTCGCCCGAAATCCGTTTTAAGCCGAAAAGTAGCACGAAAAATCTTAAATAGTGCATCTCAACCCAGAATCCCATCAATTGGGCTTCCAGGCGCGATACAGGACACGGACACCCGAAAACCCCTTTTAGAGTAGAACGCAATCCCCGATTTTTCTAGAGGGTGTCTTTGGCTCTGAGTCGCATGAAACACAGTGTACAGTCAACAATTTCCTAGAGCCGCAAAGATTGTGTTTTCGTACAAAACTACCTACGACCCGCACGAAGTTCGGGTTTTCGCCATTAGAAACACTGAACTCTCCGGAAGTGGTTTCCAAAGCCAAGATTCGTTCGGAACCCGTTTTAAACCGAAAAGCAGCTCAAAATATCCTAAAGAGCGCATCTCAACCTAGAAACCCAACAAATTGATTTGGAGGCGTAGGACAAGTAAAGGACACCCGAAACCCCTTTTAGAGTAAAACGCGTTCCGGGTTTTTCTAGAAGGTGTCTTTCCACTGAGAGTCGTAAGAAACACAGTGCATGGTCAAGAGCTGCCTAAAGCCGCAAAACTTGTGTTTTCGTACAAAACTACCGTACGACCCGCACAAAGTTCGGGTTTTTTCCATTAGAAACACTGAACTCCCCGAAAGTGGTTTCCAAACCCATGATTCGTCTGAAACCCGTTCTAAACCGAATAGTAGCTCGAAATAACCTAAAAAGAGCATCTCAACCCAGAATCCCTTCAAATGGATTTCAAGGCGTAAGACAAGACATGGACACCCGAAACCCCTTTTAGAGTAAAACGCGTTACGGGTTTTTCTAGAGGGCATCTTTGGACCGAGAGCCGCATTAAAAACACAGTGTATAGTCAATAGTTTTCTAAAGCCGCATAATTTCTGTTTTCGTACAAAACTACGGTACGACCCGCACGAAGTTCGGGTTTTCGCCATTACAAACACTGAACTCCCCGATAGTGTTTTCCAAACCCAATTTTCGTCCGAAATCGGTTTTAAACCGAATAGTAGCTCCAAATATCCTAAAAAGCGCATCTCAACCCATAATCCCTTGAAATGGATTTCGAGGCGTAAGACAAGGCAAGGACACCCGAAACCCCTTTTAGAGTAAAACGCGGTCTCGATTTTTCCAGGGAGTGTCTTTGGACCCAGAGTCGGAAGAAACACGGTGAATAGTCAATAGTTTTCTAAAGCCGCGTAGACAGTGTTTTCTTACAAAAGTACAGTACGTCCCACACGAAGCTCGGGTTTTCGGCTCTACAAACAGTGAACTCCAAGAAGTCTATTCAAAATCCAAGATTCGCCCGAAATCCGTTTTAAGCCGAAAAGTAGCTCGAAAAAACCTAAATAGTGCATCTCAACCCAGAATCTCATCAATTGGGCTTCCAGGCGCGATACAGGACACGGACACCCGAAAACCCCTTTTAGAGTAGAACGCAATCCCCGATTTTTCTAGAGGGTGTCTTTGGCTCTGAGTCGCATGGAACACAGTGTACAGTCAACAATTTCCGAGAGCCGCAAAGATTGTGTTTTCGTACAAAAATACCTACGACTCGCACGAAGTTCGGGTTTTCGCCATTAGAAACACTGAACTCTCCGGAAGTGGCTTCCAAACCCATGTTTCGTCCGGAACCCGTTTTAAACCGAAAAGCAGCTCAAAATATCCTAAAGAGCGCATCTCAACCCAGAAACCCAACAAAATTGATTTGGAGGCGTAGGACAAGTCAAGGACACCCGAAACCCCTTTTAGAGCAAATCGCGTTCCGGGTTTTTCTAGAAGGTGTCTTTCAACTGAGAGTCGCAAGAAACACAGTGCATGGTCAAGAGCTTCCTAAAGCCGCAAAACTTGTGTTTTCGTACAAAAATACCGTACGACCCGCACGAAGTTCTCGTTTTCGCCTTTACAGACACAAACTCCCCGGAAGTGTTTTCCAAACCCAAGTTTCGTCCGGAACCCGTTTTAAACCGAAAAGTAGCTCCAAATATCCTAAAGAGCGCATCTCAACCAAGAAACCCAACAAAATGATTTGGAGGCGTAGGACAAGTCAAGGACACCCGAAACCCCTTTTAGAGTAAAACGCGTTCTGGGTTTTTCTAGAAGGTGTCTTTCAACTGAGAGTCGCAAGAAACACAGTGCATAGTCAATAGATTCCTAAAGCCGCAAATTTCGTGTTTTCGTTCAAAACTACCGTACGACTCGCACGAAGTTCGGGTTTTCGCCTTTACAAACACAGAACTCCCCGAAAGTGTTTTCGAAACCCAAGGTTCGTCCGAAATCCGTTTTAAACCAAGTAGTAACTCCAAATATCCTAAAGGGCGCATGTCAACCCAGAAACCCAACAAACTCATTTCGAGGCGCATAGGTTGTGTTTTCGTACAAAACTACCGTACGACCCGCACGAAGTTCGGGTTTTCGCCTCTACAAACACAGAACTCCCCGAAAGTGTTTTCAAAACCCAAGTTTCGTCCGAAATCCGTTTAAACCGAGTAGTATCTCCAAATATCCTAAAGGGCGCATCTCACCCCAGATACCCAACAAACGGATTTCGAGGCGCATAGGTTGTGTTTTCGTACAAAACTACCGTACGACCCGCACGAAGTTCGGGTTTTTGCCATTAGAAACACTGAACTCCCCGAAAGTGGTTTCCAAACCCATGATTCGTCTGAAACCCGTTCTAAACCGAATAGTAGCTCGAAATAACCTAAAACGAGCATCTCAACCCAGAATCCCTTCAAATGGATTTCAAGGCGTAAGACAAGACAAGGACACCCGAAACCCCTTTTAGAGTAAAACGCGTTCCGGGTTTTTCTAGAGGGCGTCTTTGGACCGAGAGTCGCATGAAACACAGTGTATAGTCAATAGTTTTCTAAAGCCGCATAATTTCTGTTTTCGTACAAAACTGCGGTACGACCCGCACGAAGTTCGGGTTTTCGCCATTACAAACACTGAACTCCCCGATAGTGTTTTCCAAACCCAATTTTCGTCCGAAATCGGTTTTAAACCGAATAGTAGCTCCAAATATCCTAAAAAGCGCATCTCAACCCATAATCCCTTGAAATGGATTTCGAGGAGTAAGACAAGGCAAGGACACCCGAAACCCCTTTTAGAGTAAAACGCGGTCTCGATTTTTCCAGGGAGTGTCTTTGGACCCAGAGTCGCAAGAAACACGGTGAATAGTCAATAGTTTTCTAAAGCCGCGTAGACTGTGTTTTCGTACAAAAGTACAGTACGTCCCACACGAAGTCTATTCAAAATCCAAGATTCGCCCGAAATCCGTTTTAAGCCGAAAAGTAGCACGAAAAATCTTAAATAGTGCATCTCAACCCAGAATCCCATCAATTGGGCTTCCAGGCGCGATACAGGACACGGACACCCGAAAACCCCTTTTAGAGTAGAACGCAATCCCTGATTTTTCTAGAGGGTGTCTTTGGCTCTGAGTCGCATGAAACACAGTGTACAGTCAACAATTTCCTAGAGCCGCAAAGATTGTGTTTTCGTACAAAACTACCTACGACCCGCACGAAGTTCGGGTTTTCGCCATTAGAAACACTGAACTCTCCGGAAGTGGTTTCCAAAGCCAAGATTCGTTCGGAACCCGTTTTAAACCGAAAAGCAGCTCAAAATATCCTAAAGAGCGCATCTCAACCTAGAAACCCAACAAATTGATTTGGAGGCGTAGGACAAGTAAAGGACACCCGAAACCCCTTTTAGAGTAAAACGCGTTCCGGGTTTTTCTAGAAGGTGTCTTTCCACTGAGAGTCGTAAGAAACACAGTGCATGGTCAAGAGCTGCCTAAAGCCGCAAAACTTGTGTTTTCGTACAAAACTACCGTACGACCCGCACAAAGTTCGGGTTTTTTCCATTAGAAACACTGAACTCCCCGAAAGTGGTTTCCAAACCCATGATTCGTCTGAAACCCGTTCTAAACCGAATAGTAGCTCGAAATAACCTAAAAAGAGCATCTCAACCCAGAATCCCTTCAAATGGATTTCAAGGCGTAAGACAAGACATGGACACCCGAAACCCCTTTTAGAGTAAAACGCGTTACGGGTTTTTCTAGAGGGCATCTTTGGACCGAGAGTCGCATTAAAAACACAGTGTATAGTCAATAGTTTTCTAAAGCCGCATAATTTCTGTTTTCGTACAAAACTACCGTACGACCCGCACGAAGTTCGGGTTTTCGCCATTACAAACACTGAACTCCCCGATAGTGTTTTCCAAACCCAATTTTCGTCCGAAATCGGTTTTAAACCGAATAGTAGCTCCAAATATCCTAAAAAGCGCATCTCAACCCATAATCCCTTGAAATGGATTTCGAGGCGTAAGACAAGGCAAGGACACCCGAAACCCCTTTTAGAGTAAAACGCGGTCTCGATTTTTCCAGGGAGTGTCTTTGGACCCAGAGTCGGAAGAAACACGGTGAATAGTCAATAGTTTTCTAAAGCCGCGTAGACTGTGTTTTCTTACAAAAGTACAGTACGTCCCACACGAAGCTCGGGTTTTCGGCTATACAAACAGTGAACTCCAAGAAGTCTATTCAAAATCCAAGATTCGCCCGAAATCCGTTTTAAGCCGAAAAGTAGCTCGAAAAAACCTAAATAGTGCATCTCAACCCAGAATCTCATCAATTGGGCTTCCAGGCGCGATACAGGACACGGACACCCGAAAACCCCTTTTAGAGTAGAACGCAATCCCCGATTTTTCTAGAGGGTGTCTTTGGCTCTGAGTCGCATGGAACACAGTGTACAGTCAACAATTTCCGAGAGCCGCAAAGATTGTGTTTTCGTACAAAAATACCTACGACTCGCACGAAGTTCGGGTTTTCGCCATTAGAAACACTGAACTCTCCGGAAGTGGCTTCCAAACCCATGTTTCGTCCGGAACCCGTTTTAAACCGAAAAGCAGCTCAAAATATCCTAAAGAGCGCATCTCAACCCAGAAACCCAACAAAATTGATTTGGAGGCGTAGGACAAGTCAAGGACACCCGAAACCCCTTTTAGAGCAAATCGCGTTCCGGGTTTTTCTAGAAGGTGTCTTTCAACTGAGAGTCGCAAGAAACACAGTGCATGGTCAAGAGCTTCCTAAAGCCGCAAAACTTGTGTTTTCGTACAAAAATACCGTACGACCCGCACGAAGTTCTCGTTTTCGCCTTTACAGACACAAACTCCCCGGAAGTGTTTTCCAAACCCAAGTTTCGTCCGGAACCCGTTTTAAACCGAAAAGTAGCTCCAAATATCCTAAAGAGCGCATCTCAACCAAGAAACCCAACAAAATGATTTGGAGGCGTAGGACAAGTCAAGGACACCCGAAACCCCTTTTAGAGTAAAACGCGTTCTGGGTTTTTCTAGAAGGTGTCTTTCAACTGAGAGTCGCAAGAAACACAGTGCATAGTCAATAGATTCCTAAAGCCGCAAATTTCGTGTTTTCGTTCAAAACTACCGTACGACTCGCACGAAGTTCGGGTTTTCGCCTTTACAAACACAGAACTCCCCGAAAGTGTTTTCGAAACCCAAGGTTCGTCCGAAATCCGTTTTAAACCAAGTAGTAACTCCAAATATCCTAAAGGGCGCATGTCAACCCAGAAACCCAACAAACTCATTTCGAGGCGCATAGGTTGTGTTTTCGTACAAAACTACCGTACGACCCGCACGAAGTTCGGGTTTTCGCCTCTACAAACACAGAACTCCCCGAAAGTGTTTTCAAAACCCAAGTTTCGTCCGAAATCCGTTTAAACCGAGTAGTATCTCCAAATATCCTAAAGGGCGCATCTCACCCCAGATACCCAACAAACGGATTTCGAGGCGCATAGGTTGTGTTTTCGTACAAAACTACCGTACGACCCGCACGAAGTTCGGGTTTTTGCCATTAGAAACACTGAACTCCCCGAAAGTGGTTTCCAAACCCATGATTCGTCTGAAACCCGTTCTAAACCGAATAGTAGCTCGAAATAACCTAAAACGAGCATCTCAACCCAGAATCCCTTCAAATGGATTTCAAGGCGTAAGACAAGACAAGGACACCCGAAACCCCTTTTAGAGTAAAACGCGTTCCGGGTTTTTCTAGAGGGCGTCTTTGGACCGAGAGTCGCATGAAACACAGTGTATAGTCAATAGTTTTCTAAAGCCGCATAATTTCTGTTTTCGTACAAAACTGCGGTTCGACCCGCACGAAGTTCGGGTTTTCGCCATTACAAACACTGAACTCCCCGATAGTGTTTTCCAAACCCAATTTTCGTCCGAAATCGGTTTTAAACCGAATAGTAGCTCCAAATATCCTAAAAAGCGCATCTCAACCCATAATCCCTTGAAATGGATTTCGAGGCGTAAGACAAGGCAAGGACACCCGAAACCCCTTTTAGAGTAAAACGCGGTCTCGATTTTTCCAGGGAGTGTCTTTGGACCCAGAGTCGCAAGAAACACGGTGAATAGTCAATAGTTTTCTAAAGCCGCGTAGACTGTGTTTTCGTACAAAAGTACAGTACGTCCCACACGAAGTCTATTCAAAATCCAAGATTCGCCCGAAATCCGTTTTAAGCCGAAAAGTAGCTCGAAAAAACTTAAATAGTGCATCTCAACCCAGAATCCCATCAATTGGGCTTCCAGGCGCGATACAGGACACGGACACCCGAAAACCCCTTTTAGAGTAGAACGCAATCCCCGATTTTTCTAGAGGGTGTCTTTGGCTCTGAGTCGCATGAAACACAGTGTACAGTCAACAATTTCCTAGAGCCGCAAAGATTGTGTTTTCGTACAAAACTACCTACGACCCGCACGAAGTTCGGGTTTTCGCCATTAGAAACACTGAACTCTCCGGAAGTGGTTTCCAAAGCCAAGATTCGTTCGGAACCCGTTTTAAACCGAAAAGCAGCTCAAAATATCCTAAAGAGCGCATCTCAACCTAGAAACCCAACAAATTGATTTGGAGGCGTAGGACAAGTAAAGGACACCCGAAACCCCTTTTAGAGTAAAACGTGTTCCGGGTTTTTCTAGAAGGTGTCTTTCCACTGAGAGTCGTAAGAAACACAGTGCATGGTCAAGAGCTTCCTAAAGCCGCAAAACTTGTGTTTTCGTACAAAACTACCGTATGACCCGCACAAAGTTCGGGTTTTTTCCATTAGAAACACTGAACTCCCCGAAAGTGGTTTCCAAACCCATGATTCGTCTGAAACCCGTTCTAAACCGAATAGTAGCTCGAAATAACCTAAAAAGAGCATCTCAACCCAGAATCCCTTCAAATGGATTTCAAGGCGTAAGACAAGACATGGACACCCGAAACCCCTTTTAGAGTAAAACGCGTTACGGGTTTTTCTAGAGGGCATCTTTGGACCGAGAGTCGCATTAAAAACACAGTGTATAGTCAATAGTTTTCTAAAGCCGCATAATTTCTGTTTTCGTACAAAACTACCGTACGACCCGCACGAAGTTCGGGTTTTCGCCATTACAAACACTGAACTCCCCGATAGTGTTTTCCAAACCCAATTTTCGTCCGAAATCGGTTTTAAACCGAATAGTAGCTCCAAATATCCTAAAAAGCGCATCTCAACCCATAATCCCTTGAAATGGATTTCGAGGCGTAAGACAAGGCAAGGACACCCGAAACCCCTTTTAGAGTAAAACGCGGTCTCGATTTTTCCAGGGAGTGTCTTTGGACCCAGAGTCGGAAGAAACACGGTGAATAGTCAATAGTTTTCTAAAGCCGCGTAGACTGTGTTTTCTTACAAAAGTACAGTACGTCCCACACGAAGCTCGGGTTTTCGGCTATACAAACAGTGAACTCCAAGAAGTCTATTCAAAATCCAAGATTCGCCCGAAATCCGTTTTAAGCCGAAAAGTAGCTCGAAAAAACCTAAATAGTGCATCTCAACCCAGAATCCCATCAATTGGGCTTCCAGGCGCGATACAGGACACGGACACCCGAAAACCCCTTTTAGAGTAGAACGCAATCCCCGATTTTTCTAGAGGGTGTCTTTGGCTCTGAGTCGCATGGAACACAGTGTACAGTCAACAATTTCCGAGAGCCGCAAAGATTGTGTTTTCGTACAAAAATACCTACGACTCGCACGAAGTTCGGGTTTTCGCCATTAGAAACACTGAACTCTCCGGAAGTGGCTTCCAAACCCAAGTTTCGTCCGGAACCCGTTTTAAACCGAAAAGCAGCTCAAAATATCCTAAAGAGCGCATCTCAACCCAGAAACCCAACAAAATTGATTTGGAGGCGTAGGACAAGTCAAGGACACCCGAAACCCCTTTTAGAGCAAATCGCGTTCCGGGTTTTTCTAGAAGGTGTCTTTCAACTGAGAGTCGCAAGAAACACTGTGCATGGTCAAGAGCTTCCTAAAGCCGCAAAACTTGTGTTTTCGTACAAAAATACCGTACGACCCGCACGAAGTTCTCGTTTTCGCCTTTACAGACACAAACTCCCCGGAAGTGTTTTCCAAACCCAAGTTTCGTCCGGAACCCGTTTTAAACCGAAAAGTAGCTCCAAATATCCTAAAGAGCGCATCTCAACCAAGAAACCCAACAAAATGATTTGGAGGCGTAGGACAAGTCAAGGACACCCGAAACCCCTTTTAGAGTAAAACGCGTTCTGGGTTTTTCTAGAAGGTGTCTTTCAACTGAGAGTCGCAAGAAACACAGTGCATAGTCAATAGATTCCTAAAGCCGCAAATTTCGTGTTTTCGTTCAAAACTACCGTACGACTCGCACGAAGTTCGGGTTTTCACCTTTACAAACACAGAACTCCCCGAAAGTGTTTTCGAAACCCAAGGTTCGTCCGAAATCCGTTTTAAACCAAGTAGTAACTCCAAATATCCTAAAGGGCGCATGTCAACCCAGAAACCCAACAAACTCATTTCGAGGCGCATAGGTTGTGTTTTCGTACAAAACTACCGTACGACCCGCACGAAGTTCGGGTTTTCGCCTCTACAAACACAGAACTCCCCGAAAGTGTTTTCAAAACCCAAGTTTCGTCCGAAATCCGTTTAAACCGAGTAGTATCTCCAAATATCCTAAAGGGCGCATCTCACCCCAGATACCCAACAAACGGATTTCGAGGCGCATAGGTTGTGTTTTCGTACAAAACTACCGTACGACCCGCACGAAGTTCGGGTTTTTGCCATTAGAAACACTGAACTCCCCGAAAGTGGTTTCCAAACCCATGATTCGTCTGAAACCCGTTCTAAACCGAATAGTAGCTCGAAATAACCTAAAACGAGCATCTCAACCCAGAATCCCTTCAAATGGATTTCAAGGCGTAAGACAAGACAAGGACACCCGAAACCCCTTTTAGAGTAAAACGCGTTCCGGGTTTTTCTAGAGGGCGTCTTTGGACCGAGAGTCGCATGAAACACAGTGTATAGTCAATAGTTTTCTAAAGCCGCATAATTTCTGTTTTCGTACAAAACTGCGGTACGACCCGCACGAAGTTCGGGTTTTCGCCATTACAAACACTGAACTCCCCGATAGTGTTTTCCAAACCCAATTTTCGTCCGAAATCGGTTTTAAACCGAATAGCAGCTCCAAATATCCTAAAAAGCGCATCTCAACCCATAATCCCTTGAAATGGATTTCGAGGCGTAAGACAAGGCAAGGACACCCGAAACCGTTTTTAGAGTAAAACGCGGTCTCGATTTTTCCAGGGAGTGTCTTTGGACCCAGAGTCGCAAGAAACACGGTGAATAGTCAATAGTTTTCTAAAGCCGCGTAGACTGTGTTTTCGTACAAAAGTACAGTACGTCCCACACGAAGTCTATTCAAAATCCAAGATTCGCCCGAAATCCGTTTTAAGCCGAAAAGTAGCTCGAAAAAACTTAAATAGTGCATCTCAACCCAGAATCCCATCAATTGGGCTTCCAGGCGCGATACAGGACACGGACACCCGAAAACCCCTTTTAGAGTAGAACGCAATCCCCGATTTTTCTAGAGGGTGTCTTTGGCTCTGAGTCGCATGAAACACAGTGTACAGTCAACAATTTCCTAGAGCCGCAAAGATTGTGTTTTCGTACAAAACTACCTACGACCCGCACGAAGTTCGGGTTTTCGCCATTAGAAACACTGAACTCTCCGGAAGTGGTTTCCAAAGCCAAGATTCGTTCGGAACCCGTTTTAAACCGAAAAGCAGCTCAAAATATCCTAAAGAGCGCATCTCAACCTAGAAACCCAACAAATTGATTTGGAGGCGTAGGACAAGTAAAGGACACCCGAAACCCCTTTTAGAGTAAAACGTGTTCCGGGTTTTTCTAGAAGGTGTCTTTCCACTGAGAGTCGTAAGAAACACAGTGCATGGTCAAGAGCTTCCTAAAGCCGCAAAACTTGTGTTTTCGTACAAAACTACCGTACGACCCGCACAAAGTTCGGGTTTTTTCCATTAGAAACACTGAACTCCCCGAAAGTGGTTTCCAAACCCATGATTCGTCTGAAACCCGTTCTAAACCGAATAGTAGCTCGAAATAACCTAAAAAGAGCATCTCAACCCAGAATCCCTTCAAATGGATTTCAAGGCGTAAGACAAGACATGGACACCCGAAACCCCTTTTAGAGTAAAACGCGTTACGGGTTTTTCTAGAGGGCATCTTTGGACCGAGAGTCGCATTAAAAACACAGTGTATAGTCAATAGTTTTCTAAAGCCGCATAATTTCTGTTTTCGTACAAAACTACCGTACGACCCGCACGAAGTTCGGGTTTTCGCCATTACAAACACTGAACTCCCCGATAGTGTTTTCCAAACGCAATTTTCGTCCGAAATCGGTTTTAAACCGAATAGTAGCTCCAAATATCCTAAAAAGCGCATCTCAACCCATAATCCCTTGAAATGGATTTCGAGGCGTAAGACAAGGCAAGGACACCCGAAACCCCTTTTAGAGTAAAACGCGGTCTCGATTTTTCCAGGGAGTGTCTTTGGACCCAGAGTCGGAAGAAACACGGTGAATAGTCAATAGTTTTCTAAAGCCGCGTAGACTGTGTTTTCTTACAAAAGTACAGTACGTCCCACACGAAGCTCGGGTTTTCGGCTATACAAACAGTGAACTCGAAGAAGTCTATTCAAAATCCAAGATTCGCCCGAAATCCGTTTTAAGCCGAAAAGTAGCTCGAAAAAACCTAAATAGTGCATCTCAACCCAGAATCCCATCAATTGGGGTTCCAGGCGCGATACAGGACACGGACACCCGAAAACCCCTTTTAGAGTAGAACGCAATCCCCGATTTTTCTAGAGGGTGTCTTTGGCTCTGAGTCGCATGGAACACAGTGTACAGTCAACAATTTCCGAGAGCCGCAAAGATTGTGTTTTCGTACAAAAATACCTACGACTCGCACGAAGTTCGGGTTTTCGCCATTAGAAACACTGAACTCTCCGGAAGTGGCTTCCAAACCCAAGTTTCGTCCGGAACCCGTTTTAAACCGAAAAGCAGCTCAAAATATCCTAAAGAGCGCATCTCAACCCAGAAACCCAACAAAATTGATTTGGAGGCGTAGGACAAGTCAAGGACACCCGAAACCCCTTTTAGAGCAAATTGCGTTCCGGGTTTTTCTAGAAGGTGTCTTTCAACTGAGAGTCGCAAGAAACACAGTGCATTGTCAAGAGCTTCCTAAAGCCGCAAAACTTGTGTTTTCGTACAAAAATACCGTACGACCCGCACGAAGTTCTCGTTTTCGCCTTTACAGACACAAACTCCCCGGAAGTGTTTTCCAAACCCAAGTTTCGTCCGGAACCCGTTTTAAACCGAAAAGTAGCTCCAAATATCCTAAAGAGCGCATCTCAACCAAGAAACCCAACAAAATGATTTGGAGGCGTAGGACAAGTCAAGGACACCCGAAACCCCTTTTAGAGTAAAACGCGTTCTGGGTTTTTCTAGAAGGTGTCTTTCAACTGAGAGTCGCAAGAAACACAGTGCATAGTCAATAGATTCCTAAAGCCGCAAATTTCGTGTTTTCGTTCAAAACTACCGTACGACTCGCACGAAGTTCGGGTTTTCGCCTTTACAAACACAGAACTCCCCGAAAGTGTTTTCGAAACCCAAGGTTCGTCCGAAATCCGTTTTAAACCAAGTAGTAACTCCAAATATCCTAAAGGGCGCATGTCAACCCAGAAACCCAACAAACTCATTTCGAGGCGCATAGGTTGTGTTTTCGTACAAAACTACCGTACGACCCGCACGAAGTTCGGGTTTTCGCCTCTACAAACACAGAACTCCCCGAAAGTGTTTTCAAAACCCAAGTTTCGTCCGAAATCCGTTTAAACCGAGTAGTAGCTCCAAATATCCTAAAGGGCGCATCTCACCCCAGATACCCAACAAACGGATTTCGAGGCGCATAGGTTGTGTTTTCGTACAAAACTACCGTACGACCCGCACGAAGTTCGGGTTTTTGCCATTAGAAACACTGAACTCCCCGAAAGTGGTTTCCAAACCCATGATTCGTCTGAAACCCGTTCTAAACCGAATAGTAGCTCGAAATAACCTAAAACGAGCATCTCAACCCAGAATCCCTTCAAATGGATTTCAAGGCGTAAGACAAGACAAGGACACCCGAAACCCCTTTTAGAGTAAAACGCGTTCCGGGTTTTTCTAGAGGGCGTCTTTGGACCGAGAGTCGCATGAAACACAGTGTATAGTCAATAGTTTTCTAAAGCCGCATAATTTCTGTTTTCGTACAAAACTGCGGTACGACCCGCACGAAGTTCGGGTTTTCGCCATTACAAACACTGAACTCCCCGATAGTGTTTTCCAAACTCAATTTTCGTCCGAAATCGGTTTTAAACCGAATAGTAGCTCCAAATATCCTAAAAAGCGCATCTCAACCCATAATCCCTTGAAATGGATTTCGAGGCGTAAGACAAGGCAAGGACACCCGAAACCCCTTTTAGAGTAAAACGCGGTCTCGATTTTTCCAGGGAGTGTCTTTGGACCCAGAGTCGCAAGAAACACGGTGAATAGTCAATAGTTTTCTAAAGCCGCGTAGACTGTGTTTTCGTACAAAAGTACAGTACGTCCCACACGAAGTCTATTCAAAATCCAACATTTGCCCGAAATCCGTTTTAAGCCGAAAAGTAGCTCGAAAAAACTTAAATAGTGCATCTCAACCCAGAATCCCATCAATTGGGCTTCCAGGCGCGATACAGGACACCGACACCCGAAAACCCCTTTTAGAGTAGAACGCAATCCCCGATTTTTCTAGAGGGTGTCTTTGGCTCTGAGTCGCATGAAACACAGTGTACAGTCAACAATTTCCTAGAGCCGCAAAGATTGTGTTTTCGTACAAAACTACCTACGACCCGCACGAAGTTCGGGTTTTCGCCATTAGAAACACTGAACTCTCCGGAAGTGGTTTCCAAAGCCAAGATTCGTTCGGAACCCGTTTTAAACCGAAAAGCAGCTCAAAATATCCTAAAGAGCGCATCTCAACCTAGAAACCCAACAAATTGATTTGGAGGCGTAGGACAAGTAAAGGACACCCGAAACCCCTTTTAGAGTAAAACGCGTTCCGGGTTTTTCTAGAAGGTGTCTTTCCACTGAGAGTCGTAAGAAACACAGTGCATGGTCAAGAGCTTCCTAAAGCCGCAAAACTTGTGTTTTCGTACAAAACTACCGTACGACCCGCACAAAGTTCGGGTTTTTTCCATTAGAAACACTGAACTCCCCGAAAGTGGTTTCCAAACCCATGATTCGTCTGAAACCCGTTCTAAACCGAATAGTAGCTCGAAATAACCTAAAAAGAGCATCTCAACCCAGAATCCCTTCAAATGGATTTCAAGGCGTAAGACAAGACATGGACACCCGAAACCCCTTTTAGAGTAAAACGCGTTACGGGTTTTTCTAGAGGGCATCTTTGGACCGAGAGTCGCATTAAAAACACAGTGTATAGTCAATAGTTTTCTAAAGCCGCATAATTTCTGTTTTCGTACAAAACTACCGTACGACCCGCACGAAGTTCGGGTTTTCGCCATTACAAACACTGAACTCCCCGATAGTGTTTTCCAAACCCAATTTTCGTCCGAAATCGGTTTTAAACCGAATAGTAGCTCCAAATATCCTAAAAAGCGCATCTCAACCCATAATCCCTTGAAATGGATTTCGAGGCGTAAGACAAGGCAAGGACACCCGAAACCCCTTTTAGAGTAAAACGCGGTCTCGATTTTTCCAGGGAGTGTCTTTGGACCCAGAGTCGGAAGAAACACGGTGAATAGTCAATAGTTTTCTAAAGCCGCGTAGACTGTGTTTTCTTACAAAAGTACAGTACGTCCCACACGAAGCTCGGGTTTTCGGCTATACAAACAGTGAACTCCAAGAAGTCTATTCAAAATCCAAGATTCGCCCGAAATCCGTTTTAAGCCGAAAAGTAGCTCGAAAAAACCTAAATAGTGCATCTCAACCCAGAATCCCATCAATTGGGGTTCCAGGCGCGATACAGGACACGGACACCCGAAAACCCCTTTTAGAGTAGAACGCAATCCCCGATTTTTCTAGAGGGTGTCTTTGGCTCTGAGTCGCATGGAACACAGTGTACAGTCAACAATTTCCGAGAGCCGCAAAGATTGTGTTTTCGTACAAAAATACCTACGACTCGCACGAAGTTCGGGTTTTCGCCATTAGAAACACTGAACTCTTCGGAAGTGGCTTCCAAACCCATGTTTCGTCCGGAACCCGTTTTAAACCGAAAAGCAGCTCAAAATATCCTAAAGAGCGCATCTCAACCCAGAAACCCAACAAAATTGATTTGGAGGCGTAGGACAAGTCAAGGACACCCGAAACCCCTTTTAGAGCAAATCGCGTTCCGGGTTTTTCTAGAAGGTGTCTTTCAACTGAGAGTCGCAAGAAACACAGTGCATGGTCAAGAGCTTCCTAAAGCCGCAAAACTTGTGTTTTCGTACAAAAATACCGTACGACCCGCACGAAGTTCTCGTTTTCGCCTTTACAGACACAAACTCCCCGGAAGTGTTTTCCAAACCCAAGTTTCGTCCGGAACCCGTTTTAAACCGAAAAGTAGCTCCAAATATCCTAAAGAGCGCATCTCAACCAAGAAACCCAACAAAATGATTTGGAGGCGTAGGACAAGTCAAGGACACCCGAAACCCCTTTTAGAGTAAAACGCGTTCTGGGTTTTTCTAGAAGGTGTCTTTCAACTGAGAGTCGCAAGAAACACAGTGCATAGTCAATAGATTCCTAAAGCCGCAAATTTCGTGTTTTCGTTCAAAACTACCGTACGACTCGCACGAAGTTCGGGTTTTCGCCTTTACAAACACAGAACTCCCCGAAAGTGTTTTCGAAACCCAAGGTTCGTCCGAAATCCGTTTTAAATCAAGTAGTAACTCCAAATATCCTAAAGGGCGCATGTCAACCCAGAAACCCAACAAACTCATTTCGAGGCGCATAGGTTGTGTTTTCGTACAAAACTACCGTACGACCCGCACGAAGTTCGGGTTTTCGCCTCTACAAACACAGAACTCCCCGAAAGTGTTTTCAAAACCCAAGTTTCGTCCGAAATCCGTTTAAACCGAGTAGTAGCTCCAAATATCCTAAAGGGCGCATCTCACCCCAGATACCCAACAAACGGATTTCGAGGCGCATAGGTTGTGTTTTCGTACAAAACTACCGTACGACCCGCACGAAGTTCGGGTTTTTGCCATTAGAAACACTGAACTCCCCGAAAGTGGTTTCCAAACCCATGATTCGTCTGAAACCCGTTCTAAACCGAATAGTAGCTCGAAATAACCTAAAACGAGCATCTCAACCCAGAATCCCTTCAAATGGATTTCAAGGCGTAAGACAAGACAAGGACACCCGAAACCCCTTTTAGAGTAAAACGCGTTCCGGGTTTTTCTAGAGGGCGTCTTTGGACCGAGAGTCGCATGAAACACAGTGTATAGTCAATAGTTTTCTAAAGCCGCATAATTTCTGTTCTCGTACAAAACTGCGGTACGACCCGCACGAAGTTCGGGTTTTCGCCATTACAAACACTGAACTCCCCGATAGTGTTTTCCAAACCCAATTTTCGTCCGAAATCGGTTTTAAACCGAATAGTAGCTCCAAATATCCTAAAAAGCGCATCTCAACCCATAATCCCTTGAAATGGATTTCGAGCCGTAAGACAAGGCAAGGACACCCGAAACCCCTTTTAGAGTAAAACGCGGTCTCGATTTTTCCAGGGAGTGTCTTTGGACCCAGAGTCGCAAGAAACACGGTGAATAGTCAATAGTTTTCTAAAGCCGCGTAGACTGTGTTTTCGTACAAAAGTACAGTACGTCCCACACGAAGTCTATTCAAAATCCAACATTTGCCCGAAATCCGTTTTAAGCCGAAAAGTAGCTCGAAAAAACTTAAATAGTGCATCTCAACCCAGAATCCCATCAATTGGGCTTCCAGGCGCGATACAGGACACGGACACCCGAAAACCCCTTTTAGAGTAGAACGCAATCCCCGATTTTTCTAGAGGGTGTCTTTGGCTCTGAGTCGCATGAAACACAGTGTACAGTCAACAATTTCCTAGAGCCGCAAAGATTGTGTTTTCGTACAAAACTACCTACGACCCGCACGAAGTTCGGGTTTTCGCCATTAGAAACACTGAACTCTCCGGAAGTGGTTTCCAAAGCCAAGATTCGTTCGGAACCCGTTTTAAACCGAAAAGCAGCTCAAAATATCCTAAAGAGCGCATCTCAACCTAGAAACCCAACAAATTGATTTGGAGGCGTAGGACAAGTAAAGGACACCCGAAACCCCTTTTAGAGTAAAACGCGTTCCGGGTTTTTCTAGAAGGTGTCTTTCCACTGAGAGTCGTAAGAAACACAGTGCATGGTCAAGAGCTTCCTAAAGCCGCAAAACTTGTGTTTTCGTACAAAACTACCGTACGACCCGCACAAAGTTCGGGTTTTTTCCATTAGAAACACTGAACTCCCCGAAAGTGGTTTCCAAACCCATGATTCGTCTGAAACCCGTTCTAAACCGAATAGTAGCTCGAAATAACCTAAAAAGAGCATCTCAACCCAGAATCCCTTCAAATGGATTTCAAGGCGTAAGACAAGACATGGACACCCGAAACCCCTTTTAGAGTAAAACGCGTTACGGGTTTTTCTAGAGGGCATCTTTGGACCGAGAGTCGCATTAAAAACACAGTGTATAGTCAATAGTTTTCTAAAGCCGCATAATTTCTGTTTTCGTACAAAACTACCGTACGACCCGCACGAAGTTCGGGTTTTCGCCATTACAAACACTGAACTCCCCGATAGTGTTTTCCAAACCCAATTTTCGTCCGAAATCGGTTTTAAACCGAATAGTAGCTCCAAATATCCTAAAAAGCGCATCTCAACCCATAATCCCTTGAAATGGATTTCGAGGCGTAAGACAAGGCAAGGACACCCGAAACCCCTTTTAGAGTAAAACGCGGTCTCGATTTTTCCAGGGAGTGTCTTTGGACCCAGAGTCGGAAGAAACACGGTGAATAGTCAATAGTTTTCTAAAGCCGCGTAGACTGTGTTTTCTTACAAAAGTACAGTACGTCCCACACGAAGCTCGGGTTTTCGGCTATACAAACAGTGAACTCCAAGAAGTCTATTCAAAATCCAAGATTCGCCCGAAATCCGTTTTAAGCCGAAAAGTAGCTCGAAAAAACCTAAATAGTGCATCTCAACCCAGAATCCCGTCAATTGGGGTTCCAGGCGCGATACAGGACACGGACACCCGAAAACCCCTTTTAGAGTAGAACGCAATCCCCGATTTTTCTAGAGGGTGTCTTTGGCTCTGAGTCGCATGGAACACAGTGTACAGTCAACAATTTCCGAGAGCCGCAAAGATTGTGTTTTCGTACAAAAATACCTACGACTCGCACGAAGTTCGGGTTTTCGCCATTAGAAACACTGAACTCTTCGGAAGTGGCTTCCAAACCCATGTTTCGTCCGGAACCCGTTTTAAACCGAAAAGCAGCTCAAAATATCCTAAAGAGCGCATCTCAACCCAGAAACCCAACAAAATTGATTTGGAGGCGTAGGACAAGTCAAGGACACCCGAAACCCCTTTTAGAGCAAATCGCGTTCCGGGTTTTTCTAGAAGGTGTCTTTCAACTGAGAGTCGCAAGAAACACAGTGCATGGTCAAGAGCTTCCTAAAGCCGCAAAACTTGTGTTTTCGTACAAAAATACCGTACGACCCGCACGAAGTTCTCGTTTTCGCCTTTACAGACACAAACTCCCCGGAAGTGTTTTCCAAACCCAAGTTTCGTCCGGAACCCGTTTTAAACCGAAAAGTAGCTCCAAATATCCTAAAGAGCGCATCTCAACCAAGAAACCCAACAAAATGATTTGGAGGCGTAGGACAAGTCAAGGACACCCGAAACCCCTTTTAGAGTAAAACGCGTTCTGGGTTTTTCTAGAAGGTGTCTTTCAACTGAGAGTCGCAAGAAACACAGTGCATAGTCAATAGATTCCTAAAGCCGCAAATTTCGTGTTTTCGTTCAAAACTACCGTACGACTCGCACGAAGTTCGGGTTTTCGCCTTTACAAACACAGAACTCCCCGAAAGTGTTTTCGAAACCCAAGGTTCGTCCGAAATCCGTTTTAAACCAAGTAGTAACTCCAAATATCCTAAAGGGCGCATGTCAACCCAGAAACCCAACAAACTCATTTCGAGGCGCATAGGTTGTGTTTTCGTACAAAACTACCGTACGACCCGCACGAAGTTCGGGTTTTCGCCTCTACAAACACAGAACTCCCCGAAAGTGTTTTCAAAACCCAAGTTTCGTCCGAAATCCGTTTAAACCGAGTAGTAGCTCCAAATATCCTAAAGGGCGCATCTCACCCCAGATACCCAACAAACGGATTTCGAGGCGCATAGGTTGTGTTTTCGTACAAAACTACCGTACGACCCGCACGAAGTTCGGGTTTTTGCCATTAGAAACACTGAACTCCCCGAAAGTGGTTTCCAAACCCATGATTCGTCTGAAACCCGTTCTAAACCGAATAGTAGCTCGAAATAACCTAAAACGAGCATCTCAACCCAGAATCCCTTCAAATGGATTTCAAGGCGTAAGACAAGACAAGGACACCCGAAACCCCTTTTAGAGTAAAACGCGTTCCGGGTTTTTCTAGAGGGCGTCTTTGGACCGAGAGTCGCATGAAACACAGTGTATAGTCAATAGTTTTCTAAAGCCGCATAATTTCTGTTCTCGTACAAAACTGCGGTACGACCCGCACGAAGTTCGGGTTTTCGCCATTACAAACACTGAACTCCCCGATAGTGTTTTCCAAACCCAATTTTCGTCCGAAATCGGTTTTAAACCGAATAGTAGCTCCAAATATCCTAAAAAGCGCATCTCAACCCATAATCCCTTGAAATGGATTTCGAGCCGTAAGACAAGGCAAGGACACCCGAAACCCCTTTTAGAGTAAAACGCGGTCTCGATTTTTCCAGGGAGTGTCTTTGGACCCAGAGTCGCAAGAAACACGGTGAATAGTCAATAGTTTTCTAAAGCCGCGTAGACTGTGTTTTCGTACAAAAGTACAGTACGTCCCACACGAAGTCTATTCAAAATCCAACATTTGCCCGAAATCCGTTTTAAGCCGAAAAGTAGCTCGAAAAAACTTAAATAGTGCATCTCAACCCAGAATCCCATCAATTGGGCTTCCAGGCGCGATACAGGACACGGACACCCGAAAACCCCTTTTAGAGTAGAACGCAATCCCCGATTTTTCTAGAGGGTGTCTTTGGCTCTGAGTCGCATGAAACACAGTGTACAGTCAACAATTTCCTAGAGCCGCAAAGATTGTGTTTTCGTACAAAACTACCTACGACCCGCACGAAGTTCGGGTTTTCGCCATTAGAAACACTGAACTCTCCGGAAGTGGTTTCCAAAGCCAAGATTCGTTCGGAACCCGTTTTAAACCGAAAAGCAGCTCAAAATATCCTAAAGAGCGCATCTCAACCTAGAAACCCAACAAATTGATTTGGAGGCGTAGGACAAGTAAAGGACACCCGAAACCCCTTTTAGAGTAAAACGCGTTCCGGGTTTTTCTAGAAGGTGTCTTTCCACTGAGAGTCGTAAGAAACACAGTGCATGGTCAAGAGCTTCCTAAAGCCGCAAAACTTGTGTTTTCGTACAAAACTACCGTACGACCCGCACAAAGTTCGGGTTTTTTCCATTAGAAACACTGAACTCCCCGAAAGTGGTTTCCAAACCCATGATTCGTCTGAAACCCGTTCTAAACCGAATAGTAGCTCGAAATAACCTAAAAAGAGCATCTCAACCCAGAATCCCTTCAAATGGATTTCAAGGCGTAAGACAAGACATGGACACCCGAAACCCCTTTTAGAGTAAAACGCGTTACGGGTTTTTCTAGAGGGCATCTTTGGACCGAGAGTCGCATTAAAAACACAGTGTATAGTCAATAGTTTTCTAAAGCCGCATAATTTCTGTTTTCGTACAAAACTACCGTACGACCCGCACGAAGTTCGGGTTTTCGCCATTACAAACACTGAACTCCCCGATAGTGTTTTCCAAACCCAATTTTCGTCCGAAATCGGTTTTAAACCGAATAGTAGCTCCAAATATCCTAAAAAGCGCATCTCAACCCATAATCCCTTGAAATGGATTTCCAGGCGTAAGACAAGGCAAGGACACCCGAAACCCCTTTTAGAGTAAAACGCGGTCTCGATTTTTCCAGGGAGTGTCTTTGGACCCAGAGTCGGAAGAAACACGGTGAATAGTCAATAGTTTTCTAAAGCCGCGTAGACTGTGTTTTCTTACAAAAGTACAGTACGTCCCACACGAAGCTCGGGTTTTCGGCTATACAAACAGTGAACTCCAAGAAGTCTATTCAAAATCCAAGATTCGCCCGAAATCCGTTTTAAGCCGAAAAGTAGCTCGAAAAAACCTAAATAGTGCATCTCAACCCAGAATCCCATCAATTGGGGTTCCAGGCGCGATACAGGACACGGACACCCGAAAACCCCTTTTAGAGTAGAACGCAATCCCCGATTTTTCTAGAGGGTGTCTTTGGCTCTGAGTCGCATGGAACACAGTGTACAGTCAACAATTTCCGAGAGCCGCAAAGATTGTGTTTTCGTACAAAAATACCTACGACTCGCACGAAGTTCGGGTTTTCGCCATTAGAAACACTGAACTCTTCGGAAGTGGCTTCCAAACCCATGTTTCGTCCGGAACCCGTTTTAAACCGAAAAGCAGCTCAAAATATCCTAAAGAGCGCATCTCAACCCAGAAACCCAACAAAATTGATTTGGAGGCGTAGGACAAGTCAAGGACACCCGAAACCCCTTTTAGAGCAAATCGCGTTCCGGGTTTTTCTAGAAGGTGTCTTTCAACTGAGAGTCGCAAGAAACACAGTGCATGGTCAAGAGCTTCCTAAAGCCGCAAAACTTGTGTTTTCGTACAAAAATACCGTACGACCCGCACGAAGTTCTCGTTTTCGCCTTTACAGACACAAACTCCCCGGAAGTGTTTTCCAAACCCAAGTTTCGTCCGGAACCCGTTTTAAACCGAAAAGTAGCTCCAAATATCCTAAAGAGCGCATCTCAACCAAGAAACCCAACAAAATGATTTGGAGGCGTAGGACAAGTCAAGGACACCCGAAACCCCTTTTAGAGTAAAACGCGTTCTGGGTTTTTCTAGAAGGTGTCTTTCAACTGAGAGTCGCAAGAAACACAGTGCATAGTCAATAGATTCCTAAAGCCGCAAATTTCGTGTTTTCGTTCAAAACTACCGTACGACTCGCACGAAGTTCGGGTTTTCGCCTTTACAAACACAGAACTCCCCGAAAGTGTTTTCGAAACCCAAGGTTCGTCCGAAATCCGTTTTAAACCAAGTAGTAACTCCAAATATCCTAAAGGGCGCATGTCAACCCAGAAACCCAACAAACTCATTTCGAGGCGCATAGGTTGTGTTTTCGTACAAAACTACCGTACGACCCGCACGAAGTTCGGGTTTTCGCCTCTACAAACACAGAACTCCCCGAAAGTGTTTTCAAAACCCAAGTTTCGTCCGAAATCCGTTTAAACCGAGTAGTAGCTCCAAATATCCTAAAGGGCGCATCTCACCCCAGATACCCAACAAACGGATTTCGAGGCGCATAGGTTGTGTTTTCGTACAAAACTACCGTACGACCCGCACGAAGTTCGGGTTTTTGCCATTAGAAACACTGAACTCCCCGAAAGTGGTTTCCAAACCCATGATTCGTCTGAAACCCGTTCTAAACCGAATAGTAGCTCGAAATAACCTAAAACGAGCATCTCAACCCAGAATCCCTTCAAATGGATTTCAAGGCGTAAGACAAGACAAGGACACCCGAAACCCCTTTTAGAGTAAAACGCGTTCCGGGTTTTTCTAGAGGGCGTCTTTGGACCGAGAGTCGCATGAAACACAGTGTATAGTCAATAGTTTTCTAAAGCCGCATAATTTCTGTTTTCGTACAAAACTGCGGTACGACCCGCACGAAGTTCGGGTTTTCGCCATTACAAACACTGACCTCCCCGATAGTGTTTTCCAAACCCAATTTTCGTCCGAAATCGGTTTTAAACCGAATAGTAGCTCCAAATATCCTAAAAAGCGCATCTCAACCCATAATCCCTTGAAATGGATTTCGAGGCGTAAGACAAGGCAAGGACACCCGAAACCCCTTTTAGAGTAAAACGCGGTCTCGATTTTTCCAGGGAGTGTCTTTGGACCCAGAGTCGCAAGAAACACGGTGAATAGTCAATAGTTTTCTAAAGCCGCGTAGACTGTGTTTTCGTACAAAAGTACAGTACGTCCCACACGAAGTCTATTCAAAATCCAAGATTCGCCCGAAATCCGTTTTAAGCCGAAAAGTAGCTCGAAAAAACTTAAATAGTGCATCTCAACCCAGAATCCCATCAATTGGGCTTCCAGGCGCGATACAGGACACGGACACCCGAAAACCCCTTTTAGAGTAGAACGCAATCCCCGATTTTTCTAGAGGGTGTCTTTGGCTCTGAGTCGCATGAAACACAGTGTACAGTCAACAATTTCCTAGAGCCGCAAAGATT
Source organism: Cinnamomum chago (assembly GCA_038049695.1). Taxonomy (NCBI): domain Eukaryota; kingdom Viridiplantae; phylum Streptophyta; class Magnoliopsida; order Laurales; family Lauraceae; genus Cinnamomum; species Cinnamomum chago. Next base: position 50,780,186 of record CP142456.1, read on the forward strand.
GTGTTTTCGTACAAAACTACCTACGACCCGCACGAAGTTCGGGTTTTCGCCATTAGAAACACTGAACTCTCCGGAAGTGGTTTCCAAAGCCAAGATTCGTTCGGAACCCGTTTTAAACCGAAAAGCAGCTCAAAATATCCTAAAGAGCGCATCTCAACCTAGAAACCCAACAAATTGATTTGGAGGCGTAGGACAAGTAAAGGACACCCGAAACCCCTTTTAGAGTAAAACGTGTTCCGGGTTTTTCTAGAAGGTGTCTTTCCACTGAGAGTCGTAAGAAACACAGTGCATGGTCAAGAGCTTCCTAAAGCCGCAAAACTTGTGTTTTCATACAAAACTACCGTACGACCCGCACAAAGTTCGGGTTTTTTCCATTAGAAACACTGAACTCCCCGAAAGTGGTTTCCAAACCCATGATTCGTCTGAAACCCGTTCTAAACCGAATAGTAGCTCGAAATAACCTAAAAAGAGCATCTCAACCCAGAATCCCTTCAAATGGATTTCAAGGCGTAAGACAAGACATGGACACCCGAAACCCCTTTTAGAGTAAAACGCGTTACGGGTTGTTCTAGAGGGCATCTTTGGACCGAGAGTCGCATTAAAAACACAGTGTATAGTCAATAGTTTTCTAAAGCCGCATAATTTCTGTTTTCGTACAAAACTACCGTACGACCCGCACGAAGTTCGGGTTTTCGCCATTACAAACACTGAACTCCCCGATAGTGTTTTCCAAACCCAATTTTCGTCCGAAATCGGTTTTAAACCGAATAGTAGCTCCAAATATCCTAAAAAGCGCATATCAACCCATAATCCCTTGAAATGGATTTCGAGGCGTAAGACAAGGCAAGGACACCCGAAACCCCTTTTAGAGTAAAACGCGGTCTCGATTTTTCCAGGGAGTGTCTTTGGACCCAGAGTCGGAAGAAACACGGTGAATAGTCAATAGTTTTCTAAAGCCGCGTAGACTGTGTTTTCTTACAAAAGTACAGTACGTCCCACACGAAGCTCGGGTTTTCGGCTATACAAACAGTGAACTCCAAGAAGTCTATTCAAAATCCAAGATTCGCCCGAAATCCGTTTTAAGCCGAAAAGTAGCTCGAAAAAACCTAAATAGTGCATCTCCACCCAGAATCCCATCAATTGGGCTTCCAGGCGCGATACAGGACACGGACACCCGAAAACCCCTTTTAGAGTAGAACGCAATCCCCGATTTTTCTAGAGGGTGTCTCTGGCTCTGAGTCGCATGGAACACAGTGTACAGTCAACAATTTCCGAGAGCCGCAAAGATTGTGTTTTCGTACAAAAATACCTACGACTCGCACGAAGTTCGGGTTTTCGCCATTAGAAACACTGAACTCTTCGGAAGTGGCTTCCAAACCCATGTTTCGTCCGGAACCCGTTTTAAACCGAAAAGCAGCTCAAAATATCCTAAAGAGCGCATCTCAACCCAGAAACCCAACAAAATTGATTTGGAGGCGTAGGACAAGTCAAGGACACCCGAAACCCCTTTTAGAGCAAATCGCGTTCCGGGTTTTTCTAGAAGGTGTCTTTCAACTGAGAGTCGCAAGAAACACAGTGCATGGTCAAGAGCTTCCTAAAGCCGCAAAACTTGTGTTTTCGTACAAAAATACCGTACGACCCGCACGAAGTTCTCGTTTTCGCCTTTACAGACACAAACTCCCCGGAAGTGTTTTCCAAACCCAAGTTTCGTCCGGAACCCGTTTTAAACCGAAAAGTAGCTCCAAATATCCTAAAGAGCGCATCTCAACCAAGAAACCCAACAAAATGATTTGGAGGCGTAGGACAAGTCAAGGACACCCGAAACCCCTTTTAGAGTAAAACGCGTTCTGGGTTTTTCTAGAAGGTGTCTTTCAACTGAGAGTCGCAAGAAACACAGTGCATAGTCAATAGATTCCTAAAGCCGCAAATTTCGTGTTTTCGTTCAAAACTACCGTACGACTCGCACGAAGTTCGGGTTTTCGCCTTTACAAACACAGAACTCCCCGAAAGTGTTTTCGAAACCCAAGGTTCGTCCGAAATCCGTTTTAAACCAAGTAGTAACTCCAAATATCCTAAAGGGCGCATGTCAACCCAGAAACCCAACAAACTCATTTCGAGGCGCATAGGTTGTGTTTTCGTACAAAACTACCGTACGACCCGCACGAAGTTCGGGTTTTCGCCTCTACAAACACAGAACTCCCCGAAAGTGTTTTCAAAACCCAAGTTTCGTCCGAAATCCGTTTAAACCGAGTAGTAGCTCCAAATATCCTAAAGGGCGCATCTCACCCCAGATACCCAACAAACGGATTTCGAGGCGCATAGGTTGTGTTTTCGTACAAAACTACCGTACGACCCGCACGAAGTTCGGGTTTTTGCCATTAGAAACACTGAACTCCCCGAAAGTGGTTTCCAAACCCATGATTCGTCTGAAACCCGTTCTAAACCGAATAGTAGCTCGAAATAACCTAAAACGAGCATCTCAACCCAGAATCCCTTCAAATGGATTTCAAGGCGTAAGACAAGACAAGGACACCCGAAACCCCTTTTAGAGTAAAACGCGTTCCGGGTTTTTCTAGAGGGCGTCTTTGGACCGAGAGTCGCATGAAACACAGTGTATAGTCAATAGTTTTCTAAAGCCGCATAATTTCTGTTTTCGTACAAAACTGCGGTACGACCCGCACGAAGTTCGGGTTTTCGCCATTACAAACACTGACCTCCCCGATAGTGTTTTCCAAACCCAATTTTCGTCCGAAATCGGTTTTAAACCGAATAGTAGCTCCAAATATCCTAAAAAGCGCATCTCAACCCATAATCCCTTGAAATGGATTTCGAGGCGTAAGACAAGGCAAGGACACCCGAAACCCCTTTTAGAGTAAAACGCGGTCTCGATTTTTCCAGGGAGTGTCTTTGGGCCCAGAGTCGCAAGAAACACGGTGAATAGTCAATAGTTTTCTAAAGCCGCGTAGACTGTGTTTTCGTACAAAAGTACAGTACGTCCCACACGAAGTCTATTCAAAATCCAAGATTCGCCCGAAATCCGTTTTAAGCCGAAAAGTAGCTCGAAAAAACTTAAATAGTGCATCTCAACCCAGAATCCCATCAATTGGGCTTCCAGGCGCGATACAGGACACGGACACCCGAAAACCCCTTTTAGAGTAGAACGCAATCCCCGATTTTTCTAGAGGGTGTCTTTGGCTCTGAGTCGCATGAAACACAGTGTACAGTCAACAATTTCCTAGAGCCGCAAAGATTGTGTTTTCGTACAAAACTACCTACGACCCGCACGAAGTTCGGGTTTTCGCCATTAGAAACACTGAACTCTCCGGAAGTGGTTTCCAAAGCCAAGATTCGTTCGGAACCCGTTTTAAACCGAAAAGCAGCTCAAAATATCCTAAAGAGCGCATCTCAACCTAGAAACCCAACAAATTGATTTGGAGGCGTAGGACAAGTAAAGGACACCCGAAACCCCTTTTAGAGTAAAACGTGTTCCGGGTTTTTCTAGAAGGTGTCTTTCCACTGAGAGTCGTAAGAAACACAGTGCATGGTCAAGAGCTTCCTAAAGCCGCAAAACTTGTGTTTTCATACAAAACTACCGTACGACCCGCACAAAGTTCGGGTTTTTTCCATTAGAAACACTGAACTCCCCGAAAGTGGTTTCCAAACCCATGATTCGTCTGAAACCCGTTCTAAACCGAATAGTAGCTCGAAATAACCTAAAAAGAGCATCTCAACCCAGAATCCCTTCAAATGGATTTCAAGGCGTAAGACAAGACATGGACACCCGAAACCCCTTTTAGAGTAAAACGCGTTACGGGTTTTTCTAGAGGGCATCTTTGGACCGAGAGTCGCATTAAAAACACAGTGTATAGTCAATAGTTTTCTAAAGCCGCATAATTTCTGTTTTCGTACAAAACTACCGTACGACCCGCACGAAGTTCGGGTTTTCGCCATTACAAACACTGAACTCCCCGATAGTGTTTTCCAAACCCAATTTTCGTCCGAAATCGGTTTTAAACCGAATAGTAGCTCCAAATATCCTAAAAAGCGCATATCAACCCATAATCCCTTGAAATGGATTTCGAGGCGTAAGACAAGGCAAGGACACCCGAAACCCCTTTTAGAGTAAAACGCGGTCTCGATTTTTCCAGGGAGTGTCTTTGGACCCAGAGTCGGAAGAAACACGGTGAATAGTCAATAGTTTTCTAAAGCCGCGTAGACTGTGTTTTCTTACAAAAGTACAGTACGTCCCACACGAAGCTCGGGTTTTCGGCTATACAAACAGTGAACTCCAAGAAGTCTATTCAAAATCCAAGATTCGCCCGAAATCCGTTTTAAGCCGAAAAGTAGCTCGAAAAAACCTAAATAGTGCATCTCAACCCAGAATCCCATCAATTGGGCTTCCAGGCGCGATACAGGACACGGACACCCGAAAACCCCTTTTAGAGTAGAACGCAATCCCCGATTTTTCTAGAGGGTGTCTCTGGCTCTGAGTCGCATGGAACACAGTGTACAGTCAACAATTTCCGAGAGCCGCAAAGATTGTGTTTTCGTACAAAAATACCTACGACTCGCACGAAGTTCGGGTTTTCGCCATTAGAAACACTGAACTCTCCGGAAGTGGCTTCCAAACCCAAGTTTCGTCCGGAACCCGTTTTAAACCGAAAAGCAGCTCAAAATATCCTAAAGAGCGCATCTCAACCCAGAAACCCAACAAAATTGATTTGGAGGCGTAGGACAAGTCAAGGACACCCGAAACCCCTTTTAGAGCAAATCGCGTTCCGGGTTTTTCTAGAAGGTGTCTTTCAACTGAGAGTCGCAAGAAACACAGTGCATTGTCAAGAGCTTCCTAAAGCCGCAAAACTTGTGTTTTCGTACAAAAATACCGTACGACCCGCACGAAGTTCTCGTTTTCGCCTTTACAGACACAAACTCCCCGGAAGTGTTTTCCAAACCCAAGTTTCGTCCGGAACCCGTTTTAAACCGAAAAGTAGCTCCAAATATCCTAAAGAGCGCATCTCAACCAAGAAACCCAACAAAATGATTTGGAGGCGTAGGACAAGTCAAGGACACCCGAAACCCCTTTTAGAGTAAAACGCGTTCTGGGTTTTTCTAGAAGGTGTCTTTCAACTGAGAGTCGCAAGAAACACAGTGCATAGTCAATAGATTCCTAAAGCCGCAAATTTCGTGTTTTCGTTCAAAACTACCGTACGACTCGCACGAAGTTCGGGTTTTCGCCTTTACAAACACAGAACTCCCTGAAAGTGTTTTCGAAACCCAAGGTTCGTCCGAAATCCGTTTTAAACCAAGTAGTAACTCCAAATATCCTAAAGGGCGCATGTCAACCCAGAAACCCAACAAACTCATTTCGAGGCGCATAGGTTGTGTTTTCGTACAAAACTACCGTACGACCCGCACGAAGTTCGGGTTTTCGCCTCTACAAACACAGAACTCCCCGAAAGTGTTTTCAAAACCCAAGTTTCGTCCGAAATCCGTTTAAACCGAGTAGTAGCTCCAAATATCCTAAAGGGCGCATCTCACCCCAGATACCCAACAAACGGATTTCGAGGCGCATAGGTTGTGTTTTCGTACAAAACTACCGTACGACCCGCACGAAGTTCGGGTTTTTGCCATTAGAAACACTGAACTCCCCGAAAGTGGTTTCCAAACCCATGATTCGTCTGAAACCCGTTCTAAACCGAATAGTAGCTCGAAATAACCTAAAACGAGCATCTCAACCCAGAATCCCTTCAAATGGATTTCAAGGCGTAAGACAAGACAAGGACACCCGAAACCCCTTTTAGAGTAAAACGCGTTCCGGGTTTTTCTAGAGGGCGTCTTTGGACCGAGAGTCGCATGAAACACAGTGTATAGTCAATAGTTTTCTAAAGCCGCATAATTTCTGTTTTCGTACAAAACTGCGGTACGACCCGCACGAAGTTCGGGTTTTCGCCATTACAAACACTGAACTCCCCGATAGTGTTTTCCAAACCCAATTTTCGTCCGAAATCGGTTTTAAACCGAATAGTAGCTCCAAATATCCTAAAAAGCGCATCTCAACCCATAATCCCTTGAAATGGATTTCGAGGCGTAAGACAAGGCAAGGACACCCGAAACCCCTTTTAGAGTAAAACGCGGTCTCGATTTTTCCAGGGAGTGTCTTTGGACCCAGAGTCGCAAGAAACACGGTGAATAGTCAATAGTTTTCTAAAGCCGCGTAGACTGTGTTTTCGTACAAAAGTACAGTACGTCCCACACGAAGTCTATTCAAAATCCAACATTTGCCCGAAATCCGTTTTAAGCCGAAAAGTAGCTCGAAAAAACTTAAATAGTGCATCTCAACCCAGAATCCCATCAATTGGGCTTCCAGGCGCGATACAGGACACGGACACCCGAAAACCCCTTTTAGAGTAGAACGCAATCCCCGATTTTTCTAGAGGGTGTCTTTGGCTCTGAGTCGCATGAAACACAGTGTACAGTCAACAATTTCCTAGAGCCGCAAAGATTGTGTTTTCGTACAAAACTACCTACGACCCGCACGAAGTTCGGGTTTTCGCCATTAGAAACACTGAACTCTCCGGAAGTGGTTTCCAAAGCCAAGATTCGTTCGGAACCCGTTTTAAACCGAAAAGCAGCTCAAAATATCCTAAAGAGCGCATCTCAACCCAGAAACCCAACAAATTGATTTGGAGGAGTAGGACAAGTAAAGGACACCCGAAACCCCTTTTAGAGTAAAACGCGTTCCGGGTTTTTCTAGAAGGTGTCTTTCCACTGAGAGTCGTAAGAAACACAGTGCATGGTCAAGAGCTTCCTAAAGCCGCAAAACTTGTGTTTTCGTAAAAAACTACCGTACGACCCGCACAAAGTTCGGGTTTTTTCCATTAGAAACACTGAACTCCCCGAAAGTGGTTTGCAAACCCATGATTCGTCTGAAACCCGTTCTAAACCGAATAGTAGCTCGAAATAACCTAAAAAGAGCATCTCAACCCAGAATCCCTTCAAATGGATTTCAAGGCGTAAGACAAGACATGGACACCCGAAACCCCTTTTAGAGTAAAACGCGTTACGGGTTTTTCTAGAGGGCATCTTTGGACCGAGAGTCGCATTAAAAACACAGTGTATAGTCAATAGTTTTCTAAAGCCGCATAATTTCTGTTTTCGTACAAAACTACCGTACGACCCGCACGAAGTTCGGGTTTTCGCCATTACAAACACTGAACTCCCCGATAGTGTTTTCCAAACCCAATTTTCGTCCGAAATCGGTTTTAAACCGAATAGTAGCTCCAAATATCCTAAAAAGCGCATCTCAACCCATAATCCCTTGAAATGGATTTCGAGGCGTAAGACAAGGCAAGGACACCCGAAACCCCTTTTAGAGTAAAACGCGGTCTCGATTTTTCCAGGGAGTGTCTTTGGACCCAGAGTCGGAAGAAACACGGTGAATAGTCAATAGTTTTCTAAAGCCGCGTAGACTGTGTTTTCTTACAAAAGTACAGTACGTCCCACACGAAGCTCGGGTTTTCGGCTATACAAACAGTGAACTCCAAGAAGTCTATTCAAAATCCAAGATTCGCCCGAAATCCGTTTTAAGCCGAAAAGTAGCTCGAAAAAACCTAAATAGTGCATCTCAACCCAGAATCCCATCAATTGGGGTTCCAGGCGCGATACAGGACACGGACACCCGAAAACCCCTTTTAGAGTAGAACGCAATCCCCGATTTTTCTAGAGGGTGTCTTTGGCTCTGAGTCGCATGGAACACAGTGTACAGTCAACAATTTCCGAGAGTCGCAAAGATTGTGTTTTCGTACAAAAATACCTACGACTCGCACGAAGTTCGGGTTTTCGCCATTAGAAACACTGAACTCTCCGGAAGTGGCTTCCAAACCCAAGTTTCGTCCGGAACCCGTTTTAAACCGAAAAGCAGCTCAAAATATCCTAAAGAGCGCATCTCAACCCAGAAACCCAACAAAATTGATTTGGAGGCGTAGGACAAGTCAAGGACACCCGAAACCCCTTTTAGAGCAAATCGCGTTCCGGGTTTTTCTAGAAGGTGTCTTTCAACTGAGAGTCGCAAGAAACACAGTGCATTGTCAAGAGCTTCCTAAAGCCGCAAAACTTGTGTTTTCGTACAAAAATACCGTACGACCCGCACGAAGTTCTCGTTTTCGCCTTTACAGACACAAACTCCCCGGAAGTGTTTTCCAAACCCAAGTTTCGTCCGGAACCCGTTTTAAACCGAAAAGTAGCTCCAAATATCCTAAAGAGCGCATCTCAACCAAGAAACCCAACAAAATGATTTGGAGGCGTAGGACAAGTCAAGGACACCCGAAACCCCTTTTAGAGTAAAACGCGTTCTGGGTTTTTCTAGAAGGTGTCTTTCAACTGAGAGTCGCAAGAAACACAGTGCATAGTCAATAGATTCCTAAAGCCGCAAATTTCGTGTTTTCGTTCAAAACTACCGTACGACTCGCACGAAGTTCGGGTTTTCGCCTTTACAAACACAGAACTCCCTGAAAGTGTTTTCGAAACCCAAGGTTCGTCCGAAATCCGTTTTAAACCAAGTAGTAACTCCAAATATCCTAAAGGGCGCATGTCAACCCAGAAACCCAACAAACTCATTTCGAGGCGCATAGGTTGTGTTTTCGTACAAAACTACCGTACGACCCGCACGAAGTTCGGGTTTTCGCCTCTACAAACACAGAACTCCCCGAAAGTGTTTTCAAAACCCAAGTTTCGTCCGAAATCCGTTTAAACCGAGTAGTAGCTCCAAATATCCTAAAGGGCGCATCTCACCCCAGATACCCAACAAACGGATTTCGAGGCGCATAGGTTGTGTTTTCGTACAAAACTACCGTACGACCCGCACGAAGTTCGGGTTTTTGCCATTAGAAACACTGAACTCCCCGAAAGTGGTTTCCAAACCCATGATTCGTCTGAAACCCGTTCTAAACCGAATAGTAGCTCGAAATAACCTAAAACGAGCATCTCAACCCAGAATCCCTTCAAATGGATTTCAAGGCGTAAGACAAGACAAGGACACCCGAAACCCCTTTTAGAGTAAAACGCGTTCCGGGTTTTTCTAGAGGGCGTCTTTGGACCGAGAGTCGCATGAAACACAGTGTATAGTCAATAGTTTTCTAAAGCCGCATAATTTCTGTTTTCGTACAAAACTGCGGTACGACCCGCACGAAGTTCGGGTTTTCGCCATTACAAACACTGAACTCCCCGATAGTGTTTTCCAAACCCAATTTTCGTCCGAAATCGGTTTTAAACCGAATAGTAGCTCCAAATATCCTAAAAAGCGCATCTCAACCCATAATCCCTTGAAATGGATTTCGAGGCGTAAGACAAGGCAAGGACACCCGAAACCCCTTTTAGAGTAAAACGCGGTCTCGATTTTTCCAGGGAGTGTCTTTGGACCCAGAGTCGCAAGAAACACGGTGAATAGTCAATAGTTTTCTAAAGCCGCGTAGACTGTGTTTTCGTACAAAAGTACAGTACGTCCCACACGAAGTCTATTCAAAATCCAAGATTCGCCCGAAATCCGTTTTAAGCCGAAAAGTAGCTCGAAAAAACTTAAATAGTGCATCTCAACCCAGAATCCCATCAATTGGGCTTCCAGGCGCGATACAGGACACGGACACCCGAAAACCCCTTTTAGAGTAGAACGCAATCCCCGATTTTTCTAGAGGGTGTCTTTGGCTCTGAGTCGCATGAAACACAGTGTACAGTCAACAATTTCCTAGAGCCGCAAAGATTGTGTTTTCGTACAAAACTACCTACGACCCGCACGAAGTTCGGGTTTTCGCCATTAGAAACACTGAACTCTCCGGAAGTGGTTTCCAAAGCCAAGATTCGTTCGGAACCCGTTTTAAACCGAAAAGCAGCTCAAAATATCCTAAAGAGCGCATCTCAACCTAGAAACCCAACAAATTGATTTGGAGGCGTAGGACAAGTAAAGGACACCCGAAACCCCTTTTAGAGTAAAACGTGTTCCGGGTTTTTCTAGAAGGTGTCTTTCCACTGAGAGTCGTAGGAAACACAGTGCATGGTCAAGAGCTTCCTAAAGCCGCAAAACTTGTGTTTTCATACAAAACTACCGTACGACCCGCACAAAGTTCGGGTTTTTTCCATTAGAAACACTGAACTCCCCGAAAGTGGTTTCCAAACCCATGATTCGTCTGAAACCCGTTCTAAACCGAATAGTAGCTCGAAATAACCTAAAAAGAGCATCTCAACTCAGAATCCCTTCAAATGGATTTCAAGGCGTAAGACAAGACATGGACACCCGAAACCCCTTTTAGAGTAAAACGCGTTACGGGTTTTTCTAGAGGGCATCTTTGGACCGAGAGTCGCATTAAACAACACAGTGTATAGTCAATAGTTTTCTAAAGCCGCATAATTTCTGTTTTCGTACAAAACTACCGTACGACCCGCACGAAGTTCGGGTTTTCGCCATTACAAACACTGAACTCCCCGATAGTGTTTTCCAAACCCAATTTTCGTCCGAAATCGGTTTTAAACCGAATAGTAGCTCCAAATATCCTAAAAAGCGCATCTCAACCCATAATCCCTTGAAATGGATTTCGAGGCGTAAGACAAGGCAAGGACACCCGAAACCCCTTTTAGAGTAAAACGCGGTCTCGATTTTTCCAGGGAGTGTCTTTGGACCCAGAGTCGGAAGAAACACGGTGAATAGTCAATAGTTTTCTAAAGCCGCGTAGACTGTGTTTTCTTACAAAAGTACAGTACGTCCCACACGAAGCTCGGGTTTTCGGCTATACAAACAGTGAACTCCAAGAAGTCTATTCAAAATCCAAGATTCGCCCGAAATCCGTTTTAAGCCGAAAAGTAGCTCGAAAAAACCTAAATAGTGCATCTCAACCCAGAATCCCATCAATTGGGGTTCCAGGCGCGATACAGGACACGGACACCCGAAAACCCCTTTTAGAGTAGAACGCAATCCCCGATTTTTCTAGAGGGTGTCTTTGGCTCTGAGTCGCATGGAACACAGTGTACAGTCAACAATTTCCGAGAGCCGCAAAGATTGTGTTTTCGTACAAAAATACCTACGACTCGCACGAAGTTCGGGTTTTCGCCATTAGAAACACTGAACTCTCCGGAAGTGGCTTCCAAACCCAAGTTTCGTCCGGAACCCGTTTTAAACCGAAAAGCAGCTCAAAATATCCTAAAGAGCGCATCTCAACCCAGAAACCCAACAAAATTGATTTGGAGGCGTAGGACAAGTCAAGGACACCCGAAACCCCTTTTAGAGCAAATCGCGTTCCGGGTTTTTCTAGAAGGTGTCTTTCAACTGAGAGTCGCAAGAAACACAGTGCATTGTCAAGAGCTTCCTAAAGCCGCAAAACTTGTGTTTTCGTACAAAAATACCGTACGACCCGCACGAAGTTCTCGTTTTCGCCTTTACAGACACAAACTCCCCGGAAGTGTTTTCCAAACCCAAGTTTCGTCCGGAACCCGTTTTAAACCGAAAAGTAGCTCCAAATATCCTAAAGAGCGCATCTCAACCAAGAAACCCAACAAAATGATTTGGAGGCGTAGGACAAGTCAAGGACACCCGAAACCCCTTTTAGAGTAAAACGCGTTCTGGGTTTTTCTAGAAGGTGTCTTTCAACTGAGAGTCGCAAGAAACACAGTGCATAGTCAATAGATTCCTAAAGCCGCAAATTTCGTGTTTTCGTTCAAAACTACCGTACGACTCGCACGAAGTTCGGGTTTTCGCCTTTACAAACACAGAACTCCCTGAAAGTGTTTTCGAAACCCAAGGTTCGTCCGAAATCCGTTTTAAACCAAGTAGTAACTCCAAATATCCTAAAGGGCGCATGTCAACCCAGAAACCCAACAAACTCATTTCGAGGCGCATAGGTTGTGTTTTCGTACAAAACTACCGTACGACCCGCACGAAGTTCGGGTTTTCGCCTCTACAAACACAGAACTCCCCGAAAGTGTTTTCAAAACCCAAGTTTCGTCCGAAATCCGTTTAAACCGAGTAGTAGCTCCAAATATCCTAAAGGGCGCATCTCACCCCAGATACCCAACAAACGGATTTCGAGGCGCATAGGTTGTGTTTTCGTACAAAACTACCGTACGACCCGCACGAAGTTCGGGTTTTTGCCATTAGAAACACTGAACTCCCCGAAAGTGGTTTCCAAACCCATGATTCGTCTGAAACCCGTTCTAAACCGAATAGTAGCTCGAAATAACCTAAAACGAGCATCTCAACCCAGAATCCCTTCAAATGGATTTCAAGGCGTAAGACAAGACAAGGACACCCGAAACCCCTTTTAGAGTAAAACGCGTTCCGGGTTTTTCTAGAGGGCGTCTTTGGACCGAGAGTCGCATGAAACACAGTGTATAGTCAATAGTTTTCTAAAGCCGCATAATTTCTGTTTTCGTACAAAACTGCGGTACGACCCGCACGAAGTTCGGGTTTTCGCCATTACAAACACTGAACTCCCCGATAGTGTTTTCCAAACCCAATTTTCGTCCGAAATCGGTTTTAAACCGAATAGTAGCTCCAAATATCCTAAAAAGCGCATCTCAACCCATAATCCCTTGAAATGGATTTCGAGGCGTAAGACAAGGCAAGGACACCCGAAACCCCTTTTAGAGTAAAACGCGGTCTCGATTTTTCCAGGGAGTGTCTTTGGACCCAGAGTCGCAAGAAACACGGTGAATAGTCAATAGTTTTCTAAAGCCGCGTAGACTGTGTTTTCGTACAAAAGTACAGTACGTCCCACACGAAGTCTATTCAAAATCCAAGATTCGCCCGAAATCCGTTTTAAGCCGAAAAGTAGCTCGAAAAAACTTAAATAGTGCATCTCAACCCAGAATCCCATCAATTGGGCTTCCAGGCGCGATACAGGACACGGACACCCGAAAACCCCTTTTAGAGTAGAACGCAATCCCCGATTTTTCTAGAGGGTGTCTTTGGCTCTGAGTCGCATGAAACACAGTGTACAGTCAACAATTTCCTAGAGCCGCAAAGATTGTGTTTTCGTACAAAACTACCTACGACCCGCACGAAGTTCGGGTTTTCGCCATTAGAAACACTGAACTCTCCGGAAGTGGTTTCCAAAGCCAAGATTCGTTCGGAACCCGTTTTAAACCGAAAAGCAGCTCAAAATATCCTAAAGAGCGCATCTCAACCTAGAAACCCAACAAATTGATTTGGAGGCGTAGGACAAGTAAAGGACACCCGAAACCCCTTTTAGAGTAAAACGTGTTCCGGGTTTTTCTAGAAGGTGTCTTTCCACTGAGAGTCGTAGGAAACACAGTGCATGGTCAAGAGCTTCCTAAAGCCGCAAAACTTGTGTTTTCATACAAAACTACCGTACGACCCGCACAAAGTTCGGGTTTTTTCCATTAGAAACACTGAACTCCCCGAAAGTGGTTTCCAAACCCATGATTCGTCTGAAACCCGTTCTAAACCGAATAGTAGCTCGAAATAACCTAAAAAGAGCATCTCAACTCAGAATCCCTTCAAATGGATTTCAAGGCGTAAGACAAGACATGGACACCCGAAACCCCTTTTAGAGTAAAACGCGTTACGGGTTTTTCTAGAGGGCATCTTTGGACCGAGAGTCGCATTAAAAACACAGTGTATAGTCAATAGTTTTCTAAAGCCGCATAATTTCTGTTTTCGTACAAAACTACCGTACGACCCGCACGAAGTTCGGGTTTTCGCCATTACAAACACTGAACTCCCCGATAGTGTTTTCCAAACCCAATTTTCGTCCGAAATCGGTTTTAAACCGAATAGTAGCTCCAAATATCCTAAAAAGCGCATCTCAACCCATAATCCCTTGAAATGGATTTCGAGGCGTAAGACAAGGCAAGGACACCCGAAACCCCTTTTAGAGTAAAACGCGGTCTCGATTTTTCCAGGGAGTGTCTTTGGACCCAGAGTCGGAAGAAACACGGTGAATAGTCAATAGTTTTCTAAAGCCGCGTAGACTGTGTTTTCTTACAAAAGTACAGTACGTCCCACACGAAGCTCGGGTTTTCGGCTATACAAACAGTGAACTCCAAGAAGTCTATTCAAAATCCAAGATTCGCCCGAAATCCGTTTTAAGCCGAAAAGTAGCTCGAAAAAACCTAAATAGTGCATCTCAACCCAGAATCCCATCAATTGGGCTTCCAGGCGCGATACAGGACACGGACACCCGAAAACCCCTTTTAGAGTAGAACGCAATCCCCGATTTTTCTAGAGGGTGTCTTTGGCTCTGAGTCGCATGGAACACAGTGTACAGTCAACAATTTCCGAGAGCCGCAAAGATTGTGTTTTCGTACAAAAATACCTACGACTCGCACGAAGTTCGGGTTTTCGCCATTAGAAACACTGAACTCTCCGGAAGTGGCTTCCAAACCCAAGTTTCGTCCGGAACCCGTTTTAAACCGAAAAGCAGCTCAAAATATCCTAAAGAGCGCATCTCAACCCAGAAACCCAACAAAATTGATTTGGAGGCGTAGGACAAGTCAAGGACACCCGAAACCCCTTTTAGAGCAAATCGCGTTCCGGGTTTTTCTAGAAGGTGTCTTTCAACTGAGAGTCGCAAGAAACACAGTGCATTGTCAAGAGCTTCCTAAAGCCGCAAAACTTGTGTTTTCGTACAAAAATACCGTACGACCCGCACGAAGTTCTCGTTTTCGCCTTTACAGACACAAACTCCCCGGAAGTGTTTTCCAAACCCAAGTTTCGTCCGGAACCCGTTTTAAACCGAAAAGTAGCTCCAAATATCCTAAAGAGCGCATCTCAACCAAGAAACCCAACAAAATGATTTGGAGGCGTAGGACAAGTCAAGGACACCCGAAACCCCTTTTAGAGTAAAACGCGTTCTGGGTTTTTCTAGAAGGTGTCTTTCAACTGAGAGTCGCAAGAAACACAGTGCATAGTCAATAGATTCCTAAAGCCGCAAATTTCGTGTTTTCGTTCAAAACTACCGTACGACTCGCACGAAGTTCGGGTTTTCGCCTTTACAAACACAGAACTCCCTGAAAGTGTTTTCGAAACCCAAGGTTCGTCCGAAATCCGTTTTAAACCAAGTAGTAACTCCAAATATCCTAAAGGGCGCATGTCAACCCAGAAACCCAACAAACTCATTTCGAGGCGCATAGGTTGTGTTTTCGTACAAAACTACCGTACGACCCGCACGAAGTTCGGGTTTTCGCCTCTACAAACACAGAACTCCCCGAAAGTGTTTTCAAAACCCAAGTTTCGTCCGAAATCCGTTTAAACCGAGTAGTAGCTCCAAATATCCTAAAGGGCGCATCTCACCCCAGATACCCAACAAACGGATTTCGAGGCGCATAGGTTGTGTTTTCGTACAAAACTACCGTACGACCCGCACGAAGTTCGGGTTTTTGCCATTAGAAACACTGAACTCCCCGAAAGTGGTTTCCAAACCCATGATTCGTCTGAAACCCGTTCTAAACCGAATAGTAGCTCGAAATAACCTAAAACGAGCATCTCAACCCAGAATCCCTTCAAATGGATTTCAAGGCGTAAGACAAGACAAGGACACCCGAAACCCCTTTTAGAGTAAAACGCGTTCCGGGTTTTTCTAGAGGGCGTCTTTGGACCGAGAGTCGCATGAAACACAGTGTATAGTCAATAGTTTTCTAAAGCCGCATAATTTCTGTTTTCGTACAAAACTGCGGTACGACCCGCACGAAGTTCGGGTTTTCGCCATTACAAACACTGAACTCCCCGATAGTGTTTTCCAAACCCAATTTTCGTCCGAAATCGGTTTTAAACCGAATAGTAGCTCCAAATATCCTAAAAAGCGCATCTCAACCCATAATCCCTTGAAATGGATTTCGAGGCGTAAGACAAGGCAAGGACACCCGAAACCCCTTTTAGAGTAAAACGCGGTCTCGATTTTTCCAGGGAGTGTCTTTGGACCCAGAGTCGCAAGAAACACGGTGAATAGTCAATAGTTTTCTAAAGCCGCGTAGACTGTGTTTTCGTACAAAAGTACAGTACGTCCCACACGAAGTCTATTCAAAATCCAACATTTGCCCGAAATCCGTTTTAAGCCGAAAAGTAGCTCGAAAAAACTTAAATAGTGCATCTCAACCCAGAATCCCATCAATTGGGCTTCCAGGCGCGATACAGGACACGGACACCCGAAAACCCCTTTTAGAGTAGAACGCAATCCCCGATTTTTCTAGAGGGTGTCTTTGGCTCTGAGTCGCATGAAACACAGTGTACAGTCAACAATTTCCTAGAGCCGCAAAGATTGTGTTTTCGTACAAAACTACCTACGACCCGCACGAAGTTCGGGTTTTCGCCATTAGAAACACTGAACTCTCCGGAAGTGGTTTCCAAAGCCAAGATTCGTTCGGAACCCGTTTTAAACCGAAAAGCAGCTCAAAATATCCTAAAGAGCGCATCTCAACCCAGAAACCCAACAAATTGATTTGGAGGCGTAGGACAAGTAAAGGACACCCGAAACCCCTTTTAGAGTAAAACGCGTTCCGGGTTTTTCTAGAAGGTGTCTTTCCACTGAGAGTCGTAAGAAACACAGTGCATGGTCAAGAGCTTCCTAAAGCCGCAAAACTTGTGTTTTCGTACAAAACTACCGTACGACCCGCACAAAGTTCGGGTTTTTTCCATTAGAAACACTGAACTCCCCGAAAGTGGTTTGCAAACCCATGATTCGTCTGAAACCCGTTCTAAACCGAATAGTAGCTCGAAATAACCTAAAAAGAGCATCTCAACCCAGAATCCCTTCAAATGGATTTCAAGGCGTAAGACAAGACATGGACACCCGAAACCCCTTTTAGAGTAAAACGCGTTACGGGTTTTTCTAGAGGGCATCTTTGGACCGAGAGTCGCATTAAAAACACAGTGTATAGTCAATAGTTTTCTAAAGCCGCATAATTTCTGTTTTCGTACAAAACTACCGTACGACCCGCACGAAGTTCGGGTTTTCGCCATTACAAACACTGAACTCCCCGATAGTGTTTTCCAAACCCAATTTTCGTCCGAAATCGGTTTTAAACCGAATAGTAGCTCCAAATATCCTAAAAAGCGCATCTCAACCCATAATCCCTTGAAATGGATTTCGAGGCGTAAGACAAGGCAAGGACACCCGAAACCCCTTTTAGAGTAAAACGCGGTCTCGATTTTTCCAGGGAGTGTCTTTGGACCCAGAGTCGGAAGAAACACGGTGAATAGTCAATAGTTTTCTAAAGCCGCGTAGACTGTGTTTTCTTACAAAAGTACAGTACGTCCCACACGAAGCTCGGGTTTTCGGCTATACAAACAGTGAACTCCAAGAAGTCTATTCAAAATCCAAGATTCGCCCGAAATCCGTTTTAAGCCGAAAAGTAGCTCGAAAAAACCTAAATAGTGCATCTCAACCCAGAATCCCATCAATTGGGCTTCCAGGCGCGATACAGGACACGGACACCCGAAAACCCCTTTTAGAGTAGAACGCAATCCCCGATTTTTCTAGAGGGTGTCTTTGGCTCTGAGTCGCATGGAACACAGTGTACAGTCAACAATTTCCTAGAGCCGCAAAGATTGTGTTTTCGTACAAAAATACCTACGACTCGCACGAAGTTCGGGTTTTCGCCATTAGAAACACTGAACTCTCCGGAAGTGGCTTCCAAACCCAAGTTTCGTCCGGAACCCGTTTTAAACCGAAAAGCAGCTCAAAATATCCTAAAGAGCGCATCTCAACCCAGAAACCCAACAAAATTGATTTGGAGGCGTAGGACAAGTCAAGGACACCCGAAACCCCTTTTAGAGCAAATCGCGTTCCGGGTTTTTCTAGAAGGTGTCTTTCAACTGAGAGTCGCAAGAAACACAGTGCATGGTCAAGAGCTTCCTAAAGCCGCAAAACTTGTGTTTTCGTACAAAAATACCGTACGACCCGCACGAAGTTCTCGTTTTCGCCTTTACAGACACAAACTCCCCGGAAGTGTTTTCCAAACCCAAGTTTCGTCCGGAACCCGTTTTAAACCGAAAAGTAGCTCCAAATATCCTAAAGAGCGCATCTCAACCAAGAAACCCAACAAAATGATTTGGAGGCGTAGGACAAGTCAAGGACACCCGAAACCCCTTTTAGAGTAAAACGCGTTCTGGGTTTTTCTAGAAGGTGTCTTTCAACTGAGAGTCGCAAGAAACACAGTGCATAGTCAATAGATTCCTAAAGCCGCAAATTTCGTGTTTTCGTTCAAAACTACCGTACGACTCGCACGAAGTTCGGGTTTTCGCCTTTACAAACACAGAACTCCCCGAAAGTGTTTTCGAAACCCAAGGTTCGTCCGAAATCCGTTTTAAACCAAGTAGTAACTCCAAATATCCTAAAGGGCGCATGTCAACCCAGAAACCCAACAAACTCATTTCGAGGCGCATAGGTTGTGTTTTCGTACAAAACTACCGTACGACCCGCACGAAGTTCGGGTTTTCGCCTCTACAAACACAGAACTCCCCGAAAGTGTTTTCAAAACCCAAGTTTCGTCCGAAATCCGTTTAAACCGAGTAGTAGCTCCAAATATCCTAAAGGGCGCATCTCACCCCAGATACCCAACAAACGGATTTCGAGGCGCATAGGTTGTGTTTTCGTACAAAACTACCGTACGACCCGCACGAAGTTCGAGTTTTTGCCATTAGAAACACTGAACTCCCCGAAAGTGGTTTCCAAACCCATGATTCGTCTGAAACCCGTTCTAAACCGAATAGTAGCTCGAAATAACCTAAAACGAGCATCTCAACCCAGAATCCCTTCAAATGGATTTCAAGGCATAAGACAAGACAAGGACACCCGAAACCCCTTTTAGAGTAAAACGCGTTCCGGGTTTTTCTAGAGGGCGTCTTTGGACCGAGAGTCGCATGAAACACAGTGTATAGTCAATAGTTTTCTAAAGCCGCATAATTTCTGTTTTCGTACAAAACTGCGGTACGACCCGCACGAAGTTCGGGTTTTCGCCATTACAAACACTGAACTCCCCGATAGTGTTTTCCAAACCCAATTTTCGTCCGAAATCGGTTTTAAACCGAATAGTAGCTCCAAATATCCTAAAAAGCGCATCTCAACCCATAATCCCTTGAAATGGATTTCAAGGCGTAAGACAAGGCAAGGACACCCGAAACCCCTTTTAGAGTAAAACGCGGTCTCGATTTTTCCAGGGAGTGTCTTTGGACCCAGAGTCGCAAGAAACACGGTGAATAGTCAATAGTTTTCTAAAGCCGCGTAGACTGTGTTTTCGTACAAAAGTACAGTACGTCCCACACGAAGTCTATTCAAAATCCAACATTTGCCCGAAATCCGTTTTAAGCCGAAAAGTAGCTCGAAAAAACTTAAATAGTGCATCTCAACCCAGAATCCCATCAATTGGGCTTCCAGGCGCGATACAGGACACGGACACCCGAAAACCCCTTTTAGAGTAGAACGCAATCCCCGATTTTTCTAGAGGGTGTCTTTGGCTCTGAGTCGCATGAAACACAGTGTACAGTCAACAATTTCCTAGAGCCGCAAAGATTGTGTTTTCGTACAAAACTACCTACGACCCGCACGAAGTTCGGGTTTTCGCCATTAGAAACACTGAACTCTCCGGAAGTGGTTTCCAAAGCCAAGATTCGTTCGGAACCCGTTTTAAACCGAAAAGCAGCTCAAAATATCCTAAAGAGCGCATCTCAACCCAGAAACCCAACAAATTGATTTGGAGGCGTAGGACAAGTAAAGGACACCCGAAACCCCTTTTAGAGTAAAACGCGTTCCGGGTTTTTCTAGAAGGTGTCTTTCCACTGAGAGTCGTAAGAAACACAGTGCATGGTCAAGAGCTTCCTAAAGCCGCAAAACTTGTGTTTTCGTACAAAACTACCGTAACACCCGCACAAAGTTCGGGTTTTTTCCATTAGAAACACTGAACTCCCCGAAAGTGGTTTGCAAACCCATGATTCGTCTGAAACCCGTTCTAAACCGAATAGTAGCTCGAAATAACCTAAAAAGAGCATCTCAACCCAGAATCCCTTCAAATGGATTTCAAGGCGTAAGACAAGACATGGACACCCGAAACCCCTTTTAGAGTAAAACGCGTTACGGGTTTTTCTAGAGGGCATCTTTGGACCGAGAGTCGCATTAAAAACACAGTGTATAGTCAATAGTTTTCTAAAGCCGCATAATTTCT
Source organism: Cinnamomum chago (assembly GCA_038049695.1). NCBI lineage: Eukaryota > Viridiplantae > Streptophyta > Magnoliopsida > Laurales > Lauraceae > Cinnamomum > Cinnamomum chago. Next base: position 50,800,346 of record CP142456.1, read on the forward strand.
GTTTTCGTACAAAACTACCGTACGACCCGCACGAAGTTCGGGTTTTCGCCATTACAAACACTGAACTCCCCGATAGTGTTTTCCAAACCCAATTTTCGTCCGAAATCGGTTTTAAACCGAATAGTAGCTCCAAATATCCTAAAAAGCGCATCTCAACCCATAATCCCTTGAAATGGATTTCGAGGCGTAAGACAAGGCAAGGACACCCGAAACCCCTTTTATAGTAAAACGCGGTCTCGATTTTTCCAGGGAGTGTCTTTGGACCCAGAGTCGGAAGAAACACGGTGAATAGTCAATAGTTTTCTAAAGCCGCGTAGACTGTGTTTTCTTACAAAAGTACAGTACGTCCCACACGAAGCTCGGGTTTTCGGCTATACAAACAGTGAACTCCAAGAAGTCTATTCAAAATCCAAGATTCGCCCGAAATCCGTTTTAAGCCGAAAAGTAGCTCGAAAAAACCTAAATAGTGCATCTCAACCCAGAATCCCATCAATTGGGCTTCCAGGCGCGATACAGGACACGGACACCCGAAAACCCCTTTTAGAGTAGAACGCAATCCCCGATTTTTCTAGAGGGTGTCTTTGGCTCTGAGTCGCATGGAACACAGTGTACAGTCAACAATTTCCTAGAGCCGCAAAGATTGTGTTTTCGTACAAAAATACCTACGACTCGCACGAAGTTCGGGTTTTCGCCATTAGAAACACTGAACTCTCCGGAAGTGGCTTCCAAACCCAAGTTTCGTCCGGAACCCGTTTTAAACCGAAAAGCAGCTCAAAATATCCTAAAGAGCGCATCTCAACCCAGAAACCCAACAAAATTGATTTGGAGGCGTAGGACAAGTCAAGGACACCCGAAACCCCTTTTAGAGCAAATCGCGTTCCGGGTTTTTCTAGAAGGTGTCTTTCAACTGAGAGTCGCAAGAAACACAGTGCATGGTCAAGAGCTTCCTAAAGCCGCAAAACTTGTGTTTTCGTACAAAAATACCGTACGACCCGCACGAAGTTCTCGTTTTCGCCTTTACAGACACAAACTCCCCGGAAGTGTTTTCCAAACCCAAGTTTCGTCCGGAACCCGTTTTAAACCGAAAAGTAGCTCCAAATATCCTAAAGAGCGCATCTCAACCAAGAAACCCAACAAAATGATTTGGAGGCGTAGGACAAGTCAAGGACACCCGAAACCCCTTTTAGAGTAAAACGCGTTCTGGGTTTTTCTAGAAGGTGTCTTTCAACTGAGAGTCGCAAGAAACACAGTGCATAGTCAATAGATTCCTAAAGCCGCAAATTTCGTGTTTTCGTTCAAAACTACCGTACGACTCGCACGAAGTTCGGGTTTTCGCCTTTACAAACACAGAACTCCCCGAAAGTGTTTTCGAAACCCAAGGTTCGTCCGAAATCCGTTTTAAACCAAGTAGTAACTCCAAATATCCTAAAGGGCGCATGTCAACCCAGAAACCCAACAAACTCATTTCGAGGCGCATAGGTTGTGTTTTCGTACAAAACTACCGTACGACCCGCACGAAGTTCGGGTTTTCGCCTCTACAAACACAGAACTCCCCGAAAGTGTTTTCAAAACCCAAGTTTCGTCCGAAATCCGTTTAAACCGAGTAGTAGCTCCAAATATCCTAAAGGGCGCATCTCACCCCAGATACCCAACAAACGGATTTCGAGGCGCATAGGTTGTGTTTTCGTACAAAACTACCGTACGACCCGCACGAAGTTCGAGTTTTTGCCATTAGAAACACTGAACTCCCCGAAAGTGGTTTCCAAACCCATGATTCGTCTGAAACCCGTTCTAAACCGAATAGTAGCTCGAAATAACCTAAAACGAGCATCTCAACCCAGAATCCCTTCAAATGGATTTCAAGGCATAAGACAAGACAAGGACACCCGAAACCCCTTTTAGAGTAAAACGCGTTCCGGGTTTTTCTAGAGGGCGTCTTTGGACCGAGAGTCGCATGAAACACAGTGTATAGTCAATAGTTTTCTAAAGCCGCATAATTTCTGTTTTCGTACAAAACTGCGGTACGACCCGCACGAAGTTCGGGTTTTCGCCATTACAAACACTGAACTCCCCGATAGTGTTTTCCAAACCCAATTTTCGTCCGAAATCGGTTTTAAACCGAATAGTAGCTCCAAATATCCTAAAAAGCGCATCTCAACCCATAATCCCTTGAAATGGATTTCAAGGCGTAAGACAAGGCAAGGACACCCGAAACCCCTTTTAGAGTAAAACGCGGTCTCGATTTTTCCAGGGAGTGTCTTTGGACCCAGAGTCGCAAGAAACACGGTGAATAGTCAATAGTTTTCTAAAGCCGCGTAGACTGTGTTTTCGTACAAAAGTACAGTACGTCCCACACGAAGTCTATTCAAAATCCAACATTTGCCCGAAATCCGTTTTAAGCCGAAAAGTAGCTCGAAAAAACTTAAATAGTGCATCTCAACCCAGAATCCCATCAATTGGGCTTCCAGGCGCGATACAGGACACGGACACCCGAAAACCCCTTTTAGAGTAGAACGCAATCCCCGATTTTTCTTGAGGGTGTCTTTGGCTCTGAGTCGCATGAAACACAGTGTACAGTCAACAATTTCCTAGAGCCGCAAAGATTGTGTTTTCGTACAAAACTACCTACGACCCGCACGAAGTTCGGGTTTTCGCCATTAGAAACACTGAACTCTCCGGAAGTGGTTTCCAAAGCCAAGATTCGTTCGGAACCCGTTTTAAACCGAAAAGCAGCTCAAAATATCCTAAAGAGCGCATCTCAACCCAGAAACCCAACAAATTGATTTGGAGGCGTAGGACAAGTAAAGGACACCCGAAACCCCTTTTAGAGTAAAACGCGTTCCGGGTTTTTCTAGAAGGTGTCTTTCCACTGAGAGTCGTAAGAAACACAGTGCATGGTCAAGAGCTTCCTAAAGCCGCAAAACTTGTGTTTTCGTACAAAACTACCGTACGACCCGCACAAAGTTCGGGTTTTTTCCATTAGAAACACTGAACTCCCCGAAAGTGGTTTGCAAACCCATGATTCGTCTGAAACCCGTTCTAAACCGAATAGTAGCTCGAAATAACCTAAAAAGAGCATCTCAACCCAGAATCCCTTCAAATGGATTTCAAGGCGTAAGACAAGACATGGACACCCGAAACCCCTTTTAGAGTAAAACGCGTTACGGGTTTTTCTAGAGGGCATCTTTGGACCGAGAGTCGCATTAAAAACACAGTGTATAGTCAATAGTTTTCTAAAGCCGCATAATTTCTGTTTTCGTACAAAACTACCGTACGACCCGCACGAAGTTCGGGTTTTCGCCATTACAAACACTGAACTCCCCGATAGTGTTTTCCAAACCCAATTTTCGTCCGAAATCGGTTTTAAACCGAATAGTAGCTCCAAATATCCTAAAAAGCGCATCTCAACCCATAATCCCTTGAAATGGATTTCCAGGCGTAAGACAAGGCAAGGACACCCGAAACCCCTTTTAGAGTAAAACGCGGTCTCGATTTTTCCAGGGAGTGTCTTTGGACCCAGAGTCGGAAGAAACACGGTGAATAGTCAATAGTTTTCTAAAGCCGCGTAGACTGTGTTTTCTTACAAAAGTACAGTACGTCCCACACGAAGCTCGGGTTTTCGGCTATACAAACAGTGAACTCCAAGAAGTCTATTCAAAATCCAAGATTCGCCCGAAATCCGTTTTAAGCCGAAAAGTAGCTCGAAAAAACCTAAATAGTGCATCTCAACCCAGAATCCCATCAATTGGGCTTCCAGGCGCGATACAGGACACGGACACCCGAAAACCCCTTTTAGAGTAGAACGCAATCCCCGATTTTTCTAGAGGGTGTCTTTGGCTCTGAGTCGCATGGAACACAGTGTACAGTCAACAATTTCCTAGAGCCGCAAAGATTGTGTTTTCGTACAAAAATACCTACGACTCGCACGAAGTTCGGGTTTTCGCCATTAGAAACACTGAACTCTCCGGAAGTGGCTTCCAAACCCAAGTTTCGTCTGGAACCCGTTTTAAACCGAAAAGCAGCTCAAAATATCCTAAAGAGCGCATCTCAACCCAGAAACCCAACAAAATTGATTTGGAGGCGTAGGACAAGTCAAGGACACCCGAAACCCCTTTTAGAGCAAATCGCGTTCCGGGTTTTTCTAGAAGGTGTCTTTCAACTGAGAGTCGCAAGAAACACAGTGCATGGTCAAGAGCTTCCTAAAGCCGCAAAACTTGTGTTTTCGTACAAAAATACCGTACGACCCGCACGAAGTTCTCGTTTTCGCCTTTACAGACACAAACTCCCCGGAAGTGTTTTCCAAACCCAAGTTTCGTCCGGAACCCGTTTTAAACCGAAAAGTAGCTCCAAATATCCTAAAGAGCGCATCTCAACCAAGAAACCCAACAAAATGATTTGGAGGCGTAGGACAAGTCAAGGACACCCGAAACCCCTTTTAGAGTAAAACGCGTTCTGGGTTTTTCTAGAAGGTGTCTTTCAACTGAGAGTCGCAAGAAACACAGTGCATAGTCAATAGATTCCTAAAGCCGCAAATTTCGTGTTTTCGTTCAAAACTACCGTACGACTCGCACGAAGTTCGGGTTTTCGCCTTTACAAACACAGAACTCCCCGAAAGTGTTTTCGAAACCCAAGGTTCGTCCGAAATCCGTTTTAAACCAAGTAGTAACTCCAAATATCCTAAAGGGCGCATGTCAACCCAGAAACCCAACAAACTCATTTCGAGGCGCATAGGTTGTGTTTTCGTACAAAACTACCGTACGACCCGCACGAAGTTCGGGTTTTCGCCTCTACAAACACAGAACTCCCCGAAAGTGTTTTCAAAACCCAAGTTTCGTCCGAAATCCGTTTAAACCGAGTAGTAGCTCCAAATATCCTAAAGGGCGCATCTCACCCCAGATACCCAACAAACGGATTTCGAGGCGCATAGGTTGTGTTTTCGTACAAAACTACCGTACGACCCGCACGAAGTTCGGGTTTTTGCCATTAGAAACACTGAACTCCCCGAAAGTGGTTTCCAAACCCATGATTCGTCTGAAACCCGTTCTAAACCGAATAGTAGCTCGAAATAACCTAAAACGAGCATCTCAACCCAGAATCCCTTCAAATGGATTTCAAGGCGTAAGACAAGACAAGGACACCCGAAACCCCTTTTAGAGTAAAACGCGTTCCGGGTTTTTCTAGAGGGCGTCTTTGGACCGAGAGTCGCATGAAACACAGTGTATAGTCAATAGTTTTCTAAAGCCGCATAATTTCTGTTTTCGTACAAAACTGCGGTACGACCCGCACGAAGTTCGGGTTTTCGCCATTACAAACACTGAACTCCCCGATAGTGTTTTCCAAACCCAATTTTCGTCCGAAATCGGTTTTAAACCGAATAGTAGCTCCAAATATCCTAAAAAGCGCATCTCAACCCATAATCCCTTGAAATGGGTTTCGAGGCGTAAGACAAGGCAAGGACACCCGAAACCCCTTTTAGAGTAAAACGCGGTCTCGATTTTTCCAGGGAGTGTCTTTGGACCCAGAGTCGCAAGAAACACGGTGAATAGTCAATAGTTTTCTAAAGCCGCGTAGACTGTGTTTTCGTACAAAAGTACAGTACGTCCCACACGAAGTCTATTCAAAATCCAACATTTGCCCGAAATCCGTTTTAAGTCGAAAAGTAGCTCGAAAAAACTTAAATAGTGCATCTCAACCCAGAATCCCATCAATTGGGCTTCCAGGCGCGATACAGGACACGGACACCCGAAAACCCCTTTTAGAGTAGAACGCAATCCCCGATTTTTCTAGAGGGTGTCTTTGGCTCTGAGTCGCATGAAACACAGTGTACAGTCAACAATTTCCTAGAGCCGCAAAGATTGTGTTTTCGTACAAAACTACCTACGACCCGCACGAAGTTCGGGTTTTCGCCATTAGAAACACTGAACTCTCCGGAAGTGGTTTCCAAAGCCAAGATTCGTTCGGAACCCGTTTTAAACCGAAAAGCAGCTCAAAATATCCTAAAGAGCGCATCTCAACCCAGAAACCCAACAAATTGATTTGGAGGCGTAGGACAAGTAAAGGACACCCGAAACCCCTTTTAGAGTAAAACGCGTTCCGGGTTTTTCTAGAAGGTGTCTTTCCACTGAGAGTCGTAAGAAACACAGTGCATGGTCAAGAGCTTCCTAAAGCCGCAAAACTTGTGTTTTCGTACAAAACTACCGTACGACCCGCACAAAGTTCGGGTTTTTTCCATTAGAAACACTGAACTCCCCGAAAGTGGTTTGCAAACCCATGATTCGTCTGAAACCCGTTCTAAACCGAATAGTAGCTCGAAATAACCTAAAAAGAGCATCTCAACCCAGAATCCCTTCAAATGGATTTCAAGGCGTAAGACAAGACATGGACACCCGAAACCCCTTTTAGAGTAAAACGCGTTACGGGTTTTTCTAGAGGGCATCTTTGGACCGAGAGTCGCATTAAAAACACAGTGTATAGTCAATAGTTTTCTAAAGCCGCATAATTTCTGTTTTCGTACAAAACTACCGTACGACCCGCACGAAGTTCGGGTTTTCGCCATTACAAACACTGAACTCCCCGATAGTGTTTTCCAAACCCAATTTTCGTCCGAAATCGGTTTTAAACCGAATAGTAGCTCCAAATATCCTAAAAAGCGCATCTCAACCCATAATCCCTTGAAATGGATTTCGAGGCGTAAGACAAGGCAAGGACACCCGAAACCCCTTTTAGAGTAAAACGCGGTCTCGATTTTTCCAGGGAGTGTCTTTGGACCCAGAGTCGGAAGAAACACGGTGAATAGTCAATAGTTTTCTAAAGCCGCGTAGACTGTGTTTTCTTACAAAAGTACAGTACGTCCCACACGAAGCTCGGGTTTTCGGCTATACAAACAGTGAACTCCAAGAAGTCTATTCAAAATCCAAGATTCGCCCGAAATCCGTTTTAAGCCGAAAAGTAGCTCGAAAAAACCTAAATAGTGCATCTCAACCCAGAATCCCATCAATTGGGCTTCCAGGCGCGATACAGGACACGGACACCCGAAAACCCCTTTTAGAGTAGAACGCAATCCCCGATTTTTCTAGAGGGTGTCTTTGGCTCTGAGTCGCATGGAACACAGTGTACAGTCAACAATTTCCGAGAGCCGCAAAGATTGTGTTTTCGTACAAAAATACCTACGACTCGCACGAAGTTCGGGTTTTCGCCATTAGAAACACTGAACTCTCCGGAAGTGGCTTCCAAACCCAAGTTTCGTCCGGAACCCGTTTTAAACCGAAAAGCAGCTCAAAATATCCTAAAGAGCGCATCTCAACCCAGAAACCCAACAAAATTGATTTGGAGGCGTAGGACAAGTCAAGGACACCCGAAACCCCTTTTAGAGCAAATCGCGTTCCGGGTTTTTCTAGAAGGTGTCTTTCAACTGAGAGTCGCAAGAAACACAGTGCATGGTCAAGAGCTTCCTAAAGCCGCAAAACTTGTGTTTTCGTACAAAAATACCGTACGACCCGCACGAAGTTCTCGTTTTCGCCTTTACAGACACAAACTCCCCGGAAGTGTTTTCCAAACCCAAGTTTCGTCCGGAACCCGTTTTAAACCGAAAAGTAGCTCCAAATATCCTAAAGAGCGCATCTCAACCAAGAAACCCAACAAAATGATTTGGAGGCGTAGGACAAGTCAAGGACACCCGAAACCCCTTTTAGAGTAAAACGCGTTCTGGGTTTTTCTAGAAGGTGTCTTTCAACTGAGAGTCGCAAGAAACACAGTGCATAGTCAATAGATTCCTAAAGCCGCAAATTTCGTGTTTTCGTTCAAAACTACCGTACGACTCGCACGAAGTTCGGGTTTTCGCCTTTACAAACACAGAACTCCCCGAAAGTGTTTTCGAAACCCAAGGTTCGTCCGAAATCCGTTTTAAACCAAGTAGTAACTCCAAATATCCTAAAGGGCGCATGTCAACCCAGAAACCCAACAAACTCATTTCGAGGCGCATAGGTTGTGTTTTCGTACAAAACTACCGTACGACCCGCACGAAGTTCGGGTTTTCGCCTCTACAAACACAGAACTCCCCGAAAGTGTTTTCAAAACCCAAGTTTCGTCCGAAATCCGTTTAAACCGAGTAGTAGCTCCAAATATCCTAAAGGGCGCATCTCACCCCAGATACCCAACAAACGGATTTCGAGGCGCATAGGTTGTGTTTTCGTACAAAACTACCGTACAACCCGCACGAAGTTCGGGTTTTTGCCATTAGAAACACTGAACTCCCCGAAAGTGGTTTCCAAACCCATGATTCGTCTGAAACCCGTTCTAAACCGAATAGTAGCTCGAAATAACCTAAAACGAGCATCTCAACCCAGAATCCCTTCAAATGGATTTCAAGGCGTAAGACAAGACAAGGACATCCGAAACCCCTTTTAGAGTAAAACGCGTTCCGGGTTTTTCTAGAGGGCGTCTTTGGACCGAGAGTCGCATGAAACACAGTGTATAGTCAATAGTTTTCTAAAGCCGCATAATTTCTGTTTTCGTACAAAACTGCGGTACGACCCGCACGAAGTTCGGGTTTTCGCCATTACAAACACTGAACTCCCCGATAGTGTTTTCCAAACCCAATTTTCGTCCGAAATCGGTTTTAAACCGAATAGTAGCTCCAAATATCCTAAAAAGCGCATCTCAACCCATAATCCCTTGAAATGGATTTCGAGGCGTAAGACAAGGCAAGGACACCCGAAACCCCTTTTAGAGTAAAACGCGGTCTCGATTTTTCCAGGGAGTGTCTTTGGACCCAGAGTCGCAAGAAACACGGTGAATAGTCAATAGTTTTCTAAAGCCGCGTAGACTGTGTTTTCGTACAAAAGTACAGTACGTCCCACACGAAGTCTATTCAAAATCCAAGATTCGCCCGAAATCCGTTTTAAGCCGAAAAGTAGCTCGAAAAAACTTAAATAGTGCATCTCAACCCAGAATCCCATCAATTGGGCTTCCAGGCGCGATACAGGACACGGACACCCGAAAACCCCTTTTAGAGTAGAACGCAATCCCCGATTTTTCTAGAGGGTGTCTTTGGCTCTGAGTCGCATGAAACACAGTGTACAGTCAACAATTTCCTAGAGCCGCAAAGATTGTGTTTTCGTACAAAACTACCTACGACCCGCACGAAGTTCGGGTTTTCGCCATTAGAAACACTGAACTCTCCGGAAGTGGTTTCCAAAGCCAAGATTCGTTCGGAACCCGTTTTAAACCGAAAAGCAGCTCAAAATATCCTAAAGAGCGCATCTCAACCTAGAAACCCAACAAATTGATTTGGAGGCGTAGGACAAGTAAAGGACACCCGAAACCTCTTTTAGAGTAAAACGCGTTCCGGGTTTTTCTAGAAGGTGTCTTTCCACTGAGAGTCGTAAGAAACACAGTGCATGGTCAAGAGCTTCCTAAAGCCGCAAAACTTGTGTTTTCGTACAAAACTACCGTACGACCCGCACAAAGTTCGGGTTTTTTCCATTAGAAACACTGAACTCCCCGAAAGTGGTTTCCAAACCCATGATTCGTCTGAAACCCGTTCTAAACCGAATAGTAGCTCGAAATAACCTAAAAAGAGCATCTCAACCCAGAATCCCTTCAAATGGATTTCAAGGCGTAAGACAAGACATGGACACCCGAAACCCCTTTTAGAGTAAAACGCGTTACGGGTTTTTCTAGAGGGCATCTTTGGACCGAGAGTCGCATTAAAAACACAGTGTATAGTCAATAGTTTTCTAAAGCCGCATAATTTCTGTTTTCGTTCAAAACTACCGTACGACCCGCACGAAGTTCGGGTTTTCGCCATTACAAACACTGAACTCCCCGATAGTGTTTTCCAAACCCAATTTTCGTCCGAAATCGGTTTTAAACCGAATAGTAGCTCCAAATATCCTAAAAAGCGCATCTCAACCCATAATCCCTTGAAATGGATTTCGAGGCGTAAGACAAGGCAAGGACACCCGAAACCCCTTTTAGAGTAAAACGCGGTCTCGATTTTTCCAGGGAGTGTCTTTGGACCCAGAGTCGGAAGAAACACGGTGAATAGTCAATAGTTTTCTAAAGCCGCGTAGACTGTGTTTTCTTACAAAAGTACAGTACGTCCCACACGAAGCTCGGGTTTTCGGCTATACAAACAGTGAACTCCAAGAAGTCTATTCAAAATCCAAGATTCGCCCGAAATCCGTTTTAAGCCGAAAAGTAGCTCGAAAAAACCTAAATAGTGCATCTCAACCCAGAATCCCATCAATTGGGCTTCCAGGCGCGATACAGGACACGGACACCCGAAAACCCCTTTTAGAGTAGAACGCAATCCCCGATTTTTCTAGAGGGTGTCTTTGGCTCTGAGTCGCATGGAACACAGTGTACAGTCAACAATTTCCGAGAGCCGCAAAGATTGTGTTTTCGTACAAAAATACCTACGACTCGCACGAAGTTCGGGTTTTCGCCATTAGAAACACTGAACTCTCCGGAAGTGGCTTCCAAACCCAAGTTTCGTCCGGAACCCGTTTTAAACCGAAAAGCAGCTCAAAATATCCTAAAGAGCGCATCTCAACCCAGAAACCCAACAAAATTGATTTGGAGGCGTAGGACAAGTCAAGGACACCCGAAACCCCTTTTAGAGCAAATCGCGTTCCGGGTTTTTCTAGAAGGTGTCTTTCAACTGAGAGTCGCAAGAAACACAGTGCATGGTCAAGAGCTTCCTAAAGCCGCAAAACTTGTGTTTTCGTACAAAAATACCGTACGACCCGCACGAAGTTCTCGTTTTCGCCTTTACAGACACAAACTCCCCGGAAGTGTTTTCCAAACCCAAGTTTCGTCCGGAACCCGTTTTAAACCGAAAAGTAGCTCCAAATATCCTAAAGAGCGCATCTCAACCAAGAAACCCAACAAAATGATTTGGAGGCGTAGGACAAGTCAAGGACACCCGAAACCCCTTTTAGAGTAAAACGCGTTCTGGGTTTTTCTAGAAGGTGTCTTTCAACTGAGAGTCGCAAGAAACACAGTGCATAGTCAATAGATTCCTAAAGCCGCAAATTTCGTGTTTTCGTTCAAAACTACCGTACGACTCGCACGAAGTTCGGGTTTTCGCCTTTACAAACACAGAACTCCCCGAAAGTGTTTTCGAAACCCAAGGTTCGTCCGAAATCCGTTTTAAACCAAGTAGTAACTCCAAATATCCTAAAGGGCGCATGTCAACCCAGAAACCCAACAAACTGATTTCGAGGCGCATAGGTTGTGTTTTCGTACAAAACTACCGTACGACCCGCACGAAGTTCGGGTTTTCGCCTCTACAAACACAGAACTCCCCGAAAGTGTTTTCAAAACCCAAGTTTCGTCCGAAATCCGTTTAAACCGAGTAGTAGCTCCAAATATCCTAAAGGGCGCATCTCACCCCAGATACCCAACAAACGGATTTCGAGGCGCATAGGTTGTGTTTTCGTACAAAACTACCGTACGACCCGCACGAAGTTCGAGTTTTTGCCATTAGAAACACTGAACTCCCCGAAAGTGGTTTCCAAACCCATGATTCGTCTGAAACCCGTTCTAAACCGAATAGTAGCTCGAAATAACCTAAAACGAGCATCTCAACCCAGAATCCCTTCAAATGGATTTCAAGGCGTAAGACAAGACAAGGACATCCGAAACCCCTTTTAGAGTAAAACGCGTTCCGGGTTTTTCTAGAGGGCGTCTTTGGACCGAGAGTCGCATGAAACACAGTGTATAGTCAGTAGTTTTCTAAAGCCGCATAATTTCTGTTTTCGTACAAAACTGCGGTACGACCCGCACGAAGTTCGGGTTTTCGCCATTACAAACACTGAACTCCCCGATAGTGTTTTCCAAACCCAATTTTCGTCCGAAATCGGTTTTAAACCGAATAGTAGCTCCAAATATCCTAAAAAGCGCATCTCAACCCATAATCCCTTGAAATGGATTTCGAGGCGTAAGACAAGGCAAGGACACCCGAAACCCCTTTTAGAGTAAAACGCGGTCTCGATTTTTCCAGGGAGTGTCTTTGGACCCAGAGTCGCAAGAAACACGGTGAATAGTCAATAGTTTTCTAAAGCCGCGTAGACTGTGTTTTCGTACAAAAGTACAGTACGTCCCACACGAAGTCTATTCAAAATCCAAGATTCGCCCGAAATCCGTTTTAAGCCGAAAAGTAGCTCGAAAAAACTTAAATAGTGCATCTCAACCCAGAATCCCATCAATTGGGCTTCCAGGCGCGATACAGGACACGGACACCCGAAAACCCCTTTTAGAGTAGAACGCAATCCCCGATTTTTCTAGAGGGTGTCTTTGGCTCTGAGTCGCATGAAACACAGTGTACAGTCAACAATTTCCTAGAGCCGCAAAGATTGTGTTTTCGTACAAAACTACCTACGACCCGCACGAAGTTCGGGTTTTCGCCATTAGAAACACTGAACTCTCCGGAAGTGGTTTCCAAAGCCAAGATTCGTTCGGAACCCGTTTTAAACCGAAAAGCAGCTCAAAATATCCTAAAGAGCGCATCTCAACCTAGAAACCCAACAAATTGATTTGGAGGCGTAGGACAAGTAAAGGACACCCGAAACCTCTTTTAGAGTAAAACGCGTTCCGGGTTTTTCTAGAAGGTGTCTTTCCACTGAGAGTCGTAAGAAACACAGTGCATGGTCAAGAGCTTCCTAAAGCCGCAAAACTTGTGTTTTCGTACAAAACTACCGTACGACCCGCACAAAGTTCGGGTTTTTTCCATTAGAAACACTGAACTCCCCGAAAGTGGTTTCCAAACCCATGATTCGTCTGAAACCCGTTCTAAACCGAATAGTAGCTCGAAATAACCTAAAAAGAGCATCTCAACCCAGAATCCCTTCAAATGGATTTCAAGGCGTAAGACAAGACATGGACACCCGAAACCCCTTTTAGAGTAAAACGCGTTACGGGTTTTTCTAGAGGGCATCTTTGGACCGAGAGTCGCATTAAAAACACAGTGTATAGTCAATAGTTTTCTAAAGCCGCATAATTTCTGTTTTCGTTCAAAACTACCGTACGACCCGCACGAAGTTCGGGTTTTCGCCATTACAAACACTGAACTCCCCGATAGTGTTTTCCAAACCCAATTTTCGTCCGAAATCGGTTTTAAACCGAATAGTAGCTCCAAATATCCTAAAAAGCGCATCTCAACCCATAATCCCTTGAAATGGATTTCGAGGCGTAAGACAAGGCAAGGACACCCGAAACCCCTTTTAGAGTAAAACGCGGTCTCGATTTTTCCAGGGAGTGTCTTTGGACCCAGAGTCGGAAGAAACACGGTGAATAGTCAATAGTTTTCTAAAGCCGCGTAGACTGTGTTTTCTTACAAAAGTACAGTTCGTCCCACACGAAGCTCGGGTTTTCGGCTATACAAACAGTGAACTCCAAGAAGTCTATTCAAAATCCAAGATTCGCCCGAAATCCGTTTTAAGCCGAAAAGTAGCTCGAAAAAACCTAAATAGTGCATCTCAACCCAGAATCCCATCAATTGGGCTTCCAGGCGCGATACAGGACACGGACACCCGAAAACCCCTTTTAGAGTAGAACGCAATCCCCGATTTTTCTAGAGGGTGTCTTTGGCTCTGAGTCGCATGGAACACAGTGTACAGTCAACAATTTCCGAGAGCCGCAAAGATTGTGTTTTCGTACAAAAATACCTACGACTCGCACGAAGTTCGGGTTTTCGCCATTAGAAACACTGAACTCTCCGGAAGTGGCTTCCAAACCCAAGTTTCGTCCGGAACCCGTTTTAAACCGAAAAGCAGCTCAAAATATCCTAAAGAGCGCATCTCAACCCAGAAACCCAACAAAATTGATTTGGAGGCGTAGGACAAGTCAAGGACACCCGAAACCCCTTTTAGAGCAAATCGCGTTCCGGGTTTTTCTAGAAGGTGTCTTTCAACTGAGAGTCGCAAGAAACACAGTGCATGGTCAAGAGCTTCCTAAAGCCGCAAAACTTGTGTTTTCGTACAAAAATACCGTACGACCCGCACGAAGTTCTCGTTTTCGCCTTTACAGACACAAACTCCCCGGAAGTGTTTTCCAAACCCAAGTTTCGTCCGGAACCCGTTTTAAACCGAAAAGTAGCTCCAAATATCCTAAAGAGCGCATCTCAACCAAGAAACCCAACAAAATGATTTGGAGGCGTAGGACAAGTCAAGGACACCCGAAACCCCTTTTAGAGTAAAACGCGTTCTGGGTTTTTCTAGAAGGTGTCTTTCAACTGAGAGTCGCAAGAAACACAGTGCATAGTCAATAGATTCCTAAAGCCGCAAATTTCGTGTTTTCGTTCAAAACTACCGTACGACTCGCACGAAGTTCGGGTTTTCGCCTTTACAAACACAGAACTCCCCGAAAGTGTTTTCGAAACCCAAGGTTCGTCCGAAATCCGTTTTAAACCAAGTAGTAACTCCAAATATCCTAAAGGGCGCATGTCAACCCAGAAACCCAACAAACTCATTTCGAGGCGCATAGGTTGTGTTTTCGTACAAAACTACCGTACGACCCGCACGAAGTTCGGGTTTTCGCCTCTACAAACACAGAACTCCCCGAAAGTGTTTTCAAAACCCAAGTTTCGTCCGAAATCCGTTTAAACCGAGTAGTAGCTCCAAATATCCTAAAGGGCGCATCTCACCCCAGATACCCAACAAACGGATTTCGAGGCGCATAGGTTGTGTTTTCGTACAAAACTACCGTACAACCCGCACGAAGTTCGGGTTTTTGCCATTAGAAACACTGAACTCCCCGAAAGTGGTTTCCAAACCCATGATTCGTCTGAAACCCGTTCTAAACCGAATAGTAGCTCGAAATAACCTAAAACGAGCATCTCAACCCAGAATCCCTTCAAATGGATTTCAAGGCGTAAGACAAGACAAGGACATCCGAAACCCCTTTTAGAGTAAAACGCGTTCCGGGTTTTTCTAGAGGGCGTCTTTGGACCGAGAGTCGCATGAAACACAGTGTATAGTCAATAGTTTTCTAAAGCCGCATAATTTCTGTTTTCGTACAAAACTGCGGTACGACCCGCACGAAGTTCGGGTTTTCGCCATTACAAACACTGAACTCCCCGATAGTGTTTTCCAAACCCAATTTTCGTCCGAAATCGGTTTTAAACCGAATAGTAGCTCCAAATATCCTAAAAAGCGCATCTCAACCCATAATCCCTTGAAATGGATTTCGAGGCGTAAGACAAGGCAAGGACACCCGAAACCCCTTTTAGAGTAAAACGCGGTCTCGATTTTTCCAGGGAGTGTCTTTGGACCCAGAGTCGCAAGAAACACGGTGAATAGTCAATAGTTTTCTAAAGCCGCGTAGACTGTGTTTTCGTACAAAAGTACAGTACGTCCCACACGAAGTCTATTCAAAATCCAAGATTCGCCCGAAATCCGTTTTAAGCCGAAAAGTAGCTCGAAAAAACTTAAATAGTGCATCTCAACCCAGAATCCCATCAATTGGGCTTCCAGGCGCGATACAGGACACGGACACCCGAAAACCCCTTTTAGAGTAGAACGCAATCCCCGATTTTTCTAGAGGGTGTCTTTGGCTCTGAGTCGCATGAAACACAGTGTACAGTCAACAATTTCCTAGAGCCGCAAAGATTGTGTTTTCGTACAAAACTACCTACGACCCGCACGAAGTTCGGGTTTTCGCCATTAGAAACACTGAACTCTCCGGAAGTGGTTTCCAAAGCCAAGATTCGTTCGGAACCCGTTTTAAACCGAAAAGCAGCTCAAAATATCCTAAAGAGCGCATCTCAACCTAGAAACCCAACAAATTGATTTGGAGGCGTAGGACAAGTAAAGGACACCCGAAACCTCTTTTAGAGTAAAACGCGTTCCGGGTTTTTCTAGAAGGTGTCTTTCCACTGAGAGTCGTAAGAAACACAGTGCATGGTCAAGAGCTTCCTAAAGCCGCAAAACTTGTGTTTTCGTACAAAACTACCGTACGACCCGCACAAAGTTCGGGTTTTTTCCATTAGAAACACTGAACTCCCCGAAAGTGGTTTCCAAACCCATGATTCGTCTGAAACCCGTTCTAAACCGAATAGTAGCTCGAAATAACCTAAAAAGAGCATCTCAACCCAGAATCCCTTCAAATGGATTTCAAGGCGTAAGACAAGACATGGACACCCGAAACCCCTTTTAGAGTAAAACGCGTTACGGGTTTTTCTAGAGGGCATCTTTGGACCGAGAGTCGCATTAAAAACACAGTGTATAGTCAATAGTTTTCTAAAGCCGCATAATTTCTGTTTTCGTTCAAAACTACCGTACGACCCGCACGAAGTTCGGGTTTTCGCCATTACAAACACTGAACTCCCCGATAGTGTTTTCCAAACCCAATTTTCGTCCGAAATCGGTTTTAAACCGAATAGTAGCTCCAAATATCCTAAAAAGCGCATCTCAACCCATAATCCCTTGAAATGGATTTCGAGGCGTAAGACAAGGCAAGGACACCCGAAACCCCTTTTAGAGTAAAACGCGGTCTCGATTTTTCCAGGGAGTGTCTTTGGACCCAGAGTCGGAAGAAACACGGTGAATAGTCAATAGTTTTCTAAAGCCGCGTAGACTGTGTTTTCTTACAAAAGTACAGTTCGTCCCACACGAAGCTCGGGTTTTCGGCTATACAAACAGTGAACTCCAAGAAGTCTATTCAAAATCCAAGATTCGCCCGAAATCCGTTTTAAGCCGAAAAGTAGCTCGAAAAAACCTAAATAGTGCATCTCAACCCAGAATCCCATCAATTGGGCTTCCAGGCGCGATACAGGACACGGACACCCGAAAACCCCTTTTAGAGTAGAACGCAATCCCCGATTTTTCTAGAGGGTGTCTTTGGCTCTGAGTCGCATGGAACACAGTGTACAGTCAACAATTTCCGAGAGCCGCAAAGATTGTGTTTTCGTACAAAAATACCTACGACTCGCACGAAGTTCGGGTTTTCGCCATTAGAAACACTGAACTCTCCGGAAGTGGCTTCCAAACCCAAGTTTCGTCCGGAACCCGTTTTAAACCGAAAAGCAGCTCAAAATATCCTAAAGAGCGCATCTCAACCCAGAAACCCAACAAAATTGATTTGGAGGCGTAGGACAAGTCAAGGACACCCGAAACCCCTTTTAGAGCAAATCGCGTTCCGGGTTTTTCTAGAAGGTGTCTTTCAACTGAGAGTCGCAAGAAACACAGTGCATGGTCAAGAGCTTCCTAAAGCCGCAAAACTTGTGTTTTCGTACAAAAATACCGTACGACCCGCACGAAGTTCTCGTTTTCGCCTTTACAGACACAAACTCCCCGGAAGTGTTTTCCAAACCCAAGTTTCGTCCGGAACCCGTTTTAAACCGAAAAGTAGCTCCAAATATCCTAAAGAGCGCATCTCAACCAAGAAACCCAACAAAATGATTTGGAGGCGTAGGACAAGTCAAGGACACCCGAAACCCCTTTTAGAGTAAAACGCGTTCTGGGTTTTTCTAGAAGGTGTCTTTCAACTGAGAGTCGCAAGAAACACAGTGCATAGTCAATAGATTCCTAAAGCCGCAAATTTCGTGTTTTCGTTCAAAACTACCGTACGACTCGCACGAAGTTCGGGTTTTCGCCATTACAAACACAGAACTCCCCGAAAGTGTTTTCGAAACCCAAGGTTCGTCCGAAATCCGTTTTAAACCAAGTAGTAACTCCAAATATCCTAAAGGGCGCATGTCAACCCAGAAACCCAACAAACTCATTTCGAGGCGCATAGGTTGTGTTTTCGTACAAAACTACCGTACGACCCGCACGAAGTTCGGGTTTTCGCCTCTACAAACACAGAACTCCCCGAAAGTGTTTTCAAAACCCAAGTTTCGTCCGAAATCCGTTTAAACCGAGTAGTAGCTCCAAATATCCTAAAGGGCGCATCTCACCCCAGATACCCAACAAACGGATTTAGAGGCGCATAGGTTGTGTTTTCGTACAAAACTACCGTACGACCCGTACGAAGTTCGGGTTTTTGCCATTAGAAACACTGAACTCCCCGAAAGTGGTTTCCAAACCCATGATTCGTCTGAAACCCGTTCTAAACCGAATAGTAGCTCGAAATAACCTAAAACGAGCATCTCAACCCAGAATCCCTTCAAATGGATTTCAAGGCGTAAGACAAGACAAGGACACCCGAAACCCCTTTTAGAGTAAAACGCGATCCGGGTTTTTCTAGAGGGCGTCTTTGGACCGAGAGTCGCATGAAACACAGTGTATAGTCAATAGTTTTCTAAAGCCGCATAATTTCTGTTTTCGTACAAAACTGCGGTACTACCCGCACGAAGTTCGGGTTTTCGCCATTACAAACACTGAACTCCCCGATAGTGTTTTCCAAACCCAATTTTCGTCCGAAATCGGTTTTAAACCGAATAGTAGCTCCAAATATCCTAAAAAGCGCATCTCAACCCATAATCCCTTGAAATGGATTTCGAGGCGTAAGACAAGGCAAGGACACCCGAAACCCCTTTTAGAGTAAAACGCGGTCTCGATTTTTCCAGGGAGTGTCTTTGGACCCAGAGTCGCAAGAAACACGGTGAATAGTCAATAGTTTTCTAAAGCCGCGTAGACTGTGTTTTCGTACAAAAGTACAGTACGTCCCACACGAAGTCTATTCAAAATCCAAGATTCGCCCGAAATCCGTTTTAAGCCGAAAAGTAGCTCGAAAAAACTTAAATAGTGCATCTCAACCCAGAATCCCATCAATTGGGCTTCCAGGCGCGATACAGGACACGGACACCCGAAAACCCCTTTTAGAGAAGAACGCAATCCCCGATTTTTCTAGAGGGTGTCTTTGGCTCTGAGTCGCATGAAACACAGTGTACAGTCAACAATTTCCTAGAGCCGCAAAGATTGTGTTTTCGTACAAAACTACCTACGACCCGCACGAAGTTCGGGTTTTCGCCATTAGAAACACTGAACTCTCCGGAAGTGGTTTCCAAGGCCAAGATTCGTTCGGAACCCGTTTTAAACCGAAAAGCAGCTCAAAATATCCTAAAGAGCGCATCTCAACCTAGAAACCCAACAAATTGATTTGGAGGCGTAGGACAAGTAAAGGACACCCGAAACCCCTTTTAGAGTAAAACGCGTTCCGGGTTTTTCTAGAAGGTGTCTTTCCACTGAGAGTCGTAAGAAACACAGTGCATGGTCAAGAGCTTCCTAAAGCCGCAAAACTTGTGTTTTCGTACAAAACTACCGTACGACCCGCACAAAGTTCGTGTTTTTTCCATTAGAAACACTGAACTCCCCGAAAGTGGTTTCCAAACCCATGATTCGTCTGAAACCCGTTCTAAACCGAATAGTAGCTCGAAATAACCTAAAAAGACAATCTCAACCCAGAATCCCTTCAAATGGATTTCAAGGCGTAAGACAAGACATGGACACCCGAAACCCCTTTTAGAGTAAAACGCTTTACGGGTTTTTCTAGAGGGCATCTTTGGACCGAGAGTCGCATTAAAAACACAGTGTATAGTCAATAGTTTTCTAAAGCCGCATAATTTCTGTTTTTGTACAAAACTACCGTACGACCGGCACGAAGTTCGGGTTTTCGCCATTACAAACACTGAACTCCCCGATAGTGTTTTCCAAACCCAATTTTCGTCCGAAATCGGTTTTAAACCGAATAGTAGCTCCAAATATCCTAAAAAGCGCATCTCAACCCATAATCCCTTGAAATGGATTTCGAGGCGTAAGACAAGGCAAGGACACCCGAAACCCCTTTTAGAGTAAAACGCGGTCTCGATTTTTCCAGGGAGTGTCTTTGGACCCAGAGTCGGAAGAAACACGGTGAATAGTCAATAGATTTCTAAAGCCGCGTAGACTGTGTTTTCTTACAAAAGTACAGTACGTCCCACACGAAGCTCGGGTTTTCGGCTATACAAACAGTGAACTCCAAGAAGTCTATTCAAAATCCAAGATTCGCCCGAAATCCGTTTTAAGCCGAAAAGTAGCTCGAAAAAACCTAAATAGTGCATCTCAACCCAGAATCCCATCAATTGGGCTTCCAGGCGCGATACAGGACACGGACACCCGAAAACCCCTTTTAGAGTAGAACGCAATCCCCGATTTTTCTAGAGGGTGTCTTTGGCTCTGAGTCGCATGGAACACAGTGTACAGTAAACAATTTCCGAGAGCCGCAAAGATTGTGTTTTCGTACAAAAATACCTACGACTCGCACGAAGTTCGGGTTTTCGCCATTAGAAACACTGAACTCTCCGGAAGTGGCTTCCAAACCCAAGTTTCGTCCGGAACCCGTTTTAAACCGAAAAGCAGCTCAAAATATCCTAAAGAGCGCATCTCAACCCAGAAACCCAACAAAATTGATTTGGAGGCGTAGGACAAGTCAAGGACACCCGAAACCCCTTTTAGAGCAAATCGCGTTCCGGGTTTTTCTAGAAGGTGTCTTTCAACTGAGAGTCGCAAGAAACACAGTGCATTGTCAAGAGCTTCCTAAAGCCACAAAACTTGTGTTTTCGTACAAAAATACCGTACGACCCGCACGAAGTTCTCGTTTTCGCCTTTACAGACACAAACTCCCCGGAAGTGTTTTCCAAACCCAAGTTTCGTCCGGAACCCGTTTTAAACCGAAAAGTAGCTCCAAATATCCTAAAGAGCGCATCTCAACCAAGAAACCCAACAAAATGATTTGGAGGCGTAGGACAAGTCGAGGACACCCGAAACCCCTTTTAGAGTAAAACGCGTTCTGGGTTTTTCTAGAAGGTGTCTTTCAACTGAGAGTCGCAAGAAACACAGTGCATAGTCAATAGATTCCTAAAGCCGCAAATTTCGTGTTTTCGTTCAAAACTACCGTACGACTCGCACGAAGTTCGGGTTTTCGCCTTTACAAACACAGAACTCCCCGAAAGTGTTTTCGAAACCCAAGGTTCGTCCGAAATCCGTTTTAAACCAAGTAGTAACTCCAAATATCCTAAAGGGCGCATGTCAACCCAGAAACCCAACAAACTCATTTCGAGGCGCATAGGTTGTGTTTTCGTACAAAACTACCGTACGACCCGCACGAAGTTCGGGTTTTCGCCTCTACAAACACAGAACTCCCCGAAAGTGTTTTCAAAACCCAAGTTTCGTCCGAAATCCGTTTAAACCGAGTAGTAGCTCCAAATATCCTAAAGGGCGCATCTCACCCCAGATACCCAACAAACGGATTTCGAGGCGCATAGGTTGTGTTTTCGTACAAAACTACCGTACGACCCGCACGAAGTTCGGGTTTTTGCCATTAGAAACACTGAACTCCCCGAAAGTGGTTTCCAAACCCATGATTCGTGTGAAACCCGTTCTAAACCGAATAGTAGCTCGAAATAACCTAAAACGAGCATCTCAACCCAGAATCCCTTCAAATGAATTTCAAGGCGTAAGACAAGACAAGGACACCCGAAACCCCTTTTAGAGTAAAACGCGTTCCGGGTTTTTCTAGAGGGCGTCTTTGGACCGAGAGTCGCATGAAACACAGTGTATAGTCAATAGTTTTCTAAAGCCGCATAATTTCTGTTTTCGTACAAAACTGCGGTACGACCCGCACGAAGTTCGGGTTTTCGCCATTACAAACACTGAACTCCCCGATAGTGTTTTCCAAACCCAATTTTCGTCCGAAATCGGTTTTAAACCGAATAGTAGCTCCAAATATCCTAAAAAGCGCATCTCAACCCATAATCTCTTGAAATGGATTTCGAGGCGTAAGACAAGGCAAGGACACCCGAAACCCCTTTTAGAGTAAAACGCGGTCTCGATTTTTCCAGGGAGTGTCTTTGGACCCAGAGTCGCAAGAAACACGGTGAATAGTCAATAGTTTTCTAAAGCCGCGTAGACTGTGTTTTCGTACAAAAGTACAGTACGTCCCACACGAAGTCTATTCAAAATCCAAGATTCGCCCGAAATCCGTTTTAAGCCGAAAAGTAGCTCTAAAAAACTTAAATAGTGCATCTCAACCCAGAATCCCATCAATTGGGCTTCCAGGCGCGATACAGGACACGGACACCCGAAAACCCCTTTTAGAGTAGAACGCAATCCCCGATTTTTCTAGAGGGTGTCTTTGGCTCTGAGTCGCATGAAACACAGTGTACAGTCAACAATTTCCTAGAGCCGCAAAGATTGTGTTTTCGTACAAAACTACCTACGACCCGCACGAAGTTCGGGTTTTCGCCATTAGAAACACTGAACTCTCCGGAATTGGTTTCCAAGGCCAAGATTCGTTCGGAACCCGTTTTAAACCGAAAAGCAGCTCAAAATATCCTAAAGAGCGCATCTCAACCTAGAAACCAAACAAATTGATTTGGAGGCGTAGGACAAGTAAAGGACACCCGAAACCTCTTTTAGAGTAAAACGCGTTCCGGGTTTTTCTAGAAGGTGTCTTTCCACTGAGAGTCGAAAGAAAAACAGTGCATGGTCAAGAGCTTCCTAAAGCCGCAAAACTTGTGTTTTCGTACAAAACTACCGTACGACCCGCACAAAGTTCGGGTTTTTTCCATTAGAAACACTGAACTCCCCGAAAGTGATTTCCAAACCCATGATTCGTCTGAAACCCGTTCAAAACCGAATAGTAGCTCGAAATAACCTAAAAAGAGCATCTCAACCCAGAATCCCTTCAAATGGATTTCAAGGCGTAAGACAAGACTTGGACACCCGAAACCCCTTTTAGAGTAAAACGCGTTACGGGTTTTTCTAGAGGGCATCTTTGGACCGAGAGTCGCATTAAAAACACAGTGTATAGTCAATAGTCTTCTAAAGCCGCATAATTTCTGTTTTCTTACAAAACTACCGTACGACCCGCACGAAGTTTGGGTTTTCGCCATTACAAACACTGAACTCCCCGATAGTGTTTTCCAAACCCAATTTTCGTCCGAAATCGGTTTTAAACCGAATAGTAGCTCCAAATATCCTAAAAAGCGCATCTCAACCCAGAATCCCTTGAAATGGATTTCGAGGCGTAAGACAAGACAAGGACACCCGAAACCCCTTTTAGAGTAAAACGCGGTCTCGATTTTTCCAGGGAGTGTCTTTTGACCCAGAGTCCCAAGAAACAAGGTGAATAGTCAATATTTCCTAAAGCCGCGTAGATTGTGTTTTCGTACAAAAGTACAGTACGTCCCACGCGAAGCTCGGGTTTTCGGCTCTACAAACAGTGAACTCCAAGAAGTCTATTCAAAATCCAAGATTCGCCCGAAATCCGTTTTAAGCCGAAAAGTAGCTCGAAAAAACCTAAATAGTGCATCTCAACCCAGAATCCCATCAATTGGGCTTCGAGGCGCGATACAGGACACGGACACCCGAAAACCCCTTTTGGAGTAGAACGCAATCCCCGATTTTTCTAGAGGGTGTCTTTGGCTCTGAGTCGCATGGAACACAGTGTACAGTCAACAATTTCCGAGAGCCGCAAAGATTGTGTTTTCGTACAAAAATACCTACGACCCGCACGAAGTTCGGGTTTTCGCCATTAGAAACACTGAACTCTCCGGAAGTGGCTTCCAAACCCAAGTTTCGTCCGGAACCCGTTTTAAACCAAAAAGCAGCTCAAAATATCCTAAAGAGCGCATCTCAACCCAGAAACCCAACAAAATTGATTTGGAGGCGTAGGATAAGTCAAGGACACCCGAAACCCCTTTTAGAGTAAAACGCGTTCCGGGTTTTTCTAGAAGGTGTCTTTCAACTGAGAGTCGCAAGAAACACAGTGCATGGTCAAGAGCTTCCTAAAGCCGCAAAACTTGTGTTTTCGTACAAAAATACCGTACGACCCGCACGAAGTTCTCGTTTTCGCCTTTACAGACACAAACTCCCCGGAAGTGTTTTCCAAACCCAAGTTTCGTCCGGAACCCGTTTTAAACCGAAAAGTAGCTCCAAATATCCTAAAGAGCGCATCTCAACCAAGAAACCCAACCAATTGATTTGGAGGCGTAGGACAAGTCAAGGACACCCGAAACCCCTTTTAGAGTAAAACGCGTTCTGGGTATTTCTAGAAGGTGTCTTTCAACTGAGAGTCGCAAGAAACACAGTGCATAGTCAATAGATTCCTAAAGCCGCAAATTTCGTGTTTTCGTTCAAAACTACCGTACGACTCGCACGAAGTTCGGGTTATCGCCTTTACAAACACAGAACTCCCCGAAAGTGTTTTCGAAACCCAAGGTTCGTCCGAAATCCGTTTTAAACCAAGTAGTAACTCCAAATATCCTAAAGGGCGCATGTCAACCCAGAAACCCAACAAACTGATTTCGAGGCGCATAGGTTGTGTTTTCGTACAAAACTACCGTACGACCCGCACGAAGTTCGGGTTTTCGCCTCTACAAACACAGAACTCCCCGAAAGTGTTTTCAAAACCCAAGTTTCGTCCGAACTCCGTTTAAACCGAGTAGTAGCTCCAAATATCCTAAAGGGCGCATCTCACCCCAGATACCCAACAAACGGATTTCGAGGTGCATAGGTTGTGTTTTCGTACAAAACTACCGTACGACCCGCACGAAGTTCGGGTTTTGGCCATTAGAAACACTGAACTCCCCGAAAGTGGTTTCCAAACCCATGATTCGTCTGAAACCCGTTCTAAACCGAATAGTAGCTCGAAATAACCTAAAACGAGCATCTCAACCCAGAATCCCTTCAAATGGATTTCAAGGCGTAAGACAAGACATGGACACCCGAAACCCCTTTTAGAGTAAAACGCGTTCCGGGTTTTTCTAGAGGGCGTCTTTGGACCGAGAGTCGCATTAAACACAGTTTATAGTCAATAGTTTTCTAAAGCCGCATAATTTCTGTTTTCGTACAAAACTGCGGTACGACCCGCACGAAGTTCGGGTTTTCGCCATTACAAACACTGAACTCCCCGATAGTGTTTTCCAAACCCAATTTTCGTCGAAATCGGTTTTAAACCGAATAGTAGCTCCAAATATCCTAAAAAGCGCATCTCAACCCATAATCCCTTGAAATGGATTTCGAGGCGTAAGACAAGGCAAGGACACCCGAAACCCCTTTTAGAGTAAAACGCGTTCCGGGTTTTTCTAGAAGGTGTCTTTCCACTGAGAGTCGTATGAAACACAGTGCATGGTCAAGAGCTTCCTAAAGCCGCAAAACTTGTGTTTTCGTACAAAACTACCGTACGACCCGCACAAAGTTCGGGTTTTTTCCATTAGAAACACTGAACTCCCCGAAACTGGTTTCCAAACCCATGATTCGTCTGAAACCCGTTCTAAACCGAATAGTAGCTCGAAATAACCTAAAAAGAGCATCTCAACCCAGAATCCCTTCAAATGGATTTCAAGGCGTAAGACAAGACATGGACACCCGAAACCCCTTTTAGAGTAAAACGCGTTACGGGTTTTTCTAGAGGGCATCTTTGGACCGAGAGTCACATTAAAAACACAGTGTATAGTCAATAGTGTTCTAAAGCCGCATAATTTCTGTTTTCGTACAAAACTACCGTACGACCCGCACGAAGTTCGGGTTTTCGCCATTACAAACACTGAACTCCCCGATAGTGTTTTCCAAACCCAATTTTCGTCCGAAATCGGTTTTAAACCGAATAGTAGCTCCAAATATCCTAAAAAGCGCATCTCAACCCATAATCCCTTGAAATGGATTTCGAGGCGTAAGACAAGGCAAGGACACTCGGAACCCCTTTTAGAGTAAAACGCGGTCTCGATTTTTCCAGGGAGTGTCTTTGGACCCAGAGTCGGAAGAAACACGGTGAATAGTCAATAGTTTTCTAAAGCCGCGTAGACTGTGTTTTCGTACAAAAGTACAGTACGTCCCACACGAAGCTCGGGTTTTCGGCTCTACAAACAGTGAACTCCAAGAAGTCTATTCAAAATCCAAGATTCGCCCGAAATCCGTTTTAAGCCGAAAAGTAGCACGAAAAAACCTAAATAGTGCATCTCAACCCAGAATCCCATCAATTGGGCTTCGAGGCGCGATACAGGACACGGACACCCGAAAACCCCTTTTAGAGTAGAACGCAATCCCCGATTTTTCTTGAGGGTGTCTTTGGCTCTGAGTCGCATGGAACACAGTGTACAGTCAACAATTTCCGAGAGCCGCAAAGATTGTGTTTTCGTACAAAAATACCTACGACCCGCACGAAGTTCGGGTTTTCGCCATTAGAAACACTGAACTCTCCGGAAGTGGCTTCCAAACCCAAGTTTCGTCCGGAACCCGTTTTAAACCAAAAAGCAGCTCAAAATATCCTAAAGAGCGCATCTCAACCCAGAAACCCAACAAAATTGATTTGGAGGCGTAGGATAATCCAAGGACACCCGAAACCCCTTTTAGAGTAAAACGCGTTCCGGGTTTTTCTAGAAGGTGTCTTTCAACTGAGAGTCGCAAGAAACACAGTGCATGGTCAAGAGCTTCCTAAAGCCGCAAAACTTGTGTTTTCGTACAAAAATACCGTACGACCCGCACGAAGTTCTCGTTTTCGCCTTTACAGACACAAACTCCCCGGAAGTGTTTTCCAAACCCAAGTTTCGTCCGGAACCCGTTTTAAACCGAAAAGTAGCTCCAAATATCCTAAAGAGCGCATCTCAACCAAGAAACCCAACAAATTGATTTGGAGGCGTAGGACAAGTCAAGGACACGCGAAACCCCTTTTAGAGTAAAACTCGTTCTGGGTTTTTCTAGAAGGTGTCTTTCAACTGAGAGTCGCAAGAAACACAGTGCATAGTCAATAGTTTCCTAAAGCCGCAAATTTCGTGTTTTCGTTCAAAACTACCGTACGACGCGCACGAAGTTCGGGTTTTCGCCTTTACAAACACAGAACTCCCCGAAAGTGTTTTCGAAACCCAAGGTTCGTCCGAAATCCGTTTTAAACCGAGTAGTAACTCCAAATATCCTAAAGGGCGCATGTCAACCCAGAAACCCAACAAACTGATTTCGAGGCGCATAGGTTGTGTTTTCGTACAAAACTACCGTATGACCCGCACGAAGTTCTGGTTTTCGCCTCTACCAACACAGAACTCCCCGAAAGTGTTTTCAAAACCCAAGTTTCGTCCGAAATCCGTTTAAACCGAGTAGTAGCTCCAAATATCCTAAAGGGCGCATCTCACCCCAGATACCCAACAAACTGATTTCGAGGCGCATAGGTTGTGTTTTCGTACAAAACTACCGTACGACCCGCACGAAGTTCGGGTTTTTGCCATTAGAAACACTGAACTCCCCGAAAGTGGTTTCCAAACCCATGATTCGTCTGAAACCCGTTCTAAACCGAATAGTAGCTCGAAATAACCTAAAACGAGCATCTCAACCCAGAATCCCTTCAAATGGATTTCAAGGCGTAAGACAAGACAAGGACACCCGAAACCCCTTTTAGAGTAAAACGCGTTCCGGGTTTTTCTAGAGGGCGTCTTTGGACCGAGAGTCGCATGAAACACAGTGTATAGTCAATAGTTTTCTAAAGCCGCATAATTTCTGTTTTCGTACAAAACTGCGGTACGACCCGCACGAAGTTCGGGTTTTCGCCATTACAAACACTGAACTCCCCGATAGTGTTTTCCAAACCCAATTTTCGTCCGAAATCGGTTTTAAACCGAATAGTAGCTCCAAATATCCTAAAAAGCGCATCTCAACCCATAATCCCTTGAAATGGATTTCGAGGCGTAAGACAAGGCAAGGACACCCGAAACCCCTTTTAGAGTAAAACGAGGTCTCCATTTTTCCAGGGAGTGTCTTTGGACCCAGAGTCGCAAGAAACACGGTGAATAGTCAATAGTTTTCTAAAGCCGCGTACATTGTGTTTTCGTACAAAAGTACAGTACGTCCCACACGAAGTCTATTCAAAATCCAAGATTCGCCCGAAATCCGTTTTAAGCCGAAAAGTAGCTCGAAAAAATCTAAATAGTGCATCTCAACCCAGAATCCCATCAATTGGGCTTCCAGGCGCGATACCGGACACGGACACCCGAAAACCCCTTTTAGAGTAGAACGCAATCCCCGATTTTTCTAGAGGGTGTCTTTGACTCTGAGTCGCATGAAACACAGTGTACCGTCAACAATTTCCTAGAGCCGCAAAGATTGTGTTTTCGTACAAAACTACCTACGACCCGCACGAAGTTCGGGTTTTCGCCATTAGAAACACTGAACTCTCCGGAAGTGGTTTCCAAAGCCAAGATTCGTTCGGAACCCGTTTTAAACCGAACAGCAGCTCAAAATATCCTAAAGAGCGCATCTCAACCTAGTAACCCAACAAATTGATTTGGAGGCGTAGGACAAGTAAAGGACACCCGAAACCCCTTTTAGAGTAAAACGCGTTCCGGGTTTTTCTAGAAGGTGTCTTTCCACTGAGAGTCGTAAGAAACACAGTGCATGGTCAAGAGCTTCCTAAAGCCGCAAAACTTGTGTTTTCGTACAAAACTACCGTACGACCCGCACAAAGTTCGGGTTTTTTCCATTAGAAACACTGAACTCCCCGAAAGTGGTTTCCAAACCCATGATTGGTCTGAAACCCGTTCTAAACCGAATAGTAGCTCGAAATAACCTAAAAAGAGCATCTCAACCCAGAATCCCTTCAAATGGATTTCAAGGCGTAAGACAAGACATTGACACCCGAAACCCCTTTTAGAGTAAAACGCGTTACGGGTTTTTCTAGAGGGCATCTTTGGACCGAGAGTCGCATTAAAAACACAGTGTATAGTCAATAGTTTTCTAAAGCTGCATAATTTCTGTTTTCGTACAAAACTACCGTACGACCCGCACGAAGTTCGGGTTTTCGCCATTACAAACACTGAACTCCCCGATAGTGTTTTCCAAACCGAATTTTCGTCCGAAATCGGTTTTAAACCGAATAGTAGCTCCAAATATCCTAAAAAGCGCATCTCAACCCAGAATCCCTTGAAATGGATTTCGAGGCGTAAGACAAGACAAGGACACCCGAAACCCCTTTTAGAGTAAAACGCGGTCTCGATTTTTCCAGGGAGTGTCTTTTGACCCAGAGTCCCAAGAAACAAGGTGAATAGTCAATATTTCCTAAAGCCGTGTAGATTGTGTTTTCGTACAAAAGTACAGTACGTCCCACACGAAGCTCGGGTTTTCGGCTCTACAAACAGTGAACTCCAAGAAGTCTTTTCAAAATCCAAGATTCGCCCGAAATCCGTTTTAAGCCAAAAAGTAGCTCGAAAAAATCTAAATAGTGCATCTCAACCCAGACTCCCATCAATTGGGCTTCGAGGCGCGATACAGGACACGGACACCCGAAAACCCCTTTTAGAGTAGAACGCAATCCCCGATTTTTCTAGAGGGTGTCTTTGTCTCTAAGTCGCATGGAACACAGTGTACAGTCAACAATTTCCGAGAGCCGCAAAGATTGTGTTTTCGTACAAAAATACCTACGACCCGCACGAAGTTCGGGTTTTCGCCATTAGAAAAACTGAACTCTCCGGAAGTGGCTTCCATACCCAAGTTTCGTCCGGAACCCGTTTTAAACCGAAAAGCAGCTCAAAATATCCTAAAGAGCGCATCTCAACCCAGAAACCCAACAAAATTGATTTGAAGGCGTAGGACAAGTCAAGGACACCCGAAACCCCTTTTAGAGTAAAACGCGTTCCGGGTTTTTCTAGAAGGTGTCTTTCAACTGAGAGTCGCAAGAAACACAGTGCATGGTCAAGAGCTTTCTAAAGCCGCAAAACTTGTGTTTTCGTACAAAAATACCGTACGAACCGCACAAAGTTCTCGTTTTCGCCTTTACAGACACAGACTCCCCGGAAGTGTTTTCCAAACCCAAGTTTCGTCCGGAACCCGTTTTAAACCGAAAAGTAGCTCCAAATATCCTAAAGAGCGCATCTCAACCAAGAAACCCAACAAATTGATTTGGAGGCGTAGGACAAGTCAATGACACCCGAAACCCCTTATAGAGTAAAACGCGTTCTGGGTTTTTCTAGAAGGTGTCTTTCAACTGAGAGTCGCAAGAAACACAGTGCATAGTCAATAGTTTCCTAAAGCCGCAAATTTCGTGTTTTCGTTCAAAACTACCGTACGACGCGCACGAAGTTCGGGTTTTCGCCTTTACAAATACAGAACTCCCCGAAAGTGTTTTCGAAACCCAAGGTTCGTCCGAAATCCGTTTTAAACCGAGTAGTAACTCCAAATATCCGAAAGGGCGCATGTCAACCCAGTAACCCAACAAACTGATTTCGAGGCGCATAGGTTGTGTTTTCGTACAAAACTACCGTACGACCCGCACGAAGTTCGGGTTTTCGCCTCTACAAACACAGAACTCCCCGAAAGTGTTTTCAAAACCCAAGTTTCGTCCGAAATCCGTTTAAACCGAGTAGTAGCTCCAAATATCCTAAAGGGCGCATCTCACCCCAGATACCCAACAAACTGATTTCGAGGCGCATAGGTTGTGTTTTCGTATAAAACTACCGTACGACCCGCACGAAGTTCAGGTTTTTGCCATTAGAAACACTGAACTCCCCGAAAGTGGTTTCCAAACCCATGATTCGTCTGAAACCCGTTCTAAACCGAATAGTAGCTCGAAATAACCTAAAACGAGCATCTCAACCCAGAATCCCTTCAAATGGATTTCAAGGCGTAAGACAAGACAAGGACACCCGAAACCCCTTTTAGAGTAAAACGCGTTCCGGGTTTTTCTAGAGGGCGTCTTTGGACCGAGTGTCGCATGAAACACAGTGTATAGTCAATAGTTTTCTAAAGCCGCATAATTTCTGTTTTCGTACAAAACTGCGGTACGACCCGCACGAAGTTCGGGTTTTCGCCATTACAAACACTGAACTCCCCAATAGTGTTTTCGAAACCCAATTTTCGTCCGAAATCGGTTTTAAACCGAACAGTAGCCCCAAATATCCTAAAAAGCGCATCTCAACCCATAATCCCTTGAAATGGATTTCGAGGCGTAAGACAAGGCAAGGACACCCGAAACCCCTTTTAGAGTAAAACGCGGTCTCGATTTTTCCAGGGAGTGTCTTTGGACCCAGAGTCGCAAGAAACACGGTGAATAGTCAATAGTTTTCTAAAGCCGCGTAAACTGTGTTTTCGTACAAAAGTACAGTACGTCCCACACGAAATCTATTCAAAATCCAAGATTCGCCCGAAATCCGTTTTAAGCCGAAAAGTAGTTCGAAAAAACCTAAATAGTGCATCTCAACCCAGAATCCCATCAATTGGGCTTCCAGGCGCGATACAGGACACGGACACCCGAAAACCCCTTTTAGAGTAGAACGCAATTCCCGATTTTTCTAGAGGGTGTCTTTGGCTCTGAGTCGCATGAAACACAATGTACAGTCAACAATTCACTAGAGCCGCAAAGATTGTGTTTTCGTACAAAACTACCTACGACCCGCACGAAGTTCGGGTTTTCGCCATTAGAAACACTGAACTCTCCGGAAGTGGTTTCCAAAGCCAAGATTCGTTCGGAACCCATTTTAAACCGAAAAGCAGCTCAAAATATCCTAAAGAGCGCATCTCAACCTAGAAACCCAACAAATTGATTTGGAGGCGTAGGACAAGTAAAGGACACCCGAAACCCCTTTTAGAGTAAAACGCGTTCCGGGTTTTTCTAGAAGGTGTCTTTCCACTGAGAATCGTAAGAAACACAGTGCATGGTCAAGAGCTTCCTAAAGCCGCAAAACTTGTGTTTTCGTACAAAACTACCGTACGACCCGCACAAAGTTCGGGTTTTT
Source organism: Cinnamomum chago (assembly GCA_038049695.1). Lineage (NCBI taxonomy): Eukaryota > Viridiplantae > Streptophyta > Magnoliopsida > Laurales > Lauraceae > Cinnamomum > Cinnamomum chago. Next base: position 50,831,982 of record CP142456.1, read on the forward strand.
TCCATTAGAAGCACTGAACTCCCCGAAAGTGGTTTCCAAACCCATGATTCGTCTGAAACCCGTTCTAAACAGAATAGTAGCTCGAAATAACCTAAAAAGAGCATCTCAACCCAGAATCCCTTCAAATGGATTTCAAGGCGTAAGACCAGACATGGACACCCGAAACCCCTTTTAGAGTAAAACGCGTTACGGGTTTTTCTAGAGGGCATCTTTGTACCGAGAGTCGCATTAAAAACAAAGTGTATAGTCAATAGTCTTCTAAAGCCGCATAATTTCTGTTTTCGTACAAAACTACCGTACGACCCGTACGAAGATCGGGTTTTCGCCATTACAAACACTGAACTCCCCGATAGTGTTTTCCAAACCCAATTTTCGTCCGAAATCGGTTTTAAACCGAATAGTAGCTCCAAATATCCTAAAAAGCGCATCTCAACCCATAATCCCTTGAAATGGATTTCGAGGCGTAGGACAAGGCAAGGACACCCGAAACCCCTTTTAGAGTAAAACGCGGTCTCGATTTTTCCAGGGAGTGTCTTTGGACCCAGAGTCGGAAGAAACACGGTGAATAGTCAATAGTTTTCTAAAGCCGCGTAAACTGTGTTTTCGTACAAAAGTACAATACGTCCCACACGAAATCTATTCAAAATCCAAGATTCGCCCGAAATCCGTTTTAAGCCGAAAAGTAGTTCGAAAAAACCTAAATAGTGCATCTCAACCCAGAATCCCATCAATTGGGCTTCCAGGCGCGATACAGGACACGGACACCCGAAAACCCCTTTCAAAGTAGAACCCAATTCCCGATTTTTCTAGAGGGTGTCTTTGGCTCTGAGTCGCATGAAACACAATGTACAGTCAACAATTCACTAGAGCCGCAAAGATTGTGTTTTCGTACAAAACTACCTACGACCCGCACGAAGTTCGGGTTTTCGCCATTAGAAACACTGAACTCTCCGGAAGTGGTTTCCAAAGCCAAGATTCGTTCGGAACCCATTTTAAACCGAAAAGCAGCTCAAAATATCCTAAAGAGCGCATCTCAACCTAGAAACCCAACAAATTGATTTGGAGGCGTAGGACAAGTAAAGGACACCCGAAACCCCTTTTAGAGTAAAACGCGTTCCGGGTTTTTCTAGAAGGTGTCTTTCCACTGAGAATCGTAAGAAACACAGTGCATGGTCAAGAGCTTCCTAAAGCCGCAAAACTTGTGTTTTCGTACAAAACTACCGTACGACCCGCACAAAGTTCGGGTTTTTTCCATTAGAAGCACTGAACTCCCCGAAAGTGGTTTCCAAACCCATGATTCGTCTGAAACCCGTTCTAAACCGAATAGTAGCTCGAAATAACCTAAAAAGAGCATCTCAACCCAGAATCCCTTCAAATGGATTTCAAGGCGTAAGACCAGACATGGACACCCGAAACCCCTTTTAGAGTAAAACGCGTTACGGGTTTTTCTAGAGGGCATCTTTGTACCGAGAGTCGCATTAAAAACAAAGTGTATAGTCAATAGTCTTCTAAAGCCGCATAATTTCTGTTTTCGTACAAAACTACCGTACGACCCGTACGAAGTTCGGGTTTTCGCCATTACAAACACTGAACTCCCCGATAGTGTTTTCCAAACCCAATTTTCGTCCGAAATCGGTTTTAAACCGAATAGTAGCTCCAAATATCCTAAAAAGCGCATCTCAACCCATAATCCCTTGAAATGGATTTCGAGGCGTAGGACAAGGCAAGGACACCCGAAACCCCTTTTAGAGTAAAACGCGGTCTCGATTTTTCCAGGGAGTGTCTTTGGACCCAGAGTCGGAAGAAACACGGTGAATAGTCAATAGTTTTCTAAAGCCGCGTAGACTGTGTTTTCGTACAAAAGTACAGTACGTCCCACACGAAGCTCGGGTTTTCGGCTCTACAAACAGTGAACTCCAAGAAGTCTTTTCAAAATCCAAGATTCGCCCGAAATCCGTTTTAAGCCAAAAAGTAGCTCGAAAAAACCTAAATAGTGCATCTCAACCCAGAATCCCATCAATTGGGCTTCGAGGCGCGATACAGGACACGGACACCCGAAAACCCCTTTTAGAGTAGAACGCAATCCCCGATTTTTCTAGAGGGTGTCTTTGGCTCTGAGTCGCATGGAACACAGTGTACAGTCAACAATTTTCGAGAGCCGCAAAGATTGTGTTTTCGTACAAAAATACCTACGACCCGCACGAAGTTCGGGTATTCGCCATTAGAAACACTGAACTCTCCGGAAGTGGCTTCCAAACGCAAGTTTCGTCCGGAACCCGTTTTAAACCGAAAAGCAGCTCAAAATATCCTAAAGAGCGCAAGCCGCAAATTTCGCAATCCGCAAATTTCCCCTTTACAAACACAGAACTCCCCGAAAGTGTTTTCGAAACCCAAGGTTCGTCCGAAATCCGTTTTAAACCGAGTAGTAACTCCAAATATCCTAAAGGGCGCATGTCAACCCAGAAACCCAACAAACTGATTTCGAGGCGCATAGGTTGTGTTTTCGTACAAAACTACCGTACGACCCGCACGAAGTTCGGGTTTTCGCCTCTACAAACACAGAACTCCCCGAAAGTGTTTTCAAAACCCAAGTTTCGTCCGAAATCCGTTTAAACCGAGTAGTAGCTCCAAATATCCTAAAGGGCGCATCTCACCCCAGATACCCAACAAACTGATTTCGAGGCGCATAGGTTGTGTTTTCGTATAAAACTACCGTACGACCCGCACGAAGTTCAGGTTTTTGCCATTAGAAACACTAAACTCCCCGAAAGTGGTTTCCAAACCCATGATTCGTCTGAAACCCGTTCTAAACCGAATAGTAGCTCGAAATAACCTAAAACGAGCATCTCAACCCAGAATCCCTTCAAATGGATTTCAAGGCGTAAGACAAGACAAGGACACCCGAAACCCCTTTTAGAGTAAAACGCGTTCCGGGTTTTTCTAGAGGGCGTCTTTGGACCGAGTGTCGCATGAAACACAGTGTATAGTCAATAGTTTTCTAAAGCCGCATAATTTCTGTTTTCGTACAAAACTGCGGTACGACCCGCACGAAGTTCGGGTTTTCGCCATTACAAACACTGAACTCCCCAATAGTGTTTTCGAAACCCAATTTTCGTCCGAAATCGGTTTTAAACCGAACAGTAGCCCCAAATATCCTAAAAAGCGCATCTCAACCCATAATCCCTTGAAATGGATTTCGAGGCGTAAGACAAGGCAAGGACACCCGAAACCCCTTTTAGAGTAAAACGCGGTCTCGATTTTTCCAGGGAGTGCCTTTGGACCCAGAGTCGCAAGAAACACGGTGAATAGTCAATAGTTTCCTAAAGCCGCGTACACTGTGTTCTCGTACAAAAGTACAGTACGTCCCACACGAAGTCTATTCAAAATCCAAGATTCGCCCGAAATCCGTTTTAAGCCGAAAAGTAGCTCGAAAAAACCTAAATAGTGCATCTCAACCCAGAATCCCATCAATTGGGCTTCCAGGCGCGATACAGGACACGGACACCCGAAAACCCCTTTTAGAGTAGAACGCAATCCCCGATTTTTCTAGAGGGAGTCTTTGGCTCTGAGTCGCATGAAACACAGTGTACAGTCAACAATTTCCTAGAGCCGCAAAGATTGTGTTTTCGTACAAAACTACCTACGACCCGCACGAAGTTCGGGTTTTCGCCATTAGAAACACTGAACTCTCCGGAAGTGGTTTCCAAAGCCAAGATTTGTTCGAAACCCGTTTTAAACCGAAAAGCAGCTCAAAATATCCTAAAGAGCGCATCTCAACCTAGAAACCCAACAAATTGATTTGGAGGCGTAGGACAAGTCAAGGACACCCGAAACCCCTTTTAGAGTAAAACGCGTTCCGGGTTTTTCTAGAAGGTGTCTTTCCACTGAGAGTCGTAAGAAACACAGTGCATGGTCAAGAGCTTCCTAAAGCCGCAAAACTTGTGTTTTCGTACAAAACTACCGTACGACCCGCACAAAGTTCGGGTTTTTTCCATTAGAAACACTGAACTCCCCGAAAGTGGTTTCCAAACCCATGATTGGTCTGAAACCCGTTCTAAACCGAATAGTAGCTCGAAATAACCTAAAAAGAGCATCTCAACCCAGAATCCCTTCAAATGGATTTCAAGGCGTAAGACAAGACATTGACACCCGAAACCCCTTTTAGAGTAAAACGCGTTACGGGTTTTTCTAGAGGGCATCTTTGGACCGAGAGTCGCATTAAAAACACAGTGTATAGTCAATAGTTTTCTAAAGCCGCATAATTTCTGTTTTCGTACAAAACTACCGTACGACCCGCACGAAGTTCGAGTTTTCGCCATTACAAACACTGAACTCCCCGATAGTGTTTTCCAAACCCAATTTTCTTCCGAAATCGGTTTCAAACCGAATAGTAGCTCCAAATATCCTAAAAAGCGCATCTCAACCAAGAATCCCTTGAAATGGATTTCGAGGCGTAAGACAAGACAAGGACACCCGAAAACCCTTTTAGAGTAAAACAACGTCTCGATTTTTCCAGGGAGTGTCTTTTGACCCAGAGTCCCAAGAAACAAGCTGAATAGTCAATATTTCCTAAAGCCGCGTAGATTGTGTTTTCGTACAAAAGTACAGTACGTCCCACACGAAGCTCGGGTTTTCGGCTCTACAAACAGTGAACTCCAAGAAGTCTATTCAAAATCCAAGATTCGCCCGAAATCCGTTTTAAGCCGAAAAGTAGCTCGAAAAAACCTAAATAGTGCATATCAACCCAGAATCCCATCAATTGGGCTTCCAAGCGCGATACAGGACACGGACTCCCGAAAACCCCTTTTAGAGTAGAACGCAATCCCCGATTTTTCTAGAGGGTGTCTTTGGCTCTGAGTCGCATGGAACACAGTGTACAGTCAACAATTTTCGAGAGCCGCAAAGATTGTGTTTTCGTACAAAAATACCTACGACCCGCACGAAGTTCGGGTTTTCGCCATTAGAAACACTGAACTCTCCGGAAGTGGCTTCCAAACCCAAGTTTCATCCGGAACCCGTTTTAAACCGAAAAGCAGCTCAAAATATCCTAAAGAGCGCATCTCAACCCAGAAACCCAACAAAATTGATTTGGAGGCGTAGGACAAGTCAAGGACACCCGAAACCCCTTTTAGAGTAAAACGCGTTCCGGGTTTTTCTAGAAGGTGTCTTTCAACTGAGAGTCGCAAGAAACACAGTGCATGGTCTAGAGCTTCCTAAAGCCGCAAAACTTGTGTTTTCGTACAAAAATACCGTACGACCCGCACGAAGTTCTCGTTTTCGCCTTTACAGACACAGACTCCCCGGAAGTGTTTTCCAAACCCAAGTTTCGTCCGGAACCCGTTTTAAACCGAAAAGTAGCTCCAAATATCCTAAAGAGCGCATCTCAACCAAGAAACCCAACAAATTGATTTGGAGGCGTAGGACAAGTCAATGACATCCGAAACCCCTTTTAGAGTAAAACGCGTTCTGGGTTTTTCTAGAAGGTGTCTTTCAGCTGAGAGTCGCAAGAAACACAGTGCATAGTCAATAGTTTCCTAAAGCCGCAAATTTCGTGTTTTCGTTCAAAACTACCGTACGACGCGCACGAAGTTCGGGTTTTCGCCTTTAGAAACACAGAACTCCCCGAAAGTGTTTTCGAAACCCAAGGTTCGTCCGAAATCCGTTTTAAACCGAGTAGTAACTCCAAATATCCTAAAGGGCGCATGTCAACCCAGAAACCCAACAAACTGATTTCGAGGCGCATAGGTTGTGTTTTCGTACAAAACTACCGTACGACCCGCACGAAGTTCGGGTTTTCGCCTCTACAAACACAGAACTCCCCGAAAGTGTTTTCAAAACCCAAGTTTCGTCCGAAATCCGTTTAAACCGAGTAGTAGCTCCAAATATCCTAAAGGGCGCATCTCACCCCAGATACCCAACAAACTGATTTCGAGGCGCATAGGTTGTGTTTTCGTACAAAACTACCGTACGACCCGCACGAAGTTCGGATTTTTGCCATTAGAAATACTGAACTCCCCGAAAGTGGTTTCCAAACCCATGATTCGTCGGAAACCCGTTCTAAACCGAATAGTAGCTCGAAATAACCTAAAACGAGCATCTCAACCCAGAATCCCTTCAAATGGATTTCAAGGCGTAAGACAAGACAAGGACACCCGAAACCCCTTTTAGAGTAAAACGCGTTCCGGGTTTTTCTAGAGGGCGTCTTTGGACCGAGAGTCGCATGAAACACAGTGTATAGTCAATAGTTTTCTAAAGCCGCATAATTTCTGTTTTCGTACAAAACTGCGGTACGACCCGCACGAAGTTCGGGTTTTCGCCATTACAAACACTGAACTCCCCGATAGTGTTTTCCAAGCCCAATTTTCGTCCGAAATCGGTTTAAACCGAATAGTAGCTCCAAATATCCTAAAAAGCGCATCTCAACCCATAATCCCTTGAAATGGATTTCGAGGCGTAAGACAAGACAAGGACACCCGAAACCCCTTTTAGAGTAAAACGCGGTCTCGATTTTTCCAGGGAGTGTCTTTGGACCCAGAGTCGGAAGAAACACGGCGAATAGTCAATAGTTTTCTAAAGCCGCGTAGATTGTGTTTTCGTACAAAAGTATAGTACGTCCCACACGAATTCTATTCAAAATCCAAGATTCGCCCGAAATTCGTTTTAAGCCGAAAAGTAGCTCGAAAAAACCTAAATAGTGCATCTCAACCCAGAATCCCATCAATTGGGCTTCCAGGCGCGATACAGGACACGGAAACCCGAAAACCCCTTTTAGAGTAGAACGCAATCCCCGATTTTTCTAGAGGGTGTCTTTGGCTCTGAGTCGCATGGAACACAGTGTACAGTCAACAATTTCCTAGAGCCGCAAAGATTGTGTTTTCGTACAAAAATACCTACGACCCGCACGAAGTTCGGGTTTTCGCCATTAGAAACACTGAACTCTCCGGAAGTGGTTTCCAAAGCCAAGATTCGTTCGGAACCCGTTTTAAACCGAAAAGCAGCTCAAAATATCCTAAAGAGCGCATCTCAACCTAGAAACCCAACAAATTGATTTGGAGGCGTAGGACAAGTCAAGGACACCCGAAACCCCTTTTAGAGTAAAACGCGTTCCGGGTTTTTCTAGAAGTTTTCTTTCCACTGAGAGTCGTAAGAAACACAGTGCATGGTCAAGAGCTTCCTAAAGCCGCAAAACTTGTGTTTTCGTACAAAACTACCGTACGACCCGCACAAAGTTCGGGTTTTTTCCATTAGAAACACTGAACTCCCCGAAAGTGGTTTCCAAACCCATGATTCGTCTGAAACCCGTTCTAAACCGTATAGTAGCTCGAAATAACCTAAAAAGAGCATCTCAACCCAGAATCCCTTCAAATGGATTTGAAGGCGTAAGACAAGACATGGACACCCGAAACCCCTTTTAGAGTAAAACGCGTTACGGGTTTTTCTAGAGGGCATCTTTGGACCGAGAGTCGCATTAAAAACACAGTGTATAGTCAATAGTTTTCTAAAGCCACATAATTTCTGTTTTCGTACAAAACTACCGTACGACCCGCACGAAGTTCGGGTTTTCGCCATTACAAACATTGAACTCCCCGATAGTGTTTTCCAAACCCAATTTTCGTCCGAAATCGGTTTTAAACCGAATAGTAGCTCCAAAAATCCAAAAAAGCGCATCTCAACACAGAATCCCTTGAAATGGATTTCGAGGCGTAAGACAAGACAAGGACACCCGAAACCCCTTTTAGAGTAAAACGCGGTCTCGATTTTTCCAGGGAGTGTCTTTTGACCCAGAGTCCCAAGAAACAAGCTGAATAGTCAATATTTCCTAAAGCCGCGTAGATTGTGTTTTCGTACAAAAGTACAGTACGTCCCACACGAAGCTCGGGTTTTCGGCTCTACAAACAGTGAACTCCAAGAAGTCTATTCAAAATCCAAGATTCGCCCGAAATCCGTTTTAAGCCGAAAAGTAGCTCGAAAAAACCTAAATAGTGCATCTCAACCCAGAATCCCATCAATTGGGCTTCCAGGCGCGATACAGGACACGGACACCCGAAAACCCCTTTAAGAGTAGAACCCATCCCCGATTTTTCTAGAGGGTGTCTTTGGCTCTGAGTCGCATGGAACACAGAGTACAGTCAACAATTTCCGAGAGCCGCAAAGATTGTGTTTTCGTACAAAAATACCTACGACCCGCACGAAGTTCGGGTTTTCGCCATTAGAAACACTGAACTCTCCGGAAGTGGCTTCCAAACCCAAGTTTCGTCCGGAACCCGTTTTAAACCGAAAAGTAGCTCCAAATATCCTAAAGAGCGCATCTCAACCAAGAAACCCAACAAATTGATTTGGAGGCGTCGGACAAGTCAATGACACCCGAAACCCCTTTTAGAGTAAAACGCGTTCTGGGTTTTTCTAGAAGGTGTCTTTCAACTGAGAGTCGCAAGAAACACAGTGCATGGTCAATAGTTTCCTAAAGCCGCAAATTTCGTGTTTTCGTTCAAAACTACCATACGACGCGCACGAAGTTCGGGTTTTCGCCTTTACAAACACAGAACTCCCCGAAAGTGTTTTCGAAACCCAAGGTTCGTCCGAAATCCGTTTTCAACCGAGTAGTAACTCCAAATATCCTAAAGGGCGCATGTCAACCCAGAAACCCAACAAACTGATTTCGAGGCGCATAGGTTGTGTTTTCGTACAAAACTACCGTACGACCCGCACGAAGTTCGGGTTTTCGCCTCTACAAACACAGAACTCCCCGAAAGTGTTTTCAAAACCCAAGTTTCGTCCGAAATCCGTTTAAACCGAGTACTAGCTCCAAATATCCTAAAGGGCGCATCTCACCCCAGATACCCAACAAACTGATTTCGAGGCGCATAGGTTGTGTTTTCGTACAAAACTACCGTACGACCCGCACGAAGTTCGGGTTTTTGCCATTAGAAACACTGAACTCCCCGAAAGTGGTTTCCAAACCCATGATTCGTCGGAAACCCGTTCTAAACCGAATAGTAGCTCGAAATAACCTAAAACGAGCATCTCAACCCTGAATCCCTTCAAATGGATTTCAAGGCGTAAGACAAGACAAGGACACCCGAAACCCCTTTTAGAGTAAAACATGTTCCGGGTTTTTCTAGAGGGCGGCTTTGGACCGAGAGTCGCATGAAACACAGTGTATAGTCAATAGTTTTCTAAAGCCGCATAATTTCTGTTTTCGTACAAAACTGCGGTACGACCCGCACGAAGTTCGGGTTTTCGCCATTACAAACACTGAACTCCCCGATAGTGTTTTCCAAACCCAATTTTCGTCCGAAATCGGTTTTAAACCGAATAGTAGCTCCAAATATCCTAAAAAGCGCATCTCAACCCATAATCCCTTGAAATGGATTTCGAGGCGTAAGACAAGGCAAGGACACCCGAAACCCCTTTTAGAGAAAAACGCGGTCTCGATTTTTCCAGGGAGTGTCTTTGGACCCAGAGTCGGAAGAAACACGGTGAATAGTCAATAGTTTTCTAAAGCCGCGTAGATTGTGTTTTCGTACAAAAGTACTGTACGTCCCACACGAATTCTATTCAAAATCCAAGATTCGCCCGAAATCCGTTTTAAGCCGAAAAGTAGCTCGAAAAAACCTAAATAGTGCATCTCAACCCAGAATCCCATCAATTGGGCTTCCAGGCGCGATACAGGACACGGACACCCGAAAACCCCTTTTAGAGTAGAACGCAATCCCCGATTTTTCTAGAGGGTGTCTTTGGCTCTGAGTCGCATGAAACACAGAGTACAGTCAACAATTTCCTAGAGCCGCAAAGATTGTGTTTTCGTACAAAACTACCTACGACCCGCACGAAGTTCGGGTTTTCGCCATTAGAAACACTGAACTCTCCGGAAGTGGTTTCCAAAGCCATGAATCGTTCGGAACCCGTTTTAAACCGAAAAGCAGCTCAAAATATCCTAAAGAGCGCATCTCAACCTAGAAACCCAACAAATTGATTTGGAGGCGTAGGACAGGTCAAGGACACCCGAAACCCCTTTTAGAGTAAAACGCGTTCCGGGTTTTTCTAGAAGTTGTCTTTCCACTGAGAGTCGTAAGAAACACAGTGCATGGTCAAGAGCTTCCTAAAGCCGCAAAACTTGTGTTTTCGTACAAAACTACTGTACGACCAGCACAAAGTTCGGGTTTTTTCCATTAGAAACACTGAACTCCCCGAAAGTGGTTTCCAAACCCATGATTCGTCTGAAACCCGTTCTAAACCGAATAGTAGCTCGAAATAACCTAAAAAGAGCATCTCAACCCAGAATCCCTTCAAATGGATTTCAAGGCGTAAGACAAGACATTGACACCCGAAAACCCTTTTAGAGTAAAACGCGTTACGGGTTTTTCTAGAGGGCATCTTTGGACCGAGAGTCGCATTAAAAACACAGTGTATAGTCAATAGTTTTCTAAAGCCGCATAATTTCTGTTTTCGTACAAAACTACCGTACGACCCGCACGAAGTTCGGGTTTTCGCCATTACAAACACTGAACTCCCCGATAGTGTTTTCCAAACCCAATTTTCGTCCGAAATCGGTTTTAAACCGAATAGTAGCTCCAAAAATCCTAAAAAGCGCATCTCAACACAGAATCCCTTGAAATGGATTTCGAGGCGTAAGACAAGACAAGGACACCCGAAACCCCTTTTAGAGTAAAACGCGGTCTCGATTTTTCCAGGGAGTGTCTTTTGACCCAGAGTCCCAAGAAACAAGCTGAATAGTCAATATTTCCTAAAGCCGCGTAGATTGTGTTTTCGTACAAAAGTACTGTACGTCCCACACGAAGCTCGGGTTTTTGGCTCTATAAACAGTGAACTCCAAGAAGTCTATTCAAAATCCAAGAATCGCCCGAAATCCGTTTTAAGCCGAAAAGTAGCTCGAAAAAACCTAAATAGTGCATGGAACACAGTGTACAGTCAACAATTTCCGAGAGCCGCAAAGATTGTGTTTTCGTACGAAAATACCTACGACCCGCACGAAGTTCGGGTTTTCGCCAGTAGAAACACTGAACTCTCTGGAAGTGGCTTCCAAACCCAAGTTTCGTCCGGAACCCGTTTTCAACCGAAAAGCAGCTCAAAATATCCTAAAGAGCGCATCTCAACCCAGAAACCCAACAAAATTGATTTGGAGGTGTAGGACAAGTCAAGCACACCCGAAACCCCTTTTAGAGTAAAACGCGTTCCGGGTTTTTCTAGAAGGTGTCTTTCAACTGAGAGTCGCAAGAAACACAGTTCATGGTCAACAGCTTCCTAAAGCCGCAAAACTTGTGTTTTCGTACAAAAATACCGTACGACCCGCACGAAGTTCTCGTTTTCGCCTTTACAGACACAGACTCCCCGGAAGTGTTTTCCAAACCCAAGTTTCGTCCGGAACCCGTTTTAAACCGAAAAGTAGCTCCAAATATCCTAAAGAGCGCATCTCAACCAAGAAACCCAACAAATTGATTTGGAGGCGTAGGACAAGTCAAGGACACCCGAAACCCCGTTTAGAGTAAAACGCGTTCTGGGTTTTTCTAGAAGGTGTCTTTCAACTGAGAGTCGCAAGAAACACAGTGCATAGTCAATAGTTTCCTAAAGCCGCAAATTTCGTGTTTTCGTTCAAAACTACCGTACGACTCGCACGAAGTTCGGGTTTTCGCCTTTACAAACACAGAACTCCCCGAAAGTGTTTTCGAAACCCAAGGTTCGTCCGAAATCCGTTTTAAACCGAGTAGTAACTCCAAATATCCTAAAGGGCGCATGTCAACCCAGAAACCCAACAAACTGATTTCGAGGCGCATAGGTTGTGTTTTCGTACAAAACTACCGTACGACCCGCACGAAGTTCGGGTTTTCGCCTCTTTAAACACAGAACTCCCCGAAAGTGTTTTCAAAACCCAAGTTTCGTCCGAAATCCGTTTACGCCGAGTAGCAGCTCCAAATATCCTAAAGGGCGCATCTCACCCCAGATACTCAACAAACTGATTTCGAGGCGCATAGTTTGTGTTTTCGTACAAAACTACCGTACGACCCGCACGAAGTTCGGGTTTTTGCCATTAGAAACACTGAACTCCCCGAAAGTGGTTTCCAAACCCATGATTCGTCTGAAACCCGTTCTAAACCGAATAGTAGCTCGAAATAACCTAAAACGAGCATCTCAACCCAGAATCCCTTCAAATGGATTTCAAGGCGTAAGACAAGACAAGGACACCCGAAACCCCTTTTAGAGTAAAACGCGTTCCGGGTTTTTCTAGAGGGCGTCTTTGGACCGAGAGTCGCATGAAACACTGTGTATAGTCAATAGTTTTCTAAAGCCGCATAATTTCTATTTTCGTACAAAACTGCGGTACGACCCGCACGAAGTTCGGGTTTTCGCCATTACAAACACTGAACTCCACGATAGTGTTTTCCAAACCCAATTTTCGTCCGAAATCGGTTTTAAACCGAATAGTAGCTCCAAATATCCTAAAAAGCGCATCTCGACCCAGAATCCCTTGAAATGGATTTCGAGGCGTAAGACAAGACAAGGACACCCGAAACCCCTTTTAGAGTAAAACTCGGTCTCGATTTTTCCAGGGAGTGTCTTTGGACCCAGAGTCGCAAGAAACACGGTGAATAGTCAATAGTTTCCTAAAGCCGCGTAGACTGTGTTTTCGTACAAAAGTACTGTACGTTCCACACGAAGCTCGGGTTTTCGGCTCTACAAACAGTGAACTCCAAGAAGTCTATTCAAAATCCAAGATTCACCCGAAATCCGTTTTTAGCCGAAAAGTAGCTCGAAAAAACCTAAATAGTGCATCTCAACCCAGAATCCCATCAATTGGGCTTCGAGGCGCGATACAGGACACGGACACCAGAAAACCCCTTTTAGAGTAGAACGCAATCCCCGATTTTTCTAGAGGGTGTCTTTGGCTCTGAGTCGCATGGAACACAGTGTACAGTCAACAATTTCCGAGAGCCGCAAAGATTGTGTTTTCGTACAAAAATACCTACGACCCACACGAAGTTCGGGTTTTCGCCATTAGAAACACTGAACTCTCCGGAAGTGGCTTCCAAACCCAAGTTTCGTCCGGAACCCGTTTTAAACCGAAAAGCAGCTCAAAATATCCTAAAGAGCGCATCTCAACCCAGAAACCCAACAAAATTGATTTGGAGGCGTAGGACAAGTCAAGGACACCCGAAACCCCTTTTAGAGTAAAACGCGTTCCGGGTTTTTCTAGAAGGTGTCTTTCAACTGAGAGTCGCAAGAAACACAGTGTATGGTCTAGAGCTTCCTAAAGCCGCAAAACTTGTGTTTTCGTACAAAAATACCGTACGACCCGCACGAAGTTCTCGTTTTCGCCTTAGCAGACACAGACTCCCCGGAAGTGTTTTCCAAACCCAAGTTTCGTCAGGAACCCGTTTTAAACCGAAAAGTAGCTCCAAATATCCTCAAGAGCGCATCTCAACCAAGAAACCCAACAAATTGATTTGGAGGCGTAGGACAAGTCAAGGACACCCGAAACCCCTTTTAGAGTAAAACGCGTTCTGGGTTTTTCTAGAAGGTGTCTTTCAACTGAGAGTCGCAAGAAACACAGTGCATAGTCAATAGTTTCCTAAAGCCGCAAATTTCGTGTTTTCGTTCAAAACTACCGTACGACCCGCACGAAGTTCGGGTTTTCGCCTTTACAAACACAGAACTCCCCGAAAGTGTTTTCGAAACCCAAGGTTCGTCCGAAATCCGTTTTAAACCGAGTAGTAACTCCAAATATCCTAAAGGGCGCATGTCAACCCAGAAACCCAACAAACTGATTTCGAGGCGCATAGGTTGTGTTTTCGTACAAAACTACCGTACGACCCGCACGAAGTTCAGGTTTTCGCCTCTACAAACACAGAACTCCACGAAAGTGTTTTCAAAACCCAAGTTTCGTCCGAAATCCGTTCAAACCGAGTAGTAGCTCCGAATATCCTAAAGGGCGCATCTCACCCCAGATACCCAACAAACTGATTTCGAGGCGCATAGGTTGTGTTTTCGTACAAAACTACCGTACGACCCGTACGAAGTTCGGGTTTTTGCCAGTAGAAACACTGAACTCCCCGAAAGTGGTTTCCAAACCCATGATTCGTCTGAAACCCGTTCTAAACCGAATAGTAGCTCGAAATAACCTAAAACGAGCATCTCAACCCAGAATCCCTTCAAATGGATTTCAAGGCGTAAGACAAGACAAGGACACCCGAAACCCCTTTTAGAGTAAAACGCGTTCCGGGTTTTTCTAGAGGGCGTCTTTGGACCGAGAGTCGCATGAAACACTGTGTATAGTCAATAGTTTTCTAAAGCCGCATAATTTCTGTTTTCGTACAAAACTGCGGTACGACCCGCACGAAGTTCGGGTTTTCGCCATTACAAACACTGAACTCCCCGATAGTGTTTTCCAAACCCAATTTTCGTCCGAAATCGGTTTTAAACCGAATAGTAGCTCCAAATATCCTAAAAAGCGCGTCTCGACCCAGAATCCCTTGAAATGGATTTCGAGGCGTAAGACAAGACAAGGACACCCGAAACCCCTTTTAGAGTAAAACTCGGTCTCGATTTTTCCAGGGAGTGTCTTTTGACCCAGAGTCGCAAGAAACACGGTGAATAGTCAATAGTTTCCTAAAGCCGCGTAGACTGTGTTTTCGTACAAAAGTACTGTACGTTCCACACGAAGCTCGGGTTTTCGGCTCTACAAACAGTGAACTCCAAGAAGTCTATTCAAAATCCAAGATTCGCCCGAAATCCGTTTTAAGCCGAAAAGTAGCTCGAAAAAACCTAAATAGTGCATCTCAACCCAGAATCCCATCAATTGGGCTTCGAGGCGCGATACAGGACACGGACACCAGAAAACCCCTTTTAGAGTAGAACGCAATCCCCGATTTTTCTAGAGGGTGTCTTTGGCTCTGACTCGCATGGAACACAGTGTACAGTCAACAATTTCCGAGAGCCGCAAAGATTGTGTTTTCGTACAAAAATACCTACGACCCGCACGAAGTTCGGGTTTTCGCCATTAGAAACACTGAACTCTCCGGAAGTGGCTTCCAAACCCAAGTTTCGTCCGGAACCCGTTTTAAACCGAAAAGCAGCTCAAAATATCCTAAAGAGCGCATCTCAACCCAGAAACCCAAGAAAATTGATTTGGAGGCTTAGGACAAGTCAAGGACACCCGAAACCCCTTTTAGAGTAAAACGCGTTCCGGGTTTTTCTAGAAGGTCTCTTTCAACTGAGAGTCGCAAGAAACACAGTGCATGGTCAAGAGCTTCCTAAAGCCGCAAAACTTGTGTTTTCGTACAAAAATACCGTACGACCCGCACAAAGTTCGGGTTTTTTCCATTAGAAACACTGAACTCCCCGAAAGTGGTTTCCAAACCCATGATTCGTCTGAAACCCGTTCTAAACCGAATAGTAGCTCGAAATAACCTAAAACGAGCATTTCAACCCAGAATCCCTTCAAATGGATTTCAAAGCGTAAGACAAGACAAGGACACCCGAAACCCCTTTTAGAGTAAAACGCGTTCCGGGTTTTTCGCCATTAGAAACACTGAACTCTCCGGAAGTGGCTTCCAAACCCAAGTTTCGTCCGGAACCCGTTTTAAACCGAAAAGCAGCTCAAAATATCCTAAAGAGCGCATCTCAACCCAGAAACCCAACAAAATTGATTTGGAGGCGTTGGACAAGTCAAGGACACCCGAAACCCCTTTTAGAGTAAAACGCGTTCCCGGTTTTTCTAGAAGGTGTCTTTCAACTGAGAGTCGCAAGAAACACAGTGCATGGTCAAGAGCTTCCTAAAGCCGCAAAACTTGTGTTTTCGTACAAAAATACCGTACGACCCGCATGAAGTTCGGGTTTTCGCCTTTACAGACACAGACTCACAGGAAGTGTTTTCCAAACCCAAGTTTCGTCCGGAACCCGTTTTAAACCGAACAGCAGCTCCAAATATCCTAAAGAGCGCATCTCAACCAAGAAACCCAACAAATTGATTTGGAGGCGTAGGACAAGTCAAGGACACCCGAAACCGCTTTTAGAGTAAAACGCGTTCTTGGTTTTTCTTGAAGGTGTCTTTCAACTGAGAGTCGCAAGAAACACAGTGCATAGTCAATAGTTTCCTAAAGCCGCAAATTTCGTGTTTTCGTTCAAAACTACCGTACGACCCGCACGAAGTTCGGGTTTTCGCCTTTACAAACACAGAACTCCCCGAAACTGTTTGTAAACCCAAGTTTTGTCCGAAATCCGTTTTAAACCGAGTAGTAACTCCAAATATCCTAAAGGGCGCATGTCAACCCAGAAACCCAACAAACAGATTTCGAGGCGCATAGGTTGTGTTTTCGTACAAAACTACCGTACGACCCGCACGAAGTTCGGGTTTTCGCCTCTACAAACACAGAACTCCTCGAAAGTGTTTTCAAAACCCAAGTTTCGTCCGAAATCCGTTTTAAACCGAGTAGTAGCTCCAAATATCCTAAAGGGCGCATTTCAACCCAGATACCCAACAAACTGATTTCGAGGCGCATAGGTTGTGTTTTCGTACAAAACTACCGTACGACCCGCACGAAGTTCGGGTTTTTGCCATTAGAAACACTGAACTCCCCGAAAGTGGTTTCCAAACCCATGATTCGTCGGAAACACGTTCTAAACCGAATAGTAGCTCGAAATAACCTAAAAAGAGCATCTCAACCCAGAATCCCTTCAAATGGATTTCAAGGCGTAAGACAAGACAAGGACACCCGAAACCCCTTTTAGAGTAAAACGCGTTCCGGGTTTTTCTAGAGGGCGTCTTTGGACCGAGAGTCGCATGAAACACAGTGTATAATCAATAGTTTTCTAAAGCCGCATAATTTCTATTTTCGTACAAAACTGTGGTACGACCCGCACGAAGTTCGGGTTTTCGCCATTACAAACACTGAACTCCCCGATAGTGTTTTCCAAACCCAATTTTCGTCCGAAATCGGTTTTAAACCGAATAGTAGCTCCAAATATCCTAAAAAGCGCATCTCAACCAGGAATCCCTTGAAATGGATTTCGAGGCGTAAGACAAGACAAGGACACCCGAAACCCCTTTTAGAGTAAAACGCGGTCTCGATTTTTCCAGGGAGTGTCTTTGGACCCAGAGTCGCAAGAAACACGGTGAATAGTCAATAGTTTCCTAAAGCCGCGTAGACTGTGTTTTCTTACAAAAGTACAGTACGTCCCACAAGAAGCTCGGGTTTTCGGCTCTACAAACAGTGAACTCCAAGAAGTCTATTCAAAATCCAAGATTCGCCCGAAATCCGTTTTAAGCCGAAAAGTAGCTCGAAAAAACCTAAATAGTGCATCTCAACCCAGAATCCCATCAATTGGGCTTCGAGACGCGATACAGGACACGGACACCCGAAAACCCCTTTTAGAGTAGAACACAATCCCCGATTTTTCTAGAGGGTGTCTTTGGCTCTGAGTCGCATGGAACACAGTGTACAGTCAACAATTTCCTAGAGCCGCAAAGATTGTGTTTTCGTACAAAAATACCAACGACCCGCACGAAGTTCGGGTTTTCGCCATTAGAAACACCGAACTCTCCGGAAGTGGCTTCCAAACCCAAGTTTCGTCCGGAACCCGTTTTAAACCGAAAAGCAGCTCAAAATATCCTAAAGAGCGCATCTCAACCCAGAAACCCAACAAAATTGATTTGGAGGCGTAGGACAAGTCAAGGACACCCGAAACCCCTTTTAGAGTAAAACGCGTTCCGGGTTTTTCTAGAAGGTGTCTTTCAACTGAGAGTCGCAAGAAACACAGTGCATGGTCAAGAGCTTCCTAAAGCAGCAAAACTTGTGTTTTCGTACAAAAATACCGTACGACCCGCACGAAGTTCTCGTTTTCGCCTTTACAGACACAGACTCCCCGGAAGTGTTTTTCAAACCCAAGTTTCGTCCGGAACCCGTTTTAAACCGAAAAGTAGCTCCAAATATCCTAAAGAGCGCATCTCAACCAAGAAGCCCAACAAATTGATTTGGAGGCGTACGACAAGTCAAGGACACCCGAAACCCCTTTTAGAGTAAAACGCGTTCTGGGTTTTTCTAGAAGGTGTCTTTCAACTGAGAGTCGCAAGAAACACAGTGCATAGTTAATAGTTTCCTAAAGCCGCAACTTTCGTGTTTTCGTTCAAAACTACCGTACGACTCGCACGAAGTTCGGGTTTTCGCCTTTACAAACACAGAACTCCCCGAAAGTGTTTTCGAAACACAAGGTTCGTCCGAAATCCGTTTTAAACCGAGTAGTAACTCCAAATATCCTAAAGGGCGCATGTCGACCCAGAAACCCAACAAACTGATTTCGAGGCGCATAGGTTGTGTTTTCGTACAAAACTACCGTACGACCCACACGAAGTTCGGGTTTTCGCCTCTACATACACAGAACTCCCCGAAAGTGTTTTCAAAACCCAAGTTTCGTCCGAAATCCGTTTTGACCGAGTAGTAGCTCCAAATATCCTAAAGGGCGCATCTCACCCCAGATACCCAACAAACTGATTTCGAGGCGCATAGGTTGTGTTTTCGTACAAAACTACCGTACGACCCGCAGGAAGTTTGTTAGGATTTTTGTAGATTGCAATTTGATGGATGCATAATCATTCTAGCATCATTTGATTTACACACTTGCATTGGTTTTAAATAAACTTGAAATCTTATTGTATACATGCATTGTTTTTAAAGAGTTGTAAAAGTTTTGTTTTATGCATGTTTTGTTTTAATCTTGGATGCATTTGTTTTAAGAAAGAGTTTTCAAGAAATCAAGCAAGCCTTTGTTTTAAAAGTCTTTGAATCCTTTTAGGCTTTTTGTTTCATGTTTTTATACATCTTAGAATGATTTAAAACATGTGAAAATGCTTGATTTTAATGGCCCAAAAGATCCCCAAAGAAAATCTTCGAGAAACCCAAAAAATGGGAAATTCTGGGCAGGCCCGGTCAACCGGCCATGTGTGGCCGGTCAACCGGCCAAGAGGCCCGGTTAACCGGCCACACAGGGCAGGTCAACCGGGCTCGCACAACGGCTCTTTTTATGACCGTTGTGCTTGGCCGGTCAACCGGCCTGTCATGGCCGGTCAACCGGGTAAACTAGCCGTTGGACTCTTTTGGCTATAAAAATGAGTTCTTTCCCTTTCCAAAAGTTGGGAATTTTAAGCCCCTCCTTGAGAGGTATTGAGGCATATCAAAAGGGAAAAGAACCAAGGGATGAAGGGGAAGATTAGGAAAGCTAAAGCTTGGATTAATGAAGTTAAACCACCAAGTAGGCTCTTCCTTTCTTAATCATATGTTTTCATGCTTTGTTTTATTTTTGGTAAATCATTTCTAGCATGTTAAACTATGTTTGTGTTGTGTCCTTAACATGTTTTATGTTTTGAGTTGATTTATTGTTTTGGATACAACATCATATGATTCAAATCCAAGTAGTACTTAACTTTGGTAAATCTAAGTAGATCATGTTAATGAAAGAACTTTGGTAAATCATATGTAACATGATCCATATACTTGGTTGAATCATTGGTTGTTGTTTTCCAACATAAGAACATCTCTTTCAAAACTAACTTATGTTTTGGATTCAACTTCTTTACAAATCATATGTTTTCATGTTTTGTTTTATCTTTGATAAATCTTTTCTAGCATGTTAATCTATGATTTGTTGTATCCTTAGCATGTCTTATATTTTGAATAGATCTATTGTTTTGGATACATCACCATTGATTCAATACAAGTAGTACTTAACTTTGGTAAATATAAGTAGATCATGTTAATGGAAACATCTTTGAAATTAGATGTAACATGATTCATATACTTGATTGAATCTTTGGTTGTTGTTTTCCATCATAAGAAAATCTCTTTCAAATGTATCTTATGTTTTGGATTCAACATCATTACAAATCATATGTGTATTATTGTTTTAAAGTTTCACAACTTGCATTACTTTGATAGGTAAATCTTTTTCAAGTTGTATTTATAATTACATATGATTTGTCCCCTAATTTCAATCAAATCTATTTTTATGTTTTGAGCTACATTGATGATTTGATTGACATCCCTATGCATCACATGTTTAGAGCTAATCCATTTCATACAACTTGTGTAACTTTGATATCATTAACAAGTTGTTACTTTTAACATGTGATTGCATCACTTCCTCAATCATAAATGTTTTATGAGCTAAAACTTTCAAAAGCCTTAGGCTTACATTTATGAGCTTTCATCTTCAAAATGATTGAGGACCACACACACACACTTCATATACTTTCATCTTTGCATTCATAGTGTGAGTGTGTATTAGTTTTTCACTTCCATATCCGCCTATTTAAGAGGCAATGTAATGAGCTTAATTGAATCTCCATCAAGTGTATTAAAGACACTATCTTAGTGAGATAACCAACCTTTTGGTTGAAGAGGTTATTGCTTAGCCTATAAAAGCATAGTGTATAGGTTGATGTTAAGCCTTGAAAAACATCAATGTAAAGGTTATTGCTAAGCCTTGGAAAGCATATTGTAAAGGTTATTGCTTAGCCTATTGAAAAGCATAAATAGTGGAAATCCGGTGGGGTGTTGGTTCACAAGCCGGTAGTGGATGTAGGCATTGAGGCCGAACCACTATAAATACTTGTGTGATGGTGCTTGCTTTGTGGTGATTGTTTTCTTTAAGCTTCCCCATTTTGTTTGATAATCATCACTTGTGACTAGTTTGTTTTAAAGAAGTTAAAATTGTTAAAATTGGTCATAAAAGAAGCTCACCCTATTCACCCCCCCTCTAGGGTTCGGATCCCTATGTTTATTTCAAAGTTCGGGTTTTTGCCATTAGAAACACTGAACTCCCCGAAAGTGGTTTCCAAACCCATGATTCGTCGGAAACCCGTTCTAAACCGAATAGTAGCTCGAAATAACCTAAAACGAGCATCTCAACCCAGAATCCCTTCAAATGGATTTCAAGGCGTAAGACAAGACAAGGACACCCGAAACCCCTTTTAGAGTAAAACGCGTTCCGGGTTTTTCTAGAGGGCGCCTTTGGACCGAGAGTCGCATGAAACACAGTGTATAGTCAATAGTTTTCTAAAGCCGCATAATTTCTGTTTTCTTACAAAACTATCGTTCGACCCGCACGAAGTTCGGGTTTTCGCCATTACAAACACTGAACTCCCCGATAGTGTTTTCCAAACCCAATTTTCGTCCGAAATCGGTTTTAAACCGAAAAGCAGCTCAAAATATCCTAAAGAGCGCATCTCAACCCAGAAACCCAACAAAATTGATTTGGAGGCGTAGGACAAGTCAAGGACACCTGAAACCCCTTTTAGAGTAAAACGCGTTCCGGGTTTTTCTAGAAGGTGTCTTTCAACTGAGAGTCGTAAGAAACACAGTGCATGGTCAAGAGCTTCCTAAAGCCGCAAAACTTGTGTTTTCGTACAAAAATACCGTACGACCCGCACGAAGTTCTCGTTTTCGCCTTTACAGACACAGACTCCCCGGAAGTGTTTTCCAAACCCAAGTTTCGTCCGGAACCCGTTTTAAACCGAAAAGTAGCTCCAAATATCCTAAAGAGCGCATCTCAACCAAGAAACCCAACAAATTGATTTGGAGGCGTAGGACAAGTCAAGGACACCCGAAACCCCTTTTAGAGTAAAACGCGTTCTGGGTTTTTCTAGAAGGTGTCTTTCAACTGAGAGTCGCAAGAAACACAGTGCATAGTCAATAGTTTCCTAAAGCCGCAACTTTCGTGTTTTCGTTCAAAACTACCGTACGACGCGCACGAAGTTCGGGTTTTCGCCTTTACAAACACAGAACTCCCCGAAAGTGTTTTCGAAACCCAAGGTTCGTCCGAAATCCGTTTTAAACCGAGTAGTAACTCCAAATATCCTAAAGGGCGCATGTCAACCCAGAAACCCAACAAACTGATTTCGAGGCGCATAGGTTGTGTTTTCGTACAAAACTACCGTACGACCCGCACGAAGTTCGGGTTTTCGCCTCTACATACACAGAACTCCCCGAAAGTGTTTTCAAAACCCAAGTTTCGTCCGAAATCCGTTTTAACCGAGTAGTAGCTCCAAATATCCTAAAGGGCGCATCTCACCCCAGATACCCAACAAACTGATTTCGAGGCGCATAGGTTGTGTTTTCGTACAAAACTACCGTACGACCCGCACGAAGTTCGGGTTTTTGCCATTAGAAACACTGAACTCCCCGAAAGTGGTTTCCAAACCCATGATTCGTCGGAAACCCGTTCTAAACCGAATAGTAGCTCGAAATAACCTAAAACGAGCATCTCAACCCAGAATCCCTTCAAATGGATTTCAAGGCGTAAGACAAGACAAGGACACCCGAAACCCCTTTTAGAGTAAAACGCGTTCCGGGTTTTTCTAGAGGGCGTCTTTGGACCGAGAGTCGCATGAAACACAGTGTATAGTCAATAGTTTTCTAAAGCCGCATAATTTCTGTTTTCTTACAAAACTATCGTTCGACCCGCACGAAGTTCGGGTTTTCGCCATTACAAACACTGAACTCCCCGATAGTGTTTTCCAAACCCAATTTTCGTCCGAAATCGGTTTTAAACCGAATAGTAGCTCCAAATATCCTAAAAAGCGCATCTCAACCCTGAATCCCTTGAAATGGATTTCGAGGCGTAAGACAAGACAAGGACACCCGAAACCCCTTTGAGAGTAAAACGCGGTCTCGATTTTTCCAGGGAGTGTCTTTGGACCTAGAGTCGCAAGAAACACAGTGAATAGTCAATAGTTTCCTAAAGCCGCGTAGACTGTGTTTTCTTACAAAAGTACAGTACGTCCCACACGAAGCTCGGGTTTTCGGCTCTACAAACAGTGAACTCCATGAAGTCTATTCAAAATCCAAGATTCGCCCGAAATCCGTTTTAAGCCGAAAAGTAGCTCGAAAAAACCTAAATAATGCATCTCAACCCAGAATCCCATCAATTGGGCTTCCAGGCGCGATACAGGACACGGACACCCGAAAACCCCTTTTAGAGTAGAACGCAATCCCCGATTTTTCTAGAGGGTGTCTTTGGCTCTGAGTCGCATGGAACACAGTGTACAGTCAACAATTTCCGAGAGCCGCAAAGATTGTGTTTTCGTACAAAAATACCTACGACCCGCACGAAGTTCGGGTTTTCGCCATTAGAAACACTGAACTCTCCGGAAGTGTCTTCCAAACCCAACTTTCGTCCGGAACCCGTTTTAAACCGAAAAGCAGCTCAAAATATCCTAAAGAGCGCATCTCAACCCAGAAACCCAACAAAATTGATTTGGAGGTGTAGGACAAGTCAAGGACACCCGAAACCCCTTTTAGAGTAAAACGCATTCCGGGTTTTTCTAGAAGGTGTCTTTCAACTGAGAGTCGCAAGAAACACAGTGCATGGTCAAGAGCTTCCTAAAGCCGCAAAACTTGTGTTTTCGTACAAAAATACCGTACGACCCGCACGAAGTTCTCGTTTTCGCCTTTACAGACACAGACTCCCCGGAAGTGTTTTCCAAACCCAAGTTTCGTCCGGAACCCGTTTTAAACCGAAAAGTAGCTCCAAATATCCTAAAGAGCGCATCTCAACCAAGAAACCCAACAAATTGATTTGGAGGCGTAGGACAAGTCAAGGACACCCGAAACCACTTTTAGAGTAAAACGCGTTCTGGGTTTTTCTAGAAGGTGTCTTTCAACTGAGAGTCGCAAGAAACACAGTGCATAGTCAATAGTTTCCTAAAGCCGCAAATTTCGTGTTTTCGTTCAAAACTACCGTACGACTCGCACGAAGTTCGGGTTTTCGCCTTTACAAACACAGAACTCCCCGAAAGTGTTTTCGAAACCCAAGGTTCGTCCGAAATCCGTTTTAAACCGAGTAGTAACTCCAAATATCCTAAAGGGCGCATGTCAACCCAGAAACCCAACAAACTGATTTCGAGGCGCATAGGTTGTGTTTTCGTACAAAACTACCGTACGACCCGCACGAAGTTCGGGTTTTCGCCTCTACAAACACAGAACTCCCCGAAAGTGTTTTCAAAACCCAAGTTTCGTCCGAAATCCGTTTTAAACCGAGTAGTAGCTCCAAATATCCTAAAGGGCGCATTTCAACCCAGATACCCAACAAACTGATTTCGAGGCGCATAGGTTGTGTTTTCGTACAAAACTACCGTACGACCCGCACGAAGTTCGGGTTTTTGCCATTAGAAACACTGAACTCCCCGAAAGTGGTTTCCAAACCCATGATTCGTCGGAAACCCGTTCTAAACCGAATAGTAGCTCGAAATAACCTAAAAAGAGCATCTCAACCCAGAATCCCTTCAAATGGATTTCAAGGCGTAAGACAAGACATGGACACCCGAAACCCCTTTTAGAGTAAAACGCGATCCGGGTTTTTCTAGAGGGCGTCTTTGGACCGAGAATCGCATGAAACACAGTGTATAATCAATAGTTTTCTAAAGCCGCATAATTTCTGTTTTCGTACAAAACTATCGTTCGACCCGCACGAAGTTCGGGTTTTCGCCATTACAAACACTGAACTCCCCGATAGTGTTTTCCAAACCCAATTTTCGTCCGAAATCGGTTTTAAACCGAATAGTAGCTCCAAATATCCTAAAAAGCGCATCTCAACCGAGAATCCCAAGAAATGGATTTCGAGGCGTAAGACAAGACAAGGACACCCGAAACCCCTTTGAGAGTAAAACGCGGTCTCGATTTTTCCAGGGAGTGTCTTTGGACCCAGAGTCGCAAGAAACACGGTGAATAGTCAATAGTTTCCTAAAGCCGCGTAGACTGTGTTTTCTGACAAAAGTACAGTACGTCCCACACGAAGCTCGGGTTTTCGCCACTGCAAACAGTGAACTCCATGAAGTCTATTCAAAATCCAAGATTCGCCCGAAATCCATTTTAAGCCGAAAAGTAGCTCGAAAAAACCTAAATAGTGCATCTCAACCCAGAATCCCATCAATTGGGCTTCGAGGCGCGATACAGGACACGGACACCCGAAAACCCCTTTTAGAGTAGAACGCAATCCCCGATTTTTCTAGAGGGTGTCTTTGGCTCTGAGTCGCATGGAACACAGTGTACAGTCAACAATTTCCTAGAGCCGCAAAGATTGTGTTTTCGTACAAAAATACCTACGACCCGCACGAAGTTCGGGTTTTCGCCATTAGAAACACTGAACTCTCCGGAAGTGGCTTCCAAACCCAAGTTTCGTCCGGAACCCGTTTTAAACCGAAAAGCAGCTCAAAATATCCTAAAGAGCGCATCTCAACCCAGAAACCCAACAAAATTGATTTGGAGGCGTAGGACAAGTCAAGGACACCCGAAACCCCTTTTAGAGTAAAACGCGTTCCGGGTTTTTCTAGAAGGTGTCTTTCAACTGAGAGTCGCAAGAAACACAGTGCATGGTCAAGAGCTTCCTAAAGCCGCAAAACTTGTGTTTTCGTACAAAAAGACCGTACGACCCGCACGAAGTTCACGTTTTCGCCTTTACAGACACAGACTCCCCGGAAGTGTTTTCCAAACGCAAGTTTCGTCCGGAACCCGTTTTAAACCGAAAAGTAGCTCCAAATATCCTAAAGAGCGCATCTCAACCAAGAAACCCAACAAATTGATTTGGAGGCGTAGGACAAGTCAAGGACACCCGAAACCCCTTTTAGAGTATAACGCGTTCTGGGTTTTTCTAGAAGGTGTCTTTCAACTGAGAGTCGATAGAAACACAGTGCATAGTCAATAGTTTCCTAAAGCCGCAAATTTCGTGTTTTCGTTCAAAACTACCGTACGACCGGCACGAAGTGCGGGCTTTCGCCTTTACAAACACAGAACTCCCCGAAAGTGTTTTCGAAACCCAAGGTTAGTCCGAAATCCGTTTTAAACCGAGTAGTAACTCCAAATATCCTAAAGGGCGCATGTCAACCCAGAAACCCAACAAACTGATTTCGAGGCGCATAGGTTGTGTTTTCTTACAAAACTACCGTACGACCCGCACGAAGTTCGGGTTTTTGCCTTTAGAAACACTGAACTCCCCGAAAGAGGTTTCCAAACCCATGATTCGTCGGAAACCCGTTCTAAACCGAATAGTAGCTCGAAATAACCTAAAAAGAGCATCTCAACCCAGAATCCCATCAATTGGGCTTCCAGGCGCGATACAGGACACGGACACCCGAAAACCCCTTTTAGAGTAGAACGCAATCCCCGATTTTTCTAGAGAGTGTCTTTGGCTCTGAGTCGCATGGAACACAGTGTACAGTCAACAATTTCCTAGAGCCGCAAAGATTCTGTTTTCGTACAAAACTACCTACGACCCGCACGAAGTTCGGGTTTTCGCCATTAGAAACACTGAACTCTCCGGAAGTGGTTTCCAAACCCAAGTTTCGTCCGGAACCCTTTTTAAACCGAAAAGCGGCTCAAAATATCGTAAAGAGCACATCTCAACCCAGAAACCCAACAAATTGATTTGGAGGCGTAGGAGAAGTTAAGGACACCCGAAACCCCTTTTAGAGTAAAACGCGTTCCGGGTTTTTCTAGAAGGTGTCTTTCCACTGAGAGTCGTAAAAAACACAGTGCATGGTCAAGAGCTTCCTAAAGCCGCAAAACTTGTGTTTTCGTACAAAAATACCGTACGACCGGCACTTAGTTCGGGTTTTCGCCTTTACAGACACAGACTCCCTGGAAGTGTTTTCCAAACCCAAGTTTCGTCCGAAACCCGTTTTAAACCGAAAAGCAGCTCCAAATATCCTAAAGAGCGCATCTCAACCCAGAAACCCAACAAATTGTTTTGGTGGCGTAGGACAAGTCAAGGACACCCGAAACCCCTTTTAGAGTAAATCGCGCTCTGGGTTTTTCTAGAAGGTGTCTTTCAACTGAGAGTCGCAAGAAACACAGTGCATAGTCAATAGTTTCCTAAAGCCGCAAATTTTGTGTTTTTGTTCAAAACTACCGTACGACCCGCACGAAGTTCGGGTTTTCGCCTCTACAAACACAGAACTCCCCGAAAGTGTTTTCAAAACCCAAGTTTCGTCCGAAATCCATTTTAAACCGAGTTGTAGCTCCAAATATCCCAAAAGGCGCATTTCAACCCAGATACCCAACAAACTGATTTCGAGGCGCATAGGTTGTGTTTTCGTACAAAACTACCGTACGACCCGCACGAAGTTCGGGTTTTTGCGATTAGAAACACTGAACTCCCCGAAAGTGGTTTCCAAACCCATGGTTCGTCTGAAACCCGTTCTAAACCGAATAGTAGCTCGAAATAACCTAAAAAGAGCATCTCAACCCAGAATCCCTTCAAATGGATTTCAAGGCGTAAGACAAGACAAGGACACCCGAGACCCCTTTTAGAGTAAAACGTGTTCCGGGTTTTTCTAGAGGGCGACTTTGGACCGAGAGTCGCATTAAAAACACAGTGTATAGTCAATAGTTTTCTAACGCCGCATAATTTCTGTTTTCGTACAAAACTACCGTACGACCCGCACGAAGTTCGGGTTTTCGCCATTACAAACACTGAACTCCCCGATAGTGTTTTCCAAACCCAATTTTCGTACGAAATCGGTTTTAAACCGAATAGTAACTCCAAATATCCTAAAAAGCGCATCTCAACGCAAAATCCCTTGAAATGGATTTCGAGGCGTAAGACAAGACAAGGACACCTGAAACCCCTTTTAGAGTAAAACGCGGTCTCGATTTTTCCAGGGAGTGTCTTTGGACCCAGAGACGCAAGAAACACGGTGGATAGTCAATTGTTTCCTAAAGCCGTGTAGACTGTGTTTTCATACAAAAGTACAGTACGTCCCACACGAAGCTCGGGTTTTCGGCTCTACAAACAGTGAACTCCACGAAGTCTATTCAAAATGCAAGATTCGCCCGAAATCCGTTTTAAGCCGAAAAGTAGCTCGAAAAAACCTAAATAGTGCATCTCAACCCAGAATCCCATCAATTGGGCTTCGAGGCGCGATACTGGACACGGACACCCGAAAACCCCTTTTAGTATAGAACGCAATCCCCGATTTTTCTAGACGGTGTCTTTGGCTCTGAGTCGCATCGAACACAGTGTACAATCAACAATTTCCTAGAGCCGCAAAGATTGTGTTTTCGTACAAAATTACCTACGACCCGCACGAAGTTCGGGTTTTCGCCATTAGAAACACTAAACTTTCCAGAAGTGGCTTCCAAACCCAAGTTTCGTCCGGAACCCGTTTTAAACCGAAAAGCAGCTCAAAATATCCTAAAGAGCGTATCTCAACCCAGAAGCCCAACAAAATTGATTTGGAGGCGTAGGACAAGTCGAGGACACCCGAAACCCCTTTTAGAGTAAAACGCGTTCTAGGTTTTTCTAGAAGGTGTCTTTCAACTGAGAGTCGCAAGAAACACAGTGCATTGTCAATAGTTTCCTAAAGCCGCAAATTTTGTGTTTTCGTTCAAAACTACCGTATTCGTGCGGGTTTTCGCCTTTACAAACACAGAACTCCCCGAAAATGTTTTCAAAACCCAAGTTTCGTCCGAAATCCGTTTTAAACCGAATAGTAGCTCCAAATATCCTAAAGGGCGCATCTCAACCCAGAAACCCAACAAACTGATTTCGAGGCGCATATGTTGTATTTTCGTACAAAACTACCGTACGACCCGCACGAAGTTCGGGTTTTTGCCATTAGAAACACTGAACTCCCCGAAAGTGGTTTCCAAACCCATGGTTCGTCTGAAACCCATTCTAAACCGAATAGTAGCTCGAAATAACCTAAAAAGAGCATCTCAACCCAGAATCCCTTCAAATGGATTTCAAGGCGTAAGACAAGACAAGGACACCCGAAACCCCTTTTAGAGTAAAACGCGTTCCGGGTTTTTCTAGAGGGCGTCTTTGGACCGAGAGTCGCATGAAACACAGTGTATAGTCAATAGTTTTCTAAAGCCGCATAATTTCTGTTTTTCGTACAAAACTACCGTACGACCCGCACGAAGTTCGGGTTTTCGCCATTACAAACACTGAACTCCCCGATAGTGTTTTCCAAACCCAATTTTCGTCCGAAATCGGTTTTAAACCGAATAGTAGCTCCAAATATCCTAAAAAGCGCATCTCAACCCAGAATCCCTTGAAATGGATTTCGAGGCGTAAGACAAGACAAGGACACCCGAAACCCCTTTGAGAGTAAAACGCGGTCTCGATTTTTCCAGGGAGTGTCTTTGGACCCAGAGTCGCAAGAAACACGGTGAATAGTCAATAGTTTCCTAAAGCCGCGTATACTGTGTTTTCTTACAAAAGTACAGTACGTCCCACACGAAGCTCGGGTTTTCGGCTCTACAAACAGTGAACTCCAAGAAGTCTATTCAAAATCCAAGATTCGCCCGAAATCCGTTTTAAGCCGAAAAGTAGCTCGAAAAAACCTAAATAGTGCATCTCAACCCAGAATCGCATCAATTGGGCTTCGAGGCGCGATACAGGACTCGGACACCCGAAAACCCCTTTTAGAGTAGAATACAATCCCCGATTTTTCTAGAGGGTGTCTTTGGCTCTGAGTCGCATGAAACACAGTGTAGAGTCAACAATTTCTAGAGCCGCAAAGATTCTGTTTTCGTACAAAACTACCTACGACGCGCACGAAGTTCGGGTTTTCGCCATTAGAAACACTGAACTCTCCTGAAGTGGTTTCCAAACCCAAGTTTCGTCCGGAACCCGTTTTAAACCGAAAAGAAGCTCAAAATATCCTATAGAGGGCATCTCAACCCAGAAACCCAACAAACACTACTAGAAAAAAGGGCTTTTATATCGGTTGCAAAAACTGCCCTATATCGGTTTTTCATATAACCGATATAATATCTTCAGTCGAGGTATTTTATATCGGTCAATTTTTTTTTATATCGGTTACACTGGAACCGACATAATAATCTCTATATATAATATCGGTTAGGAAAATATGTGATATTAATTTCAATAAAACTGATATTATAGACAAATATATTATATCGGTTGTATACATATATTTTATATCGGTTGTATACACATATTTTATATCGGTTATTATGGAACCGATATTATATATACATATTTTATATCGGTTATTTCCCTCCTTTTTATTTTTCCTTCTTCCCTCCCTTTTCAGGACGTCCTGCGGCTAACCGCCTGTGCACATGCGGCTAACCGCAAGTGCACATGCGGCTAACCGCCAGTGCACCTGCGGCTAACCGCCAGTTATATATAATATTTTATATCGGTTATTATGAAACCGATATTATATACCTCAAATCCCTTAATCCCCCGCGCGGGCTCAGTCCTTCTTTCCCTCTTTTTTTTTTCTTTCCCTCTTTTTATTTCCTTCCCTCCCTTCTCTTTCTTTCTCCATCATTCCTTCTTTCCTCTCACTCTCGCTCTCTTCTCTCCTCACTCTCGCCTCTCTTCCCAGCGCTTCTCTCCCTCCAAAAACCCTTTTCCTCTCACTCTCGCTCTCTCTGCTCTTCTCTCACTCTCGCTTTCTCTACTCTCTCTCTGCTCTCCCAGTCTCTCTCGCTCACTCTCGTTCTCCGGAGAAGAAGAAGACGACGACGACGAAGAGGAAGAAGCTGTTCTTCCGGCGCTGTGCAGGTGCCAGGTACATCACGTTCTTTCCTTTCTTTTTGTTTCGTTTCTTTCTTTCCCTTTTCTTCTGCTGCTACTGTTTTCTGTTCTCTCTCTCTGTTTTTTTTTTTTTTTTGTTCTGTTTTCTCACGATCTCTGCTGCTGTTTTTCTTGCTGCTGTTATGTATTTTTTTTCCCTGTTGTTTTTCTTTCCCTACTGTGTTTCTGCTGTTTTTTTTCTCTGCTGCGTTTCTTCACAATTTTTTTTCCCTGCTGTTTCGGCTAGCCGCCTCCAAGTTGACGGCTAGCCTCCAGAAGTTGGAGGCTAGCCGCCTCCAAGTTGGAGGCTAGCCGCCAGAAGTTGAAGGTGATTTTACACAACTTTCCATTCAATCTGGGTTAAATCTCAAAACATGAAAGTTGTAGCCCTCTGAAAAATCTTTCATTTGGATCAAGAATCATGTTGTTTGGAGTTCAGAAGAGGAAGTTATAAATTTTCTACTGGAGACAACTCTGCTTCACTCGGGTTGCTGTTTTTCTGTGACCAGTCCGCTTCAAGGTGAGTTTACACTACTTTCCATTCAATCTGGGTTAAATCTCAAAACATGAAAGTTGTAGCCCTCTAATAAATATTTCATTTGGATCAAGAATCATGTTGTTTGGAGTTCAGAAGAGGAAGTTATGAATTTTCTACTGGAGACAACTCTGCTTCAATCAGGTTGCTGTTTTTCTGTGACCAGTCAGCTTCAAGGTGATTTTACACTACTTTTCATTCAATATGGGTTAAATCTCAAAACATGAAAGCTGTATCCCTCTGATAAATATTTCATTTGGATCAAGAATCATGTTGTTTGGAGTTCAGAAGAGGAAGTTATGAATTTTCTACTGGAGACAACTCTGCTTCACTCGGGTTGCTGTTTTTCTGTGACCAGTCCGCTTCAAGGTGAGTTTACACTACTTTCCATTCAATTTGGGTTAAATCTCAAAACATGAAAGTTGTAGCCCTCTGATAAATCTTTCATTTGGATCAAGAATCATGTTGTTTCGAGTTCAGAAGAGGAAGTTATGAATTTTCTACTGGAGACAAATTCTGCCATTCAAATCAGGATGGCTCACGGCTAGCCGCAGGAAAAGTTGGGGGCTAGCCGCAGGTGTACTGGCGGTAAGCCGCAGGAAGCACAGAAAATCATCCTGAAAAAAAGAATGCTTACTGGAAAGCTGACCGTGGGTCTGGCGGCTAGCCCCCTTGCAAAGGGCGGCTAGCCGCCAGGTGACCGTAAGGTCACCTGACCCTTTCTAGAAGGACTATTTATAAAAAAAAAAAATACATATATAATATTAAATCGGTTACAGAACAAACGATATAATACAATCCCAAAAAACCGATATTATAAATATTTTTTATATCGGTTTCACTTTTTTTATATCGGTTTTACAGTAATATGTGTTATAATTTCAGGTTTAAAAGACATCAGTTGTCCAAAAACCGATATGAAATAATACACATATTATATCGGTTATAGTTATCTATTATATCGGGGGTACTTATATCGGTTTGAAGTTTACTGAAAAACCGATATAATAGGTCTTTTATATCGGTTTTTAGCCGATATAAAAACCCTTTTTTCTAGTAGTGAAATTGATTTGGAGGCGTAGGACAAGTCAAGGACCCCCGAAACCCCTTTTGGAGTAAAACGCGTTCCGGGTGTTTCTAGAAGGTGTCTTTCCACTGAGAGTCGCAAGAAACACAGTGCATGGTCAAGAGCTTCGTAAAGCCGCAAAACTTGTGTTTTCGTACAAAAATATCGTACGACCCGCACGAAGTTCGGATTTTCGCCTTTATAGACACAGACTCCCCGGAATTGTTTTCCAAACCCAAGTTTCGTCCGGAACCCGATTTAAACCGAAAAGCGGCTCCAAATATCCTAAAGAGCGCATCTCAACCCAGAAACCCAACAAATTGATTTGGAGGCGTAGGACAAGTCAAGGACACCCGAAACCCCTTTTAGAGTAAAACGCGTTCTGGGTTTTTCTTGAAGGTGTCTTTCAACTGAGAGTCGCAAGAAACACAGTGCATAGTCAATAGTTTCCTAAAGCCGCAAATTTTGTGTTTTCGTTCAAAAGTACCGTACGACCCGCACGAAATTCGGGTTTTTGCTTTACAAACACATAACTCCCCGAAAGTGTTTTCGAAACCCAAGTTTCGTCCGAAATCCGTTTTAAACCGAGTAGTAGCTCCAAATATCCTAAAGGGCGCATCTCAACCCAGAAACCCAACAAACTGATTTCGAGGCGCAGAGGTGGTGTTTTCGTACAAAACTACCGTACGACCCGCACGAAGTTCGGGTTTTTGCCATTAGAAACACTGAACTCCCCGAAAGTGGTTTCCAAACCCATGATTCGTCTGAAATCCGTTCTAAACAGAATAGTAGCTCAAAATAACCTAAAAAGAGCTTCTCAACCGAGAATCCCATCAAATTGATTTCAAGGCGTAAGACAAGACAAGGACTCCCGAAACCCCTTTTAAAGTAAAACGCGTTCCGGGTTTTTCTAGAGGGCGTCTTTGGACCGAGAGTCGCATTAAAAACACAGTGTATAGTCAATAGTTTTCTAAAGCCGAATAATTTCTGTTTTCGTACAAAACTACCGTACCCGCACGAAGTTCGGGTTTTCGCCATTACAAACACTGAACTCCCGGATAGTGTTTTCCAAACCCAATTTTCGTCCGAAATCGGTTTTAAACCGAATAGTAGCTCCAATTATCCTAAAAAGCGCATCTCAACCCAGAATCCCTTGAAATGGATTTCGAGGCGTAAGACAAGACAAAGACACCCGAAACCCCTTTTAGAGTAAAACGCGGTCTCGATTTTTCCAGGCGCAAGAAACACGGTGAATAGTCAATAGTTTCCTAAAGCCGCGTAGATTGTGTTTTCGTACAAAAGTACAGTACGTCCCACACGAAGCTCGGGTTTTCGGCTCTACAAACAGTGAACTCCACGAAGTCTATTCAAAATCCAAGATTCGCCCGAAATCCGTTTTAAGCCGAAAAGTAGCTCGAAAAAACCTAAATAGTGCATCTCAACCCAGAATCCCATCAATTGGGCTTCCAGGCGCGATACAGGACACGGACACCCGAAAACCCCTTTTAGAGTAGAACGCAATCCCCGATTTTTCTAGAGGGTGTCTTTGGCTCTGAGTCGCATGGAACACAGTGTATAGTCAACAATTTCCTAGAGCCGCAAAGATTGTGTTTTCGTACAAAAATACCTACGACCCGCACGAAGTTCGGGTTTTCGCCATTAGAAACACTGAACTCTCCGGAAGTGGCTTCCAAACCCAAGTTTCGTCCGGAACCCGTTTTAAACCGAAAAGCAGCTCAAAATATCCTAAAGAGCGCATCTCAACCCAGAAACCCAAAAAAATTGATTTGGAGGCGTAGGACAAGTCAAGGACACCCGAAACCCCTTTTAGAGTAAAACGCGTTCCGGGTTTTTCTAGAAGGTGTCTTTCCACTGAGAGTCGCAAGAAACACAGTGCATGGTCAAGAGCTTGCTAAAGCCGCAAAACTTGTGTTTTCGTACAAAAATACCGTACGACCCGCACGAAGTTCGGGTTTTCGCCTTTACAGACACAGACTCCCCGGAAGTGTTTTCCAAACCCAAGTTTCGTCCGGAACCCGTTTTAAACCGAAAAGCGGCTCCAAAAATCCTAAAGAGCGCATCTCAACCCAGAAACCCAACAATTTGATTTGGAGGCGTAGGACAAGTCAAGGACACCCGAAACCCCTTTTGGAGTAAAACGCGTTCTGGGTTTTTCTAGAAGGTGTCTTTCAACTGAGAGTCGCAAGAAACACAGTGCATAGTCAATAGTTTCCTAAAGCCGCAAATTTTGTGTTTTCGTTCAAAACTACCGTACGACCCGCACGAAGTTCGGGCTTTCGCCTTTACAAACACAGAACTCCCCGAAAGTGTTTTCGAAACCCAAGTTTCGTCCGAAATCCGTTTTAAAACGAGTAGTAGCTCCAAATATCCTAAAGGGCGCATCTCAACCCAGAAACCCAACAAACTGATTTCGAGGCGCAGAGGTTGTGTTTTCGTACAAAACTACCGTACGACGTGCACGAAGTTCGGGTTTTTGCCATTAGAAACACTGAACTCCCCGAAAGTGGTTTCCAAACCAATAATTCGTCTGAAACCCGTTCTAAACCGAATAGTAGCTCGAAATAACCTAAAAAGAGCATCTCAACCCAGAATCCCTTCAATTGGATTTCAAGGCGTAAGACAAGACAAGGACACCCGAAACCCCTTTTAGAGTAAAACGCGTTCCGGGTTTTTCTAGAGGGCGTCTTTGGACCGAGAGTCGCATGAAACACAGTGTATAGTCAATAGTTTTCTAAAGCCGCATAATTTCTGTTTTCGTACAAAACTACCGTACGACCCGCACGAAGTTCGGGTTTTCGCCATTACAAACACTGAACTCCCCGATAGTGTGTTCCAAACCCAATTTTCGTCCGAAATCGGTTTTAAACCGAATAGTAGCCCCAAATATCCTAAAAAGCGCATCTCAACCCAGAATCCCTTGAAATGGATTTCGAGGCGTAAGACAAGACAAGGACACCCGAAACCCCTTTTAGAGTAAAACGCGGTCTCGATTTTTCCAGGGAGTGTCTTTGGACCCAGAGTCGTAAGAAACACGATGAATAGTCAATAGTTTCCTAAAGCCGCGTATAATGTGTTTTCGTACAAAAGTACAGTACGTCCCACACGAAGCTCGGGTTTTCGGCTCTACAAACAGTGAACTCCACGAAGTCTATTCAAAATCCAAGATTCGCCCGAAATCCGTTTTAAGCCGAAAAGTAGCTCGAAAAAACCTAAATAGTGCATGTCAACCCAGAATCGCATCAATTGGGCTTCGAGGCGCGATACAGGACACGGACACCCGAAAACCCCTTTTAGAGTAGAATGCAATCCACGATTTTTCTAGAGGGTCTCTTTGGCTCTGAGTCGCATGAAACACAGTGTAGAGTCAACAATTTCTAGAGCCGCAAAGATTCTGTTTTCGTACAAAACTACCTACGACCCGCACGAAGTTCGGGTTTTCGCCATTAGAAACACTGAACTCTCCTGAAGTGGTTTCCAAACCCAAGTTTCGTCCGGAACCCGTTTTAAACCGAAAAGCAGCTCAAAATATCCTAAAGAGGGCATCTCAACCCAGAAACCCAACAAATTGATTTGGAGGCTTAGGACAAGTCAAGGACACCCGAAACCCCTTTTAGAGTAAAACGCGTTCCGACTGTTTCTAGAAGGTGTCTTTCCACTGAGAGTCACAAGAAACACAGTGCATGGTCAAGAGCTTCCTAAAGCCGCAGAACTTGTGTTTTCGTACAAAAATATTGTACGACCCGCACGAAGTTCGGGTTTTCGCCTTTACAGACACAGACTCCCCGGAAGTGTTTTCCAAACCCAAGTTTCGTCCGGAACCCGTTTTAAACCGAAAAGCGGCTCCAAATATCCTAAAGAGCGCATCTCAACCCAGAAACCCAACAAATTGATTTGGAGGCGTAGGACAAGTCAAGGACACCCGAAACCCCTTTTAGAGTAAAACGCGATCTGGGTTTTTCTAGAAGGTGTCTTTCAACTGAGAGTCGCAAGAAACACAGTGCATAGTCAATAGTTTCCTAAACCGCAAACTTTGTGTTTTCGTTCAAAACTACC
Organism: Cinnamomum chago; assembly: GCA_038049695.1. Taxonomy (NCBI): domain Eukaryota; kingdom Viridiplantae; phylum Streptophyta; class Magnoliopsida; order Laurales; family Lauraceae; genus Cinnamomum; species Cinnamomum chago. Next base: position 50,868,215 of record CP142456.1, read on the forward strand.
GTACGACCCGCACGAAGTTTGGGTTTTCGCCTTTACAAACACAGAACTCCCCGAAAGTGTTTTCGAAACCCAAGTTTCGTCCGAAATCCGTTTTAAACCGAGTTGTAGCTCCAAATATCCTAAAGGGCGCATCTCAACCCAGAAACCCAACAAACTGATTTCGAGGCGCATAGGGTGTGTCCTCTTACAAAACTACCGTACGACCCGCACGAAGTTCGGGTTTTTGCCATTAGAAACACTGAGCTCCCCGAAAGTGGTTTCCAAACCCATGATTCGTCTGAAATCCGTTCTAAATAGAATAGTAGCTCGAAATTACCTAAAGAGAGCATCTCAACCCAGAATCCCTTCAAATGGATTTCAAGGCGTAAGACAAGACAAGGACACCCGAAACCCCTTTTAGAGTAAAACGCGTTCCGGGTTTTTCTAGAGGGCGTCTTTGGACCGAGAGTCGCATGAAACACAGTGTATAGTCAATAGTTTTCTAAAGCCGCATAATTTCTATTTTTGTACAAAACTACCGTACGACCCGCACGAAGTTCGGGTTTTCGCCATTACAAACACTGAACTCCCCGGTAGTGTTTTCCAAACCCAATTTTCGTCCGAAATCGGTTTTAAACCGAAAAGTTGCTCGAAAAAACCTAAATAGTGCATCTCAACCCAGAATCCCATAAATTGGGCTTCGAGGCGCGATACAGGACACGGACACCCGAAAACCCCTTTTAGAGTAGAACGCAATCCCCGATTTTTCTAGAGGGTGTCTTTGGCTCTGAGTCGCATGGAACACAGTGTACAGTCAACAATTTCCTAGAGCCGCAAAGATTGTGTTTTCGTACAAAAATACCTACGACCCGCACGAAGTTCGGGTTTTCGCCATTAGAAACACTAAACTTTCCAGAAGTGGCTTCCAAACCCAAGTTTCGTCCGGAACCCGTTTTAAACCGAAAAGCAGCTCAAAATATCCTAAAGAGCGTATCTCAACCCAGAAGCCCAACAAAATTGATTTGGAGGCGTAGGACAAGTCGAGGACACCCGAAACCCCTTTTAGAGTAAAACGCGTTCTAGGTTTTTCTAGAAGGTGTCTTTCAACTGAGAGTCGCAAGAAACACAGTGCATTGTCAATAGTTTCCTAAAGCCGCAAATTTTGTGTTTTCGTTCAAAACTACCGTATTCGTGCGGGTTTTCGCCTTTACAAACACAGAACTCCCCGAAAATGTTTTCAAAACCCAAGTTTCGTCCGAAATCCGTTTTAAACCGAATAGTAGCTCCAAATATCCTAAAGGGCGCATCTCAACCCAGAAACCCAACAAACTGATTTCGAGGCGCATATGTTGTATTTTCGTACAAAACTACCGTACGACCCGCACGAAGTTCGGGTTTTTGCCATTAGAAACACTGAACTCCCCGAAAGTGGTTTCCAAACCCATGGTTCGTCTGAAACCCATTCTAAACCGAATAGTAGCTCGAAATAACCTAAAAAGAGCATCTCAACCCAGAATCCCTTCAAATGGATTTCAAGGCGTAAGACAAGACAAGGACACCCGAAACCCCTTTTAGAGTAAAACGCGTTCCGGGTTTTTCTAGAGGGCGTCTTTGGACCGAGAGTCGCATGAAACACAGTGTATAGTCAATAGTTTTCTAAAGCCGCATAATTTCTGTTTTTCGTACAAAACTACCGTACGACCCGCACGAAGTTCGGGTTTTCGCCATTACAAACACTGAACTCCCCGATAGTATTTTCCAAACCCAATTTTCGTCCGAAATCGGTTTTAAACCGAATAGTAGCTCCAAATATCCTAAAAAGCGCATCTCAACCCAGAATCCCTTGAAATGGATTTCGAGGCGTAAGACAAGACAAGGACACCCGAAACCCCTTTGAGAGTAAAACGCGGTCTCGATTTTTCCTGGGAGTGTCTTTGGACCCAGAGTCGCCAGAAACACGGTGAATAGTCAATAGTTTCCTAAAGCCGCGTATACTGTGTTTTCTTACAAAAGTACAGTACGTCCCACACGAAGCTCGGGTTTTCGGCTCTACAAACAGTGAACTCCAAGAAGTCTATTCAAAATCCAAGATTCGCCCGAAATCCGTTTTAAGCCGAAAAGTAGCTCGAAAAAACCTAAATAGTGCATCTCAACCCAGAATCGCATCAATTGGGCTTCGAGGCGCGATACAGGACTCGGACACCCGAAAACCCCTTTTAGAGTAGAATACAATCCCCGATTTTTCTAGAGGGTGTCTTTGGCTCTGAGTCGCATGAAACACAGTGTAGAGTCAACAATTTCTAGAGCCGCAAAGATTCTGTTTTCGTACAAAACTACCTACGACGCGCACGAAGTTCGGGTTTTCGCCATTAGAAACACTGAACTCTCCTGAAGTGGTTTCCAAACCCAAGTTTCGTCCGGAACCCGTTTTAAACCGAAAAGAAGCTCAAAATATCCTATAGAGGGCATCTCAACCCAGAAACCCAACAAACACTACTAGAAAAAAGGGCTTTTATATCGGTTGCAAAAACTGCCCTATATCGGTTTTTCATATAACCGATATAATATCTTCAGTCGAGGTATTTTATATCGGTCAATTTTTTTTTATATCGGTTACACTGGAACCGACATAATAATCTCTATATATAATATCGGTTAGGAAAATATGTGATATTAATTTCAATAAAACTGATATTATAGACAAATATATTATATCGGTTGTATACATATATTTTATATCGGTTGTATACACATATTTTATATCGGTTATTATGGAACCGATATTATATATACATATTTTATATCGGTTATTTCCCTCCTTTTTATTTTTCCTTCTTCCCTCCCTTTTCAGGACGTCCTGCGGCTAACCGCCTGTGCACATGCGGCTAACCGCAAGTGCACATGCGGCTAACCGCCAGTGCACCTGCGGCTAACCGCCAGTTATATATAATATTTTATATCGGTTATTATGAAACCGATATTATATACCTCAAATCCCTTAATCCCCCGCGCGGGCTCAGTCCTTCTTTCCCTCTTTTTTTTTTCTTTCCCTCTTTTTATTTCCTTCCCTCCCTTCTCTTTCTTTCTCCATCATTCCTTCTTTCCTCTCACTCTCGCTCTCTTCTCTCCTCACTCTCGCCTCTCTTCCCAGCGCTTCTCTCCCTCCAAAAACCCTTTTCCTCTCACTCTCGCTCTCTCTGCTCTTCTCTCACTCTCGCTTTCTCTACTCTCTCTCTGCTCTCCCAGTCTCTCTCGCTCACTCTCGTTCTCCGGAGAAGAAGAAGACGACGATGACGAAGAGGAAGAAGCTGTTCTTCCGGCGCTGTGCAGGTGCCAGGTACATCACGTTCTTTCCTTTCTTTTTGTTTCGTTTCTTTCTTTCCCTTTTCTTCTGCTGCTACTGTTTTCTGTTCTCTCTCTCTGTTTTTTTTTTTTTTTTTTGTTCTGTTTTCTCACGATCTCTGCTGCTGTTTTTCTTGCTGCTGTTATGTATTTTTTTTCCCTGTTGTTTTTCTTTCCCTACTGTGTTTCTGCTGTTTTTTTTCTCTGCTGCGTTTCTTCACAATTTTTTTTTCCCTGCTGTTTCGGCTAGCCGCCTCCAAGTTGACGGCTAGCCTCCAGAAGTTGGAGGCTAGCCGCCTCCAAGTTGGAGGCTAGCCGCCAGAAGTTGAAGGTGATTTTACACTACTTTCCATTCAATCTGGGTTAAATCTCAAAACATGAAAGTTGTAGCCCTCTGAAAAATCTTTCATTTGGATCAAGAATCATGTTGTTTGGAGTTCAGAAGAGGAAGTTATAAATTTTCTACTGGAGACAACTCTGCTTCACTCGGGTTGCTGTTTTTCTGTGACCAGTCCGCTTCAAGGTGAGTTTACACTACTTTCCATTCAATCTGGGTTAAATCTCAAAACATGAAAGTTGTAGCCCTCTAATAAATATTTCATTTGGATCAAGAATCATGTTGTTTGGAGTTCAGAAGAGGAAGTTATGAATTTTCTACTGGAGACAACTCTGCTTCACTCAGGTTGCTGTTTTTCTGTGACCAGTCAGCTTCAAGGTGATTTTACACTACTTTTCATTCAATATGGGTTAAATCTCAAAACATGAAAGCTGTAGCCCTCTGATAAATATTTCATTTGGATCAAGAATCATGTTGTTTGGAGTTCAGAAGAGGAAGTTATGAATTTTCTACTGGAGACAACTCTGCTTCACTCGGGTTGCTGTTTTTCTGTGACCAGTCCGCTTCAAGGTGAGTTTACACTACTTTCCATTCAATCTGGGTTAAATCTCAAAACATGAAAGTTGTAGCCCTCTGATAAATCTTTCATTTGGATCAAGAATCATGTTGTTTCGAGTTCAGAAGAGGAAGTTATGAATTTTCTACTGGAGACAAATTCTGCCATTCAAATCAGGATGGCTCACGGCTAGCCGCAGGAAAAGTTGGGGGCTAGCCGCAGGTGTACTGGCGGTAAGCCGCAGGAAGCACAGAAAATCATCCTGAAAAAAAAAATGCTTACTGGAAAGCTGACCGTGGGTCTGGCGGCTAGCCCCCTTGCAAAGGGCGGCTAGCCGCCAGGTGACCGTAAGGTCACCTGACCCTTTCTAGAAGGACTATTTATAAAAAAAAAAAAATACATATATAATATTAAATCGGTTACAGAACAAACGATATAATACAATCCCAAAAAACCGATATTATAAATATTTTTTATATCGGTTTCACTTTTTTTATATCGGTTTTACAGTAATATGTGTTATAATTTCAGGTTTAAAAGACATCAGTTGTCCAAAAACCGATATGAAATAATACACATATTATATCGGTTATAGTTATCTATTATATCGGGGGTACTTATATCGGTTTGAAGTTTACTGAAAAACCGATATAATAGGTCTTTTATATCGGTTTTTAGCCGATATAAAAACCCTTTTTTCTAGTAGTGAAATTGATTTGGAGGCGTAGGACAAGTCAAGGACCCCCGAAACCCCTTTTGGAGTAAAACGCGTTCCGGGTGTTTCTAGAAGGTGTCTTTCCACTGAGAGTCGCAAGAAACACAGTGCATGGTCAAGAGCTTCGTAAAGCCGCAAAACTTGTGTTTTCGTACAAAAATATCGTACGACCCGCACGAAGTTCGGATTTTCGCCTTTATAGACACAGACTCCCCGGAATTGTTTTCCAAACCCAAGTTTCGTCCGGAACCCGTTTTAAACCGAAAAGCGGCTCCAAATATCCTAAAGAGCGCATCTCAACCCAGAAACCCAACAAATTGATTTGGAGGCGTAGGACAAGTCAAGGACACCCGAAACCCCATTTAAAGTAAAACGCGTTCCGGGTTTTTCTAGAGGGCGTCTTTGGACCGAGAGTCGCATTAAAAACACAGTGTATAGTCAATAGTTTTCTAAAGCCGAATAATTTCTGTTTTCGTACAAAACTACCGTACCCGCACGAAGTTCGGGTTTTCGCCATTACAAACACTGAACTCCCGGATAGTGTTTTCCAAACCCAATTTTCGTCCGAAATCGGTTTTAAACCGAATAGTAGCTCCAATTATCCTAAAAAGCGCATCTCAACCCAGAATCCCTTGAAATGGATTTCGAGGCGTAAGACAAGACAAAGACACCCGAAACCCCTTTTAGAGTAAAACGCGGTCTCGATTTTTCCAGGCGCAAGAAACACGGTGAATAGTCAATAGTTTCCTAAAGCCGCGTAGATTGTGTTTTCGTACAAAAGTACAGTACGTCCCACACGAAGCTCGGGTTTTCGGCTCTACAAACAGTGAACTCCACGAAGTCTATTCAAAATCCAAGATTCGCCCGAAATCCGTTTTAAGCCGAAAAGTAGCTCGAAAAAACCTAAATAGTGCATCTCAACCCAGAATCCCATCAATTGGGCTTCCAGGCGCAATACAGGACACGGACACCCGAAAACCCCTTTTAGAGTAGAACGCAATCCCCGATTTTTCTAGAGGGTGTCTTTGGCTCTGAGTCGCATGGAACACAGTGTATAGTCAACAATATCCTAGAGCCGCAAAGATTGTGTTTTCGTACAAAAATACCTACGACCCGCACGAAGTTCGGGTTTTCGCCATTAGAAACACTGAACTCTCCGGAAGTGGCTTCCAAACCCAAGTTTCGTCCGGAACCCGTTTTAAACCGAAAAGCAGCTCAAAATATCCTAAAGAGCGCATCTCAACCCAGAAACCCAAAAAAATTGATTTGGAGGCGTAGGACAAGTCAAGGACACCCGAAACCCCTTTTAGAGTAAAACGCGTTCCGGGTTTTTCTAGAAGGTGTCTTTCCACTGAGAGTCGCAAGAAACACAGTGCATGGTCAAGAGCTTGCTAAAGCCGCAAAACTTGTGTTTTCGTACAAAAATACCGTACGACCCGCACGAAGTTCGGGTTTTCGCATTTACAGACACAGACTCCCCGGAAGTGTTTTCCAAACCCAAGTTTCGTCCGGAACCCGTTTTAAACCGAAAAGCGGCTCCAAAAATCCTAAAGAGCGCATCTCAACCCAGAAACCCAACAATTTGATTTGGAGGCGTAGGACAAGTCAAGGACACCCGAAACCCCTTTTGGAGTAAAACGCGTTCTGGGTTTTTCTAGAAGGTGTCTTTCAACTGAGAGTCGCAAGAAACACAGTGCATAGTCAATAGTTTCCTAAAGCCGCAAATTTTGTGTTTTCGTTCAAAACTACCGTACGACCCGCACGAAGTTCGGGCTTTCGCCTTTACAAACACAGAACTCCCCGAAAGTGTTTTCGAAACCCAAGTTTCGTCCGAAATCCGTTTTAAAACGAGTAGTAGCTCCAAATATCCTAAAGGGCGCATCTCAACCCAGAAACCCAACAAACTGATTTCGAGGCGCAGAGGTTGTGTTTTCGTACAAAACTACCGTACGACGTGCACGAAGTTCGGGTTTTTGCCATTAGAAACACTGAACTCCCCGAAAGTGGTTTCCAAACCAATAATTCGTCTGAAACCCATTCTAAACCGAATAGTAGCTCGAAATAACCTAAAAAGAGCATCTCAACCCAGAATCCCTTCAATTGGATTTCAAGGCGTAAGACAAGACAAGGACACCCGAAACCCCTTTTAGAGTAAAACGCGTTCCGGGTTTTTCTAGAGGGCGTCTTTGGACCGAGAGTCGCATGAAACACAGTGTATAGTCAATAGTTTTCTAAAGCCGCATAATTTCTGTTTTCGTACAAAACTACCGTACGACCCGCACGAAGTTCGGGTTTTCGCCATTACAAACACTGAACTCCCCGATAGTGTTTTCCAAACCCAATTTTCGTCCGAAATCGGTTTTAAACCGAATAGTAGCCCCAAATATCCTAAAAAGCGCATCTCAACCCAGAATCCCTTGAAATGGATTTCGAGGCGTAAGACAAGACAAGGACACCCGAAACCCCTTTTAGAGTAAAACGCGGTCTCGATTTTTCCAGGGAGTGTCTTTGGACCCAGAGTCGTAAGAAACACGATGAATAGTCAATAGTTTCCTAAAGCCGCGTAGAATGTGTTTTCGTACAAAAGTACAGTACGTCCCACACGAAGCTCGGGTTTTCGGCTCTACAAACAGTGAACTCCACGAAGTCTATTCAAAATCCAAGATTCGCCCGAAATCCGTTTTAAGCCGAAAAGTAGCTCGAAAAAACCTAAATAGTGCATGTCAACCCAGAATCGCATCAATTGGGCTTCGAGGCGCGATACAGGACACGGACACCCGAAAACCCCTTTTAGAGTAGAATGCAATCCTCGATTTTTCTAGAGGGTCTCTTTGGCTCTGAGTCGCATGAAACACAGTGTAGAGTCAACAATTTCTAGAGCCGCAAAGATTCTGTTTTCGTACAAAACTACCTACGACCCGCACGAAGTTCGGGTTTTCGCCATTAGAAACACTGAACTCTCCTGAAGTGGCTTCCAAACCCAAGTTTCGTCCGGAACCCGTTTTAAACCGAAAAGCAGCTCAAAATATCCTAAAGAGCGCATCTCAACCCAGAAACCCAAAAAAATTGATTTGGAGGCGTAGGACAAGTCAAGGACACCCGAAACCCCTTTTAGAGTAAAACGCGTTCCGGGTTTTTCTAGAAGGTGTCTTTCCACTGAGAGTCGCAAGAAACACAGTGCATGGTCAAGAGCTTGCTAAAGCCGCAAAACTTGTGTTTTCGTACAAAAATACCGTACGACCCGCACGAAGTTCGGGTTTTCGCATTTACAGACACAGACTCCCCGGAAGTGTTTTCCAAACCCAAGTTTCGTCCGGAACCCGTTTTAAACCGAAAAGCGGCTCCAAATATCCTAAAGAGCGCATCTCAACCCAGAAACCCAACAAATTGATTTGGAGGCGTAGGACAAGTCAAGGACACCCGAAACCCCTTTTAGAGTAAAACGCGATCTGGGTTTTTCTAGAAGGTGTCTTTCAACTGAGAGTCGCAAGAAACACAGTGCATAGTCAATAGTTTCCTAAACCGCAAACTTTGTGTTTTCGTTCAAAACTACCGTACGACCCGCACGAAGTTTGGGTTTTCGCCTTTACAAACACAGAACTCCCCGAAAGTGTTTTCGAAACCCAAGTTTCGTCCGAAATCCGTTTTAAACCGAGTTGTAGCTCCAAATATCCTAAAGGGCGCATCTCAACCCAGAAACCCAACAAACTGATTTCGAGGCGCATAGGTTGTGTCCTCGTACAAAACTACCGTACGACCCGCACGAAGTTCGGGTTTTTGCCATTAGAAACACTGAGCTCCCCGAAAGTGGTTTCCAAACCCATGATTCGTCTGAAATCCGTTCTAAATAGAATAGTAGCTCGAAATTACCTAAAGAGAGCATCTCAACCCAGAATCCCTTCAAATGGATTTCAAGGCGTAAGACAAGACAAGGACACCCGAAACCCCTTTTAGAGTAAAACGCGTTCCGGGTTTTTCTAGAGGGCGTCTTTGGACCGAGAGTCGCATGAAACACAGTGTATAGTCAATAGTTTTCTAAAGCCGCATAATTTCTATTTTTGTACAAAACTACCGTACGACCCGCACGAAGTTCGGGTTTTCGCCATTACAAACACTGAACTCCCCGGTAGTGTTTTCCAAACCCAATTTTCGTCCGAAATCGGTTTTAAACCGAAAAGTTGCTCGAAAAAACCTAAATAGTGCATCTCAACCCAGAATCCCATAAATTGGGCTTCGAGGCGCGATACAGGACACGGACACCCGAAAACCCCTTTTAGAGTAGAACGCAATCCCCGATTTTTCTAGAGGGTGTCTTTGGCTCTGAGTCGCATGGAACACAGTGTACAGTCAACAATTTCCTAGAGCCGCAAAGATTGTGTTTTCGTACAAAAATACGTACGACCTGCACGAAGTTCGGGTTTTCGCCATTAGAAACACTGAACTCTCCGGAAGTGGCTTCCAAACCCAAGTTTCGTCTGGAACCCGTTTTAAACCGAAAAGCCGCTCAAAATATCCTAAAGAGCGCATCCCAACCCAGAAACCCAACAAAATTGATTTGGAGGCGTAGGACAAGTCAAGCACACCCGAAACCCCTATTAGAGTAAAACGTGTTCCGGGTTTTTCTAGAAGGTGTCTTTCCACTGAGAGTCGCAAGAAACACAGTGCATGGTCAAGAGCTTCCTAAGGCCGCAAAACTTTTGTTTTCGTACAAAAATACCGTACGACCCGCACGAAGTTCGGGTTTTCGCCTTTACAGACACAGACTCCCCGGAAGTGTTTTCCAAACACAAGTTTCGTCCGGAACCCGTTGTAAACCGAAAAGCAGCTCCAAATATCCTAAAGAGCGCATCTCAACCCAGAAACCCAACAAATTGATTTGGAGGCGTAGGACAAGTCAAGGACACCCGAATCCCCTTTTAGAGTAAAACGGGTTCTGGGTTTTTCTAGAAGGTGTCTTTCAACTGAGAGTCGCAAGAAACACAGTGCATTGTCAATAGTTTCCTAAAGCCGCAAATTTTTGTGTTTTCGTTCAAAACTACCGTACGACCAGCAAGAAGTTCGGGTTTTCGCCTTTACAAACACAGAACTCCCCGAAAGTGTTTTCAAAACCCAAGCCTCGTCCGAAATCCGTTTTAAACCGAATAGTAGCTCCAAATATCCTAAAGGGCGCATCTCAACCCAGAAACCCAACAAACTGATTTCGAGGCGCATTGGTTGTGTTTTCGTACAAAACTACCGTACGACCCGCACGAAGTTCGGGTTTTTGCCATTAGAAACACTGAACTCCCCGAAAGTGGTTTCCAAACCCATGATTCGTCTGAAACCCGTTCTAAACGGAATTGTAGCTCGAAATTACCTAAAGAGTGCATCTCAACCCAGAATCCCTTCAAATGGATTTCAAGGCGTAAGACAAGACAAGGACACCCGAAACCCCTTTTAGAGTAAAACGCGTTCCGGGTTTTTCTAGAGGGCGTCTTTGGACCGAGAGTCGCATGAAACACAGTGTATAGTCAATAGTTTTCTAAAGCCGCATAATTTCTATTTTTGTACAAAACTACCGTACGACCCGCACGAAGTTCGGGTTTTCGCCATTACAAACACTGAACTCCCCGGTAGTGTTTTCCAAACCCAATTTTCGTCCGAAATCGGTTTTAAACCGAAAAGTTGCTCCAATATCCTAAAAAGCGCATCTGAACCCAGAATCCTTTGAAACGGATTTCGAGGCGTAAGACAAGACATGGACACCCGAAACCCCTTTTAGAGTAAAACGCGGTCTCGATTTTTCCAGGGAGTGTCTTTGGACCCAGAGTCGCAAGAAACACGGTGAATAGTCAATAGTTTCCTAAAGCCGCGTAGACTGTGTTTTCGTACAAAAGTACAATACGTCCCACACGAAGCTCGGGTTTTCGGCTCTACAAACAGTGAACTCCACGAAGTCTATTCAAAATCAAAGATTCGCCCGAAATCTGTTTTAAGCCGAAAAGTAGCTCGAAAAAACCTAAATAGTGCATCTCAACCCAGAATCCCATCAATTGGGCTTCCAGGCGCGATACAGGACACGGACACCCGAAAACCCCTTTTAGTGTAGAACGCAGTCCCCGATTTTTCTAGACGGTGTCTTTGGCTCTGAGTCGCATCGAACACAGTGTACAATCAACAATTTCCTAGAGCTGCAAAGATTGTGTTTTGTACAAAAATAACTACGACCCGCACGAAGTTCGGGTTTTCGCCATTTGAAACACTGAACTTTCCGGAAGTGGCTTCCAAACCCAAGTTTCGTCCGGAACCCGTTTTAAACCGAAAAGCAGCTCAAAATATCCTAAAGAGCGTATCTCAACCCAGAAGCCCAACAAAATTGATTTGGAGGCGTAGGACAAGTCGAGGACACCCGAAACCCCTTTTAGAGTAAAACGCGTTCTAGGTTTTTCTAGAAGGTGTCTTTCAACTGAGAGTCGCAAGAAACACAGTGCATTGTCAATAGTTTCCTAAAGCCGCAAATTTTGTGTTTTCGTTCAAAACTACCGTACGACCCGCACGAAGTTCGGGTTTTCGCCTTTAGAGACACAGACTCCCCGGAAGTGTTTTCAAAACCCAAGTTTCGTCCGAAATCCGTTTTAAACCGAAAAGCAGCTCCAAATATCCTAAAGAGCGCATCTCAACCCAGAAACCCACCAAACTGATTTGGAGGCGTAGCACAAGTCAAGGACACCCGAAACCCCTTTTAGAGTAAAACGCGTTCTGGGTTTTTCTAGAAGGTGTCTTTCAACTGAGAGTCGCAAGAAACACAGTGCATTGTCAATAGTTTCCTAAAGCCGCAAATTTTGTGTTTTCGTTCGAAACTACCGTACGACCCGCTCGAAGTTCGGGTTTTCGCCTTTACAAACACAAAACTCCCCGAAAGTGTTTTCAAAACCCAAGTTTCGTCCAAAATCCGTTTTAAACCGAATAGTAGGTCCAAATATCCTAAACGGCGCATCTCAACCCAGAAACCCAACAAACTGATTTCGAGGCGCATAGGTTGTGTTTTCGTACAAGACTACCGTACGACCCGCACGAAGTTCGGGTTTTTGCCATTAGAAACACTGAACTCCCCGAAAGTGGTTTCCAAACCCATGATTCGTCTGAAACCCGTTCTAAACCGAATAGTAGCTCGAAATAACCTAAAAAGAGCATCTCAACCCAGAATCCCTGCAAATGGATTTCAAGGCGTAAGACAAGACAAGGACACCCGAAACCCCTTTTAGAGTAAAACGCTTTCCGGGTTTTTCTATAGGGCGTCTTTGGACCGAGAGTCGCATGAAACACAGTGTATAGTCAATAGTTTTCTAAAGCCGCATAATTTCTTTTTTCGTACAAAACTACCGTACGACCCGCACGAAGTTCGGGTTTTCGCCATTACAAACACTGAACTCCCCGATAGTGTTTTTCAAACCCAATTTTCGTCCGAAATCGGTTTCAAACCGAATAGTAGCTCCAAATATCCTAAAAAGCGCATCTCAACCTAGAATCCCTTGAAATGGATTTCGAGGCGTAAGACAAGGCAAGGACACCCGAAACTCCTTTTAGAGTAAAACGCGGTCTCGATTTTTCCAGGGAGTGTCTTTGGACCCAGAGTCGCAAGAAACACGGTGAATAGTCAACAGTTTCCTAAAGCCGCGTAGACTGTGTTTTCGTACAAAAGTACAGTACGTCCCACACGAAGCTTGCACGACAAAAAAAATATCTTAATAAGTTACTTTTAAAGTGTCTTAAAAAGTGGTTTGTGTCGCTTTTCTGATTACTATGCAAGCGTCTTATCTGCCAGAGTCACTAAAAGTTCGTAAAAGCGTCTTAAGAAATACATTTGTTGTGTCAGTTTCTATTATCAAAGTGGCACAAAAAAATGGTTACTTGTGTCCCTTTAAACCAAAAAGTGACACTGAAATAACTTTAAAGTGTCACAAGAATGATAACTTTGTTGTGTCCCTTTTCAAAAGCAATGATCAATATGTTGTTTTCGGACCAAAAGTGACACAAGTAGTCATCAGTTGTGACAGTTTCCTTAGAAGCGAGATACCATCCATTTTTTTTAAAAATAAAAATACAATATATACATTATTAATAAGTTGTTGCAGTATGGATACACTTTCAAATCACTAAACCTGCCTTACAAAAAATGCAAAAAAATATAGATAGCATCATTCAATAAGAACCATTTCATTAATTGGAAATTAATCACCATTTACATTAAGGAATGTACTTGCTCGTCCACGCACTAAATCAAACAAACTATTCAAAACATAGCCAATTTGAATCCATCCAGAATCCAAACCATTTACATTAACCATCATCAGAAACATAACATGAAAGTTTGTCGACAGGGTAGTCCACAGCCAGAATTGAAAGAACTGTGTTGGCAGTAACCAAAGGTGGCTCCTTTAGAGGATCTACTGTACTCACAAAAATATCAACTGGAGACAGTTGAGATGGCTGCCCTTCCTTCTCATACCTGTATGGACAAATAGTTAGGATTTAAGAAGGCTCCTCATTTGAACTGGAAAAACAAGCAAAAAAGCTTCAGTAAAGTCGGGAAAAAACACAAACCTTAAGGACAGCCTATCAAGATAAGTCTCCTTGTCAATTGGTAACCACTTTGGGAACTGATCAAGAATCCATGAAATGGCAAACCAGATTTCGCAGATGACAGATACGAGCCACAGTGCATAGGCATCATTCACGGGATGCATTACTCGATAATGAAAGAAGAACCCAAGGACTACAAGCCGAATTATAATAATCATTCTGTATGGGTTGATTTGGCTGGATGGAATAGGCGTCTTTCTTGATAAGGGCTGTCTAGCCTCATCCATTCTGATAAAGAAAATGGACTGATATAAGAATCCCATGACTAGCAATTAAGTAGAGATACAATAGGCAGTTAAATTAATTAAATTATTGAAATACTTGGAGGCAATTGTAAGCAGTAATACCAAAAATAGTAACTCCATGAGCATCATCCTAGTTGAAGAATGCTTTCAACTAAAAATGTAAGCTTGTATGGCTAATCCATCAGAACATCCCAAGCAGTTGAGTAATTCACTACCATATCCGAAAGCATCATTTCCATTATCACTGTCATGAACACATCAACTATTCTAGATTCTGAAAGAAGATTTCAAGAGCTTGGGGAGATAAGTGACAATTAAAACGACTATACTATCAAAATGCACTAGCATTAGGAACTATTTATAAAATGCAATATCGTTAGCAAAGATGGCCCACCATCAACTCTTACTTATAAAAATCAGTCACCATAAGTTTCCTCTTTGTTTTAACTTTTATCTATCAAGGTATTGCACTTCAGAGTTGTCCCCATTTTTGTAAGGGCTCAGAAGAGAGAGAGAGAGAGAGAGAGAGAGAGAGAGAGAGAGAGAGAGTTAAAATGATTAAACCGCAAGAAGAGCAGATGACTTGACCTATGGAAGGCGATTAACATAAACAATCCATGGAAGGCTATTAACATAAACAATCCACCCAAATATCAAGAACTGCACAAGTGAGTTGTCAACTTGGACAACATAAAATCATTCTAGTATGATGCTTGGATGATCAACTTCTAGTATAGTTGTATGAGTTGGGTTCATTTGAGTAGTATAAGTTCTGTTAACTTAAGTGTTCATGCAGTGAGTGTAATTTGAGTTACGAGTGCAGTTGAATGAAATGCTTTATATGAGATTCTGTTCCCTGTATTGAGTGCTCTGCTACCTGTGTGATGTGTTTTAAGTGTGAGCCCATTCAATTTCCTACAAGTGGTATTGGAGCCCCACCAATTTCTACAGGGGCACAGTTCAGAATTGAACTGATCAGATGGTCATGGCTGTCTGTGAAGTGGGGTTTTGTACATAGAATCTGCACTTTTAGCCTTACTTCCACTTTTACCATCCATTTTGAAGTTAATAATCCGAAGGTGAGATCTTTAGACTGGAGTCCATAGATACATATGCTATGGAGGCTTACTGATTGTCCTGCCATGTTATCATTTCTTGAGTATAGCCCACCCATTGTAGTACCCACCAAAGGAATTGTTGACATATCATCTAGTATGTTGAGAATCAGTCAGTGATATTATAAGAAATAAAACAGATTCCAAGGGATTGGTCGCCAGATTGGTGTTGAGAATCAGTTAGTGATATCATCTTTTAAGAGGAGCTGGGAGATGCAAAATCTAGATTGGTAGCCAAGTGATTCAAAGGTAAATGCAATTGTATCCATAGAAAACCAATTTCAACAACCCCAACTCAGTACCCTTTTGCAGAAAACTTAACCAATTCAATCCCACTAGTTCTCAAACAACAACAGTAAAAGAAAAGGGAGTCCACTTACCATCTTGCAAGAATCAAGTTGCAGACGGCCATGACCAGCTTGAACCACAGTTATGGTCTAGTATAAATTAACAGACCAGCAGCACAAGTGAAAAGAATCCATATCCCAAAAAGAAGAAGCAAACAAATGAATAACTAACAAACACTTGAGAAAAATAAAAAGAGGGCACATGGATGGTATCTAACTTGAATGCCAGAAGCAAACTGATGAATCCCATGTCTTTTCCCAGCATCGTTCGAGCCCCATCCAGAGTCAATGAACTGCCACAAACAAACAAAATTTGAGAAGGTTAATTTCAACTTAGTATATATGAGGACAAAACGTCAAACACCATATGTGCACCCCTGCATCTGAAGCCTCCGTGAGTTACTGCATATCCTGCTTGTCCCTCCCCACGAAATTAAATTCATTCTCGAGATCATCGATGCCATCTTCTTCTTCAACGCCTGCAACTCTGGCACACCCTGGAGAAGAAGAGGAGAAAACAACATTTCATATTCATATTCAGTAACAGACACAGACAGGGAAGAAAGAGAGCAGAGCAGAGAAGGGGAGGGGGAAGCTCATAAATTTTGATTTGAAGAAACAGGACATGGATTTTTTTTTAAGATCTGGCAAACAATAACAGAGAAAGAGAAAACAATTAAATTACTTTACCCTTGAGGCGTTTGAACCTGGTCTTGCACTGAGGGCAGACCTGATTTCCTTCTCTACGCTCGTACTCATAGCAAGTCCTGCAAACTGGGAATGCACACTCATTACAGGCAACGAACAACTCTCCATCCACGGTTAGCCCGACGTCATCCCCACAAATCTGGCAGATTTGGCCACTCAGCTGTTGCAATGGCTTCGGCTGCAACCATAAACATAACAACCACAACAACAAAAAGGGATGATAATAAATCATAAATCCAATCTCCATGAATTCTCTCAACAGCAGAGCACAGAAAGATCCCTCCCTCCCAAAATTTACAAAGAAGAAGAAGAAGCAATGCAGAAATGGAATTACTTACACCAGATTCTCCTTCCCGACGGATGACAACGAGCTCGTTCCTGTTGTGAGAGCCTGCAACTAAACCAGCACTCGCCTCCATTTTTATCTTTTAGAACAAGACGCTCGTTTGAGAAAAAGAAGAAGAAAGAAAAAAACACGGTTCCTCCTCAGCCAGATCTGGTCACGTCACCCCCACCCAATTGGCGCTGCGATCCTAAAAGGAAACTCAGTCCCATTTTCACTTCAGAGATTAAAAAAAAAAAAAGTAGCAGCAGTTGTTTACAGTCATAAGCTCTGAACTGCCTCAGATTATTCCTCATGCTGGGAGGGATCTGCGTGCGTTGATGGAGAGGGTGAGGTCTGCGTGAGTGGTGATGGAGGTGATGCCGATGAGGGAATGGAGATGGAGATCGTGAGGGAGATGAGGGAAAAGAGCAGAGAGAGAGAGAAGAGTAGATCGAGATAGAGAGAGAGAGAGAGAAAAGCAGATCGAGATCGACAGAGAGAGAGATGAGCGGAGAGAGCGTGGAGAGAGAGACACAACAGAGAGAGCGCCGATCGAGCTTCGGGTTTGGAACTGGCGAGACCCGATGTCGCTTCAAGCGCCTGCTGCGATGGGGGAGATGGGGTGACTCGGTCTCGCTCTCTCTGTCCTGGACGACTAAGCTGGCATCAAGTGCGAAGGAGAACTCAGGGTCGGCGAATCGGAAGCTCTTTTGGGGGTTTTTTCTAAGGCCATAGTTGGGTGGTTTGTGATTCTCATCTTCTTCTGAAAAGGAGGAAGCAGAGGAAGAAGAAGATGAAGATGGGGAGTCGTTATGTGGTTGTTGGGGCTTTTGAGAAGGAGAGAGAAGGGTCACGTGAGATCTCATGTGACCACCCAGACCTCTGCCATTAGAGAAAGTCCTGTTGCAGGGCTTGCAAGTTCGTTTTTCCATTGAAGGAGGAGGAACAAGAGATGGAGATGGTGGGAGAGACTGAAAGTTTCTCTTTTTTTCTCTCTCTCTTGGTCTACTGTCTTTCTCTTTTCTTGTTGGGAAGAGTTCTTTGGAAGCTGTCTTTCTCTTTTCTTGTTGGGAAGAGTTCTTTGGAAGTTGAGGGAAGATAGAGCGAGAGTGAGAGGAGAGCAGACCGAGAATGAGAGAAGAGAACAGTAGAAAGAGGGCTTTTTGGAGAACAGTAGAAAGAGGGCTTCAGGAATCAGGAGTGGAAAACGGGAATTGTTCAAGAGGGTAGGGATAACCCACTCCCACAATCCACCATCGTTTACATCTCCCTTACCAAGTCCTGAAACAAAAAGAACAACCAAACTTTCTGTGTCACTTTTGTTTAGTGGGGGAAAACCATCCTCAATATTTAGTTTGGATTATTTTAAAAATTTGCTCCGCTAATGTCACTTTAAGAATAAAACGAGACATAGATTTGTTTTGTGTGTCACGTTATAGAAAAAGTGACACAACAAACCTTCTCCTTGTTTACTCCTCCTCTAAAGTGACACATCAGACCATACTGTGTCACTTTATTGTAAAAGCGACACAAAATCTCAATTTAAAAGCGAGACTAAAAGTCCTTTTTTTTTGTAGTGTCGGGTTTTCGGCTCTACAAACAGTGAACTCCACGAAGTCTATTCAAAATCCAAGATTCGCCCGAAATCCGTTTTAAGCCGAAAAGTAGCTCGAAAAAACCTAAATAGTGCATCTCAACCCAGAATCCCATCAATTGGGCTTCGAGGCGCGAGACAGGAGAAGGACACCCGAAAACCCCTTTTAGAGTAGAACGCAATCCCCGATTTTTCTAGAGGGTGTCTTTGGCTCTGAGTCCCAAGAAACACAGTGTACAGTCAACAATATCCTAGAGCCGCAAAGATTGTGTTTTCATACAAAACTACCTATGACCCGCACGAAGTTCGGGTTTTCGCCATTAGAAACACTGAACTCTCCGGAAGTGGGTTCCAAACCCAAGATTCGTCCGGAACCCGTTTTAAATCGAAAAGCAGCTCCAAATATCCTAAAGAGCGCATCTCAACACAGAAACCCAATAAATTGATTTCGAGGCGTAGGACAAGTCAAGGACACCCGAAACCCCTTTTAGAGTAAAACGCGTTCCGGGTTTTTCCTGAAGGTGTCTTTCAACTGAGAGTCGCATGAAACACAGTGCATGGTCAAGAGCTTCCTAAAGCCGAAAAACTTGTGTTTTCGTACAAAAATACCGTACGACCCGCACGAAGATCGGGTTTTCGCCTTTAGAGACACAGACTCCCCGGAAGTGTTTTCCAAACCCAAGTTTCGTCCGGAACCCGTTTTAAACCGAAAAGCAGCTCAAAATATCCTAAAGAGCGCATCTTAACCCAGAAACCCAACAAATTGATTTGGAGGCGTAGCACAAGTTAAGGACAAGCGAAACCCCATTTAGAGTAAAACGGGTTCTGGGTTTTTCTAGAAGGCGCCTTTCAACCGAGAGTCGCAAGAAACACAGTGCATAGTCAATAGTTTCCTAAAGCCGCAAATTTTGTGTTTTCGTTCAAAACTACCGTACGACCCGCGCGAAGTTCGGGTTTTCGCCTTTACAAACACAGAACTCCACGAAAGTGTTTTCAAAACCCAAGTTTCGTCCGAAATCCGTTTTAAACCGAATAGTAGCTCCAAATATCCTAAACGGCGCATCTCAACCCAGAAACCCAACAAACTGATTTCGAGGCGCATAGGTTGTGTTTTCGTACAAGACTACCGTACGACCCGCACGAAGTTCGGGTTTTTGCCATTAGAAACACTGAACTCCCCGAAAGTGGTTTCCAAACCCATGATTCGTCTGAAACCCGTTCTAAACCGAATAGTAGCTCGAAATAACCTAAAAAGAGTATCTCAACCCAGAATCCCTTCAAATGGATCTCAAGGCGTAAGAGAAGACAAGGACACCCGAAACCCCTTTTAGAGAGAAATGCGTTCCGGGTTTTTCTAGAGGGTGTCTTTGGACCGAGAGTCGCATGCAACACAGTGTATAGTCAATAGTTTTCTAAAGCCGCATAATTTCTATTTTCGTTCAAAACTACCGTACGACCCGCACGAAGTTCGGGTTGTCGCCATTACAAACACTGAACTCCCCGATAGTGTTTTCCAAACCCAATTTTCGTCCGAAATCGGTTTTAAACCGAATAGTAGCTCCAAATATCCTAAAAAGCGCATCTCAACCCAGAATCCCTTGAAATGGATTTCGAGGCGTTAGACAAGACAAGAACACCCGAAACCCCTTTTAGAGTAAAACGCGGTCTCGATTTTTCCAGGGAGTGTCTTTGGACCCAGAGTCGCAAGAAACACGATGAATAGTCAATAGTTTCCTAAAGCCGCGTAGATTGTGTTTTCGTACAAAAGTACAGTACGTCCCACACGAAGCTCGGGTTTTCGACTCTACAATCAGTGAACTCCACGAAGTCTATTCAAAATCCAAGATTCGCCCGAAATCTTTTTTAAGCCGAAAAGTAGCTCGAAAAAACCTAAATAGTGCATCTCAACCCAGAATCCCATCAATTGGGCTTCGAGGTGCGAGACAGGACAAGGACACCCGAAAACCCCTTTTAGAGTAGAACGCAATCCCCGATTTTTCTAGAGGGTGTCTTTGGCTCTGAGTCCCATGAAACACAGTGTACAGTCAACAATTTCCTAGTGCCGCAAAGATTGTGTTTTCGTACAAAACTACCTACGACCCGCACTAAGTTCGGGTTTTCGCCATTAGAAACACTGAACTCTCCGGAAGTGGCTTCCAAACCCAAGTTTCGTCCGGAACCCGTTTTAAACCGAAAAGCAGCTCAAAATATCCTAAAGAGCGCATCTCAACACAGAAACCTAACAAATTGATTTCGAGGCGTAGGACAAGTCAAGGACACCCGAAACCGCTTTTAGAGTAAAACGCGTTCCGGGTGTTTCTAGAAGGTGTCTTTCGACTGAGAGTCGCATGAAACACAGTGCATGGTCAAGAGCTTACTAAAGCCGCAAAACTTGTGTTTTTGAACAAAAACACCGTACGACCCGCACGAAGTTCGGGTTTTCGCCTTTACAGACACAGACTCCCCGGAAGTGTTTTCCAAACCCAAGTTTCATCCGGGACCCGTTTGAAACCGAAAAACAGCTCCAAATATGCTAAAGAGCGCATCTCAACCCAGAAACCCAACAAATTGATTTGGAGGCGTAGGACAAGTCAAGGACACCCGAAAACCCTTTTAGAGTAAAACGGGTTCTGGGTTTTTCTAGAAGGCGTCTTTCAACTGAGAGTCGCAAGAAACACAGTGCATAGTCAATAGTTTCCTAAAGCCGCAAATTTTGTGTTTTCGTTCAAAACGACCGTACGACCCGCGCGAAGTTCCGGTATTCGCCTTTACAAACACAGAACTCCCCGAAAGTGTTTTCAAAACCCAAGTTTCGTCCGAAATCCGTTTTAAACCGAATAGTAGCTCCAAATATCCTAAACGGCGCATCTCAACCCAGAAACCCAATAAACTAATTTCGAGGCGCATAGGTTGTGTTTTCGTACAAGACTACCGTACGACCCGCACGAAGTTCGGGTTTTTGCCATTAGAAACACTGAACTCCCCGAAAGTGGTTTCCAAACCCATGATTCGTCTGAAACTCGTTCTAAAGTACAGTACGTCCCACACGAAGCTCGGGTTTTCGGCTCTACAAACAGTGAACTCCACGAAGTCTATTCAAAATCTAAGATTCGCCCGAAATCCGTTTTAAGCCGAAAAGTAGCTCGAAAAAACCTAAATAGTGCATCTCAACCCAGAATCCCATCAATTGGGCTTCGAGGCGCAAGACAGGACAAGGACACCCGAAAACCCCTTTTAGAGTAGAACGCAATCCCCGATTTTTCTAGAGGGTGTCTTTGGCTCTGAGTCCCATGAAACACAGTGTACAATCAACAATTTCCTAGTGCCGCAAAGATTGTGTTTTCGTACAAAACTACCTACGACCCGCACGAAGTTCGGGTTTTCGCCATTAGAAACACTGAACTCTTCGGAAGTGGTTTCCAAACCCAAGATTCGTCCGGAACCCGTTTTAAACCGAAAAGCAGCTCCAAATATCCTAAAGAGCGCATCTCAACACAGAAACCCAACAAATTGAATTCGAGGCGTAGGACAAGTCAAGGACACCCGAAACCCCTTTTAGAGTAAAACGGGTTCTGGGTTTCTCTAGAAGGCGTCTTTCGACTGAGAGTCGCAAGAAACACAGTGCATAGTCAATAGTTTCCTAAAGCCGCAAATTTTGTGTTTTCGTTTAAAACAACCGTACGACCCGCGCGAAGTTCGGGTATTCGCCATTACAAACACAGAACTCCCCGAAAGTGTTTTCAAAACCCAAGTTTCGTCCGAAATCCGTTTTAAACTGAATAGTAGCTCCAAATATCCTAAACAGCGCTTCTCTGTTAGGAATTTTGTAGATTGCAATTTGATGGATGCATTTTCATTCTAGCATCATTTGATTTACACACTTGCATTAGTTTTAAATAAACTTGAAATCTTGTTTTATTCATGCATTGCTTTTAAGATTTGTAAAAGTTTTGATTTATGCATGATTTGTCTTTTTATCTTGGATGCATTTGATTTAGAAAAGAGTTTTCAAGAAATCAAGCAAGCCTTTGTTTTAAAAGTTTTGAATCTTTTTAGGCTTTTTATGTCATGTTTTAAAAACCATTATAATCTTTAAAACATGTTTTCCAAGCTTGATTTAGTGGCCAAAAGGTCCCCCAAAGAAATAACTTTGAAATGGCAAAAGTTGGAAATTTTGTCAAAAAGGGGGAGTCCCGGCAGTGTCGCCGGTCGACCGAGAGGCAGGTCTCGGTCGACCGAGACAACTGCAGGCAAAAATGCCTGAGAGCACCAACGGTCAGAAATATGACCGTTGTGTGTTCTCGGTCGACCGAGGCCTGTTTGCCGGTCGACCGAGAACTAGCCGTTGGCCACTTTTTCCTATAAATATGAGTTCTTTCCCTTGCCAAAAGTTGGGAATTTTTAACCCCTCCTTGAGAGGATTTGAGGCATATCAAAAGGGAAAAGAACCAAGGGATGAAGGGGATGATTAGGAAAGCTAAAACTTGGATTAATGAAGTTAAACCACCAAGTAGGCTCTTCCTTTGTTAATCATATGTTTTCATGCTTTTGTTTTATTTTTGGTAAATCATTTCTAGCATGTTAAACTATGTTTGTGTTGTGTCCTTAACATATTTTATGTTTTGAGTTGATTTATTGTTTTGCATACAACATCACATGATTCAATCCAAGTAGTACTTAACTTTGGTAAATCTAAGTAGATCATGTTAATGAAAGAACTTTGGTAAATTATATGTAACATGATCCATATACTTGGTTGAATCTTTGATTGTTGTTTTCCATCATAAGAACATCTCTCTCAAAACTAACTTATGTTTTTTATTCAACTTCTTTACAAATCATATGTTTTCATGTTTTGTTTTATCATTGGTAAATCTTTGTAACATGTTAACCTATGATGTGTTGTATCCTTAGCATGTGTTATATTTTGAATAGATCTATTGTTTTGGATACATCACCATTGATTCATCAAAGTAGTACTTTATCTTGGTAAATCTAAGTAGATCATGTTAATGAAATATGTAACATGATTCATATACTTTGTTGAATCATTGGTTGTTGTTTTTCCATCATAAGAAAATCTCTCTCAAATGTATCTTATGTTTTGGATCCAACATAATTACAAATCATATGTGTATTATTGTTTTAATGCTTCACAACTTGCCTTACTTTGATAGGTAAATCTTTTTCAAGTTGTCTTTATAATTACATATGATTTGTCCCTTCTTTTCAATCAAATCTATTTTTATGTTTTGAGCTACATTGATGATTTGATTGACATCCCTATGCATCACATGTTTAGAGCTAATCCATTTCATACAACTTGTGTAACTTTGATATCATTAACAAGTTGTTACTTTTAACATGTGATTGCATTGCTTCCTCAATCATAAATGTTTTTGAGCTAAAACTTTCAAAAGCCTTAGGCTTACATTTATGAACTTTCATTTTCAAAATGATTGAGGGTCACACACACACACACTTCATATGTTTTCATCTTTGCATTCATAGTGTGAGTGTGTATTAGAATTTCACTTCCATATCCGCCTATTTAAGAGGCAATGTAATGAGCTTAATAGAATCTCCATCAAGTGTATGTAAGACACTAATTAGTGAGATAACCAACCTTGTGGTTGAAGAGGTTATTGCTTAGCCTATAAAAGCATAATGGATAGGTTGATGTTAAGCCTTGAAAAACATCAATGTAAAGGTTATTGCTAAGCCTTGGAAAGCATATTGTAAAGGTTATTGCTTAGCCTATTGAAAAGCATAAATAGTGGAAATCCGGTGGGGTGTTGGAGTCACAAGCCGGTAGTGGATGTAGACATTGAGGCCGAACCACTATAAATACTTGTGTGATGGTGATTGCTTTGTGGTGATTGTTTATTTGAGCTTCCGCATATTGTATGGTTAATCATCACATGTGACTAGTTTGTCTTAAAGAAGTTAAAATTGTTAAAATTGGTCATAGTTGAAGCTCACCCTATTCACCCCCCCTCTAGGGTTCGGATCCCCATGGACTTACAAGTGGTATCAGAGCGGGTTACTCCATTTTAGGGCTTAACAACCCGGAGTTGATCCTTGCTAGATTTGAACCCTAGTGTTGTGTTTTATTGCATATCTTTTTAAAGATTTCCACTATGTTTGAAAATGATTTTTCCCTAGCCTCTTTGCACCACTCTAAGACTTTTTCAAGTTATATCTTCTAGAGTTGGTGAGTCCTCTAAGTGTTCTTTCAAGGACAACCTTTTCAAGGCTTTAGGTGAATTTTCAAAGGTAGACTATTTGAGTAACCTTAGGCCTTGATACCCCTAGACCAACCTATGCTTTTTAGTTATATCCTTTTGTTGGTCATGTTACATTTGCATTTTGTTTCTTTAAAGTCACATCTTTTAAAATGCAATGTTTCTTTGTGATCATTTGATTTTGTCTTCATGATCCTTTAAGTTATATCTCATGGTTTTCAAAATCCTTTGATTGCAATTCTTTCATGATGGATTTGCATATTGTTCATTTAGTAATATCTCTTGTTGTGCATATCTATTCATGATCAATTGATTGTGATTACAAATGCTTTCATAGCTAGTTTTTCATGATCAATTGATGTTGGAAAATCATTTGATGTTTGTCATAGTTACATCCTTTTTGTAAATCAAATGATTTGAAGCTATTTTAGTTTTCCATTGAGTTTTCAAAGTTATATCTCTTGGTATGGAAACTTAGTAAGTGTCTATTGTTTTACAATTTGAAAACTTTACAATAGTACACTTCTTGTTTTTCAAAATCACTTGCTCTTAATTCTATAAATGATTCTTTGTTGGAGTTTCATACATTGAAGTGATTTGAGAAACTTTGGAAAATGTTCTAAGCTTTATTAGTTATATTTATAGAAGCATTTTCCTTGAATTTATTTCCTTGTGCCTAATTATGATTGTATCATTTGAAAGGAAATAATTTTTACAAACAATTTGCATCTTTGCTCTTTGAGGTACATTCTTTTTGCAAATTGATTTTGTTGTCTTACATTGCATGGTTGGATATGATTTCATTGATTTGCATGTTTGTGCCTATTTTGGTATATAGTTTCATTAATGCAAATTAATGAGTGTTTATGTGCTTTATAGTAAAATCTTGTTTTTGAGCTTTTTAAATACATATGTGATTTTATGTGCTAAGTTCATTTGGTATAGACCTCATATCCTTTTTCATTGCATTGTAAGCTTAGTACATTTGCTAAGAGTGAAATTGTCACATGATAGATTGATCCAAAGGGTTTCATTGATCCCTTCAACTTCATACCTTCTTGTGCTTAAATAGTAATATTCTTTTTTATGAATGGTATGAGTTAGATCTTGAGTGTTGATTAATCCTCTCTATGCAAATGTCAATTTGTTCTATGTATGGTTGTGACCTTAGTTGTATTTGTAGAAACCATACTAGAACTCAAATCCATCCTCTATGCCTTTCTAGTCATATCTTTTTGGATGGTTATGATGTTGATTCATGTATATTTTCTAAGTGATTTCATTCTTTATACATGTTTCAACTTCATAGTAGTGATCTTGATCATATGAAACTCTTTGAAATCCATTCCTCATAATTCTATGTGTTTGATGGATAACTTAGATGTTGAATTCATATGATTTAGTCACTTTTTAAATTGCATGCATTACAAAGTAATATCCTTTTGCATTGCAATTTACCTTGTTCATCACTATGCTCTATAGTTATATCTTTAAAAGTGATGAATATGCATTTATGATGCTTGATGGAATTTTGTCACATTCTTGCTCTTTATCATGTTATCAAATTCAATTGGATTCAATTGGTATAATGTTTGATTGATTTGATTTCTTGTGAATGTGATAAATCTTGTGTGCATTGGATTGAACTTGATAAGTAATATGGTTGTTCCATGTCACACACCATTAGCATCATTATGCTCATGTTGCCACCTCTCTTTGTTCATATAGGTATATCTCATGACCACCATGTTTATGTGTTCATAATATTGGTTGGTTATTAGTTGAGGTTGGCTTCATGTTTGAATTTCATTTCACTCTTTCATGCACCTTAATAAGTCATATTTATTGATTGAATGAAATGATTTTCAAAATCTTACATAGCATATGATTTTCATAAGTAATATTGATTGATGCTATGTTTGAGTAAACCCCATATCATGGATAGCTCTAATTTGGATTTTTCCTAATAGGTATATTTTTAAATCCATTTTAGAGTGATTGATTTAAATAGTCATATCCTAAATCTCAATTGGTATTCTTTGTCTTTCCAATTGATATCCATGATGGCTTTTCCCATAGACCTTGCTTTCTTTTGGCAATTTGATCATATGAGCTTGATAGTTAAATGAATCTAATCCTTTCTTTGAAGTTGACCCTCACTTGGTTAAACCATCTTCTTCTTGTACCTAATAGTTAAATCTTTGTCAAAAGTTTGACAAAAGAAGAGAATGGATTGAGGGGGAGTGTAAACCTTCATAGGAAGTATTAGTTGTGATCAAATTGACCCTAGGATTGCCTTTGAACCCTTAGAGACTACTACCTCACATGATAGCCTGTTATGTATTTCATCTTCGATTTCATTTGTTAACAGGTGCTACTAATGGTATTTTCCTTGTTTCATGTGTGTAGGTACCTTTGCAATTTAATGGCAAAGGGGGAGAAATTATGCAAGTTCTCAATAGGGTGAAGAGAATGTCCAAGCTTCCTAAGGGGAGAGTTGTGTATGATCTTCTACAAAGGGAGAGAATGCATAGCTTGCCAAAGGGAGAAAGAGGCATGGTCAAAGGGGGAGAGCTAATAGAAGAAAGAAGCTTGGAAGCTAAAGAAGATGCTTGGATAAAGAAAGAAAGAAGAAAGAAAGCTTGAAGAGTGATCAAGCTCCAAGCATCATGAAGATTGAAGCCCAAGAGCCCAAGCAATGAGAAGGAGCATCCAAGAAGATTTCAAGCCTTGTCCAGCTGAGGGGGAGCTGAAGACTTAGTGTGTAATGTTCAGTGGTGAGTGAGTTTGCCATCAAATCAAATTGATTTGGAGGCGTAGGACAAGTCAAGGACACCCGAAAACCCTTTTAGAGTAAAACGGGTTCTGGGTTTCTCTAGAAGGCGTCTTTCAACTGAGAGTCGCAAGAAACACAGTGCATAGTCAATAGTTTCCTAAAGCCGCAAAATTTTGTGTTTTCGTTCAAAACTACCGTACGACCCGCGCGAAGTTCGGGTTTTCGCATTTACAAACACAGAACTCCCCGAAATTGTTTTCAAAACCCAAGTTTCGTCCGAAATCCGTTTTAAACCGAATAGTAGCTCCAAATATCCTAAAGGGCGCATCTCAACCTAGAAACCCAACAAACTGATTTCGAGGCGCATAGGTTGTGTTTTCGTACAAGACTACCGTACGACCCGCACGAAGTTCGGGTTTTTGCCATTAGAAACACTGAACTCCCCGAAAGTGGTTTCCAAACCCATGATTCGTCTGAAACCCGTTCTAAACCGAATAGTAGCTCGAAATAACCTAAAAAGAGCATCTCAACCCAGAATCCCTTCAAATGGATCTCAAGGCGTAAGAGAAGACAAGGACACCCGAAACCCCTTTTAGAGAGAAATGCGTTCCGGGTTTTTCTAGAGGGTGTCTTTGGACCGAGAGTCGCATGCAACACAGTGTATAGTCAATAGTTTTCTAAAGCCGCATAATTTCTATTTTCGTTCAAAACTACCGTACGACCCGCACGAAGTTCGGGTTGTCGTCATTACAAACACTGAACTCCCCGATAGTGTTTTCCAAACCCAATTTTCGACCGAAATCGGTTTTAAACCGAATAGTAGCTCTAAATATCCTAAAAAGCGCATCTCAACCCAGAATCCCTTAAAATGGATTTCGTGGCGTTAGATAAGACAAGAACACCCGAAACCCCTTTTAGAGTAAAACGCGGTCTCGATTTTTCCAGGGAGTGTCTTTGGACCCAGAGTCGCAAGAAACACGGTGAATAGTCAATAGTTTCCTAAAGCCGCGTAGATTGTGTTTTCGTACAAAAGTACAGTACGTCCCACATGAAGCTCGGGTTTTCGGCTCTACAATCAGTGAACTCCACGAAGTCTATTCAAAATCCAAGATTCGCCCGAAATCTGTTTTAAGCCGAAAAGTAGCTCGAAAAAACCTAAATAGTGCATCTCAACCCAGAATCCCATCAATTGGGCTTCGAGGCGCAAGACAGGACAAGGACACCCGAAAACCCCTTTTAGAGTAGAACGCAATCCCCGATTTTTCTAGAGGGTGTCTTTGGCTCTGAGTCCCATGAAACACAGTGTACAGTCAACAATTTCCTAGTGCCGCAAAGATTGTGTTTTCGTACAAAACTACCTACGACCCGCACTAAGTTCCGGTTTTCGCCATTAGAAACACTGAACTCTCCGGAAATGCTTTCCAAACCCAAGATTCGTCCGAAACCCGTTTTAAACCGAAAAACAGCTCCAAATATCCTAAAGAGCGCATCTCAACACAGAAACCGAACAAATTGATTTCGAGGCGTAGGACAAGTCAAGGACACCGAAACCGCTTTTAGAGTAAAACGCGTTCCGGGTGTCTCTAGAAGGTGTCTTTCGACTGAGAGTCGCATGAAACACAGTGCATGGTCCAGAGCTTCCTAAAGCCGCAAAACTTGTGTTTTCGAACAAAAATACCGTACGACCCGCATGAAGTTCGGGTTTTCGCCTTTACAGACACAGACTCCCCGGAAGTGTTTTCCAAACCCAAGTTTCGTCCGAAACCCGTTTTAAACCGAAAAGCAGCTCCAAATATCCTAAAGAGCGCATCTCAACCCAGAAACCCAACAAATTGATTTGGAGGTGTAGGACAAGTCATGGACGCCCGAAACCCTTTTTAGAGTAAAACGCGTTCTGGGTTATTCTAGAAGGTGTCTTTCTACTGAGAGTCGCAAGAAACACAGTGCATAGTCAATAGTTTCCTAAAGCCGCAAAATTTTGTGTTTTCGTTCAAAACTACCGTACGACCCGCGCGAAGTTCGGGTTTTCGCATTTACAAACACAGAACTCCCCGAAATTGTTTTCAAAACGCAAGTTTCGTCCGAAATCCGTTTTAAACCGAATAGTAGCTCCAAATATCCTAAAGGGCGCATCTCAACCTAGAAACCCAACAAACTGATTTCGAGGCGCATAGGTTGTGTTTTCGTACAAGACTACCGTACGACCCGCACGAAGTTCGGGTTTTTGCCATTAGAAACACTGAACTCCCCGAAAGTGGTTTCCAAACCCATGATTCGTCTGAAACCCGTTCTAAACCGAATAGTAGCTCGAAATAACCTAAAAAGAGCATCTCAACCCAGAATCCCTTCAAATGGATCTCAAGGCGTAAGAGAAGACAAGGACACCCGAAACCCCTTTTAGAGAGAAATGCGTTCCGGGTTTTTCTAGAGGGTGTCTTTGGACCGAGAGTCGCATGCAACACAGTGTATAGTCAATAGTTTTCTAAAGCCGCATAATTTCTATTTTCGTTCAAAACTACCGTACGACCCGCACGAAGTTCGGGTTGTCGTCATTACAAACACTGAACTCCCCGATAGTGTTTTCCAAACCCAATTTTCGTCCGAAATCGGTTTTAAACCGAATAGTAGCTCCAAATATCCTAAAAAGCGCATCTCAACCCAGAATCCCTTGAAATGGATTTCGAGGCGTTAGACAAGACAAGAACACCCGAAACCCCTTTTAGAGTAAAACGGGGTCTCGATTTTTCCAGGGAGTGTCTTTGGACCCAGAGTCGCAAGAAACACGGTGAATAGTCAATAGTTTCCTAAAGCCGCGTAGATTGTGTTTTCGTACAAAAGTACAGTACGTCCCACATGAAGCTCGGGTTTTCGGCTCTACAATCAGTGAACTCCACGAAGTCTATTCAAAATCCAAGATTCGCCCGAAATCTGTTTTAAGCCGACAAGTAGCTCGAAAAAACCTAAATAGTGCATCTCAACCCAGAATCCCATCAATTGGGCTTCGAGGTGCGAGACAGGACAAGGACACCCGAAAACCCTCTTTAGAGTAGAACGCAATCCCCGATTTTTCTAGAGGGTGTCTTTGGCTCTGAGTCCCATGAAACACAGTGTACAGTCAACAATTTCCTAGTGCCGCAAAGATTGTGTTTTCGTACAAAACTACCTACGACCCGCACTAAGTTCGGGTTTTCGCCATTAGAAACACTGAACTCTCCGGAACTGCTTTCCAAACCCAAGATTCGTCCGAAACCCGTTTTAAACCGAAAAACAGCTCCAAATATCCTAAAGAGCGCATCTCAACACAGAAACCTAACAAATTGATTTCGAGGCGTAGGACAAGTCAAGGACACCCGAAACCGCTTTTAGAGTAAAACGCGTTCCGGGTGTTTCTAGAAGGTGTCTTTCGATTGAGAGTCGCATGAAACACAGTGCATGGTCAAGAGCTTCCTAAAGCCGCAAAACTTGTGTTTTCGAACAAAAACACCGTACGACCTGCACGAAGTTCGGGTTTTCGCCTTTACAGACACAGACTCCCCGGAAGTGTTTTCCAAACCCAAGTTTCGTCCGGGACCCGTTTTAAACCGAAAAACAGCTCCAAATATGCTAAAGAGCGCATCTCAACCCAGAAACCCAACAAATTGATTTGGAGGCGTAGGACAAGTCAAGGACACCCGAAAACCCTTTTAGAGTTAAACGGGTTCTGGGTTTTTCTAGAAGGCGTCTTTCAACTGAGAGTCGCAAGAAACACAGTGCATAGTCAATAGTTTCCTAAAGCCGCAAATTTTGTGTTTTCGTTCAAAACGACCGTACGACCGGCGCGAAGTTCCGGTATTCGCCTTTACAAACCCAGAACTCCCCGAAAGTGTTTTCAAAACCCAAGTTTCGTCCGAAATCCGTTTTAAACCGAATAGTAGCTCCAAATATCCTAAACGGCGCATCTCAACCCAGAAACCCAATAAACTAATTTCGAGGCGCATAGGTTGTGTTTTCGTACAAGACTACCGTACGACCCGCACGAAGTTCGGGTTTTTGCCATTAGAAACACTGAACTCCCCGAAAGTGGTTTCCAAACCCATGATTCGTCTGAAACTCGTTCTAAAGTACAGTACGTCCCACACGAAGCTCGGGTTTTCGGCTCTACAAACAGTGAACTCCACGAAGTCTATTCAAAATCCAAGATTCGCCCGAAATCCGTTTTAAGCCGAAAAGTAGCTCGAAAAAACCTAAATAGTGCATCTCAACCCAGAATCCCATCAATTGGGCTTCGAGGCGCAAGACAGGAAAAGGACACCCGAAAACCCCTTTTAGAGTAGAACGCAATCCCCGATTTTTCTAGAGGGTGTCTTTGGCTCTGAGTCCCATGAAACACAGTGTACAATCAACAATTTCCTAGTGCCGCAAAGATTGTGTTTTCGTACAAAACTACCTACGACCCGCACGAAGTTCGGGATTTCGCCATTAGAAACACTGAACTCTCCGGAAGTGGTTTCCAAACCCAAGATTCTCCCGAAACCTGTTTAAGACCGAAAAGTTGCTCCAAATATCCTAAAGAGCGCATCTCAACACAGAAACCCAACAAATTGATTTCGAGGCGTAGGACAAGACAAGGACACCCGAAACTCCATTTAGAGTGAAACGCGTTCCGGGTTTTTCTTAAATGTGTCTTTCGACTGGGAGTCGCATGAAACACAATGCATGGTCGAGAGCTTCCTAAAGCCGCAAAACTTGTGTTTTCGTACAAAAATACCGTACGACCCGCATGAAGTTCGGGTTTTCGCCTTTACAGACACAGACTCCCCGGAAGTGTTTTCCAAACCCAAGTTTCGTCCGAAACCCGTTTTAAACCGAAAAGCAGCTCCAAATATCCTAAAGAGCGCATCTCAACCCAGAAACCCAACAAATTGATTTGGAGGTGTAGGACAAGTCATGGACGCCCGAAACCCTTTTTAGAGTAAAACGCGTTCTGGGTTATTCTAGAAGGTGTCTTTCTACTGAGAGTCGCAAGAAACACAGTGCATAGTCAATAGTTTCCTAAAGCCGCAAAATTTTGTGTTTTCGTTCAAAACTACCGTACGACCCGCGCGAAGTTCGGGTTTTCGCATTTACAAACACAGAACTCCCCGAAATTGTTTTCAAAACGCAAGTTTCGTCCGAAATCCGTTTTAAACCGAATAGTAGCTCCAAATATCCTAAAGGGCGCATCTCAACCTAGAAACCCAACAAACTGATTTCGAGGCGCATAGGTTGTGTTTTCGTACAAGACTACCGTACGACCCGCACGAAGTTCGGGTTTTTGCCATTAGAAACACTGAACTCCCCGAAAGTGGTTTCCAAACCCATGATTCGTCTGAAACCCGTTCTAAACCGAATAGTAGCTCGAAATAACCTAAAAAGAGCATCTCAACCCAGAATCCCTTCAAATGGATCTCAAGGCGTAAGAGAAGACAAGGACACCCGAAACCCCTTTTAGAGAGAAATGCGTTCCGGGTTTTTCTAGAGGGTGTCTTTGGACCGAGAGTCGCATGCAACACAGTGTATAGTCAATAGTTTTCTAAAGCCGCATAATTTCTATTTTCGTTCAAAACTACCGTACGACCCGCACGAAGTTCGGGTTGTCGTCATTACAAACACTGAACTCCCCGATAGTGTTTTCCAAACCCAATTTTCGTCCGAAATCGGTTTTAAACCGAATAGTAGCTCCAAATATCCTAAAAAGCGCATCTCAACCCAGAATCCCTTGAAATGGATTTCGAGGCGTTAGACAAGACAAGAACACCCGAAACCCCTTTTAGAGTAAAACGGGGTCTCGATTTTTCCAGGGAGTGTCTTTGGACCCAGAGTCGCAAGAAACACGGTGAATAGTCAATAGTTTCCTAAAGCCGCGTAGATTGTGTTTTCGTACAAAAGTACAGTACGTCCCACATGAAGCTCGGGTTTTCGGCTCTACAATCAGTGAACTCCACGAAGTCTATTCAAAATCCAAGATTCGCCCGAAATCTGTTTTAAGCCGACAAGTAGCTCGAAAAAACCTAAATAGTGCATCTCAACCCAGAATCCCATCAATTGGGCTTCGAGGTGCGAGACAGGACAAGGACACCCGAAAACCCTCTTTAGAGTAGAACGCAATCCCCGATTTTTCTAGAGGGTGTCTTTGGCTCTGAGTCCCATGAAACACAGTGTACAGTCAACAATTTCCTAGTGCCGCAAAGATTGTGTTTTCGTACAAAACTACCTACGACCCGCACTAAGTTCGGGTTTTCGCCATTAGAAACACTGAACTCTCCGGAACTGCTTTCCAAACCCAAGATTCGTCCGAAACCCGTTTTAAACCGAAAAACAGCTCCAAATATCCTAAAGAGCGCATCTCAACACAGAAACCTAACAAATTGATTTCGAGGCGTAGGACAAGTCAAGGACACCCGAAACCGCTTTTAGAGTAAAACGCGTTCCGGGTGTTTCTAGAAGGTGTCTTTCGATTGAGAGTCGCATGAAACACAGTGCATGGTCAAGAGCTTCCTAAAGCCGCAAAACTTGTGTTTTCGAACAAAAACACCGTACGACCTGCACGAAGTTCGGGTTTTCGCCTTTACAGACACAGACTCCCCGGAAGTGTTTTCCAAACCCAAGTTTCGTCCGGGACCCGTTTTAAACCGAAAAACAGCTCCAAATATGCTAAAGAGCGCATCTCAACCCAGAAACCCAACAAATTGATTTGGAGGCGTAGGACAAGTCAAGGACACCCGAAAACCCTTTTAGAGTTAAACGGGTTCTGGGTTTTTCTAGAAGGCGTCTTTCAACTGAGAGTCGCAAGAAACACAGTGCATAGTCAATAGTTTCCTAAAGCCGCAAATTTTGTGTTTTCGTTCAAAACGACCGTACGACCGGCGCGAAGTTCCGGTATTCGCCTTTACAAACCCAGAACTCCCCGAAAGTGTTTTCAAAACCCAAGTTTCGTCCGAAATCCGTTTTAAACCGAATAGTAGCTCCAAATATCCTAAACGGCGCATCTCAACCCAGAAACCCAATAAACTAATTTCGAGGCGCATAGGTTGTGTTTTCGTACAAGACTACCGTACGACCCGCACGAAGTTCGGGTTTTTGCCATTAGAAACACTGAACTCCCCGAAAGTGGTTTCCAAACCCATGATTCGTCTGAAACTCGTTCTAAAGTACAGTACGTCCCACACGAAGCTCGGGTTTTCGGCTCTACAAACAGTGAACTCCACGAAGTCTATTCAAAATCCAAGATTCGCCCGAAATCCGTTTTAAGCCGAAAAGTAGCTCGAAAAAACCTAAATAGTGCATCTCAACCCAGAATCCCATCAATTGGGCTTCGAGGCGCAAGACAGGAAAAGGACACCCGAAAACCCCTTTTAGAGTAGAACGCAATCCCCGATTTTTCTAGAGGGTGTCTTTGGCTCTGAGTCCCATGAAACACAGTGTACAATCAACAATTTCCTAGTGCCGCAAAGATTGTGTTTTCGTACAAAACTACCTACGACCCGCACGAAGTTCGGGATTTCGCCATTAGAAACACTGAACTCTCCGGAAGTGGTTTCCAAACCCAAGATTCTCCCGAAACCTGTTTAAGACCGAAAAGTTGCTCCAAATATCCTAAAGAGCGCATCTCAACACAGAAACCCAACAAATTGATTTCGAGGCGTAGGACAAGACAAGGACACCCGAAACTCCATTTAGAGTGAAACGCGTTCCGGGTTTTTCTTAAATGTGTCTTTCGACTGGGAGTCGCATGAAACACATTGCATGGTCGAGAGCTTCCTAAAGCCGCAAAACTTGTGTTTTCGTACAAAAATACCGTACGACCCGCATGAAGTTCGGGTTTTCGCCTTTACAGACACAGACTCCCCGGAAGTGTTTTCCAAACCCAAGTTTCGTCCGAAACCCGTTTTAAACCGAAAAGCAGCTCCAAATATCCTAAAGAGCGCATCTCAACCCAGAAACCCAACAAATTGATTTGGAGGTGTAGGACAAGTCATGGACGCCCGAAACCCTTTTTAGAGTAAAACGCGTTCTGGGTTATTCTAGAAGGTGTCTTTCTACTGAGAGTCGCAAGAAACACAGTGCATAGTCAATAGTTTCCTAAAGCCGCAAAATTTTGTGTTTTCGTTCAAAACTACCGTACGACCCGCGCGAAGTTCGGGTTTTCGCATTTACAAACACAGAACTCCCCGAAATTGTTTTCAAAACGCAAGTTTCGTCCGAAATCCGTTTTAAACCGAATAGTAGCTCCAAATATCCTAAAGGGCGCATCTCAACCTAGAAACCCAACAAACTGATTTCGAGGCGCATAGGTTGTGTTTTCGTACAAGACTATCGTACGACCCGAACGAAGTTCGGGTTTTTGCCATTAGAAACACTGAACTCCCCGAAAGTGGTTTCCAAACCCATGATTCGTCTGAAACCCGTTCTAAACCGAATAGTAGCTCGAAATAACCTAAAAAGAGCATCTCAACCCAGAATCCCTTCAAATGGATCTCAAGGCGTAAGAGAAGACAAGGACACCCGAAACCCCTTTTAGAGAGAAATGCGTTCCGGGTTTTTCTAGAGGGTGTCTTTGGACCGAGAGTCGCATGCAACACAGTGTATAGTCAATAGTTTTCTAAAGCCGCATAATTTCTATTTTCGTTCAAAACTACCGTACGACCCGCACGAAGTTCGGGTTGTCGTCATTACAAACACTGAACTCCCCGATAGTGTTTTCCAAACCCAATTTTCGTCCGAAATCGGTTTTAAACCGAATAGTAGCTCCAAATATCCTAAAAAGCGCATCTCAACCCAGAATCCCTTGAAATGGATTTCGAGGCGTTAGACAAGACAAGAACACCCGAAACCCCTTTTAGAGTAAAACGGGGTCTCGATTTTTCCAGGGAGTGTCTTTGGACCCAGAGTCGCAAGAAACACGGTGAATAGTCAATAGTTTCCTAAAGCCGCGTAGATTGTGTTTTCGTACAAAAGTACAGTACGTCCCACATGAAGCTCGGGTTTTCGGCTCTACAATCAGTGAACTCCACGAAGTCTATTCAAAATCCAAGATTCGCCCGAAATCTGTTTTAAGCCGACAAGTAGCTCGAAAAAACCTAAATAGTGCATCTCAACCCAGAATCCCATCAATTGGGCTTCGAGGTGCGAGACAGGACAAGGACACCCGAAAACCCTCTTTAGAGTAGAACGCAATCCCCGATTTTTCTAGAGGGTGTCTTTGGCTCTGAGTCCCATGAAACACAGTGTACAGTCAACAATTTCCTAGTGCCGCAAAGATTGTGTTTTCGTACAAAACTACCTACGACCCGCACTAAGTTCGGGTTTTCGCCATTAGAAACACTGAACTCTCCGGAACTGCTTTCCAAACCCAAGATTCGTCCGAAACCCGTTTTAAACCGAAAAACAGCTCCAAATATCCTAAAGAGCGCATCTCAACACAGAAACCTAACAAATTGATTTCGAGGCGTAGGACAAGTCAAGGACACCCGAAACCGCTTTTAGAGTAAAACGCGTTCCGGGTGTTTCTAGAAGGTGTCTTTCGATTGAGAGTCGCAAGAAACACAGTGCATGGTCAAGAGCTTCCTAAAGCCGCAAAACTTGTGTTTTCGAACAAAAACACCGTACGACCTGCACGAAGTTCGGGTTTTCGCCTTTACAGACACAGACTCCCCGGAAGTGTTTTCCAAACCCAAGTTTCGTCCGGGACCCGTTTTAAACCGAAAAACAGCTCCAAATATGCTAAAGAGCGCATCTCAACCCAGAAACCCAACAAATTGATTTGGAGGCGTAGGACAAGTCAAGGACACCCGAAAACCCTTTTAGAGTTAAACGGGTTCTGGGTTTTTCTAGAAGGCGTCTTTCAACTGAGAGTCGCAAGAAACACAGTGCATAGTCAATAGTTTCCTAAAGCCGCAAATTTTGTGTTTTCGTTCAAAACGACCGTACGACCGGCGCGAAGTTCCGGTATTCGCCTTTACAAACCCAGAACTCCCCGAAAGTGTTTTCAAAACCCAAGTTTCGTCCGAAATCCGTTTTAAACCGAATAGTAGCTCCAAATATCCTAAACGGCGCATCTCAACCCAGAAACCCAATAAACTAATTTCGAGGCGCATAGGTTGTGTTTTCGTACAAGACTACCGTACGACCCGCACGAAGTTCGGGTTTTTGCCATTAGAAACACTGAACTCCCCGAAAGTGGTTTCCAAACCCATGATTCGTCTGAAACTCGTTCTAAAGTACAGTACGTCCCACACGAAGCTCGGGTTTTCGGCTCTACAAACAGTGAACTCCACGAAGTCTGTTCAAAATCCAAGATTCGCCCGAAATCCGTTTTAAGCCGAAAAGTAGCTCGAAAAAACCTAAATAGTGCATCTCAACCCAGAATCCCATCAATTGGGCTTCGAGGCGCAAGACAGGAAAAGGACACCCGAAAACCCCTTTTAGAGTAGAACGCAATCCCCGATTTTTCTAGAGGGTGTCTTTGGCTCTGAGTCCCATGAAACACAGTGTACAATCAACAATTTCCTAGTGCCGCAAAGATTGTGTTTTCGTACAAAACTACCTACGACCCGCACGAAGTTCGGGTTTTCGCCATTAGAAACACTGAACTCTCCGGAAGTGGTTTCCAAACCCAAGATTCTCCCGAAACCTGTTTAAGACCGAAAAGTTGCTCCAAATATCCTAAAGAGCGCATCTCAACACAGAAACCCAACAAATTGATTTCGAGGCGTAGGACAAGACAAGGACACCCGAAACTCCATTTAGAGTGAAACGCGTTCCGGGTTTTTCTTAAATGTGTCTTTCGACTGGGAGTCGCATGAAACACAGTGCATGGTCGAGAGCTTCCTAAAGCCGCAAAACTTGTGTTTTCGTACAAAAATACCGTACGACCCGCATGAAGTTCGGGTTTTCGCCTTTACAGACACAGACTCCCCGGAAGTGTTTTCCAAACCCAAGTTTCGTCCGAAACCCGTTTTAAACCGAAAAGCAGCTCCAAATATCCTAAAGAGCGCATCTCAACCCAGAAACCCAACAAATTGATTTGGAGGTGTAGGACAAGTCATGGACGCCCGAAACCCTTTTTAGAGTAAAACGCGTTCTGGGTTATTATAGAAGGTGTCTTTCTACTGAGAGTCGCAAGAAACACAGTGCATAGTCAATAGTTTCCTAAAGCCGCAAAATTTTGTGTTTTCGTTCAAAACTACCGTACGACCCGCGCGAAGTTCGGGTTTTCGCATTTACAAACACAGAACTCCCCGAAATTGTTTTCAAAACGCAAGTTTCGTCCGAAATCCGTTTTAAACCGAATAGTAGCTCCAAATATCCTAAAGGGCGCATCTCAACCTAGAAACCCAACAAACTGATTTCGAGGCGCATAGGTTGTGTTTTCGTACAAGACTACCGTACGACCCGCACGAAGTTCGGGTTTTTGCCATTAGAAACACTGAACTCCCCGAAAGTGGTTTCCAAACCCATGATTCGTCTGAAACCCGTTCTAAACCGAATAGTAGCTCGAAATAACCTAAAAAGAGCATCTCAACCCAGAATCCCTTCAAATGGATCTCAAGGCGTAAGATAAGACAAGGACACCCGAAACCCCTTTTAGAGAGAAATGCGTTCCGGGTTTTTCTAGAGGGTGTCTTTGGACCGAGAGTCGCATGCAACACAGTGTATAGTCAATAGTTTTCTAAAGCCGCATAATTTCTATTTTCGTTCAAAACTACCGTACGACCCGCACGAAGTTCGGGTTGTCGTCATTACAAACACTGAACTCCCCGATAGTGTTTTCCAAACCCAATTTTCGTCCGAAATCGGTTTTAAACCGAATAGTAGCTCCAAATATCCTAAAAAGCGCATCTCAACCCAGAATCCCTTGAAATGGATTTCGAGGCGTTAGACAAGACAAGAACACCCGAAACCCCTTTTAGAGTAAAACGCGGTCTCGATTTTTCCAGGGAGTGTCTTTGGACCCAGAGTCGCAAGAAACACGGTGAATAGTCAATAGTTTCCTAAAGCCGCGTAGATTGTGTTTTCGTACAAAAGTACAGTACGTCCCACATGAAGCTCGGGTTTTCGGCTCTACAATCAGTGAACTCCACGAAGTCTATTCAAAATCCAAGATTCGCCCGAAATCTGTTTTAAGCCGACAAGTAGCTCGAAAAAACCTAAATAGTGCATCTCAACCCAGAATCCCATCAATTGGGCTTCGAGGTGCGAGACAGGACAAGGACACCCGAAAACCCTCTTTAGAGTAGAACGCAATCCCCGATTTTTCTAGAGGGTGTCTTTGGCTCTGAGTCCCATGAAACACAGTGTACAGTCAACAATTTCCTAGTGCCGCAAAGATTGTGTTTTCGTACAAAACTACCTACGACCCGCACTAAGTTCGGGTTTTCGCCATTAGAAACACTGAACTCTCCGGAACTGCTTTCCAAACCCAAGATTCGTCCGAAACCCGTTTTAAACCGAAAAACAGCTCCAAATATCCTAAAGAGCGCATCTCAACACAGAAACCTAACAAATTGATTTCGAGGCGTAGGACAAGTCAAGGACACCCGAAACCGCTTTTAGAGTAAAACGCGTTCCGGGTGTTTCTAGAAGGTGTCTTTCGATTGAGAGTCGCATGAAACACAGTGCATGGTCAAGAGCTTCCTAAAGCCGCAAAACTTGTGTTTTCAAACAAAAACACCGTACGACCTGCACGAAGTTCGGGTTTTCGCCTTTACAGACACAGACTCCCCGGAAGTGTTTTCCAAACCCAAGTTTCGTCCGGGACCCGTTTTAAACCGAAAAACAGCTCCAAATATGCTAAAGAGCGCATCTCAA
Organism: Cinnamomum chago; assembly: GCA_038049695.1. Lineage (NCBI taxonomy): Eukaryota > Viridiplantae > Streptophyta > Magnoliopsida > Laurales > Lauraceae > Cinnamomum > Cinnamomum chago. Next base: position 50,907,949 of record CP142456.1, read on the forward strand.
CCCAGAAACCCAACAAATTGATTTGGAGGCGTAGGACAAGTCAAGGACACCCGAAAACCCTTTTAGAGTTAAACGGGTTCTGGGTTTTTCTAGAAGGCGTCTTTCAACTGAGAGTCGCAAGAAACACAGTGCATAGTCAATAGTTTCCTAAAGCCGCAAATTTTGTGTTTTCGTTCAAAACGACCGTACGACCGGCGCGAAGTTCCGGTATTCGCCTTTACAAACCCAGAACTCCCCGAAAGTGTTTTCAAAACCCAAGTTTCGTCCGAAATCCGTTTTAAACCGAATAGTAGCTCCAAATATCCTAAACGGCGCATCTCAACCCAGAAACCCAATAAACTAATTTCGAGGCGCATAGGTTGTGTTTTCGTACAAGACTACCGTACGACCCGCACGAAGTTCGGGTTTTTGCCATTAGAAACACTGAACTCCCCGAAAGTGGTTTCCAAACCCATGATTCGTCTGAAACTCGTTCTAAAGTACAGTACGTCCCACACGAAGCTCGGGTTTTCGGCTCTACAAACAGTGAACTCCACGAAGTCTATTCAAAATCCAAGATTCGCCCAAAATCCGTTTTAAGCCGAAAAGTAGCTCGAAAAAACCTAAATAGTGCATCTCAACCCAGAATCCCATCAATTGGGCTTCGAGGCGCAAGACAGGAAAAGGACACCCGAAAACCCCTTTTAGAGTAGAACGCAATCCCCGATTTTTCTAGAGGGTGTCTTTGGCTCTGAGTCCCATGAAACACAGTGTACAATCAACAATTTCCTAGTGCCGCAAAGATTGTGTTTTCGTACAAAACTACCTACGACCCGCACGAAGTTCGGGTTTTCGCCATTAGAAACACTGAACTCTCCGGAAGTGGTTTCCAAACCCAAGATTCTCCCGAAACCTGTTTAAGACCGAAAAGTTGCTCCAAATATCCTAAAGAGCGCATCTCAACACAGAAACCCAACAAATTGATTTCGAGGCGTAGGACAAGACAAGGACACCCGAAACTCCATTTAGAGTGAAACGCGTTCCGGGTTTTTCTTAAATGTGTCTTTCGACTGGGAGTCGCATGAAACACAGTGCATGGTCGAGAGCTTCCTAAAGCCGCAAAACTTGTGTTTTCGTACAAAAATACCGTACGACCCGCATGAAGTTCGGGTTTTCGCCTTTACAGACACAGACTCCCCGGAAGTGTTTTCCAAACCCAAGTTTCGTCCGAAACCCGTTTTAAACCGAAAAGCAGCTCCAAATATCCTAAAGAGCGCATCTCAACCCAGAAACCCAACAAATTGATTTGGAGGTGTAGGACAAGTCATGGACGCCCGAAACCCTTTTTAGAGTAAAACGCGTTCTAGGTTATTCTAGAAGGTGTCTTTCTACTGAGAGTCGCAAGAAACACAGTGCATAGTCAATAGTTTCCTAAAGACGCAAAATTTTGTGTTTTCGTTCAAAACTACCGTACGACCCGCGCGAAGTTCGGGTTTTCGCATTTACAAACACAGAACTCCCCGAAATTGTTTTCAAAACCCAAGTTTCGTCCGAAATCCGTTTTAAACCGAATAGTAGCTCCAAATATCCTAAAGGGCGCATCTCAACCTAGAAACCCAACAAACTGATTTCGAGGCGCATAGGTTGTGTTTTCGTACAAGACTACCGTACGACCCGCACGAAGTTCGGGTTTTTGCCATTAGAAACACTGAACTCCCCGAAAGTGGTTTCCAAACCCATGATTCGTCTGAAACCCGTTCTAAACCGAATAGTAGCTTGAAATAACCTAAAAAGAGCATCTCAACCCAGAATCCCTTCAAATGGATCTCAAGGCGTAAGAGAAGACAAGGACACCCGAAACCCCTTTTAGAGAGAAATGCGTTCCGGGTTTTTCTAGAGGGTGTCTTTGGACCGAGAGTCGCATGCAACACAGTGTATAGTCAATAGTTTTCTAAAGCCGCATAATTTCTATTTTCGTTCAAAACTACCGTACGACCCGCACGAAGTTCGGGTTGTCGTCATTACAAACACTGAACTCCCCGATAGTGTTTTCCAAACCCAATTTTCGTCCGAAATCGGTTTTAAACCGAATAGTAGCTCCAAATATCCTAAAAAGCGCATCTCAACCCAGAATCCCTTGAAATGGATTTCGAGGCGTTAGACAAGACAAGAACACCCGAAACCCCTTTTAGAGTAAAACGCGGTCTCGATTTTTCCAGGGAGTGTCTTTGGACCCAGAGTCGCAAGAAACACGGTGAATAGTCAATAGTTTCCTAAAGCCGCGTAGATTGTGTTTTCGTACAAAAGTACAGTACGTCCCACATGAAGCTCGGGTTTTCGGCTCTACAATCAGTGAACTCCACGAAGTCTATTCAAAATCCAAGATTCGCCCGAAATCTGTTTTAAGCCGACAAGTAGCTCGAAAAAACCTAAATAGTGCATCTCAACCCAGAATCCCATCAATTGGGCTTCGAGGTGCGAGACAGGACAAGGACACCCGAAAACCCTCTTTAGAGTAGAACGCAATCCCCGATTTTTCTAGAGGGTGTCTTTGGCTCTGAGTCCCATGAAACACAGTGTACAGTCAACAATTTCCTAGTGCCGCAAAGATTGTGTTTTCGTACAAAACTACCTACGACCCGCACTAAGTTCGGGTTTTCGCCATTAGAAACACTGAACTCTCCGGAACTGCTTTCCAAACCCAAGATTCGTCCGAAACCCGTTTTAAACCGAAAAACAGCTCCAAATATCCTAAAGAGCGCATCTCAACACAGAAACCTAACAAATTGATTTCGAGGCGTAGGACAAGTCAAGGACACCCGAAACCGCTTTTAGAGTAAAACGCGTTCCGGGTGTTTCTAGAAGGTGTCTTTCGATTGAGAGTCGCATGAAACACAGTGCATGGTCAAGAGCTTCCTAAAGCCGTAAAACTTGTGTTTTCGAACAAAAACACCGTACGACCTGCACGAAGTTCGGGTTTTCGCCTTTACAGACACAGACTCCCCGGAAGTGTTTTCCAAACCCAAGTTTCGTCCGGGACCCGTTTTAAACCGAAAAACAGCTCCAAATATGCTAAAGAGCGCATCTCAACCCAGAAACCCAACAAATTGATTTGGAGGCGTAGGACAAGTCAAGGACACCCGAAAACCCTTTTAGAGTTAAACGGGTTCTGGGTTTTTCTAGAAGGCGTCTTTCAACTGAGAGTCGCAAGAAACACAGTGCATAGTCAATAGTTTCCTAAAGCCGCAAATTTTGTGTTTTCGTTCAAAACGACCGTACGACCGGCGCGAAGTTCCGGTATTCGCCTTTACAAACCCAGAACTCCCCGAAAGTGTTTTCAAAACCCAAGTTTCGTCCGAAATCCGTTTTAAACCGAATAGTAGCTCCAAATATCCTAAACGGCGCATCTCAACCCAGAAACCCAATAAACTAATTTCGAGGCGCATAGGTTGTGTTTTCGTACAAGACTACCGTACGACCCGCACGAAGTTCGGGTTTTTGCCATTAGAAACACTGAACTCCCCGAAAGTGGTTTCCAAACCCATGATTCGTCTGAAACTCGTTCTAAAGTACAGTACGTCCCACACGAAGCTCGGGTTTTCGGCTCTACAAACAGTGAACTCCACGAAGTCTATTCAAAATCCAAGATTCGCCCGAAATCCGTTTTAAGTCGAAAAGTAGCTCGAAAAAACCTAAATAGTGCATCTCAACCCAGAATCCCATCAATTGGGCTTCGAGGCGCAAGACAGGAAAAGGACACCCGAAAACCCCTTTTAGAGTAGAACGCAATCCCCGATTTTTCTAGAGGGTGTCTTTGGCTCTGAGTCCCATGAAACACAGTGTACAATCAACAATTTCCTAGTGCCGCAAAGATTGTGTTTTCGTACAAAACTACCTACGACCCGCACGAAGTTCGGGTTTTCGCCATTAGAAACACTGAACTCTCCGGAAGTGGTTTCCAAACCCAAGATTCTCCCGAAACCTGTTTAAGACCGAAAAGTTGCTCCAAATATCCTAAAGAGCGCATCTCAACACAGAAACCCAACAAATTGATTTCGAGGCGTAGGAGAAGACAAGGACACCCGAAACTCCATTTAGAGTGAAACGCGTTCCGGGTTTTTCTTAAATGTGTCTTTCGACTGGGAGTCGCATGAAACACAGTGCATGGTCGAGAGCTTCCTAAAGCCGCAAAACTTGTGTTTTCGTACAAAAATACCGTACGACCCGCATGAAGTTCGGGTTTTCGCCTTTACAGACACAGACTCCCCGGAAGTGTTTTCCAAACCCAAGTTTCGTCCGAAACCCGTTTTAAACCGAAAAGCAGCTCCAAATATCCTAAAGAGCGCATCTCAACCCAGAAACCCAACAAATTGATTTGGAGGTGTAGGACAAGTCATGGACGCCCGAAACCCTTTTTAGAGTAAAACGCGTTCTGGGTTATTCTAGAAGGTGTCTTTCTACTGAGAGTCGCAAGAAACACAGTGCATAGTCAATAGTTTCCTAAAGCCGCAAAATTTTGTGTTTTCGTTCAAAACTACCGTACGACCCGCGCGAAGTTCGGGTTTTCGCATTTACAAACACAGAACTCCCCGAAATTGTTTTCAAAACGCAAGTTTCGTCCGAAATCCGTTTTAAACCGAATAGTAGCTCCAAATATCCTAAAGGGCGCATCTCAACCTAGAAACCCAACAAACTGATTTCGAGGCGCATAGGTTGTGTTTTCGTACAAGACTACCGTACGACCCGCACGAAGTTCGGGTTTTTGCCATTAGAAACACTGAACTCCCCGAAAGTGGTTTCCAAACCCATGATTCGTCTGAAACCCGTTCTAAACCGAATAGTAGCTCGAAATAACCTAAAAAGAGCATCTCAACCCAGAATCCCTTCAAATGGATCTCAAGGCGTAAGAGAAGACAAGGACACCCGAAACCCCTTTTAGAGAGAAATGCGTTCCGGGTTTTTCTAGAGGGTGTCTTTGGACCGAGAGTCGCATGCAACACAGTGTATAGTCAATAGTTTTCTAAAGCCGCATAATTTCTATTTTCGTTCAAAACTACCGTACGACCCGCACGAAGTTCGGGTTGTCGTCATTACAAACACTGAACTCCCCGATAGTGTTTTCCAAACCCAATTTTCGTCCGAAATCGGTTTTAAACCGAATAGTAGCTCCAAATATCCTAAAAAGCGCATCTCAACCCAGAATCCCTTGAAATGGATTTCGAGGCGTTAGACAAGACAAGAACACCCGAAACCCCTTTTAGAGTAAAACGCGGTCTCGATTTTTCCAGGGAGTGACTTTGGACCCAGAGTCGCAAGAAACACGGTGAATAGTCAATAGTTTCCTAAAGCCGCGTAGATTGTGTTTTCGTACAAAAGTACAGTACGTCCCACATGAAGCTCGGGTTTTCGGCTCTACAATCAGTGAACTCCACGAAGTCTATTCAAAATCCAAGATTCGCCCGAAATCCGTTTTAAGCCGAAAAGTAGCTCGAAAAAACCTAAATAGTGCATCTCAACCCAGAATCCCATCAATTGGGCTTCGAGGCGCAAGACAGGAAAAGGACACCCGAAAACCCCTTTTAGAGTAGAACGCAATCCCCGATTTTTCTAGAGGGTGTCTTTGGCTCTGAGTCCCATGAAACACAGTGTACAGTCAACAATTTCCTAGTGCCGCAAAGATTGTGTTTTCGTACAAAACTACCTACGACCCGCACTAAGTTCGGGTTTTCGCCATTAGAAACACTGAACTCTCCGGAACTGCTTTCCAAACCCAAGATTCGTCCGAAACCCGTTTTAAACCGAAAAACAGCTCCAAATATCCTAAAGAGCGCATCTCAACACAGAAACCTAACAAATTGATTTCGAGGCGTAGGACAAGTCAAGGACACCCGAAACCGCTTTTAGAGTAAAACGCGTTCCGGGTGTTTCTAGAAGGTGTCTTTCGATTGAGAGTCGCATGAAACACAGTGCATGGTCAAGAGCTTCCTAAAGCCGCAAAACTTGTGTTTTCGAACAAAAACACCGTACGACCTGCACGAAGTTCGGGTTTTCGCCTTTACAGACACAGACTCCCCGGAAGTGTTTTCCAAACCCAAGTTTCGTCCGGGACCCGTTTTAAACCGAAAAACAGCTCCAAATATGCTAAAGAGCGCACCTCAACCCAGAAACCCAACAAATTGATTTGGAGGCGTAGGACAAGTCAAGGACACCCGAAAACCCTTTTAGAGTTAAACGGGTTCTGGGTTTTTCTAGAAGGCGTCTTTCAACTGAGAGTCGCAAGAAACACAGTGCATAGTCAATAGTTTCCTAAAGCCGCAAATTTTGTGTTTTCGTTCAAAACGACCGTACGACCGGCGCGAAGTTCCGGTATTCGCCTTTACAAACCCAGAACTCCCCGAAAGTGTTTTCAAAACCCAAGTTTCGTCCGAAATCCGTTTTAAACCGAATAGTAGCTCCAAATATCCTAAACGGCGCATCTCAACCCAGAAACCCAATAAACTAATTTCGAGGCGCATAGGTTGTGTTTTCGTACAAGACTACCGTACGACCCGCACGAAGTTCGGGTTTTTGCCATTAGAAACACTGAACTCCCCGAAAGTGGTTTCCAAACCCATGATTCGTCTGAAACTCGTTCTAAAGTACAGTACGTCCCACACGAAGCTCGGGTTTTCGGCTCTACAAACAGTGAACTCCACGAAGTCTATTCAAAATCCAAGATTCGCCCGAAATCCGTTTTAAGCCGAAAAGTAGCTCGAAAAAACCTAAATAGTGCATCTCAACCCAGAATCCCATCAATTGGGCTTCGAGGCGCAAGACAGGAAAAGGACACCCGAAAACCCCTTTTAGAGTAGAACGCAATCCCCGATTTTTCTAGAGGGTGTCTTTGGCTCTGAGTCCCATGAAACACAGTGTACAATCAACAATTTCCTAGTGCCGCAAAGATTGTGTTTTCGTACAAAACTACCTACGACCCGCACGAAGTTCGGGTTTTCGCCATTAGAAACACTGAACTCTCCGGAAGTGGTTTCCAAACCCAAGATTCTCCCGAAACCTGTTTAAGACCGAAAAGTTGCTCCAAATATCCTAAAGAGCGCATCTCAACACAGAAACCCAACAAATTGATTTCGAGGCGTAGGAGAAGACAAGGACACCCGAAACTCCATTTAGAGTGAAACGCGTTCCGGGTTTTTCTTAAATGTGTCTTTCGACTGGGAGTCGCATGAAACACAGTGCATGGTCGAGAGCTTCCTAAAGCCGCAAAACTTGTGTTTTCGTACAAAAATACCGTACGACCCGCATGAAGTTCGGGTTTTCGCCTTTACAGACACAGACTCCCCGGAAGTGTTTTCCAAACCCAAGTTTCGTCCGAAACCCGTTTTAAACCGAAAAGCAGCTCCAAATATCCTAAAGAGCGCATCTCAACCCAGAAACCCAACAAATTGATTTGGAGGTGTAGGACAAGTCATGGACGCCCGAAACCCTTTTTAGAGTAAAACGCGTTCTGGGTTATTCTAGAAGGTGTCTTTCTACTGAGAGTCGCAAGAAACACAGTGCATAGTCAATAGTTTCCTAAAGCCGCAAAATTTTGTGTTTTCGTTCAAAACTACCGTACGACCCGCGCGAAGTTCGGGTTTTCGCATTTACAAACACAGAACTCCCCGAAATTGTTTTCAAAACGCAAGTTTCGTCCGAAATCCGTTTTAAACCGAATAGTAGCTCCAAATATCCTAAAGGGCGCATCTCAACCTAGAAACCCAACAAACTGATTTCGAGGCGCATAGGTTGTGTTTTCGTACAAGACTACCGTACGACCCGCACGAAGTTCGGGTTTTTGCCATTAGAAACACTGAACTCCCCGAAAGTGGTTTCCAAACCCATGATTCGTCTGAAACCCGTTCTAAACCGAATAGTAGCTCGAAATAACCTAAAAAGAGCATCTCAACCCAGAATCCCTTCAAATGGATCTCAAGGCGTAAGAGAAGACAAGGACACCCGAAACCCGTTTTAGAGAGAAATGCGTTCCGGGTTTTTCTAGAGGGTGTCTTTGGACCGAGAGTCGCATGCAACACAGTGTATAGTCAATAGTTTTCTAAAGCCGCATAATTTCTATTTTCGTTCAAAACTACCGTACGACCCGCACGAAGTTCGGGTTGTCGTCATTACAAACACTGAACTCCCCGATAGTGTTTTCCAAACCCAATTTTCGTCCGAAATCGGTTTTAAACCGAATAGTAGCTCCAAATATCCTAAAAAGCGCATCTCAACCCAGAATCCCTTGAAATGGATTTCGAGGCGTTAGACAAGACAAGAACACCCGAAACCCCTTTTAGAGTAAAACGCGGTCTCGATTTTTCCAGGGAGTGTCTTTGGACCCAGAGTCGCAAGAAACACGGTGAATAGTCAATAGTTTCCTAAAGCCGCGTAGATTGTGTTTTCGTACAAAAGTACAGTACGTCCCACATGAAGCTCGGGTTTTCGGCTCTACAATCAGTGAACTCCACGAAGTCTATTCAAAATCCAAGATTCGCCCGAAATCTGTTTTAAGCCGACAAGTAGCTCGAAAAAACCTAAATAGTGCATCTCAACCCAGAATCCCATCAATTGGGCTTCGAGGTGCGAGACAGGACAAGGACACCCGAAAACCCTCTTTAGAGTAGAACGCAATCTCCGATTTTTCTAGAGGGTGTCTTTGGCTCTGAGTCCCATGAAACACAGTGTACAGTCAACAATTTCCTAGTGCCGCAAAGATTGTGTTTTCGTACAAAACTACCTACGACCCGCACTAAGTTCGGGTTTTCGCCATTAGAAACACTGAACTCTCCGGAACTGCTTTCCAAACCCAAGATTCGTCCGAAACCCGTTTTAAACCGAAAAACAGCTCCAAATATCCTAAAGAGCGCATCTCAACACAGAAACCTAACAAATTGATTTCGAGGCGTAGGACAAGTCAAGGACACCCGAAACCGCTTTTAGAGTAAAACGCGTTCCGGGTGTTTCTAGAAGGTGTCTTTCGATTGAGAGTCGCATGAAACACAGTGCATGGTCAAGAGCTTCCTAAAGCCGCAAAACTTGTGTTTTCGAACAAAAACACCGTACGACCTGCACGAAGTTCGGGTTTTCGCCTTTACAGACACAGACTCCCCGGAAGTGTTTTCCAAACCCAAGTTTCGTCCGGGACCCGTTTTAAACCGAAAAACAGCTCCAAATATGCTAAAGAGCGCATCTCAACCCAGAAACCCAACAAATTGATTTGGAGGCGTAGGACAAGTCAAGGACACCCGAAAACCCTTTTAGAGTTAAACGGGTTCTGGGTTTTTCTAGAAGGCGTCTTTCAACTGAGAGTCGCAAGAAACACAGTGCATAGTCAATAGTTTCCTAAAGCCGCAAATTTTGTGTTTTCGTTCAAAACGACCGTACGACCGGCGCGAAGTTCCGGTATTCGCCTTTACAAACCCAGAACTCCCCGAAAGTGTTTTCAAAACCCAAGTTTCGTCCGAAATCCGTTTTAAACCGAATAGTAGCTCCAAATATCCTAAACGGCGCATCTCAACCCAGAAACCCAATAAACTAATTTCGAGGCGCATAGGTTGTGTTTTCGTACAAGACTACCGTACGACCCGCACGAAGTTCGGGTTTTTGCCATTAGAAACACTGAACTCCCCGAAAGTGGTTTCCAAACCCATGATTCGTCTGAAACTCGTTCTAAAGTACAGTACGTCCCACACGAAGCTCGGGTTTTCGGCTCTACAAACAGTGAACTCCACGAAGTCTATTCAAAATCCAAGATTCGCCCGAAATCCGTTTTAAGCCGAAAAGTAGCTCGAAAAAACCTAAATAGTGCATCTCAACCCAGAATCCCATCAATTGGGCTTCGAGGCGCAAGACAGGAAAAGGACACCCGAAAACCCCTTTTAGAGTAGAACGCAATCCCCGATTTTTCTAGAGGGTGTCTTTGGCTCTGAGTCCCATGAAACACAGTGTACAATCAACAATTTCCTAGTGCCGCAAAGATTGTGTTTTCGTACAAAACTACCTACGACCCGCACGAAGTTCGGGTTTTCGCCATTAGAAACACTGAACTCTCCGGAAGTGGTTTCCAAACCCAAGATTCTCCCGAAACCTGTTTAAGACCGAAAAGTTGCTCCAAATATCCTAAAGAGCGCATCTCAACACAGAAACCCAACAAATTGATTTCGAGGCGTAGGAGAAGACAAGGACACCCGAAACTCCATTTAGAGTGAAACGCGTTCCGGGTTTTTCTTAAATGTGTCTTTCGACTGGGAGTCGCATGAAACACAGTGCATGGTCGAGAGCTTCCTAAAGCCGCAAAACTTGTGTTTTCGTACAAAAATACCGTACGACCCGCATGAAGTTCGGGTTTTCGCCTTTACAGACACAGACTCCCCGGAAGTGTTTTCCAAACCCAAGTTTCGTCCGAAACCCGTTTTAAACCGAAAAGCAGCTCCAAATATCCTAAAGAGCGCATCTCAACCCAGAAACCCAACAAATTGATTTGGAGGTGTAGGACAAGTCATGGACGCCCGAAACCCTTTTTAGAGTAAAACGCGTTCTGGGTTATTCTAGAAGGTGTCTTTCTACTGAGAGTCGCAAGAAACACAGTGCATAGTCAATAGTTTCCTAAAGCCGCAAAATTTTGTGTTTTCGTTCAAAACTACCGTACGACCCGCGCGAAGTTCGGGTTTTCGCATTTACAAACACAGAACTCCCCGAAATTGTTTTCAAAACGCAAGTTTCGTCCGAAATCCGTTTTAAACCGAATAGTAGCTCCAAATATCCTAAAGGGCGCATCTCAACCTAGAAACCCAACAAACTGATTTCGAGGCGCATAGGTTGTGTTTTCGTACAAGACTACCGTACGACCCGCACGAAGTTCGGGTTTTTGCCATTAGAAACACTGAACTCCCCGAAAGTGGTTTCCAAACCCATGATTCGTCTGAAACCCGTTCTAAACCGAATAGTAGCTAGAAATAACCTAAAAAGAGCATCTCAACCCAGAATCCCTTCAAATGGATCTCAAGGCGTAAGAGAAGACAAGGACACCCGAAACCCCTTTTAGAGAGAAATGCGTTCCGGGTTTTTCTAGAGGGTGTCTTTGGACCGAGAGTCGCATGCAACACAGTGTATAGTCAATAGTTTTCTAAAGCCGCATAATTTCTATTTTCGTTCAAAACTACCGTACGACCCGCACGAAGTTCGGGTTGTCGTCATTACAAACACTGAACTCCCCGATAGTGTTTTCCAAACCCAATTTTCGTCCGAAATCGGTTTTAAACCGAATAGTAGCTCCAAATATCCTAAAAAGCGCATCTCAACCCAGAATCCCTTGAAATGGATTTCGAGGCGTTAGACAAGACAAGAACACCCGAAACCCCTTTTAGAGTAAAACGCGGTCTCGATTTTTCCAGGGAGTGTCTTTGGACCCAGAGTCGCAAGAAACACGGTGAATAGTCAATAGTTTCCTAAAGCCGCGTAGATTGTGTTTTCGTACAAAAGTACAGTACGTCCCACATGAAGCTCGGGTTTTCGGCTCTACAATCAGTGAACTCCACGAAGTCTATTCAAAATCCAAGATTCGCCCGAAATCTGTTTTAAGCCGACAAGTAGCTCGAAAAAACCTAAATAGTGCATCTCAACCCAGAATCCCATCAATTGGGCTTCGAGGTGCGAGACAGGACAAGGACACCCGAAAACCCTCTTTAGAGTAGAACGCAATCCCCGATTTTTCTAGAGGGTGTCTTTGGCTCTGAGTCCCATGAAACACAGTGTACAGTCAACAATTTCCTAGTGCCGCAAAGATTGTGTTTTCGTACAAAACTACCTACGACCCGCACTAAGTTCGGGTTTTCGCCATTAGAAACACTGAACTCTCCGGAACTGCTTTCCAAACCCAAGATTCGTCCGAAACCCGTTTTAAACCGAAAAACAGCTCCAAATATCCTAAAGAGCGCATCTCAACACAGAAACCTAACAAATTGATTTCGAGGCGTAGGACAAGTCAAGGACACCCGAAACCGCTTTTAGAGTAAAACGTGTTCCGGGTGTTTCTAGAAGGTGTCTTTCGATTGAGAGTCGCATGAAACACAGTGCATGGTCAAGAGCTTCCTAAAGCCGCAAAACTTGTGTTTTCGAACAAAAACACCGTACGACCTGCACGAAGTTCGGGTTTTCGCCTTTACAGACACAGACTCCCCGGAAGTGTTTTCCAAACCCAAGTTTCGTCCGGGACCCGTTTTAAACCGAAAAACAGCTCCAAATATGCTAAAGAGCGCATCTCAACCCAGAAACCCAACAAATTGATTTGGAGGCGTAGGACAAGTCAAGGACACCCGAAAACCCTTTTAGAGTTAAACGGGTTCTGGGTTTTTCTAGAAGGCGTCTTTCAACTGAGAGTCGCAAGAAACACAGTGCATAGTCAATAGTTTCCTAAAGCCGCAAATTTTGTGTTTTCGTTCAAAACGACCGTACGACCGGCGCGAAGTTCCGGTATTCGCCTTTACAAACCCAGAACTCCCCGAAAGTGTTTTCAAAACCCAAGTTTCGTCCGAAATCCGTTTTAAACCGAATAGTAGCTCCAAATATCCTAAACGGCGCATCTCAACCCAGAAACCCAATAAACTAATTTCGAGGCGCATAGGTTGTGTTTTCGTACAAGACTACCGTACGACCCGCACGAAGTTCGGGTTTTTGCCATTAGAAACACTGAACTCCCCGAAAGTGGTTTCCAAACCCATGATTCGTCTGAAACTCGTTCTAAAGTACAGTACGTCCCACACGAAGCTCGGGTTTTCGGCTCTACAAACAGTGAACTCCACGAAGTCTATTCAAAATCCAAGATTCGCCCGAAATCCGTTTTAAGCCGAAAAGTAGCTCGAAAAAACCTAAATAGTGCATCTCAACCCAGAATCCCATCAATTGGGCTTCGAGGCGCAAGACAGGAAAAGGACACCCGAAAACCCCTTTTAGAGTAGAACGCAATCCCCGATTTTTCTAGAGGGTGTCTTTGGCTCTGAGTCCCATGAAACACAGTGTACAATCAACAATTTCCTAGTGCCGCAAAGATTGTGTTTTCGTACAAAACTACCTACGACCCGCACGAAGTTCGGGTTTTCGCCATTAGAAACACTGAACTCTCCGGAAGTGGTTTCCAAACCCAAGATTCTCCCGAAACCTGTTTAAGACCGAAAAGTTGCTCCAAATATCCTAAAGAGCGCATCTCAACACAGAAACCCAACAAATTGATTTCGAGGCGTAGGAGAAGACAAGGACACCCGAAACTCCATTTAGAGTGAAACGCGTTCCGGGTTTTTCTTAAATGTGTCTTTCGACTGGGAGTCGCATGAAACACAGTGCATGGTCGAGAGCTTCCTAAAGCCGCAAAACTTGTGTTTTCGTACAAAAATACCGTACGACCCGCATGAAGTTCGGGTTTTCGCCTTTACAGACACAGACTCCCCGGAAGTGTTTTCCAAACCCAAGTTTCGTCCGAAACCCGTTTTAAACCGAAAAGCAGCTCCAAATATCCTAAAGAGCGCATCTCAACCCAGAAACCCAACAAATTGATTTGGAGGTGTAGGACAAGTCATGGACGCCCGAAACCCTTTTTAGAGTAAAACGCGTTCTGGGTTATTCTAGAAGGTGTCTTTCTACTGAGAGTCGCAAGAAACACAGTGCATAGTCAATAGTTTCCTAAAGCCGCAAAATTTTGTGTTTTCGTTCAAAACTACCGTACGACCCGCGCGAAGTTCGGGTTTTCGCATTTACAAACACAGAACTCCCCGAAATTGTTTTCAAAACGCAAGTTTCGTCCGAAATCCGTTTTAAACCGAATAGTAGCTCCAAATATCCTAAAGGGCGCATCTCAACCTAGAAACCCAACAAACTGATTTCGAGGCGCATAGGTTGTGTTTTCGTACAAGACTACCGTACGACCCGCACGAAGTTCGGGTTTTTGCCATTAGAAACACTGAACTCCCCGAAAGTGGTTTCCAAACCCATGATTCGTCTGAAACCCGTTCTAAACCGAATAGTAGCTAGAAATAACCTAAAAAGAGCATCTCAACCCAGAATCCCTTCAAATGGATCTCAAGGCGTAAGAGAAGACAAGGACACCCGAAACCCCTTTTAGAGAGAAATGCGTTCCGGGTTTTTCTAGAGGGTGTCTTTGGACCGAGAGTCGCATGCAACACAGTGTATAGTCAATAGTTTTCTAAAGCCGCATAATTTCTATTTTCGTTCAAAACTACCGTACGACCCGCACGAAGTTCGGGTTGTCGTCATTACAAACACTGAACTCCCCGATAGTGTTTTCCAAACCCAATTTTCGTCCGAAATCGGTTTTAAACCGAATAGTAGCTCCAAATATCCTAAAAAGCGCATCTCAACCCAGAATCCCTTGAAATGGATTTCGAGGCGTTAGACAAGACAAGAACACCCGAAACCCCTTTTAGAGTAAAACGCGGTCTCGATTTTTCCAGGGAGTGTCTTTGGACCCAGAGTCGCAAGAAACACGGTGAATAGTCAATAGTTTCCTAAAGCCGCGTAGATTGTGTTTTCGTACAAAAGTACAGTACGTCCCACATGAAGCTCGGGTTTTCGGCTCTACAATCAGTGAACTCCACGAAGTCTATTCAAAATCCAAGATTCGCCCGAAATCTGTTTTAAGCCGACAAGTAGCTCGAAAAAACCTAAATAGTGCATCTCAACCCAGAATCCCATCAATTGGGCTTCGAGGTGCGAGACAGGACAAGGACACCCGAAAACCCTCTTTAGAGTAGAACGCAATCCCCGATTTTTCTAGAGGGTGTCTTTGGCTCTGAGTCCCATGAAACACAGTGTACAGTCAACAATTTCCTAGTGCCGCAAAGATTGTGTTTTCGTACAAAACTACCTACGACCCGCACTAAGTTCGGGTTTTCGCCATTAGAAACACTGAACTCTCCGGAACTGCTTTCCAAACCCAAGATTCGTCCGAAACCCGTTTTAAACCGAAAAACAGCTCCAAATATCCTAAAGAGCGCATCTCAACACAGAAACCTAACAAATTGATTTCGAGGCGTAGGACAAGTCAAGGACACCCGAAACCGCTTTTAGAGTAAAACGTGTTCCGGGTGTTTCTAGAAGGTGTCTTTCGATTGAGAGTCGCATGAAACACAGTGCATGGTCAAGAGCTTCCTAAAGCCGCAAAACTTGTGTTTTCGAACAAAAACACCGTACGACCTGCACGAAGTTCGGGTTTTCGCCTTTACAGACACAGACTCCCCGGAAGTGTTTTCCAAACCCAAGTTTCGTCCGGGACCCGTTTTAAACCGAAAAACAGCTCCAAATATGCTAAAGAGCGCATCTCAACCCAGAAACCCAACAAATTGATTTGGAGGCGTAGGACAAGTCAAGGACACCCGAAAACCCTTTTAGAGTTAAACGGGTTCTGGGTTTTTCTAGAAGGCGTCTTTCAACTGAGAGTCGCAAGAAACACAGTGCATAGTCAATAGTTTCCTAAAGCCGCAAATTTTGTGTTTTCGTTCAAAACGACCGTACGACCGGCGCGAAGTTCCGGTATTCGCCTTTACAAACCCAGAACTCCCCGAAAGTGTTTTCAAAACCCAAGTTTCGTCCGAAATCCGTTTTAAACCGAATAGTAGCTCCAAATATCCTAAACGGCGCATCTCAACCCAGAAACCCAATAAACTAATTTCGAGGCGCATAGGTTGTGTTTTCGTACAAGACTACCGTACGACCCGCACGAAGTTCGGGTTTTTGCCATTAGAAACACTGAACTCCCCGAAAGTGGTTTCCAAACCCATGATTCGTCTGAAACTCGTTCTAAAGTACAGTACGTCCCACACGAAGCTCGGGTTTTCGGCTCTACAAACAGTGAACTCCACGAAGTCTATTCAAAATCCAAGATTCGCCCGAAATCCGTTTTAAGCCGAAAAGTAGCTCGAAAAAACCTAAATAGTGCATCTCAACCCAGAATCCCATCAATTGGGCTTCGAGGCGCAAGACAGGAAAAGGACACCCGAAAACCCCTTTTAGAGTAGAACGCAATCCCCGATTTTTCTAGAGGGTGTCTTTGGCTCTGAGTCCCATGAAACACAGTGTACAATCAACAATTTCCTAGTGCCGCAAAGATTGTGTTTTCGTACAAAACTACCTACGACCCGCACGAAGTTCGGGTTTTCGCCATTAGAAACACTGAACTCTCCGGAAGTGGTTTCCAAACCCAAGATTCTCCCGAAACCTGTTTAAGACCGAAAAGTTGCTCCAAATATCCTAAAGAGCGCATCTCAACACAGAAACCCAACAAATTGATTTCGAGGCGTAGGAGAAGACAAGGACACCCGAAACTCCATTTAGAGTGAAACGCGTTCCGGGTTTTTCTTAAATGTGTCTTTCGACTGGGAGTCGCATGAAACACAGTGCATGGTCGAGAGCTTCCTAAAGCCGCAAAACTTGTGTTTTCGTACAAAAATACCGTACGACCCGCATGAAGTTCGGGTTTTCGCCTTTACAGACACAGACTCCCCGGAAGTGTTTTCCAAACCCAAGTTTCGTCCGAAACCCGTTTTAAACCGAAAAGCAGCTCCAAATATCCTAAAGAGCGCATCTCAACCCAGAAACCCAACAAATTGATTTGGAGGTGTAGGACAAGTCATGGACGCCCGAAACCCTTTTTAGAGTAAAACGCGTTCTGGGTTATTCTAGAAGGTGTCTTTCTACTGAGAGTCGCAAGAAACACAGTGCATAGTCAATAGTTTCCTAAAGCCGCAAAATTTTGTGTTTTCGTTCAAAACTACCGTACGACCCGCGCGAAGTTCGGGTTTTCGCATTTACAAACACAGAACTCCCCGAAATTGTTTTCAAAACGCAAGTTTCGTCCGAAATCCGTTTTAAACCGAATAGTAGCTCCAAATATCCTAAAGGGCGCATCTCAACCTAGAAACCCAACAAACTGATTTCGAGGCGCATAGGTTGTGTTTTCGTACAAGACTACCGTACGACCCGCACGAAGTTCGGGTTTTTGCCATTAGAAACACTGAACTCCCCGAAAGTGGTTTCCAAACCCATGATTCGTCTGAAACCCGTTCTAAACCGAATAGTAGCTCGAAATAACCTAAAAAGAGCATCTCAACCCAGAATCCCTTCAAATGGATCTCAAGGCGTAAGAGAAGACAAGGACACCCGAAACCCCTTTTAGAGAGAAATGCGTTCCGGGTTTTTCTAGAGGGTGTCTTTGGACCGAGAGTCGCATGCAACACAGTGTATAGTCAATAGTTTTCTAAAGCCGCATAATTTCTATTTTCGTTCAAAACTACCGTACGACCCGCACGAAGTTCGGGTTGTCGTCATTACAAACACTGAACTCCCCGATAGTGTTTTCCAAACCCAATTTTCGTCCGAAATCGGTTTTAAACCGAATAGTAGCTCCAAATATCCTAAAAAGCGCATCTCAACCCAGAATCCCTTGAAATGGATTTCGAGGCGTTAGACAAGACAAGAACACCCGAAACCCCTTTTAGAGTAAAACGCGGTCTCGATTTTTCCAGGGAGTGTCTTTGGACCCAGAGTCGCAAGAAACACGGTGAATAGTCAATAGTTTCCTAAAGCCGCGTAGATTGTGTTTTCGTACAAAAGTACAGTACGTCCCACATGAAGCTCGGGTTTTCGGCTCTACAATCAGTGAACTCCACGAAGTCTATTCAAAATCCAAGATTCGCCCGAAATCTGTTTTAAGCCGACAAGTAGCTCGAAAAAACCTAAATAGTGCATCTCAACCCAGAATCCCATCAATTGGGCTTCGAGGTGCGAGACAGGACAAGGACACCCGAAAACCCTCTTTAGAGTAGAACGCAATCCCCGATTTTTCTAGAGGGTGTCTTTGGCTCTGAGTCCCATGAAACACAGTGTACAGTCAACAATTTCCTAGTGCCGCAAAGATTGTGTTTTCGTACAAAACTACCTACGACCCGCACTAAGTTCGGGTTTTCGCCATTAGAAACACTGAACTCTCCGGAACTGCTTTCCAAACCCAAGATTCGTCCGAAACCCGTTTTAAACCGAAAAACAGCTCCAAATATCCTAAAGAGCGCATCTCAACACAGAAACCTAACAAATTGATTTCGAGGCGTAGGACAAGTCAAGGACACCCGAAACCGCTTTTAGAGTAAAACGCGTTCCGGGTGTTTCTAGAAGGTGTCTTTCGATTGAGAGTCGCATGAAACACAGTGCATGGTCAAGAGCTTCCTAAAGCCGCAAAACTTGTGTTTTCGAACAAAAACACCGTACGACCTGCACGAAGTTCGGGTTTTCGCCTTTACAGACACAGACTCCCCGGAAGTGTTTTCCAAACCCAAGTTTCGTCCGGGACCCGTTTTAAACCGAAAAACAGCTCCAAATATGCTAAAGAGCGCATCTCAACCCAGAAACCCAACAAATTGATTTGGAGGCGTAGGACAAGTCAAGGACACCCGAAAACCCTTTTAGAGTTAAACGGGTTCTGGGTTTTTCTAGAAGGCGTCTTTCAACTGAGAGTCGCAAGAAACACAGTGCATAGTCAATAGTTTCCTAAAGCCGCAAATTTTGTGTTTTCGTTCAAAACGACCGTACGACCGGCGCGAAGTTCCGGTATTCGCCTTTACAAACCCAGAACTCCCCGAAAGTGTTTTCAAAACCCAAGTTTCGTCCGAAATCCGTTTTAAACCGAATAGTAGCTCCAAATATCCTAAACGGCGCATCTCAACCCAGAAACCCAATAAACTAATTTCGAGGCGCATAGGTTGTGTTTTCGTACAAGACTACCGTACGACCCGCACGAAGTTCGGGTTTTTGCCATTAGAAACACTGAACTCCCCGAAAGTGGTTTCCAAACCCATGATTCGTCTGAAACTCGTTCTAAAGTACAGTACGTCCCACACGAAGCTCGGGTTTTCGGCTCTACAAACAGTGAACTCCACGAAGTCTATTCAAAATCCAAGATTCGCCCGAAATCCGTTTTAAGCCGAAAAGTAGCTCGAAAAAACCTAAATAGTGCATCTCAACCCAGAATCCCATCAATTGGGCTTCGAGGCGCAAGACAGGAAAAGGACACCCGAAAACCCCTTTTAGAGTAGAACGCAATCCCCGATTTTTCTAGAGGGTGTCTTTGGCTCTGAGTCCCATGAAACACAGTGTACAATCAACAATTTCCTAGTGCCGCAAAGATTGTGTTTTCGTACAAAACTACCTACGACCCGCACGAAGTTCGGGTTTTCGCCATTAGAAACACTGAACTCTCCGGAAGTGGTTTCCAAACCCAAGATTCTCCCGAAACCTGTTTAAGACCGAAAAGTTGCTCCAAATATCCTAAAGAGCGCATCTCAACACAGAAACCCAACAAATTGATTTCGAGGCGTAGGACAAGACAAGGACACCCGAAACTCCATTTAGAGTGAAACGCGTTCCGGGTTTTTCTTAAATGTGTCTTTCGACTGGGAGTCGCATGAAACACAGTGCATGGTCGAGAGCTTCCTAAAGCCGCAAAACTTGTGTTTTCGTACAAAAATACCGTACGACCCGCATGAAGTTCGGGTTTTCGCCTTTACAGACACAGACTCCCCGGAAGTGTTTTCCAAACCCAAGTTTCGTCCGAAACCCGTTTTAAACCGAAAAGCAGCTCCAAATATCCTAAAGAGCGCATCTCAACCCAGAAACCCAACAAATTGATTTGGAGGTGTAGGACAAGTCATGGACGCCCGAAACCCTTTTTAGAGTAAAACGCGTTCTGGGTTATTCTAGAAGGTGTCTTTCTACTGAGAGTCGCAAGAAACACAGTGCATAGTCAATAGTTTCCTAAAGTCGCAAAATTTTGTGTTTTCGTTCAAAACTACCGTACGACCCGCGCGAAGTTCGGGTTTTCGCATTTACAAACACAGAACTCCCCGAAATTGTTTTCAAAACGCAATTTTTCGTCCGAAATCCGTTTTAAACCGAATAGTAGCTCCAAATATCCTAAAGGGCGCATCTCAACCTAGAAACCCAACAAACTGATTTCGAGGCGCATAGGTTGTGTTTTCGTACAAGACTACCGTACGACCCGCACGAAGTTCGGGTTTTTGCCATTAGAAACACTGAACTCCCCGAAAGTGGTTTCCAAACCCATGATTCGTCTGAAACCCGTTCTAAACCGAATAGTAGCTCGAAATAACCTAAAAAGAGCATCTCAACCCAGAATCCCTTCAAATGGATCTCAAGGCGTAAGAGAAGACAAGGACACCCGAAACCCGTTTTAGAGAGAAATGCGTTCCGGGTTTTTCTAGAGGGTGTCTTTGGACCGAGAGTCGCATGCAACACAGTGTATAGTCAATAGGTTTCTAAAGCCGCATAATTTCTATTTTCGTTCAAAACTACCGTACGACCCGCACGAAGTTCGGGTTGTCGTCATTACAAACACTGAACTCCCCGATAGTGTTTTCCAAACCCAATTTTCGTCCGAAATCGGTTTTAAACCGAATAGTAGCTCCAAATATCCTAAAAAGCGCATCTCAACCCAGAATCCCTTGAAATGGATTTCGAGGCGTTAGACAAGACAAGAACACCCGAAACCCCTTTTAGAGTAAAACGCGGTCTCGATTTTTCCAGGGAGTGTCTTTGGACCCAGAGTCGCAAGAAACACGGTGAATAGTCAATAGTTTCCTAAAGCCGCGTAGATTGTGTTTTCGTACAAAAGTACAGTACGTCCCACATGAAGCTCGGGTTTTCGGCTCATCAATCAGTGAACTCCACGAAGTCTATTCAAAATCCAAGATTCGCCCGAAATCTGTTTTAAGCCGACAAGTAGCTCGAAAAAACCTAAATAGTGCATCTCAACCCAGAATCCCATCAATTGGGCTTCGAGGTGCGAGACAGGACAAGGACACCCGAAAACCCTCTTTAGAGTAGAACGCAATCCCCGATTTTTCTAGAGGGTGTCTTTGGCTCTGAGTCCCATGAAACACAGTGTACAGTCAACAATTTCCTAGTGCCGCAAAGATTGTGTTTTCGTACAAAACTACCTACGACCCGCACTAAGTTCGGGTTTTCGCCATTAGAAACACTGAACTCTCCGGAACTGCTTTCCAAACCCAAGATTCGTCCGAAACCCGTTTTAAACCGAAAAACAGCTCCAAATATCCTAAAGAGCGCATCTCAACACAGAAACCTAACAAATTGATTTCGAGGCGTAGGACAAGTCAAGGACACCCGAAACCGCTTTTAGAGTAAAACGCGTTCCGGGTGTTTCTAGAAGGTGTCTTTCGATTGAGAGTCGCATGAAACACAGTGCATGGTCAAGAGCTTCCTAAAGCCGCAAAACTTGTGTTTTCGAACAAAAACACCGTACGACCTGCACGAAGTTCGGGTTTTCGCCTTTACCGACACAGACTCCCCGGAAGTGTTTTCCAAACCCAAGTTTCGTCCGGGACCCGTTTTAAACCGAAAAACAGCTCCAAATATGCTAAAGAGCGCATCTCAACCCAGAAACCCAACAAATTGATTTGGAGGCGTAGGACAAGTCAAGGACACCCGAAAACCCTTTTAGAGTTAAACGGGTTCTGGGTTTTTCTAGAAGGCGTCTTTCAACTGAGAGTCGCAAGAAACACAGTGCATAGTCAATAGTTTCCTAAAGCCGCAAATTTTGTGTTTTCGTTCAAAACGACCGTACGACCGGCGCGAAGTTCCGGTATTCGCCTTTACAAACCCAGAACTCCCCGAAAGTGTTTTCAAAACCCAAGTTTCGTCCGAAATCCGTTTTAAACCGAATAGTAGCTCCAAATATCCTAAACGGCGCATCTCAACCCAGAAACCCAATAAACTAATTTCGAGGCGCATAGGTTGTGTTTTCGTACAAGACTACCGTACGACCCGCACGAAGTTCGGGTTTTTGCCATTAGAAACACTGAACTCCCCGAAAGTGGTTTCCAAACCCATGATTCGTCTGAAACTCGTTCTAAAGTACAGTACGTCCCACACGAAGCTCGGGTTTTCGGCTCTACAAACAGTGAACTCCACGAAGTCTATTCAAAATCCAAGATTCGCCCGAAATCCGTTTTAAGCCGAAAAGTAGCTCGAAAAAACCTAAATAGTGCATCTCAACCCAGAATCCCATCAATTGGGCTTCGAGGCGCAAGACAGGAAAAGGACACCCGAAAACCCCTTTTAGAGTAGAACGCAATCCCCGATTTTTCTAGAGGGTGTCTTTGGCTCTGAGTCCCATGAAACACAGTGTACAATCAACAATTTCCTAGTGCCGCAAAGATTGTGTTTTCGTACAAAACTACCTACGACCCGCACGAAGTTCGGGTTTTCGCCATTAGAAACACTGAACTCTCCGGAAGTGGTTTCCAAACCCAAGATTCTCCCGAAACCTGTTTAAGACCGAAAAGTTGCTCCAAATATCCTAAAGAGCGCATCTCAACACAGAAACCCAACAAATTGATTTCGAGGCGTAGGACAAGACAAGGACACCCGAAACTCCATTTAGAGTGAAACGCGTTCCGGGTTTTTCTTAAATGTGTCTTTCGACTGGGAGTCGCATGAAACACAGTGCATGGTCGAGAGCTTCCTAAAGCCGCAAAACTTGTGTTTTCGTACAAAAATACCGTACGACCCGCATGAAGTTCGGGTTTTCGCCTTTACAGACACAGACTCCCCGGAAGTGTTTTCCAAACCCAAGTTTCGTCCGAAACCCGTTTTAAACCGAAAAGCAGCTCCAAATATCCTAAAGAGCGCATCTCAACCCAGAAACCCAACAAATTGATTTGGAGGTGTAGGACAAGTCATGGACGCCCGAAACCCTTTTTAGAGTAAAACGCGTTCTGGGTTATTCTAGAAGGTGTCTTTCTACTGAGAGTCGCAAGAAACACAGTGCATAGTCAATAGTTTCCTAAAGCCGCAAAATTTTGTGTTTTCGTTCAAAACTACCGTACGACCCGCGCGAAGTTCGGGTTTTCGCATTTACAAACACAGAACTCCCCGAAATTGTTTTCAAAACGCAAGTTTCGTCCGAAATCCGTTTTAAACCGAATAGTAGCTCCAAATATCCTAAAGGGCGCATCTCAACCTAGAAACCCAACAAACTGATTTCGAGGCGCATAGGTTGTGTTTTCGTACAAGACTACCGTACGACCCGCACGAAGTTCGGGTTTTTGCCATTAGAAACACTGAACTCCCCGAAAGTGGTTTCCAAACCCATGATTCGTCTGAAACCCGTTCTAAACCGAATAGTAGCTCGAAATAACCTAAAAAGAGCATCTCAACCCAGAATCCCTTCAAATGGATCTCAAGGCGTAAGAGAAGACAAGGACACCCGAAACCCCTTTTAGAGAGAAATGCGTTCCGGGTTTTTCTAGAGGGTGTCTTTGGACCGAGAGTCGCATGCAACACAGTGTATAGTCAATAGTTTTCTAAAGCCGCATAATTTCTATTTTCGTTCAAAACTACCGTACGACCCGCACGAAGTTCGGGTTGTCGTCATTA
The DNA here is from genome assembly GCA_038049695.1 of Cinnamomum chago. Classification (NCBI taxonomy): domain Eukaryota; kingdom Viridiplantae; phylum Streptophyta; class Magnoliopsida; order Laurales; family Lauraceae; genus Cinnamomum; species Cinnamomum chago. Next base: position 50,931,436 of record CP142456.1, read on the forward strand.
CAAACACTGAACTCCCCGATAGTGTTTTCCAAACCCAATTTTCGTCCGAAATCGGTTTTAAACCGAATAGTAGCTCCAAATATCCTAAAAAGCGCATCTCAACCCAGAATCCCTTGAAATGGATTTCGAGGCGTTAGACAAGACAAGAACACCCGAAACCCCTTTTAGAGTAAAACGCGGTCTCGATTTTTCCAGGGAGTGTCTTTGGACCCAGAGTCGCAAGAAACACGGTGAATAGTCAATAGTTTCCTAAAGCCGCGTAGATTGTGTTTTCGTACAAAAGTACAGTACGTCCCACATGAAGCTCGGGTTTTCGGCTCTACAATCAGTGAACTCCACGAAGTCTATTCAAAATCCAAGATTCGCCCGAAATCTGTTTTAAGCCGACAAGTAGCTCGAAAAAACCTAAATAGTGCATCTCAACCCAGAATCCCATCAATTGGGCTTCGAGGTGCGAGACAGGACAAGGACACCCGAAAACCCTCTTTAGAGTAGAACGCAATCCCCGATTTTTCTAGAGGGTGTCTTTGGCTCTGAGTCCCATGAAACACAGTGTACAGTCAACAATTTCCTAGTGCCGCAAAGATTGTGTTTTCGTACAAAACTACCTACGACCCGCACTAAGTTCGGGTTTTCGCCATTAGAAACACTGAACTCTCCGGAACTGCTTTCCAAACCCAAGATTCGTCCGAAACCCGTTTTAAACCGAAAAACAGCTCCAAATATCCTAAAGAGCGCATCTCAACACAGAAACCTAACAAATTGATTTCGAGGCGTAGGACAAGTCAAGGACACCCGAAACCGCTTTTAGAGTAAAACGCGTTCCGGGTGTTTCTAGAAGGTGTCTTTCGATTGAGAGTCGCATGAAACACAGTGCATGGTCAAGAGCTTCCTAAAGCCGCAAAACTTGTGTTTTCGAACAAAAACACCGTACGACCTGCACGAAGTTCGGGTTTTCGCCTTTACAGACACAGACTCCCCGGAAGTGTTTTCCAAACCCAAGTTTCGTCCGGGACCCGTTTTAAACCGAAAAACAGCTCCAAATATGCTAAAGAGCGCATCTCAACCCAGAAACCCAACAAATTGATTTGGAGGCGTAGGACAAGTCAAGGACACCCGAAAACCCTTTTAGAGTTAAACGGGTTCTGGGTTTTTCTAGAAGGCGTCTTTCAACTGAGAGTCGCAAGAAACACAGTGCATAGTCAATAGTTTCCTAAAGCCGCAAATTTTGTGTTTTCGTTCAAAACGACCGTACGACCGGCGCGAAGTTCCGGTATTCGCCTTTACAAACCCAGAACTCCCCGAAAGTGTTTTCAAAACCCAAGTTTCGTCCGAAATCCGTTTTAAACCGAATAGTAGCTCCAAATATCCTAAACGGCGCATCTCAACCCAGAAACCCAATAAACTAATTTCGAGGCGCATAGGTTGTGTTTTCGTACAAGACTACCGTACGACCCGCACGAAGTTCGGGTTTTTGCCATTAGAAACACTGAACTCCCCGAAAGTGGTTTCCAAACCCATGATTCGTCTGAAACTCGTTCTAAAGTACAGTACGTCCCACACGAAGCTCGGGTTTTCGGCTCTACAAACAGTGAACTCCACGAAGTCTATTCAAAATCCAAGATTCGCCCGAAATCCGTTTTAAGCCGAAAAGTAGCTCGAAAAAACCTAAATAGTGCATCTCAACCCAGAATCCCATCAATTGGGCTTCGAGGCGCAAGACAGGAAAAGGACACCCGAAAACCCCTTTTAGAGTAGAACGCAATCCCCGATTTTTCTAGAGGGTGTCTTTGGCTCTGAGTCCCATGAAACACAGTGTACAATCAACAATTTCCTAGTGCCGCAAAGATTGTGTTTTCGTACAAAACTACCTACGACCCGCACGAAGTTCGGGTTTTCGCCATTAGAAACACTGAACTCTCCGGAAGTGGTTTCCAAACCCAAGATTCTCCCGAAACCTGTTTAAGACCGAAAAGTTGCTCCAAATATCCTAAAGAGCGCATCTCAACACAGAAACCCAACAAATTGATTTCGAGGCGTAGGACAAGACAAGGACACCCGAAACTCCATTTAGAGTGAAACGCGTTCCGGGTTTTTCTTAAATGTGTCTTTCGACTGGGAGTCGCATGAAACACAGTGCATGGTCGAGAGCTTCCTAAAGCCGCAAAACTTGTGTTTTCGTACAAAAATACCGTACGACCCGCATGAAGTTCGGGTTTTCGCCTTTACAGACACAGACTCCCCGGAAGTGTTTTCCAAACCCAAGTTTCGTCCGAAACCCGTTTTAAACCGAAAAGCAGCTCCAAATATCCTAAAGAGCGCATCTCAACCCAGAAACCCAACAAATTGATTTGGAGGTGTAGGACAAGTCATGGACGCCCGAAACCCTTTTTAGAGTAAAACGCGTTCTGGGTTATTCTAGAAGGTGTCTTTCTACTGAGAGTCGCAAGAAACACAGTGCATAGTCAATAGTTTCCTAAAGACGCAAAATTTTGTGTTTTCGTTCAAAACTACCGTACGACCCGCGCGAAGTTCGGGTTTTCGCATTTACAAACACAGAACTCCCCGAAATTGTTTTCAAAACGCAAGTTTCGTCCGAAATCCGTTTTAAACCGAATAGTAGCTCCAAATATCCTAAGGGGCGCATCTCAACCTAGAAACCCAACAAACTGATTTCGAGGCGCATAGGTTGTGTTTTCGTACAAGACTACCGTACGACCCGCACGAAGTTCGGGTTTTTGCCATTAGAAACACTGAACTCCCCGAAAGTGGTTTCCAAACCCATGATTCGTCTGAAACCCGTTCTAAACCGAATAGTAGCTCGAAATAACCTAAAAAGAGCATCTCAACCCAGAATCCCTTCAAATGGATCTCAAGGCGTAAGAGAAGACAAGGACACCCGAAACCCCTTTTAGAGAGAAATGCGTTCCGGGTTTTTCTAGAGGGTGTCTTTGGACCGAGAGTCGCATGCAACACAGTGTATAGTCAATAGTTTTCTAAAGCCGCATAATTTCTATTTTCGTTCAAAACTACCGTACGACCCGCACGAAGTTCGGGTTGTCGTCATTACAAACACTGAACTCCCCGATAGTGTTTTCCAAACCCAATTTTCGTCCGAAATCGGTTTTAAACCGAATAGTAGCTCCAAATATCCTAAAAAGCGCATCTCAACCCAGAATCCCTTGAAATGGATTTCGAGGCGTTAGACAAGACAAGAACACCCGAAACCCCTTTTAGAGTAAAACGCGGTCTCGATTTTTCCAGGGAGTGTCTTTGGACCCAGAGTCGCAAGAAACACGGTGAATAGTCAATAGTTTCCTAAAGCCGCGTAGATTGTGTTTTCGTACAAAAGTACAGTACGTCCCACATGAAGCTCGGGTTTTCGGCTCTACAATCAGTGAACTCCACGAAGTCTATTCAAAATCCAAGATTCGCCCGAAATCTGTTTTAAGCCGACAAGTAGCTCGAAAAATCCTAAATAGTGCATCTCAACCCAGAATCCCATCAATTGGGCTTCGAGGTGCGAGACAGGACAAGGACACCCGAAAACCCTCTTTAGAGTAGAACGCAATCCCCGATTTTTCTAGAGGGTGTCTTTGGCTCTGAGTCCCATGAAACACAGTGTACAGTCAACAATTTCCTAGTGCCGCAAAGATTGTGTTTTCGTACAAAACTACCTACGACCCGCACTAAGTTCGGGTTTTCGCCATTAGAAACACTGAACTCTCCGGAACTGCTTTCCAAACCCAAGATTCGTCCGAAACCCGTTTTAAACCGAAAAACAGCTCCAAATATCCTAAAGAGCGCATCTCAACACAGAAACCTAACAAATTGATTTCGAGGCGTAGGACAAGTCAAGGACACCCGAAACCGCTTTTAGAGTAAAACGCGTTCCGGGTGTTTCTAGAAGGTGTCTTTCGATTGAGAGTCGCATGAAACACAGTGCATGGTCAAGAGCTTCCTAAAGCCGCAAAACTTGTGTTTTCGAACAAAAACACCGTACGACCTGCACGAAGTTCGGGTTTTCGCCTTTACAGACACAGACTCCCCGGAAGTGTTTTCCAAACCCAAGTTTCGTCCGGGACCCGTTTTAAACCGAAAAACAGCTCCAAATATGCTAAAGAGCGCATCTCAACCCAGAAACCCAACAAATTGATTTGGAGGCGTAGGACAAGTCAAGGACACCCGAAAACCCTTTTAGAGTTAAACGGGTTCTGGGTTTTTCTAGAAGGCGTCTTTCAACTGAGAGTCGCAAGAAACACAGTGCATAGTCAATAGTTTCCTAAAGCCGCAAATTTTGTGTTTTCGTTCAAAACGACCGTACGACCGGCGCGAAGTTCCGGTATTCGCCTTTACAAACCCAGAACTCCCCGAAAGTGTTTTCAAAACCCAAGTTTCGTCCGAAATCCGTTTTAAACCGAATAGTAGCTCCAAATATCCTAAACGGCGCATCTCAACCCAGAAACCCAATAAACTAATTTCGAGGCGCATAGGTTGTGTTTTCGTACAAGACTACCGTACGACCCGCACGAAGTTCGGGTTTTTGCCATTAGAAACACTGAACTCCCCGAAAGTGGTTTCCAAACCCATGATTCGTCTGAAACTCGTTCTAAAGTACAGTACGTCCCACACGAAGCTCGGGTTTTCGGCTCTACAAACAGTGAACTCCACGAAGTCTATTCAAAATCCAAGATTCGCCCGAAATCCGTTTTAAGCCGAAAAGTAGCTCGAAAAAACCTAAATAGTGCATCTCAACCCAGAATCCCATCAATTGGGCTTCGAGGCGCAAGACAGGAAAAGGACACCCGAAAACCCCTTTTAGAGTAGAACGCAATCCCCGATTTTTCTAGAGGGTGTCTTTGGCTCTGAGTCCCATGAAACACAGTGTACAATCAACAATTTCCTAGTGCCGCAAAGATTGTGTTTTCGTACAAAACTACCTACGACCCGCACGAAGTTCGGGTTTTCGCCATTAGAAACACTGAACTCTCCGGAAGTGGTTTCCAAACCCAAGATTCTCCCGAAACCTGTTTAAGACCGAAAAGTTGCTCCAAATATCCTAAAGAGCGCATCTCAACACAGAAACCCAACAAATTGATTTCGAGGCGTAGGAGAAGACAAGGACACCCGAAACTCCATTTAGAGTGAAACGCGTTCCGGGTTTTTCTTAAATGTGTCTTTCGACTGGGAGTCGCATGAAACACAGTGCATGGTCGAGAGCTTCCTAAAGCCGCAAAACTTGTGTTTTCGTATAAAAATACCGTACGACCCGCATGAAGTTCGGGTTTTCGCCTTTACAGACACAGACTCCCCGGAAGTGTTTTCCAAACCCAAGTTTCGTCCGAAACCCGTTTTAAACCGAAAAGCAGCTCCAAATATCCTAAAGAGCGCATCTCAACCCAGAAACCCAACAAATTGATTTGGAGGTGTAGGACAAGTCATGGACGCCCGAAACCCTTTTTAGAGTAAAACGCGTTCTGGGTTATTCTAGAAGGTGTCTTTCTACTGAGAGTCGCAAGAAACACAGTGCATAGTCAATAGTTTCCTAAAGCCGCAAAATTTTGTGTTTTCGTTCAAAACTACCGTACGACCCGCGCGAAGTTCGGGTTTTCGCATTTACAAACACAGAACTCCCCGAAATTGTTTTCAAAACGCAAGTTTCGTCCGAAATCCGTTTTAAACCGAATAGTAGCTCCAAATATCCTAAAGGGCGCATCTCAACCTAGAAACCCAACAAACTGATTTCGAGGCGCATAGGTTGTGTTTTCGTAAAAGACTACCGTACGACCCGCACGAAGTTCGGGTTTTTGCCATTAGAAACACTGAACTCCCCGAAAGTGGTTTCCAAACCCATGATTCGTCTGAAACCCGTTCTAAACCGAATAGTAGCTCGAAATAACCTAAAAAGAGCATCTCAACCCAGAATCCCTTCAAATGGATCTCAAGGCGTAAGAGAAGACAAGGACACCCGAAACCCCTTTTAGAGAGAAATGCGTTCCGGGTTTTTCTAGAGGGTGTCTTTGGACCGAGAGTCGCATGCAACACAGTGTATAGTCAATAGTTTTCTAAAGCCGCATAATTTCTATTTTCGTTCAAAACTACCGTACGACCCGCACGAAGTTCGGGTTGTCGTCATTACAAACACTGAACTCCCCGATAGTGTTTTCCAAACCCAATTTTCGTCCGAAATCGGTTTTAAACCGAATAGTAGCTCCAAATATCCTAAAAAGCGCATCTCAACCCAGAATCCCTTGAAATGGATTTCGAGGCGTTAGACAAGACAAGAACACCCGAAACCCCTTTTAGAGTAAAACGCGGTCTCGATTTTTCCAGGGAGTGTCTTTGGACCCAGAGTCGCAAGAAACACGGTGAATAGTCAATAGTTTCCTAAAGCCGCGTAGATTGTGTTTTCGTACAAAAGTACAGTACGTCCCACATGAAGCTCGGGTTTTCGGCTCTACAATCAGTGAACTCCACGAAGTCTATTCAAAATCCAAGATTCGCCCGAAATCTGTTTTAAGCCGACAAGTAGCTCGAAAAAACCTAAATAGTGCATCTCAACCCAGAATCCCATCAATTGGGCTTCGAGGTGCGAGACAGGACAAGGACACCCGAAAACCCTCTTTAGAGTAGAACGCAATCCCCGATTTTTCTAGAGGGTGTCTTTGGCTCTGAGTCCCATGAAACACAGTGTACAGTCAACAATTTCCTAGTGCCGCAAAGATTGTGTTTTCGTACAAAACTACCTACGACCCGCACTAAGTTCGGGTTTTCGCCATTAGAAACACTGAACTCTCCGGAACTGCTTTCCAAACCCAAGATTCGTCCGAAACCCGTTTTAAACCGAAAAACAGCTCCAAATATCCTAAAGAGCGCATCTCAACACAGAAACCTAACAAATTGATTTCGAGGCGTAGGACAAGTCAAGGACACCCGAAACCGCTTTTAGAGTAAAACGCGTTCCGGGTGTTTCTAGAAGGTGTCTTTCGATTGAGAGTCGCATGAAACACAGTGCATGGTCAAGAGCTTCCTAAAGCCGCAAAACTTGTGTTTTCGAACAAAAACACCGTACGACCTGCACGAAGTTCGGGTTTTCGCCTTTACAGACACAGACTCCCCGGAAGTGTTTTCCAAACCCAAGTTTCGTCCGGGACCCGTTTTAAACCGAAAAATAGCTCCAAATATGCTAAAGAGCGCATCTCAACCCAGAAACCCAACAAATTGATTTGGAGGCGTAGGACAAGTCAAGGACACCCGAAAACCCTTTTAGAGTTAAACGGGTTCTGGGTTTTTCTAGAAGGCGTCTTTCAACTGAGAGTCGCAAGAAACACAGTGCATAGTCAATAGTTTCCTAAAGCCGCAAATTTTGTGTTTTCGTTCAAAACGACCGTACGACCGGCGCGAAGTTCCGGTATTCGCCTTTACAAACCCAGAACTCCCCGAAAGTGTTTTCAAAACCCAAGTTTCGTCCGAAATCCGTTTTAAACCGAATAGTAGCTCCAAATATCCTAAACGGCGCATCTCAACCCAGAAACCCAATAAACTAATTTCGAGGCGCATAGGTTGTGTTTTCGTACAAGACTACCGTACGACCCGCACGAAGTTCGGGTTTTTGCCATTAGAAACACTGAACTCCCCGAAAGTGGTTTCCAAACCCATGATTCGTCTGAAACTCGTTCTAAAGTACAGTACGTCCCACACGAAGCTCGGGTTTTCGGCTCTACAAACAGTGAACTCCACGAAGTCTATTCAAAATCCAAGATTCGCCCGAAATCCGTTTTAAGCCGAAAAGTAGCTCGAAAAAACCTAAATAGTGCATCTCAACCCAGAATCCCATCAATTGGGCTTCGAGGCGCAAGACAGGAAAAGGACACCCGAAAACCCCTTTTAGAGTAGAACGCAATCCCCGATTTTTCTAGAGGGTGTCTTTGGCTCTGAGTCCCATGAAACACAGTGTACAATCAACAATTTCCTAGTGCCGCAAAGATTGTGTTTTCGTACAAAACTACCTACGACCCGCACGAAGTTCGGGTTTTCGCCATTAGAAACACTGAACTCTCCGGAAGTGGTTTCCAAACCCAAGATTCTCCCGAAACCTGTTTAAGACCGAAAAGTTGCTCCAAATATCCTAAAGAGCGCATCTCAACACAGAAACCCAACAAATTGATTTCGAGGCGTAGGACAAGACAAGGACACCCGAAACTCCATTTAGAGTGAAACGCGTTCCGGGTTTTTCTTAAATGTGTCTTTCGACTGGGAGTCGCATGAAACACAGTGCATGGTCGAGAGCTTCCTAAAGCCGCAAAACTTGTGTTTTCGTACAAAAATACCGTACGACCCGCATGAAGTTCGGGTTTTCGCCTTTACAGACACAGACTCCCCGGAAGTGTTTTCCAAACCCAAGTTTCGTCCGAAACCCGTTTTAAACCGAAAAGCAGCTCCAAATATCCTAAAGAGCGCATCTCAACCCAGAAACCCAACAAATTGATTTGGAGGTGTAGGACAAGTCATGGACGCCCGAAACCCTTTTTAGAGTAAAACGCGTTCTGGGTTATTCTAGAAGGTGTCTTTCTACTGAGAGTCGCAAGAAACACAGTGCATAGTCAATAGTTTCCTAAAGACGCAAAATTTTGTGTTTTCGTTCAAAACTACCGTACGACCCGCGCGAAGTTCGGGTTTTCGCATTTACAAACACAGAACTCCCCGAAATTGTTTTCAAAACGCAAGTTTCGTCCGAAATCCGTTTTAAACCGAATAGTAGCTCCAAATATCCTAAAGGGCGCATCTCAACCTAGAAACCCAACAAACTGATTTCGAGGCGCATAGGTTGTGTTTTCGTACAAGACTACCGTACGACCCGCACGAAGTTCGGGTTTTTGCCATTAGAAACACTGAACTCCCCGAAAGTGGTTTCCAAACCCATGATTCGTCTGAAACCCGTTCTAAACCGAATAGTAGCTCGAAATAACCTAAAAAGAGCATCTCAACCCAGAATCCCTTCAAATGGATCTCAAGGCGTAAGAGAAGACAAGGACACCCGAAACCCCTTTTAGAGAGAAATGCGTTCCGGGTTTTTCTAGAGGGTGTCTTTGGACCGAGAGTCGCATGCAACACAGTGTATAGTCAATAGTTTTCTAAAGCCGCATAATTTCTATTTTCGTTCAAAACTACCGTACGACCCGCACGAAGTTCGGGTTGTCGTCATTACAAACACTGAACTCCCCGATAGTGTTTTCCAAACCCAATTTTCGTCCGAAATCGGTTTTAAACCGAATAGTAGCTCCAAATATCCTAAAAAGCGCATCTCAACCCAGAATCCCTTGAAATGGATTTCGAGGCGTTAGACAAGACAAGAACACCCGAAACCCCTTTTAGAGTAAAACGCGGTCTCGATTTTTCCAGGGAGTGTCTTTGGACCCAGAGTCGCAAGAAACACGGTGAATAGTCAATAGTTTCCTAAAGCCGCGTAGATTGTGTTTTCGTACAAAAGTACAGTACGTCCCACATGAAGCTCGGGTTTTCGGCTCTACAATCAGTGAACTCCACGAAGTCTATTCAAAATCCAAGATTCGCCCGAAATCTGTTTTAAGCCGACAAGTAGCTCGAAAAATCCTAAATAGTGCATCTCAACCCAGAATCCCATCAATTGGGCTTCGAGGTGCGAGACAGGACAAGGACACCCGAAAACCCTCTTTAGAGTAGAACGCAATCCCCGATTTTTCTAGAGGGTGTCTTTGGCTCTGAGTCCCATGAAACACAGTGTACAGTCAACAATTTCCTAGTGCCGCAAAGATTGTGTTTTCGTACAAAACTACCTACGACCCGCACTAAGTTCGGGTTTTCGCCATTAGAAACACTGAACTCTCCGGAACTGCTTTCCAAACCCAAGATTCGTCCGAAACCCGTTTTAAACCGAAAAACAGCTCCAAATATCCTAAAGAGCGCATCTCAACACAGAAACCTAACAAATTGATTTCGAGGCGTAGGACAAGTCAAGGACACCCGAAACCGCTTTTAGAGTAAAACGCGTTCCGGGTGTTTCTAGAAGGTGTCTTTCGATTGAGAGTCGCATGAAACACAGTGCATGGTCAAGAGCTTCCTAAAGCCGCAAAACTTGTGTTTTCGAACAAAAACACCGTACGACCTGCACGAAGTTCGGGTTTTCGCCTTTACAGACACAGACTCCCCGGAAGTGTTTTCCAAACCCAAGTTTCGTCCGGGACCCGTTTTAAACCGAAAAACAGCTCCAAATATGCTAAAGAGCGCATCTCAACCCAGAAACCCAACAAATTGATTTGGAGGCGTAGGACAAGTCAAGGACACCCGAAAACCCTTTTAGAGTTAAACGGGTTCTGGGTTTTTCTAGAAGGCGTCTTTCAACTGAGAGTCGCAAGAAACACAGTGCATAGTCAATAGTTTCCTAAAGCCGCAAATTTTGTGTTTTCGTTCAAAACGACCGTACGACCGGCGCGAAGTTCCGGTATTCGCCTTTACAAACCCAGAACTCCCCGAAAGTGTTTTCAAAACCCAAGTTTCGTCCGAAATCCGTTTTAAACCGAATAGTAGCTCCAAATATCCTAAACGGCGCATCTCAACCCAGAAACCCAATAAACTAATTTCGAGGCGCATAGGTTGTGTTTTCGTACAAGACTACCGTACGACCCGCACGAAGTTCGGGTTTTTGCCATTAGAAACACTGAACTCCCCGAAAGTGGTTTCCAAACCCATGATTCGTCTGAAACTCGTTCTAAAGTACAGTACGTCCCACACGAAGCTCGGGTTTTCGGCTCTACAAACAGTGAACTCCACGAAGTCTATTCAAAATCCAAGATTCGCCCGAAATCCGTTTTAAGCCGAAAAGTAGCTCGAAAAAACCTAAATAGTGCATCTCAACCCAGAATCCCATCAATTGGGCTTCGAGGCGCAAGACAGGAAAAGGACACCCGAAAACCCCTTTTAGAGTAGAACGCAATCCCCGATTTTTCTAGAGGGTGTCTTTGGCTCTGAGTCCCATGAAACACAGTGTACAATCAACAATTTCCTAGTGCCGCAAAGATTGTGTTTTCGTACAAAACTACCTACGACCCGCACGAAGTTCGGGTTTTCGCCATTAGAAACACTGAACTCTCCGGAAGTGGTTTCCAAACCCAAGATTCTCCCGAAACCTGTTTAAGACCGAAAAGTTGCTCCAAATATCCTAAAGAGCGCATCTCAACACAGAAACCCAACAAATTGATTTCGAGGCGTAGGACAAGACAAGGACACCCGAAACTCCATTTAGAGTGAAACGCGTTCCGGGTTTTTCTTAAATGTGTCTTTCGACTGGGAGTCGTATGAAACACAGTGCATGGTCGAGAGCTTCCTAAAGCCGCAAAACTTGTGTTTTCGTACAAAAATACCGTACGACCCGCATGAAGTTCGGGTTTTCGCCTTTACAGACACAGACTCCCCGGAAGTGTTTTCCAAACCCAAGTTTCGTCCGAAACCCGTTTTAAACCGAAAAGCAGCTCCAAATATCCTAAAGAGCGCATCTCAACCCAGAAACCCAACAAATTGATTTGGAGGTGTAGGACAAGTCATGGACGCCCGAAACCCTTTTTAGAGTAAAACGCGTTCTGGGTTATTCTAGAAGGTGTCTTTCTACTGAGAGTCGCAAGAAACACAGTGCATAGTCAATAGTTTCCTAAAGCCGCAAAATTTTGTGTTTTCGTTCAAAACTACCGTACGACCCGCGCGAAGTTCGGGTTTTCGCATTTACAAACACAGAACTCCCCGAAATTGTTTTCAAAACGCAAGTTTCGTCCGAAATCCGTTTTAAACCGAATAGTAGCTCCAAATATCCTAAAGGGCGCATCTCAACCTAGAAACCCAACAAACTGATTTCGAGGCGCATAGGTTGTGTTTTCGTACAAGACTACCGTACGACCCGCACGAAGTTCGGGTTTTTGCCATTAGAAACACTGAACTCCCCGAAAGTGGTTTCCAAACCCATGATTCGTCTGAAACCCGTTCTAAACCGAATAGTAGCTCGAAATAACCTAAAAAGAGCATCTCAACCCAGAATCCCTTCAAATGGATCTCAAGGCGTAAGAGAAGACAAGGACACCCGAAACCCCTTTTAGAGAGAAATGCGTTCCGGGTTTTTCTAGAGGGTGTCTTTGGACCGAGAGTCGCATGCAACACAGTGTATAGTCAATAGTTTTCTAAAGCCGCATAATTTCTATTTTCGTTCAAAACTACCGTACGACCCGCACGAAGTTCGGGTTGTCGTCATTACAAACACTGAACTCCCCGATAGTGTTTTCCAAACCCAATTTTCGTCCGAAATCGGTTTTAAACCGAATAGTAGCTCCAAATATCCTAAAAAGCGCATCTCAACCCAGAATCCCTTGAAATGGATTTCGAGGCGTTAGACAAGACAAGAACACCCGAAACCCCTTTTAGAGTAAAACGCGGTCTCGATTTTTCCAGGGAGTGTCTTTGGACCCAGAGTCGCAAGAAACACGGTGAATAGTCAATAGTTTCCTAAAGCCGCGTAGATTGTGTTTTCGTACAAAAGTACAGTACGTCCCACATGAAGCTCGGGTTTTCGGCTCTACAATCAGTGAACTCCACGAAGTCTATTCAAAATCCAAGATTCGCCCGAAATCTGTTTTAAGCCGACAAGTAGCTCGAAAAAACCTAAATAGTGCATCTCAACCCAGAATCCCATCAATTGGGCTTCGAGGTGCGAGACAGGACAAGGACACCCGAAAACCCTCTTTAGAGTAGAACGCAATCCCCGATTTTTCTAGAGGGTGTCTTTGGCTCTGAGTCCCATGAAACACAGTGTACAGTCAACAATTTCCTAGTGCCGCAAAGATTGTGTTTTCGTACAAAACTACCTACGACCCGCACTAAGTTCGGGTTTTCGCCATTAGAAACACTGAACTCTCCGGAACTGCTTTCCAAACCCAAGATTCGTCCGAAACCCGTTTTAAACCGAAAAACAGCTCCAAATATCCTAAAGAGCGCATCTCAACACAGAAACCTAACAAATTGATTTCGAGGCGTAGGACAAGTCAAGGACACCCGAAACCGCTTTTAGAGTAAAACGCGTTCCGGGTGTTTCTAGAAGGTGTCTTTCGATTGAGAGTCGCATGAAACACAGTGCATGGTCAAGAGCTTCCTAAAGCCGCAAAACTTGTGTTTTCGAACAAAAACACCGTACGACCTGCACGAAGTTCGGGTTTTCGCCTTTACAGACACAGACTCCCCGGAAGTGTTTTCCAAACCCAAGTTTCGTCCGGGACCCGTTTTAAACCGAAAAACAGCTCCAAATATGCTAAAGAGCGCATCTCAACCCAGAAACCCAACAAATTGATTTGGAGGCGTAGGACAAGTCAAGGACACCCGAAAACCCTTTTAGAGTTAAACGGGTTCTGGGTTTTTCTAGAAGGCGTCTTTCAACTGAGAGTCGCAAGAAACACAGTGCATAGTCAATAGTTTCCTAAAGCCGCAAATTTTGTGTTTTCGTTCAAAACGACCGTACGACCGGCGCGAAGTTCCGGTATTCGCCTTTACAAACCCAGAACTCCCCGAAAGTGTTTTCAAAACCCAAGTTTCGTCCGAAATCCGTTTTAAACCGAATAGTAGCTCCAAATATCCTAAACGGCGCATCTCAACCCAGAAACCCAATAAACTAATTTCGAGGCGCATAGGTTGTGTTTTCGTACAAGACTACCGTACGACCCGCACGAAGTTCGGGTTTTTGCCATTAGAAACACTGAACTCCCCGAAAGTGGTTTCCAAACCCATGATTCGTCTGAAACTCGTTCTAAAGTACAGTACGTCCCACACGAAGCTCGGGTTTTCGGCTCTACAAACAGTGAACTCCACGAAGTCTATTCAAAATCCAAGATTCGCCCGAAATCCGTTTTAAGCCGAAAAGTAGCTCGAAAAAACCTAAATAGAGCATCTCAACCCAGAATCCCATCAATTGGGCTTCGAGGCGCAAGACAGGAAAAGGACACCCGAAAACCCCTTTTAGAGTAGAACGCAATCCCCGATTTTTCTAGAGGGTGTCTTTGGCTCTGAGTCCCATGAAACACAGTGTACAATCAACAATTTCCTAGTGCCGCAAAGATTGTGTTTTCGTACAAAACTACCTACGACCCGCACGAAGTTCGGGTTTTCGCCATTAGAAACACTGAACTCTCCGGAAGTGGTTTCCAAACCCAAGATTCTCCCGAAACCTGTTTAAGACCGAAAAGTTGCTCCAAATATCCTAAAGAGCGCATCTCAACACAGAAACCCAACAAATTGATTTCGAGGCGTAGGACAAGACAAGGACACCCGAAACTCCATTTAGAGTGAAACGCGTTCCGGGTTTTTCTTAAATGTGTCTTTCGACTGGGAGTCGCATGAAACACAGTGCATGGTCGAGAGCTTCCTAAAGCCGCAAAACTTGTGTTTTCGTACAAAAATACCGTACGACCCGCATGAAGTTCGGGTTTTCGCCTTTACAGACACAGACTTCCCGGAAGTGTTTTCCAAACCCAAGTTTCGTCCGAAACCCGTTTTAAACCGAAAAGCAGCTCCAAATATCCTAAAGAGCGCATCTCAACCCAGAAACCCAACAAATTGATTTGGAGGTAGGACAAGTCATGGACGCCCGAAACCCTTTTTAGAGTAAAACGCGTTCTGGGTTATTCTAGAAGGTGTCTTTCTACTGAGAGTCGCAAGAAACACAGTGCATAGTCAATAGTTTCCTAAAGACGCAAAATTTTGTGTTTTCGTTCAAAACTACCGTACGACCCGCGCGAAGTTCGGGTTTTCGCATTTACAAACACAGAACTCCCCGAAATTGTTTTCAAAACGCAAGTTTCGTCCGAAATCCGTTTTAAACCGAATAGTAGCTCCAAATAACCTAAAGGGCGCATCTCAACCTAGAAACCCAACAAACTGATTTCGAGGCGCATAGGTTGTGTTTTCGTACAAGACTACCGTACGACCCGCACGAAGTTCGGGTTTTTGCCATTAGAAACACTGAACTCCCCGAAAGTGGTTTCCAAACCCATGATTCGTCTGAAACCCGTTCTAAACCGAATAGTAGCTCGAAATAACCTAAAAAGAGCATCTCAACCCAGAATCCCTTCAAATGGATCTCAAGGCGTAAGAGAAGACAAGGACACCCGAAACCCCTTTTAGAGAGAAATGCGTTCCGGGTTTTTCTAGAGGGTGTCTTTGGACCGAGTGTCGCATGCAACACAGTGTATAGTCAATAGTTTTCTAAAGCCGCATAATTTCTATTTTCGTTCAAAACTACCGTACGACCCGCACGAAGTTCGGGTTGTCGTCATTACAAACACTGAACTCCCCGATAGTGTTTTCCAAACCCAATTTTCGTCCGAAATCGGTTTTAAACCGAATAGTAGCTCCAAATATCCTAAAAAGCGCATCTCAACCCAGAATCCCTTGAAATGGATTTCGAGGCGTTAGACAAGACAAGAACACCCGAAACCCCTTTTAGAGTAAAACGCGGTCTCGATTTTTCCAGGGAGTGTCTTTGGACCCAGAGTCGCAAGAAACACGGTGAATAGTCAATAGTTTCCTAAAGCCGCGTAGATTGTGTTTTCGTACAAAAGTACAGTACGTCCCACATGAAGCTCGGGTTTTCGGCTCTACAATCAGTGAACTCCACGAAGTCTATTCAAAATCCAAGATTCGCCCGAAATCTGTTTTAAGCCGACAAGTAGCTCGAAAAAACCTAAATAGTGCATCTCAACCCAGAATCCCATCAATTGGGCTTCGAGGTGCGAGACAGGACAAGGACACCCGAAAACCCTCTTTAGAGTAGAACGCAATCCCCGATTTTTCTAGAGGGTGTCTTTGGCTCTGAGTCCCATGAAACACAGTGTACAGTCAACAATTTCCTAGTGCCGCAAAGATTGTGTTTTCGTACAAAACTACCTACGACCCGCACTAAGTTCGGGTTTTCGCCATTAGAAACACTGAACTCTCCGGAACTGCTTTCCAAACCCAAGATTCGTCCGAAACCCGTTTTAAACCGAAAAACAGCTCCAAATATCCTAAAGAGCGTATCTCAACACAGAAACCTAACAAAATGATTTCGAGGCGTAGGACAAGTCAAGGACACCCGAAACCGCTTTTAGAGTAAAACGCGTTCCGGGTGTTTCTAGAAGGTGTCTTTCGATTGAGAGTCGCATGAAACACAGTGCATGGTCAAGAGCTTCCTAAAGCCGCAAAACTTGTGTTTTCGAACAAAAACACCGTACGACCTGCACGAAGTTCGGGTTTTCGCCTTTACAGACACAGACTCCCCGGAAGTGTTTTCCAAACCCAAGTTTCGTCCGGGACCCGTTTTAAACCGAAAAACAGCTCCAAATATGCTAAAGAGCGCATCTCAACCCAGAAACCCAACAAATTGATTTGGAGGCGTAGGACAAGTCAAGGACACCCGAAAACCCTTTTAGAGTTAAACGGGTTCTGGGTTTTTCTAGAAGGCGTCTTTCAACTGAGAGTCGCAAGAAACACAGTGCATAGTCAATAGTTTCCTAAAGCCGCAAATTTTGTGTTTTCGTTCAAAACGACCGTACGACCGGCGCGAAGTTCCGGTATTCGCCTTTACAAACCCAGAACTCCCCGAAAGTGTTTTCAAAACCCAAGTTTCGTCCGAAATCCGTTTTAAACCGAATAGTAGCTCCAAATATCCTAAACGGCGCATCTCAACCCAGAAACCCAATAAACTAATTTCGAGGCGCATAGGTTGTGTTTTCGTACAAGACTACCGTACGACCCGCACGAAGTTCGGGTTTTTGCCATTAGAAACACTGAACTCCCCGAAAGTGGTTTCCAAACCCATGATTCGTCTGAAACTCGTTCTAAAGTACAGTACGTCCCACACGAAGCTCGGGTTTTCGGCTCTACAAACAGTGAACTCCACGAAGTCTATTCAAAATCCAAGATTCGCCCGAAATCCGTTTTAAGCCGAAAAGTAGCTCGAAAAAACCTAAATAGTGCATCTCAACCCAGAATCCCATCAATTGGGCTTCGAGGCGCAAGACAGGAAAAGGACACCCGAAAACCCCTTTTAGAGTAGAACGCAATCCCCGATTTTTCTAGAGGGTGTCTTTGGCTCTGAGTCCCATGAAACACAGTGTACAATCAACAATTTCCTAGTGCCGCAAAGATTGTGTTTTCGTACAAAACTACCTACGACCCGCACGAAGTTCGGGTTTTCGCCATTAGAAACACTGAACTCTCCGGAAGTGGTTTCCAAACCCAAGATTCTCCCGAAACCTGTTTAAGACCGAAAAGTTGCTCCAAATATCCTAAAGAGCGCATCTCAACACAGAAACCCAACAAATTGATTTCGAGGCGTAGGACAAGACAAGGACACCCGAAACTCCATTTAGAGTGAAACGCGTTCCGGGTTTTTCTTAAATGTGTCTTTCGACTGGGAGTCGTATGAAACACAGTGCATGGTCGAGAGCTTCCTAAAGCCGCAAAACTTGTGTTTTCGTACAAAAATACCGTACGACCCGCATGAAGTTCGGGTTTTCGCCTTTACAGACACAGACTCCCCGGAAGTGTTTTCCAAACCCAAGTTTCGTCCGAAACCCGTTTTAAACCGAAAAGCAGCTCCAAATATCCTAAAGAGCGCATCTCAACCCAGAAACCCAACAAATTGATTTGGAGGTGTAGGACAAGTCATGGACGCCCGAAACCCTTTTTAGAGTAAAACGCGTTCTGGGTTATTCTAGAAGGTGTCTTTCTACTGAGAGTCGCAAGAAACACAGTGCATAGTCAATAGTTTCCTAAAGCCGCAAAATTTTGTGTTTTCGTTCAAAACTACCGTACGACCCGCGCGAAGTTCGGGTTTTCGCATTTACAAACACAGAACTCCCCGAAATTGTTTTCAAAACGCAAGTTTCGTCCGAAATCCGTTTTAAACCGAATAGTAGCTCCAAATATCCTAAAGGGCGCATCTCAACCTAGAAACCCAACAAACTGATTTCGAGGCGCATAGGTTGTGTTTTCGTACAAGACTACCGTACGACCCGCACGAAGTTCGGGTTTTTGCCATTAGAAACACTGAACTCCCCGAAAGTGGTTTCCAAACCCATGATTCGTCTGAAACCCGTTCTAAACCGAATAGTAGCTCGAAATAACCTAAAAAGAGCATCTCAACCCAGAATCCCTTCAAATGGATCTCAAGGCGTAAGAGAAGACAAGGACACCCGAAACCCCTTTTAGAGAGAAATGCGTTCCGGGTTTTTCTAGAGGGTGTCTTTGGACCGAGAGTCGCATGCAACACAGTGTATAGTCAATAGTTTTCTAAAGCCGCATAATTTCTATTTTCGTTCAAAACTACCGTACGACCCGCACGAAGTTCGGGTTGTCGTCATTACAAACACTGAACTCCCCGATAGTGTTTTCCAAACCCAATTTTCGTCCGAAATCGGTTTTAAACCGAATAGTAGCTCCAAATATCCTAAAAAGCGCATCTCAACCCAGAATCCCTTGAAATGGATTTCGAGGCGTTAGACAAGACAAGAACACCCGAAACCCCTTTTAGAGTAAAACGCGGTCTCGATTTTTCCAGGGAGTGTCTTTGGACCCAGAGTCGCAAGAAACACGGTGAATAGTCAATAGTTTCCTAAAGCCGCGTAGATTGTGTTTTCGTACAAAAGTACAGTACGTCCCACATGAAGCTCGGGTTTTCGGCTCTACAATCAGTGAACTCCACGAAGTCTATTCAAAATCCAAGATTCGCCCGAAATCTGTTTTAAGCCGACAAGTAGCTCGAAAAAACCTAAATAGTGCATCTCAACCCAGAATCCCATCAATTGGGCTTCGAGGTGCGAGACAGGACAAGGACACCCGAAAACCCTCTTTAGAGTAGAACGCAATCCCCGATTTTTCTAGAGGGTGTCTTTGGCTCTGAGTCCCATGAAACACAGTGTACAGTCAACAATTTCCTAGTGCCGCAAAGATTGTGTTTTCGTACAAAACTACCTACGACCCGCACTAAGTTCGGGTTTTCGCCATTAGAAACACTGAACTCTCCGGAACTGCTTTCCAAACCCAAGATTCGTCCGAAACCCGTTTTAAACCGAAAAACAGCTCCAAATATCCTAAAGAGCGCATCTCAACACAGAAACCTAACAAATTGATTTCGAGGCGTAGGACAAGTCAAGGACACCCGAAACCGCTTTTAGAGTAAAACGCGTTCCGGGTGTTTCTAGAAGGTGTCTTTCGATTGAGAGTCGCATGAAACACAGTGCATGGTCAAGAGCTTCCTAAAGCCGCAAAACTTGTGTTTTCGAACAAAAACACCGTACGACCTGCACGAAGTTCGGGTTTTCGCCTTTACAGACACAGACTCCCCGGAAGTGTTTTCCAAACCCAAGTTTCGTCCGGGACCCGTTTTAAACCGAAAAACAGCTCCAAATATGCTAAAGAGCGCATCTCAACCCAGAAACCCAACAAATTGATTTGGAGGCGTAGGACAAGTCAAGGACACCCGAAAACCCTTTTAGAGTTAAACGGGTTCTGGGTTTTTCTAGAAGGCGTCTTTCAACTGAGAGTCGCAAGAAACACAGTGCATAGTCAATAGTTTCCTAAAGCCGCAAATTTTGTGTTTTCGTTCAAAACGACCGTACGACCGGCGCGAAGTTCCGGTATTCGCCTTTACAAACCCAGAACTCCCCGAAAGTGTTTTCAAAACCCAAGTTTCGTCCGAAATCCGTTTTAAACCGAATAGTAGCTCCAAATATCCTAAACGGCGCATCTCAACCCAGAAACCCAATAAACTAATTTCGAGGCGCATAGGTTGTGTTTTCGTACAAGACTACCGTACGACCCGCACGAAGTTCGGGTTTTTGCCATTAGAAACACTGAACTCCCCGAAAGTGGTTTCCAAACCCATGATTCGTCTGAAACTCGTTCTAAAGTACAGTACGTCCCACACGAAGCTCGGGTTTTCGGCTCTACAAACAGTGAACTCCACGAAGTCTATTCAAAATCCAAGATTCGCCCGAAATCCGTTTTAAGCCGAAAAGTAGCTCGAAAAAACCTAAATAGAGCATCTCAACCCAGAATCCCATCAATTGGGCTTCGAGGCGCAAGACAGGAAAAGGACACCCGAAAACCCCTTTTAGAGTAGAACGCAATCCCCGATTTTTCTAGAGGGTGTCTTTGGCTCTGAGTCCCATGAAACACAGTGTACAATCAACAATTTCCTAGTGCCGCAAAGATTGTGTTTTCGTACAAAACTACCTACGACCCGCACGAAGTTCGGGTTTTCGCCATTAGAAACACTGAACTCTCCGGAAGTGGTTTCCAAACCCAAGATTCTCCCGAAACCTGTTTAAGACCGAAAAGTTGCTCCAAATATCCTAAAGAGCGCATCTCAACACAGAAACCCAACAAATTGATTTCGAGGCGTAGGACAAGACAAGGACACCCGAAACTCCATTTAGAGTGAAACGCGTTCCGGGTTTTTCTTAAATGTGTCTTTCGACTGGGAGTCGCATGAAACACAGTGCATGGTCGAGAGCTTCCTAAAGCCGCAAAACTTGTGTTTTCGTACAAAAATACCGTACGACCCGCATGAAGTTCGGGTTTTCGCCTTTACAGACACAGACTTCCCGGAAGTGTTTTCCAAACCCAAGTTTCGTCCGAAACCCGTTTTAAACCGAAAAGCAGCTCCAAATATCCTAAAGAGCGCATCTCAACCCAGAAACCCAACAAATTGATTTGGAGGTAGGACAAGTCATGGACGCCCGAAACCCTTTTTAGAGTAAAACGCGTTCTGGGTTATTCTAGAAGGTGTCTTTCTACTGAGAGTCGCAAGAAACACAGTGCATAGTCAATAGTTTCCTAAAGACGCAAAATTTTGTGTTTTCGTTCAAAACTACCGTACGACCCGCGCGAAGTTCGGGTTTTCGCATTTACAAACACAGAACTCCCCGAAATTGTTTTCAAAACGCAAGTTTCGTCCGAAATCCGTTTTAAACCGAATAGTAGCTCCAAATAACCTAAAGGGCGCATCTCAACCTAGAAACCCAACAAACTGATTTCGAGGCGCATAGGTTGTGTTTTCGTACAAGACTACCGTACGACCCGCACGAAGTTCGGGTTTTTGCCATTAGAAACACTGAACTCCCCGAAAGTGGTTTCCAAACCCATGATTCGTCTGAAACCCGTTCTAAACCGAATAGTAGCTCGAAATAACCTAAAAAGAGCATCTCAACCCAGAATCCCTTCAAATGGATCTCAAGGCGTAAGAGAAGACAAGGACACCCGAAACCCCTTTTAGAGAGAAATGCGTTCCGGGTTTTTCTAGAGGGTGTCTTTGGACCGAGTGTCGCATGCAACACAGTGTATAGTCAATAGTTTTCTAAAGCCGCATAATTTCTATTTTCGTTCAAAACTACCGTACGACCCGCACGAAGTTCGGGTTGTCGTCATTACAAACACTGAACTCCCCGATAGTGTTTTCCAAACCCAATTTTCGTCCGAAATCGGTTTTAAACCGAATAGTAGCTCC
Organism: Cinnamomum chago; assembly: GCA_038049695.1. Lineage (NCBI taxonomy): Eukaryota > Viridiplantae > Streptophyta > Magnoliopsida > Laurales > Lauraceae > Cinnamomum > Cinnamomum chago. The sequence goes on from CP142456.1 coordinate 50,952,992, forward strand.
AAATATCCTAAAAAGCGCATCTCAACCCAGAATCCCTTGAAATGGATTTCGAGGCGTTAGACAAGACAAGAACACCCGAAACCCCTTTTAGAGTAAAACGCGGTCTCGATTTTTCCAGGGAGTGTCTTTGGACCCAGAGTCGCAAGAAACACGGTGAATAGTCAATAGTTTCCTAAAGCCGCGTAGATTGTGTTTTCGTACAAAAGTACAGTACGTCCCACATGAAGCTCGGGTTTTCGGCTCTACAATCAGTGAACTCCACGAAGTCTATTCAAAATCCAAGATTCGCCCGAAATCTGTTTTAAGCCGACAAGTAGCTCGAAAAAACCTAAATAGTGCATCTCAACCCAGAATCCCATCAATTGGGCTTCGAGGTGCGAGACAGGACAAGGACACCCGAAAACCCTCTTTAGAGTAGAACGCAATCCCCGATTTTTCTAGAGGGTGTCTTTGGCTCTGAGTCCCATGAAACACAGTGTACAGTCAACAATTTCCTAGTGCCGCAAAGATTGTGTTTTCGTACAAAACTACCTACGACCCGCACTAAGTTCGGGTTTTCGCCATTAGAAACACTGAACTCTCCGGAACTGCTTTCCAAACCCAAGATTCGTCCGAAACCCGTTTTAAACCGAAAAACAGCTCCAAATATCCTAAAGAGCGTATCTCAACACAGAAACCTAACAAAATGATTTCGAGGCGTAGGACAAGTCAAGGACACCCGAAACCGCTTTTAGAGTAAAACGCGTTCCGGGTGTTTCTAGAAGGTGTCTTTCGATTGAGAGTCGCATGAAACACAGTGCATGGTCAAGAGCTTCCTAAAGCCGCAAAACTTGTGTTTTCGAACAAAAACACCGTACGACCTGCACGAAGTTCGGGTTTTCGCCTTTACAGACACAGACTCCCCGGAAGTGTTTTCCAAACCCAAGTTTCGTCCGGGACCCGTTTTAAACCGAAAAACAGCTCCAAATATGCTAAAGAGCGCATCTCAACCCAGAAACCCAACAAATTGATTTGGAGGCGTAGGACAAGTCAAGGACACCCGAAAACCCTTTTAGAGTTAAACGGGTTCTGGGTTTTTCTAGAAGGCGTCTTTCAACTGAGAGTCGCAAGAAACACAGTGCATAGTCAATAGTTTCCTAAAGCCGCAAATTTTGTGTTTTCGTTCAAAACGACCGTACGACCGGCGCGAAGTTCCGGTATTCGCCTTTACAAACCCAGAACTCCCCGAAAGTGTTTTCAAAACCCAAGTTTCGTCCGAAATCCGTTTTAAACCGAATAGTAGCTCCAAATATCCTAAACGGCGCATCTCAACCCAGAAACCCAATAAACTAATTTCGAGGCGCATAGGTTGTGTTTTCGTACAAGACTACCGTACGACCCGCACGAAGTTCGGGTTTTTGCCATTAGAAACACTGAACTCCCCGAAAGTGGTTTCCAAACCCATGATTCGTCTGAAACTCGTTCTAAAGTACAGTACGTCCCACACGAAGCTCGGGTTTTCGGCTCTACAAACAGTGAACTCCACGAAGTCTATTCAAAATCCAAGATTCGCCCGAAATCCGTTTTAAGCCGAAAAGTAGCTCGAAAAAACCTAAATAGTGCATCTCAACCCAGAATCCCATCAATTGGGCTTCGAGGCGCAAGACAGGAAAAGGACACCCGAAAACCCCTTTTAGAGTAGAACGCAATCCCCGATTTTTCTAGAGGGTGTCTTTGGCTCTGAGTCCCATGAAACACAGTGTACAATCAACAATTTCCTAGTGCCGCAAAGATTGTGTTTTCGTACAAAACTACCTACGACCCGCACGAAGTTCGGGTTTTCGCCATTAGAAACACTGAACTCTCCGGAAGTGGTTTCCAAACCCAAGATTCTCCCGAAACCTGTTTAAGACCGAAAAGTTGCTCCAAATATCCTAAAGAGCGCATCTCAACACAGAAACCCAACAAATTGATTTCGAGGCGTAGGACAAGACAAGGACACCCGAAACTCCATTTAGAGTGAAACGCGTTCCGGGTTTTTCTTAAATGTGTCTTTCGACTGGGAGTCGCATGAAACACAGTGCATGGTCGAGAGCTTCCTAAAGCCGCAAAACTTGTGTTTTCGTACAAAAATACCGTACGACCCGCATGAAGTTCGGGTTTTCGCCTTTACAGACACAGACTCCCCGGAAGTGTTTTCCAAACCCAAGTTTCGTCCGAAACCCGTTTTAAACCGAAAAGCAGCTCCAAATATCCTAAAGAGCGCATCTCAACCCAGAAACCCAACAAATTGATTTGGAGGTGTAGGACAAGTCATGGACGCCCGAAACCCTTTTTAGAGTAAAACGCGTTCTGGGTTATTCTAGAAGGTGTCTTTCTACTGAGAGTCGCAAGAAACACAGTGCATAGTCAATAGTTTCCTAAAGCCGCAAAATTTTGTGTTTTCGTTCAAAACTACCGTACGACCCGCGCGAAGTTCGGGTTTTCGCATTTACAAACACAGAACTCCCCGAAATTGTTTTCAAAACGCAAGTTTCGTCCGAAATCCGTTTTAAACCGAATAGTAGCTCCAAATATCCTAAAGGGCACATCTCAACCTAGAAACCCAACAAACTGATTTCGAGGCGCATAGGTTGTGTTTTCGTACAAGACTACCGTACGACCCGCACGAAGTTCGGGTTTTTGCCATTAGAAACACTGAACTCCCCGAAAGTGGTTTCCAAACCCATGATTCGTCTGAAACCCGTTCTAAACCGAATAGTAGCTCGAAATAACCTAAAAAGAGCATCTCAACCCAGAATCCCTTCAAATGGATCTCAAGGCGTAAGAGAAGACAAGGACACCCGAAACCCCTTTTAGAGAGAAATGCGTTCCGGGTTTTTCTAGAGGGTGTCTTTGGACCGAGAGTCGCATGCAACACAGTGTATAGTCAATAGTTTTCTAAAGCCGCATAATTTCTATTTTCGTTCAAAACTACCGTACGACCCGCACGAAGTTCGGGTTGTCGTCATTACAAACACTGAACTCCCCGATAGTGTTTTCCAAACCCAATTTTCGTCCGAAATCGGTTTTAAACCGAATAGTAGCTCCAAATATCCTAAAAAGCGCATCTCAACCCAGAATCCCTTGAAATGGATTTCGAGGCGTTAGACAAGACAAGAACACCCGAAACCCCTTTTAGAGTAAAACGCGGTCTCGATTTTTCCAGGGAGTGTCTTTGGACCCAGAGTCGCAAGAAACACGGTGAATAGTCAATAGTTTCCTAAAGCCGCGTAGATTGTGTTTTCGTACAAAAGTACAGTACGTCCCACATGAAGCTCGGGTTTTCGGCTCTACAATCAGTGAACTCCACGAAGTCTATTCAAAATCCAAGATTCGCCCGAAATCTGTTTTAAGCCGACAAGTAGCTCGAAAAAACCTAAATAGTGCATCTCAACCCAGAATCCCATCAATTGGGCTTCGAGGTGCGAGACAGGACAAGGACACCCGAAAACCCTCTTTAGAGTAGAACGCAATCCCCGATTTTTCTAGAGGGTGTCTTTGGCTCTGAGTCCCATGAAACACAGTGTACAGTCAACAATTTCCTAGTGCCGCAAAGATTGTGTTTTCGTACAAAACTACCTACGACCCGCACTAAGTTCGGGTTTTCGCCATTAGAAACACTGAACTCTCCGGAACTGCTTTCCAAACCCAAGATTCGTCCGAAACCCGTTTTAAACCGAAAAACAGCTCCAAATATCCTAAAGAGCGCATCTCAACACAGAAACCTAACAAAATGATTTCGAGGCGTAGGACAAGTCAAGGACACCCGAAACCGCTTTTAGAGTAAAACGCGTTCCGGGTGTTTCTAGAAGGTGTCTTTCGATTGAGAGTCGCATGAAACACAGTGCATGGTCAAGAGCTTCCTAAAGCCGCAAAACTTGTGTTTTCGAACAAAAACACCGTACGACCTGCACGAAGTTCGGGTTTTCGCCTTTACAGACACAGACTCCCCGGAAGTGTTTTCCAAACCCAAGTTTCGTCCGGGACCCGTTTTAAACCGAAAAACAGCTCCAAATATGCTAAAGAGCGCATCTCAACCCAGAAACCCAACAAATTGATTTGGAGGCGTAGGACAAGTCAAGGACACCCGAAAACCCTTTTAGAGTTAAACGGGTTCTGGGTTTTTCTAGAAGGCGTCTTTCAACTGAGAGTCGCAAGAAACACAGTGCATAGTCAATAGTTTCCTAAAGCCGCAAATTTTGTGTTTTCGTTCAAAACGACCGTACGACCGGCGCGAAGTTCCGGTATTCGCCTTTACAAACCCAGAACTCCCCGAAAGTGTTTTCAAAACCCAAGTTTCGTCCGAAATCCGTTTTAAACCGAATAGTAGCTCCAAATATCCTAAACGGCGCATCTCAACCCAGAAACCCAATAAACTAATTTCGAGGCGCATAGGTTGTGTTTTCGTACAAGACTACCGTACGACCCGCACGAAGTTCGGGTTTTTGCCATTAGAAACACTGAACTCCCCGAAAGTGGTTTCCAAACCCATGATTCGTCTGAAACTCGTTCTAAAGTACAGTACGTCCCACACGAAGCTCGGGTTTTCGGCTCTACAAACAGTGAACTCCACGAAGTCTATTCAAAATCCAAGATTCGCCCGAAATCCGTTTTAAGCCGAAAAGTAGCTCGAAAAAACCTAAATAGTGCATCTCAACCCAGAATCCCATCAATTGGGCTTCGAGGCGCAAGACAGGAAAAGGACACCCGAAAACCCCTTTTAGAGTAGAACGCAATCCCCGATTTTTCTAGAGGGTGTCTTTGGCTCTGAGTCCCATGAAACACAGTGTACAATCAACAATTTCCTAGTGCCGCAAAGATTGTGTTTTCGTACAAAACTACCTACGACCCGCACGAAGTTCGGGTTTTCGCCATTAGAAACACTGAACTCTCCGGAAGTGGTTTCCAAACCCAAGATTCTCCCGAAACCTGTTTAAGACCGAAAAGTTGCTCCAAATATCCTAAAGAGCGCATCTCAACACAGAAACCCAACAAATTGATTTCGAGGCGTAGGACAAGACAAGGACACCCGAAACTCCATTTAGAGTGAAACGCGTTCCGGGTTTTTCTTAAATGTGTCTTTCGACTGGGAGTCGCATGAAACACAGTGCATGGTCGAGAGCTTCCTAAAGCCGCAAAACTTGTGTTTTCGTACAAAAATACCGTACGACCCGCATGAAGTTCGGGTTTTCGCCTTTACAGACACAGACTCCCCGGAAGTGTTTTCCAAACCCAAGTTTCGTCCGAAACCCGTTTTAAACCGAAAAGCAGCTCCAAATATCCTAAAGAGCGCATCTCAACCCAGAAACCCAACAAATTGATTTGGAGGTGTAGGACAAGTCATGGACGCCCGAAACCCTTTTTAGAGTAAAACGCGTTCTGGGTTATTCTAGAAGGTGTCTTTCTACTGAGAGTCGCAAGAAACACAGTGCATAGTCAATAGTTTCCTAAAGCCGCAAAATTTTGTGTTTTCGTTCAAAACTACCGTACGACCCGCGCGAAGTTCGGGTTTTCGCATTTACAAACACAGAACTCCCCGAAATTGTTTTCAAAACGCAAGTTTCGTCCGAAATCCGTTTTAAACCGAATAGTAGCTCCAAATATCCTAAAGGGCGCATCTCAACCTAGAAACCCAACAAACTGATTTCGAGGCGCATAGGTTGTGTTTTCGTACAAGACTACCGTACGACCCGCACGAAGTTCGGGTTTTTGCCATTAGAAACACTGAACTCCCCGAAAGTGGTTTCCAAACCCATGATTCGTCTGAAACCCGTTCTAAACCGAATAGTAGCTCGAAATAACCTAAAAAGAGCATCTCAACCCAGAATCCCTTCAAATGGATCTCAAGGCGTAAGAGAAGACAAGGACACCCGAAACCCCTTTTAGAGAGAAATGCGTTCCGGGTTTTTCTAGAGGGTGTCTTTGGACCGAGAGTCGCATGCAACACAGTGTATAGTCAATAGTTTTCTAAAGCCGCATAATTTCTATTTTCGTTCAAAACTACCGTACGACCCGCACGAAGTTCGGGTTGTCGTCATTACAAACACTGAACTCCCCGATAGTGTTTTCCAAACCCAATTTTCGTCCGAAATCGGTTTTAAACCGAATAGTAGCTCCAAATATCCTAAAAAGCGCATCTCAACCCAGAATCCCTTGAAATGGATTTCGAGGCGTTAGACAAGACAAGAACACCCGAAACCCCTTTTAGAGTAAAACGCGGTCTCGATTTTTCCAGGGAGTGTCTTTGGACCCAGAGTCGCAAGAAACACGGTGAATAGTCAATAGTTTCCTAAAGCCGCGTAGATTGTGTTTTCGTACAAAAGTACAGTACGTCCCACATGAAGCTCGGGTTTTCGGCTCTACAATCAGTGAACTCCACGAAGTCTATTCAAAATCCAAGATTCGCCCGAAATCTGTTTTAAGCCGACAAGTAGCTCGAAAAAACCTAAATAGTGCATCTCAACCCAGAATCCCATCAATTGGGCTTCGAGGTGCGAGACAGGACAAGGACACCCGAAAACCCTCTCTAGAGTAGAACGCAATCCCCGATTTTTCTAGAGGGTGTCTTTGGCTCTGAGTCCCATGAAACACAGTGTACAGTCAACAATTTCCTAGTGCCGCAAAGATTGTGTTTTCGTACAAAACTACCTACGACCCGCACTAAGTTCGGGTTTTCGCCATTAGAAACACTGAACTCTCCGGAACTGCTTTCCAAACCCAAGATTCGTCCGAAACCCGTTTTAAACCGAAAAACAGCTCCAAATATCCTAAAGAGCGCATCTCAACACAGAAACCTAACAAATTGATTTCGAGGCGTAGGACAAGTCAAGGACACCCGAAACCGCTTTTAGAGTAAAACGCGTTCCGGGTGTTTCTAGAAGGTGTCTTTCGATTGAGAGTCGCATGAAACACAGTGCATGGTCAAGAGCTTCCTAAAGCCGCAAAACTTGTGTTTTCGAACAAAAACACCGTACGACCTGCACGAAGTTCGGGTTTTCGCCTTTACAGACACAGACTCCCCGGAAGTGTTTTCCAAACCCAAGTTTCGTCCGGGACCCGTTTTAAACCGAAAAACAGCTCCAAATATGCTAAAGAGCGCATCTCAACCCAGAAACCCAACAAATTGATTTGGAGGCGTAGGACAAGTCAAGGACACCCGAAAACCCTTTTAGAGTTAAACGGGTTCTGGGTTTTTCTAGAAGGCGTCTTTCAACTGAGAGTCGCAAGAAACACAGTGCATAGTCAATAGTTTCCTAAAGCCGCAAATTTTGTGTTTTCGTTCAAAACGACCGTACGACCGGCGCGAAGTTCCGGTATTCGCCTTTACAAACCCAGAACTCCCCGAAAGTGTTTTCAAAACCCAAGTTTCGTCCGAAATCCGTTTTAAACCGAATAGTAGCTCCAAATATCCTAAACGGCGCATCTCAACCCAGAAACCCAATAAACTAATTTCGAGGCGCATAGGTTGTGTTTTCGTACAAGACTACCGTACGACCCGCACGAAGTTCGGGTTTTTGCCATTAGAAACACTGAACTCCCCGAAAGTGGTTTCCAAACCCATGATTCGTCTGAAACTCGTTCTAAAGTACAGTACGTCCCACACGAAGCTCGGGTTTTCGGCTCTACAAACAGTGAACTCCACGAAGTCTATTCAAAATCCAAGATTCGCCCGAAATCCGTTTTAAGCCGAAAAGTAGCTCGAAAAAACCTAAATAGTGCATCTCAACCCAGAATCCCATCAATTGGGCTTCGAGGCGCAAGACAGGAAAAGGACACCCGAAAACCCCTTTTAGAGTAGAACGCAATCCCCGATTTTTCTAGAGGGTGTCTTTGGCTCTGAGTCCCATGAAACACAGTGTACAATCAACAATTTCCTAGTGCCGCAAAGATTGTGTTTTCGTACAAAACTACCTACGACCCGCACGAAGTTCGGGTTTTCGCCATTAGAAACACTGAACTCTCCGGAAGTGGTTTCCAAACCCAAGATTCTCCCGAAACCTGTTTAAGACCGAAAAGTTGCTCCAAATATCCTAAAGAGCGCATCTCAACACAGAAACCCAACAAATTGATTTCGAGGCGTAGGACAAGACAAGGACACCCGAAACTCCATTTAGAGTGAAACGCGTTCCGGGTTTTTCTTAAATGTGTCTTTCGACTGGGAGTCGCATGAAACACAGTGCATGGTCGAGAGCTTCCTAAAGCCGCAAAACTTGTGTTTTCGTACAAAAATACCGTACGACCCGCATGAAGTTCGGGTTTTCGCCTTTACAGACACAGACTCCCCGGAAGTGTTTTCCAAACCCAAGTTTCGTCCGAAACCCGTTTTAAACCGAAAAGCAGCTCCAAATATCCTAAAGAGCGCATCTCAACCCAGAAACCCAACAAATTGATTTGGAGGTGTAGGACAAGTCATGGACGCCCGAAACCCTTTTTAGAGTAAAACGCGTTCTGGGTTATTCTAGAAGGTGTCTTTCTACTGAGAGTCGCAAGAAACACAGTGCATAGTCAATAGTTTCCTAAAGCCGCAAAATTTTGTGTTTTCGTTCAAAACTACCGTACGACCCGCGCGAAGTTCGGGTTTTCGCATTTACAAACACAGAACTCCCCGAAATTGTTTTCAAAACGCAAGTTTCGTCCGAAATCCGTTTTAAACCGAATAGTAGCTCCAAATATCCTAAAGGGCGCATCTCAACCTAGAAACCCAACAAACTGATTTCGAGGCGCATAGGTTGTGTTTTCGTACAAGACTACCGTACGACCCGCACGAAGTTCGGGTTTTTGCCATTAGAAACACTGAACTCCCCGAAAGTGGTTTCCAAACCCATGATTCGTCTGAAACCCGTTCTAAACCGAATAGTAGCTCGAAATAACCTAAAAAGAGCATCTCAACCCAGAATCCCTTCAAATGGATCTCAAGGCGTAAGAGAAGACAAGGACACCCGAAACCCCTTTTAGAGAGAAATGCGTTCCGGGTTTTTCTAGAGGGTGTCTTTGGACCGAGAGTCGCATGCAACACAGTGTATAGTCAATAGTTTTCTAAAGCCGCATAATTTCTATTTTCGTTCAAAACTACCGTACGACCCGCACGAAGTTCGGGTTGTCGTCATTACAAACACTGAACTCCCCGATAGTGTTTTCCAAACCCAATTTTCGTCCGAAATCGGTTTTAAACCGAATAGTAGCTCCAAATATCCTAAAAAGCGCATCTCAACCCAGAATCCCTTGAAATGGATTTCGAGGCGTTAGACAAGACAAGAACACCCGAAACCCCTTTTAGAGTAAAACGCGGTCTCGATTTTTCCAGGGAGTGTCTTTGGACCCAGAGTCGCAAGAAACACGGTGAATAGTCAATAGTTTCCTAAAGCCGCGTAGATTGTGTTTTCGTACAAAAGTACAGTACGTCCCACATGAAGCTCGGGTTTTCGGCTCTACAATCAGTGAACTCCACGAAGTCTATTCAAAATCCAAGATTCGCCCGAAATCTGTTTTAAGCCGACAAGTAGCTCGAAAAAACCTAAATAGTGCATCTCAACCCAGAATCCCATCAATTGGGCTTCGAGGTGCGAGACAGGACAAGGACACCCGAAAACCCTCTCTAGAGTAGAACGCAATCCCCGATTTTTCTAGAGGGTGTCTTTGGCTCTGAGTCCCATGAAACACAGTGTACAGTCAACAATTTCCTAGTGCCGCAAAGATTGTGTTTTCGTACAAAACTACCTACGACCCGCACTAAGTTCGGGTTTTCGCCATTAGAAACACTGAACTCTCCGGAACTGCTTTCCAAACCCAAGATTCGTCCGAAACCCGTTTTAAACCGAAAAACAGCTCCAAATATCCTAAAGAGCGCATCTCAACACAGAAACCTAACAAATTGATTTCGAGGCGTAGGACAAGTCAAGGACACCCGAAACCGCTTTTAGAGTAAAACGCGTTCCGGGTGTTTCTAGAAGGTGTCTTTCGATTGAGAGTCGCATGAAACACAGTGCATGGTCAAGAGCTTCCTAAAGCCGCAAAACTTGTGTTTTCGAACAAAAACACCGTACGACCTGCACGAAGTTCGGGTTTTCGCCTTTACAGACACAGACTCCCCGGAAGTGTTTTCCAAACCCAAGTTTCGTCCGGGACCCGTTTTAAACCGAAAAACAGCTCCAAATATGCTAAAGAGCGCATCTCAACCCAGAAACCCAACAAATTGATTTGGAGGCGTAGGACAAGTCAAGGACACCCGAAAACCCTTTTAGAGTTAAACGGGTTCTGGGTTTTTCTAGAAGGCGTCTTTCAACTGAGAGTCGCAAGAAACACAGTGCATAGTCAATAGTTTCCTAAAGCCGCAAATTTTGTGTTTTCGTTCAAAACGACCGTACGACCGGCGCGAAGTTCCGGTATTCGCCTTTACAAACCCAGAACTCCCCGAAAGTGTTTTCAAAACCCAAGTTTCGTCCGAAATCCGTTTTAAACCGAATAGTAGCTCCAAATATCCTAAACGGCGCATCTCAACCCAGAAACCCAATAAACTAATTTCGAGGCGCATAGGTTGTGTTTTCGTACAAGACTACCGTACGACCCGCACGAAGTTCGGGTTTTTGCCATTAGAAACACTGAACTCCCCGAAAGTGGTTTCCAAACCCATGATTCGTCTGAAACTCGTTCTAAAGTACAGTACGTCCCACACGAAGCTCGGGTTTTCGGCTCTACAAACAGTGAACTCCACGAAGTCTATTCAAAATCCAAGATTCGCCCGAAATCCGTTTTAAGCCGAAAAGTAGCTCGAAAAAACCTAAATAGTGCATCTCAACCCAGAATCCCATCAATTGGGCTTCGAGGCGCAAGACAGGAAAAGGACACCCGAAAACCCCTTTTAGAGTAGAACGCAATCCCCGATTTTTCTAGAGGGTGTCTTTGGCTCTGAGTCCCATGAAACACAGTGTACAATCAACAATTTCCTAGTGCCGCAAAGATTGTGTTTTCGTACAAAACTACCTACGACCCGCACGAAGTTCGGGTTTTCGCCATTAGAAACACTGAACTCTCCGGAAGTGGTTTCCAAACCCAAGATTCTCCCGAAACCTGTTTAAGACCGAAAAGTTGCTCCAAATATCCTAAAGAGCGCATCTCAACACAGAAACCCAACAAATTGATTTCGAGGCGTAGGACAAGACAAGGACACCCGAAACTCCATTTAGAGTGAAACGCGTTCCGGGTTTTTCTTAAATGTGTCTTTCGACTGGGAGTCGCATGAAACACAGTGCATGGTCGAGAGCTTCCTAAAGCCGCAAAACTTGTGTTTTCGTACAAAAATACCGTACGACCCGCATGAAGTTCGGGTTTTCGCCTTTACAGACACAGACTCCCCGGAAGTGTTTTCCAAACCCAAGTTTCGTCCGAAACCCGTTTTAAACCGAAAAGCAGCTCCAAATATCCTAAAGAGCGCATCTCAACCCAGAAACCCAACAAATTGATTTGGAGGTGTAGGACAAGTCATGGACGCCCGAAACCCTTTTTAGAGTAAAACGCGTTCTGGGTTATTCTAGAAGGTGTCTTTCTACTGAGAGTCGCAAGAAACACAGTGCATAGTCAATAGTTTCCTAAAGCCGCAAAATTTTGTGTTTTCGTTCAAAACTACCGTACGACCCGCGCGAAGTTCGGGTTTTCGCATTTACAAACACAGAACTCCCCGAAATTGTTTTCAAAACGCAAGTTTCGTCCGAAATCCGTTTTAAACCGAATAGTAGCTCCAAATATCCTAAAGGGCGCATCTCAACCTAGAAACCCAACAAACTGATTTCGAGGCGCATAGGTTTTGTTTTCGTACAAGACTACCGTACGACCCGCACGAAGTTCGGGTTTTTGCCATTAGAAACACTGAACTCCCCGAAAGTGGTTTCCAAACCCATGATTCGTCTGAAACCCGTTCTAAACCGAATAGTAGCTCGAAATAACCTAAAAAGAGCATCTCAACCCAGAATCCCTTCAAATGGATCTCAAGGCGTAAGAGAAGACAAGGACACCCGAAACCCCTTTTAGAGAGAAATGCGTTCCGGGTTTTTCTAGAGGGTGTCTTTGGACCGAGAGTCGCATGCAACACAGTGTATAGTCAATAGTTTTCTAAAGCCGCATAATTTCTATTTTCGTTCAAAACTACCGTACGACCCGCACGAAGTTCGGGTTGTCGTCATTACAAACACTGAACTCCCCGATAGTGTTTTCCAAACCCAATTTTCGTCCGAAATCGGTTTTAAACCGAATAGTAGCTCCAAATATCCTAAAAAGCGCATCTCAACCCAGAATCCCTTGAAATGGATTTCGAGGCGTTAGACAAGACAAGAACACCCGAAACCCCTTTTAGAGTAAAACGCGGTCTCGATTTTTCCAGGGAGTGTCTTTGGACCCAGAGTCGCAAGAAACACGGTGAATAGTCAATAGTTTCCTAAAGCCGCGTAGATTGTGTTTTCGTACAAAAGTACAGTACGTCCCACATGAAGCTCGGGTTTTCGGCTCTACAATCAGTGAACTCCACGAAGTCTATTCAAAATCCAAGATTCGCCCGAAATCTGTTTTAAGCCGACAAGTAGCTCGAAAAAACCTAAATAGTGCATCTCAACCCAGAATCCCATCAATTGGGCTTCGAGGTGCGAGACAGGACAAGGACACCCGAAAACCCTCTCTAGAGTAGAACGCAATCCCCGATTTTTCTAGAGGGTGTCTTTGGCTCTGAGTCCCATGAAACACAGTGTACAGTCAACAATTTCCTAGTGCCGCAAAGATTGTGTTTTCGTACAAAACTACCTACGACCCGCACTAAGTTCGGGTTTTCGCCATTAGAAACACTGAACTCTCCGGAACTGCTTTCCAAACCCAAGATTCGTCCGAAACCCGTTTTAAACCGAAAAACAGCTCCAAATATCCTAAAGAGCGCATCTCAACACAGAAACCTAACAAATTGATTTCGAGGCGTAGGACAAGTCAAGGACACCCGAAACCGCTTTTAGAGTAAAACGCGTTCCGGGTGTTTCTAGAAGGTGTCTTTCGATTGAGAGTCGCATGAAACACAGTGCATGGTCAAGAGCTTCCTAAAGCCGCAAAACTTGTGTTTTCGAACAAAAACACCGTACGACCTGCACGAAGTTCGGGTTTTCGCCTTTACAGACACAGACTCCCCGGAAGTGTTTTCCAAACCCAAGTTTCGTCCGGGACCCGTTTTAAACCGAAAAACAGCTCCAAATATGCTAAAGAGCGCATCTCAACCCAGAAACCCAACAAATTGATTTGGAGGCGTAGGACAAGTCAAGGACACCCGAAAACCCTTTTAGAGTTAAACGGGTTCTGGGTTTTTCTAGAAGGCGTCTTTCAACTGAGAGTCGCAAGAAACACAGTGCATAGTCAATAGTTTCCTAAAGCCGCAAATTTTGTGTTTTCGTTCAAAACGACCGTACGACCGGCGCGAAGTTCCGGTATTCGCCTTTACAAACCCAGAACTCCCCGAAAGTGTTTTCAAAACCCAAGTTTCGTCCGAAATCCGTTTTAAACCGAATAGTAGCTCCAAATATCCTAAACGGCGCATCTCAACCCAGAAACCCAATAAACTAATTTCGAGGCGCATAGGTTGTGTTTTCGTACAAGACTACCGTACGACCCGCACGAAGTTCGGGTTTTTGCCATTAGAAACACTGAACTCCCCGAAAGTGGTTTCCAAACCCATGATTCGTCTGAAACTCGTTCTAAAGTACAGTACGTCCCACACGAAGCTCGGGTTTTCGGCTCAACAAACAGTGAACTCCACGAAGTCTATTCAAAATCCAAGATTCGCCCGAAATCCGTTTTAAGCCGAAAAGTAGCTCGAAAAAACCTAAATAGTGCATCTCAACCCAGAATCCCATCAATTGGGCTTCGAGGCGCAAGACAGGACAAGGACACCCGAAAACCCCTTTTAGAGTAGAACGCAATCCCCGATTTTTCTAGAGGTTGTCTTTGGCTCTGAGTCCCATGAAACACAGTGTACAATCAACAATTTCCTAGTGCCGCAAAGATTGTGTTTTCGTACAAAACTACCTACGACCCGCACGAAGTTCGGGTTTTCGCCATTAGAAACACTGAACTCTCCGGAAGTGGTTTTCAAACCCAAGATTTGTCCGGAACCCGTTTTAAACCGAAAAGCAGCTCCAAATATCCCAAAGAGCGCATCTCAACACAGAAACCCAACAAATTGAATTCGAGGCGTAGGACAAGTCAAGGACACCCGAAACCCCTTTTAAAGTAAAACGGGTTCTGGGTTTCTCTAGAAGGCGTCTTTCGACTGAGAGTCGCAAGAAACACAGTGCATAGTCAATAGTTTCCTAAAGCCGCAAATTTTGTGTTTTCGTTCAAAACAACCGTACGACCCACGCGAAGTTCGGGTATTCGCCATTACAAACACAGAACTCCCCGAAAGTGTTTTCAAAACCCAAGTTTCGTCCGAAATCCGTTTTAAACTGAATAGTAGCTCCAAATATCCTAAACAACGCATCTCAACCCAGAAACCCAACAAACTGATTTCGAGGCGCATAGGTTGTGTTTTCGTACAAGACTACCGTACAACCCGCACGAAGTTCGGGTTTTTGCCATTAGAAACACTGAACTCCCCGAAAGTGGTTTCCAAACCCATGATTCGTCTGAAACCCGTTCTAAACCGAATAGTAGCTCGAAATAACCTAAAAAGAGCATCTCAACCCAGAATCCCTTCAAATGGATTTCAAGGCGTAAGACAAGACAAGGACACCCGAAACCCCTTTTAGAGTAAACCGCGTTCCGGGTTTTTCTAGAGGGTGTCTTTGGACCGGGAGTCGCATGAAACACAGTGTATAGTCAATAGTTTTCTAAAGCCGCATAATTTCTGTTTTCGTACAAAACTACCGTACGACCCGCACGAAGTTCGGGTTTTCGCCATTGCAAACACTGAACTCCCCGATAGTGTTTTCCAAACCCAATTTTCGTCCGAAATCGGTTTTAAACCGAATAGTAGCTCCAAATATCCTAAAAATCGCATCTCAACCCAGAATGCCTTGAAATGGATTTCGAGGCGTAAGACAAGACAAGGAAACCCGAAACCCCTTTTAGAGTATAACGCGGTCACGATTTTTCCAGGGAGTGTCTTTGGACCCAGAGTCGCAAGAAACACGGTGAATAGTCAATAGTTTCCTAAAGCCTCGTAGATTGTGTTTTCGTACAAAAGTACAGTACGTCCCACACGAAGCTCGGGTTTTCGGCTCTACAAACAGTGAACTCCACAAAGTCTATTCAAAATCCAAGATTCGCCCGAAATCCGTTTTAAGCCGAAAAGTAGCTCGAAAAAACCTAAATAGTGCATCTCAACCCAGAATCCCATCTATTGGGCTTCGAGGCGCGAGACAGGACAAGGACACCCGAAAACCCCTTTTAGAGTAGAACGCAATCCCCGATATTTCTAGAGGGTGTCTTTGGCTTTGAGTCCCATGACACACAGTGTACAGTCAACAATTTCCTAGAGCCGCAAAGATTGTGTTTTCGTACAAACCTACCTACGACCCGCACGAAGTTCGGGTTTTCGCCATTAGAAACACTGAACTCTCCGGAAGTGGTTTCCAAACCCAAGATTCTCCCGAAACCTGTTTAAAACCGAAAAGTTGCTCCAAATATCCTAAAGAGCGCATCTCTACACAGAAACCCAACAAATTGATTTCGAGGCGTAGGACAAGACAAGGACACCCGAAACTCCATTTAGAGTGAAACGCGTTCCGGGTTTTTCTTAAATGTGTCTTTTGACTGAGAGTCGCATGAAACACAGTGCATGGTCGAGAGCTTCCTAAAGCCGCAAAACTTGTGTTTTCGTACAAAAATACCGTACGACCCGCATGAAGTTCGGGTTTTCGCCTTTACAGACACAGACTCCCCGGAAGTGTTTTCCAAACCCAAGTTTCGTCCGAAACCCGTTTTAAACCGAAAAGCAGCTCCAAATATCCTAAAGAGCGCATCTCAACCCAGAAACCCAACAAATTGATTTGGAGGTGTAGGACAAGTCATGGACGCCCGAAACCCTTTTTAGAGTAAAACGCGTTCTGGGTTATTCTAGAAGGTGTCTTTCTACTGAGAGTCGCAAGAAACACAGTGCATAGTCAATAGTTTCCTAAAGCCGCAAAATTTTGTGTTTTCGTTCAAAACTACCGTACGACCCGCGCGAAGTTCGGGTTTTCGCATTTACAAACACAGAACTCCCCGAAATTGTTTTCAAAACCCAAGTTTCGTCCGAAATCCGTTTTAAACCGAATAGTAGCTCCAAATATCCTAAAGGGCGCATCTCAACCTAGAAACCCAGCAAACTGATTTCGAGGCGCAGAGGTTGTGTTTTCGTACAAGACTACCGTACGACCCGCACGAAGTTCGGGTTTTTGCCATTAGAAACACTGAACTCCCCGAAAGTGGTTTCCAAACCCATGATTAGTCTGAAACCCGTTCTAAACCGAATAGTAGCTCGAAATAACCAAAAAAGAGCATCTCAACCCAGAATCCCTTCAAATGGATCTCAAGGCGTAAGAGAAGACAAGGACACCCGAAACCCCTTTTAGAGAGAAATGCGTTCCGGGTTTTTCTAGAGGGTGTCTTTGGACCGAGAGTCGCATGCAACACAGTGTATAGTCAATAGTTTTCTAAAGCCGCATAATTTCTATTTTCGTTCAAAACTACCGTACGACCCGCACGAAGTTCGGGTTGTCGTCATTACAAACACTGAACTCCCCGATAGTGTTTTCCAAACCCAATTTTCGTCCGAAATCGGTTTTAAACCGAATAGTAGCTCCAAATATCCTAAAAAGCGCATCTCAACCCAGAATCCCTTGAAATGGATTTCGAGGCGTTAGACAAGACAAGAACACCCGAAACCCCTTTTAGAGTAAAACGCGGTCTCGATTTTTCCAGGGAGTGTCTTTGGACCCAGAGTCGCAAGAAACACGGTGAATAGTCAATAGCTTCCTAAAGCCGCGTAGATTGTGTTTTCGTACAAAAGTACAGTACGTCCCACATGAAGCTCGGGTTTTCGGCTCTACAATCAGTGAACTCCACGAAGTCTATTCAAAATCCAAGATTCGCCCGAAATCTGTTTTAAGCCGAGAAGTAGCTCGAAAAAACCTAAATAGTGCATCTCAACCCAGAATCCCATCAATTGGGCTTCGAGGTGCGAGACAGGAAAAGGACACCCGAAAACCCCTTTTAGAGTAGAACGCAATCCCCGATTTTTCTAGAGGGTGTCTTTGGCTCTGAGTCCCATGAAACACAGTGTACAGTCAACAATTTCCTAGTGCCGCAAAGATTGTGTTTTCGTACAAAACTACCTACGACCCGCACTAAGTTCGGGTTTTCGCCATTAGAAACACTGAACTCTCCGGAAATGCTTTCCAAACCCAAGATTCGTCCGAAACCCGTTTTAAACCGAAAAACAGCTCCAAATATCCTAAAGAGCGCATCTCAACACAGAAACCTAACAAATTGATTTCGAGGCGTAGGACAAGTCAAGGACACCCGAAACCGCTTTTAGAGTAAAACGCGTTCCGGGTGTTTCTAGAAGGTGTCTTTCGACTGAGAGTCGCATGAAACACAGTGCATGGTCAAGAGCTTTCTAAAGCCGCAAAACTTGTGTTTTCGAACAAAAACACCGTACGACCCGCACGAAGTTCGGGTTTTCGCCTTTACAGACACAGACTCCCCGGAAGTGTTTTCCAAACCCAAGTTTCGTCCGGGACCCGTTTTAAACCGAAAAACAGCTCCAAATATGCTAACGAGCGCATCTCAACCCAGAAACCCAACAAATTGATTTGGAGGCGTAGGACAAGTCAAGGACACCCGAAAACCCTTTTAGAGTTAAACGGGTTCTGGGTTTTTCTAGAAGGCGTCTTTCAACTGAGAGTCGCAAGAAACACAGTGCATAGTCAATACGACCGGCGCGAAGTTCCGGTATTCGCCTTTACAAACCCAGAACTCCCCGAAAGTGTTTTCAAAACCCAAGTTTCGTCCGAAATCCATTTTAAACCGAATAGTAGCTCCAAATATCCTAAACGGCGCATCTCAACCCAGAAACCCAATAAACTAATTTCGAGGCGCATAGGTTGTGTTTTCGTACAAGACTATCGTACGACGCGCACGAAGTTCGGGTTTTTGCCATTAGAAACACTGAACTCCCCGAAAGTGGTTTCCAAACCCATGATTCGTCTGAAACTCGTTCTAAAGTACAGTACGTCCCACACGAAGCTCGGGTTTTCGGCTCTACAAACAGTGAACTCCACGAAGTCTATTCAAAATCCAAGATTCGCCCGAAATCCGTTTTAAGCCGAAAAGTAGCTCGAAAAAACCTAAATAGTGCATCTCAACCCAGAATCCCATCAATTGGGCTTCGAGGCGCAAGACAGGACAAGGACACCCGAAAACCCCTTTTAGAGTAGAACGCAATCCCCAATTTTTCTAGAGGGTGTCTATGGCTCTGAGTCCCATGAAACACAGTGTACAATCAACAATTTCCTAGTGCCGCAAAGATTGTGTTTTCGTACAAAACTACCTACGACCCGCACGAAGTTCGGGTTTTCGCCATTAGAAACACTGAACTCTCCGGAAGTGTTTTCCAAACCCAAGTTTCGTCCGAAACCCGTTTTAAACCGAAAAGCAGCTCCAAATATCCTAAAGAGCGCATCTCAACACAGAAACCCAACAAATTGAATTCGAGGCGTAGGACAAGTCAAGGGCACCCGAAACCCCTTTTAGAGTAAAACGGGTTCTGGGTTTCTCTAGAAGGCGTCTTTCGACTAAGAGTCGCAAGAAACACATTGCATAGTCAATAGTTTCCTAAAGCCGTAAATTTTGTGTTTTCGTTCAAAACAACCGTACGACCCGCGCGAAGTTTGGGTATTCGCCATTACAAACACAGAACTCCCCGAAAGTGTTTTCAAAACCCAAGTTTCGTCCGAAATCCGTTTTAAACCGAATAGTAGCTCCAAATATCCTAAAGGGCGCATCTCAACCCAGAAACCCAACAAACTGATTTCGAGGCGCATAGGTTGTGTTTTCGTACAAGACTACCGTACGACCCGCACGAAGTTCGGGTTTTTGCCATTAGAAACACTGAACTCCCCGAAAGTGGTTTCCAAACCCATGATTCGTCTGAAACCCGTTCTAAACCGAATAGTAGCTCGAAATAACCTAAAAAGAGCATCTCAACCCAGACTCCCTTCAAATGGATTTCAAGGCGTAAGACAAGACAAGGACACCCGAAACCCCTTTTAGAGTAAACCGCGTTCCGGGTTTTTCTAGAGGGTGTCTTTGGACCGGGAGTCGCATGAAACACAGTGTATAGTCAATAGTTTTCTAAAGCCGCATAATTTCTTTTTTCGTACAAAACTACCGTACGACCCGCACGAAGTTCGGGTTTTCGCCATTGCAAACACTGAACTCCCCGATAGTGTTTTCCAAACCCAATTTTCGTCCGAAATCGGTTTTAAACCGAATAGTAGCTCCAAATATCCTAAAAATCGCATCTCAACCCAGAATCCCTTGAAATGGATTTCGAGGCGTAAGACAAGACAAGGAAACCCGAAACCCCTTTTAGAGTAAAACGCGGTCACGATTTTTCCAGGGAGTGTCTTTGGACCCAAAGTCGCAAGAAACACGGTGAATAGTCAATAGTTTCCTAAAGCCTCGTAGATTGTGTTTTCGTACAAAAGTACAGTACGTCCCACACGAAGCTCGGGTTTTCGGCTCTACAAACAGTGAACTCCACAAAGTCTATTCAAAATCCAAGATTCGCCCGAAATCCGTTTTAAGCCGAAAAGTAGCTCGAAAAAACCTAAATAGTGCATCTCAACCCAGAATCCCATCTATTGGGCTTCGAGGCGCGAGACAGGACAAGGACACCCGAAAACTCCTTTTAGAGTAGAACGCAATCCCCGATTTTTCTAGAGGGTGTCTTTGGCTTTGAGTCCCATGACACACAGTGTACAGTCAACAATTTCCTAGAGCCGCAAAGATTGTGTTTTCGTACAAACCTACCTACGACCCGCACGAAGTTCGGGTTTTCGCCATTAGAAACACTGAACTCTCCGGAAGTGGTTTCCAAACCCAAGATTCTCCCGAAACCTGTTTAAAACCGAAAAGTTGCTCCAAATATCCTAAAGAGCGCATCTCAACACAGAAACCCAACAAATTGATTTCGAGGCGTAGGACAAGACAAGGACACCCGAAACTCCATTTAGAGTGAAACGCGTTCCGGGTTTTTCTTGAATGTGTCTTTCGACTGAGAGTCGCATGAAACACAGTGCATGGTCGAGAGCTTCCTAAAGCCGCAAAACTTGTGTTTTCGTACAAAAATACCGTACGACCCGCACGAAGTTCGGGTTTTCGCCTTTACAGACACAGACTCCCCGGAAGTGTTTTCCAAACACAAGTTTCGTCCGAAACCCGTTTTAAACCGAAAAGCAACTCCAAATGTCCTAAAGAGCGCATCTCAACCCAGAAACCCAACAAATTGATTTGGAGGTGTAGGACAAGTCATGGACGCCCGAAACCCTTTGTAGAGTAAAACGCGTTCTGGGTTTTTCTAGAAGGTGTCTTTCTACTGAGAGTCGCAAGAAACACAGTGCATAGTCAATAGTTTCCTAAAGCCGCAAAATTTGTGTTTTCGTTCAAAACTACCGTACGACCCGCGCGAAGTTCGGGTTTTCGCATTTACAAACACAGAACTCCCCGAAATTGTTTTCAAAACCCAAGTTTCGTCCGAAATCCGTTTTAAACCGAATAGTAGCTCCAAATATCCTAAAGGGCGCATCTCAACCTAGAAACCCAACAAACTGATTTCGAGGCGCATAGGTTGTGTTTTCGTACAAGACTACCGTACGACCCGCACGAAGTTCGGGTTTTTGCCATTAGAAACACTGAACTCCCCGAAAGTGGTTTCCAAACCCATGATTCGTCTGAAACCCGTTCTAAACCAAATAGTAGCTCGAAATAACCTAAAAAGAGCATCTCAACCCAGAATCCCTTCAAATGGATTTCAAGGCGTAAGACAAGACAAGGACACCCGAAATCCCTTTTAGAGTGAAACCCATTCCGGGTTTTTCTAGAGGGTGTCTTTGGACCGAGAGTCGCATGCAACACAGTGTATAGTCAATAGTTTTCTAAAGCCGCATAATTTATGTTTTCGTACAAAACTACCGTACGACCCGCACGAAGTTCGGGTTTTCGCCATTACAAAAACACTGAACTCCCCGAAAGTGGTTTCCAAACCCTTGATTAGTCTGAAACCCGTTCTAAACCGAATAGTAGCTCGAAATAACCTAAAAAGAGCATCTCAACCCAGAATCCCTTCAAATGGATTTCAAGGCGTAAGACAAGACAAGGACACCCAAAACCCCTTTTAGTATTAACCGCGTTCCGGCTTTTTCTAGAGGGTGTCTTTGGACCGGGAGTCGCATGAAACACAGTGTATAGTCAATAGTTTTCTAAAGCCGCATAATTTCTATTTTCGTACAAAACTACCGTACGACCCGCACGAAGTTCGGGTTTTCGCCATTACAAACACTGAACTCCCCGATAGTGTTTTCCAAACCCAATTTTCGTCCGAAATCGGTTTTAAACCGAATAGTAGCTCCAAATTTCCTAAAAAGCGCATCTCAACCCAGAATCCCTTGAAATGGATTTCGAGGCGTAAGACAAGACAAGGAAACCCGAAACCCCTTTTAGAGTAAAACGCGGTCTCGATTTTTCCAGGGAGTGTCTTTGGACCCAGAGTCGCAAGAAACACGGTGAATAGTCAATAGTTCCTTAAAGCCGCGTAGATTGTGTTTTCGTACAAAAGTACAGTACGTCCAACACGAAGCTCGGGTTTTCGGCTCTACAAACAGTGAACTCCACGAAGTCTATTCAAAATCCAAGATTCGCCCGAAATCCGTTTTAAGCCGAAAAGTAGCTGGAAAAAACCTAAATAGTGTATCTCAACCCAGAATCCTATCAATTGGGCTTCGAGGCGCGAGACAGGACAAGGACACCCGAAAACCCCTTTTAGAGTAGAACGCAATCCCCGATTTTTCTAGAGGGTGTCTTTGGCTCTGAGTCCCATGAAATACAGTGTACAGTCAACAATTTCCTAGTGCCGCAAACATTGTGTTTTCGTAGAAAACTACCTACGACCCGCACGAAGTTCGGGTTTTCGCCATTAGAAACACTGAACTCTCCGGAAGTGGTTTCCAAACCCAAGATTCGTCCGGAACCCGTTTTAAACCGAAAAACAGCTCCAAATATCCTAAAGAGCGCATCTCAACACTGAAACCCAACAAATTGAATTCGAGGTGTAGGACAAGTCAAGGACACCCGAAACCCCTTTTAGAGTAAAACGCGTTCCGGGTTTTTCTTGAAGGTGTCTTTCGACAGAGAGTCGCATGAAACACAGTGCATGGTCAAGAGCTTCCTAAAGCCGCAAAACTTGTGTTTTCGAACAAAAACACCGTACGACCCGCACGAAATTCGGGTTTTCGCCTTTACAGACACAGACTCCCCGGAAGTGTTTTTCAAACCCAAGTTTCGTCCGGAACCCGTTTTAAACCGAAAAGCAGCTCCAAATATGCTAAAGAGCGCATCTCAACCCAGAAACCCAACAAATTGATTTGGAGGCGTAGGACAAGTCAAGGACACCCGAAACCCCTTTTAGAGTAAAACGGGTTCTGAGTTTTTCTAGAAGGCGTCTTTCAACTGAGAGTCGCAAGAAACACAGTGCATAGTCAATAGTTTCCTAAAGCCGCAAATTTTGAGTTTTCGTTCAAAACAACCGTACGACCCGCGCGAAGTTCGGGTATTCGCCATTACAAACACAGAACTCCCCGAAAGTGTTTTCAAAACCCAAGTTTCGTCCGAAATCCGTTTTAAACTGAATAGTAGCTCCAAATATCCTAAACAGCGCATCTCAACCCAGAAACCCAACAAACTGATTTCGAGGCGCATAGGTTGTGTTTTGGTACAAGACTACCGTACGACCCGCACGAAGTTCGGGTTTTTGCCATTAGAAAGACTGAACTCCCCGAAAGTGGTTTCCAAACCCATGATTCGTCTGAAACCCGTTCTAAACCGAATAGTAGCTCGAAATAACCTAAAAAGAGCATCTCAACCCAGAAACCCAACAATCTGATTTCGAGGCGCATAGGTTGTGTTTTCGTACAAGCCCGAAATCCGTTTTAAGCCGAAAAGTAGCTCGAAAAAACCTAAATAGTGAATCTCAACCCAGAATCCCATCAATTGGACTTCGAGGCGCGAGACAGGACAATGACACCCGAAAACCCCTTTTAGAGTAGAACGCAATCCCCGATTTTTCTAGAGGGTGTCTTTGGCTCTGAGTCGCATGAAACACAGTGTACAGTCAATAATTTCCTAGAGCCGCAAAGATTGCGTTTTCGTACAGAACTACCTACGACCCGCATGAAGTTCGGGTTTTCGCCATTAGAAACACTGAACTCTCCGGAAGTGGTTTCCAAACCCAAGATTCTCCCGAAACCTGTTTAAAACCGAAAAGTAGCTCCAAATATCCTAAAGAGCGCATCTTAACACAGAAATCCAACAAATTGATTTCGAGGTGTAAGACAGGACAAGGACACCCGAAACTCCATTTAGAGTAAAACGCGTTCCGGGTTTTTCTTGAAGGTGTCTTTCGACTGAGAGTCGCATGAAACACAGTGCATGGTCAAGAGCTTCCTAAAGCCGCAAAGTTTGTGTTTTCGTACAAAAATACCGTACGACCCGCACGAAGTTCGGGTTTTCGCCTTTACAGACACAGACTCCCCGGAAGTGTTTTCCAAACCCAAGTTTCGTCCGGAACCCGTTTTAAACCGAAAAGCAGCTCAAAATATCCTAAAGAGCGCATCTCAACCCAGAAACCCAACAAATTGATTTGGAGCCGTAGGACAAGTCGGGGACACCCGAAACCCCTTTTAGAGTAAAACGCGTTCTGGGTTTTTCTAGAAGGTGTCTTTCAACTGAGAGTCGCAAGAAACACAGTGCATAGTCAATAGTTTCCTAAAGCCGGAAATTTTGTGTTTTCGTTCAAAACTACCATACGACCCGCACGAAGTTCGGGTTTTCGCCTTTACAAACGCAGAACTCCCCGAAAGTGTTTTCAAAACCCAAGTTTCGTCCGAAATCAGTTTTAAACCGAATAGTAGCTCCAAATATCCTAAAGAGCGCATCTCAACCCAGAAACCCAACAAACTGATTTCGAGGCGCATAGGTTGTGTTTTCGTACAAAACTACCGTACGACCCGCACGAAGTTCGGGTTTTGGCCATTAGAAACACTGAACTCCCAGATAGTGGTTTCCAAACCCATGATTCGTCCGAAACCCGTTCTAAACCGAATAGTAGCTCGAAATATCCTAAGAAGCGCATCTCAACCCATAATCCCTTCAAATGGATTTCAAGGCTTAGACAAGACAAGGACTCCCGAAACCCCTTTTAGAGTAAAACGCGTTTTCCGGGTTTTTCTAGAGGGTGTCTTTGGACCGAGAGTCGCATGAAACACAGTGTATAGTCAATAGTTTTCTAAAGCCGCCTAATTTCTGTTTTCGTACAAAACTACCGTACGACCCGCACGAAGTTCGGGTTTTCGCCATTACAAACACTGAACTCCCCGATAGTGTTTTCCAAACCCAATTTTCGTCCGGAATCGGTTTTAAACCGAATAGTAGCTCCAAATATCCTAAAAAGCGCATCTCAACCCAGAATCCCTTGAAATGGATTTCGAGGCGTAAGACAAGACAAGGACACCCGAAACCCCTTTTAGAGTAAAACTCGGTCTCGATTTTTCCAGGGAGTGTCTTTGGACCCAGAGTCGCAAGAAACACGGTGAATAGTCAATAGTTTCCTAAAGCTGCGTAGATTGTGTTTTCGTACAAAAGTACAGTACGTCCCACACGAAGCTCGGGTTTTCGGCTCTACAAACAGTGAACTCCACGAAGTCTATTCAAAATCCAAGATTCGCCCGAAATCCGTTTTAAGCCGAAAAGTAGCTCGAAAAAACCTAAATAGTGCATCTCAACCCAGAATCCCATCAATTGGACTTCGAGGCGCGAGACAGGACAATGACACCCGAAAACCCCTTTTAGAGTAGAACGCAATCCCCGATTTTTCTAGAGGGTGTCTTTGGCTCTGAGTCGCATGAAACACAGTGTACAGTCAACAATTTCCTAGAGCCGCAAAGATTGCGTTTTCGTACAGAACTACCTACGACCCGCACGAAGTTCGGGTTTTCGCCAATAAAGACAGTGAACTCTCCGGAAGTGGTATCAAACCCAAGATTCTCCCGAAACAGGTTTAAAACCGAAAAGTAGCTCCAAATATCCTAAAGAGCGCATCTCAACACAGAAACCCAACAAATTGAATTCGAGGCGTAAGATAGGACAAGGACACCCGAAACTCCATTTAGAGTAAAACGCGTTCCTGGTTTTTCTTGAAGGTGTCTTTCGACTGAGAGTCGCATGAAACACAGTGCATGGTCAAGAGCTTCCTAAAGCCGCAAAGTTTGTGTTTTCGTACAAAAATACCGTACGACCCGCAGAAGTTCGGGTTTTCGCCTTTACAGACACAGACTCCCCGGAAGTGTTTTCCAAACCCAAGTTTCGTCCGGAACCCGTTTTAAACCGAAAAGCAGCTCAAAATATCCTAAAGAGCGCATCTCAACCCAGAAACCCAACAAATTGATTTGGAGCCGTAGGACAAGTCGGGGACACCCGAAACCCCTTTTAGAGTAAAACGCGTTCTGGGTTTTTCTAGAAGGTGTCTTTCAACTGAGAGTCGCAAGAAACACAGTGCATAGTCAATAGTTTCCTAAAGCCGGAAATTTTGTGTTTTCGTTCAAAACTACCGTACGACCCGCACGAAGTTCGGGTTTTCGCCTTTACAAACACAGAACTCCCCGAAAGTGTTTTCAAAACCCAAATTTCGTCCGAAATCAGTTTTAAACCGAATAGTAGCTCCAAATATCCTCAAGAGCGCATCTCAACCCAGAAACCCAACAAACTGATTTCGAGGCGCATAGGTTGTGTTTTGGTACAAAACAACCGTACGACCCGCACGAAGTTCGGGTTTTTGCCATTAGAAACACAGAACTCCCCCATATTGGTTTCCAAACCCATGATTCGTCCGAAACCCGTTCTAAACCGAATAGTAGGTCGAAATATCCTAAGAAGCGCATCTCAACCCATAATCCCTTGAAATGGATTTCAAGGATTAGACAAGACAAGGACACCCGAAACCCCTTTTAGAGTAAAACGCATTTTCCGGGTTTTTCTAGAGGGTGTCTTTGGACCGAGAGTCGCATGAAACACAGTGTATAGTCAATAGTTTTCTAAAGCCGCCTAATTTCTATTTTCGTACAAAACTACCGTACGACCCGCACGAAGTTCGGGTTTTCGCCATTACAAACACTGAACTCCCCGATAGTGTTTTCCAAACCCAATTTTCGTCCGGAATCGGTTTTAAACCGAATAGTAGCTCCAAATATCCTAAAAAGCGCATCTCAACCCAGAATCCCTTGAAATGGATTTCGAGGCGTAAGACAAGACAAGGACACCCGAAACCCCTTTTAGAGTATAACGCGGTCTCGATTTTTCCAGGGAGTGTCTTTGGACCCAGAGTCGCAAGAAACACGGTGAATAGTCAATAGTTTCCTAAAGCTGCCTAGATTGTGTTTTCGTACAAAAGTACAGTACGTCCCACACGAAGCTCGGGTTTTCGGCTCTACAAACAGTGAACTCCACGAAGTCTATTCCAAATCCAAGATTCGCCCGAAATCCGTTTTAAGCCGAAAAGTAGCTCGAAAAAACCTAAATAGTGCATCTCAACCCAGAATCCCATCAATTGGACTTCGAGGCGCGAGACAGGACAATGACACCCGAAAACCCCTTTTAGAGTAGAACGCAATCCCCGATTTTTCAAGAGGGTGTCTTTGGCTCTGAGTCGCATGAAACACAGTGTACAGTCAACAATTTCCTAGAGCCGCAAAGATTGCATTTTCGTACAGAACTACCTACGACCCGCACGAAGTTAGGGATTTCGCCATTAGAGACACTGAACTCTCCGGAAGTGGTTTCCAAACCCAAGATTCTCCCGAAACCTGTTTAAAACCGAAAAGTAGCTCCAAATATCCTAAAGAGCGCATCTCAACACAGAAACCCAACAAATTGATTTCGAGGCGTAAGATAGGACAAGGACACCCGAAACTCCATTTAGAGTAAAACGCGTTCCGGGTTTTTCTTGAAGGTCTCTTTCGACTGAGAGTCGCATGAAACACAGTACATGGTCAAGAGCTTCCTAAAGCCGCAAAGTTTGTGTTTTCGTACAAAAATACCGTACGACCCGCACGAAGTTCGGGTTTTCGCCTTTACAGCCACAGACTCCCCGGAAGTGTTTTCCAAACCCAAGTTTCGTCCGGAACCCGTTTTAAACCGAAAAGCAGCTCAAAATATCCTAAAGAGCGCATCTCAACCCAGAAACCCAACAAATTGATTTGGAGCCGTAGGACAAGTCGGGGACACCCGAAACCCCTTTTAGAGTAAAACGCGTTCTGGGTTTTTCTATAGGTGTCTTTCAACTGAGAGTCGCAAGAAACACAGTGCATAGTCAATAGTTTCCTAAAGCCGGAAATTTTGTGTTTTCGTTCAAAACTACCGTACGACCCGTACGAAGTTCGGGTTTTCGCCTTTACAAACACAGAACTCCCCGAAAGTGTTTTCAAAACCCAAGTTTCGTCCAAAATCAGTTTTAAACCGAATAGTAGCTCCAAATATCCTAAAGAGCGCATCTCAACCCAGAAACCCAACAAACTGAATTCGAGGCGCATAGGTTGTGTTTTCGTAGAAAACTACCGTACGACCCGCACGAAATTCGGGTTTTTGCCATTAGAAACACTGAACTCCCCGATAGTGGTTTCCAAACCCATGATTCGTCCGAAACCCGTTCTAAACCGAATAGTAGCTCGAAATATCCTAAGAAGCGCATCTCAACCCATAATCCCTTCAAATGGATTTCAAGGATTAGACAAGACAAGGACACCCGAAACCCCTTTTAGAGTAAAACGCATTTTCCGGGTTTTTCTAGAGGGTGTCTTTGGACCGAGAGTCGCATGAAACACAGTGTATAGTCAATAGTTTTCTAAAGCCGCCTAATTTCTATTTTCGTACAAAACTACCGTACGACCCGCACGAAGTTCGGGTTTTCGCCATTACAAACACTGAACTCCCCGATAGTGTTTTCCAAACCCAATTTTCGTCCGGAATCGGTTTTAAACCGAATAGTAGCTCCAAATATCCTAAAAAGCGCATCTCAACCCAGAATCCCTTGAAATGGATTTCGAGGCGTAAGACAAGACAAGGACACCCGAAACCCCTTTTAGAGTATAACGCGGTCTCGATTTTTCCAGGGAGTGTCTTTGGACCCAGAGTCGCAAGAAACACGGTGAATAGTCAATAGTTTCCTAAAGCTGCGTAGATTGTGTTTTCGTACAAAAGTACAGTACGTCCCACACGAAGCTCGGGTTTTCGGCTCTACAAACAGTGAACTCCACGAAGTCTATTCCAAATCCAAGATTCGCCCGAAATCCGTTTTAAGCCGAAAAGTAGCTCGAAAAAACCTAAATAGTGCATCTCAACCCAGAATCCCATCAATTGGACTTCGAGGCGCGAGACAGGACAATGACACCCGAAAACCCCTTTTAGAGTAGAACGCAATCCCCGATTTTTCTAGAGGGTGTCTTTGGCTCTGAGTCGCATGAAACACAGTGTACAGTCAACAATTTCCTAGAGCCGCAAAGATTGCATTTTCGTACAGAACTACCTACGACCCGCACGAAGTTAGGGATTTCGCCATTAGAGACACTGAACTCTCCGGAAGTGGTTTCCAAACCCAAGATTCTCCCGAAACCTGTTTAAAACCGAAAAGTAGCTCCAAATATCCTAAAGAGCGCATCTCAACACAGAAACCCAACAAATTGATTTCGAGGCGTAAGATAGGACAAGGACACCCGAAACTCCATTTAGAGTAAAACGCGTTCCGGGTTTTTCTTGAAGGTCTCTTTCGACTGAGAGTCGCATGAAACACAGTACATGGTCAAGAGCTTCCTAAAGCCGCAAAGTTTGTGTTTTCGTACAAAAATACCGTACGACCCGCACGAAGTTCGGGTTTTCGCCTTTACAGCCACAGACTCCCCGGAAGTGTTTTCCAAACCCAAGTTTCGTCCGGAACCCGTTTTAAACCGAAAAGCAGCTCAAAATATCCTAAAGAGCGCATCTCAACCCAGAAACCCAACAAATTGATTTGGAGCCGTAGGACAAGTCGGGGACACCCGAAACCCCTTTTAGAGTAAAACGCGTTCTGGGTTTTTCTATAGGTGTCTTTCAACTGAGAGTCGCAAGAAACACAGTGCATAGTCAATAGTTTCCTAAAGCCGGAAATTTTGTGTTTTCGTTCAAAACTACCGTACGACCCGTACGAAGTTCGGGTTTTCGCCTTTACAAACACAGAACTCCCCGAAAGTGTTTTCAAAACCCAAGTTTCGTCCAAAATCAGTTTTAAACCGAATAGTAGCTCCAAATATCCTAAAGAGCGCATCTCAACCCAGAAACCCAACAAACTGAATTCGAGGCGCATAGGTTGTGTTTTCGTAGAAAACTACCGTACGACCCGCACGAAATTCGGGTTTTTGCCATTAGAAACACTGAACTCCCCGATAGTGGTTTCCAAACCCATGATTCGTCCGAAACCCGTTCTAAACCGAATAGTAGCTCGAAATATCCTAAGAAGCGCATCTCAACCCATAATCCCTTCAAATGGATTTCAAGGCTTAGACAAGACAAGGACTCCCGAAACCCCTTTTAGAGTAAAACGCGTTTTCCGGGTTTTTCTAGAGGGTGTCTTTGGACCGAGAGTCGCATGAAACACAGTGTATAGTCAATAGTTTTCTAAAGCCGCCTAATTTCTCTTTTCGTACAAAACTACCGTACGACCCGCACGAAGTTCGGGTTTTCGCCATTACAAACACTGAACTCCCCGATAGTGTTTTCCAAACCCAATTTTCGTCCGGAATCGGTTTTAAACCGAATAGTAGCTCCAAATATCCTAAAAAGCGCATCTCAACCCAGAATCCCTTGTAATGGATTTCGAGGCGTAAGACAAGACAAGGACACCCGAAACCCCTTTTAGAGTATAACGCGGTCTCGATTTTTCCAGGGAGTGTGTTTGGACCCAGAGTCGCAAGAAACACGGTGAATAGTCAATAGTTTCCTAAAGCCGCGTAGATTGTGTTTTCGTACAAAAGTACAGTACGTCCCACACGAAGCTCGGGTTTTCGGCTCTGCAAACAGTGAACTCCACGAAGTCTATTCAAAATCCAAGATTCGCCCGAAATCCGTTTTAAGCCGAAAAGTAGCTCGAAAAAACCTAAATAGTGCATCTCAACCCAGAATCCCATCAATTGGACTTCGAGGCGCGAGACAGGACAATGACACCCGAAAACCCCTTTTAGAGTAGAACGCAATCCCCGATTTTTCTAGAGGGTGTCTTTGGCTCTGAGTCGCATGAAACACAGTGTACAGTCAACAATTTCCTAGAGCCGCAAAGATTGCGTTTTCGTACAGAACTACCTACGACCCGCACGAAGTTCGGGTTTTCGCCAATAAAGACAGTGAACTCTCCGGAAGTGGTATCAAACCCAAGATTCTCCCGAAACCTGTTTAAAACCGAAAAGTAGCTCCAAATATCCTAAAGAGCGCATCTCAACACAGAAACCCAACAAATTGAATTCGAGGCGTAAGATAGGACAAGGACACCCGAAACTCCATTTAGAGTAAAACGCGTTCCTGGTTTTTCTTGAAGGTGTCTTTCGACTGAGAGTCGCATGAAACACAGTGCATGGTCAAGAGCTTCCTAAAGCCGCAAAGTTTGTGTTTTCGTACAAAAATACCGTGTAAGTCCATGGGGATCCGAACCCTAGAGGGGGGGTGAATAGGGTGAGCTCCTTTTATGACCAATTTTAACAATGTTAACTTCTTTAAAACAAACTAGTCACAAGTGATGATTATCAAACAATATGCGGAAGCTTAAGGAAAACAATCACCACAAAGCAAGCACCATCACACAAGTATTTATAGTGGTTCGGCCTCAATGCCTACATCCACTACCGGCTTGTGATCCAACACCCCACCGGATTTCCACTATTTATGCTTTTCAATAGGCTAAGCAATAACCTTTACAATATGCTTTCCAAGGCTAAGCAATAACCTTACAATGATGTTTTTCAAGGCTTAACATCAACCTATACAAGATGCTTTTAAAGGCTAAGCAATAACCTCTTCAACCACAAGGTTGGTTATCTCACTAATTAGTGTCTAACATATACTTGATGGAGATTCAATTTAGCTCATTACAATGCCTCTTAAATAGGCGGATATGGAAGTGAAAATCTAATACACACTCACGCTATGAATGCAAAGATGAAAACAAATGAAGTGTGTGTGTGTGGTCCTCAATCATTATGAAAATGAAAGTTCATAAATGTATGCCTAAGGCTTTTGAAAGTTTTAGCTCATAAAACATTTATGATTGAGGAAGTAATGCAATCACATGTTAAAAGTAACAACTTGTTAATGATATCAAAGTTACACAAGTTGTATGAAATGGATTAGCTCTAAACATGTGATGCATAGGGATGTCAATCAAATCATCAATGAAGCTCAAAACATAAAAATAGATTTGATTGAAATTAGGGGACAAATCATATGTAATTATAAATACAACTTGAAAATGATTTACCTATCAAAGTGATGCAAGTTGTGAAACTTTAAAACAATAATACACATATGATTTGTAATGATGTTGAATCCAAAACATAAGATACATTTGAGAGAGATTTTCTTATGATGGAAAAACAACACCCAAAGATTCAACAAAGTATATGAATCATGTTACATCTTTCATTAACATGATCTACTTAGATTTACCAATAAAGTACTACTTTGATGAATCAATGGTGATGTATCCAAAACAATAGATCTATTCAAAATATAGAATATGCTAAGGATACAACATATCATATATTAACATGTTACAAAGATTTACCAATGATAAAACAAAACATGAAAACATATGATTTGTAAAGAAGTTGAATCCAAAACATAAGTTAGTTTTGAGAGAGATGTTCTTATGATGGAAAACAACAACCAAAGATTCAACCAAGTATATGGATCATGTTACATATGATTTACCAAAGTTCTTTCATTAACATGATCTACTTTGATTTACCAATTCAAGTACTACTTGGATTGAATCATGTGATGTTATATCCAAAACAATAAATCAACTCAAAACATAAAATATGTTAAGGACACAACACAAACATAGTTTAACATGCTAGAAATGATTTACCAAAAATAAAACAAGAGCATGCAAACATATGATTAAGAAAGGAAGAGCCTACTTGGTGGTTTAACTTCATTAATCCAAGCTTTAGCTTTCCTAATCTTCCCCTTCATCCCTTGGTTCTCTTCCCTTTTGATATGCCTCAAATCCTCTCAAGGAGGGGTTAAAAATTCCCAACTTTTGGCAAGGGAAAGAACTCATATTTATAGGAAAAAGTGGCCAACGGCTAGTTCTCGGTCGACCGAGAAACAGGCCTCGGTCGACCGAGAACACACAACGGTCATATTTCTGACCGTTGGTGCTCCCAGGCAATTTTTTGCCTGCAGTTGTCTCGGTCGACCGAGACCTGCCTCTCGGTCGACCGACGACACTGCCGGGACAACCCCCCTTTTGACAAAAAATCCAACTTTTGTCATTTCAAAGTTATTTCTTTGGGGGACCTTTTGGCCACTAAATCAAGCTTGGAAAACATGTTTTAAAGATTCTAATGGTTTTTAAAACATGACATAAAAAGCCTAAAAAGATTCAAAACTTTTAAAACAAAGGCTTGCCTGATTTCTTGAAAACTCTTTTCTAAATCAAATGCATCCAAGATGAAAAAACAAATCATGCAAAAATCAATACTTTTACAAATCTTAAAAGCAATGCATGAATAAAACAAGATTTCAAGTTTATTTAAAACCAATGCAAGTGTGTAAATCAAATGATGCTTTGAATGATAATGCATCCATCAAATTGCAATCTAGAAAATTCCTAACATACCGTACGACCCGCAGAAGTTCGGGTTTTCGCCTTTACAGACACAGACTCCCCGGAAGTGTTTTCCAAACCCAAGTTTCGTCCGGAACCCGTTTTAAACCGAAAAGCAGCTCAAAATATCCTAAAGAGCGCATCTCAACCCAGAAACCCAACAAATTGATTTGGAGCCGTAGGACAAGTCGGGGACACCCGAAACCCCTTTTAGAGTAAAACGCGTTCTGGGTTTTTCTAGAAGGTGTCTTTCAACTGAGAGTCGCAAGAAACACAGTGCATAGTCAATAGTTTCCTAAAGCCGGAAATTTTGTGTTTTCGTTCAAAACTACCGTACGACCCGCACGAAGTTCGGGTTTTCGCCTTTACAAACACAGAACTCCCCGAAAGTGTTTTCAAAACCCAAATTTCGTCCGAAATCAGTTTTAAACCGAATAGTAGCTCCAAATATCCTCAAGAGCGCATCTCAACCCAGAAACCCAACAAACTGATTTCGAGGCGCATAGGTTGTGTTTTGGTACAAAACTACCGTACGACCCGCACGAAGTTCGGGTTTTTGCCATTAGAAACACTGAACTCCCCGATAGTGGTTTCCAAACCCATGATTCGTCCGAAACCCGTTCTAAACCGAATAGTAGGTCGAAATATCCTAAGAAGCGCATCTCAACCCATAATCCCTTCAAATGGATTTCAAGGATTAGACAAGACAAGGACACCCGAAACCCCTTTTAGAGTAAAACGCATTTTCCGGGTTTTTCTAGAGGGTGTCTTTGGACCGAGAGTCGCATGAAACACAGTGTATAGTCAATAGTTTTCTAAAGCCGCCTAATTTCTATTTTCGTACAAAACTACCGTACGACCCGCACGAAGTTCGGGTTTTCGCCATTACAAACACTGAACTCCCCGATAGTGTTTTCCAAACCCAATTTTCGTCCGGAATCGGTTTTAAACCGAATAGTAGCTCCAAATATCCTAAAAAGCGCATCTCAACCCAGAATCCCTTGAAATGGATTTCGAGGCGTAAGACAAGACAAGGACACCCGAAACCCCTTTTAGAGTATAACGCGGTCTCGATTTTTCCAGGGAGTGTCTTTGGACCCAGAGTCGCAAGAAACACGGTGAATAGTCAATAGTTTCCTAAAGCTGCCTAGATTGTGTTTTCGTACAAAAGTACAGTACGTCCCACACGAAGCTCGGGTTTTCGGCTCTACAAACAGTGAACTCCACGAAGTCTATTCCAAATCCAAGATTCGCCCGAAATCCGTTTTAAGCCGAAAAGTAGCTCGAAAAAACCTAAATAGTGCATCTCAACCCAGAATCCCATCAATTGGACTTCGAGGCGCGAGACAGGACAATGACACCCGAAAACCCCTTTTAGAGTAGAACGCAATCCCCGATTTTTCAAGAGGGTGTCTTTGGCTCTGAGTCGCATGAAACACAGTGTACAGTCAACAATTTCCGAGAGCCGCAAAGTTTGCGTTTTCGTACAGAACTACCTACGACCCGCACGAAGTTCGGGTTTTCGCCAATAAAGACACTGAACTCTCCGGAAGTGGTATCAAACCCAAGATTCTCCCGAAACCTGTTTAAAACCGAAAAGTAGCTCCAAATATCCTAAAGAGCGCATCTCAACACAGAAACCCAACAAATTGAATTCGAGGCGTATGATAGGACAAGGACACCCGAAACTCCATTTAGAGTAAAACGCGTTCCTGGTTTTTCTTGAAGGTGTCTTTCGACTGAGAGTCGCATGAAACACAGTGCATGGTCAAGAGCTTCCTAAAGCCGCAAAGTTTGTTTTTCCGTAGAAAAATACCGTACGACCCGCACGAAGTTCGCGTTTTCGCCTCTACAGACACAGACTCCCCGGAAGTGTTTTCCAAACCCAAGTTTCGTCCGGAACCCGTTTTAAACCGAAAAGCAGCTCAAAATATCCTAAAGAGCGCATCTCAACCCAGAAACCCAACAAATTGATTTGGAGCCGTAGGACAAGTCGGGGACACCCGAAACCCCTTTTAGAGTAAAACGCGTTCTGGGTTTTTCTAGAAGGTGTCTTTCAACTGAGAGTCGCAAGAAACACAGTGCATAGTCAATAGTTTCCTAAAGCCGGAAATTTTGTGTTTTCGTTCAAAACTACCGTACGTCCCGCACGAAGTTCGGGTTTTCGCCTTTACAAACACAGAACTCCCCGAAAGTGTTTTCAAAACCCAAATTTCGTCCGAAATCAGTTTTAAACCGAATAGTAGCTCCAAATATCCTCAAGAGCGCATCTCAACCCAGAAACCCAACAAACTGATTTCGAGGCGCATAGGTTGTGTTTTGGTACAAAACTACCGTACGACCCGCACGAAGTTCGGGTTTTTGCCATTAGAAACACTGAACTCCCCGATAGTGGTTTCCAAACATATGATTCGTCCGAAACCCGTTCTAAACCGAATAGTAGGTCGAAATATCCTAAGAAGCGCATCTCAACCCATAATCCCTTCAAATGGATTTCAAGGATTAGACAAGACAAGGACACCCGAAACCCCTTTTAGAGTAAAACGCATTTTCCGGGTTTTTCTAGAGGGTGTCTTTGGACCGAGAGTCGCATGAAACACAGTGTATAGTCAATAGTTTTCTAAAGCCGCCTAATTTCTATTTTCGTACAAAACTACCGTACGACCCGCACGAAGTTCGGGTTTTCGCCATTACAAACACTGAACTCCCCGATAGTGTTTTCCAAACCCAATTTTCGTCCGGAATCGGTTTTAAACCGAATAGTAGCTCCAAATATCCTAAAAAGCGCATCTCAACCCAGAATCCCTTGAAATGGATTTCGAGGCGTAAGACAAGACAAGGACACCCGAAACCCCTTTTAGAGTATAACGCGGTCTCGATTTTTCCAGGGAGTGTCTTTGGACCCAGAGTCGCAAGAAACACGGTGAATAGTCAATAGTTTCCTAAAGCTGCGTAGATTGTGTTTTCGTACAAAAGTACAGTACGTCCCACACGAAGCTCGGGTTTTCGGCTCTACAAACAGTGAACTCCACGAAGTCTATTCCAAATCCAAGATTCGCCCGAAATCCGTTTTAAGCCGAAAAGTAGCTCGAAAATACCTAAATAGTGCATCTCAACCCAGAATCCCATCAATTGGACTTCGAGGCGCGAGACAGGACAATGACACCCGAAAACCCCTTTTAGAGTAGAACGCAATCCCCGATTTTTCAAGAGGGTGTCTTTGGCTCTGAGTCGCATGAAACACAGTGTACAGTCAACAATTTCCGAGAGCCGCAAAGTTTGCGTTTTCGTACAGAACTACCTACGACCCGCACGAAGTTCGGGTTTTCGCCAATAAAGACACTGAACTCTCCGGAAGTGGTATCAAACCCAAGATTCTCCCGAAACCTGTTTAAAACCGAAAAGTAGCTCCAAATATCCTAAAGAGCGCATCTCAACACAGAAACCCAACAAATTGAATTCGAGGCGTAAGATAGGACAAGGACACCCGAAACTCCATTTAGAGTAAAACGCGTTCCTGGTTTTTCTTGAAGGTGTCTTTCGACTGAGAGTCGCATGAAACACAGTGCATGGTCAAGAGCTTCCTAAAGCCGCAAAGTTTGTGTTTCCGTAGAAAAATACCGTACGACCCGCACGAAGTTCGGGTTTTCGCCTCTACAGACACAGACTCCCCGGAAGTGTTTTCCAAACCCAAGTTTCGTCCGGAACCCGTTTTAAACCGAAAAGCAGCTCAAAATATCCTAAAGAGCGCATCTCAACCCAGAAACCCAACAAATTGATTTGGAGCCGTAGGACAAGTCGGGCACACCCGAAACCCCTTTTAGAGTAAAACGCGTTCTGGGTTTTTCTAGAAGGTGTCTTTCAACTGAGAGTCGCAAGAAACACAGTGCATAGTCAATAGTTTCCTAAAGCCGGAAATTTTGTGTTTTCGTTCAAAACTACCGTACGTCCCGCACGAAGTTCGGGTTTTCGCCTTTACAAACACAGAACTCCCCGAAAGTGTTTTCAAAACCCAAATTTCGTGCGAAATCAGTTTTAAACCGAATAGTAGCTCCAAATATCCTCAAGAGCGCATCTCAACCCAGAAACCCAACAAACTGATTTCGAGGCGCATAGGTTGTGTTTTGGAACAAAACTACCGTACGACCCGCACGAAGTTCGGGTTTTTGCCATTAGAAACACTGAACTCCCCCATAGTGGTTTCCAAACCCATGATTCGTCCGAAACCCGTTCTAAACCGAATAGTAGGTCGAAATATCCTAAGAAGCGCATCTCAACCCATAATCCCTTCAAATGGATTTCAAGGATTAGACAAGACAAGGACACCCGAAACCCCTTTTAGAGTAAAACGCATTTTCCGGGTTTTTCTAGAGGGTGTCTTTGGACCGAGAGTCGCATGAAACACAGTGTATAGTCAATAGTTTTCTAAAGCCGCCTAATTTCTATTTTCGTACAAAACTACCGTACGACCCGCACGAAGTTCGGGTTTTCGCCATTGCAAACACTGAACTCCCCGATAGTGTTTTCCAAACCCAATTTTCGTCCGGAATCGGTTTTAAACCGAATAGTAGCTCCAAATATCCTAAAAAGCGCATCTCAACCCAGAATCCCTTGAAATGGATTTCGAGGCGTAAGACAAGACAAGGACACCCGAAACCCCTTTTAGAGTATAACGCGGTCTCGATTTTTCCAGGGAGTGTCTTTGGACCCAGAGTCGCAAGAAACACGGTGAATAGTCAATAGTTTCCTAAAGCTGCGTAGATTGTGTTTTCGTACAAAAGTACAGTACGTCCCACACGAAGCTCGGGTTTTCGGCTCTACAAACAGTGAACTCCACGAAGTCTATTCCAAATCCAAGATTCGCCCGAAATCCGTTTTAAGCCGAAAAGTAGCTCGAAAAAACCTAAATAGTGCATCTCAACCCAGAATCCCATCAATTGGACTTCGAGGCGCGAGACAGGACAATGACACCCGAAAACCCCTTTTAGAGTAGAACGCAATCCCCGATTTTTCTAGAGGGTGTCTTTGGCTCTGAGTCGCATGAAACACAGTGTACAGTCAACAATTTCCGAGAGCCGCAAAGATTGCGTTTTCGTACAGAACTACCTACGACCCGCACGAAGTTCGGGTTTTCGCCAATAGAGACACTGAACTCTCCGGAAGTGGTTTCCAAACCCAAGATTCTCCCGAAACCTGTTTAAAACCGAAAAGTAGCTCCAAATATCCTAAAGAGCGCATCTCAACACAGAAACCCAACAAATTGATTTCGAGGCGTAAGATAGGACAAGGACACCAGAAACTCCATTTAGAGTAAAACGCGTTCCGGGTTTTTCTTGAAGGTCTCTTTCGACTGAGAGTCGCATGAAACACAGTGCATGGTCAAGAGCTTCCTAAAGCCGCAAAGTTTGTGTTTTCGTACAAAAATACCATACGACCCGCAGAAGTTCGGGTTTTCGCCTTTACAGCCACAGACTCCCCGGAAGTGTTTTCCAAACCCAAGTTTCGTCCGGAACCCGTTGTAAACCGAAAAGCAGCTCTAAATATCCTAAAGAGCGCATCTCAACCCAGAAACCCAACAAATTGATTTGGAGCCGTAGGACAAGTCGGGGACACCCGAAACCCCTTTTAGAGTAAAACGCGTTCTGGGTTTTTCTAGAAGGTGTCTTTCAACTGAGAGTCGCAAGAAACACAGTGCATAGTCAATAGTTTCCTAAAGCCGGAAATTTTGTGTTTTCGTTCAAAACTACCGTACGTCCCGCACGAAGTTCGGGTTTTCGCCTTTACAAACACAGAACTCCCCAAAAGTGTTTTCAAAACCCAAATTTCGTGCGAAATCAGTTTTAAACCGAATAGTAGCTCCAAATATCCTCAAGAGCGCATCTCAACCCAGAAACCCAACAAACTGATTTCGAGGCGCATAGGTTGTGTTTTGGAACAAAACTACCGTACGACCCGCACGAAGTTCGGGTTTTTGCCATTAGAAACACTGAACTCCCCCATAGTGGTTTCCAAACCCATGATTCGTCCGAAACCCGTTCTAAACCGAATAGTAGGTCGAAATATCCTAAGAAGCGCATCTCAACCCATAATCCCTTCAAATGGATTTCAAGGATTAGACAAGACAAGGACACCCGAAACCCCTTTTAGAGTAAAACGCATTTTCCGGGTTTTTCTAGAGGGTGTCTTTGGACCGAGAGTCGCATGAAACACAGTGTATAGTCAATAGTTTTCTAAAGCCGCCTAATTTCTATTTTCGTACAAAACTACCGTACGACCCGCACGAAGTTCGAGTTTTCGCCATTGCAAACACTGAACTCCCCGATAGTGTTTTCCAAACCCAATTTTCGTCCGGAATCGGTTTTAAACCGAATAGTAGCTCCAAATATCCTAAAAAGCGCATCTCAACCCAGAATCCCTTGAAATGGATTTCGAGGCGTAAGACAAGACAAGGACACCCGAAACCCCTTTTAGAGTATAACGCGGTCTCGATTTTTCCAGGGAGTGTCTTTGGACCCAGAGTCGCAAGAAACACGGTGAATAGTCAATAGTTTCCTAAAGCTGCGTAGATTGTGTTTTCGTACAAAAGTACAGTACGTCCCACACGAAGCTCGGGTTTTCGGCTCTACAAACAATGAACTCCACGAAGTCTATTCCAAATCCAAGATTCGCCCGAAATCCGTTTTAAGCCGAAAAGTAGCTCGAAAAAACCTAAATAGTGCATCTCAACCCAGAATCCCATCAATTGGACTTCGAGGCGCGAGACAGGACAATGACACCCGAAAACCCCTTTTAGAGTAGAACGCAATCCCCGATTTTTCTAGAGGGTGTCTTTGGCTCTGAGTCGCATGAAACACAGTGTACAGTCAACAATTTCCTAGAGCCGGAAAGATTGCATTTTCGTACCGAACTACCTACGACCCGCACGAAGTTCGGGTTTTCGCCATTAGAGACACTGAACTCTCCGGAAGTGGTTTCCAAACCCAAGATTCTCCCGAAACCTGTTTAAAACCGAAAAGTAGCTCCAAATATCCTAAAGAGCGCATCTCAACACAGAAACCCAACAAATTGATTTCGAGGCGTAAGATAGGACAAGGACACCCGAAACTCCATTTAGAGTAAAACGCGTTCCGGGTTTTTCTTGAAGGTCTCTTTCGACTGAGAGTCGCATGAAACACAGTACATGGTCAAGAGCTTCCTAAAGCCGCAAAGTTTGTGTTTTCGTACAAAAATACCGTATGACCCGCAGAAGTTCGGGTTTTCGCCTTTACAGCCACAGACTCCCCGGAAGTGTTTTCCAAACCCAAGTTTCGTCCGGAACCCGTTGTAAACCGAAAAGCAGCTCAAAATATCCTAAAGAGCGCATCTCAACCCAGAAACCCAACAAATTGATTTGGAGCCGTAGGACAAGTCGGGGACACCCGAAACCCCTTTTAGAGTAAAACGCGTTCTGGGTTTTTCTAGAAGGTGTCTTTCAACTGAGAGTCGCAAGAAACACAGTGCATAGTCAATAGTTTCCTAAAGCCGAAAATTTTGTGTTTTCGTTCAAAACTACCGTACGACCCGCACGAAGTTCGGGTTTTCGCCTTTACAAACACAGAACTCCCCGAAAGTGTTTTCAAAACCCAAATTTCGTCCGAAATCAGTTTTAAACGGAATAGTAGCTCCAAATATCCTCAAGAGCGCATCTCAACCCAGAAACCCAACAAACTGATTTCGAGGCGCATAGGTTGTGTTTTGGTACAAAACTACCGTACGACCCGCACGAAGTTCGAGTTTTTGCCATTAGAAACACTGAACTCCCCGATAGTGGTTTCCAAACCCATGATTCGTCTGAAACCCGTTCTAAACCGAATAGTAGGTCGAAATATCCTAAGAAGCGCATCTCAACCCATAATCCCTTCAAATGGATTTCAAGGATTAGACAAGACAAGGACACCCGAAACCCCATTTAGAGTAAAACGCATTTTCCGGGATTTTCTAGAGGGTGTCTTTGGACCGAGAGTCGCATGAAACACAGTGTATAGTCAATAGTTTTCTAAAGCCGCCTAATTTCTATTTTCGTACAAAATTACCGTACGACCCGCACGAAGTTCGGGTTTTCGCCATTACAAACACTGAACTCCCCGATAGTGTTTTCCAAACCCAATTTTCGTCCGGAATCGGTTTTAAACCGAATAGTAGCTCCAAATATCCTAAAAAGCGCATCTCAACCCAGAATCCCTTGAAATGGATTTCGAGGCGTAAGACAAGACAAGGACACCCGAAACCCCTTTTAGAGTAAAAAGCGGTCTCGATTTTTCCAGGGAGTGTCTTTGGACCCAGAGTCGCAAGAAACACGGTGAATAGTCAATAGTTTCCTAAAGCCGCGTAGATTGTGTTTTCGTACAAAAGTACAGTACGTCCCACACGAAGCTCGGGTTTTCGGCTCTACAAACAGTGAACTCCACGAAGTCTATTCAAAATCCAGGATTCGCCCGAAATCCGTTTTAAGCCGAAAAGTAGCTCGAGAGAACCTAAATAGTGCATCTCAACCCAGAATCCCATCAATTGGACTTCGAGGCGCGAGACAGGACAATGACACCCGAAAACCCCTTTTAGAGTAGAACGCAATCCCCGATTTTTCAAGAGGGTGTCTTTGGCTCTGAGTCGCATGAAACACGGTGTACAGTCAACAATTTCCTAGAGCCGCAAAGATTGCGTTTTCGTACAGAACTACCTACGACCCCGCACGAAGTTCGGGTTTTCGCCATTAGAAACACTGAGCTCTCCGGAAGTGGTTTCCAAACCCAAGATTCTCCCGAAACCCGTTTAAAACCGAAAAGTAGCTCCAAATATCCTAAAGAGCGCATCTCAACACAGAAACCCAACAAATTGATTTCGAGGCGTAAGACAGGACAGGGACACCCGAAACTCCATTTAGAGTAAAACGCGTTCCGGGTTTTTCTTGAAGGTGTGTTTCGACCGAGAGTCGCATGAAACACAGTGCATGGTCAAGAGCTTCCTAAAGCCGCAAAGTTTGTGTTTCCGTACAAAAATACCGTACGACCCGCACGAAGTTCGGGTTATTGTTAGGTCTTTTGTTTTTGCAATTTGATGGATGCATTTGCACTTTAGCACCATTTGAATTCACACACTAGCATTGTGTTAGAAAACCTTGAAATCTAGTTTTATACATGCATAGCTTTTAAGATTTGGAAAAGCTTTTGTTTTATGCATGTTTTGGTTTTAAACTTGGATGCATTGGTTTTGAATCCCAAACTCTTTTTGAAAACCTATTTCCTTGTGCACTACATTTGGAAAATCTTGTTAGGTATTTAGGTTTCAGGTTTGCATACTTTCAGCACCTTTGGAATCAGTTTTGTATGCAATATCTTTTGAAAAGAGTTTTTACTAATCAAGCTTGCCTAAGGTCTTAAACCTTTGAATCATCTTAGGCTTTGGGTGTCTCATGTTTTAAACATCTTAGAATACCTTAAAACATGTTATTTAAGCTTGATTTAGTGGCCAAAAAGATCCCCCAAAGAAAAACTTTGAAAATGGAAAAAGTGGATTTTTGGCCCAGGGACTCGCCCGGCAGTGTCGCCGGTCGACCGAGCCCTGTGTCTCGGTCGACCGAGGACACTGCAGGGCCCTGGGAAGTTTCTGTGCAGAAATTTCCCAACGGTCAGAAATATGACCGTTGTGTTGTCCCGGTCGACCGAGACCTCTAGGTCGACCGAGACAACTAGCCCGTGGACTGTTTTTTGCCTATAAAGTCCATTCATTTCCAACCTTTTTCAAGGCTTGAACCATGAACTTTTGAGAGCATTTTGGAGCCAAAGAAAGGGGAAGAAGTTGGAAAGGCTAGAGGGCTATTTGGAAATCAAACTCATGAGTTTTTAAAAGGTACATCTTCTAAGTTATTTTGATTTCCATTCAAATGAAATTCATGCATGTTCAAATCCTTGGTATTTTCATTTATGCATGATTTCAAGCCTATAAAGAGTTGTTTTGCAAACTCAATATCTTCCTTGGTAAATTAGATTAGTTTGCAAACTCTCTTAACTAAATCACATGCTTTCTTAGACTTTTACACTCATACAACTTGTTTAGTTCATTTATTAAAGTTGTTTGAATTTCACATGTGATTAGTTTTCTCTTCAATCATCATTTTATAAGCTTTGATTTTAAAATGCATCATGCATTCATTTAAGAGCTTCTTTGTTAAGATTGATTGAAGGAACACACTCATACACTTGTGCACACACTTTAGCTTGTTTTAAGTGTATGTTTGTAATTTGTATTAAACTTTCATATTAGCCTATTCAAGAGGCAATTTCATATGAGCTTAAATTGTAATCTCTTAGAGTGATCTTTTGGAAAGACACCTTCTTTGAGAAATCAACTTTGTAAAGGTTATTGCTTAGCCTTTGAAAAGCAACTTGTAAGGTTATTGCTTAGCCTAAGAAAAGCATATTGTAAAGGTTATTGCTTAGCCTAAGAAAAGCATATTGTAAG
Source organism: Cinnamomum chago (assembly GCA_038049695.1). Lineage (NCBI taxonomy): Eukaryota > Viridiplantae > Streptophyta > Magnoliopsida > Laurales > Lauraceae > Cinnamomum > Cinnamomum chago. Next base: position 50,996,697 of record CP142456.1, read on the forward strand.
GTTATTGCTTAGCCTATAAAAGCACATTGAGAGGTTGTTGTTTAGCCTAGAAAAACAACTTTGTAAGGGTTATTGCTTAGCCTAGTAAAAAGCATAATTAGTGGAATCCGGTGGGGTGTTGGATACACAAGCCGGTAGTGGATGTAGGCATTGAGGCCGAACCACTATAAACCTTGGTGTTGTGGTGATTGCTTTGTGATGATTGTATTGTTAGCTTCCGCATTTTGATTGTCTTATCATCACATGTGACTAGTTTTTATTAAGAAATTAAAATTGGTTTAAATTGGTCATAGTTGTAGCTCACCCTATTCACCCCCCCCCCCCCTCTAGGGTTAGGATCCATAGTGGACTTTCATTTGGTATCAGAGCCTCGTGCTCTATATTAGGATCAAGTGTATCTTGATTAGGTGTAAAAACCCTAGAGTAGTGCTTATTTGAAAATCATTAGAATGGACTCCACTATGCTAGACTTTGTAGATTCTTCTAGACCCCTCATTCTTCCTTCTATTGGAGATTCAAACCCTCACTTAAATGAATATCAATTTGACTCAAAAGAGGAAGAAAATGAGTATGATGAAGATGATCTTCAACAAGCTTATAATGAATTATATACATTATCTTCAAAGCTTGATAAGAGAAATAAAAGTTTAAGAGAAGAATCTATAAAACTAAACAAAGAGCTAGTCTCTTCTAAAGATGAACTTAGAGAGAAAGAAGAAGTCATTAATTGTTTAGAATCTAAGTTCATGATCTCTTTAAATAACCAATCTAACATTCAAGATGAACTAAGAGAATTAAAGATGGGTTATGATGATGTCAATAAGGAAAATCTAAAACTAAGAGATCAATTACAAAGGCAAGATAAAGACTTTAACAATCTTGAATCTAAATTGACTATCTCTAAGGAAAATTTATCTAATGCTCAAGATGAATTAAATGAGATTAAGATAAATTGTGATGAGCTTAAAAATGAAAATTTGAACCTAAGAGATACAATTAAAAGACAAGATGAAAACATTAACTATTTAAAATCCAAGTTGACAATTTCCAATGAAAATTTGTCTAATGCTCAAAGTAATTTAAAAACTTTAGAACTTGGATCTAATGTTGTTAGTGAACTAAAACTTGAATTAAAACTTGCCAATGAAGAGCTAAGCAAATATAAGGAAATTGAAAATGAACTTTCAAAAGTTAAACATGAAAATTCAATCCTTATAACCAAAGTCACTCAACTTGAAGGATATAAACAAAAGTATGAGTGCAAGTTTACCCAAAGTGAAGAAAGACTTGAAAAATTATTTAAATTGGGTAAATCTCATGGAGATAGGACGGGTCTTGGATTTAATAGGAATTTGTCATATGACCCTAAATTCACCAACACTTTTGTGAAAGGTGAGTCCTCATTCTCTAGCACTCTTTCTCCTTTGCCCAAAACAAAATGTAATTATTGTGGCATTGAAGGGCATTTTACATTTGAGTGCAAACTAAGAAGAAGAAGCAATGTGTCTAATCCCATCTTTGAACCAAAGAAAGTAAAATCAAACTTGAAGGGTAAGACACTAAAAACCAAGGAAGACTCCATAAAGCTTAAACAAGTTAAACCAATTAACAAGGAGTCTCCCAAGATAGATTCTAAAAGGCTTAAACAAGGTAAACCAAAAATCAAAGAATCTATTAACAAAAAGCTTCTCAATCTACCTCCCTTAAGTCAAAACATGAAAGAACTTTTGAAGAAAATTACAAAGTTAAATCTAAATTTCAAAAGTCAAAGAAAGGGAGAAAATAAGAAGAAAAGAAAAGAGAAACAATCCCCAAAGAAACAAACTCACCAACATCAAAAGACTAATCACCAATCTAAGCTAAATTTAGTCAAATCTAAATATCATGGTGATAAGTTTAAATTGAAAATTTATCAAGTCAAATCTCCTTTAGTTGGTGAGAAGTCCAAACTAGACCTCAAGGTTCAACCCACTCAAGACCTTAGGTGGATTCCTAAAGTTATTTACCTAGACAAACCTTAGGGCCTTGAACCTACTTGACCAACCTATTCTTTAATAGTTAAATCATTTTGTTGGTCTTGTTGCTTTGCATTTTGTTCTTTCTTAGTTACAATTATTTAAATGCATTGTTTCTTTATGATCAATTGATTTTGTTTTCATGCACCATTCTAGTTACACTTCATGGTTTTCAAAATCTTTTGATTATAATTTCATCATGTTTGATTTGCTTTTTGCACATTTATGTTTTGCATTGCATTTCTACATGATTAATTGATTGTGTTTTTAAAAAAGCTTTCATAGCTAATTTATTCATGATCAATTGTTGTTGAATCATTTGTGTTATGTCATAGTAAGATTATTTGAACAAATGATTTGAATCAATTCAAGTTTTTCCATGGATTCCTAAGTTATACTTTTATATGGAGAACATTGTTTTGAAAAATCAACTTGTATGTGTTTCAATTAAGTTATATCTTTTAAAATACAATGTTGAAAATTGATCTTAAAAATCATACTTTTTATGCTCATTGTTGGATTTTGTTTATCAAAATGATTTGAAGATTGTTTGAATGGAAATGCTCTATAACCTCATTAGTTATAATCATCTAAGCATGTTCCATGTTCTCATTTCCTTTTCTTTTGGTTTCATTATCTTAGAAATGGAAATGTGTGTTGTTTGCATATTTGATTATTTAGTTATTCTTTTTATATGCAAATGACTTTTGGTTCCATGTATGGTTGTGATCTTAGTTTTATTTGTAAAAACCATACTAGAACCCAAATCCATCCTCTATGCCTTATAGTCATATCTTTATGGATGGTTATGATGTTGATTCATGTAGATTTTCTTGATGTCATCCTTATACATGTTTCAACTTCATAAGTAGTGTTCTTAATCATATGAATCTCTTTGAAATCCATTCCTTGCATTTATGTTGGTTGATGGATATCTTAGTAGTTGAATTCATATGATTTGGACACTTTGGAAATTGCATGTTTTACAAAGTAATATCCTTTTGCATTGCAATTTACCTTGTTCATCACTATGCTCAATAGTCATATCTTTAAAAGTGATGAATATGCATTTATGATGCTTGATGGAATCTTGTGTTTGTCACATCCTTGCTTTTAATCATGTTATCATATTCAATTGGTTTCATTTGGTATAACTTTCCATTGATTTAATATCCAATTGATATCTTATCTTGTGTATGTGATAGACCATGTGTACATTGGATTGAGCTTGATAGTTATATAATTGTTCCATGTCACACACCATTAACATCATGATGTTCATGATTGCCTCCTCACTTGCTCTTATAGGTATATCTCATGACCACCATGTTTATGTGTTCATAATATTGGTTGGTTATTAGTTGAGGTTGGCTTCATGATTGAATTTCATTTCACTCATGCTTGCACTTTAATAGTCATATCTAGTAATTGAAAGAAATGAGTTCAAAACTTTCATAGCATATGATTTTCATAGTTATATTGATTGATGCTATGTTTGAGTAAACCCCATATCATGGATAGCTCTAATTTGGATTTCTCATAATAGTTATACGTTTAAATCCATTTTAGAGTGATTGAGTTTATAGTCACATCCTTTAATCTCAATTGATATGTTTATTTCAATTGGTATCCATGATCGTTTCTCTCTTTAGACCTTGCTCTCTTTTGGTAATTTGATCATATGAGCCTTATAGTTAAATGAATCTAATCCTTTCCTTGAAGTTGACCCTCACTTGGTTAAACCATCTACTTCTTGAATCTAATAGTTAAATCTTTGTCAAGAGTTTGACAAAAGAAGAGAATGGATTGAGGGGGAGTGTAAACCTTCATAGGAAGTATTAGTTTTGATCAAATTCACCCTTGGATAGCCTTTGAGCCCTTAGAGATAACTTCCATACATGATAGCCTGTTATGAATTTCTTTTTCGATTCCATTTGTTAACAGGTGCTACTAAAGGTGTTCTTCTTGTCTCATGTGTGTAGGTACCTTTGCAATTTAATGTCAAAGGGGGAGAGAGAGTTCAAGTGTGACTCAAAGATCTCCTACTCTTCAAAGGGGGAGAGAGTTCGAGAGTTCAAGTACTCGAAGATCTCCTATCCATCAAAGGGGGAGAAAGCTTTCAAGTTCTCAAGAGAGAGAGGCATGGTCAAAGGGGGAGAGCAAATAGAAGAAAGAAAGCTTGGAGCTAAAGAAAATACTTGGCCATAGAGAGGAAGATGATAAGAAAGCTTGAAGAATGATCAAGCACCAAGCATCAAGAAGATTGAAGAAAAGAGCCCAAGAGCCCAAGCTAAGAGAAGGAGCATCCAAGAAGATTTCAAGACTTGTCCAGCTAAGGGGGAGCTGAAGACTAAGTGTGTAATTTCAATGATGAGTAAGTTGCCATCAAATTGCAAAGGGGGAGATTGTTAGGTCTTTTGTTTTTGCAATTTGATGGATGCATTTGCACTTTAGCACCATTTGAATTCACACACTAGCATTGTGTTAGAAAACCTTGAAATCTAGTTTTATACATGCATAGCTTTTAAGATTTGGAAAAGCTTTTGTTTTATGCATGTTTTGGTTTTAAACTTGGATGCATTGGTTTTGAATCCCAAACTCTTTTTGAAAACCTATTTCCTTGTGCACTACATTTGGAAAATCTTGTTAGGTATTTAGGTTTCAGGTTTGCATACTTTCAGCACCTTTGGAATCAGTTTTGTATGCAATATCTTTTGAAAAGAGTTTTTACTAATCAAGCTTGCCTAAGGTCTTAAACCTTTGAATCATCTTAGGCTTTGGGTGTCTCATGTTTTAAACATCTTAGAATACCTTAAAACATGTTATTTAAGCTTGATTTAGTGGCCAAAAAGATCCCCCAAAGAAAAACTTTGAAAATGGAAAAAGTGGATTTTTGGCCCAGGGACTCGCCCGGCAGTGTCGCCGGTCGACCGAGCCCTGTGTCTCGGTCGACCGAGGACACTGCAGGGCCCTGGGAAGTTTCTGTGCAGAAATTTCCCAACGGTCAGAAATATGACCGTTGTGTTGTCCCGGTCGACCGAGACCTCTAGGTCGACCGAGACAACTAGCCCGTGGACTGTTTTTTGCCTATAAAGTCCATTCATTTCCAACCTTTTTCAAGGCTTGAACCATGAACTTTTGAGAGCATTTTGGAGCCAAAGAAAGGGGAAGAAGTTGGAAAGGCTAGAGGGCTATTTGGAAATCAAACTCATGAGTTTTTAAAAGGTACATCTTCTAAGTTATTTTGATTTCCATTCAAATGAAATTCATGCATGTTCAAATCCTTGGTATTTTCATTTATGCATGATTTCAAGCCTATAAAGAGTTGTTTTGCAAACTCAATATCTTCCTTGGTAAATTAGATTAGTTTGCAAACTCTCTTAACTAAATCACATGCTTTCTTAGACTTTTACACTCATACAACTTGTTTAGTTCATTTATTAAAGTTGTTTGAATTTCACATGTGATTAGTTTTCTCTTCAATCATCATTTTATAAGCTTTGATTTTAAAATGCATCATGCATTCATTTAAGAGCTTCTTTGTTAAGATTGATTGAAGGAACACACTCATACACTTGTGCACACACTTTAGCTTGTTTTAAGTGTATGTTTGTAATTTGTATTAAACTTTCATATTAGCCTATTCAAGAGGCAATTTCATATGAGCTTAAATTGTAATCTCTTAGAGTGATCTTTTGGAAAGACACCTTCTTTGAGAAATCAACTTTGTAAAGGTTATTGCTTAGCCTTTGAAAAGCAACTTGTAAGGTTATTGCTTAGCCTAAGAAAAGCATATTGTAAAGGTTATTGCTTAGCCTAAGAAAAGCATATTGTAAGGTTATTGCTTAGCCTATAAAAGCACATTGAGAGGTTGTTGTTTAGCCTAGAAAAACAACTTTGTAAGGGTTATTGCTTAGCCTAGTAAAAAGCATAATTAGTGGAATCCGGTGGGGTGTTGGATACACAAGCCGGTAGTGGATGTAGGCATTGAGGCCGAACCACTATAAACCTTGGTGTTGTGGTGATTGCTTTGTGATGATTGTATTGTTAGCTTCCGCATTTTGATTGTCTTATCATCACATGTGACTAGTTTTTATTAAGAAATTAAAATTGGTTTAAATTGGTCATAGTTGTAGCTCACCCTATTCACCCCCCCCCTCTAGGGTTAGGATCCATAGTGGACTTTCAGTTATCGCCTCTACAGACACAGAATCCCCGGAAGTGTTTTCCAAACCCAAGTTTCGTCCGGAACCCGTTTTAAACCGAAAAGCAGCTCAAAATATCCTAAAGAGCGCATCTCAACCCAGAAACCCAACAAATTGATTTGGAGCCGTAGGACAAGTCGGGGACACCCGAAACCCCTTTTAGAGTAAAACGCGTTCTGGGTTTTTCTAGAAGGTGTCTTTCAACTGAGAGTCGCAAGAAACACAGTGCATAGTCAATAGTTTCCTAAAGCCGGAAATTTTGTGTTTTCGTTCAAAACTACCGTACGACCCGCACGAAGTTCGGGTTTTCGCCTCTACAAACACAGAACTCCCCGAAAGTGTTTTCAAAACCCAAGTTTCGTCCGAAATCAGTTTTAAACCGAATAGTAGCTCCAAATATCCTAAAGAGCGCATCTCAACCCCGAAACCCAACAAACTGATTTCGAGGCGCATAGGTTGTGTTTTCGTACAAAACTACCGTACGACCCGCACGAAGTTCGGGGTTTTGCCATTAGAAACACTGAACTCCCCGATAGTATTTTCCAAAGCCAATTTTCGTCCGAAACCCGTTCTAAACCGAATAGTAGCTCGAAATATCCTAAGAAGCGCATCTCAACCCAGAATCCCTTCAAATGGATTTCAAGGCTTAGACAAGACAAGGACACCCGAAACCCCTTTTAGAGTAAAACGCGTTTTCCGGGTTTTTCTAGAGGGTGTCTTTGGACCGAGAGTCGCATGAAACACAGTGTATAGTCAATAGTTTTCTAAAGCCGCCTAATTTCTGTTTTCGTACAAAACTACCGTACGACCCGCACGAAGTTCGGGTTTTCGCCATTGCAAACACTGAACTCCCCGATAGTGTTTTCCAAACCCAATTTTCGTCCGGAATCGGTTTTAAACCGAATAGTAGCTCCAAATATCCTAAAAAGCGCATCTCAACCCAGAATCCCTTGAAATGGATTTCGAGGCGTAAGACAAGACAAGGACACCCGAAACCCCTTTTAGAGTAAAAAGCGGTCTCGATTTTTCCAAGGAGTGTCTTTGGACCCAGAGTCGCAAGAAACACGGTGAATAGTCAATAGTTTCCTAAAGCCGCGTAGATTGTGTTTTCGTACAAAAGTACAGTACGTCCCACACGAAGCTCGGGTTTTCGGCTCTACAAACAGTGAACTCCACGAAGTCTATTCAAAATCCAGGATTCGCCCGAAATCCGTTTTAAGCCGAAAAGTAGCTCGAGAAAACCTAAATAGTGCATCTCAACCCAGAATCCCATCAATTGGACTTCGAGGCGCGAGACAGGACAATGACACCCGAAAACCCCTTTTAGAGTAGAACGCAATCCCCGATTTTTCAAGAGGGTGTCTTTGGCTCTGAGTCGCATGAAACACGGTGTACAGTCAACAATTTCCTAGAGCCGCAAAGATTGCGTTTTCGTACAGAACTACCTACGACCCCGCACGAAGTTCGGGTTTTCGCCATTAGAAACACTGAGCTCTCCGGAAGTGGTTTCCAAACCCAAGATTCTCCCGAAACCCGTTTAAAACCGAAAAGTAGCTCCAAATATCCTAAAGAGCGCATCTCAACACAGAAACCCAACAAATTGATTTCGAGGCGTAAGACAGGACAGGGACACCCGAAACTCCATTTAGAGTAAAACGCGTTCCGGGTTTTTCTTGAAGGTGTGTTTCGACCGAGAGTCGCATGAAACACAGTGCATGGTCAAGAGCTTCCTAAAGCCGCAAAGTTTGTGTTTCCGTAGAAAAATACCGTACGACCCGCACGAAGTTCGGGTTTTCGCCTCTACAGACACAGACTCCCCGGAAGTGTTTTCCAAACCCAAGTTTCGTCCGGAACCCGTTTTAAACCGAAAAGCAGCTCAAAATATCCTAAAGAGCGCATCTCAACCCAGAAACCCAACAAATTGATTTGGAGCCGTAGGACAAGTCGGGGACACCCGAAACCCCTTTTAGAGTAAAACGCGTTCTGGGTTTTTCTAGAAGGTGTCTTTCAACTGAGAGTCGCAAGAAACACAGTGCATAGTCAATAGTTTCCTAAAGCCAGAAATTTTGTGTTTTCGTTCAAAACTACCGTACGACCCGCACGAAGTTCGTGTTTTCGCCTCTACAAACACAGAACTCCCCGAAAGTGTTTTCAAAACCCAAGTTTCGTCCGAAATCAGTTTTAAACCGAATAGTAGCTCCAAATATCCTAAAGAGCGCATCTCAACCCAGAAACCCAACAAACTGATTTCGAGGCGCATAGGTTGTGTTTTCGTACAAAACTACCGTACGACCCGCACGAAGTTCGGGGTTTTGCCATTAGAAACACTGAACTCCCCGATAGTATTTTCCAAAGCCAATTTTCGCCCGAAACCCGTTCTAAACCGAATAGTAGCTCGAAATATCCTAAGAAGCGCATCTCAACCCAGAATCCCTTCAAATGGATTTCAAGGCTTAGACAAGACAAGGACACCCGAAATCCCTTTTAGAGTAAAACGCGTTTTCCGGGTTTTTCTAGAGGGTGTCTTTGGACCGAGAGTCGCATGAAACACAGTGTATAGTCAATAGTTTTCTAAAGCCGCCTAATTTCTGTTTTCGTACAAAACTACCGTACGACCCGCACGAAGTTCGGGTTTTCGCCATTGCAAACACTGAACTCCCCGATAGTGTTTTCCAAACCCAATTTTCGTCCGGAATCGGTTTTAAACCGAATAGTAGCTCCAAATATCCTAAAAAGCGCATCTCAACCCAGAATCCCTTGAAATGGATTTCGAGGCGTAAGACAAGACAAGGACACCCGAAACCCCTTTTAGAGTAAAAAGCGGTCTCGATTTTTCCAAGGAGTGTCTTTGGACCCAGAGTCGCAAGAAACACGGTGAATAGTCAATAGTTTCCTAAAGCCGCGTAGATTGTGTTTTCGTACAAAAGTACAGTACGTCCCACACGAAGCTCGGGTTTTCGGCTCTACAAACAGTGAACTCCACGAAGTCTATTCAAAATCCAGGATTCGCCCGAAATCCGTTTTAAGCCGAAAAGTAGCTCGAGAAAACCTAAATAGTGCATCTCAACCCAGAATCCCATCAATTGGACTTCGAGGCGCGAGACAGGACAATGACACCCGAAAACCCCTTTTAGAGTAGAACGCAATCCCCGATTTTTCAAGAGGGTGTCTTTGGCTCTGAGTCGCATGAAACACGGTGTACAGTCAACAATTTCCTAGAGCCGCAAAGATTGCGTTTTCGTACAGAACTACCTACGACCCCGCACGAAGTTCGGGTTTTCGCCATTAGAAACACTGAGCTCTCCGGAAGTGGTTTCCAAACCCAAGATTCTCCCGAAACCCGTTTAAAACCGAAAAGTAGCTCCAAATATCCTAAAGAGCGCATCTCAACACAGAAACCCAACAAATTGATTTCGAGGCGTAAGACAGGACAGGGACACCCGAAACTCCATTTAGAGTAAAACGCGTTCCGGGTTTTTCTTGAAGGTGTGTTTCGACCGAGAGTCGCATGAAACACAGTGCATGGTCAAGAGCTTCCTAAAGCCGCAAAGGTTGTGTTTCCGTAGAAAAATACCGTACGACCCGCACGAAGTTCGGGTTTTCGCCTCTACAGACACAGACTCCCCGGAAGTGTTTTCCAAACCCAACTTTCGTCCGGAACCCGTTTTAAACCGAAAAGCAGCTCAAAATATCCTAAAGAGCGCATCTCAACCCAGAAACCCAACAAATTGATTTGGAGCCGTAGGACAAGTCGGGGACACCCGAAACCCCTTTTAGAGTAAAACGCGTTCTGGGTTTTTCTAGAAGGTGTCTTTCAACTGAGAGTCGCAAGAAACACAGTGCATAGTCAATAGTTTCCTAAAGCCGGAAATTTTGTGGTTTCGTTCAAAACTACCGTACGACCCGCACGAAGTTCGGGTTTTCGCCTCTACAAACACAGAACTCCCCGAAAGTGTTTTCAAAACCCAAGTTTCGTCCGAAATTAGTTTTAAACCGAATAGTAGCTGAAAGTCCACGAGGATCCTAACCCTAGAGGGGGGGTGAATAGGGTGAGCTACAAGTATGACCAATTTCAAGCAATTTTAATTTCTAAAACTAAACTAGTCACATGTGATGATTAAACAAACAAGATGCGGAAGCTAATACAAAATCAATCACCACATAGCATGCACCACAACACCAATATTTATAGTGGTTCGGCCTCAATGCCTACATCCACTACCGGCTTGTGTCTCCAACACCCCACCGGATTCCACTAATTATGCTTTTTACTAGGCTAAGCAATAACCCTTACAAAGTTGTTTTCCTAGGCTAAACAACAACCTCTCAATGTGCTTTTATAGGCTTAGCAATAACCTTACAATATGCTTTTCTTAGGCTAAGCAATAACCTTACAAGTTGCTTTTCAAAGGCTAAGCAATAACCTTACAAGATGCTTTTCAAAGGCTAAGCAATAACCTTACAAGATGCTTTTCAAAGGCTAAGCAATAACCTTACAAGTTGCTTTTCTTAGGCTTAGCAATAACCTTTACAAAAATAGTTTTCTCAAAGAAAGTGTCTTAACAAAAGAACACTCTAAGAGATTACAATTTAAGCTCAATGGAATTGCCTCTTGAATAGGCTAATATGAAAGTGAAAACTAAACTCACACAAACACTCTATGAATGCAAAGATGTATGCTTATGAGGTGTGTGTGTGTGATGGCTTCAATCAAGTTCAAAAAGAAAGCTTAATCAAATATATGCTTAAAGCATTTGAAAGTTTAAGACACACAAAAGTTTTGATTGAAGTTTGATGCAAATCACATGAATAATAAACAACTTGTTAATGACATGAAATTCAAAGAATCACAAGTTGTATGAGAAATAAAGTTTAAGAAAGCATGTGATTTGATAAGAGTGATTTCAAACTAATCTAATTTACCAAGAAAGATATAGAGCTTGCAAATCAACTCTTTAAGGACTTGAAATCATGCATAAATGAAAATACAAAGGATTTGAGCATGCATGAATTTCATTTGTATGGAAATCAAAATAACTTAGAAGATGTACCTTTTAAAAACTCATGAGTTTGATTTCCAAATAGCCCTCTAGCCTTTCCAACTTCTTCCCCTTTCTTTGGCTCCAAAATGCTCTCAAAAGTTCATAGTTCAAGCCTTGAAAAAGGTTGGAAATGAATGGACTTTATAGCCAAAAAGTTGCCAACGGCTAGTTCTCGGTCGACCTAGACACAGGTCTCGGTCGACCGAGAAAGCACAACGGTCATATTTCTGACCGTTGGCCTGAAACAGTTCAAAAACTGTCCAGGGCCCTGCAGTGTCCTCGGTCGACCGAGACACAGGGCTCGGTCGACCGACGACACTGTCGGGCGAGTCCCTGGGCCAAAATTCCAACTTTTTCCATTTTCAAAGTTTTTCTTTGGTGGATCTTTTGGCCACTAAATCAAGCTTAAATAACATGTTTTAAGGTATTCTAAGATGTTTAAAAACATGAGAAACACAAAGCCTAAAGAGATTCACAAGATTAAAACCAAAGGCTAGCTTGATTTGAATACAACTCTTTTCAAATGAAATTGCATACAAAATGATTCTTTTTGTGAAGAATGTATGCAAGACTCAAACCTAAATACACAAGATGATTTTCCAAATGTAGTGCACAAGGAAATAGGTTTTCAAAAGAGTTTTGGGTTCTAAAACCAATGCATCCAAGTTTAAAACCAAAACATGCATAAAACAAAAGCTTTTCCAAATCTTAAAAGCTATGCATGGGTAAAACTAGATTTCAAGATATTTTAAATCAATGCATGTGTGTGAATTCAAATGATGCCAATATGCAAATGCATCCATCAAATTGCAAATACAAAAGACCTAACAATCTCCCCCTTTGCAATTTGATGGCAACTTACTCATCATAGAATTTTCACACAAAGTCTTTAGCTCCCCCTTAGCTTGACAAGTCTTGAAATCTTGTTGGATGCTTCTTCTCTTAGCTTGGGCTCTTGGGCTCTTTTCTTCAATCTTCTTGATGCTTGGTGCTTGATCATTCTTCAAGCTTTCTTCTCATCTTCCTCTCTTTGGCCAAGCATCTTCTTTAGCTCCAAGCTTTCTTTCTTCTATTTGCTCTCCCCCTTTGACCATGCCTCTCTCTTCCTCGTGAGAACTTGAAGGCTTTCTCCCCCTTTGATGGATAGGAGATCTTCGAGTACTTGAACTCTCGAACTCTCTCCCCCTTTGATGAGTAGGAGATCTTTGAGTACTTAAACTCTCTCCCCCTTTGACATTAAATTGCAAAGGTACCTACACACATGAAACAAGGAAAATACCTTTAGTAGCACCTGTTAACAAATGAAATCGAAAATGAAATACATAACAGGCTATCATGTATGGAAGTTATCTCTAAGGGCTCATTAGCATTCCAAGGGTGAATTTGATCAAAACTAATTCTTCCTATGAAGGTTTACACTCCCCCTCAATCCATTCTCTTCTTTTGTCAAGCTTTTGACAAGATATAACTATTAGATTCAAGAAGTAGATGGTTTAACCAAGTGAGGGTTAACTTCAAGGAAAGGATTAGATTCATTTAACTATTAAGCACAATATGATCAAATTACCAAAAGAGAGCTAGGTCTAATGGGAGAAGCAATCATGGATATCAATTGAAACAAACATATCAATTGAGATTAAAGGATATGACTATTAACATAATCACTCTAAAATGGATTCAAGAATGTCACTTATTAGGAAAAATCCAAATTAGAGTTATCCATGATATGAGGTTTACTCAAACATAGCATCAATCAATATTACTTATGAAAATCATATGCTATGTAAGTTTTGAACTCATTTCATTCAATCAATAAATATGACTATTAAAGTGCATGAAAGAGTGAAATGAAATTCAATCATGAAGCCAACCTCAAATAATAACCAACCAATATTATTAACACATAAACATGGTGGTCATGAGATATACCTATGAGAGCAAAAAGAGGTGGCAATCATGAGCATTATGATGCTAATGGTGTGTGACGTGGAACAATTATATAACTATGAAGATTAGTCCAAAGCACACAAGGTCTATCACATACACAAGATAAGATATCAATTGGATATGAAATCAATGGAATATTATACCAAATGAAACCAATTGAATATGATAACATGAGTAAAAGCAAGGATGTGATAAACTACCATCAAGCATCATAAATGCATATTCATCACTTTTAATGATATTCCTAAAGAGCATAGTGATGAACAAGGCAAATTGCAATGCAAAAGGATAAAGCTTTGTAATGCATGCAATTTCCAAAGTGTCTAGATCATATGAATTCAACACTAAGAAATCCATCAAACAAGAGATATAACTATGAAATATAAGAAATGGATTTCAAAGAGATTCATATGATCAAGAACACTACTATGAAGTTGAAACATGTATAAGGATGACAACAAGAGAATCTACATGAATCAACATCATAACCATCCATAAAGATATGACTAGAGAGCATAGAGGATGGATTTAGGTTCTAGTATGGTTTCTACAAATGATACTAAGATCACAACCATACATGGAACCAATTGTCATTTGCATATAAAAAGAATGTAAACACATAAGCTAAAGATGCAAACAACATACATTTCCATTTCTAAAGATAATGCAACCAAAAGAAAAGGAAATGAGAATCATGGAATATGCTTTGAAGAATCTAACTAATGAAGTTATAGAGCATTTCCAATCAAACAATTTTCAAAACAATGATTTTCCATATACAAGTATAAATTAGAAGTCCATGGAAAAACTTGAATTGAGTCAAATCATTTGTTCAAAAAGTCTTACAAATGATTCAACAACAATTGATCATGAGGAGTCTAGCTATGAAAGCTTTTAACAACACAATCAATTAATCATGTAGAAATGCAATGCAAGGCATATGAGTGCAAAAAGCAAATCAAACATGATGAATTTATAATCAAGAGATTTTGAAAACCATGACATGTAACTTAGAAAGGTGCATGAAAACAAAATCAAATGATCATAAATAAGCAATGCATTTTATAAAAAGTAACTAAGAAAGAACCAAAATGCAAAGCAACATGACCAACTAAATGATTTAACTATAAAAAGAATAGGTTGGTCAATGAGGTCAAGACCCTAAGGTTTGTCTAAGTATCTAACTTTAGGAATCCACCTAAGGTCTTGGGAGGGTTGAACTTTGAGGTCTAGTTTGGGGTTCTCACCAACTAAAGGAGATTTGACTTGAAAAATTCTTTTAGACTTAACATCAAATCTTTGAGGTTTGACTATTTTAGATTGATGATTAGTCTTAGAGAGTTGGTGTGTTTGTTTCATAGGGGATTGCTTCAAATTTCTTTTCTTCTTATTTTCTCCCTTTCTTTGACTTTTGAAATTTAGATTTAACTTAGTAAATTTCTTCAAAAGTTCTTTCATGTTTTGACTTAAGGGAGGTAGGTTGAGAAGCTTTTTGTTAATAGATTCTTTTAAACTTGGTTTGACTTGTTTAACCTTTTTAGAATCTATTTTTGGAGACTCCTTGTTAATTGGTTTAACTTGTTTAAGCTTTATGGAGTCTTCCTTTGTTTTTAGTGTCTTACCCTTCAAGTTTGATTTTACTTTCTTGAGTTCAAAGATGGGTTTAGACACATAGCTTCTTTTCCTTAGTTTGCACTCAAACCTAAAGTGTCCTTCATTGCCACAATAATCACATTTTGTTTTGGGCAAGGAAGTGTGAGTGCTAGAGAATGAGGACTCACCTTTCACAAAAGTGTTGGTGAATTTAGGGTCATATGACATATTCCTATTAAATCCAAGACCCGTCCTATCTCCATGAGATTTACCCAATTTGAATAATTTTTCAAGTTTCTCTTCACTTTGGGTAAACTTGCACTCATACTTTTGTTTATAGCTTTCAAGTTGAGTGACTTTGGTTTTAAGGGTTGAATTTTCATATTTAACTTTTGTTAGTTCATTTTCAATTCCCTTAAAATTGTTTAGCTCTTCATAGGCAAGTTTTAACTTAGAATTAAGCTCATTAACAACATTTGATCCAAGTTCTAAAGTTTTTAAATTACTTTGAGCATTAGACAAATTTTCATTGGAAATTGTCAACTTGGATTTTAAATAGTTAATGTTTTCATCTTGTCTTTTAATTGTATCTCTTAGGTTCAATTTTTCATTTTTAAGTTCATCACAATTTATCTTAATCTCATTTAATTCATCTTGAGCATTAGATAAATTTTCCTTAGAGATAGTCAATTTAGATTCAAGATTGTTAAAGTCTTTATCTTGTCTTGTAATTTGATCTCTTAGAATTAAATTTTCCTTATTGACATTATCATAATCCATCTTTAATTCTTTTAGTTCATCTTGAATGTTAGATAGATTATTTAAAGAGATCATGAACTTAGAGTCTAGACATTTTATTACTTCTTCTTTCTCTCTAAGTTCATCTTTTGAAGAGGCTAGATCTTTGGTTAGATTCATAGATTCTTCTCTTAAGCTTTTGTTTCTTTTATCAAGCTTTGTAGATAATGTATATAATTCATTGTAGGCTTGTTGAAGATCATCTTCATCATACTCATTTTCTTCCTCTTTTGAGTCAAATTGATATTCATTTAATTGATGGTTTGAATCTCTAATAGAAGGAAGAGTGAGAGGTCTAGAAGAATCTACAAAGTCTATCCTAGTGGAGTCCATTCTAAAGATTTTCAAATAAGCACAACTCTAGGGTTTTAACTCTAGGTTTTTACACCTAATCAAGAGTTCCAAACACTTGATCCTAAGGGATAGAGCACTTGGCTCTGATACCAATTGAAAGTCCACGAGGATCCTAACCCTAGAGGGGGGGTGAATAGGATGAGCTACAAGTATGACCAATTTCGAGCAATTTTAATTTCTAAAACTAAACTAGTCACATGTGATGATTAAACAAACAAGATGCGGAAGCTAATACAAAATCAATCACCACATAGCATGCACCACAACACCAATATTTATAGTGGTTCGGCCTCAATGCCTACATCCACTACCGGCTTGTGTCTCCAACACCCCACCGGATTCCACTAATTATGCTTTTTACTAGGCTAAGCAATAACCCTTACAAAGTTGTTTTCCTAGGCTAAACAACAACCTCTCAATGTGCTTTTATAGGCTTAGCAATAACCTTACAATATGCTTTTCTTAGGCTAAGCAATAACCTTACAATATGCTTTTCTTAGGCTAAGCAATAACCTTACAAGTTGCTTTTCAAAGGCTAAGCAATAACCTTACAAGATGCTTTTCAAAGGCTAAGCAATAACCTTACAAGATGCTTTTCAAAGGCTAAGCAATAACCTTACAAGTTGCTTTTCTTAGGCTTAGCAATAACCTTTACAAAAATAGTTTTCTCAAAGAAAGTGTCTTAACAAAAGAACACTCTAAGAGATTACAATTTAAGCTCAATGGAATTGCCTCTTGAATAGGCTAATATGAAAGTGAAAACTAAACTCACACAAACACTCTATGAATGCAAAGATGTATGCTTATGAGGTGTGTGTGTGTGATGGCTTCAATCAAGTTCAAAAAGAAAGCTTAATCAAATATATGCTTAAAGCATTTGAAAGTTTAAGACACACAAAAGTTTTGATTGAAGTTTGATGCAAATCACATGAATAATAAACAACTTGTTAATGACATGAAATTCAAAGAATCACAAGTTGTATGAGAAATAAAGTTTAAGAAAGCATGTGATTTGATAAGAGTGATTTCAAACTAATCTAATTTACCAAGAAAGATATAGAGCTTGCAAATCAACTCTTTAAGGACTTGAAATCATGCATAAATGAAAATACAAAGGATTTGAGCATGCATGAATTTCATTTGTATGGAAATCAAAATAACTTAGAAGATGTACCTTTTAAAAACTCATGAGTTTGATTTCCAAATAGCCCTCTAGCCTTTCCAACTTCTTCCCCTTTCTTTGGCTCCAAAATGCTCTCAAAAGTTCATAGTTCAAGCCTTGAAAAAGGTTGGAAATGAATGGACTTTATAGCCAAAAAGTTGCCAACGGCTAGTTCTCGGTCGACCTAGACACAGGTCTCGGTCGACCGAGAAAGCACAACGGTCATATTTCTGACCGTTGGCCTGAAACAGTTCAAAAACTGTCCAGGGCCCTGCAGTGTCCTCGGTCGACCGAGACACAGGGCTCGGTCGACCGACGACACTGTCGGGCGAGTCCCTGGGCCAAAATTCCAACTTTTTCCATTTTCAAAGTTTTTCTTTGGTGGATCTTTTGGCCACTAAATCAAGCTTAAATAACATGTTTTAAGGTATTCTAAGATGTTTAAAAACATGAGAAACACAAAGCCTAAAGAGATTCACAAGATTAAAACCAAAGGCTAGCTTGATTTGAATACAACTCTTTTCAAATGAAATTGCATACAAAATGATTCTTTTTGTGAAGAATGTATGCAAGACTCAAACCTAAATACACAAGATGATTTTCCAAATGTAGTGCACAAGGAAATAGGTTTTCAAAAGAGTTTTGGGTTCTAAAACCAATGCATCCAAGTTTAAAACCAAAACATGCATAAAACAAAAGCTTTTCCAAATCTTAAAAGCTATGCATGGGTAAAACTAGATTTCAAGATATTTTAAATCAATGCATGTGTGTGAATTCAAATGATGCCAATATGCAAATGCATCCATCAAATTGCAAATACAAAAGACCTAACAGTAGCTCCAAATATCCTAAAGAGCGCATCTCAACCCAGAAACCCAACAAACTGATTTCGAGGCGCATAGGTTGTGTTTTCGTACAAAACTACCGTACGACCCGCACGAAGTTCGGGGTTTTGCCATTAGAAACACTGAACTCCCCGATAGTATTTTCCAAAGCCAATTTTCGTCCGAAACCCGTTCTAAACCGAATAGTAGCTCGAAATATCCTAAGAAGCGCATCTCAACCCAGAATCCCTTCAAATGGATTTCAAGGCTTAGACAAGACAAGGACACCCGAAACCCCTTTTAGAGTAAAACGCGTTTTCCGGGTTTTTCTAGAGGGTGTCTTTGGACCGAGAGTCGCATGAAACACAGTGTATAGTCAATAGTTTTCTAAAGCCGCCTAATTTCTGTTTTCGTACAAAACTACCGTACGACCCGCACGAAGTTCGGGTTTTCGCCATTGCAAACACTGAACTCCCCGATAGTGTTTTCCAAACCCAATTTTCGTCCGGAATCGGTTTTAAACCGAATAGTAGCTCCAAATATCCTAAAAAGCGCATCTCAACCCAGAATCCCTTGAAATGGATTTCGAGGCGTAAGACAAGACAAGGACACCCGAAACCCCTTTTAGAGTAAAAAGCGGTCTCGATTTTTCCAGGGAGTGTCTTTGGACCCAGAGTCGCAAGAAACACGGTGAATAGTCAATAGTTTCCTAAAGCCGCGTAGATTGTGTTTTCGTACAAAAGTACAGTACGTCCCACACGAAGCTCGGGTTTTCGGCTCTACAAACAGTGAACTCCACGAAGTCTATTCAAAATCCAGGATTCGCCCGAAATCCGTTTTAAGCCGAAAAGTAGCTCGAGAGAACCTAAATAGTGCATCTCAACCCAGAATCCCATCAATTAGACTTCGAGGCGCGAGACAGGACAATGACACCCGAAAACCCCTTTTAGAGTAGAACGCAATCCCCGATTTTTCAAGAGGGTGTCTTTGGCTCTGAGTCGCATGAAACACGGTGTACAGTCAACAATTTCCTAGAGCCGCAAAGATTGTGTTTTCGTACAGAACTACCTACGACCCCGCACGAAGTTCGGGTTTTCGCCATTAGAAACACTGAGCTCTCCGGAAGTGGTTTCCAAACCCAAGATTCTCCCGAAACCCGTTTAAAACCGAAAAGTAGCTCCAAATATCCTAAAGAGCGCATCTCAACACAGAAACCCAACAAATTGATTTCGAGGCGTAAGACAGGACAGGGACACCCGAAACTCCATTTAGAGTAAAACGCGTTCCGGGTTTTTCTTGAAGGTGTGTTTCGACCGAGAGTCGCATGAAACACAGTGCATGGTCAAGAGCTTCCTAAAGCCGCAAAGTTTGTGTTTCCGTACAAAAATACCGTACGACCCGCACGAAGTTCGGGTTATCGCCTCTACAGACACAGACTCCCCGGAAGTGTTTTCCAAACCCAAGTTTCGTCCGGAACCCGTTTTAAACCGAAAAGCAGCTCAAAATATCCTAAAGAGCGCATCTCAACCCAGAAACCCAACAAATTGATTTGGAGCCGTAGGACAAGTCGGGGACACCCGAAACCCCTTTTAGAGTAAAACGCGTTCTGGGTTTTTCTAGAAGGTGTCTTTCAACTGAGAGTCGCAAGAAACACAGTGCATAGTCAATAGTTTCCTGAAGCCGGAAATTTTGTGTTTTCGTTCAAAACTACCGTACGACCCGCACGAAGTTCGGGTTTTCGCCTCTACAAACACAGAACTCCCCGAAAGTGTTTTCAAAACCCAAGTTTCTTCCGAAATCAGTTTTAAACCGAATAGTAGCTCCAAATATCCTAAAGTGCGCATCTCAACCCAGAAACCCAACAAACTGATTTCGAGGCGCATAGGTTGTGTTTTCGTACAAAACTACCGTACGACCCGCACGAAGTTCGGGGTTTTGCCATTAGAAACACTGAACTCCCCGATAGTATTTTCCAAAGCCAATTTTCGTCCGAAACCCGTTCTAAACCGAATAGTAGCTCGAAATATCCTAAGAAGCGCATCTCAACCCAGAATCCCTTCAAATGGATTTCAAGGCTTAGACAAGACAAGGACACCCGAAACCCCTTTTAGAGTAAAACGCGTTTTCCGGGTTTTTCTAGAGGGTGTCTTTGGACCGAGAGTCGCATGAAACACAGTGTATAGTCAATAGTTTTCTAAAGCCGCCTAATTTCTGTTTTCGTACAAAACTACCGTACGACCCGCACGAAGTTCGGGTTTTCGCCATTGCAAACACTGAACTCCCCGATAGTGTTTTCCAAACCCAATTTTCGTCCGGAATCGGTTTTAAACCGAATAGTAGCTCCAAATATCCTAAAAAGCGCATCTCAACCCAGAATCCCTTGAAATGGATTTCGAGGCGTAAGACAAGACAAGGACACCCGAAACCCCTTTTAGAGTAAAAAGCGGTCTCGATTTTTCCAGGGAGTGTCTTTGGACCCAGAGTCGCAAGAAACACGGTGAATAGTCAATAGTTTCCTAAAGCCGCGTAGATTGTGTTTTCGTACAAAAGTACAGTACGTCCCACACGAAGCTCGGGTTTTCGGCTCTACAAACAGTGAACTCCACGAAGTCTATTCAAAATCCAGGATTCGCCCGAAATCCGTTTTAAGCCGAAAAGTAGCTCGAGAGAACCTAAATAGTGCATCTCAACCCAGAATCCCATCAATTGGACTTCGAGGCGCGAGACAGGACAATGACACCCGAAAACCCCTTTTAGAGTAGAACGCAATCCCCGATTTTTCAAGAGGGTGTCTTTGGCTCTGAGTCGCATGAAACACGGTGTACAGTCAACAATTTCCTAGAGCCGCAAAGATTGTGTTTTCGTACAGAACTACCTACGACCCCGCACGAAGTTCGGGTTTTCGCCCTTAGAAACACTGAGCTCTCCGGAAGTGGTTTCCAAACCCAAGATTCTCCCGAAACCCGTTTAAAACCGAAAAAGTAGCTCCAAATATCCTAAAGAGCGCATCTCAACACAGAAACCCAACAAATTGATTTCGAGGCGTAAGACAGGACAGGGACACCCGAAACTCCATTTAGAGTAAAACGCGTTCCGGGTTTTTCTTGAAGGTGTGTTTCGACCGAGAGTCGCATGAAACACAGTGCATGGTCAAGAGCTTCCTAAAGCCGCAAAGTTTGTGTTTCCGTACAAAAATACCGTACGACCCGCACGAAGTTCGGGTTATCGCCTCTACAGACACAGACTCCCCGGAAGTGTTTTCCAAACCCAAGTTTCGTCCGGAACCCGTTTTAAACCGAAAAGCAGCTCAAAATATCCTAAAGAGCGCATCTCAACCCAGAAACCCAACAAATTGATTTGGAGCCGTAGGACAAGTCGGGGACACCCGAAACCCCTTTTAGAGTAAAACGCGTTCTGGGTTTTTCTAGAAGGTGTCTTTCAACTGAGAGTCGCAAGAAACACAGTGCATAATCAATAGTTTCCTAAAGCCGGAAATTTTGTGTTTTCGTTCAAAACTACCGTACGACCCGCACGAAGTTCGGGTTTTCGCCTCTACAAACACAGAACTCCCCGAAAGTGTTTTCAAAACCCAAGTTTCGTCCGAAATAAGTTTTAAACCGAATAGTAGCTCCAAATATCCTAAAGAGCGCATCTCAACCCAGAAACCCAACAAACTGATTTCGAGGCGCATAGGTTGTGTTTTCGTACAAAACTACCGTACGACCCGCACGAAGTTCGGGGTTTTGCCATTAGAAACACTGAACTCCCCGATAGTATTTTCCAAAGCCAATTTTCGTCCGAAACCCGTTCTAAACCGAATAGTAGCTCGAAATATCCTAAGAAGCGCATCTCAACCCAGAATCCCTTCAAATGGATTTCAAGGCTTAGACAAGACAAGGACACCCGAAACCCCTTTTAGAGTAAAACGCGTTTTCCGGGTTTTTCTAGAGGGTGTCTTTGGACCGAGAGTCGCATGAAACACAGTGTATAGTCAATAGTTTTCTAAAGCCGCCTAATTTCTGTTTTCGTACAAAACTACCGTACGACCCGCACGAAGTTCGGGTTTTCGCCATTGCAAACACTGAACTCCCCGATAGTGTTTTCCAAACCCAATTTTCGTCCGAAATCGGTTTTAAACCGAATAGTAGCTCCAAATATCCTAAAAAGCGCATCTCAACCCAGAATCCCTTGAAATGGATTTCGAGGCGTAAGACAAGACAAGGACACCCGAAACCCCTTTTAGAGTAAAAAGCGGTCTCGATTTTTCCAGGGAGTGTCTTTGGACCCAGAGTCGCAAGAAACACGGTGAATAGTCAATAGTTTCCTAAAGCCGCGTAGATTGTGTTTTCGTACAAAAGTACAGTACGTCCCACACGAAGCTCGGGTTTTCGGCTCTACAAACAGTGAACTCCACGAAGTCTATTCAAAATCCAGGATTCGCCCGAAATCCGTTTTAAGCCGAAAAGTAGCTCGAGAGAACCTAAATAGTGCATCTCAACCCAGAATCCCATCAATTGGACTTCGAGGCGCGAGACAGGACAATGACACCCGAAAACCCCTTTTAGAGTAGAACGCAATCCCCGATTTTTCAAGAGGGTGTCTTTGGCTCTGAGTCGCATGAAACACGGTGTACAGTCAACAATTTCCTAGAGCCGCAAAGATTGCGTTTTCGTACAGAACTACCTACGACCCCGCACGAAGTTCGGGTTTTCGCCATTAGAAACACTGAGCTCTCCGGAAGTGGTTTCCAAACCCAAGATTCTCCCGAAACCCGTTTAAAACCGAAAAGTAGCTCCAAATATCCTAAAGAGCGCATCTCAACACAGAAACCCAACAAATTGATTTCGAGGCGTAAGACAGGACAGGGACACCCGAAACTCCATTTAGAGTAAAACGCGTTCCGGGTTTTTCTTGAAGGTGTGTTTCGACCGAGAGTCGCATGAAACACAGTGCATGGTCAAGAGCTTCCTAAAGCCGCAAAGTTTGTGTTTCCGTACAAAAATACCGTACGACCCGCACGAAGTTCGGGTTATCGCCTCTACAGACACAGACTCCCCGGAAGTGTTTTCCAAACCCAAGTTTCGTCCGGAACCCGTTTTAAACCGAAAAGCAGCTCAAAATATCCTAAAGAGCGCATCTCAACCCAGAAACCCAACAAATTGATTTGGAGCCGTAGGACAAGTCGGGGACACCCGAAACCCCTTTTAGAGTAAAACGCGTTCTGGGTTTTTCTAGAAGGTGTCTTTCAACTGAGAGTCGCAAGAAACACAGTGCATAGTCAATAGTTTCCTAAAGCCGGAAATTTTGTGTTTTCGTTCAAAACTACCGTACGACCCGCACGAAGTTCGGGTTTTCGCCTCTACAAACACAGAACTCCCCGAAAGTGTTTTCAAAACCCAAGTTTCGTCCGAAATCAGTTTTAAACCGAATAGTAGCTCCAAATATCCTAAAGAGCGCATCTCAACCCAGAAACCCAACAAACTGATTTCGAGGCGCATAGGTTGTGTTTTCGTACAAAACTACCGTACGACCCGCACGAAGTTCGGGGTTTTGCCATTAGAAACACTGAACTCCCCGATAGTATTTTCCAAAGCCAATTTTCGTCCGAAACCCGTTCTAAACCGAATAGTAGCTCGAAATATCCTAAGAAGCGCATCTCAACCCAGAATCCCTTCAAATGGATTTCAAGGCTTAGACAAGACAAGGACACCCGAAACCCCTTTTAGAGTAAAACGCGTTTTCCGGGTTTTTCTAGAGGGTGTCTTTGGACCGAGAGTCGCATGAAACACAGTGTATAGTCAATAGTTTTCTAAAGCCGCCTAATTTCTGTTTTCGTACAAAACTACCGTACGACCCGCACGAAGTTCGGGTTTTCGCCATTGCAAACACTGAACTCCCCGATAGTGTTTTCCAAACCCAATTTTCGTCCGGAATCGGTTTTAAACCGAATAGTAGCTCCAAATATCCTAAAAAGCGCATCTCAACCCAGAATCCCTTGAAATGGATTTCGAGGCGTAAGACAAGACAAGGACACCCGAAACCCCTTTTAGAGTAAAAAGCGGTCTCGATTTTTCCAGGGAGTGTCTTTGGACCCAGAGTCGCAAGAAACACGGTGAATAGTCAATAGTTTCCTAAAGCCGCGTAGATTGTGTTTTCGTACAAAAGTACAGTACGTCCCACACGAAGCTCGGGTTTTCGGCTCTACAAACAGTGAACTCCACGAAGTCTATTCAAAATCCAGGATTCGCCCGAAATCCGTTTTAAGCCGAAAAGTAGCTCGAGAGAACCTAAATAGTGCATCTCAACCCAGAATCCCATCAATTAGACTTCGAGGCGCGAGACAGGACAATGACACCCGAAAACCCCTTTTAGAGTAGAACGCAATCCCCGATTTTTCAAGAGGGTGTCTTTGGCTCTGAGTCGCATGAAACACGGTGTACAGTCAACAATTTCCTAGAGCCGCAAAGATTGTGTTTTCGTACAGAACTACCTACGACCCCGCACGAAGTTCGGGTTTTCGCCATTAGAAACACTGAGCTCTCCGGAAGTGGTTTCCAAACCCAAGATTCTCCCGAAACCCGTTTAAAACCGAAAAGTAGCTCCAAATATCCTAAAGAGCGCATCTCAACACAGAAACCCAACAAATTGATTTCGAGGCGTAAGACAGGACAGGGACACCCGAAACTCCATTTAGAGTAAAACGCGTTCCGGGTTTTTCTTGAAGGTGTGTTTCGACCGAGAGTCGCATGAAACACAGTGCATGGTCAAGAGCTTCCTAAAGCCGCAAAGTTTGTGTTTCCGTACAAAAATACCGTACGACCCGCACGAAGTTCGGGTTATCGCCTCTACAGACACAGACTCCCCGGAAGTGTTTTCCAAACCCAAGTTTCGTCCGGAACCCGTTTTAAACCGAAAAGCAGCTCAAAATATCCTAAAGAGCGCATCTCAACCCAGAAACCCAACAAATTGATTTGGAGCCGTAGGACAAGTCGGGGACACCCGAAACCCCTTTTAGAGTAAAACGCGTTCTGGGTTTTTCTAGAAGGTGTCTTTCAACTGAGAGTCGCAAGAAACACAGTGCATAGTCAATAGTTTCCTGAAGCCGGAAATTTTGTGTTTTCGTTCAAAACTACCGTACGACCCGCACGAAGTTCGGGTTTTCGCCTCTACAAACACAGAACTCCCCGAAAGTGTTTTCAAAACTCAAGTTTCTTCCGAAATCAGTTTTAAACCGAATAGTAGCTCCAAATATCCTAAAGTGCGCATCTCAACCCAGAAACCCAACAAACTGATTTCGAGGCGCATAGGTTGTGTTTTCGTACAAAACTACCGTACGACCCGCACGAAGTTCGGGGTTTTGCCATTAGAAACACTGAACTCCCCGATAGTATTTTCCAAAGCCAATTTTCGTCCGAAACCCGTTCTAAACCGAATAGTAGCTCGAAATATCCTAAGAAGCGCATCTCAACCCAGAATCCCTTCAAATGGATTTCAAGGCTTAGACAAGACAAGGACACCCGAAACCCCTTTTAGAGTAAAACGCGTTTTCCGGGTTTTTCTAGAGGGTGTCTTTGGACCGAGAGTCGCATGAAACACAGTGTATAGTCAATAGTTTTCTAAAGCCGCCTAATTTCTGTTTTCGTACAAAACTACCGTACGACCCGCACGAAGTTCGGGTTTTCGCCATTGCAAAAACTGAACTCCCCGATAGTGTTTTCCAAACCCAATTTTCGTCCGGAATCGGTTTTAAACCGAATAGTAGCTCCAAATATCCTAAAAAGCGCATCTCAACCCAGAATCCCTTGAAATGGATTTCGAGGCGTAAGACAAGACAAGGACACCCGAAACCCCTTTTAGAGTAAAAAGCGGTCTCGATTTTTCCAGGGAGTGTCTTTGGACCCAGAGTCGCAAGAAACACGGTGAATAGTCAATAGTTTCCTAAAGCCGCGTAGATTGTGTTTTCGTACAAAAGTACAGTACGTCCCACACGAAGCTCGGGTTTTCGGCTCTACAAACAGTGAACTCCACGAAGTCTATTCAAAATCCAGGATTCGCCCGAAATCCGTTTTAAGCCGAAAAGTAGCTCGAGAGAACCTAAATAGTGCATCTCAACCCAGAATCCCATCAATTGGACTTCGAGGCGCGAGACAGGACAATGACACCCGAAAACCCCTTTTAGAGTAGAACGCAATCCCCGATTTTTCAAGAGGGTGTCTTTGGCTCTGAGTCGCATGAAACACGGTGTACAGTCAACAATTTCCTAGAGCCGCAAAGATTGCGTTTTCGTACAGAACTACCTACGACCCCGCACGAAGATCGGGTTTTCGCCATTAGAAACACTGAGCTCTCCGGAAGTGGTTTCCAAACCCAAGATTCTCCCGAAACCCGTTTAAAACCGAAAAGTAGCTCCAAATATCCTAAAGAGCGCATCTCAACACAGAAACCCAACAAATTGATTTCGAGGCGTAAGACAGGACAGGGACACCCGAAACTCCATTTAGAGTAAAACGCGTTCCGGGTTTTTCTTGAAGGTGTGTTTCGACCGAGAGTCGCATGAAACACAGTGCATGGTCAAGAGCTTCCTAAAGCCGCAAAGTTTGTGTTTCCGTACAAAAATACCGTACGACCCGCACGAAGTTCGGGTTATCGCCTCTACAGACACAGACTCCCCGGAAGTGTTTTCCAAACCCAAGTTTCGTCCGGAACCCGTTTTAAACCGAAAAGCAGCTCAAAATATCCTAAAGAGCGCATCTCAACCCAGAAACCCAACAAATTGATTTGGAGCCGTAGGACAAGTCGGGGACACCCGAAACCCCTTTTAGAGTAAAACGCGTTCTGGGTTTTTCTAGAAGGTGTCTTTCAACTGAGAGTCGCGAGAAACACAGTGCATAGTCAATAGTTTCCTAAAGCCGGAAATTTTGTGTTTTCGTTCAAAACTACCGTACGACCCGCACGAAGTTCGGGTTTTCGCCTCTACAAACACAGAACTCCCCGAAAGTGTTTTCAAAACCCAAGTTTCTTCCGAAATCAGTTTTAAACCGAATAGTAGCTCCAAATATCCTAAAGTGCGCATCTCAACCCAGAAACCCAACAAACTGATTTCGAGGCGCATAGGTTGTGTTTTCGTACAAAACTACCGTACGACCCGCACGAAGTTCGGGGTTTTGCCATTAGAAACACTGAACTCCCCGATAGTATTTTCCAAAGCCAATTTTCGTCCGAAACCCGTTCTAAACCGAATAGTAGCTCGAAATATCCTAAGAAGCGCATCTCAACCCAGAATCCCTTCAAATGGATTTCAAGGCTTAGACAAGACAAGGACACCCGAAACCCCTTTTAGAGTAAAACGCGTTTTCCGGGTTTTTCTAGAGGGTGTCTTTGGACCGAGAGTCGCATGAAACACAGTGTATAGTCAATAGTTTTCTAAAGCCGCCTAATTTCTGTTTTCGTACAAAACTACCGTACGACCCGCACGAAGTTCGGGTTTTCGCCATTGCAAACACTGAACTCCCCGATAGTGTTTTCCAAACCCAATTTTCGTCCGGAATCGGTTTTAAACCGAATAGTAGCTCCAAATATCCTAAAAAGCGCATCTCAACACAGAATCCCTTGAAATGGATTTCGAGGCGTAAGACAAGACAAGGACACCCGAAACCCCTTTTAGAGTAAAAGCGGTCTCGATTTTTCCAGGGAGTGTCTTTGGACCCAGAGTCGCAAGAAACACGGTGAATAGTCAATAGTTTCCTAAAGCCGCGTAGATTGTGTTTTCGTACAAAAGTACAGTACGTCCCACACGAAGCTCGGGTTTTCGGCTCTACAAACAGTGAACTCCACGAAGTCTATTCAAAATCCAGGATTCGCCCGAAATCCGTTTTAAGCCGAAAAGTAGCTCGAGAGAACCTAAATAGTGCATCTCAACCCAGAATCCCATCAATTAGACTTCGAGGCGCGAGACAGGACAATGACACCCGAAAACCCCTTTTAGAGTAGAACGCAATCCCCGATTTTTCAAGAGGGTGTCTTTGGCTCTGAGTCGCATGAAACACGGTGTACAGTCAACAATTTCCTAGAGCCGCAAAGATTGCGTTTTCGTACAGAACTACCTACGACCCCGCACGAAGTTCGGGTTTTCGCCATTAGAAACACTGAGCTCTCCGGAAGTGGTTTCCAAACCCAAGATTCTCCCGAAACCCGTTTAAAACCGAAAAGTAGCTCCAAATATCCTAAAGAGCGCATCTCAACACAGAAACCCAACAAATTGATTTCGAGGCGTAAGACAGGACAGGGACACCCGAAACTCCATTTAGAGTAAAACGCGTTCCGGGTTTTTCTTGAAGGTGTGTTTCGACCGAGAGTCGCATGAAACACAGTGCATGGTCAAGAGCTTCCTAAAGCCGCAAAGTTTGTGTTTCCGTACAAAAATACCGTACGACCCGCACGAAGTTCGGGTTATCGCCTCTACAGACACAGACTCCCCGGAAGTGTTTTCCAAACCCAAGTTTCGTCCGGAACCCGTTTTAAACCGAAAAGCAGCTCAAAATATCCTAAAGAGCGCATCTCAACCCAGAAACCCAACAAATTGATTTGGAGCCGTAGGACAAGTCGGGGACACCCGAAACCCCTTTTAGAGTAAAACGCGTTCTGGGTTTTTCTAGAAGGTGTCTTTCAACTGAGAGTCGCAAGAAACACAGTGCATAGTCAATAGTTTCCTAAAGCCGGAAATTTTGTGTTTTCGTTCAAAACTACCGTACGACCCGCACGAAGTTCGGGTTTTCGCCTCTACAAACACAGAACTCCCCGAAAGTGTTTTCAAAACCCAAGTTTCGTCCGAAATCAGTTTTAAACCGAATAGTAGCTCCAAATATCCTAAAGAGCGCATCTCAACCCAGAAACCCAACAAACTGATTTCGAGGCGCATAGGTTGTGTTTTCGTACAAAACTACCGTACGACCCGCACGAAGTTCGGGGTTTTGCCATTAGAAACACTGAACTCCCCGATAGTATTTTTCAGAGCCAATTTTCGTCCGAACCCCGTTCTAAACCGAATAGTAGCTCGAAATATCCTAAGAAGCGCATCTCAACCCAGAATCCCTTCAAATGGATTTCAAGGCTTAGACAAGACAAGGACACCCGAAACCCCTTTTAGAGTAAAACGCGTTTTCCGGGTTTTTCTAGAGGGTGTCTTTGGACCGAGAGTCGCATGAAACACAGTGTATAGTCAATAGTTTTCTAAAGCCGCCTAATTTCTGTTTTCGTACAAAACTACCGTACGACCCGCACGAAGTTCGGGTTTTCGCCATTGCAAACACTGAACTCCCCGATAGTGTTTTCCAAACCCAATTTTCGTCCGGAATCGGTTTTAAACCGAATAGTAGCTCCAAATATCCTAAAAAGCGCATCTCAACCCAGAATCCCTTGAAATGGATTTCGAGGCGTAAGACAAGACAAGGACACCCGAAACCCCTTTTAGAGTAAAAAGCGGTCTCGATTTTTCCAGGGAGTGTCTTTGGACCCAGAGTCGCAAGAAACACGGTGAATAGTCAATAGTTTCCTAAAGCCGCGTAGATTGTGTTTTCGTACAAAAGTACAGTACGTCCCACACGAAGCTCGGGTTTTCGGCTCTACAAACAGTGAACTCCACGAAGTCTATTCAAAATCCAGGATTCGCCCGAAATCCGTTTTAAGCCGAAAAGTAGCTCGAGAGAACCTAAATAGTGCATCTCAACCCAGAATCCCATCAATTGGACTTCGAGGCGCGAGACAGGACAATGACACCCGAAAACCCCTTTTAGAGTAGAACGCAATCCCCGATTTTTCAAGAGGGTGTCTTTGGCTCTGAGTCGCATGAAACACGGTGTACAGTCAACAATTTCCTAGAGCCGCAAAGATTGCGTTTTCGTACAGAACTACCTACGACCCCGCACGAAGTTCGGGTTTTCGCCATTAGAAACACTGAGCTCTCCGGAAGTGGTTTCCAAACCCAAGATTCTCCCGAAACCCGTTTAAAACCGAAAAGTAGCTCCAAATATCCTAAAGAGCGCATCTCAACACAGAAACCCAACAAATTGATTTCGAGGCGTAAGACAGGACAGGGACACCCGAAACTCCATTTAGAGTAAAACGCGTTCCGGGTTTTTCTTGAAGGTGTGTTTCGACCGAGAGTCGCATGAAACACAGTGCATGGTCAAGAGCTTCCTAAAGCCGCAAAGTTTGTGTTTCCGTACAAAAATACCGTACGACCCGCACGAAGTTCGGGTTATCGCCTCTACAGACACAGACTCCCCGGAAGTGTTTTCCAAACCCAAGTTTCGTCCGGAACCCGTTTTAAACCGAAAAGCAGCTCAAAATATCCTAAAGAGCGCATCTCAACCCAGAAACCCAACAAATTGATTTCGAGCCGTAGGACAAGTCGGGGACACCCGAAACCCCTTTTAGAGTAAAACGCGTTCTGGGTTTTTCTAGAAGGTGTCTTTCAACTGAGAGTCGCAAGAAACACAGTGCATAGTCAATAGTTTCCTAAAGCCGGAAATTTTGTGTTTTCGTTCAAAACTACCGTACGACCCGCACGAAGTTCGGGTTTTCCCCTCTACAAACACAGAACTCCCCGAAAGTGTTTTCAAAACCCAAGTTTCTTCCGAAATCAGTTTTAAACCGAATAGTAGCTCCAAATATCCTAAAGTGCGCATCTCAACCCAGAAACCCAACAAACTGATTTCGAGGCGCATATGTTGTGTTTTCGTACAAAACTACCGTACGACCCGCACGAAGTTCGGGGTTTTGCCATTAGAAACACTGAACTCCCCGATAGTATTTTCCAAAGCCAATTTTCGTCCGAAACCCGTTCTAAACCGAATAGTAGCTCGAAATATCCTAAGAAGCGCATCTCAACCCAGAATCCCTTCAAATGGATTTCAAGGCTTAGACAAGACAAGGACACCCGAAACCCCTTTTAGAGTAAAACGCGTTTTCCGGGTTTTTCTAGAGGGTGTCTTTGGACCGAGAGTCGCATGAAACACAGTGTATAGTCAATAGTTTTCTAAAGCCGCCTAATTTCTGTTTTCGTACAAAACTACCGTACGACCCGCACGAAGTTCGGGTTTTCGCCATTGCAAACACTGAACTCCCCGATAGTGTTTTCCAAACCCAATTTTCGTCCGGAATCGGTTTTAAACCGAATAGTAGCTCCAAATATCCTAAAAAGCGCATCTCAACCCAGAATCCCTTGAAATGGATTTCGAGGCGTAAGACAAGACAAGGACACCCGAAACCCCTTTTAGAGTAAAAAGCGGTCTCGATTTTTCCAGGGAGTGTCTTTGGACCCAGAGTCGCAAGAAACACGGTGAATAGTCAATAGTTTCCTAAAGCCGCGTAGATTGTGTTTTCGTACAAAAGTACAGTACGTCCCACACGAAGCTCGGGTTTTCGGCTCTACAAACAGTGAACTCCACGAAGTCTATTCAAAATCCAGGATTCGCCCGAAATCCGTTTTAAGCCGAAAAGTAGCTCGAGAGAACCTAAATAGTGCATCTCAACCCAGAATCCCATCAATTAGACTTCGAGGCGCGAGACAGGACAATGACACCCGAAAACCCCTTTTAGAGTAGAACGCAATCCCCGATTTTTCAAGAGGGTGTCTTTGGCTCTGAGTCGCATGAAACACGGTGTACAGTCAACAATTTCCTAGAGCCGCAAAGATTGCGTTTTCGTACAGAACTACCTACGACCCCGCACGAAGTTCGGGTTTTCGCCATTAGAAACACTGAGCTCTCCGGAAGTGGTTTCCAAACCCAAGATTCTCCCGAAACCCGTTTAAAACCGAAAAGTAGCTCCAAATATCCTAAAGAGCGCATCTCAACACAGAAACCCAACAAATTGATTTCGAGGCGTAAGACAGGACAGGGACACCCGAAACTCCATTTAGAGTAAAACGCGTTCCGGGTTTTTCTTGAAGGTGTGTTTCGACCGAGAGTCGCATGAAACACAGTGCATGGTCAAGAGCTTCCTAAAGCCGCAAAGTTTGTGTTTCCGTACAAAAATACCGTACGACCCGCACGAAGTTCGGGTTATCGCCTCTACAGACACAGACTCCCCGGAAGTGTTTTCCAAACCCAAGTTTCGTCCGGAACCCGTTTTAAACCGAAAAGCAGCTCAAAATATCCTAAAGAGCGCATCTCAACCCAGAAACCCAACAAATTGATTTGGAGCCGTAGGACAAGTCGGGGACACCCGAAACCCCTTTTAGAGTAAAACGCGTTCTGGGTTTTTCTAGAAGGTGTCTTTCAACTGAGAGTCGCAAGAAACACAGTGCATAGTCAATAGTTTCCTAAACCCGGAAATTTTGTGTTTTCGTTCAAAACTACCGTACGACCCGCACGAAGTTCGGGTTTTCGCCTCTACAAACACAGAACTCCCCGAAAGTGTTTTCAAAACCCAAGTTTCTTCCGAAATCAGTTTTAAACCGAATAGTAGCTCCAAATATCCTAAAGAGCGCATCTCAACCCAGAAACCCAACAAACTGATTTCGAGGCGCATAGGTTGTGTTTTCGTACAAAACTACCGTACGACCCGCACGAAGTTCGGGGTTTTGCCATTAGAAACACTGAACTCCCCGATAGTATTTTCCAAAGCCAATTTTCGTCCGAAACCCGTTCTAAACCGAATAGTAGCTCGAAATATCCTAAGAAGCGCATCTCAACCCAGAATCCCTTCAAATGGATTTCAAGGCTTAGACAAGACAAGGACACCCGAAACCCCTTTTAGAGTAAAACGCGTTTTCCGGGTTTTTCTAGAGGGTGTCTTTGGACCGAGAGTCGCATGAAACACAGTGTATAGTCAATAGTTTTCTAAAGCCGCCTAATTTCTGTTTTCGTACAAAAGTACCGTACGACCCGCACGAAGTTCGGGTTTTCGCCATTGCAAACACTGAACTCCCCGATAGTGTTTTCCAAACCCAATTTTCGTCCGGAATCGGTTTTAAACCGAATAGTAGCTCCAAATATCCTAAAAAGCGCATCTCAACCCAGAATCCCTTGAAATGGATTTCGAGGCGTAAGACAAGACAAGGACACCCGAAACCCCTTTTAGAGTAAAAAGCGGTCTCGATTTTTCCAGGGAGTGTCTTTGGACCCAGAGTCGCAAGAAACACGGTGAATAGTCAATAGTTTCCTAAAGCCGCGTAGATTGTGTTTTCGTACAAAAGTACAGTACGTCCCACACGAAGCTCGGGTTTTCGGCTCTACAAACAGTGAACTCCACGAAGTCTATTCAAAATCCAGGATTCGCCCGAAATCCGTTTTAAGCCGAAAAGTAGCTCGAGAGAACCTAAATAGTGCATCTCAACCCAGAATCCCATCAATTGGACTTCGAGGCGCGAGACAGGACAATGACACCCGAAAACCCCTTTTAGAGTAGAACGCAATCCCCGATTTTTCAAGAGGGTGTCTTTGGCTCTGAGTCGCATGAAACACGGTGTACAGTCAACAATTTCCTAGAGCCGCAAAGATTGTGTTTTCGTACAGAACTACCTACGACCCCGCACGAAGTTCGGGTTTTCGCCATTAGAAACACTGAGCTCTCCGGAAGTGGTTTCCAAACCCAAGATTCTCCCGAAACCCGTTTAAAACCGAAAAGTAGCTCCAAATATCCTAAAGAGCGCATCTCAACACAGAAACCCAACAAATTGATTTCGAGGCGTAAGACAGGACAGGGACACCCGAAACTCCATTTAGAGTAAAACGCGTTCCGGGTTTTTCTTGAAGGTGTGTTTCGACCGAGAGTCGCATGAAACACAGTGCATGGTCAAGAGCTTCCTAAAGCCGCAAAGTTTGTGTTTCCGTACAAAAATACCGTACGACCCGCACGAAGTTCGGGTTATCGCCTCTACAGACACAGACTCCCCGGAAGTGTTTTCCAAACCCAAGTTTCGTCCGGAACCCGTTTTAAACCGAAAAGCAGCTCAAAATATCCTAAAGAGCGCATCTCAACCCAGAAACCCAACAAATTGATTTGGAGCCGTAGGACAAGTCGGGGACACCCGAAACCCCTTTTAGAGTAAAACGCGTTCTGGGTTTTTCTAGAAGGTGTCTTTCAACTGAGAGTCGCAAGAAACACAGTGCATAGTCAATAGTTTCCTAAAGCCGGAAATTTTGTGTTTTCGTTCAAAACTACCGTACGACCCGCACGAAGTTCGGGTTTTCGCCTCTACAAACACAGAACTCCCCGAAAGTGTTTTCAAAACCCAAGTTTCGTCCGAAATCAGTTTTAAACCGAATAGTAGCTCCAAATATCCTAAAGAGCGCATCTCAACCCAGAAACCCAACAAACTGATTTCGAGGCGCATAGGTTGTGTTTTCGTACAAAACTACCGTACGACCCGCACGAAGTTCGGGGTTTTGCCATTAGAAACACTGAACTCCCCGATAGTATTTTTCAGAGCCAATTTTCGTCCGAAACCCGTTCTAAACCGAATAGTAGCTCGAAATATCCTAAGAAGCGCATCTCAACCCAGAATCCCTTCAAATGGATTTCAAGGCTTAGACAAGACAAGGACACCCGAAACCCCTTTTAGAGTAAAACGCGTTTTCCGGGTTTTTCTAGAGGGTGTCTTTGGACCGAGAGTCGCATGAAACACAGTGTATAGTCAATAGTTTTCTAAAGCCGCCTAATTTCTGTTTTCGTACAAAACTACCGTACGACCCGCACGAAGTTCGGGTTTTCGCCATTGCAAACACTGAACTCCCCGATAGTGTTTTCCAAACCCAATTTTCGTCCGGAATCGGTTTTAAACCGAATAGTAGCTCCAAATATCCTAAAAAGCGCATCTCAACCCAGAATCCCTTGAAATGGATTTCGAGGCGTAAGACAAGACAAGGACACCCGAAACCCCTTTTAGAGTAAAAAGCGGTCTCGATTTTTCCAGGGAGTGTCTTTGGACCCAGAGTCGCAAGAAACACGGTGAATAGTCAATAGTTTCCTAAAGCCGCGTAGATTGTGTTTTCGTACAAAAGTACAGTACGTCCCACACGAAGCTCGGGTTTTCGGCTCTACAAACAGTGAACTCCACGAAGTCTATTCAAAATCCAGGATTCGCCCGAAATCCGTTTTAAGCCGAAAAGTAGCTCGAGAGAACCTAAATAGTGCATCTCAACCCAGAATCCCATCAATTGGACTTCGAGGCGCGAGACAGGACAATGACACCCGAAAACCCCTTTTAGAGTAGAACGCAATCCCCGATTTTTCAAGAGGGTGTCTTTGGCTCTGAGTCGCATGAAACACGGTGTACAGTCAACAATTTCCTAGAGCCGCAAAGATTGCGTTTTCGTACAGAACTACCTACGACCCCGCACGAAGTTCGGGTTTTCGCCATTAGAAACACTGAGCTCTCCGGAAGTGGTTTCCAAACCCAAGATTCTCCCGAAACCCGTTTAAAACCGAAAAGTAGCTCCAAATATCCTAAAGAGCGCATCTCAACACAGAAACCCAACAAATTGATTTCGAGGCGTAAGACAGGACAGGGACACCCGAAACTCCATTTAGAGTAAAACGCGTTCCGGGTTTTTCTTGAAGGTGTGTTTCGACCGAGAGTCGCATGAAACACAGTGCATGGTCAAGAGCTTCCTAAAGCCGCAAAGTTTGTGTTTCCGTACAAAAATACCGTACGACCCGCACGAAGTTCGGGTTATCGCCTCTACAGACACAGACTCCCCGGAAGTGTTTTCCAAACCCAAGTTTCGTCCGGAACCCGTTTTAAACCGAAAAGCAGCTCAAAATATCCTAAAGAGCGCATCTCAACCCAGAAACCCAACAAATTGATTTGGAGCCGTAGGACAAGTCGGGGACACCCGAAACCCCTTTTAGAGTAAAACGCGTTCTGGGTTTTTCTAGAAGGTGTCTTTCAACTGAGAGTCGCAAGAAACACAGTGCATAGTCAATAGTTTCCTAAAGCCGGAAATTTTGTGTTTTCGTTCAAAACTACCGTACGACCCGCACGAAGTTCGGGTTTTCGCCTCTACAAACACAGAACTCCCCGAAAGTGTTTTCAAAACCCAAGTTTCTTCCGAAATCAGTTTTAAACCGAATAGTAGCTCCAAATATCCTAAAGTGCGCATCTCAACCCAGAAACCCAACAAACTGATTTCGAGGCGCATAGGTTGTGTTTTCGTACAAAACTACCGTACGACCCGCACGAAGTTCGGGGTTTTGCCATTAGAAACACTGAACTCCCCGATAGTATTTTCCAAAGCCAATTTTCGTCCGAAACCCGTTCTAAACCGAATAGTAGCTCGAAATATCCTAAGAAGCGCATCTCAACCCAGAATCCCTTCAAATGGATTTCAAGGCTTAGACAAGACAAGGACACCCGAAACCCCTTTTAGAGTAAAACGCGTTTTCCGGGTTTTTCTAGAGGGTGTCTTTGGACCGAGAGTCGCATGAAACACAGTGTATAGTCAATAGTTTTCTAAAGCCGCCTAATTTCTGTTTTCGTACAAAACTACCGTACGACCCGCACGAAGTTCGGGTTTTCGCCATTGCAAACACTGAACTCCCCGATAGTGTTTTCCAAACCCAATTTTCGTCCGGAATCGGTTTTAAACCGAATAGTAGCTCCAAATATCCTAAAAAGCGCATCTCAACCCAGAATCCCTTGAAATGGATTTCGAGGCGTAAGACAAGACAAGGACACCCGAAACCCCTTTTAGAGTAAAAAGCGGTCTCGATTTTTCCAGGGAGTGTCTTTGGACCCAGAGTCGCAAGAAACACGGTGAATAGTCAATAGTTTCCTAAAGCCGCGTAGATTGTGTTTTCGTACAAAAGTACAGTACGTCCCACACGAAGCTCGGGTTTTCGGCTCTACAAACAGTGAACTCCACGAAGTCTATTCAAAATCCAGGATTCGCCCGAAATCCGTTTTAAGCCGAAAAGTAGCTCGAGAGAACCTAAATAGTGCATCTCAACCCAGAATCCCATCAATTGGACTTCGAGGCGCGAGACAGGACAATGACACCCGAAAACCCCTTTTAGAGTAGAACGCAATCCCCGATTTTTCAAGAGGGTGTCTTTGGCTCTGAGTCGCATGAAACACGGTGTACAGTCAACAATTTCCTAGAGCCGCAAAGATTGCGTTTTCGTACAGAACTACCTACGACCCCGCACGAAGTTCGGGTTTTCGCCATTAGAAACACTGAGCTCTCCGGAAGTGGTTTCCAAACCCAAGATTCTCCCGAAACCCGTTAAAAACCGAAAAGTAGCTCCAAATATCCTAAAGAGCGCATCTCAACACAGAAACCCAACAAATTGATTTCGAGGCGTAAGACAGGACAGGGACACCCGAAACTCCATTTAGAGTAAAACGCGTTCCGGGTTTTTCTTGAAGGTGTGTTTCGACCGAGAGTCGCATGAAACACAGTGCATGGTCAAGAGCTTCCTAAAGCCGCAAAGTTTGTGTTTCCGTACAAAAATACCGTACGACCCGCACGAAGTTCGGGTTATCGCCTCTACAGACACAGACTCCCCGGAAGTGTTTTCCAAACCCAAGTTTCGTCCGGAACCCGTTTTAAACCGAAAAGCAGCTCAAAATATCCTAAAGAGCGCATCTCAACCCAGAAACCCAACAAATTGATTTGGAGCCGTAGGACAAGTCGGGGACACCCGAAACCCCTTTTAGAGTAAAACGCGTTCTGGGTTTTTCTAGAAGGTGTCTTTCAACTGAGAGTCGCAAGAAACACAGTGCATAGTCAATAGTTTCCTAAACCCGGAAATTTTGTGTTTTCGTTCAAAACTACCGTACGACCCGCACGAAGTTCGGGTTTTCGCCTCTACAAACACAGAACTCCCCGAAAGTGTTTTCAAAACCCAAGTTTCGTCCGAAATCAGTTTTAAACCGAATAGTAGCTCCAAATATCCTAAAGAGCGCATCTCAACCCAGAAACCCAACAAACTGATTTCGAGGCGCATAGGTTGTGTTTTCGTACAAAACTACCGTACGACCCGCACGAAGTTCGGGGTTTTGCCATTAGAAACACTGAACTCCCCGATAGTATTTTCCAAAGCCAATTTTCGTCCGAAACCCGTTCTAAACCGAATAGTAGCTCGAAATATCCTAAGAAGCGCATCTCAACCCAGAATCCCTTCAAATGGATTTCAAGGCTTAGACAAGACAAGGACACCCGAAACCCCTTTTAGAGTAAAACGCGTTTTCCGGGTTTTTCTAGAGGGTGTCTTTGGACCGAGAGTCGCATGAAACACAGTGTATAGTCAATAGTTTTCTAAAGCCGCCTAATTTCTGTTTTCGTACAAAAGTACCGTACGACCCGCACGAAGTTCGGGTTTTCGCCATTGCAAACACTGAACTCCCCGATAGTGTTTTCCAAACCCAATTTTCGTCCGGAATCGGTTTTAAACCGAATAGTAGCTCCAAATATCCTAAAAAGCGCATCTCAACCCAGAATCCCTTGAAATGGATTTCGAGGCGTAAGACAAGACAAGGACACCCGAAACCCCTTTTAGAGTAAAAAGCGGTCTCG
Organism: Cinnamomum chago; assembly: GCA_038049695.1. Classification (NCBI taxonomy): domain Eukaryota; kingdom Viridiplantae; phylum Streptophyta; class Magnoliopsida; order Laurales; family Lauraceae; genus Cinnamomum; species Cinnamomum chago. The sequence continues at coordinate 51,035,159 of CP142456.1, forward strand.
ATTTTTCCAGGGAGTGTCTTTGGACCCAGAGTCGCAAGAAACACGGTGAATAGTCAATAGTTTCCTAAAGCCGCGTAGATTGTGTTTTCGTACAAAAGTACAGTACGTCCCACACGAAGCTCGGGTTTTCGGCTCTACAAACAGTGAACTCCACGAAGTCTATTCAAAATCCAGGATTCGCCCGAAATCCGTTTTAAGCCGAAAAGTAGCTCGAGAGAACCTAAATAGTGCATCTCAACCCAGAATCCCATCAATTGGACTTCGAGGCGCGAGACAGGACAATGACACCCGAAAACCCCTTTTAGAGTAGAACGCAATCCCCGATTTTTCAAGAGGGTGTCTTTGGCTCTGAGTCGCATGAAACACGGTGTACAGTCAACAATTTCCTAGAGCCGCAAAGATTGTGTTTTCGTACAGAACTACCTACGACCCCGCACGAAGTTCGGGTTTTCGCCATTAGAAACACTGAGCTCTCCGGAAGTGGTTTCCAAACCCAAGATTCTCCCGAAACCCGTTTAAAACCGAAAAGTAGCTCCAAATATCCTAAAGAGCGCATCTCAACACAGAAACCCAACAAATTGATTTCGAGGCGTAAGACAGGACAGGGACACCCGAAACTCCATTTAGAGTAAAACGCGTTCCGGGTTTTTCTTGAAGGTGTGTTTCGACCGAGAGTCGCATGAAACACAGTGCATGGTCAAGAGCTTCCTAAAGCCGCAAAGTTTGTGTTTCCGTACAAAAATACCGTACGACCCGCACGAAGTTCGGGTTATCGCCTCTACAGACACAGACTCCCCGGAAGTGTTTTCCAAACCCAAGTTTCGTCCGGAACCCGTTTTAAACCGAAAAGCAGCTCAAAATATCTTAAAGAGCGCATCTCAACCCAGAAACCCAACAAATTGATTTGGAGCCGTAGGACAAGTCGGGGACACCCGAAACCCCTTTTAGAGTAAAACGCGTTCTGGGTTCTTCTAGAAGGTGTCTTTCAACTGAGAGTCGCAAGAAACACAGTGCATAGTCAATAGTTTCCTAAAGCCGGAAATTTTGTGTTTTCGTTCAAAACTACCGTACGACCCGCACGAAGTTCGGGTTTTCGCCTCTACAAACACAGAACTCCCCGAAAGTGTTTTCAAAACCCAAGTTTCGTCCGAAATCAGTTTTAAACCGAATAGTAGCTCCAAATATCCTAAAGAGCGCATCTCAACCCAGAAACCCAACAAACTGATTTCGAGGCGCATAGGTTGTGTTTTCGTACAAAACTACCGTACGACCCGCACGAAGTTCGGGGTTTTGCCATTAGAAACACTGAACTCCCCGATAGTATTTTCCAAAGCCAATTTTCGTCCGAAACCCGTTCTAAACCGAATAGTAGCTCGAAATATCCTAAGAAGCGCATCTCAACCCAGAATCCCTTCAAATGGATTTCAAGGCTTAGACAAGACAAGGACACCCGAAACCCCTTTTAGAGTAAAACGCGTTTTCCGGGTTTTTCTAGAGGGTGTCTTTGGACCGAGAGTCGCATGAAACACAGTGTATAGTCAATAGTTTTCTAAAGCCGCCTAATTTCTGTTTTCGTACAAAACTACCGTACGACCCGCACGAAGTTCGGGTTTTCGCCATTGCAAACACTGAACTCCCCGATAGTGTTTTCCAAACCCAATTTTCGTCCGGAATCGGTTTTAAACCGAATAGTAGCTCCAAATATCCTAAAAAGCGCATCTCAACCCAGAATCCCTTGAAATGGATTTCGAGGCGTAAGACAAGACAAGGACACCCGAAACCCCTTTTAGAGTAAAAAGCGGTCTCGATTTTTCCAGGGAGTGTCTTTGGACCCAGAGTCGCAAGAAACACGGTGAATAGTCAATAGTTTCCTAAAGCCGCGTAGATTGTGTTTTCGTACAAAAGTACAGTACGTCCCACACGAAGCTCGGGTTTTCGGCTCTACAAACAGTGAACTCCACGAAGTCTATTCAAAATCCAGGATTCGCCCGAAATCCGTTTTAAGCCGAAAAGTAGCTCGAGAAAACCTAAATAGTGCATCTCAACCCAGAATCCCATCAATTGGACTTCGAGGCGCGAGACAGGACAATGACACCCGAAAACACCTTTTAGAGTAGAACGCAATCCCCGATTTTTCAAGAGGGTGTCTTTGGCTCTGAGTCGCATGAAACACGGTGTACAGTCAACAATTTCCTAGAGCCGCAAAGATTGTGTTTTCGTACAGAACTACCTACGACCCCGCACGAAGTTCGGGTTTTCGCCCTTAGAAACACTGAGCTCTCCGGAAGTGGTTTCCAAACCCAAGATTCTCCCGAAACCCGTTTAAAACCGAAAAAGTAGCTCCAAATATCCTAAAGAGCGCATCTCAACACAGAAACCCAACAAATTGATTTCGAGGCGTAAGACAGGACAGGGACACCCGAAACTCCATTTAGAGTAAAACGCGTTCCGGGTTTTTCTTGAAGGTGTGTTTCGACCGAGAGTCGCATGAAACACAGTGCATGGTCAAGAGCTTCCTAAAGCCGCAAAGTTTGTGTTTCCGTACAAAAATACCGTACGACCCGCACGAAGTTCGGGTTATCGCCTCTACAGACACAGACTCCCCGGAAGTGTTTTCCAAACCCAAGTTTCGTCCGGAACCCGTTTTAAACCGAAAAGCAGCTCAAAATATCCTAAAGAGCGCATCTCAACCCAGAAACCCAACAAATTGATTTGGAGCCGTAGGACAAGTCGGGGACACCCGAAACCCCTTTTAGAGTAAAACGCGTTCTGGGTTTTTCTAGAAGGTGTCTTTCAACTGAGAGTCGCAAGAAACACAGTGCATAGTCAATAGTTTCCTAAACCCGGAAATTTTGTGTTTTCGTTCAAAACTACCGTACGACCCGCACGAAGTTCGGGTTTTCGCCTCTACAAACACAGAACTCCCCGAAAGTGTTTTCAAAACCCAAGTTTCGTCCGAAATCAGTTTTAAACCGAATAGTAGCTCCAAATATCCTAAAGAGCGCATCTCAACCCAGAAACCCAACAAACTGATTTCGAGGCGCATAGGTTGTGTTTTCGTACAAAACTACCGTACGACCCGCACGAAGTTCGGGGTTTTGCCATTAGAAACACTGAACTCCCCGATAGTATTTTCCAAAGCCAATTTTCGTCCGAAACCCGTTCTAAACCGAATAGTAGCTCGAAATATCCTAAGAAGCGCATCTCAACCCAGAATCCCTTCAAATGGATTTCAAGGCTTAGACAAGACAAGGACACCCGAAACCCCTTTTAGAGTAAAACGCGTTTTCCGGGTTTTTCTAGAGGGTGTCTTTGGACCGAGAGTCGCATGAAACACAGTGTATAGTCAATAGTTTTCTAAAGCCGCCTAATTTCTGTTTTCGTACAAAACTACCGTACGACCCGCACGAAGTTCGGGTTTTCGCCATTGCAAACACTGAACTCCCCGATAGTGTTTTCCAAACCCAATTTTCGTCCGGAATCGGTTTTAAACCGAATAGTAGCTCCAAATATCCTAAAAAGCGCATCTCAACCCAGAATCCCTTGAAATGGATTTCGAGGCGTAAGACAAGACAAGGACACCCGAAACCCCTTTTAGAGTAAAAAGCGGTCTCGATTTTTCCAGGGAGTGTCTTTGGACCCAGAGTCGCAAGAAACACGGTGAATAGTCAATAGTTTCCTAAAGCCGCGTAGATTGTGTTTTCGTACAAAAGTACAGTACGTCCCACACGAAGCTCGGGTTTTCGGCTCTACAAACAGTGAACTCCACGAAGTCTATTCAAAATCCAGGATTCGCCCGAAATCCGTTTTAAGCCGAAAAGTAGCTCGAGAGAACCTAAATAGTGCATCTCAACCCAGAATCCCATCAATTGGACTTCGAGGCGCGAGACAGGACAATGACACCCGAAAACCCCTTTTAGAGTAGAACGCAATCCCCGATTTTTCAAGAGGGTGTTTTTGGCTCTGAGTCGCATGAAACACGGTGTACAGTCAACAATTTCCTAGAGCCGCAAAGATTGCGTTTTCGTACAGAACTACCTACGACCCCGCACGAAGTTCGGGTTTTCGCCATTAGAAACACTGAGCTCTCCGGAAGTGGTTTCCAAACCCAAGATTCTCCCGAAACCCGTTTAAAACCGAAAAGTAGCTCCAAATATCCTAAAGAGCGCATCTCAACACAGAAACCCAACAAATTGATTTCGAGGCGTAAGACAGGACAGGGACACCCGAAACTCCATTTAGAGTAAAACGCGTTCCGGGTTTTTCTTGAAGGTGTGTTTCGACCGAGAGTCGCATGAAACACAGTGCATGGTCAAGAGCTTCCTAAAGCCGCAAAGTTTGTGTTTCCGTACAAAAATACCGTACGACCCGCACGAAGTTCGGGTTATCGCCTCTACAGACACAGACTCCCCGGAAGTGTTTTCCAAACCCAAGTTTCGTCCGGAACCCGTTTTAAACCGAAAAGCAGCTCAAAATATCCTAAAGAGCGCATCTCAACCCAGAAACCCAACAAATTGATTTGGAGCCGTAGGACAAGTCGGGGACACCCGAAACCCCTTTTAGAGTAAAACGCGTTCTGGGTTTTTCTAGAAGGTGTCTTTCAACTGAGAGTCGCAAGAAACACAGTGCATAGTCAATAGTTTCCTAAAGCCGGAAATTTTGTGTTTTCGTTCAAAACTACCGTACGACCCGCACGAAGTTCGGGTTTTCGCCTCTACAAACACAGAACTCCCCGAAAGTGTTTTCAAAACCCAAGTTTCGTCCGAAATCAGTTTTAAACCGAATAGTAGCTCCAAATATCCTAAAGAGCGCATCTCAACCCAGAAACCCAACAAACTGATTTCGAGGCGCATAGGTTGTGTTTTCGTACAAAACTACCGTACGACCCGCACGAAGTTCGGGGTTTTGCCATTAGAAACACTGAACTCCCCGATAGTATTTTCCAAAGCCAATTTTCGTCCGAAACCCGTTCTAAACCGAATAGTAGCTCGAAATATCCTAAGAAGCGCATCTCAACCCAGAATCCCTTCAAATGGATTTCAAGGCTTAGACAAGACAAGGACACCCGAAACCCCTTTTAGAGTAAAACGCGTTTTCCGGGTTTTTCTAGAGGGTGTCTTTGGACCGAGAGTCGCATGAAACACAGTGTATAGTCAATAGTTTTCTAAAGCCGCCTAATTTCTGTTTTCGTACAAAACTACCGTACGACCCGCACGAAGTTCGGGTTTTCGCCATTGCAAACACTGAACTCCCCGATAGTGTTTTCCAAACCCAATTTTCGTCCGGAATCGGTTTTAAACCGAATAGTAGCTCCAAATATCCTAAAAAGCGCATCTCAACCCAGAATCCCTTGAAATGGATTTCGAGGCGTAAGACAAGACAAGGACACCCGAAACCCCTTTTAGAGTAAAAAGCGGTCTCGATTTTTCCAGGGAGTGTCTTTGGACCCAGAGTCGCAAGAAACACGGTGAATAGTCAATAGTTTCCTAAAGCCGCGTAGATTGTGTTTTCGTACAAAAGTACAGTACGTCCCACACGAAGCTCGGGTTTTCGGCTCTACAAACAGTGAACTCCACGAAGTCTATTCAAAATCCAGGATTCGCCCGAAATCCGTTTTAAGCCGAAAAGTAGCTCGAGAGAACCTAAATAGTGCATCTCAACCCAGAATCCCATCAATTGGACTTCGAGGCGCGAGACAGGACAATGACACCCGAAAACCCCTTTTAGAGTAGAACGCAATCCCCGATTTTTCAAGAGGGTGTTTTTGGCTCTGAGTCGCATGAAACACGGTGTACAGTCAACAATTTCCTAGAGCCGCAAAGATTGCGTTTTCGTACAGAACTACCTACGACCCCGCACGAAGTTCGGGTTTTCGCCATTAGAAACACTGAGCTCTCCGGAAGTGGTTTCCAAACCCAAGATTCTCCCGAAACCCGTTTAAAACCGAAAAGTAGCTCCAAATATCCTAAAGAGCGCATCTCAACACAGAAACCCAACAAATTGATTTCGAGGCGTAAGACAGGACAGGGACACCCGAAACTCCATTTAGAGTAAAACGCGTTCCGGGTTTTTCTTGAAGGTGTGTTTCGACCGAGAGTCGCATGAAACACAGTGCATGGTCAAGAGCTTCCTAAAGCCGCAAAGTTTGTGTTTCCGTACAAAAATACCGTACGACCCGCACGAAGTTCGGGTTATCGCCTCTACAGACACAGACTCCCCGGAAGTGTTTTCCAAACCCAAGTTTCGTCCGGAACCCGTTTTAAACCGAAAAGCAGCTCAAAATATCCTAAAGAGCGCATCTCAACCCAGAAACCCAACAAATTGATTTGGAGCCGTAGGACAAGTCGGGGACACCCGAAACCCCTTTTAGAGTAAAACGCGTTCTGGGTTTTTCTAGAAGGTGTCTTTCAACTGAGAGTCGCAAGAAACACAGTGCATAGTCAATAGTTTCCTAAAGCCGGAAATTTTGTGTTTTCGTTCAAAACTACCGTACGACCCGCACGAAGTTCGGGTTTTCGCCTCTACAAACACAGAACTCCCCGAAAGTGTTTTCAAAACCCAAGTTTCGTCCGAAATCAGTTTTAAACCGAATAGTAGCTCCAAATATCCTAAAGAGCGCATCTCAACCCAGAAACCCAACAAACTGATTTCGAGGCGCATAGGTTGTGTTTTCGTACAAAACTACCGTACGACCCGCACGAAGTTCGGGGTTTTGCCATTAGAAACACTGAACTCCCCGATAGTATTTTCCAAAGCCAATTTTCGTCCGAAACCCGTTCTAAACCGAATAGTAGCTCGAAATATCCTAAGAAGCGCATCTCAACCCAGAATCCCTTCAAATGGATTTCAAGGCTTAGACAAGACAAGGACACCCGAAACCCCTTTTAGAGTAAAACGCGTTTTCCGGGTTTTTCTAGAGGGTGTCTTTGGACCGAGAGTCGCATGAAACACAGTGTATAGTCAATAGTTTTCTAAAGCCGCCTAATTTCTGTTTTCGTACAAAACTACCGTACGACCCGCACGAAGTTCGGGTTTTCGCCATTGCAAACACTGAACTCCCCGATAGTGTTTTCCAAACCCAATTTTCGTCCGGAATCGGTTTTAAACCGAATAGTAGCTCCAAATATCCTAAAAAGCGCATCTCAACCCAGAATCCCTTGAAATGGATTTCGAGGCGTAAGACAAGACAAGGACACCCGAAACCCCTTTTAGAGTAAAAAGCGGTCTCGATTTTTCCAGGGAGTGTCTTTGGACCCAGAGTCGCAAGAAACACGGTGAATAGTCAATAGTTTCCTAAAGCCGCGTAGATTGTGTTTTCGTACAAAAGTACAGTACGTCCCACACGAAGCTCGGGTTTTCGGCTCTACAAACAGTGAACTCCACGAAGTCTATTCAAAATCCAGGATTCGCCCGAAATCCGTTTTAAGCCGAAAAGTAGCTCGAGAAAACCTAAATAGTGCATCTCAACCCAGAATCCCATCAATTGGACTTCGAGGCGCGAGACAGGACAATGACACCCGAAAACCCCTTTTAGAGTAGAACGCAATCCCCGATTTTTCAAGAGGGTGTCTTTGGCTCTGAGTCGCATGAAACACGGTGTACAGTCAACAATTTCCTAGAGCCGCAAAGATTGTGTTTTCGTACAGAACTACCTACGACCCCGCACGAAGTTCGGGTTTTCGCCCTTAGAAACACTGAGCTCTCCGGAAGTGGTTTCCAAACCCAAGATTCTCCCGAAACCCGTTTAAAACCGAAAAAGTAGCTCCAAATATCCTAAAGAGCGCATCTCAACACAGAAACCCAACAAATTGATTTCGAGGCGTAAGACAGGACAGGGACACCCGAAACTCCATTTAGAGTAAAACGCGTTCCGGGTTTTTCTTGAAGGTGTGTTTCGACCGAGAGTCGCATGAAACACAGTGCATGGTCAAGAGCTTCCTAAAGCCGCAAAGTTTGTGTTTCCGTACAAAAATACCGTACGACCCGCACGAAGTTCGGGTTATCGCCTCTACAGACACAGACTCCCCGGAAGTGTTTTCCAAACCCAAGTTTCGTCCGGAACCCGTTTTAAACCGAAAAGCAGCTCAAAATATCCTAAAGAGCGCATCTCAACCCAGAAACCCAACAAATTGATTTGGAGCCGTAGGACAAGTCGGGGACACCCGAAACCCCTTTTAGAGTAAAACGCGTTCTGGGTTTTTCTAGAAGGTGTCTTTCAACTGAGAGTCGCAAGAAACACAGTGCATAGTCAATAGTTTCCTAAACCCGGAAATTTTGTGTTTTCGTTCAAAACTACCGTACGACCCGCACGAAGTTCGGGTTTTCGCCTCTACAAACACAGAACTCCCCGAAAGTGTTTTCAAAACCCAAGTTTCGTCCGAAATCAGTTTTAAACCGAATAGTAGCTCCAAATATCCTAAAGAGCGCATCTCAACCCAGAAACCCAACAAACTGATTTCGAGGCGCATAGGTTGTGTTTTCGTACAAAACTACCGTACGACCCGCACGAAGTTCGGGGTTTTGCCATTAGAAACACTGAACTCCCCGATAGTATTTTCCAAAGCCAATTTTCGTCCGAAACCCGTTCTAAACCGAATAGTAGCTCGAAATATCCTAAGAAGCGCATCTCAACCCAGAATCCCTTCAAATGGATTTCAAGGCTTAGACAAGACAAGGACACCCGAAACCCCTTTTAGAGTAAAACGCGTTTTCCGGGTTTTTCTAGAGGGTGTCTTTGGACCGAGAGTCGCATGAAACACAGTGTATAGTCAATAGTTTTCTAAAGCCGCCTAATTTCTGTTTTCGTACAAAACTACCGTACGACCCGCACGAAGTTCGGGTTTTCGCCATTGCAAACACTGAACTCCCCGATAGTGTTTTCCAAACCCAATTTTCGTCCGGAATCGGTTTTAAACCGAATAGTAGCTCCAAATATCCTAAAAAGCGCATCTCAACCCAGAATCCCTTGAAATGGATTTCGAGGCGTAAGACAAGACAAGGACACCCGAAACCCCTTTTAGAGTAAAAAGCGGTCTCGATTTTTCCAGGGAGTGTCTTTGGACCCAGAGTCGCAAGAAACACGGTGAATAGTCAATAGTTTCCTAAAGCCGCGTAGATTGTGTTTTCGTACAAAAGTACAGTACGTCCCACACGAAGCTCGGGTTTTCGGCTCTACAAACAGTGAACTCCACGAAGTCTATTCAAAATCCAGGATTCGCCCGAAATCCGTTTTAAGCCGAAAAGTAGCTCGAGAGAACCTAAATAGTGCATCTCAACCCAGAATCCCATCAATTGGACTTCGAGGCGCGAGACAGGACAATGACACCCGAAAACCCCTTTTAGAGTAGAACGCAATCCCCGATTTTTCAAGAGGGTGTTTTTGGCTCTGAGTCGCATGAAACACGGTGTACAGTCAACAATTTCCTAGAGCCGCAAAGATTGCGTTTTCGTACAGAACTACCTACGACCCCGCACGAAGTTCGGGTTTTCGCCATTAGAAACACTGAGCTCTCCGGAAGTGGTTTCCAAACCCAAGATTCTCCCGAAACCCGTTTAAAACCGAAAAGTAGCTCCAAATATCCTAAAGAGCGCATCTCAACACAGAAACCCAACAAATTGATTTCGAGGCGTAAGACAGGACAGGGACACCCGAAACTCCATTTAGAGTAAAACGCGTTCCGGGTTTTTCTTGAAGGTGTGTTTCGACCGAGAGTCGCATGAAACACAGTGCATGGTCAAGAGCTTCCTAAAGCCGCAAAGTTTGTGTTTCCGTACAAAAATACCGTACGACCCGCACGAAGTTCGGGTTATCGCCTCTACAGACACAGACTCCCCGGAAGTGTTTTCCAAACCCAAGTTTCGTCCGGAACCCGTTTTAAACCGAAAAGCAGCTCAAAATATCCTAAAGAGTGCATCATAACCCAGAAACCCAAGAAATTGATTTGGAGCCGTAGGACAAGTCGGGGACACCCGAAACCCCTTTTAGAGTAAAACGCGTTCTGGGTTTTTCTAGAAGGTGTCTTTCAATTGAGAGTCGCAAGAAACACAGTGCATAGTCAATAGTTTCCTAAAGCCGGAAATTTTGTGTTTTCATTCAAAACTACCGTACGACCCGCACGAAGTTCGGGTTTTCGCCTCTACAAACACAGAACTCCCCGAAAGTGTTTTCAAAACCCAAGTTTCGTCCGAAATCAGTTTTAAACCGAATAGTAGCTCCAAATATCCTAAAGAGCGCATCTCAACCCAGAAACCCAACAAACTGATTTCGAGGCGCATAGGTTGTGTTTTCGTACAAAACTACCGTACGACCCGCACGAAGTTCGGGGTTTTGCCATTAGAAACACTGAACTCCCCGATAGTATTTTCCAAAGCCAATTTTCGTCCGAAACCCGTTCTAAACCGAATAGTAGCTCGAAATATCCTAAGAAGCGCATCTCAACCCAGAATCCCTTCAAATGGATTTCAAGGCTTAGACAAGACAAGGACACCCGAAACCCCTTTTAGAGTAAAACGCGTTTTCCGGGTTTTTCTAGAGGGTGTCTTTGGACCGAGAGTCGCATGAAACACAGTGTATAGTCAATAGTTTTCTAAAGCCGCCTAATTTCTGTTTTCGTACAAAACTACCGTACGACCCGCACGAAGTTCGGGTTTTCGCCATTGCAAACACTGAACTCCCCGATAGTGTTTTCCAAACCCAATTTTCGTCCGGAATCGGTTTTAAACCGAATAGTAGCTCCAAATATCCTAAAAAGCGCATCTCAACCCAGAATCCCTTGAAATGGATTTCGAGGCGTAAGACAAGACAAGGACACCCGAAACCCCTTTTAGAGTAAAAAGCGGTCTCGATTTTTCCAGGGAGTGTCTTTGGACCCAGAGTCGCAAGAAACACGGTGAATAGTCAATAGTTTCCTAAAGCCGCGTAGATTGTGTTTTCGTACAAAAGTACAGTACGTCCCACACGAAGCTCGGGTTTTCGGCTCTACAAACAGTGAACTCCACGAAGTCTATTCAAAATCCAGGATTCGCCCGAAATCCGTTTTAAGCCGAAAAGTAGCTCGAGAGAACCTAAATAGTGCATCTCAACCCAGAATCCCATCAATTGGACTTCGAGGCGCGAGACAGGACAATGACACCCGAAAACCCCTTTTAGAGTAGAACGCAATCCCCGATTTTTCAAGAGGGTGTCTTTGGCTCTGAGTCGCATGAAACACGGTGTACAGTCAACAATTTCCTAGAGCCGCAAAGATTGCGTTTTCGTACAGAACTACCTACGACCCCGCACGAAGTTCGGGTTTTCGCCATTAGAAACACTGAGCTCTCCGGAAGTGGTTTCCAAACCCAAGATTCTCCCGAAACCCGTTTAAAACCGAAAAGTAGCTCCAAATATCCTAAAGAGCGCATCTCAACACAGAAACCCAACAAATTGATTTCGAGGCGTAAGACAGGACAGGGACACCCGAAACTCCATTTAGAGTAAAACGCGTTCCGGGTTTTTCTTGTAGGTGTGTTTCGACCGAGAGTCGCATGAAACACAGTGCATGGTCAAGAGCTTCCTAAAGCCGCAAAGTTTGTGTTTCCGTACAAAAATACCGTACGACCCGCACGAAGTTCGGGTTATCGCCTCTACAGACACAGACTCCCCGGAAGTGTTTTCCAAACCCAAGTTTCGTCCGGAACCCGTTTTAAACCGAAAAGCAGCTCAAAATATCCTAAAGAGCGCATCTCAACCCAGAAACCCAACAAATTGATTTGGAGCCGTAGGACAAGTCGGGGACACCCGAAACCCCTTTTAGAGTAAAACGCGTTCTGGGTTTTTCTAGAAGGTGTCTTTCAACTGAGAGTCGCAAGAAACACAGTGCATAGTCAATAGTTTCCTAAAGCCGGAAATTTTGTGTTTTCGTTCAAAACTACCGTACGACCCGCACGAAGTTCGGGTTTTCGCCTCTACAAACACAGAACTCCCCGAAAGTGTTTTCAAAACCCAAGTTTCGTCCGAAATCAGTTTTAAACCGAATAGTAGCTCCAAATATCCTAAAGAGCGCATCTCAACCCAGAAACCCAACAAACTGATTTCGAGGCGCATAGGTTGTGTTTTCGTACAAAACTACCGTACGACCCGCACGAAGTTCGGGGTTTTGCCATTAGAAACACTGAACTCCCCGATAGTATTTTCCAAAGCCAATTTTCGTCCGAAACCCGTTCTAAACCGAATAGTAGCTCGAAATATCCTAAGAAGCGCATCTCAACCCAGAATCCCTTCAAATGGATTTCAAGGCTTAGACAAGACAAGGACACCCGAAACCCCTTTTAGAGTAAAACGCGTTTTCCGGGTTTTTCTAGAGGGTGTCTTTGGACCGAGAGTCGCATGAAACACAGTGTATAGTCAATAGTTTTCTAAAGCCGCCTAATTTCTGTTTTCGTACAAAACTACCGTACGACCCGCACGAAGTTCGGGTTTTCGCCATTGCAAACACTGAACTCCCCGATAGTGTTTTCCAAACCCAATTTTCGTCCGGAATCGGTTTTAAACCGAATAGTAGCTCCAAATATCTTAAAAAGCGCATCTCAACCCAGAATCCCTTGAAATGGATTTCGAGGCGTAAGACAAGACAAGGACACCCGAAACCCCTTTTAGAGTAAAAAGCGGTCTCGATTTTTCCAGGGAGTGTTTTTGGACCCAGAGTCGCAAGAAACACGGTGAATAGTCAATAGTTTCCTAAAGCCGCGTAGATTGTGTTTTCGTACAAAAGTACAGTACGTCCCACACGAAGCTCGGGTTTTCGGCTCTACAAACAGTGAACTCCACGAAGTCTATTCAAAATCCAGGATTCGCCCGAAATCCGTTTTAAGCCGAAAAGTAGCTCGAGAAAACCTAAATAGTGCATCTCAACCCAGAATCCCATCAATTGGACTTCGAGGCGCGAGACAGGACAATGACACCCGAAAACCCCTTTTAGAGTAGAACGCAATCCCCGATTTTTCAAGAGGGTGTTTTTGGCTCTGAGTCGCATGAAACACGGTGTACAGTCAACAATTTCCTAGAGCCGCAAAGATTGTGTTTTCGTACAGAACTACCTACGACCCCGCACGAAGTTCGGGTTTTCGCCCTTAGAAACACTGAGCTCTCCGGAAGTGGTTTCCAAACCCAAGATTCTCCCGAAACCCGTTTAAAACCGAAAAAGTAGCTCCAAATATCCTAAAGAGCGCATCTCAACACAGAAACCCAACAAATTGATTTCGAGGCGTAAGACAGGACAGGGACACCCGAAACTCCATTTAGAGTAAAACGCGTTCCGGGTTTTTCTTGAAGGTGTGTTTCGACCGAGAGTCGCATGAAACACAGTGCATGGTCAAGAGCTTCCTAAAGCCGCAAAGTTTGTGTTTCCGTACAAAAATACCGTACGACCCGCACGAAGTTCGGGTTATCGCCTCTACAGACACAGACTCCCCGGAAGTGTTTTCCAAACCCAAGTTTCGTCCGGAACCCGTTTTAAACCGAAAAGCAGCTCAAAATATCCTAAAGAGCGCATCTCAACCCAGAAACCCAACAAATTGATTTGGAGCCGTAGGACAAGTCGGGGACACCCGAAACCCCTTTTAGAGTAAAACGCGTTCTGGGTTTTTCTAGAAGGTGTCTTTCAACTGAGAGTCGCAAGAAACACAGTGCATAGTCAATAGTTTCCTAAACCCGGAAATTTTGTGTTTTCGTTCAAAACTACCGTACGACCCGCACGAAGTTCGGGTTTTCGCCTCTACAAACACAGAACTCCCCGAAAGTGTTTTCAAAACCCAAGTTTCGTCCGAAATCAGTTTTAAACCGAATAGTAGCTCCAAATATCCTAAAGAGCGCATCTCAACCCAGAAACCCAACAAACTGATTTCGAGGCGCATAGGTTGTGTTTTCGTACAAAACTACCGTACGACCCGCACGAAGTTCGGGGTTTTGCCATTAGAAACACTGAACTCCCCGATAGTATTTTCCAAAGCCAATTTTCGTCCGAAACCCGTTCTAAACCGAATAGTAGCTCGAAATATCCTAAGAAGCGCATCTCAACCCAGAATCCCTTCAAATGGATTTCAAGGCTTAGACAAGACAAGGACACCCGAAACCCCTTTTAGAGTAAAACGCGTTTTCCGGGTTTTTCTAGAGGGTGTCTTTGGACCGAGAGTCGCATGAAACACAGTGTATAGTCAATAGTTTTCTAAAGCCGCCTAATTTCTGTTTTCGTACAAAACTACCGTACGACCCGCACGAAGTTCGGGTTTTCGCCATTGCAAACACTGAACTCCCCGATAGTGTTTTCCAAACCCAATTTTCGTCCGGAATCGGTTTTAAACCGAATAGTAGCTCCAAATATCTTAAAAAGCGCATCTCAACCCAGAATCCCTTGAAATGGATTTCGAGGCGTAAGACAAGACAAGGACACCCGAAACCCCTTTTAGAGTAAAAAGCGGTCTCGATTTTTCCAGGGAGTGTTTTTGGACCCAGAGTCGCAAGAAACACGGTGAATAGTCAATAGTTTCCTAAAGCCGCGTAGATTGTGTTTTCGTACAAAAGTACAGTACGTCCCACACGAAGCTCGGGTTTTCGGCTCTACAAACAGTGAACTCCACGAAGTCTATTCAAAATCCAGGATTCGCCCGAAATCCGTTTTAAGCCGAAAAGTAGCTCGAGAAAACCTAAATAGTGCATCTCAACCCAGAATCCCATCAATTGGACTTCGAGGCGCGAGACAGGACAATGACACCCGAAAACCCCTTTTAGAGTAGAACGCAATCCCCGATTTTTCAAGAGGGTGTTTTTGGCTCTGAGTCGCATGAAACACGGTGTACAGTCAACAAT